>CM029526.1:18431531-19698666 GCA_017140615.1 Eucalyptus cladocalyx
TATATACATGGGTTTTTTTTGTCAATTAAGACTTGAAAAGTGTACGGAAGGAGTGAGGCATGACAGTTATATAACATCATTGTATAGTATTGAAAGCAATACGTACATAGTTTTGAAAGGAAAGGAATAAGAATAGATTGGAGAGGTCATCTCTCTACTCTTTTATTGCCTAAATTTCTACAAACAGTCCGAACCTTCAATGTCATTTACCTAAATGAAATTTCTTATTGCCTAAACTCAATCTCCGTCATTGTCATGATCGGCAACCACCTTCTTATTACTCTATTTTCTCTATCAAATATGGATTGAATTTAATTAAGGAAACTCACACTTCCTGAAATTAAGCCGCTTGATCAGATCTTTATATGCTTCTACCAGCAAATTGAGCCACCTGTACTCCATTAATTTTCGGATCACGATTAGCAGAGTTCATTATTATGCTTGAGAAGCACCGTTTATTATTGCAAAGGGGACGGGAGGACTGATTGGAGCGTGCTTCTATTATGCATGCTTTTCTTTGAGTATTGCTTTTGACTTGTTTTGCCTCTTTTGGACTGTAAGACGGGATCTTTATCATCCTTTTTAAGCAAATATTCGATGTCTTACGCAAGCTGTCCGCGCATTGCCTGGTTCAGGTTTCGGGAACTGCCCCATAGGGCTCGTTTTATTTTAGCATGATGTTGAATATTGGAAACTGCAAAACACCATTTGGGGGCCAAATTTTTTAATTGAAATGTCTTAAGAAACTTACCTTCATGTTTACTTTACATTCAGGCTAAGCAAACTTTCCCTGCCAAATTTAAAATGTCATTCATATTTTTAGAAATTACGAGATATTTGTATATACTTTTGCGTGTTAAAATTCCAGTTACATGAGACTTTCGGGAGTTTTGGATTTGCAAAAAGTCGGAATGCTTGAGACTCAACATTCAGATTAATCAAAAAGCAAAAGGTAAAAGTCACTTGTAACCAGCCCTGAGATTGTGTGAAGAAGTTGTTGGGTTAAAGAGGTCAAATAAAAATTAGGGCAAATATTATCCAAAAGAAATCGTGTCCCAAGGTGCCGAACACATATTTGTGAAATATGTGTGGAATTGAAACTCAAACACCAAAACATTTTCAGTCAAATGAAAATGGGACCTTTTTATCACAAGTACACAGTAATGTTAATATTAGCTGCCTATAAGTCTATGTTTAAAGGATCATTCTTAGGACGTTTTTTTGTTTCATTGTTTTGATTCTTACTTTGGTAGCTAATTTGTGCGTAGTTATGACTTGTTACCATTTATTGTATCAGCCAGCTTTCAATGAGGCCACTGCAATTGAAGCATCGGCTATCAGACCTCCTAGATAGGCATCGGCCTGATGCAGATCGCGTCATTGTCCTTTACATGATTGTTGGCACCGTCGACGCCATTGTGAGTGAGCTCTCGTAGCCTCTCACAACTCTCAAATTGGACAAAATTCATCTACTCTTTCAGCTCCACCAGTCATGACTATGTTGTTAATGAAGTCTTCAAGGTATATGCATGTTGTGTTTAGCTCTTTTCAATAGTGATTGACAGGAAATTAAATTGGATCAATGAACCCAACATCAATCTGCACTGTAAAGTAAAATACACAAAAGATGCATGTGAGATGCATGGGTTTATTGGTCAGCAAAAATTTGGCTGGCCAACGAGTTTAGGACCTTATTTAAGAATAAATTGACAACTTTAGACCTTTATTTGAAATAAATTTCATTTTTTGCCTTTTTTTTTTAGAAACGGCCCTATTTCAACTCCTTTTTATTGGAATTTCCCCAAAAGAATGGATTAAGCTCCTAAAAATAGCTTAATGGTCTAATTGTTATCGTGAAATATATATCGTTAAAATTATTTTGAAGATGAAAAGAAAGATGATAAATCACCTAAATTTGTTTTCAATTTTTATTTAATTTTATGATGGTAAATCATTTAGTAATTCATCCATCATCCATCTATATAACTATCAGAAAAGTCAAATTTGGTGTATATTATGTATTGAGTAATAAGGCTTCAAATGCGAATACTTAAATTGCCAAAAGTACCCATAAAGAAATCGGATGTTTCTTAATACTTCGTTCCTCACTTAAATGCAGTTGCAATAAATAATAATATGTATTATCTAAGCATCAACTTGAGAAAGGAAATCAATGAGAACAATCCACAATGCCTTAAGACCATATCATCCAAAGAACGGTGCCTCACATCGCAGTACTAATTTATATATATGGATTTTTTTGCAATATATAGTTAAATAGTAATTTCAGTTTGATAAAAAAAGTAACAATAAAATAAATTAAGCAGAGAGTGAAACTTAAAACAAAAGTAATTAGATAATTAATGCAATCTTTTTAAGCTAATAATGACAGAGGCCTATTCTTTTCGGCACTTGCTTTGCTCTCCTTGCATTTATTTCGAGTGTGATAGGAGCAGACCATAAATAACAATAAAATGGGCATCCTCTCAATCCAAAGTAGCTTCTGCTTCTTCGCTCTGGTTTTTGATGCTCACGGTCTTCTTCTCACTCTCTCCACTGCTTCTGAATCTGAAGTTGGTATGGTCTCTTTCTCTCTCCCTGTGTACAATGTCAGTCTCGTGTCGTCTTGGTTTAAGATTCATACGAACAAGTTTCCAAATTTTTTGAGGTGAAAATCTACTGCATGGAAGGTGGATGAGCGTCGTGCTTTGTCAATTGAAGCTTCTTCTTTCATCAGGCGCACACAGTGAACACGACACTCTGTCGTGTTATTGCTGCTGGTTACTGTGGACAAACCTCCATATTTTTCCTCGGTCTCAAGCCCTTGCTCTGCATGACTTCATCTAAGTTGTGTTCTTCGTTGAAGCGGATCAATGTTGGACCTCAGCGACCATACCCATCACGAATCTTTTTAAACCCGCTAGAGAAAAAAGAAAATGGAATCGCAAAAAAGATTTCATCTTGAAATCAATGAGAAGAAGATTGGGATTTCTATGAAGAATCTTCATCGGTAAAAGATCGCTTCAAGTGCCAAAAGTTAGCACAAATGGATACTTAAGTGCCAAAAGTTACGAAAGTGACACTTAAGTGCCACATTTTAAGAAAAATGGGACACCTGAGTGCCACCTCCAACGAAGCCGGTCAGAAATTATACGTGGCAATTAAATATTAATATTTCTCACTTAGATGGCTCGCAAAGAGCTGACTCAGCTCTAGTTCACCCAAACCGACGTCGTTTTTATAGTTGGCCAAAATAAAGCCCTTAAATCGGCCAAAACGATGTCATTTCCCTAATTGCCCTAAATCTAAAACCCTAAATCGGACAAAATCTCATTGAAGCGTTGGAGCCCTAATCTCGAACCTTAATTTGATTTGCCCCAAATTCTACAATCGAATATTAGAAATGGAAGGCGGGACTTTCAGCAGTGGCTAGAATTCCTCTCGCCAAAGCGAAGGAGAATGCGAGCGTTTCTGTTTTTGTGGGTTACCAAGTCCAAGAAGAATATCGTGGACTTGAATGAATTCCAAGAGAAAATTCTATGGATGTGTCCGATACGAGAAGGGTCAAAGTGCAAATATTTCAAATAGGTCAATATGAAATTCTCTCACCGAGCCACAGAGGTGATATTAGACCTACTTGATAGATGTCATCAACCACCATCTACGCTTGTTGACGACTTGGACGATATTGACTTAATGCAAGCTCAAGCATCTTCTGCTAACCATTTGAAGAATGAAGTTTTAAGGATGAAAATTTAACGGAAGTGTTACCAAGTGTTTATTGTATTGCTATTTTTTTGTCTATCCTACTTTATAATGAAATGTAAAGTACTAGAAGATAAGAAGAAATTTCTCAAACTGCCATAGTTGTAAATGAGTGGAGAAATGTACTTGTTTTGAATGAAATGTAACTTATTTTTTTGGAATGTGAGAAGAAGTTTTATTTTGTCTACAAGATCGTTGTGGCTTCTTTTTTTTTTTTGGATGTCATATGTATTATGTGTTACTTCTTGTGCTTGTGAGGAGGTCAATGAAAGGGAATGAATAAAAGAATGAATGAGATACTGTTTGTACTATGTTTTTGCTTATTTTTGAATATAAATCGGTGACGATGGAATTTATTTTGGATCGATGTGTTCTGGTGACTTCTTTACTTGAACTGAATGTAAACCGGCAGCAAACATTGAATTGAATGGAGTTGCCATAAGTTGAACCGTATATATAAACCAACAGCTTCTCTGATTTACTGCAAACTAGCATATATATAGGACAGACACGAGGGATTACTCGAGTTCTATAAGTTATATCTAGTGATCACTTAAGTGCCAGTCGTAATAAAAAAAAATAGTCATTTAAGTGTCAAGCTATTTGTGATTAAAAGTGATAACTTAAATGCCACTTCTGATTAAAAGTGATCGCTTAAATGCTAAGTTTTTTAGAATGTTATTAGTTAAGTGCTAATTTTTTTTGTACGTTTTCTCTATAAATTACACCGGCCATTAACTACTACCAGCCACCACCACCACCCATCATTGGCCACCATTGACCTCTAGCCATCACCACCAGCCATATCAAACATCCTAGGCATCCACTTGAGCTACCACTAACCACCACTATACTGGTGGTATGCTGCTGTAGAAGTTGCTAGTGCAAGGTGCTTTACACCAGCTTGCATCAGCACTACCTGGTGTAAGATGTGCATATTGCACACTTACATCTTGCACTAGGTACAGCATAAACCCTAAACCCAACTCCTATAATAGACTCATCATCAATAGGCATCAGTAGTCACCACTAACCACCACCACTAGCAACACAAGCATCCTAGCTACCACACTAGCATGTAGCCACCACCATAGACCCACCATTAGTAGCCACTATTGGTGGTGGGCCGTGGGTCTGTTGCAAAAGGGGTTATGCACACTGCAATCTTGCACCAGTACTAGCTGCAACAAGAGCCCCCAACCCAACCCCCATAATGGACCCACCACCATCAAGCTTCACCAACCGCCACCACCAGCCACACAAGCACCCTAGTCACCACCACAGATCCACTACTAGAAACAATAAGTAAAAGTAAAATCAAAATCAAAAAAATGAAAAAAAAAAAAAAGGAAAAAATGACAAGTAATAAGATCGTTCCATTAATATTGAAATTAAGTCTCACAAATTTAATGACAAATTATTTTTTTTTTTAAAAAAACATTCATAGTAAAACAACTGACTCCTTAGCCCCACAAATCATATCCCATCCAATTTCATTAATCAATATGCACAATGCCTACTGTTCGTGCCCCTTTTGATGGACATTTCACTTGATTCATAATCTTTGCACTTTTTTTTTTAATTGGACGTGAGACTTCTTCTTCAACTGCCTTGGGATGCGTTGATTCTGATGGAGCTGCAATTGTTGTAGGCTGAACTGATTCAGAAGGAGCTGCAACTGTCATAGGCCGAATTGATTCAGATGGACCTGCAACTGGGTTCTTTTTACTCTTCTTTCTTGTTGGCGCAGCCAATATCTTCTTCTTTGTTGGTGCAGCCGTTGATTCTTGAGTTGAGCCTTAAGAGAAAAACTTTTGACTCCAAGCTTAAAAAAGAAAACTCAATTATCAACAAAAATTTACACTATAAATTATATTAAATGTAACCTATAAAACTTACATTAAGAATAACTGTTTCAGTATGCTCATCTGTATAATGGCCATAATCATATTGTTTTAGCCTCTTTCCAAAAGCCCCTCTTGTTTGAAGGGGAATATCACTTTCAGGAACTTGTGATTGGTTGACCTTTCTTCTCGCCTGTGATTTCTTGGGCTCTTGTTGTGGTTGTTAAGCTATAGCAGGGGCTTC
The DNA here is from genome assembly GCA_017140615.1 of Eucalyptus cladocalyx. Classification (NCBI taxonomy): domain Eukaryota; kingdom Viridiplantae; phylum Streptophyta; class Magnoliopsida; order Myrtales; family Myrtaceae; genus Eucalyptus; species Eucalyptus cladocalyx. The sequence continues at coordinate 18,437,385 of CM029526.1, forward strand.
TTCGGCCAATTCTTTAGCTAGGTATCTTCTAGATGGCCTTCTTGTAGCTGGCCCTTGATTTAGCTTTCTTTTGGTTGTTTTTCTATTTAGCCCTTCGGCTTTAGTGACACCTTCTGTTGGCTTTTGTGGTGGTCCTTGTGATGACCCTTCTAGTTGCCTTTGTAGTGACCTTGGTGATAGATCTTGTGGTGGCCCTTCAGTTGGGCCCTCTATTGGCAGCTGAGCTTTAGCTTGCCTTATTATAATATAAGAAAAAGGCAAAGGACATCATAAATATAACATCATGCATATAACAACGTAAAGGAAAACTAAACATAAATTATTGAACTTACCGGGTATTTTTTTCTCTGCTGCTGCTGAAGAATAGTCGACTTAACTAGCCTTTCAATTGCTTCGGCCAATCTTTCAATTGGCTGTCTTCTACCTTTTCTTCTTTAAACAAGCCTTTCAGTTTTAGGTACAATAAGGGCTTCGGCCAATTCTTCACGTGTCATTCTTGTAACATGATAAAGACAAAAACATATATGTCAATTATATCTATGTACATATTTGTAATAAGCTATAAAGCAACATAAACACAAATGTCATGACTTACTAGATTTATTGTCGTTGACTGAAGAACAGTCAACTTACTTAGCCTTTCTGTTTGTCCTTCTCCAACTGTCCCTTCACTAGGCCATTCGGTTGACTCAACTGTTCCTACTGCTTCCTTAATTGACAACCGTTAGTATTATGCCATGCTATATAGCAAAAAGAGTACTTCATCTTTACACCTGTCCTACTCATCCTACGCTGACATGAGACATCTCCCTTCATCATTCTTCGTTTTCACTTTGGTCTTCCAATTTTCTTCTTTAATAACAACGGTTGAGGTGCTTCGCGATCTGTAGACTCCCAGAACTTGCTACTTCTGATTGCTGTAGTATGAATTGGTACGAAGCAAGATATTTCATTTTCTTGTACCAATCATCAATGTAGTCATCTGTGTTGCGGCCCTTCAATTGAATGACACATATGTCATGTGCACAAGGAATTCTACTTAGTTGCCATGCTTTACATGAGCATGTCCTCGTACCTAAATGGACAACATACTTATCGAAACCCTTAATTATCTCATATCCTTTATCTCCATTCCAAATGGGATAACAATACCTACTTGCAACTAAGTTCTCATCAAATTTCTTAGCAATCCTAGTACCATATTGCCTAGTCCATTTTGCAGCCTCATCTCTTTATCTGTGCAACCAAGTCATGACCATAACCCGTATGTCTTCAAGTATCAAGATAATTGGTTTGCATCTGGTATCTATTAACCTCCCATTGAATGCTTTGCAGATGTTGTTATTGATGTTATCGTACTTGAATTCCTCGTTGAAGAACGCCCTACACTAATACTTTGGTTCTGTTTGGAATAGTGTATCATAACATTCCTGTGTCAATTGAAGCAATTCTTCTTTGGCCATCCTAAAGTCAGTCATATTCATGTTCTTTGCTAGTTGCCAAAATTGTGACTGCAACTTGTCCCATTTATAGGTCTTTGCCAAATTTGCGTATATGTGTCGCGCACACATTCGATGTTCGGCATAAGGCAACAACTCAACTATTGCTGGAACTAGTTCTTGTAATAATTCAAAATAGGAAATGTAAGCAAATGACATATTAATATCACAAAGCAAACATTACCTTTTGTTGGTCACTCATGAACGCCATTTGTTATCTCCAAATCAACCATCAATTTTTTTAGGAATCAGGACCAAGTGTCATTGTTTTCTACTCTCACAACAACCCAAGCCAGTGGGTGTATTTTGGTTATTTGCTTCTCTTCCAATTGCGGCCAGCAATTTTCCCTTACACGAGCCCTTCAAAAAACAGCTGTACAATCTTATAATCCGTCTACAACCAACTAAAAATCATCGTTTACATTAATCGAAGCAAATATAGAACTTATCGAACTTAGTCCCACTATCAGGAAGAGATCTCTCCACGACCTCTACATACACTCTACTTGAAAGATTTTGCAGCCTACACTCCTAAACATAATCACACAACTGTCCATATTCGTTACTGTACTGACCAATGAGTATCTTTATCATATTTTGCTTCGATCTTTTGCATTGATTCCTGGATATATTGATGCCTACCTGCTCCTTCATCGGCATCCTGAACTAAGTACTATTCATCGGAGGCATCAGCTTAATCAAATCAAAGAAGTGCTTGGACAACCATACACTTGTTACCCTTTTTATTTTCAAAATTAATAGAACAAGTATGTTACTCTTTGTAGGCTCTAATATGAAAGGATCCACTTCTCCTAACAAATGCACCATAGATCTTCCATGGACAATTTTGCTATGAACACCTAGCTCTTACAAAGATTTTAGTATTTCTAATGAAGTCAATATTTCTCTGTGAAGCAATGGAGTTCTTCAGCATAGCTTCCCTAAATTGTTTCGCATCTTGAAATTTTATACCTACTAACAAAGTAAGAGAGGTAACGGATGGATCATAAGAAAGATACTTACTTTTCCTTCTATGCACAACTCATTCATCTTCTTCAAGCTCATCCTAGGAAGTAGCATTCTTAATGCTTTCTTCATAATCAGTCTCCTCGCCAACAAGACCAGCATTTGCAGGGCCTTCGGCCCTATTTGGAACTTCATCAGCTACCTGCAAAACTGCAAACTTATGTCAAAAAATCCATTTACTTTTTTCTTGACTGTACAAGCTCTCCGTCGTCGTTATCACTTATGAAATTTTCAGCAAGCAACCCTTCATCATCATCATCATTTGATTTAGCTACTTCCCAATCTAATCCAGTGATTGTGACATCACCTAAGTCATCATTACTTTGGTGAACTGCATCTGCGCTCCTCTCCTCTCCATCATGTCTATCTTGCCATCCTTCGACCCTAACCTCAATACGACCTTGAATATCATCTCCTTCTTATCCTACTTAGGCGCTCTCTCCATCATCATCTTCGTCCACACTTTCACTATTGTACTCAATATATACTTTTACCTATTTGCTATTAAGATAATGGTATAGAACATCCCTAAAATCATTATCATCTTCTAAGCTTCTCAAATCATCTCTTAAGCCTTTCTCAGGAACACAATACAGCAACTTCTGAACTTTACAAGGCAAATAAGTCACTATATCCCTAACAAATCCCATAAAAGAAACATTCTTTATCTCGAAAAAAATGGTGCCCTCATTTCCACCCTTATCCTCCCCAATCACAAAATTCCCACCGTAGCAAACTATAACAGTGACATAATCCTTGTCATAAGCCATTTATGTACCCAAAAAAAGAATAATTAATTTTTGGGACCACATCCACAAAAAACAACAAACAGTTGCACATGGGGGTCCCCCCGCTATCATGGACTTTATTAAAGAAAAGGGAAGGGGGAAGAGATGCACATGTTAGGCCATTTACTAGAAATATACCATCCACGACAAAAAGAGGTCCTTACACTGACAATATGCTCCTACATGACAGCAAAAAAAGAGGTCGCCACTTTAATTATTTGCCTTCCATTCCCTTAAAATATTAACAAAAAAACAAAAGTCTCAATGACAAGCACAGGTCCTCACAACACCTATTTCAACACTTTAATCTATAAAAAGCGACCAGACGTCCCCACAACAACCATTCCGAGCAGTCAAAATCGCTGCTGCACATCACATTTCACATCTAACCCCTAAAAATCGCCCTCGCACATCACAATATCACATCCAAGCTCTAAACACACATCAAAGTAGCACCATTCTAAATCACACATCATAATAACACCAAATCTTCAAGGTCAAGCCCTAATTTTCTCCTTGTCGAACCCTACATTTCGAGGCAAATCCCTAAATTGCCAATCTAAACCCCCATTAGGGTTATAGTACCACTTCTAACCCCTAAATTGCACATTAAAGTACCATCCGAGCCAACCTCCACATTTCCCTGCTGAGCCCCAAATTTTCCATCGGAGCCCTAATAAAAGAATTCAAGCCCTAATTTCATTACAGAAGAGGGGGAGAAGGGGCCGAACTTAAAGGAGCGACGATGGTGAGCAGTGACGGCAACCAATGACCGCCTCTGGGCGTGAACGGCAACAAAAAGAAGGGCCTGAGATCTAGGGTGAATGTGACTGAACAGGGAAGAAAGGCGATGGCCAGGTTTGCTTAAGCCAAAATAACCTAAACGACATCATTTAACACCAAGGAAAAATTACATCGTTTAGGTCGGCTCAGTTAGTGTGGATGGACGATGTCGTTTTTCTCGTCCAAGTGTGCTTTTTTTTTTTTAAACGTTTGCCACCTCAGTAAAAGATGTCGCCGGAAAATGTCACGTATGCAATTTGGCAGGATTTTCTTGCCGGTGGCACTAAAGTGATCTATTTTACTCCGATTTTGGCATTTAAGTGTGACGTTTGTAACTTTTGGCACTTAAGTGTTCATTTGTGCCAACTTTTAGCACTCTGGGGGTCCGCATGGCAATCTTCATCATAGTGTTGGCCTGTCACAGGTTATGCAGAAATTAGACTGAGCAAAAATCTGAAAATGGCCATATAGATCTCCAGATAAGTAGGAAAATCATTACGTGAGTGAGTTTTCAAGAACATTCAGTAAAAAATAAAAGCTGCAGACATAAAAATTTGAAAAACAAGCGTCATTCCAGGCTCGTGTGCTCCACCTTGTTTTTTCTTTTTTATGCCATTTTCTCTGTTGTCCATCGGGCGTTTCGTTTTCCTCATGCTCTTCTTCCTTAACACACCTGCGACTGTCTGGGGAAGATTGAGCCAACGTTGTTGTTCTTGGCATTCGTGATTCCAAAACTTTGTTTACGTTGAGATCTCTGACACTTGCTTTTATACTGGTTCGAACGATTAACAGCTTGTTCAGCTTCATACGAATAGCCATAAAAAAATTGACTTTGAGACTCTCAACCAGGTGATTTAACAGTTGACATAGTAGCAATTAGCATTCCATGTTTGCTTCTTTGTAGTATTACTAGGAATAAAGAAAAGTTTTAAGTTCTTTTCTTGGGAGAGGTTGTAATCTGGGACATCATTTTTGCTTGGTTTGACATCTTAGCATGCGCATCTTGCGGAGTTGTCTGCTTCAAAAGTAAATCTTGCTTTCCCCTGTTCCTGTCTGTGCTCTTTGAGAATGCTGTTCTGTTCCCAGATCCAATTTCAGCCAAAATGTTTCCCCTGTAAGATTGAGAACAAGAAAAGAACATATTATAAACGCAGTGATGCCTTGTCAGTAAAGACTCAACATACTCAGCCTTGAGAAGCATGGCTCAGTGAGTGAGGTCTCGAGAAAGGCAAATCTCTTGCCTTGACAACATCCGCTGGTGGACCTGAGAGACCACCATAACACAATGCAATTAGATGTGGTTAGTCGTGCTCATCATGCGTGGACCTCCTCATCCTATGTAACTCGGGGTCTTTAAGAGATCCAAGCACCCACTAACACACAAAAATGAATAGGAAAGGAACAAATTCTGTCTCTGTCTCTCTGTTTCTCTCTGAATGACTTATGTAGGCACATGCCTGTTCTCCTCCATGTAGGAGTGAAGTAATTGGATCGAGCTTCATCACAGAAAATTGAGGCATTTTTTGTTCTTAGATCATATGAACGAGATCCTTTATTAGATGTTAGCAGTCTGCGAAATTGCTTTGCCTGACTCTCCTATTCTGTGCACGCTATAAACACATGCTGGGAAATTACGTTTATGTGGTGCTTTTGACTATGTGAGTTGCATTTCAGAGACAATAGACGAAAAATATCAGATAAGGAAGTCAGCTGTTATATGCTTTACGAGCAGTGTTACACGATTTCTGAGTTGTGCTTCTGTCAACTTCTTCACTGAAATTTTTTATTTTCCTTTCCTCTGCTTATTTTGGGGGGATTGGAGCTGGTCCAGGACAGATGATGAGACTCCGTTCACTTAAATTTAAGGAACTGGAAAAGGGCCGAAAGAATGGGGCCAGATCGACCTGCATTGGCGAGCTTGTGGCACAGGGAAATTGCAATCTCCTATTGATCTGCTAAATGAGAGTGCAAGTCTTTCCAAATTTGGGGAAGTTCAAAAGAGACTATAGACCAGCTCCTGCGATTGTGAGGAACAGGGGACATGATATCACAGTGAGAGCTACCTTGTTGCCTCTATTATTCTTTAAAGTGGTGTCATGCCCGGCGAAACTTGAAACAACCAAATTTTTAGTGACGGTACGACAGTTTGCTCATTTAACCAAGCTGGGCGCCTAGCTGCCGTGGTGAAGGAAGTGCCAATGATTCGAAAAATTCCTTTTTTCAGTGGAAGCACTAACCACAAAGATATCTGAATCTTTAAGGCTAATTTTACAGATTATCATCCATAAGTAATTTATATTCACTGATGTCCGACACTGGCATCTGCCTGTCCATCTATTAACCTCCTCCAAAGAAAAGAACTCTTGACCTTTTTCGATAATGAACTCATCTACCATGTGTTTTTACTAATGACTCTTCAACCAGGCGATGTGGAAAGGAGATGCGGGAAAGATCAACATAAACGGGACTTACCACAAACTTCTACAGTGTCATTGGCATTCCCCCCTCCGAGCACACATTTAACGGATCGAGGTACAGAGGCTTTGTCTTTGTTGTTTGTACATGGTATGTTTTCCTCATGAAGCAATGGGCGGCGACAACATGCTCTTTCACTAGATTTCTTTTTCTGCAGCATGCACAAATTACACTAAACAAGTATGGCCGTGATCGGGATTGTCTACAAGTATGGCCGATTCGACCCTTTCCTCACAAAGGTGCAAAGGATGCTTTATCTCACTCTCCATACCGCCATGTGCATTTATATGTGAAGCCACCCTATTGTTATCATACTTGCTCATAGGTTATGTGAATGCTTTGAACTCAGCCATCATAAGCAAAGTTGAGCTCGTACAAGTGGATGTTCATGCATCACTGATGCAATGCATAATCCGTCTGATTATTTTGTGCAATTTGCTTCACCTACTTTGCTCATACGGAACCTGAAGATCCGGTCTAATAGAATGGATCGTTTGGTCTCTGCCTTACGCCTTTTGTCCTTTTGATTAAGTTTTGCTGTTTTAATCTCTCGGCAGCTACTCGAACATATAAAAGTGGTCAGGAAGGAAGACAGAGACTTGGGGGTCATAAATCCAGGGATCATCAAATTCGGCAGCAGGAAATACTTCAGATACATCGGTTCTCTCACGGTGCCTCCATGCACCGAGGGCATCGTGTGGACAATAGTCAGGAAGGTAATAGACTAGATTTTCATGACGATTCTTAAATATGAACCCACATTCTCAAGACATGCCGTGAGCTTTAGGTGATTTCCTTATTTGATAACAAGTGATACTTATTCTCTTCATATATGCACAAACATGCACGCGACATAAAGTTCCATGTTTGAAAACTGTCTTCCCTCGTGTGACTGATTAGATAGATTCATCTTTCATCTTTCTTGCCTTATTTGATGCTTGTCCATTTAGTTAGGGATATGAAGTCAATGCAAGGCCGACTCAGCGACTAGATGGAAGAGCCGTCTGGCTATACGCTTCAGGAGACAATGGAGGTGCTGCTTAGATCAAAGCCAGAATTTGACCTATTACATATTTTCTCAGCTTTGAGACTGTTTTTTATTACCTTACCACTAGAAACATTTGCAATTCAGACATATGGTTTCATTCTTGTGAGATTTGGTGGGATTATAGCCAATTGTTCTAAAAACTTAAACTATTCGATGAAAGCGTGGTTATGATTAGTTTAGTCTTTTGCTTAGTACTAAGTATAGAAATTTAATTGGAAGGCAAATGAGGCCTGGAATATTCAAACTCAAATCCTCCGGCTTTGATGATGGGACCATAATTAATCGTTCTAAAAGCTTAAACTATAGTGTGATGGCGTGATTTATTATTTAATATTCTAACAATTCTGATAAGCAGAAACAAAGACTAGGTGAGGGTGAAGAAAAAGGCTGTGCTGTCAGAAAAGAAAAGAAATGGAAAGTGCGATCTATCCAAGCTTTTGACATCTGAACTCTGACTCCCAGACTAGGTGACAGGGAAAGGAAGAACTGCCGACATAAAGGCCTCGTAAGTAAAGGTTGTTAAGCCAAAGTACGCCGTATCCTTCTTAAAATTTCCAGTCAATCCATGCAATAAGAAATACCGATTCAGACATGAATTCCAGTGGACTAATTGAATACATAAATATAAATTTGAGTACAAGATCTCACCGTGGCGGTGAGGCAGCATCTGCAACAAATAAGTACAAAAGGGTAATGTAATCATAGTGTTGCCTGTCACGGTTATGCAGATATTCCACGGTACAAAAATCTGAAAATGGCCATATACATCTCCAGATAAGTAGGAAAATCATTATGTGAATGAGTTTTCAAGAACATTCTAAATAATAAAATCTACAAACATAAAAACTTGAAAAACAAGCGTTATTCCAGACTCGCATGCTCCACCTTCTTCTTTTTATTTTTATGCCATTTTCTCTGTTGTCCATCGGGCTTTCGTTTTCCTCATGCTCCTCTTCCCCAACACACCCACGACTGTCTGGGGAGGATTGAGCCAACGTTGTTATTCTCGGCATTCGTGATTCCAAAACTTTGTTCGCGTTTAGATCTCTTACATTTTCTTTTAAACTGGTTCAAACGATTAACAGCTTGTTCAGCTTCATAAGAATAGCCATAAAAAATTTGCTTTTAAACTGGTTCAAACGATTAACAGCTTGTTCAGCTTCATAAGAATAGCCATAAAAATTTTGACGTTGAGACTCTCAACCAGGTGATTTAACAGTTGATATAGTAGCAATTAGCATTCCATGTTTGCTTCTGTGTAGTATTACTAGGAATAAAGAAAAGTTTAAGTTCTTTTCTTGGGAGAGGTTGTAACCTGGGACATCATTTTCGCTTGGCTCGACATCTTAGCATGGGCATCTTGCGGAGTTGTCTGCTTCAAAAGGAAATCTTGCTTTTCCCTATTCCTGTCTGTGCTCTTTAAGCATGTTGTTTTGTTAGAGATGATTAGGATCTTTAACGGTTCTGTTCCCAGATCCAATTTCAGCCAACATGTTTCCTCTGTAACTCCGAGAACAAGAAAAGAACATATTATGTAAATCACCTAAATTTGTTTTCAATTTTTATTCAATTTTATGTTGGTACATCATGTAGTTATTCTTCCATTATCCATTATCGATCTATCATTATTAATATAACCATCACGAAAGTCAAATTCTGTGTATATTATGTATTTAGGGAAAAAAAAAAAGTACCCATAACAAAAGTCGGATATATCTGCATACTTCATCCCTCACTTAAATGCAGTTGCAATAAATAATAATATTTATTATCAGAGCATTAACATGAAAAAAAAAATAAAAAAATGAGAACAAGCCACAATGCTAGAAAACCATATCATCCGCAGTAGCTCTGCCTCAGATTGCAATACTTATTTATACGGATAATTTTGCAATATATAGTTAAATAATAATTTTAGTTTGACTAAAAGTAACAACAACAACAAAATTAAGCAAAGAGTGAAACTTAAAACAAAAGTAATTAGATAATTAATGCAATTTTTTTACGGCATATTTAACAATGACAGAGGTCTCTATCCCTCTCAGACTCTCTTTGATCTCCTTGCATTTATTTCGGGTGTGATAGGAGCAAAGCATAAAGAACAGGAAAATGGGCATCCTCTCAATCCGCAGTAGCTTCTGCTTCTTTGCTCTGGTTTTTGTTGCTCACGGTCTTCTTCTCACTCTCTCGACTGCTTCTGAATCTGAAGTTGGTATGGTCCTCTCTCTCTCTCTCTCTCTCTCCCCCGCACCACTTCTGTGTTCAATGTCAGAGTATCGTGTCGTGTTGGTTAATGATTCATACGAAACGAGTTTCCAAATTTTTTGGGGTGAAAATCTACTGCATGGAGAGTGTATGAGCGTCGTGCTTAGTCATTTGAAGCTTCTTCTTTGATCTGGTGCACTCACTGAAGCCGATGCTCTGTTGTGTTAATGCTCTGCATGACTTCATCTCGGTTGTATTCCTTGTTGAAGCGGATCAACTTTGGACCTCAGCAACCATACCCATCATAAAATCTATCTCAAACCCTCCAGGCAAAAAAGAAAATGGAAATGCTTTGTCTTAGGATTAGTCAATTTTATTTCTTGATGGGAGCAGGGAAGGGATATAACTCAATGGTAGAGTGTCACCTAGACGTGGTGCGCAAAAAAGATTTCATCTTAAAATCAATGAGAAGAAGATTGAGATCTCTTTGAAGAATCTTTATTATAGAGTAGGCATGTCACAGGTTATACAGAAATTCCACAGTACGAAAAACTGAAAATGGCTTACCATATACATCTCCAGATAAGTAGGAAATTCATTATGTGAACGAATTTTCAAGAACATTCAGTAAATCTGTAAACATAAAAATTCATTCCAGATTCGCATGCCCCACCTTCTTCTTTTTATTTTTTATTTTTTATTTTTATGCCGCTTTCATTTTCTCAGTTGTCCCTCGGGCTTTTCCTTTCCTCATGCTTTTCTTCCTTAACACACCTGCGACTGTCTGGGGAAGGTTGAGCCAACGTTTTTGTTCTTGGCATTCGTGATTCAAAAACTTTGTTTACGTTCAGATCTCTGACACTCGCTCTTAAACTGGTTCGAACGATTAACAGCTCGTTCAGCTTCAGACGAATAGCCACAAGATATTGACTTTGAGACTCTCAACCACGTGCTTTAACAGTTGATATAGTAGCAATTAGCATTCCACATTTGCTTCTATGTACCGTGTAGCATTACGTGGAATAAGGAAAAGTTTAGGTTCTTTTCTTGGGAGACAATGTAATCCTGGACATCATTTTCTCTTGGCTCGACATCTTAGCATGGGTTGCGGAGATGTCTGCTTCAAAAGTAAATCTTGCTTTTCCCTGTTCCTGTCTGTGCTCTTTAAGCATGTTGTTCTTGTTAGTGATGATTAGGATCTGTAACAATTCTGTTCCCAGATCCAATTTCAGCCAAAATATTTCCTTTGTAACATGGAGAACAAGAAAATAACATATTATAAACGCAATGTGATGCCTTGTTAGTAAAGACTCGACACCAAACTCAGCCTGGAGAAACATGGCTCTGTGTGCAAGGTCTCGACAAAGGCAAATCTCTTGCCCCGACAGTATCTGACTACAGTGGACCTGAGAGACCGCCATGACCCAATGCAATTAGATGCGATCAGTCGAGCTCATCATGTGTGGAGCTCCTTATCCTATGTAACTTGGGGTCTTTAAGAGATCCAAGTACCCACTACCATACGCAAAAATGAATAGAAAAGGAACAAATTCTTTGTCTCTGTTTCTCTCTGAATGACTTTCGTAGGCACATGCCTGTTCTGCTTCATGAGGAGTGAAGTAGATCACCAAATATTGAGGCATTTTTGTTCTTTAATCATATGAATTAAATCCTTTGTTACATGTTAGCAGTCTGCAAAATTGATTTGCCTGACTCTTCTATTCCGTACACGCTATTGACGTGTGTTGGGAAATTACGTTTTTGTGGTGCCTTTGACTTCGTGAGTTGCATTTCAGAGACAATAGACCAAAAAATCAGATAACAGAGTCAGCTGTTATGCTTCACGAGCAGTGTTACACGATCTGTGAATTGTGCTTCTGTCAACTTCTTCGCTAATATCTTTTCTTTTCCTTTTTTTTTTTTTTTTTTTGGGGGGGGGGGGGGTGTTTAAGGTGATGAGACTCCATTCACTTATATTGAAGGAACTGGAAAAGGGCCGAAAGAATGGGGCCAGATTGACCCGCATTGGCGAGCATGTAGCACTGGGAAATTGCAGTCTCCGATCGATCTGCTCGATGAGAGAGTGCAAGTCTTTCCGAATTTGGGGAAGTTGAAAAGAGACTACAAACCAGCTCCTGCCATTGTGAGGAACAGGGGACATGATATCACAGTAAGAGCTACCTTGTTGCCTTTGTTATTTTATAAAGCGGTGTCATGCACAGTGAAACTTGAAACAACCTGATTTTTATTGACGGTATGACTGTCCGCTTATGTAACCAAGCCTGGGCGCTCGCCGTGGTGAAGCAAGAGCCGATGATTTGAGAAATTCTGTTTTTTTAGTGGAAGTAGTTATAACCACAAAGATATTAAAATCTTTGGCTCATTTTACAGATTATTATCCATGAGCAATTCTTGTTCCCTGATAATGGACGGTGGCATCTGCCTTCCATCTATTAACCTCCTCTGGAAAAAAGAATTCTGGACCGACTATAAACTCAACATTTTTCAATAATGAGCTGATATACCAACTGTTTTTACTAATGACTCTTTAACCAGGTAATGTGGAAAGGATATGCAGGGCAGATCAACATAAATGGGACTTACTACAAACTTCTACAGTGTCATTGGCATTCCCCCTCCGAGCACACGTTTAATGGATCAAGGTATGAGGCTTTGTCATTGTTGTTTGTACATGATATGTTTTCCTCGTGAATTAATGCACAGGACATCATGAACTTTTCATTTGATTTCTTTTTCTGCATTATGCACAAATCACACTAAACAAGATAGTTTTTCCCCCATAGTACCGGTGAGGATGTCAAAATTCATTCTGCAGATATGAATTGGAGCTTCACGTGGTCCATTTAAGCTCTCACGGAGAAATAGCCGTGATCGGGATTGTCTACAAGTATGGCCGACCCGACCCTTTCCTCACAAAGGTGCAAAGGCCGCTTCATCTCACTCTTCTTACTGCCACATGTGCATTTTTACGTGTAGCCACCGTATTGCTATCATTCTTGCTCATAGGTTATGTGAATGCTTTGAACTCAGCCATAATCCGCAAAGCTGAGCTTGTATACGTGCATGTTCATGCATCACTGATGCAATGCATCATCTGTCTGATTAATATTTTGCAATTTGCTTCACCTCTTTTGCTCATATGGAACCTGAAGATCCAGTTCAATAGAATGGACCATGTGGTCTCTGCCTTCTGCCTTTTGTCCTTCTGATTTCATTTCACCATTTAATCTCTCGGCAGCTACTCGAACACATAAAAGTAGTCAGGAAGGAAGACATAGACTTGGGGGTCATAAATCCAGGGATCATCAAATTCGGCAGCAGGAAATACTTCAGATACATTGGTTCTCTCACGGTCCCTCCATGCACCGAGGGTGTCGTGTGGACAATAATCAGGAAGGTAATAGACTAGATTTCCATGACGATTCTTATATGGAAACACACATGGTCCTATGGTCCGAGGATGGTCTCAAGGTATGCTGTTTTGTGAACTTTGACTAGGTGAGGACAGTCTCGAGGGAGCAAGTAGAAGCACTGAGAGAAGCTGTTCATGATGTAAGTGCTCTCTAAAAGGGTGTTACGTTTTGATTTGATTGCCACTTAACAGAGTGGACCTTTTACAGAAAAGAAACGTGGGCTATACGTGCATTTGGGTCCTCTTTAAAGACTTCTTGATCCCTTCATGTGATAACAAGTGATACTTATTCTCTTCATAAATGCACAAACATGTACACGACATGAAGTCCCATGATTGAAAACGGAGTCCTCCCTCGTGAGACTGATTCGATTCATCTTTCATCTTTCTTGCCTTATTTGATGCTTGTCCATTTGGATAGGGATATGAAGCCAATGCAAGGCCGACTCAGCGATTAGATAGAAGAGCGGTCTGGCTATACACCCCAAGAGACAATGGAGGTGCTGCTTAGGTCAAAGCCAGAATTTGACCAAACAAAGTATTTTCTCAGCTTCAAGACTGTCTTTTATTACCTTACTACTTGAATCATTTGCGATTCAAACATACCGTTTCATTTTGATAAGTCGACAGACCAGGTGGGGATGAAAACCACAAGGTTGTACTGTCAGTGTAATATTTGGAATTTTTTTTACCAAGTCAAAGTTCAAATGGTCAAAGAGACAATAAATAATAAATAAAAAGAATATTTGACCCAGTCAACAAAGGGACCTTAGCTTCCTATTAAGATTGAGAGCTCGCGCAGAGGGGGGGGAGAGAGGAGGAGGAGGAGGAGGAGGAAGAAAGAAGAGGTTAATCGGCACAAATGACTCATCAAGCTGATTTAATTCTGATTCGCAACATCCGATAAGTGATTGTGCCCTTCACTCATCTAATTGAAGTAATATTTGAACTTATAGCACAAATTCGAGGTTAAGTCGATTTGGAGTTGCAAGGTTCAATTGAGGAGTTATCAGGCTGTGTGTGTGTATATATATAGTTTAGGGTGTCGTGGAATTGTAGGATTTTACAGAACTCAATTTGGGTTTACAATTTGCCCAAAACAAAAATTTTGAGGTTGGCGGCAAATACAATGCACGACCAAAGGTTTTCAGATCTTATTTTGACAATTTTCAGCTCAATTTAGGTTGGTCAAGTTTCGGATCTTCTAGTAAAGATCTTCATTTTGATTGTAAGCTTGCTAGGAATGGGGTTTGGTGGAAAGAGCTATGAATGGCCAAGTTTCGCACTTAAGCTCCGCAATGCGGATGACTTTGAGTAATTGCATTAGGTGAAAGATTTGGCGCATAGGAATGGTTTTGTTAATGTTTAAGCTTAGTTTGGACTCAATTTTAATGTTGTTTCTCACTTATTTGGTAAGATTGCAAATTCAACAATTCGAATAATCTTTATCATTTGATTGTAAGCATTCTCTAATGAGTAGTGCTATCTCCTCTACAAATTTGTAAATTTATATTTACAAGTAATAATTGTATATATTATGAGTATGGAAGGCATGGCACAACATTATATTTATAAAGTGGAAAAAGTGATGCTTGAATCATAATTGCCGCATAAATGTAGATCGGGCAATTATTACTTTGTTGATTTTGAAATGGCATAGTAAAACATTTCTGGAAATGGCTTATGAGTCAATTATCATGAAATGAATTGAGGAAATTCTTTATGACAAGAATTCTTTTGTTAAAGGTTATACATTTTGGTTTATAAGGAATTGGAAAAGGCATTATTTAAAATAGTTTGAAATGATCGTTTGTGAATGTCTTGATTAATTGTTTTGTGAATGAATTGCCAGAAGCTAGGGAAAAGTGCCAAAAAAGTCATAAACCTTTTGTCTTTGTGCCGATTTATTCATAAACCTTTTTTTGGTGTCGATTTAGTCCTAAATCTTTGTACGTTGTGCCAATTCAGTCCTTTCCGGCCAATTTTGGCCGGATTTTGCTGACTGAATGCCGACCGGCTGACGTGGCCTGATCGGCGCGACATGGACACATTTTAATAATATTCTAATATTTTTGATTTTTTTGATTTTTTCTTTTTTTTTTTTTTCGTTTTTTTTTTCTTCTCTTCTTCCTCCGGCGGGTCGCCGTCGGCGACCGGCCGAGGCGGCTACCGCCGGCCGGCCACCTTGCGGGCAAGGGTCGAGCCTCGCGGCCGGGCCGAGCTAGCGAGCCTCGCGGCCGGGGCGGGCGGGGACGGCGCACCCGATGTCGGGGAGGAACAACGGCAGCTTGCGTCGGGCTCCGGGCATAAGGACGATGGTAGATCTGCATCGGGGTAACGGCGGCGGCAAGCTCGGCACGGCGGGGCTCGCGGCTGGTCGACGAGGAGGCAACGGGTGAGGCCATGGCAGCGACAAAGGCGTCGGGCAGCGGAGGCCTCACGCGGCCGGGGTCTCCTCTCTCTTCGGATCTGCCCTCCCCCGGGGCTTTTTTCTCTCTCACGGTTCGGATCTCGCTCTCGGGCCTCCCACCTCGCCGGCCCGGCGAGGCTGGACCGAGATCCTCGCCTCGCCCGCGAGGTGGCCGGATCCGAGCCTCGCCCATGGCCTCTCGACCCTTGCCGCCGTCACCTCGACCCTCGCCCGCGAGGTGGCCGGCGAGGGCGGCCTCGTCGCCAAGGTCCGGCGGCAACCGGTTGGAGGAAGAAAACGAGAAAAAAAAAAAAAAAAAATATTTAAAAATATTAAAATATTATTAAAATGTGTCCACGTCGGCGCCGATCAAACCACGTTAGCCGGTTGGCGTCCAGTCAGCAAAATCCGGCCAAAATTGATCGGAAAGGACTGAATTGGCATAACGTACAAATGTTTATGACTAAATCGGCACAAAGACAAAAGGTTTATGACTTTTTTGGCACTTTTCCCCCAGAAGCTATAGGTATGGACTTGTGAAATGTCTTATAAAATTCATTTTATTTAATAAATCGAGTTGTGAAGGTTGATTTGATTCAGTTTGTGAAATCAATTTATGAGGTGAATTATGGTTTTGATTGTGGGATTATTAGAGAATGAGATTTATGCTCAATATCGTTGTATATTCATTGAGAGGTTTGTAGGTATGCACATCGGGTTTAGTGTCACATCCCAAATCCTATAATGATGAGGGAGTGACACGGCCATCCTTTATCCATAAAACACAACCTCAACTCCAAAAAGTTCCCACGATAATGCTCTTATTTTAACAATCACTAATTGAGGGACATAAAGAAATATGATAAGAAGAAATGAATAAACTACTACAATCTAGTGAGTAATACATTTCTTTTAAGTGGATCAAGCAATTACTATACACATTTAAAGTACAAATATAACTCATTTTCGCCAAATCCAGAATTTAACAAACCTTCAAGACTAAAAATGGAATATTTCTTTCTTTAGCATAGTATGTCTATAACCAAAATATTCAAGATAATAACAAAGCAAACACCAATGGTTCAAGACAATCAAGATTTCCCTCTTGTTTAGGTCTCCACCTGTTGTTATCTAGTGGCTCCGCCCACTAGAATATCTTAGATTTGTATGCACATACTTACACCCCTCTTATTGGGCTCATGGCGATATTAAGTATCAATACCAATTTACAATAGCATCCTCCACAATCCACAAAACCAAATCCAGAAACCATTTCATATGTCACCAAAAGCTTTCGCAACTCAATTCATCCAATAAAAATACTTTTTCATAAAGCATTTATCATATCATTTCATAAACCAAACAAATAACATTTCGCAACATAGCCATCTATCATTTCGCAAATCATTAATAAACCTTTTCATAAACCAACTACAAAGCAATTATATATACGTAAACTATCACGACACATTTCATAATATGTTTCTCAAACCGTTCTCAAATAATCAAGAGGTAATTAATACTTTATCCCACTTTATGCAACAAAAATGCTCTATTCAGTTCAATATATGTATATCCTTCAAGGCATAGGTTTTATAAAACCAAAGAAGATATAGTACCACTCATCTAGAAAAGCCAAGAACCAACCTACGATGGTTACTAGAGCCCACAAACTCGCATTTCTATCAATTAGTCAAAAACCAATATCAAAAATCAAATAATACACAACTCTAACAAAGGACTCTACTAAACCACATTTAATTGTCAATAAAATGACTTCTATGCTTTAATGAGCAATACCATTTAAGGCACACGGTCATTTTTTCCTTGCGCGTATTATCCATTGCGCATAAACCTCACATGAACTCCAAAATGTCATTCCAAACAACCTATACTTTGAATTTGATTTTCATTAAACCCTATAGCTCAACAACGTCTTAAACTATCATTTCCACAAAAACCATATACAAATAACCCCTTTGGTCTCTTTTGTTTTGTTGTACCCTCTATGGTCTCTTTTTCGGGGTAGGCTAGCTGGTTCTCTTTGGCTACTATTTGGCCATTTCCTTTATCCGCTTGGCTTGTTTCCTTTTACCTTGGCCCCCTTCCACTCACTCTGACTTATGTCTATGTGAGTGCAAGTTTTTGGGTCCGAGATCTCGTTGTATAGCTCTATGTAGTTTTCTGGTTTAAAGTCAATATAATTCTTACCTTTATCCCAAAAAAAAAAAAAACCCTCAATCAAACATCGTAGTTCAAAATCGACATAAGTTCAAGGTCGTGCCCTAAAACAGAAAATTGCTCCAATTAGATGAATGATAGGCTTGAATACTCACCTGTCATTGCGATTTCTATTGATTCGACTTATCTAATTGTACTTATTGTGAACGCGTGGAATTTCTCTCCACGAATGAGTGGCTTCTCTTTTCTCCATTGATTCCACCACTTGCAAACTTCTTTCGGTAACGCTTCAATGCATTGAAGAAGAATGAAGTGAGTGAGTTGGGCTTGGGCTGATCTTTTCAGTGGGCTAGCTTATAAATATCTATTAGTTTGGCCCATATATTACATTTAAGATATCCTTCTAGGCCAAGCCATGAGTTTTGTATGTAGAGACCTTATTAAAGAGGAAATCTTGGTCTTCTTGTTACTAGGTGTTATAGGCTTAGTATAACAGAAGTACCAAAAAGTTGGCACCGGTGGACACTTAAGTGTCAAACTTCCAAAAGATATGCTTAAGTAAAGTATTCGTGATCAGATCTCCTAAATAGGCATCAACCTGACGCAAACTACCTCGATGTCCTTTACCATTGTTGGCACCATCAACACCATCATGACTCTCATATTGGACAACATCATCCACTCTTTTGGCTACACCAGACGTGACTATATTGTCGGGAAAGTTTCAAAGGTATATGCATGTTGTGCTTAGCTCTTTTTTAATAGTGATCGATAGCATATTAACTCATATATATGAAACCAACATCAATCCACATTGTAAAGTAAGATGCATGTGAGATTCATAGGCTCGTTGGTCAATAAAAATTTGGTGGGCCAATAAGTTCAGGACCTTATTTGAGAATAAATTGCGAACTTGTAAGCTTTATTTATGAGATAGCTAGTATAAACACCTAGAGGAGGGTGAATAGGTGTATAATAATTTCTCGTGATAAGTGAGCAATACAAAATAGACAATAGAAAGGAAGTTCTCCTTTGATTAATAAAACGAATTATGATCAAAGTAAAGCAGAGAGTAGGGAAGAGAAAATTGAACACAAGATTTATAGTGATTCGGCTTATTTCAAGCCTACGTCCACTCTTCCACATTGACAGCCCACCGGCTGGATTTTCACTATGAACAAAAGAGTTTTTACAACAAAACTCTCCCTTGATTCCACAGTGTAGATATTCTACCACACTTCCTCAAGGCTTCTCACGAATATAAACTCTCTTTTGCGTACAAGATTTCGCTCAACAAATGAATTGACTAAGAACAAAAAGCTTCAGACTTTGGAATTGTTCTATCGCGCACATACTCGAACAACTGGAACATCTTCCTTATATACTCATTTATACCATCATACCCGTTGGCACTTACCAAAGGAATTCCTCCAATCTACCCGTTGGACGGAATCAATTAGGAAGATCATTTGAGCTATTAAAGGAACATGTTGATAGCCCATCAATCATGCTCACCCATACAATCAGGATCTCGGTTTCCATAAGTAGAACCTTCCAAGTATACTTCGCCAATCATCGGATCCTTAACCTCCGAATCAATCATGATCAAATAAAGGATTCCGTTATGTCATATCCAGCCAAGAGATCTTCTCCAGTCGATAAGGTCAAATCCTTAATGAAACACCCAGTTCCGGATAGCCCTTCTTTGACAGATTAGAAACTATCAATGAGAATAGATTTTGAGTCTTGAGTCTGGCAGTCCGGAGGTCTTCAAACTTTGAATAGAAGAGTCTGCAAATCTTCAGACTAAACTGATAGAAACGTTTTGTCAACTTCAAAATACTCCACAGGAGGATTTCTCCAATAATTTAAAACAAGTTCCACTATGAGCTATCTTTGGAGAAAACAGACCCATTTGATATATTTTTTTATGAAATATCCCCTAAAAGAATTAATTAAGCTTGTAAAAATAGCTTAGTGGTATAATTGTTATCGTGTAATGTAAAAAAGAAATCGTTACAATCATTTTAAAATTGAAAAGAAAGATGATAAATCACCTGAATATATTTTCAATTTTTATTCATAATATGATTGTGACATCCTGAATTTCAGACTCTGTTTTCAATTTAATAAGTTGGCATTTTCATCGGTGCGCCTATGGCCTTATTCTTTGAGAGAGCCCCTCACGAGATTACTAGTCTATCAAGTGAAGCCGTTAAGGAATCTAAACGTAATAGACCTGAAAATTAGACCAGTAATCGACTACTCAACCGTGCTAATCTACAAGGGTCATTACAGCACCGTAAAAATCGATCAGAGACCGGTGCTAAGTCCATTTAATAGAGGTATGCGATTAGTGTGTGGGTGATTTCACCTAATTACAAAATTTCTGTTGAACGACACTAGACCGATTTTTCTGTCATTTATGTACCCTATATCCATATTTGAAACCTCAAGATTTTCACGACAATCAAGAGTCACCAATGTGTCGAAGATGTACAATGTGGCTCGAAAATAATCGACCACAGATCAATTGCACTAAAAATTCCAAAAAGCTACTTGGTAGGTTAAGTCACGCTAAAGTCGGGCCAAATTGAAATTAACAGCAAATTTGAACTCGATTTCAAAAATTGAAAATTCTGTCATGTCACGATTTATTCTAAGAATGTCAACTCATCCTTCGAAGAATTTTTGGCGAGTTCGGGATTTTTTAGGAAAAATCAATTAGGACAATTCGAAAAATAACAGAAATTTGAATGGGCCAAATCAAAAGGATTTTTGGCTTCCAAACCAAGCTACTTAGTGAAAGAAAATTATAAAAATTGTGTAGGCTTTCTTCTTCATCAAAATTTGACGTC
This sequence comes from Eucalyptus cladocalyx, assembly GCA_017140615.1. Classification (NCBI taxonomy): domain Eukaryota; kingdom Viridiplantae; phylum Streptophyta; class Magnoliopsida; order Myrtales; family Myrtaceae; genus Eucalyptus; species Eucalyptus cladocalyx. The sequence continues at coordinate 18,458,091 of CM029526.1, forward strand.
GAATTGGGGAATTTCGTTAAGGAATTGAAGCCAAAGTTGAGTAAATTCGGAGCTAGGCAGGGGGCTGCATTTTTGGCATCAATTTGAGCTATTTATGAATTTAATTTGCTAGAAAGAATTAGGGGACAAGCATTCAATTAAGTGGATAGGTTTGTTTGACTTTGGGCCCCCCTTCAAGCTTCCTTTGCACGCCTCTCGGTCAACTCCCCCTCCGCAGCTTCTACTTTCAATTTTGTTCTTCTGCTTTGCTTTAATTTCTTCTCACCGAGAACCAGCTGCTTCTGCCTTTTTGTTCTTTCATTTCCCTTCTTTGCACGCCAGCAAAGCCACCAACCTTGGCCCTCCACCGAACCTAGCTATTTCCCCGTCCATTTCGTTGCTGCCTCATCCCACCTTTACATGGCGCTGCTTCGCCGAGTCAACCCAGCAATTTTCCCCCCAACGCTGACTTCGTTGCTCCTCTCTCATCGACTCAACCTTTGTCCCATTTGAATTCATGCCAGCGGCTCCATAGACAAATTCAACCCCACCGGGTCTAACTGGCAGCTCACACCAGCAATCAACCCACGAGCGGTCATCCACCAAAGTCAAGCTTCGCTGATTCTGCTCCATTTCGCTACCTCACACCCACAGTCCACCGAAGCAACTCCACAGCCCATCTTCACCGAGTCGCAGCAAGCAACCCACACGAAGCTGAGCCCGGTAGCCCACAAATTCTAGCCGTTAGCCCGATTTTTCTCTCCGTTGCTCAGCCAAGCCCAGCAGTTTTGCTGCGGGCTTGCAAGGCGTTTTCAGCCCTGTCCAAGCCCCCGTTGGCGTTGCCGTGGGCCGAGTTTCGGCCGCCGTAGTGGTAAACCGGTTTTCGTGCTAAACCGGTGAATTTATGCATTAAACTCTACTTAGTATGCTAATGCTGTTTAGGAGTATTTAGTTTAAGTTAATTAGGGATTAGGTGGTTAGCTAGATTAGATTAGTGATTTAATTATTTAATTATGCATGTTAGGTGGTTAGAATGGCTAAATTAGCATATGGATAGATTGTATTATTTATCTAGATAGGTTCAGAAATTTTTCGGGCCCGTTTCGGTATGTAATTAGGCATTTCTGGCCTAAATTAGTGATTTTGGTATTTAAATTGATTTATTTAAGGGATAAGTGCTCTAGAAGTCCTACAACTTGGCACGAAAATATATTTGAGTCATAAAACTTGCAAAAAGTTCATTTAAGTCATAAAACTTGTCAAAATATTTTAAACGAGTCCTAAAATCGACGCCGTCTAATTTTTTGACGGAAAAAGCTGACGTGGCCCCCACGTGACTTTTTTTAATCGTTTCTCTCTCCTCCGTTGCGAATAGTTTTAGAAAAAAAAAAATGCCACACATTCAAAACAACGTTGTCTCTCTTCTTCACCATCGCGTTACCTCCCCCTCCATCTGTACGTCTTCTTCACTGTCGTATTCCCCCTCCCCCGTCCGTATCTACGTCTGTTTTCGCTATTCCGAGCGAACCCTAAGCCCCAAATCGAATTCGTCTGAACCCTAAGCCCCAAATCGAATTTGTTCGAACTGCAGTTCTCTTGCAATTCATCGTGAGTTTGTGTTCTTTCCTTTGACGATTACGAGTTCGTGCGAAGACCTCTCTTGCGGGAGTCTCGACATCTCAGCAGCGAAGCAATTGGCGTCGGGGACAACAACAGGGTCAGCGACGGCGATGGCGACTCCTCCTTATGTAGGTATCGTTCTCTGCATTATAGCATTCTAGGTATCTCATGGTAATGCTACAATTTCTTTTGTTTTGCAAATATGCTTCTTCTTTTTTTTTTGGATATTATTGCAAATGTGCTTTAATCTCTACATTATGAAAAAGGACGTCAGTTGACGTCCTCATTTCTTCATCATTTGGAGTTCAGAAAGCTCGAGTTTGACACACCTTGACTTTATGTTATCTTCTTTGACGATTGCGAGTTTGTGCAAAGACGTGTCTTGCGGGCATCTCGGCGTCTCATCGGCGGAGTGAGCGGCATCAAGGACGGCGATGATGACTCCTCATGCTGGTATCACTCTCTACGTTACAGCATTTGGGTATGTCGTGGTAATATTACGATTTTTGTTTTTGTTTAGCAAAGGTGTTTTTACTCTCTACATTATGGTTGTTTTGCATTTTCCAATTGTTGCGATAAATTAGAACATTGCCTACCAAAAGGCGACAATAGGTCCCTCGCTCTCACTATTGATCATGTAGTTGCATTGTGGTTGTAAAGCGCATTATGCTAATTTGTTGTTTCTATATTGATTATTAGTCTTTTATAAAAATATCTTCAATTTAGAACTTGAACATTGCTTCAATAGTTTGATGATTGAAAGTGCTCTGCTCTTTGTTTCCTTGTAGGTGTAATGGCCAAGAACAAAATTTATGTCACTGTTCGCTATGGAGGTAAATTTAAAGTTAGCCCACCGTTGAAATACATAGGTGGAAGGGCTAATGTTGCTAAAATAAGTTTAAGTAAAGTTCACTATCTAGTATAATTGAAGCTATTGAGGCTTTGGGTGTGTGTAAAATAGAGAAACTCTTTTACAGAGTTCTTGGAAGTACAACTCTTGTAGATAGAATAACTCTTAGGTATTTATGGGATAACTCTGATGTGATGGATCTATTTTATCATCATTTGTGCTCTGAAAATATTAAGCTATATGTTGAGCATGCTGATGATGAAAAGACAAGAGCTGAGATAGGGGGTGTTGAGATGGAAACTGGAGGTATGTCTAATGTGATTGGGAATATTGATAATGACGATGCCAATAGGGATCTAGATGAGGAAGAGGATGATGATGCACATAATTTGGTGGATGTGGAACAGTCGAGTGACGATGATGATTTTGAACTGGTTGATGTAAGGAAAAAATTAAATGAATTTTCAACAAGACATAGGCTCAAAAATGGCAATTATGGTGAGGCAATTGGAACTTCCCAACCACCGATTGTGGATGAGGCTCAATCATTAGATGATTCTGGGTATGAAACAGAGTATGTTGATTCAGATGAAGAAGATAGTCTTCAATCAATTTTAAATGATGAGGGTGACGAAGAGGATGATGTTATTTCAAGGAGGAGAAGTAGGTTCCCATCATATGATCAAAGTGGTACAAATCCAGCATTTATTGTTGGCATGATATTTGAGGATGCAACTAAGTTCAAAAATGCAATTTTGAAGTATTATGTGACTGAGCAAAGAGCAATCAAATACACTAAGAACACAAAAAACTTCGTAAGAGCCTAGTGTGCCCAGAAAAATTATAATTGGATGATCTATGGTACTCTTGATAGCAAAACTGGGTCATTTCATTTGAGAAGGTATATATAATCAACATATATGCAGTATCACTTTTGAGAATAAGAGAGTGTCTAGTACTTATTTAGCTAAGCACTTCATGATTCTCATTTCTGTAATGCATAAAATCAAAGAACCTAAGTTAAAGAAATTAGTCAAAGAACAAATGGGAGTAAATGTCACTCTCAATCAGTGTAGAAAAACAAAGTTGAAAGTATTGAAGGAACTACAAGGCAATTATAAGAGGGAATATGCACAAATATATGACTACTTGGAAGAGCTTTACACTACAAGCCCTTCAAGCAATTTTAAATTGAAAGTTGAAAGACCATTGCCAAATTCTCTACCATTATTTGATATTACATTTGTTTTGATGCTTGCAAGAAATGTTTTTTGGCTGGATATAGGAAAATCATTGGATTAGATGGATGTTTTTTGAAGAGTTTAATCAAGGGCGAGTTGTTATGTGCCGTAAGAAGGGATGGCAACAATAAAATGTATCCAGTAGCATGGGCAGTGGTAAGAATCGAGAATAAGGACACATGAACTTGGTTTATCAAATTGTTGAAGTCAGACTTCAATATGTGTAATGGTGACGGATGGGCTTTGATAAGTGACCAACAAAATGTATGCTTTTCTTTCTGTTTTCATTTGTAAATTGATTGTGACATTACAATGCTTTTTTTTTTTTTTTTTTTTTTCATATATATTTTCTTTTTTGGGGTAATTATCAGGGTCTCGTCCAATCTGTAGCTGAACTTTTGCCAAATGTAGAGGATAAGATGTGTGCAAGGCACATATATTCCAACTGGGGTCAAAAATACAAAGGAAAACAGTTGATGAGACAATTTTGGAGATGTGTCAAGAGTAATAATATGTCAGATTTCAAGGTGCATAGATAGAGGTTGAAAGAAATGACTCGAGAAGGTCATGATGATTTATTCCGTATTGAGCCAAAACATTGGTGCAAAGCCTTCTTTGACACCAACATTCAATGTGATGTCGTTGATAATAATCTCAGTAAAGCTTTTAATGTCAAGTGTGTGGAAGCTAGGTGCAAGGCCATTGTGAGTATGCTGGAGGATATTAGAATCATGATTATGAATAGAATGCATACTCAGAGGGATGGATGTGCTAGGTGGACTAGAAATTATGGTTATGAATAGTATGATGGATGTGCATAAGTTACATGAGAATATAACTGCTAGTAGGTATTGCCAATTGATATGGAATGGAGACGAAGGATATGAGATTAGGGAATGTGGTGACAAATATGTTATTGATTTAAATTTAAAAACTTGTTCTTGTAAAGCTTGGGAACTTAGTGGAATTCCATGTTGCCATGCCATTTGTGCAATACACCATAAGAGAAATGACCCGACCGACTATCTAGCTGAGTGCTTTAACAAGGCAAAGTATCTAAGTGCTTATCAATTCATAATGCCTACAGTGAGAGGAGAAAATTTTTGGAATAAAGCCAATAAAGAAGCTCCTCAACCCCCACCAATGAAGAACATGCCTGGTAGGCCAAAAAGGAATAGAAGAAAGCAATCGATTGAGCTTGTAAGAGGTGATAGAATGACTAAAGAGGGTAAGCAAACGACATGTTCTGCTTGCAATGTGGTTGGACATAACTGCAAAGGATGTCCTTTAAAAAAGGTATTTCCTCAACTAACTAATCATCTTAATGCTGGGCATGTCACTTTAACATATTGTTAATCAATGCTTAATATGTGCTTCTCAGGCCAATGCTCGGGCCAATGTATGTACATCCAATGCTCAGGTCAATGTATGTACATCCAATGCCTGTGCCAATGCGAGTACAGCTGAAGCTCATGCTCAATCTCAAGCTAATTCCATTGGATCAAGGCTTGGAAAAAGACAAGTAAGTTGTCATCTAACCATTATTGTAAGTTTTATATGTCAAGGTTCCAATTTAGTAATTATGAATATATATTCAAGCTAAAGCTAAAGCAACAACAAGCATAACTGGAGGAGGATCCGAAAGCCATGCCAATGCTTCTGCAAATACCAATTCAATAGGAGACAATAGTGGGCATGTTAATGCTTCTGCTCAGGCTAGTGCATATGTAAGAGGGTGTAGTGCTCATGCAAATGTGAGAGAATGTAGTGCCACTGCTTCTGCTCAGGCTAGTGCTGATGTTAGAGGATGTAGTGGTGAAGCCAATGCTTTTGGTGAAGTTCGTTCTAATCAAGGGGAAGGCATTTATTGTGCACCGGCCAATATAATGGCTAAGCATAGACCTAAAAAAATTCCGGTGAGTAATCTCTTAATCCCCAAGCATACATGTATTGTGACTACATTCTCATGTTGAATGAATTTTTTATTATTTCAGTTTAAAAGACCTGCCATTGAAAATGACATGATACAAAGAGAATCACAGGCCAAGAAGATGAAAATGGTAGGGTTAGGTGTTGACGCAAATCCTATGACAAACCTTCATATTCTCAAGGTGAGTAATATTGTTAAAATTTTCTAATAGCAATTGATTATCTTCTTAAGCTAAAAACATGCTCATTCTTATGTAGCCTAATACAACTGGTGCAAGAATCTTTAACTTATCGGACAAAATGGTAGTTTCAAGAGCTACATCAACAGCAAAGGTGCATTTCCAAGTCAGTGCACAACCTCGGTCATATCATGTATCAACAGCTCCTCGAAAACAAATTGCGATGACGCCAAAGCCACCATTGTAACCCAAGGCCAATTCCCAACCTCAGTCATCTCATGCGATAGTAGCTCCTCCAAAGCACGTTGCAATGAAGCCAAAGGCACTATCGCAACCTGAGGCTAGTTCCCAGGCTCAGTCATCTCAAGCTACAAGAGCTCAGAAGTATCTTGGTTTAAAGCGAAAGGCACCATCACAATCCCAGGCAGCTCCTCGAAAACACATTGCGGTGAAGCCAAAGCCACTATTGCAACCTAAGGCCAATTTCCAAGCTCAGTCATCTCAGGCTACAACAACTCCCCCAAAGCCTATCACTGCGAGACCATATATAAGGAAAAGCGCTACAATTACTAATCAAGTGAAGGCTTAACCTAGTGGACCACCGGAGACCATCATATTGGATTAATATGTTTGCTAAAATTGGTGTTGTTAGGTGAATTTATGTCAATTATTAGCTAGTTTTCTGTATGAGACATATAGTGTTTGTGCATAGAACTTTTTGTGCACTGAAAGTGCATATTTTGTTGAAAAGAACCTTTTGTGCACTGAAAGTGCAAGCATTTTGTTGAACAAAACCTTTTGTGCACTAAAAATGTAAGCATGTTGCTTTGCCAATGAATCATGTTACAACGAGTTATATGGGATGCTTGGTTTTGGTTTGGATAATGCACGAAAATGGTTGCTCTTCAGGATTGTTAATAAGTGATTACTGAAATTGGCCATGAAGAATTTTCATTCTTCCAATACTTTTATCATCTTCTTTCCCATACATTTTTAATAGGATTGTTAATAGGTTCCAAATTTATTCTGATGGCAATAGCTCATATAGTGTTATTGACAAGCACACAAATCAAGCAACATTTTTCAATGCAAAAGTAATTTCTCGCACGGCAAGCAACCGGTCTTGCAAACTACAAACTCACATCAGATTTCATTCACATCTCAATTATCCACAACTAGTGTTCAAACTTACAAACTTAGAAATAAGGTACTATGGAAGACTTAGAAAATTCCCACCAACTTTCACATTACATATAACCAATACAGCAATATAACACATGCATAGAATGAATGTCGATTGATATAGCATCTTTCCTTTCTTTACTCGTGCGAGCTCCTCTTTTAAACGTCTATTTTTCACCTTTTGAGTCTTCATTTCAGTTAGCAATGAGCTCACATCGACTTCATCACGCCCCAATTGGCTTGATTCACACAATGCCTGATTTCTTTCAAGTAGGTCAACTATCATGTCCCTCACATGATCTAGTATATTTGGATCAACCCACATGAAGAAATCGCAGCAACTTGGACTATTAAACTTAGCACATCCATGGAACCTTCTTCCTGCGTTTTTCCTTGTCTTTGCCATAAGAATTGGCGATTGAAGACCACAATAACATGTTGGCTCCAAGTTGACCTCATTAGGAGTTACACCACTTCATTCAGATGTTGGCACCCTCATTCTTCTGGGCTTTGTATTATAGGAACCTATATTAGCTCTATTATGATTCCTTCATATAAGTAACTTCTGCATAATGCAATTTGTTTACTTGAGAGATTTAGGAGATGTTTTCAATCTCCAAAAAACATCTCTCTTTTCATATGCACTGAATGAATAGACAACCATAACTATTGGAGAATGGAAAACAACAAAATGCTATAATGCAGAGAGCAATACCTGTATGAGGAGGAGTCGCCATCGTCGTCACTGACCCTGTCATCGTCCCCAATGACAATCGCTTTGCTACTGGGATGTCGAGACTCCTGCAATAGAGGTCTTCGCACGAACTCGCAATCATCAAAGGAAAGAACACTAACTCATGACTGTTGGAGAGATATTTCTGGAATATTTTGAAGCTGATAAAACGTTTCCATCAGTCTAGTCTGAAGATTTGCATACTATACTATTTAAAGTCTGAAGACCTCCGGACTGTCAGACTCAAAGTCTATCATCATTGACAGTTTCTAATCCGTTGAAGAAAGGCTATCCAGAACTGGATGTTTCATTAAGGATGTGACCTTATCGACTGGAGAAGATCTCTTGGCTGGATATGACATAACGGAATCCTTTATTTGATCATGATTGATTCAGAGATTAAGGATCCGATGATTGGCGAAATATTCTTGGAATGTTCTACTTGTGGAAACCAATATCCTGATTGTATGGGCAAACATGATTGATGGCCTATCGATATGTTCCTTTAATAACTCGAATGATCTTCCTAATTGATTCCATCCAACGGGTAGATTGGAGGAATTCCTTTGGTAAGTGCCAACGGGTATGATGGCATAAAGGAGTATATAAGGAAGACGTTCTAGTTGTTCGAGTGTGTGCACGATAGAAGAATTCCAAAGTCTGAAGTTCCTTGTTATTAGTCAATTCATTTGAGCGAAATCTTGTACGCAAAAAAGAGTCTATATTCGTGAGAAACCTTGAGGAAGTGTGGTAGAATATCTACACTGTGGCACTTACCTTGTGTTATTGCGAAAGAGTGGACGTAGGCTTGGAATAAGCCGAACCACTATAAACCTTGTGTTCAATTTTCTCTTCCCTACTCTTTGCTTTACTTTGATGGTAATTCATTTTGTTAATCAAACGAGAACTTCATTTCTATTGCCTGCTTAATATTGCTTGCATATCACGAAAAGTTATTATACACCTATTCACCCCCCTCTAGGTGCTTATACTAGCTATCTCAATTGGTATCAGAGCCTGTGTACTCACTTTGTTTGAAGTTTTTTACTTCAAAGTTAAAGATCCATGGTTAGTATATTGGCTCCAGGGCTGGTAGAAGGGTAAAGCAATACCAGACCGCCTTACTTTGATGGAAATGATTACAACATATGGAAAAACAAGATGAAGGCGTTCATAAGATCAAAGAATCCTCTAGAATGGGACGTTGTAGAAAAAGGAATCATTCCTAAAACTGCACCTGTCTCAGAGAGAGGAAAAGATACTGTTGAGTCTAGTGAAATGACTCAAGAAGAGATAATCAAGAGACAAGCTCTTGATGCAAAAGCAATTTATTCTTTATATTGTGCTTTATCACCTACTGAATATAACAAAATATCTTCTTGTGTTACAGCTAAAGAAGTTTGGGATAGATTACATATTACCTATGAAGGAACCGATCGAGTGAAGGAAACTAGAATCAACATTCTCCTCGGTCAATACGAAGTCTTCAAAATGAAATCAGGAGAATCTATAACTGACGTGTTTAGTTGTTTTACAGAAATCGTGAATAGTCTTGAAAATCAAGGTCAACTAATTTCTGATCCCATGAAGGTAAACAAGCTACTGCGTGGACTCTTCAAGAATTGGAATCACATAAAGACCTCAATCAGAGAGACCCAAAGAATCATGCCACTATCGTTGATGAGTTGGTTGGGACTCTTGATCTTATGAAGTTGAACGAATCAATGAAGACGAAGATCCTAAAGGTAAGAAATCAATTGCATTAAAATCCAATGATGATTCGATGTTACGTTATTCTGAAGACGATATGGATGATAAGGAGCTTGCTCTCATGATAAGAAGATTCAGAAAGTTGAACGAGAAAAGGAAGAAGATTCAATCCAAAGAAACAAAGTTTTCAAAAGCAACGAGACTAAGTCGTTGAGGATGATGAATCAAACAAAGATGTAGTCTGCTTTGAATATAAGAAAAAGGGACACATCAGACTCAACTGTCCTCTTCTGAGAAAGAAGAAAGGAAAAGCTAAAAGGTATCGAAAGGCTCTTAAAGCGAAACACAGGTGATACGAGTGTGAATAAAGTGATGATGATTATGCCAATATATGTCTAATGGCACAATCGGATTCAGATTCAAACTCCGAGGCAAACTCAAAATCAGACAGTGAATTTGAGGTAAGTAACTTCAAAATCCCTATTAAAGTTTCTAAATACATTGATGAGTTGTGTTTTAGTCTTAAGACTTCTCTTAAAAAGATTTCTGAACTCAAAAGAGAAAATTCTACTCTAAAACAATAGGAAAATGTTTTGAAAGAAAATGTGAAATGTTTAGACATGAATGTTTCTTCTCTTGGAGAAAGTGAAGATAATCTTTCAAAAGAAAATGCATTATTAAAAAATAATATCTCAAATGTTTCTAAAAAAATTTCTATAGGATCGAGAAATGGAAAAAAATTTTCTGTTCAAAGACCTTATTTCAATAAATCTGGTTTGGGAATGACTTCTTTGAAACCATTCCTTTAATTGATTTTTCAAAAGTGAAAGAAAGAACCCACAAGAGATGCTTACAAAAATCATTTTAAAAGAATCTTTGTAAAACCAATAGGTCGCAATGCTCTCAGATGTTCAAAGTGTAATAGTGCAGATCATTTTGAAAAAGAATGTCCTATGGTTTGGAAACCTGTTAAGAAAGTATGGGCAAAAACCGCATATCATACTAACACCAATGGACCCAAGAAAATATGGGTACCAAAGAAAGTTTGAGTTCCTTTTTAAATGCAGATCACTATCAAGAAAAATGTAAAATGGTATCTGGATAGTGGATAGTGGATGCTCAAGACATATGACAGGAGATTCAAATTGCTTCATAAAGCTTGTTCAAGTGAATGGTGGAAAAGTCTCATCTGGAGGAAATAGCAAAGGAAGAATTGTGGGATTTGGAACTGTAAAGATTGGAAACCTCACAATAAGCAATATTTCTTTAGTTGAATGACTCAACTACAATCTGCTCAGTATCAGTCAGCTGTGTGATACCGGTTTCAAAATCAACTTTCAAGATGGAATATGTTCAGGAACTAGTAAAGATTCTACTCAATCATTCATGGGTCGAAGACATGGAAATATCTACCTCTTGGATGTGAAACCAGATGAATCACAATATCTAATCTCAATTCAAGATGAAGCAAGTTTATGGCACAGAAAGCTTGGGCACATCAATATGAAGTAGATAGCCAAAATTTCAGCAAAGAAGCTTGTTCATGGTCTACCCAATTTATCATACCAAAAGTCTGATCTATGCATACCATGCATATTGGGAAAGCAAGTAAGAAGTTCCTTTAAACCAATAAATCAAGTTTCCACTAAACGTGTATTACAGCTTCTGCATATGGATCTCTTCGGACCAACCAAAACACAGAGCATTGGAGGTAAGAACTATTGCCTAGTAATTGTGGATGACTACTCACGATTTACTTGGGTATATTTCCTGGCAAGTAAGTCTGAAACCTTCTCTTATTTTGAAAAATTTGCTAAAAAGGTTCAAAATGAAAAAGGGTATGTTATTTCAAGTATAAGAACAAACCATGGAGGTGAATTTGAAAATCAAGATTTTACAAAATTTTGTGAAGAATCTGGTTTTTAGCATGTGTTCTCCTCTCCATATACTCCAGAGCAAAATGGAGTTGTGGAAAGAAAGAATAGATCACTTCAAGAAATGGCTAAAACTCTTTTAATTAATTGAAAGCAACATATCTTCACGATTTTGGGCTGAAGCAGTTTCTACAGCATATTATATTATTAATAGAGTTTTTCTAAGGCCTATTCTAGAAAAAAAAAAACCCCCCTATGAGTTATTCAAAGAAAAGAAGTCTATTGTTTCATATTTTCATGTGTTTGGATGCAAATGCTTTATATTGAAAAATACAAATGATCGAGTAGGCAAGTTTGAAGAAAAGTCAGATGAAGGCATCTTCCTTGGATATTCAACCACAAGCAAAGCGTACAGAGTCTATAATAAGAAGAGTCAATCTATGGAGGAATCAATGAATGTCAAATTCCAAGATTCTATGCAAAATGAATCTGTTCAGACTCATCTTGAAGAATTTGAACCTGCTCCAGACTCTACCAAGTCTAAATCGCAAGAAGCAGCTCGGACTTTGAAGGACCAGCAACAAATGACTGTTGAAGATTCAAGTAAAGGAAGTGATCATCAACCTGACAAATTAACCAACAACTAGAAGCATAAGTCCAGTCATCCCAAAGATCTTATTATTGGCGACATTAATGAAGAAATTCGCACAAGATCCAAAAGGCGCGAAGAGTCTAGTGCTGTGGCTCTTATTTCTGAAATAGAACCCAAAAGTATAAAAGAAGCTTTGTCTGATGAAAGCTGGATTAAAGCTATGCAAGAAGAACTCAGGCAATTCAGCATTAATGATGTTTGAGAGTTAACTCCTAAACCAAAAGGTAAATCTATTATTGGTGCTAAATGGGTTTTTAAGAACAAAATGGACAAGAAAGGAAAAGTCATAAGAAACAAAGCAAGACTCGTGGCCAAGAGATATACGTAAGAAGAAGGGATAGACTATGATGAGACTTACGCACTAGTAGCAAGGTTAGAGCAAGGTTAGAAGCAATTCGATTATTACTTGCTTTTACTTCTTATAAGAATTTCAGGTTATTCCAAATGGACGTCAAAAGTGCTTTCCTGAATGGATTTATCCATGAGGAAGTCTATGTGGAACAACCACCTGGGTTTGAAGACCCAAGGAAGCCAGACTCAATATTCAGACTGAAAAAGACCTTGTATGGTCTAAAGCAAGCACCTCGAGCTTGGTACGACAGACTGAGTAAGTTCTTGATTCAAAACGGCTTTGTAAAAGGTAAAGTAGACACTACTCTGTTTATCAAAAGAGAAAGCAAAAGTTTTGTGCTAGTTCAAATATATGTCGATGATATTATTTTTGGATCCCCTAATGAAAGTCTGTGCAAGAAATTCTCTAAGACTATGCAGGATGAATTTGAAATGAGCATGATTGGTGAGTTAACCTTCTTTCTCGGGCTTCAAGTAAAACAACTGAAGGAATGAATGTTTATTCATCAAGAAAAGTATGCTAAAGATCTTGTCAAAAAGTTTGGACTGGACAATTGCAAAAAAGCTTATATACCAATGTCAAGTTCCTTGAAGATAGACAAATATGAAGGAGGAAAGAAAGTCGACCAGAAGTTATACAGGAGAATCATTGGCTGACTTCTTTATATTACTGCTTCTAGACCTGACATTTTGTTTAGTATTTGCATTTGTGCCAAATTTCAAGTAGATCCTAAAGAATCTCATTTAAGTGCTGCAAAGCGTATTATCAAATACATTGCTTCAACTTCAAGTTTTGGTCTTTGGTATCCTAGAAATGGAGACTTTACTCTTCTTGGATACTCAAACGCAGACCTAGCCAGATGTAGAGTTGATAGAAAGAGCACATCGGGTACCTGTCAACTACTTGGAAGCAGGACAGTGTCTTGGTTTTCAAGGAAACAAAGTACAAGAATAACTCTCACGCGAAGCGAGAATATGTAGCTCTTGGAAGTTGTTGTTCACAAATTCTGTGGTTAAAACAACAGCTAAAAGACTTTGGAATTGAAGATTTATGCACGGAGATTAACTGTGACAACACCAGCGCAATCAATCTCACCCAAAATCCAATTCTTCACTTAAGAGCAAAGCATATAGAGATTCGACATCACTTTATTAGAGATCATGTTCAAAATGGAGAAATTTCGATTAAGTTTGTTGACTCAAAGAACCAGTTGGCGGATATATTCACAAAACCTTTGGAGAAAAATCAATTTGAAATCATCTGCTCCAGACTCTACATCTTGAAGTTTGAAGAAGTTAAAGTCTAGAGACTCTCAGACTCAGACAAACAAGACTTTGATTGTAAGTTATTCTCTCTCTCGAATCTCATCTTGAAAAGGTATGATCATCAATCGTGTTTGATTATTGCTATCTTTAATTGATGTGATTATTGCAACGTTTTCTTTTCGAAAAAGGAGTTATTTTGAAATGACTATTTTCTCGAAAAATGCAGTTATTTTTTGAAAAGGCATCTTTTTACTTTCTTTTATGACGTTCTGTATGCCTCTATTCAACTGTCCTATATATTGTTGCTTCTTCTTCGCTTTACTCTAAAAAAAAAAAACCCTAAGAGAACACCGATCTTCCATTCCTGTTTTCTTCTCTTATTTTATCTTCGAAAAAGTTGTCATCTTTCTTGAGAAAGTCAAGCAAGGAATCTTTCAAAGACTGAGAAAGATGTCGTCTTCAAGAAAGTCTTCGAGGATCGCAAGCAGGGACCATGGCGAATGAGTGAGGGGCCTACGCACTTCGATCTCACCAAGGAAGAAGAGTCTCCAAATCAGCAGCAGAGCCCACAACATTCTCAACAGCGTCATTCTCCACTAACTAGTCTACAGGGTGTTGGTCATCAACAAGAGGAAGAAATCGTTGAAGACGTAGATCCTGTAAGAATTCAAAGGCCCTCTTTTATTTATAAGTTTTACCGTGCTTTAAAGAGAACTGGTATTCCATTGAACTACATCGATGAGTTTCTTAATGACAAGGGATATGGGAATGAGTACATCTTTTTGCGAAAAATGAAGTGTTTGGGAATTGCTCCTAAAGGGTTGGCAGAAGAAACCCTTGCAAATATCCCAAGTGATCCGCGTGTTTGGGGATTTAATCCAATAGATGGGAATGATTACGACAAATTGTATAGTCAGTTTCAACCGAGAATGGGTGTTGTAACAAAAATTCAAGGAAAAATGACAAATTTGTTTCGATCGGAGGAACAAAAGCTTTTATACTCTAAGTTGTTCAAGCGTGGGGTGATAAACCCTAGAAGTGTAGATTTTGATTTCCTCGATGCTGTGAATGTTAATTTGAGGGAAAAATTCAATTTTCTTCAACTTGAGTAATTCTATTCTGACACCACAGAAGCCCATGCTGAATTAACTGCATACTTTTATTCGAATCTTAACTTCTTGGATGCGAATAGAATCTCTTTCAGTGTCCGAGATCAAGACTTTGTAGTGGATATGGATTTGCTGGCGGATGTGATTGGGGTTGAGAGAGGGAGATATCAACCTATCAATGTTTCTATTGCTCGTACTACATTAGAACTTGTTAAGGATAGAAGAACAGAGGAAAAGATTTCCTACTTGAGGATGAGTGCGTTTAACATTCTGCTTCACAAGATTGTCATTAATTACCTCAGACCAAAATCTACTTCAAAGACTGATGCTTCAAGTTCAGAGGCAAAGCTGACGTATGCCATCATCATTGGGAAAACGTTTTCTCTTCCTCACACTGTTATATTCCACATGTATAGAGTAGTGGTGAAGGACATAAGTCAACTTCCTTATCCAGGTCTTGTGACGAAGTTATTTAGACATCTGAATATTCAGCCTCCACAAATTCTCTATACTCGATCTTGTGATCATATGGTGGTAGGACTAAAAATGGTGACTAAAATGCGTCTGAAGGAACTAAGCAAGGCGTTGGAGAAATTCAAGGAGAAGACTCCTGTCAAAACTCATCAAATCTCTTCTGTAGCAAAAAGAAAATGGAAAGAGCTCATGGTTGCTCCATCCAAGAAAAGAAGAGCTCCCATCGTTGAGGATGAAGATGATGGGGAAAACATAACCATTTCTGCAATGACATTGAAGAATCTGAGTTGTTCTGTTCCAGAGAAAGACTCAGAACAGAGGACTAGAGAAAGAGAAGAGAAAGAAGTAGAGGAGAAAGAAACAGAGGAGAGAGAAGCTGAAGAAAGAGATGCTGAGAATGAAAGAATTGAAAAAGAAGAAGAAGAGAAAAGAGATCAAGCGGAAGGAGAACATGAGGAACACTTTTCTCCACCTGAAGGCATGGAAATAGGGGGAGACCAAGAGAAAAGAGAAATGTCCTCATATCCTGCTACCAGTGAGGGAGTCAGTCGCTCTCCAGTAGATCCAGAGGACATTTATGCCTCTCAATTTCCTAAGGAATGACATGATGTTTCTTCGCCAAATCTGCGTGATTATGCTGATCTGTCATCGTCTACTTTTACTCCATCAGATCGTGCCGAAGCCAGTACATAGACCGATAATTTAGCAGATTTTCGCAGAATTCTGGATGTTCTCTTGGAAATACGAGGTCAGATATATGCTCTAGGATGCGAAGTTCAAAATTTGTAGAATGCAAGTCAAGCTTCTTCAGGTTCCTTGAATGATCAGATCCAAGCCATTTCTCTTCAAATTCAGGCTAATGCTAAGGGTGAGGATGTTGCACAACTGAAGGAGGAATTGAAAAAGCTGGAAGGCATCGTCCAGTCAATGGGAGATTTCCAGCTTGTTCGCGTTCCCAAGCCATCTTGACTCCATTCTATTCCAATCTCAACCTTTTTTTTTATGACAAAAAGGGGGAGAGATACGAGATTTGAAAACTTTGAACCTTACAACTTTTGAATTTTTGGATTGTTTTGATGTTTGATTTTACTTTTGTGTCTGGATGTGGACTGAATTTGGATTTGACTGCTTATATTAACTACTATTGATATCTTATGGATGGTTTTATCACATGCAAGACTAACCTATTTTCTGTGATTGCAGATTCTAGTGTTATCATTCATTAAGCCATTTATCTTTATAAGATATCCATATTTGTTTGAGTAATGTTTTGTAAGTCAAAGTTATCCAAATCTGCAGGAAAGTTTTGTCATCATCAAAAAGGGAGAGATTGTTTGGAGAAATCTTTCTGGAATATTTTGAAGCTGACAAAACGTTTCCATCAGTCTAGTCTGAAGATTTGCAGACTTTACTATTTAAAGTCTAAAGACCTCTGGACTGCTAGACTCAAGACTCAAAGTCTATTCTCATTGACAGTTTCTAATCCGTTGAAGAAAGGCTATCCAAAACTGGAGTTTCATTAAGGATGTGACCTTATTGACTGGAGAAGATCTCTTGGCTGAATATGACATAACGGAACCTTTTATTTGATCATGATTGATTCGGAGATTAAGGATCCGATTATTAGCAAAATATTCTTGAAAGGTTCTACTTATGGAAACCAAGATCCTAATTGTATGGGCGAACATGATTGATGGGCTATCAACATGTTCCTTTAATAACTCGAATGATCTTCCTAATTGATTCTGTCCAACGGGTAGATTGGAGAAATTCATTTGGTAAGTGCCAACGGGTATGATGGCATAAAGGAGTATATAAGGAAGACGTTCTAGTTGTTCGAGTGTGTGCACGATAAAAGAATTCCAAAGTCTGAAGCTCCTTGTTATTAGTCAATTCATTTGAGCGAAATCTTGTACACAAAAGAGAGTCTATATTCGTGAGAAACCTTGAGGAAATGTGGTAGAATATCTACATTGTGAAATCAAGGGAGAACTTAGCTGTAACATCTATTTTGTTCATAGTGAAATCCAGCCGGTGGGCTGTCAGTGCGGAAGAGTGGACGTAGGCTTGGAATAAGCCGAACCACTATAAACCTTATGTTCAATTTTCTCTTCTCTACTCTTTGCTTTACTTTGATCGTAATTCATTTTGTTAATCAAAAGAGAACTTCATTTCTATTGTCTGCTTAATATTGCTTGCATATCACGAAAAGTTATTATACACCTATTCACCCCCCTCTAGGTGCTTATACTAGCTATCTCAATGACCAGCGTCGAACTCGAGGTCAATGAGGACCCAAATCGCAAGAGAACTATAGTTCGGACGAATTCAATTTGGGGCTTAGGGTTCGCGCGAATTGTTTTGGGGCTTAGGGTTCGCTCAGAATAGCGAAAGCAAACGTAGAGACGGAGGGGGGAGGGGGAACACGACGGTGAAGAAGACGGAGGGGGAGGTAACACGATGGTGAAGAAGAGAGATGGCGTCATTTTGAATGCGTGGCATTTTTTTTTTAAACTATTCGCAACGAAGGAGAGAGAAACAATTAAAAAAAGCCACGTAGGGGCCACGTCAACTTTTTCCATCAAGAAATTAGACGGCGTCGATTTTAGGACTCGTTTGAAACATTTTGACAAGTTTTAGGACTTAAATGAACTTTTTGCAAGTTTTAGAACTCAAATGCATTTTCATGCCAAGTTGTAGGACTTCTGGAGCACTTATCCATTTATTTAATTAATTTTGATAATTATTTAATTATTAAATATTTTCCGGAAATTAGACAGGGATAGCCGGTGACTGGAATTTCGTGCGATTGTAATGGTATGTTCAGTTTCTACAATCGAGTGTTAATTTATGCAAATTGAGTGCTTATTGGAATTTTTGTTATTTATTCCAAAATTTGTGAATTTCAATATTTATTCAGAAAATCTCGGTTATCGGATTTTGACACCGAAAATGGTTTTACATACTATATAAAATAGTGGGATTTTAAAAAAAGGAAGTATATCGGTTTTTCCTGTTTGATCTAACCGTGTACCTACACACGACTATTTTCCGAGATGTTTTTAATATGAAGAAAATAAGCCAGGATTACTATTTTAAATTTGAGTGCAATGCACGATGTCCTAAGCCGAGATTGATTGGTCGTAAGAGAACCCATCCCAAGCATTTACGCTGGACGTTACCCATTCATTGGGACTCGGGTCACAATAGATTCTGAACCTATGCTCCTTTGGGAAAGCCGTCTTTGAAAGACGTAGCCGTGTTCAAAGGAGGTGAGATGACACCTAGCTATGCCAGAAGACAGCCAAACTTAGAGTTGGCCGTACCCTTGAGGGGTGTAATTAACAATTGGAACGGATGGTTGGTTGAGTTAGTTGAACCTGATTATGAGACAAAACTGTGTGACATGGTATGAGATGTGTCATAACGGTTTGGCTTTATAATTGAGACTCTTGTGATTTATTGAATTGAGTGAGGTGTTTCAATTATTGTGTGCATCGATTTTATGCATAGTGTATATGAATTGTTCTGACTTGCAAGGTGGATCTGAAACAAGGTAAGTCTATGTGGTTATATGATTGTGTAGTTAGGATGCCTCTTAGCGTATTACCCTCCTAATTGAGGTTTAGAGTATGAACTCGCTAAGATTTATATCTTACCCCGTCGTGGACTCAATTCTTTTTAGGGCCGTAGAGTGGAGGATCTAGAGCCAAGCTAAGATGATCTGAAGTGTAGGTTAGATAGGACAGTTCCTTTTTGTGAGGCGGTCTTTTGAAGTCTTTTGGTTATAGACTTTGTTGTATATAGCTCAGTGTGTATATAAAAGTATGTTTTGTTTGTGAATATGTTTCCTGTTTTTCTATCCTAAGCTATTGATGTTAGGGGATTAGTAATTCGCTTCCACATGTACATTAAAATGAATGGGTCGGCGACACGTCCTGAGAACGTCATATTTGTTCGACCATAGAGGGATGTGGGCACACTCAAGAATCGGGACGTGACAATGATGGTAGATCATTTATTTTTTCACCTATTATCCATCTATCAATCGATTTATCATAATTTATATAACTATCACAAAGTGAAATTCGGTGCATGTCATGTGTTACTTAGGGCACGTTTGGCAACATAACAAACAATAAAAATTTCTATTTTTTTGTTCTTGAGAGTAGATTTGGCCGAATGGGGTGAAGTCACCTAGCCACTAATGAGTCTTGCTTAACCTCGCCTAGATCTAGCAAGGCCGATGCCGCCCAACCGTCGGTAGGGCTCGACCTCGCTAGGCCATAGCGAGGTTGGCGTCACCTAACCAAAGCGAGGCCGACCTCGCGATGGCCTAGCCGACAAGGCACGGCCTCACTAGGGACCAATGACACTCTAGCAAGGTCGCCAGCCCTCATCTGGCCGGTCACTGGTCATCCCAAGGCCAGTGATGAGCCAAAGCTTAAAGAAGAAGAGAATGAAAAGAAAAAAAGACAAAAGTAATAAAATTATTTGAAAAAATTAAAAGAAAATGTTTGAATTAGAAGTTTTGATAATAGTACCAAACGTAATTTTATTCCGAGAATAGAAATTTTTTACAGTTATCAAATGTCTTAAAATGCTTAGAAATTATCTTAAAAAAAAAATAAAAAATAATCATTTTTTATCAGAAATTGTTTTCAAAAACATAATGGTTGTTAAACGCACTCTTAAATTATCAAGAGTGCCTATAACAAAAATCAGTTATATCTAAATATTTCGTCCCACACTTAAATGCAGTGGCAATAAGTGATAATATTGATTATTTAAGCATCCACTTGAGAAAAGGAAACTAATGAGTACAATCCACATTGCTAGAATGCCAAATCATCCAAATACCAAAGCCTCGCATCGCAATACTAATTTATATATGTATGGATTTTTTTTTGCAATATACGGTCAAATAGTAATCTCAATTTGATAAAGAGTAACATTAAGATAAATTAAGCAAAGAGTGAAACTAAAAGAAAAATTAATTAGAAATATTCAAGAAAACACACGATGTCTTTGTAATTAAAATTCATTTTATGTGATATAGTCATTTTGTATTAATACTATTTTCAAATATGGTACTTTTTTTTCGGTCGAAAAAATATGCTACTTGATTCCAGCATGATTAAGCTTCCTTTCCCGGTTCCCTCCGGAATGTTTATCTCCTCTCTGGTCCTCACCTTCTTACCATAATTAAAAGACACTGCTTAATCTTATCTTTGTTTTATTACTTTTTCCTAATATGGTACTTGAATCCGGCGTGATTAAGCTTTCCTTTCTCGATTCACTGCGGAATGTTTATCTCCTCTCTGGTCCTCACCTTCTTACCATAATAGAAAGGCACGACTTAAACTTATCTGAAAAAAGAAAAAGAAGGATTACTTGCTGGAGATTGATTATACACAGTATAATTAATAAGGGAAAATCTCAAATAAGGACCTGAAGTGGAGCCATTTTCTCAAAAAGGGACCTAAAGTAGACACTATCTCAAATAAGGACCCGAGTGGCTAACTTACTCTCAATTAAGGACCTGAACTTCTAATT
This sequence comes from Eucalyptus cladocalyx, assembly GCA_017140615.1. Classification (NCBI taxonomy): domain Eukaryota; kingdom Viridiplantae; phylum Streptophyta; class Magnoliopsida; order Myrtales; family Myrtaceae; genus Eucalyptus; species Eucalyptus cladocalyx. Next base: position 18,478,796 of record CM029526.1, read on the forward strand.
TTATTCACAGCTAGGGGTACTTTTGTCCAAGAACATTGTTGTTTATTTTTTGTCTCTCTTTCTTCTTTTTTCTTTCTTCGTCTTTCTCACTCTCTACATCACCTCCATTATCAGTCCTTCCATCGCTCTTTGTGTCATCTCATTGTATGACCAAGATTGAGTTTTCTTTAACATGAGCCATTACAACGTAGTCTAACTTGTTGAAAATTTTAAATTTTGCTCCTCAAAATGGTTTGTAAACAATTCCACGAAGTGGAAATGAGCCTTCAAAAATAAGTTCTTTTTATTCCAACATTCATCGCAAATTCTAATCTCAAAGCCATAATATGAATATGCTTTTGTTGAGACTCAACTTCTTGTCCAACTCCCAAGCTATGCAACTAATCCCTTTGGCGACGTATTTCTCTCGCCTCGAGAGTGCATCAAACTCTACTTATTCCAGGCCTTCCGCTAACCCAACAACTGCAATTTTTTGTGCCATTTTCGGTCCTGCTTGCCAACAATAGACTACCAATATCCAAGCATCACCAGATCGTCTTGTTTGACTAACTTATGCTTCTATTCAATTAACACTTGGTGATCAACAATTTCACGCCAAAGAACAATTTTGTTGCAGTTGGCGACTATTTCAACCTCGGCAAGAGTTTGCCTCATCAATTTCAATTTTGGGTTTGCCTCTCTTGTGTAAATTCAATCTTTCAAAGATCCCCCTTCCCCTTTGCAATGCCAATGGCTCCTTTCAATAATCCCTAATCACCCACTCACGCTCTTGCCATTCTCATTGACACAGCTCTTCTCCTCAATTGATACCCCATCTTGAGATTGATCATTAGTCATATCTGACATCATTAACAGTAGAAATTGCTGTACTTCGTTGTCCCATTGCCACCATTGACAAGTCCTATTCGAGCTATTGACCTCATCGACTGCTACCCCTGATAGAAAATTCAACATCATCGTTGTTAGATGGAGGTCAATATGAGCTTTAGGCTACGCACAAGCGAGCCATGACTTTATGCATCTTGTGGAACTGAGGAATTTAGCATCCGAGAAGGTGGCCAATAGCAAATAACTCCAATTTGACTTCTTGTTATGAGGACCAACTACGTGATGACATGAAGCTCATGAGGTCGCTAGTAGGGGCCTGATTATGGTGTTAAAGAAGGAGGCAATGTAGACTGAAGGAGGAGGTGTGAGGAAAATGAAGAAAGAAAGAAAAAATTAAAGAAAAAAATATTCTTGGACAAAACTACCCCAAGCTGTAAATAAGATTGAAAGTTTGGGTCCTTATTTGAGACAAAATTAGCCACTTTCAGGTCCTTATTTGACACACATTCACTTTTGGTCTATTTTTGAAAAATGAACCTACTCGCGCGCTTTTATTTGAGATTTTCTCTAATAATAATAATTAAATACATTGAAAATCATGAAACTTTCCTACTCTGCTGCTTGCAGCTGTATCTTGCTTTAAAATTTTTTTAATTAAAATGGATATATTTGGTAGATAATCCACGCAATCTTTTTAATCCATATCTAATGGTGACAGTGGCTTGTCCCTCGCAGCACTTGTTTTAAAAATCTCTGATTTCCTTGACTGCATGTTGTTTCGTGTGTTTGTGAGATAGGAGCAGCGCCTGAAAAACATTAAAATGGGCGCCCTCTCAATCCGCAGCAGCTTCGTCTTCTTCGCTCTGGTTTTTGTTGCGCACGCTCTTCTTCTTGCTCTCCCCACAGCTGCTGAATCTGAAATCGGTACGGTCTCTCTCTCTCCCTCTGTTATCAACGTCAGTCTCTGTCGCCTCGGTTCAAGATTCATGCGAAACAAGTTTCCAAATTTTTTGGGGTGAAAATTTGACTGCATGAGGGTGTACATTTGAAGCTTCCTCCTTGATCGGGTGCACACACTGAACACGGCGCTCTGTTGTGCTATTGCTGCTGGTTACTGTCGACAAATCTCCATTCTTTTCCTCGATCTCAAGCTCTTGCTCTGCATGATTTAATCTCGGTTGTGTTCTTTGCTCAAGCGCATCAAGTTTTTGGACCTCTGCAACCATTACCCATCATAAATCTCTGTCAAACCCGCCAGGGAAAAACTGAAAATGGAAATGCGCAAAAAGATTTCATCTTGAAATCAATGAGAAGAAGATTGAGATCTCTATGAAGAATCTTCATTATAGTGTTGGCCTGTCACAGGTTATACATAAATTCCACAGTACAAAAAGCTGTAAGTGGCGTGCCATATACATTTCCAGATAAGTAGGAAATTCATTATGTGAATGAGTTTTCAAAAACATTCAATAAAAAATATAAAAATTTGAAAAACAAGCGTCATTCTAGACTCGCGTTCTCCACCTACTTCTTTATATATTTTTTATTTATTACTTTTATGCCATTTTCTCTGTTCTCCTCGTGCTTTTCGTTTGCCTCATGTCTTCTTCCTTAGGCAGGATTGAGCCAACGATGTTGTTCTTGGCATTCGTGATTCAGAGTCTTTGTTTACGTTCAGATCTCTAACACTTGCTTTGAAACTGCGTCAAACGATGAACAGCTTGTTCAGCTAAGTACAGTTGATGAGGCACTTGATTTAACAGTTGATATAGCATCAGTTAGCGTTCTATGTCTGGTTCTGTGCAGAATTACTAGGAATTAAGAAAATTTTAAGGTTCTTTTCTTAGGAGACGTAATCTGGGACATCGTTTTCGCTTGGCTTGACATCTTAGCATGGGCATCTTGCAGAGTCATCTGCTTCAAAAGTAAATATTACTTTTCCTTGTTCCTGTCTGTGCTCTTTAGGCATTTTCTTGTGAGATTGTTAGGATCTCTAAGAGTTCTGTTCCCAGATCCAGTTTCAGCCAAATTGTTTCCTCTATAATATTAAGAACAAGAAAAGAACATATTATATATAAACACAAAGTGATGCCGTGTTTGTAAAGACTTGACACTAAACTCAGCCTCGAGAAGCATGGCTCTGTTCGCAAGGTCTCGACAAATGTACTGGCCCGACAATATTCGACTACAGTGGACCTGAGAGACCGCCATAATCCAATGCAATTAGATGTGATTAGTCGAAGAGATCGTGCGTGTGAGTTTCTTTCCCTATGTAAGTTGGGGCCTTTAAGAGATCCGAGCACCCATAACCATACGCTAAAATGAATGGAAAAGGAACAGATTCTTTGTCTCTCTGTTTCTCTCTGAATTACTTTTGTAGGCACATGCCTGCCCTCCTTCATGTAGGAGTGAAGTACTTTGATCATGCTTCATCACAGAAATGAGGCATTTTTGTTCTTGGATCATATGAATTAGATCCTCTATCACATGTTAGTAGTCTGCGAAATTGATTTGCCTGATTCTCCTATTCCGTGCACGCCATTAACACGTGAGAGTTGCATTTCAGAGACAATAGAACAAAGGTATCACATAATAGAGTCAGCTGTTATGCTTTACAAGCAGTGCAACACGATCTGTGAATTGTGCTTCCGTCAACTTCTTCACTAATATATTTTCTTTTCCTTTCCTCTGCTTTTCTTTGGTGGGCATTGGGCCTGGCCTGGGATCAGATGAAGAGTCTCATTTCACTTATCTGGAAGGAACCGGAAAAGGGCCGAAAGATTGGGGCCGGATTGACCCTCATTGGCATACATGTGGCGAAGGGAAATTGCAGTCTCCAATCGATCTGCTCGATGAGAGAGTGCAAGTCTTTCCGCATTTGGGGAAGTTGAAAAGAGACTATAAACCAGCTCCTGCCATTGTGAAGAACAGGGGACATGATATCTCAGTAAGAGCTACCTTGTTGCCTTTGTTATTCTTTAAAATGGTGTTGTGCTGTGCACAGCTAAACTTGAAACAACACAATTTTTAGTGACGGTAGGGCAGTCCGCTGGTGTAACCAAACCCAGGCACCTAGTTGCCAGGGTGAAGGCGGTCCGACCAAATTCGTACTCGACATTTTTCAATAATGAACTGATCTACCATCAGTTTTCACTAATGACTCTTCAACCAGGTAATGTGGAAAGGATACGCAGGGCAGATCAACATAAACGGGACTTACTACAAACTTCTACAGTGTCATTGGCATTCCCCCTCCGAGCACACGTTTAACGGATCGAGGTACATAGGATTTGTCTTTGTTGTTTGCACATGATACGCTTTCCTTGCGAGGTAATGCGCTGCTTGCACTTTTCACTAGATCTCTTTTTCTGCAGTATGCACAGATTACACTAAACAAGATAGAGTTTCCCCCTTATTACTGGCGAGTGATGTCAAATTTCATTCTGCAGATATGCCTTGGAGCTTCACGCAGTGCATGAAAGCTCTCACGGGGAAGTAGCCGTGATCGGGATTGTCTACAAGTATGGCCGACCCGACCCTTTGCTCAAACAGGTGCAAAGGCCACTTTATCTCACTCTCCTTACCGCCCGCATGTGCATTTATGCGTGCAGCTGCCGTATGGTTATCATACTTGCTCATGAGTTATGTGAAGCAAAGTTGAGCTTGTATACGCGGATGTTCATGCATCACTGTTGCAATGCGTCATTTGTCTGATCATTCTTTGAAATTTACTCCACCTGCTTTGCTCATATGGAACCTGGAGATCCAGTCTAATAGGATGGATCGTGTGGTCTCTCTCTGCCTTGTGCCTTTTGTCCTTCTGATTCCGTTTCGCCGTTTTAATCTCTCGGCAGCTACTCGAACACATAAAAGTAGTCGACAAGGAAGACATAGAATTGGGGGTCATAAATCCAGGGCTCATCAAATTCGGCAGCAGGAAATACTTCAGGTACATCGGTTCTCTCACGATCCCTCCATGCACCGAGGGCATCGTGTGGACAATAATCAGGAAGGTAATAGACTAGATTTCCATCTCGATTCTTAGAATTGCAACACACATGGTCCTATGGTCCGGGGATGGTCTCAAGGCATACTGTTTTTTGCACCTTGACTAGGTGAGGACAGTCTCGAGGGAGCAAGTGAAAGCACTGAGAGAAGCTGTTCATGATGTAAGTGCTCTCTAAAAAGCTGTCACCTTTTGATTTGCTTGCCACCGAAAAGGGGCACCTTTTACAGGAAAGAAACGTGAGCTATTAGGTCCTCTATAAAGACCCCGTGATTTCTTTATTTGATAACGAGTGATACTTATTCTCTTCATATATGCGCCAACATGTACACGGCATATAAGTCCAATGACCGGAAACAGAGTCCTCCCTCGTGCGACTGATTAGATTCATCTTTCCATCTTCCATCTTTTCATCTTTCACCTTATTTGATGCTTGTCCGTTTGGATAGGGATTTGAAACCAATGCAAGGCCGACTCAGCGATCACATGGAAGAGGCATCGGGCTATACAGTCCAACAAGCAATGGACGTGCTGCCTAGGTCAAAGCCAGAATTTGATCTAATAAATATTTTCTCAGCTTCAGGAGTGTCTTTTTTTACCTTGCAACTCGAAGTATTTGCAATTCAAAACATGCTGTTTCATTTTGATACACAACTCAAACATATTCATGCTAAATCGTTCTGACAAGTAGATATAGAGACCGAGTGGGGATGAAAATAACAAACTGTACCGTCAGGAAAAGAAAAATAAAAGAAAAGGGCGAGATCTAGCCAAGCTTGAAATCTGAAATCAACTCCCACACTAGGCGACGAGGAAAGGAAGAACTGCCAACATAAAGGCCTCATAAGTGAAGGTTGCTGAGCCAGAGTACGCGGTATCCTTCTCCTTAAATTTTTCAGTCAATCCCTGCAATACAAAATACCAATTTAGGCTTGAATTCCAGTGGACAATTGAGTACATAAATATAAGATTGAGTACAAGATCTCACCTTGACAGTAAGGCAGCATCTGCAACAGATAATCATAAAAGGGTAATGTGATTAGAGACCATCGTCATCATTAGAAAGCATGAAAAACTTTCATCGACTGAAAATTTCTAGAAATTAAAGACAGGACGGGGAAACATACTCGATGAAGTTATCATATTCGATGGCTTTGTTCTTTCCTCCAGTTTTGTCAAACTTAGATACAAGCAAATCCAAAACCACCGGTGACACAGAAAATCCTAGACTTAGCAGTGCATCCCTCAACTCGTTGGCATCAATTTTGCCACTCCTGTCCCGGTCAAACCTTTCGAATATCCCCTGAAACAATTTTCAGAAAGTACGAATCACGATCAACATTTGGTCATAAAAAGAATGTTCTCGATTCTCTGGGGATAACATTAGGTTCCAGTGCCTACTTACCCTCCAGCTCTGAAGACTGTAAAACACTTGAACGAATTCCTTAGGTCCTGCACCAGGGATAGTTCACACACAAATCTCAATTCTAAGGAGGGAGAAAACACAGCCAATGCTCCAAGTTTGCATCTTTTTCTATAATGCATGTGGGGAACAATACTCGCATCGAGTCAACCAACAAATTATATACAAATTAGACAATGAATGGCCTGCACATGCGACCTACCCCGAATTAGCCCAAGTGTAACAGCAACGCAGTACGATGAAATCAAAAATCATAGCGTGCACCCATCCTGGCAACGATACTCGCATCGAGTAAACCAACAAATTATATATAACTTAGACAATGAATGGCCTGCACATCCGACCTACCCCGAATAGCCCAAGTGTAACAGCAATGCAGTAAGATGAAATAAAAAATCATGGCGTGCACCCATCCTTGCAATGGGTGGGGCTTCCTCTAACAATGAGAAAAAAATATGGCAAAATGATGTCATTGTGACCGAAGAAACATCCATGAAAATCTATCGCAAATGGCCCCCACCCACGATACACGTTTTGGCTGATGAATGTGTTAGCGTTGAAGAAATTGATTAGCCAGAGTCGTCTTCCTCGTCCGGATCTGAACCTCCCACCTAACCCACTTTGCCGGAAATGAATACGGGCCTTCCCCTTCCCCAGCTATCACCTACCATCATCAACCCCACCATCATCCTCTTCTCTCCCCCCAAAGAACAGTGCAGAAACTAACGCGCGCATTAACATGGGAAGTTCATAGCACAAGCATCGAATAATTCCTAAAAACTGAACTAGGTCTGAAATTCAAGACACTGGCCACTACAATTCAAAACCGGATGTTAAGAGACTCCGCCTTCGAAAGATCTCATGCAATCTCGCTCGACTTCGGAAGAACATGCACAAAGAATTTCAATGTAAAACCCACGCTGTCCACCGTTTGACCCTGACGAAAGATCAGTAACGCTCTAGCAGCACACGCGGACGGTTCGTGCTCGAGAAACCACGCCTCGCTGCTCTGCAGTTAAGCCGAGCAGGCCATTCCACGCGCCGACACGCGCCGAGAACATGCATCGACATCATCGATGGTTCTAGGTAATCATCGCTGCGCGATCCATGACGGCGGCGGCGGCGGCGGCGGCGGCGGAAGCGATCGCGAGAATCGGAGGCTAAAGAGTACTACTCACCGATCCTCCTCGCGTTGGTGCTCGTGAAGTTGTACATGAGGAGGTGCACCGTCCTCATGCTGAAGCTCTGGTTGTAGGAGGACAGGGCGCTCTGCAGCTCCTTGTCGTCGATCAGCCCGCTCCCGTCCTGGTCCGCCATCTGGAAGCACGCCACGACGCTCGGATCCGTCCCCGGCGGGAACTGCGACGGCACCAGCGATGCGAACGGGCTCCCGTACGCCGCCACCGCCGGCGGAGGAGGGTACCCCCCCGGGGCCGCGTACCCGCCGGGGGCCGAGTACCCGCCGGAAGCCGGGTATCCTCCGGGAGCCGACTGCGGCGGGTATCCTCCGGGAGCCGACGGCGGATATCCTCCGGGGGCCGACAGAGCCGCCCCGCCGTAGCCCTGCGGTTTGTCGTAGCCCTGCGGCTTGTCCTTGGGCGGCTTCCCGCCCTGGGGGTGCGGCGCGTAGGGAGCGGAGGGGGCGGCGTAGGGGGAGGCCACCTGCGCGTACGGGGAGTTGGACGGCGGTGGGGGGACGCCGTAGGAGGAGGAGGAGGTGGTGGTGGCGGTGGTGTAGGGCTGGCCGTAGCCGTAGTTCGGCGGCGCGTGGGGGTAGCCTGACATTTTTCCGGGAGGAGATATTATCTTCCGGTCAAACTTCTATTTTTCTTTTTTCTTTTGTTCGGGGCAAAAAGAGACGAAGTTTTTTCGGGGTTTGCTTTCGGGGAGGGCTTGACGCGTATAAATTAGACGAGCGAAACCGCCTTGCGTTGCGAATTGGGGGTCGGGAGAGGAGGTAATTACGAGATTGCCATTACACTATCCGGGGAGCCGTGCCGAATTTCGAAACCGTATTTTATTATTAAAGGCGACGACCTTTTCGATTTTCGCAGGCGACCCGTGGGGAGACATTCAAGATTACGCCTCGTAGGCTTCGTAGGCCTCGCAGGCCTTACGTTACTTACGAGTGTTTGAGTTATTTGCGGCCTCCTCGGACAACGTCAAAATCGTCGTCCGACCGACGCGTGGAAATGCATTTATAAAAAAAAAAAGGGCCATTTGATGTACATTCAATTTGAGTTCCTTCCACATGATTATTTAAATCGACCCATCGTGCCGCAAGAAACACATATATTGTCAAATCAACCGATTGGTATGGATTATATATTAGATAAGGTAATATGAGATTCATTATTAAGATTGTCATCTTTCGTAACGTCGTTTGCTCCATTAATATTAATCAAACTCGAGCATGTGTAATAAATAATGAAAATGAATAACAAATTGAGAAATATCTTCTTTTTTTTGTCTTGTCTTGTTTTAATTATCAATTCATTATCAGATTTTTACGTTACATCTTGATAAAGCGTAAGACGAATCTTACACTTAAAATCAAATATCCCCGTCCCAACCATTTTGAGGTGATGGGGAGTTCTCTGTGAATGAATAAACCTCAATGATTAGAGGAAAACGGAACGGTAATTATTTTTGGAACGGAGGAAATAAGGTCGCTATGACATTTTATGGTCTTTTGAGATGTAGGATCGTCTTCTTGACCATAGCTGGGGATAGCCAGGCTGTCGAGACGATTTTGACTTATAGATGATTATAACACAACCAAAGCAACCTCAATGATTGAGGCTCAATCTGCCCCACCACCATCGCCATCACCAATATTTTTTAAGCACCAATCCCATCCCATCTTTCACCGTAAAAACACCGTCGGAAGCCACTTTCTCAACCGCCGTCGACTATCGAATTGAGTTGAATTGAGCTTGACCAGAAAATCCAATGCTCAACTCAAGCTCGAGTAAAGTTTTGAATACCCAGGAATGAGTATGCGATCGCCCCCTTTTCAGTTTTCACCTATCGTTTTACCATTTGATTTTGTAATCAAGCCGATAAGGTGGCGGATTAGGAGTTATCAAATGCATTGAATGATGTATTTGGAATATGCATCGACATATAATTCTCTAAGTCCCTTGACAAAGCTACCCAAAAAACCCTTTTCGGTTTCATTGTCATGTGATTTCTTATGCATTCTTAAACTATTTTAGACTCGGAATGACATGGCTCAATCATAGATTTTATATCAAAAGTAGGGTCGAAGTTCTTTTGCTCCTGAAGACATTGTTTCGATCGTTCTAGACTCATTTTTCGATCTATTCAAAAGAAAATATATCAAAAGTTCAATGTTCGAAGTAGTAACATTGAATTTTTTTTTCATATAGTCCATGGACTATATTAAAAATGTATTCAAAGTGTAAGAATTACATTAAACAAATTAAAAATTTATAGATCACATTGCACATTAAGGTAAAGTTCAATGACCATATCAAACAAATTAAAAGTTTAGATATCACAATACATATTGAACTAAAGTTTGTAAACCATTTATGTCATTATCCATTTAAAATAAAACTCACGGATCTGATATTAGGCTCTATTTAATTCGCGGAAAATCAATAATTTGGAAAATATTTTCTCAAAAATGATCGTTTGTACTGCTTGAAATTATTATTTAATAGAAAATGTTCTCATTATCAATAATAATTTACATCTAAATGTTTTTTTTTTTGATAGCATTAATTTGTATAGGAAATACAGACGATAATTTTAAAATATATATTTTTCAAATCAGTCATTTTTCATAAAACAAATACAGCCTAAAATTATTAAGTAAATTATTTGCGGCCCTTGTTCAAAGAAAGCATTTATCCATAGATACATAAAATTTGAGTTCTTTCCACGCACGTACACATTACGAGGGACTATGCTCAACAATACTTTCTACTTTGCACTAAAAAGAAATAACCATTTTGGGAAAATTTATTTAGGGTCAACATCATGATTAGAAGGAAAGAGAAACCCGCCATACGATAATTTCATCGATATTTTCAAAAACACGAATGTCGATTTTTTTTTTTTTTTGGTAACCAAGGACTCCACCTTGACCTGGCATGCCGTCGAGCCAGACTTTTATACTTCGGGGGAGACTAACACAGGACTCCAACACTATGGCCTCCCCATTTACAACGCTTTAGCAATTGCAAGTTTTGAACCATCAACCTCGGTGATAAAGAAGATACTCTAATTCAATGTAGCTGCCCACAGTTGGGATGAATGTCGAATTAATCTTGATAAATATTGCTATTGTAATTCCGGGCATTTCTCAGTGTTTTTTTTCCAAGTGAGTCATTACGAGGCTTGTCACTAGGACCATCGCCTCTGGCCATGTCGGTCTCTCTATTGATATTAATTAGAGTTGAGCATGCACTATAAAGTCGAATGAATGGTCTTTTTTTCGGGTTGGCAATTGGCCCCTTGATAGTTCGACGGACCGCATTCCATTTTATCTCTCCCTCGTTGTGAAAATAAAATAAAATAAAAGCAAGTGCTTGAACCAAATATTTTTTTTTGGAATGATGGTTCTGAACAAAAAAGAGAAAATTAACAAGTGATTACGTACCGCATTCTCATCGCCCAGCACGCGTTTCTAAGCGCATTAAAGCCATGATAATTGACGTCGCCGCCGTTTCCCACTCCCCACCGCTTTCACCGTAATTAAACATCGCCGCCTTGAAACCGCCTTTCTCCACGGTCGTCTTCATCATCATCCTTCCGCCATTCCGCCACCACCGATTCCTCTCCATCATCGGTGATTAGGGGGGTGATGAAATCGAATCGAGCGGCTTTATGAGTAGCTCGGGCTTGACTTAATGAATACGCTAAATAGGCTCGGTTGCTTTCGAGTCGAGCTCGAGCTTAGATTTGTCAATTTGACATGGCTTGCGATCCTTGCAAAGCTTTATTTTGTCTTAAGTAAAATTAAAAAATTGTTACTTAAAAGAGTTGATAACCTCAAACTAATTTTAGTATTATAAAAGATCTCAAATTGATACATCCATACCACATTTATCTCCAACCAAATTTCTATGTCACAAAAAAATCCCAAACGGATTTTCCCATGATAAATTTACCCTTTGTTAACTTCAACTCAATATACCCATTTTATTGCAAATGCATAAACACATGTGGTATCCAATGCTCCACTGAAGCTCGAGTCAAGTTCAAATATCGAGTAGTATACGAATTGGGTCGAGCTCAAACTTGGCACTGCACCGGCTCACAACTTGAGTTTGTGATGGTCCCTTTTTTACCTATTGTTTTACTATTCCATTTTGCTATCCTACTTACCCATGTAGCCAGGTCCATTAAGACCAAGTCTGACCAGTAAGATGGCGGATCAGGAGTTATCAAATGCATTGAATGGATTATGCGTCGACATATATTCCAAGTCCCAGCCCTTGACAAATCTAGCCCAAAAACCCCTTTTAGAATACATGTACGCTCGTCCCCATTTTCGGTTCCAATGTCGCGTCATTTCTCATGCATTCATAAGCTATTCTAGATTGGTCCCAGTTTTCGCACCAAAAACAGGGTCAGAGTTGCTTGCTACCGAAGGCATCGTTGTTCCAGAATCGTTTTTTTTTTTTTTTTTTTTGTTTTGTTCAGAAGATTCATTGAAGAGAGAGTAGAGACCATCCAAAGGCCAAGAGAAAGGAAAATGAAACCTCGTTATGTACTATTATTGGAGCGTGCTCTTCAAACTTCAAATGGAATCAGCCCCTCTCCGAAGTTAAAAGACTCGCATATTGACAAGGGAAACTAAAGTACTTCCGTCTCAGCAAACCTACAAACTCTTATACCGACCCGACATCATATGACGGGCGTCACTCGCAACTTCATAAAACAGGCTATGAAGCAAACAGCCACTTCAACAAGATGAGTACCCCCATTCCAGCGTGCAACAGAAGACAATTATATATTCTCGGAGACCGCTAGGCCCAAAATCTACAGGTTGAGGGCTTGGGCATGATGGAGGATGTGATCGTCGATGAAGGTGGCAATAAAGAAGAAGGAATGATCATAACCTGGCTGCAACCGCACAAGAACTGGGACTCCATGTTTCTTGCAAGCTTCCGAGAACTTACCTGGCAACAGTTGATTGTGCAGAAATTTGTCATCTTCCCCCTGCAGAAAGAAATCACCCCATGACTAATGGCCAACGCATGGTCCATGATTCAAACGAATTTTAAAGATTCCGCCCACAAACAAATAGCACAGATGCGTTTAAAAGTTCAAACTGGCCACAGATAAACCAGTCAAGGGTTGGGCAGCAATCCAGGCAATCTTAACTTTTTCTGGTTCTGCCGTAGTGCATTTGTTAATTGATGTTAATTGATTATTTTAGTTAACTTTCTAGTATCAAAATTGCACTCAGCTCATTGGTAAGCGACCTGTAAGAAAGGGAACACCCATGACTCTTCACAACTAACCTAGTGTTACTTTCCATTCACACCAAAGGCACCAGAGAAACAGAGCTTTGCCACCCCCCCCCCCCAACAGTTTTTGACTTCATCATCTTATAAACCCCATACTAGTCTGTGACCATCAGTTTAAACAGCCCAATGCTGAAGAAAGCCGTAGCTTTGAGATGAAGATGTCAGAATAGGAGAAAGGAGAATTGAGATAGTAGTTTGTAAAAGATTTTGTTCGTTAAGATCTCAATAGCTTGGCGACACCAAATTTGTCTTCCATAGACCCCTACTTGGTTGGATTAGTTACAGTGCAAAGTCACGTGCATGCTCTTCAGCTGCAATATTGAAGTCGGACATGGGTTTCTCTTAATGGGTTTACTGATCCAGCTGAAACTGCGACTGATACCACTTCGACTTGGTTGCAACTATGAGCAGGCACAATGCAAAGGCATGTGCCCCTTGGCTGCAATGGTGAAGTACAAAGTGGGTTGCTCATAAGCGACAGTTTCCAACTGGACTGTGGCCAAGATTAGACCAACCTGTTTCGTTAATCCATCTATGATCAAAACATATACAACCTGGGTATAACTATTACCCAAGCAAAAGACTCAACAAAACTAGACTCTTGAATCAGTTCTTGATAAGGAATCCCCCCTTAGATGGGTGAAGCCCTAAACTCACTAAAGCATGAGCTGAGTAAGACATGAATAGCAACCCGATTTGGATGAAGCAGACACCATGTTGTGTGCATTAACAGGTGTTGGAAGCACCTATAATGACTACTAAAGTACTTCCTGGAAAGGGGAAAAACTAAGCAGCTTTATGTACATATTTGTGGGAAAGGTATATGCTGACACTTAAGTCTCACAAAAGAGTACAACATACAGGTTGTTCAACTTGTTTCTCTGTTGTATCAATATATCTGTCTATAGATACAGGCTCAGCACAATGCTGAATGATTGCTTCACTCACTGGAGCTCCATAAAAGGGACAGAGAAACTAACTTGTCAAATCAATACAGCGATATTACTCTAGAAAGAGCATTTATTTCCATAGCAACCCTCTCATTCAAAATTACCCCAACTAAATGTCATCCGGCACTAGTGCATATAAGGCCATTAATTTAAAGAAGGCATTCTCCATGAGAGAAGATTAACAAAATAAAAAATAAAAAAATGCTAGAATCACAAGCTCAAAGGACAAACTTACTTGATCAATTAGAATGGTAGCAGACACATCATGGCACTTTGCAACTAGGCAAGTAGCATCATATTCCTGCAATTTCATCCATTAACACTAGAGGCTTTCAGTATCATATCATTAAATAGTTAATGCTCAAATACTTGAATATATACCTCCCAATCAGCTTTATTTTCACCTAAATAGTTGGTAAAAGCCTTCTGGCCCCATGGACAGTTGATAGGATTCGCAATTGGAGCAAAGGCAGAGACCGACTGCAAAATGAGTGAGTTGGAAAACACTGAGAATGAGTCTGCATAAGTGGACACTGATGTGAAATATTCTAGTTAATCCTCAAATCCAGAATATAGACGAGTTCAGACTACCAACTTTATAACTTTAGGAAACTGCATAATGAACTTAGAAATGGGCCACTAGAGTAAGATGATCTCCATTTGCCATAAATGGACCATGGAGCCTAGGTAAAAAGTTTGTAGACATATAATTGCAAGAGAAAATTATTTGAAAGTGTCAAGCATTTGCACTTATTGGATTGGGACTGAAAGTTGAACAAAGGTAGCAACCCTCAAGGCTATGAAATCAGTAGCTGGTAGGCATACGTTATTTACCTTATATTTGTCAAGATTTTTTAGGTAGATTGTTAGAGCACCATGTCCTCCCATTGAATGACCAAATATAGATGCCTTTGCTGTATCAAGCTGTGGGAAATTCTCAGCCAGAAGATTGGGCAATTCCTTGACAATGTAATCATACATACGCCAGTTCTTCCACTTTTCTTGGGAAGCATTAAGATAAAACCCAGCACCTGGTTAAAATAAAGAAAACAACCTCAAGACAAATCCCACTGCAACAAATAATTAATGTCTGAATTCAAACTTCTTGTTGCTCTTATTTGGGGTGTCAATTAGAAATAAAATTGGAGCATTTGTCACAATGTAGTTCATTTGGCTTTGGGAGAGCCCACAGCAACAACACCGATTACCAACCTTTAGGAGGAAAACGATATTTTGCATTGCACCCGATGTTCTTCTATCAGTAAAATGAGTACGAGGTCACCAAAAAAAAGAATTTAAGATAGACAACAGTAATACGATGACACACTCCTCTTTTCCCATATGATGAAAATAGCCTATGAAGCTATGCCGTCAAAAGAGATACACTACAAAATTAGAATGGTAAGTGGCCATAAACTTCATACAACAGACTGCCATACTGCCTCCCATCTCAGCATGACTGTGTATTAGTGAATAAATTCTCAAATGAAATTCTCAGCTTGAGCCATCAAAACACATCTGCTGAGCCATCTTAAGTAAATGCAAAAAGTAAACTCTTTCTCAAACAAATGATAAAAGAAGCAATTTCAATTAATTTATCCTACATAGAGGTGAGGAACATGATGATCATACTTCTTAGTAACTTGGACCTGTTGATAGGGACGGTCAATATAATAGTCCATCCCTAAATAAACATCAGCCAGTCTAGGGGTACTCTAAGAGCAGTATATGTGGAGGTAGAATACTCCTAAGAATAGCATTGAAAATGAATGCACTTTGCAAAAGTCGATGTGGATACTCATGTGACATACCTACGCCAAAATCCCAGCTCTCTGCTTCTCCTTCCACATTCAAGCCTCCTGCAATGTATAGATAAAAACCATAGCTTCAATATCAAGGAAGAAAGCAGCAGTTTTAGCACTAACTCGTAAAATATCCTCAAGTTTATCAAATACGAAAATTTTTAAAAGTAAGATATAGCATGCCAGTATTTGGAAAGCCAATAAGATAAGAGAGTGAAATAACAACGAATTTGGCAGATGAATTGATCAAGTTGCTCCACACAAATAGATTTGGACTCCAACTTGCAGCATTACATCAAAATTAGCACCATAAAACTCCATCATTCAAGCAACCGAAATGGAAAAAACCTGATAAGACCCATCACAGTCCCATGACCAATATCCGTATCCTCTAATGGAAATCCTATCTCTGCAACAGGCTAGAACCAGCAACACAAGAGGACGCAGCAAAAGGCGAAATGATAAACCAGGCTAAACCCGAAAACATGCGACTGGCAAGTAAAACAGGGATACGGGTCACCGACTTGGAGATGTATCGGGCGCAATCAGGGCAATGCCCTCCTTCGAAGCGGCGCGTTGAGCTCCGGATTTCACAATGAAATTCTCGTCCGTGCAGGTGAGCCCAGACAGCCAGTACAGCACCTGCTCATCCACACAACAGGCCAAGCAATTAAGGAACGACGATCGAGCGACGTCAATCCCGCACGCCCCACGCCACGCACGGACATACGCGCGCAAACCCACTATTTTCATCCGAATCCACGAAAGCGGGAAAGCGAAAGACACGAACTTTCCTAATCCGCAGACGAACGAAACGAAACCCTAATGATCCCGGCGAGAGAGGGATCGAGAGAGGCTCGGGAGCGAAGATCGGGGACGTACGGGGAATTTGTGAGAGGGGGAAGAAGGAGGGGAAGGAGGGAAGTAGATGTGGAAGTTCATGGAGCAGCCGAGGGTGGGGCTGAAGTGCTTGTATCTCCTGTTGTAACCCCCGAACATCTTGGAGCTGCTGATCTCGCTTGGTTTCGTCTCCATCTTCTTCTTCTTCTTCTTCTTCTTCTTCTTCTTCCTCGAGTATCTGCGTCAGTGCGAGTGGGGCTCGAGCGCTCGCTCGAAGCTCTTTCTTTGGGGAGATGAGCGGTGAGGCTGGCAGAATAGCGACAACGTGCTTAAGGAGGCTTATCCCCAATTTGAGTTGTATCGTATGTATTTATAAGTTTGATTAATTACGGTAGGGGCACGCCTAAATTTATAATCACAAAAAGGCCCCATGATATACTAACACTTCCCCCACAATCTAAAGTAGATGTGACAAATGAGAGATGGGATTTTGTCGTCGAACTAGGCAGCCTCTGATGAAGATGCCTGCCAGCAAAATCCACTGTAGACGCATAATGAAAACATGCCCAAAAATTCCCAATCATGGTCCTTGTTGGATCATTCATATAATATACAAGAATAAACTTCAGATATTTGATATATTTCTTTTTGAATGAGATCTCAATTGTAACTCCAACGATGATTTTATTAGATATCTTACAATTAGAATCTCTCTTTTTTTCGATCTAGTTCCTCTAACTACTATGAACCCCAATTAGATTTAGGCTGATACACTTTTTCCGAGCAAATATTAATCTTTTCTCCGAGATAATCCCTTGAAAATGGGAGGTCCATAGCATTTTTTTATTATAATTACACTTTTATTCATCACTATAGGAATTGGGTTCAAGCTTTCCCTAGCCACTTCTCCTCGATGGACTCCTAAAACTCGAAAGGAATTTTTGAATTCAATTCTTATGGAAATGGAATCCTAGTCTAAATAGAATCATGATCGAAAAGTATCCATTAATCATAGTCGAAAAAAATTGTGGGAAGCAACTCACTCTTGAACAAAGTGAAAACTCAATTCAATGTATTTGATGTGAACATAAAAGATGAGGTTGAAAACAAAATAGGCGGTGAAAATGTTATCACAATAAATGGCAAGATGATAAAAAAAAAAAAAAAAAAAGGGGGGGGGACCTTAGCTTACGAAGTAAATGATCACAATAATCTCAGCACCCTAATGAATGATGGCATGATATTCATCCTTTGTACTAGGACAGTTTTTTTTTTTCTTTTTTGGTCGGTTTCTCTATTCATATTCAAACACTCACTTTTCAGACTTTTTCTGCTCCTTAAACGGGACGTGGGAAATAAAACCCTGCTCTTGAAACTAAATCGTCCCCACCCCAACCCCCCTAAGAAGATGGGAATTTGAACTCCACACCTCCCATTTTCAAGTTGGAAGGGTAGTCCACTGAGGCATGGTTGTATAAGGATAGGTTACAGGGGTTGCTTTTTGGCACTTCATACAACAAGATTGGTGCCAATGAAAACACAAAAAACTAAGGACGGTTGAGTTTTAGAGCACCAACCCAGTCTATATCCGCATAAATAGTCAATGAAGTAGGGTTCACCTCTCAATGAGCAATCCATGAGTGGATGTGTGTGCTAAATATCAATATTTACTTTATTAGCTAGGAGATGATCGAGTCTAGTGATATATTATAGTGCACCTACCATCCGTCGGTACAACATTGAAGAAGCTAGAAGCTCACGAACCATCGTTAGTGGATGATGAAGTTTTTGAGCTCAATGGAAAAGACAAAGGCTTACTTCAATGAGGTCAAACTTACGTAAAAGGCCAACAACATATTTAGCTTGAGATGAAAGCATATCGTTAGAATGGTGATGAGTGTCAATGTCAATGAAATAATGAAATGGCCCAAGATCTTTCGTAGCAAATTCTTGTGAGAATCGAATAGTCATAGATCATAATAAATAAGAAGTATCACAAGTGATAAAGATATCATCAACATATAATAATGGATATAGCAAAGGATCATCCTTACTATCCATGGAGCCCAAAGATAATAAAAAGTTATCAAAACAATAGCATCATGCACGTGGAGCCTATTTGGAACACTAGATGGCTTTTCAGAGACAAAATACATACTTTAAGAACTCACATGAAAGAAACTAGGAGGTTTGTATGTAAATTTCCTCACAAAAGATGCTGTGTAAGAAGGCATTTTTAACAAGTTGATGCGTGGCCAATCTTGAAGAAATCACAATAGAGAGAATAACCCAATTGTAATGGGTTTAATTACTGGGCTAAAGGTCTCATCAAAATCTAGTCGAGCCTACTACTTAGGTCCTTTTGCAACAAGGCAAGCTAGCTTTGAAGAGTTTGGTATTTTCATTAGATTTTTCCTTGACTTTATAAATTCATTTACAACCAACTAAATTTTTAGAAGAATCAAGTGATATAAGATCCCATGTGTGATTAGTGACCTAGGCATTAAATTCATTTGTCATGACTGCTCTCCAACATGGGTTAAGAATAGTCTTAGAATCATAAGTCGGTGTCTTGTCATGAAAGAGTGAGAGATATTAAAAAAATTCCTAGATTTAGAAATTTGAGATTTCTCATGAGTTTACATAGATTGAATGAGAAGAGGAGAAATAGAAGCGGATGAGCTAGACATATGTATAGAAGATTTGTGGATTTGCTATGAAAGGAATTTGGTTAAGAGAGAAGTCGGGCGGGGCTGCAATGAGTAGGGTTGGTGGGAGGTGGTGAAGGGGAATAAGGAATGAGAGTGGGTTATGTGGGACGAGAGGAGGAGAGAGGCAGGTTGAGAGGTTGAGCCAAATAGGAGAGTGGGACGAAGGTCGAAGGACAAATGCACCATTGAAGGAAACAAAAAGCAAAGTGGCTAATAATGGCGCGTTTGATAACGATTCTATTCTTAGGAATAGATTTTGACCAGAAATGATTTTTTTTTATTCTATTCTCGGGAATAGATTCTAAGCATTTTAAGCCGTTTGATAACTGTCTAATTTTTTTTTTATTCTAGAATATAATTGCGTTTGGTATCGCATTCATTAATTTTATTCCAAATCAATTTCTTTTAATTTTTAAATAATTTTTTATAATTTTTTCATTTTTTTCTTTTTCATTTTTCCGTTTTTTTCTTTTCATTTTTTCATTTTTTTTTCTTTTTTCTCCTATTCTTCTTCTTCTTCTTTAGGTCGGTTGCCGGACCGGCGATTGGCTAGACAAGGGTCGACAACCTCACTGGAGCATCGCTAGCCCTCGGCGAGACTGGTGACCTCACTGGAGCATCGCTGGCCCTTGTCGGCCGAGCCTCGCTGATAGTTGGGCGAGCCTCGCTAGGGCTGGGTGAGGCCCGCGGCAAGGCTTGCCCAGCCCCACTAAGGTTGGGCCTCGCTAGATTTGGCGTGGCGAGGCCCAGCCTCACCGGTGGCTAGGCAAGCCTCACCGGGGCTGGGCGAGGCCCACCTAGCCATTGGCGGGGTTGGGTGTCGCGAGGCGAGGCTCACCCAGCCCTGGCAAGCCTCGCCGGTGGTTGGGCTTGCCTCCGGCAACCGACAACGACGGCAGATGAGGGTGGTCGATGAAGAAGAAGAAAAGAGAAGAAGAAGAATAATAATTGTTTTGATTCTTAGATTTGTTCCGGAACAAGAATTTTTTTTTTTTATTCTTAATTTTGTTCTAAATCTACTTTTGGGAAAAAAAACATAGAAATTTGTTCCCGAGAACAAAAATTTTACCAAACGCGATTTTGTTCTCAAACTCCTCCAGGAACAAAGAATTAAATTTGGCCATGTTTGGATGGTTACCAAACATGGCCTAAAAAACCGTGACCTACAAGACTAGGAGCTAGAGGATTTTGTGGAAAAAAAAATTCTCTTCATCAAACTAATATGACAACATCTAAAAACACGTCTACTGAACCAATCAAGACTATGATACCTTTTGTGATTTGACACATACCTAAATGAGGTGCCAACTTGTGGAAACATGAGATGAAAGAAAAGTATAACAAGTATACCCAAAAATCAGGTCTATATGATAAAGTCATAAAAATTTATTCTAAATTCCTTGGCCACGCAATGATTAGTAAAGTGTCAAGAGTAAACCAAATCTCTTGATATGTCTGAAGGTAGTAGATTTCATGGAAAATCTCAACTGTAAGAATTGAATTGATCAAACTAAGAATGCATTGATGTGGAATAGAAGGGATTGACCACCCTAGTGCCATTTTGATCAGTGACAAGCTTTAGCAGACAAGAAAAAAGATCCATCCACTTAGTCCAGATTGTTGCATATTAGAATAGGCTCAAATTGAGATTTCCACATAAGATAATTACTTGCATCAAGCTTAATGGAAATGAAACTTGTGATGTTGGGAAAAACAAGAGTTGATGAGGTTGATTGCGTAGCCGTAACTTGATCAATAGCAAAAATCGGAGCAATGGAGAAGATGGAAGAAGAGACGAAAGTAGGTGCATGATTTTGAGAGGTGATGGAAAATTTGGATTAACAAAAAAAGAAAAAAGAAAAAGAAAAGATGATGATAGAGAGATAAAAGAGAAAAAGAAGAAAACTGTAAATTCATCGGCTGTCGTTGAGATAGCAATTGGTGTAAAGGAAATGTTGATTTGGGTAGATATGTTGAAGAAAGAGATAGTGAAAGAGATGGCGAAAGTGATGGAGAGAGTACTAGTGAAAGAGATGGCGAAAGTTATGGAGAGAGTACTAAATGAGGTTAAGAGGATAATGATAGAGAGTTTATGGTAGTATAACCTCAATTAGGATCATATGATATACATATTTATAAGGTTGAATAAATACCGTTAGAATACATATGAATATATAACAACAGAAAGATCACTATATATAATTACAAATTAATAAGAAATCCCCACGTGGCATAACTTTGTATCGGCCAAGGAAAGATTTTATGGGCTCAGGCCATCATTGGGCTCGAGCCCAATTGAATCGAATACCACCACCTACACACAAAGAGGTGATTCCTCCTCCGACAGCCACGAGACGGTGGTGGTTTGTGGTTGCGTGTCTTTGGTCTTGGAGGGTTTTAGGTTCCTCCCTCCTCCCCTTCATCTTCTTCTCCTTATTCTGGTCAAGTCCCTCGCAACACGATGGCGGAAACTGAGAAGCTGACCGACCTGAACAAGCTCCTGGAGCAGTTTCGCCAGCGAGCCTCCGAGGCCGAGGTCAGCCCATGATGTTTTTTTTTACTCCACTTGCGATCTGGGGTTGCTCTAGGTGCATTTATGTCCGCGTGCCCGTGCCGTGTAGATCAGCGTATGCGATTGTCTTCCTTGTACAGATGTTAGTGTTCGACGTTTCTGTCGTCGGTACTTTTAGGGTCGACATTGTCGTTAGTTCTGCATTGATCTGGGCATAGTTGATGGGGATACGCGAGGAGATGTACCCATTAGCGGATGATTCTGCAGGCGTTCAATTCTGCGACTTCGCGCGCTACCCGTGAGTGCCTGCATGTATGTTGATATGGGCGGTAGCGTGGGCGCGTGCTGGGTTTAGATATTTGTATTTGTGCAGTTGCATGTGCGTGCCAGGGGCTTGCTTGCGTGTCTGCGTGTGCGGGCACGGGCTTTGTGTGCAAGCTCAAGCTTGTTAGATTCGATATGCTGCAGCGGTTATTGATTTTGCTTCTTGGGTCTTCAATTGGTGTCAATTGATTGCATCAGAGGTGCTTCATTTGGCTCTGCTTACAGATGACGGTCATTTGATAATTGTGGTAGTTGAATTTCCATATGTTCTTGGTTATCGAGGTTTAATTTGCTTTGCAATCACCTGATCGTCATCTTGGTGAATTTGGTTTCTCTATGACTTTAATTCTTTAAACTGTCCGGTAACTCTGGTTTAGTAAGAGAAAACTCATCTCTTTATAGAAAAGGTGCAGGATTTGTGACTCTGATGGCTTAAACATCAAGTCTAGGTTTTGGTCTGGGACATTTTTTTTTCCTTCGCAATTACTTTTTCTTTAGCCAACAAAATCGATTCCTTTAACTTCAACCATTATGAAACAAGAATTGGGATTAGATGTCTTATATATTCCCTGAAACTGACATGCTGCTGGTGCATGCATTTTGCTTGAAAGGATCGCTTGTCCAGACTCGAAGCTGCCGTTACAAAAGATAAGGGTAGGTCATGAGGCTGTCCATCTAAGTTCTGTTTGTTATGCTCTAGTACTTCCGTTGTCTCATTCATCGAAATAAATTTGCTTGCTCTGTAGATGCTTATGAGGAGAAATACTCAAAAAAGATTAGCAAACTGGAATCAGAGCTCGAATGTTCAAAGTCAGAGTTAGCTGCTGAACATAAAAAGGTAGCATGAGTGCCTAATCATTGCATGTCTTGTCTCGTTTGGGGGAATCATGGATTATTACAATATCTCTGTTGCATGAATTGCAGGCAGGGGAGCTTGCTGCGGAGAACGCAAAACTCAAATATCGCGTGACTCATCTTGTTCAAGCAGTGAAGGAAGCCGATCTAAAGGTAGAAGGCAAGGGAGCCTGAGTAAATATCTGTGCGGTTCTCCTTATCAGAATATGAATAGGTGACATACAAAAGCAAAATTAAGATTGAATGACAAGATACCTTCAAATTACTTCCAAACTCTAGAATGTATTGCAAACCTTTCTGTCTTGACACTGGTGACTTGAATGTTATGGATCACAGTAATCTTATTGCTCTTAATTAGTTTACTATTATGAGAAAGGTTATATTTAATTGTCATTACAATAGTATAAGTTTTTTCGGTCATTATGCTCCGTTTGACCCTTTCTTGGGTTTACCCAATGGGGTTTAATCCCAGTCTAACAACTCTTGTTTCTTCGCTTGAAAGATAGGAACTTTAGCCCTACTGGAATGATAGCCTCTCTTGGAAGTGCTCTTTGGAACTGTTTTTGATATTCTGATTTTGGGATTTAATGGTCTTTTAAGGAAGAAGCATTGAACTGATACATTAGCTATTTCCTCTCAAAAATATTTGTGGCGAGTTTACCTGCTATGGACATTCAATATCAACTGTAGACAGTTATGAAGTGTAGACATTCAACTACGATTTACAAAGCAAATCTGGCTTTGAGGGTGAAGCGGGACTTGTTTTGTTTTCGTTTTAAATGATTCAAGATTAGGTACAGTTTTAATGCTCTTAAGGATTACTGTTTGTGCCATTTGGTTGTCTTAAACTTTCTTTTTTCAAGATGTATCCTCTACCTTTTAGAGTTTCATCATTTATCATCAGTTGATATCATTTGCACACGGGCCACGCGGTGGCCTAATCTCGGCCGAAAGCCAGCAAAGGTCGACCGACGACCCTTGTGGGCCACAAATGTTGGACCAGCAACGGCAAGCGATGCCTTCTATGCATTACGACTACTCCCCACCCTCTTTTCCCTTCTTCTAGCTAGTTTAGCAACCCATGTTTAGGCGCCGTGCAGATCGCCAGAGCCTCCCTAGGGTGTGCAAGGGTTATTAAACCCTCATTTGGGAGGCTGGGCTGCTGTGTTTTGTCCGAACTCTCTCCATCTCTCGTTTCTTTGGGAGGCTGGGCTGCTGCGTTTTGTCCGAACTCTCTCTATCTCTCGTTTCTTTTTGATTGCTGATGTGGAGCCAAGCCAAGGTTGCATTCTCAAGATTCGTCTCACTAATAGGGTTGTTGTGCGGTTGATGACAGAAAGAATCAATTGTACTAGTTGCAAGAGATAGATGACTGCATTAGTACAAAAACAAAAGTGTTAAAAGGACCAAATAACATAAGCAATGATAGTTGAAGGACAAAACCCAATAATTGCAAAAGTGTCGGCAAGCAAATCGTTACGACAACTTCCCAGCCACCGCACAATTCAACAAAATTTAAACTACGTAACGCGGCACCTTCCTTCCCAAATGACAAAGAAACTCGCATTATGTAGATAAGCTGGTGGCCTTAAATATGATATTATTTCATTAGGTCATATGGCAATTCGCACTTGGGTCACGTGCCAATCCACATGCATAAATGCATCTAGTCAATGCCGTGAAATCTAATCTTGACACTTCCATCCAACTTAAAGTGGTAACTTGTATACGACTTAAATTTGCAAGTTCAAAGTGCAACATAAGTTTAGGGAAAGAAATTGCCCCCTGACTATCTTGGAATCGATAAGCATTTGGACGCTAAATTCTTTTCATTTCTTCTTAGAGAGTTAATTCATATTTTATTGGGTGCTGATCTAGGGATTGTAGATTTATGACGTGAAATTTTTACATTCGGCTTTTATATATATAAATTATTTTTTGGCAAGTCCATCCCGGTTACAGCTAAATTTACATGAAGGGGTGAACACCTTTTTTCCCTGGAGGTTTGTGGTAAAGATTGAAATTGGTTCTCTGCATAGGATGTCAATTTTAAACAGTTGAGAGTATTGCGTATGGAACTATAAAAATAAAAGGGCTCTTGGTATATCACATAACCTGTCCCCTGATTAGTAAATGTATGTAAGTATCAACTATGATCTGTCCCTCAAGTCTAGCATGAAGTAGAAGTTAGGACAGTGGACAGTTTCGTAAATTCAAAGAATCTTCCCATCTTCTTTGTTCACGGATCATTGCATGGCATGTGACTCATTAGAGTACTTCCAAAAATAAAGAATTTCCATACTTTATGTGTGTTTAGCATCCCCTGGTCTTAATTTATTGTGTTACATGGGTAACACCTAAGTCTCTGTCGGAGCCAGAGGTAACCCGTTGTTTAATCACGCGATTATTTACAACTAACAAATTAGAGTTCTCTAATATTCTAGCAAGACGATAATGAACACAATTTTGCCATGTAATCACGTAATTGGTATAACTGACTTGTAATCTCTAGTTGATTGAATAGTTGGCATTGAGATTTTAGTATCTCATGCTACATTTACCTAAAATTAATTATTGCCTAATAGAATTTTCAAAGTGGCATGCCTTTTCCAAATCTACCCTCCCTTAGCATTCTATTTAATGCTCCATGTCAGTGAAATCTTTTTTTTTTTTTTTTTTTTTTTTTTTACGGTTGTTTGCCAGGTGCATTGACATGTACACAATTTAATAAGATATTAGACATAATGCTAACGAATCTTGGAATCTCATACGTATGTAAGTTTTCAGAGTCCTAGCTTTTTATCATCTTTCAATTTGGGTCGGGTAATTTTTGTGAGATGAAAACTAGTTCAGAGTAAATATATCATAAAATAGCAACTTGGAATTCTTAATAGTATTAATTTAGAAGAGTCATATCAACTAGAACAAGTTCTTAAAAGGCTTATGAGGAAAGAAACAAGGGAAATAACTTTTGAGGAGTGAAACTCCTTGATGTCGCCTCTCGTATTCCCACCTTATCGGGAATAAAAAATTGGTGCGGAATTGGTCGGGTAACTTTCATGAGATAAAAACTAGTTTGGAGTAAATACGTGATAGAATACCCGATTTGGAATAGGATACCCGATTTGGAATTCTCAATTGTTTTAATTCAAAAGAGTCATATAATCTAAAAGTAGAATCAATCTCAAAGAAATTAAAAAAAGGAGTCGAGAGAAGAGAATGTCACGCCAAAACAATCGCTGCAAACTGACACTTCCCCATTTACTTAAAAGCCGTTTTTAGGGGCGAAGCAAGGACGAGAGGAGGCAAGTGGGGAAACGACACTCCCTCTTCCACATGTGCCCTCCTCTTCCTTATTTTCTCCAAAAAAAAAAAGTAAAAAAAATTTACTAATATAAGATAAATCGAAATTCAGCAGACATTGCTTCTCCTTCTCCTTCTCCTTCTCCTTCTTCTTCCTCCCTTTCTCCTTCCACCTGCACTGATCCCAACCCAAATTCCACGCACCGATCGCTTTCGCATCACCTCAGCCCCCCCAGCTTTGCCGACCCGCCAATCCCGCCGCCCCCCAAGAGATTCTTCCGCCGCCGCAAGCGACGGAGCATGCCCAAAGGTCCTGCCTTTACCCCATCCCGACCCGCATAAGATCTGCCCGCGAATCCCACCGGAACGCCGCGCGATCCCCCCAATGTCGTCCCCCAAGAAGCAAGCCCTCTTCATCGCTTCCCTCATCACGCTCTGGTACTCCTCCAACATCGGCGTCATCCTCCTCAACAAGTTCCTGCTCTCCAACTATGGCTTCCGGTACCCCATCTTCCTCACAATGTGCCACATGTCCGCCTGCGCCGCCTTCAGCTACGTCTCCATAGTCTTCCTGAAGCTCGTCCCGCTCCAGCTGATCAAATCCAGGCCCCAGTTCATCAAGATTGCGACCCTGAGCGTGGTGTTCTGCGCGTCGGTGGTGGGCGGCAACGTGTCGCTCCGGTACCTCCCCGTGTCGTTCAATCAGGCGGTGGGCGCGACCACGCCCTTCTTCACGGCGGTGTTCGCGTACCTGGTGACGTTCAAGAGGGAGGCTTGGATCACTTATGGCGCCCTCGTCCCGGTCGTCACCGGCGTCATAATTGCCAGTGGGGTATGGCTTTGCATGTGTGAATTGAATCGCTTAAATTTAGTATCTGCCGTTTTGGTTGCATTCTGTTTTTGGGAATGATTTGAGGGTTGATCTGCGTTGTTGGAGGATTTGATATAATCTGATTGATAATGATCCAGATCTGCATTCTTGTTGCTAAAGTTGATGTTTTTGTTGCTCTGTGAAGGTTACTTCTGCTGATTTTTGTTGTCCTGTTGGAGCAATTATAGATTTAGGCAACTTTTCTTTCTGAATTGGGTTATTCATGTGGAGATTTCCTCAAACTGCAATAATGCATTCACTATAGGTTTGAATATAGGTAATCGATAGTTAGCTTCTCAAGCTTGAACTTGAGATAACTACCACTACTTTAATAGATAAGTTTTTCAGCTTATTTGCTAACTTTTTAGCGTGGAAGCTATCGTGGGTCTTAATTAATTGTGAGACAGGTCTGAAAATAAACCGAAAAAAGTTGCCTTTAAAGATATCGTTGCAATAAGATTTGTGATAGAAGGGATGCATCAATTTTTTTTCCAAGAATGGAAGGTGAATTTGTTCTCTCGTGATGAGAGATGCATCTTTCCAATCTGGAAGATCTCCAGAAACAAGATTGTATTATGTAATGTGGACCATCTTGATCTCTCTTGCCTACTTACTCATTTATCTAAAGAACTCCATCATTTTGGAGACTTTTGTCATCTAGCCAAGTTTATTTTACTCCGTCAGCTATGGGTCTTATGGCAGCAGAATACCAGAATACATGAGAGGGTTTTCTTTTACTACTTCCTTGACTGGTGCCCCTGCCAAGTTGAAGTATTTCAGTTACCTTATGCATCCACTGGTGTCTTCAGAGTGACTTGAAAAGGAAAGATGCATGGCATGGTGATTCTATCCCATGAGTTATTGTCTAAATTAGAGCCTTGCAAGCTTTACATTAGAGTTGTCAATTGGTCAAAGATGCTAAAGAAAACAGATAATGTTTAGAGTGCCAAAAATGTTTTCTTGATAGATGAATGAATTCTTTTAACTAGCTGAGAATGCTGCTTTCCTGGAAGCTTATGAAATAAGTTATTCATCTCCTTGTCCCACATGAACCTCTATTTCTCTGGCATGATAAATTTTCCTTGTTGGTGGCAGGGGGAACCAAGTTTTCACTTGTTTGGATTCATCATGTGCATCAGTGCAACTGCTGCAAGGGCGTTTAAGTCTGTACTTCAGGGTGTCCTACTTTCTTCCGAAGGGTAAATGCTTTCTAAAATACCTCTTATGATAACCCTGTCTAAGAGTTCCTTAACAACTTTTATGCAGTTTAATTGCTCAGTGGCATCTAAGTCCCATGTGACAGTTTAAATTAGCCCATCTATATTGTATATTGGCCTCTTTTCCTCATTATGCAAGGGTATGCCGGATAGAAGAAGGAATAAATAGGTTGATCACAAATAGAAACTTTTAATAGGCAAATGGTTCTACTGTATTTTCTACTATCTCCATCTGGATAATAGAAACTTTTCTTCCCTAAAGAATTGAATCCTATTTCCGAAATTCGCATGATGAGATCCAATGGCATACCATGAATGTTCATGAAGTACAGGTACTTGGTCTATACAAATGAAATGCTATGAAAAAATTTATTAGATTATTTCCAGTCTATGATAGTGGCCATTGAATTCAAAGGTTTTGCTCCCCTATCTCCTGAGAAATTACACTACCCTTGAATTACGACTTGGCAATTGACATTCAATGACAATACAGGGAAAAACTGAATTCGATGAACTTGCTGCTGTACATGTCACCAATTGCAGTATTAGTCTTGCTACCATCGACACTCATAATGGAGCCAAATGTCTTAGAAGCCACTTTATCGCTTGCACGAGAACACAAATTCCTGTGGCTGCTTCTTTTTCTTAATTCAGCCACTGCCTACGCAGCCAACTTAACTAACTTTCTGGTCACCAAACATACGAGTGCCCTCACACTTCAGGTTTGACATGCTATATCTTTGTTCAGTCTTCTATCATGATCCTGATTCTCATATTAGTTCGTAGCTTGCTTAATTATGTTGAAGCAACTGATGGAATCACTGTTGTACTTGTTGAGAAGAACATAAGTTATAGACTGTTGTTCGATTAAACGATTTTTATTTTTTATTTTTTTTTATAGGAGATTTTCGCAGTGAAAGAGCAGTAGCAGGGATTGTAAATGATTATTGATTAGACTGCTTTGAAAAAGGTCTATTTTAGACTAGTGGTTGTCAACTCATATTTTGATGTTATAGCCTCTTAATCTGTAGTTTCTTCTAGGGGAAGTAAGAACCTCTGCTGCATGTTGATGAACATTTTAATTGGTTAAATAAATTAGGCCCCTCAAAAACTTTGTGGAGACAAGGATGATAATAATTGGTTAAGTTTATCCAAGCTTTTTTTCTTGTTTTTTACAAGCAGTTTTTCATGATTCTTTACTGTGGCAGTGGGATATTCGTTCTTTGCGACTTTCATAATGGAGTTACCAGCAACACCAGAGAGAACCTTAAGAATTACTTGCTAAAAACACTTTCTGCATTAATCGTGTCAACATCACAAAAAAGTTGGTTGAACTATGTTGATTTGATTTTAACTTTTTTTGTACCTTATGTATTGATCAGGTGCTTGGAAATGCAAAAGGTGCTGTCGCTGTTGTGATCTCTATAATCTTGTTCAGAAATCCCGTAACAGTGATGGGCATCGGCGGATACGTGATAACAGTCTTGGGGGTTGTTGCATATGGGGAAGCAAAACGGAGATTCAAGTAAATGCAGCGGACTTGCCTATGGGTCACTTACATGACCCAATTTCTCTTAATATTTCCCGGTGATACATTGCCTGATTAGGTAGAGGTGGTATTTTTTGTTCTAGTATATGATTATTCTTGCTATTAGGAACGAAATCGAGGAGGGAACAGAGCAAGATTTCTCATCCATTCTACAGAGGAATTCTTCATTTAGTACCCCGTCATCGTATACCTTACTTCAGAGGTGGCATGAGATGCTTCCTAGCATATCCGATCTCATCACACCTGTTAAATAGTCGGCGTTATCGCTTAGAAGTCATTTGGCCTGGAGCATTACTTAAATATATTCAGGAATTATCCTTCTTACGAATACAGACTGCAAGGAATCTGCCCTTTCTTCTTATCAAATTTAGGCCTTAAGTCTGCAAATCATCTTGTTTCTTCAAGTGGCTACATTGGTGCGCATCTCTGGATGAAGTAAAGGTTGGAGGAAGATTCTCTGATTGTTGAGTCGCACGTTATGAACCTCATCCACATGCAAATTTAGCGAAATTTGTACTTACGCGATGCTTTGGCATCTATCAACCGGAAAAGTGGTTGGAGAAAGTTTTCTTTCGATCAGAGATGGAGTTTTAAGTCCAAAGCTGATCTAGAAGCTAGATTAATTCAAAACCGCTTCAATTTTAAGGCAAAAGCGATCAGATTCTGAAGAGGCACGCATGATACCTTCCTTGTCTGTAGGTGGGGAAATAAAACGTGTTACACTGTTAATTGGGTTAGGCATTGATTTATCTGAAAAGCTTGGGACTTGCATTGCTTTTGCCCTTTTCCGAATCTTTTACTGTAAAGACTTTTTTCAATTCAGGAGAGTGAAATTATTTGGGATAAGTGTAGAAACAGTATTTGAGGTTTTGGCTATTGGTCGATGATTTACAGTATTAGTTTGGTCAATCGAGGAAGGTTAAAATAACCTAAATCAGACCTTGAGTCCGCCATCAGTGGAAGTTAGGCATTTAGAATTGGGCGGGTCTTCCACGACGAATATTGGGTCATCGGCAACGTGCCATGTCCAATGCCTGAACACCACACCATTGATGACGACCTGGAGACTTAATCCTGTGTTTTCAAAATTTCAAGTCATCAATTGACTAAAATACCACTCATAACGAGTCAGAGATTTGATTATGGCGTTTTCAAAACTCAAGTCCTCAAGTAGGCAAAATAAACTTTTGGCTTTTTCAATTGGTCAATGACCAAAACTTTAAATTAGGTTTCTACACTTATCACAAGTTGGTTTTAGTTAGGTAATGCACCAAACTTTCGACTAAATGTTGACGCAGTGCTCATGAGGCAATAACCCAATGTTTGGACAGGAAGGTTCCAAGTATGCCACATTAGCAATTTGTCGAAAAATCGATTTGGGACTCTCATCAAAGTGCACTAATGTAAATATCGAGGGATTGAAATCCAACGTCAATGATTCAACTTTAATCACCATGAATGGGAATCTGCGTTACGGAAATTCATGTGCCAAACCCCACATTCCCTGCACGCCCATTCCTAAATCCTCAACCAATTGATCCATGAACTCGCAAAAATTCTTCGACCAAAAAAATAGAAAAAACGAACTGACAAAAATTCACTTATATTTGTTCAACATTTGATCATGCAAAGCCCATTTGGCTTTTGGGAGTTCAAATCCTGTTTTAAGAAACTCAAAAAAATAATGCAAACGGTCATTGAATTTCGATTAAATATGCAATGTCATCCTTAGACATTTAATTTGTTCAATATGATCCTTGAACTACTAGTAAATGTTTAATTTAGTTTATAAACTATATGAACATATTCATTGGCGTATTTTTGTTAATTCAAATTAATGTAATCTGATGATATTACTTCCAACCCATTTAATTAGAATAGTGGACAATACATATAAGTTACATGTGCAATACCCAAGTAAGATATTAATCTCAAATCATGATATGATAATCAATATCTTTAGATAACAATAAAGAAGTTAACGCCCAATTATTTTTTCCTTTTCTAAAGTAGATGAATAAAAAAATGAACATGTTGACTTGTTGTTTCTAAAAATTCAACTCAGCATTTAATAATTGACATGATCAAATAACGTCTAATATTTCGTTTGAGCAAAGGCAAACCCAACTTGGTTAGCTTCACGGTAAGCATCATGCTTGATGAAAAGCCGTTCGAGCTCCATCATTAAGCCCCAGCGTTCCATCGCAACAACTTCAATTAGGGGCTTTGAGCACGAACAGTCGCTGACAAAGGGGCTTACAGCAATGCTAGCATCTAATTCTATAACTCGTTTGGGCATGTATGTTTAGTTATCGTGTCGATGAAAGCTGTCAGATAAGGCCCAAAATTCAGCCATCGCATTGCGAGTTATCCCAATGTTCCTGGAGAAGTCGGAAATCCAGCGGGCTTAGGGAGTTTCGGATTAAACATCCCGCACCTGCTCATCCTTGAGTGTCAGAGACTAGACCTGTCAAAGGGGGTAGGTTAAGTTATAAATAATCTGATCTAAATCAACCCATTTAACCTATTATGACCTATTTATTGTAGTGCAAAATCTTGACCCATGCGTGACTTGACTCGACCCGACCCATTCTCAACGAATACCCAACCCGTTTAACCAAACCTAAGAAAGGTTTTTTTTTTCTTAAATGTATTGTTAAAACGCTTTTATGCAATACAAATCTAGTGGATAATTTTTATAATTTTTTTTAATAAGCATTCGTTTGTTTCTTGGAAAATATTTTCCAAGAAGTATTTTTAGGAAAATTATAATATTTTGTGGTTTTTGCCTAAATCTGAAAATAAATTAAAAAATATTTTCCATTGTTTGGTATGAAAAATATGGTTAAATTTTCCAAATATGACTCCATTTAATATTTAATATTTTTATTTTTAAAATAAAATTTTAATTATGATGATGATGATGATGATGATGATTATTATTATTATTATTATTATTATTATTATTATTATTATTTTTTTGCTTCTTCTTTGGCTATTAGCCGTAACGATGGTTGCTTAGTCACAAACGAGCTTGAGTCTCGCTAGATCAGCGAGGATTGAGCCTCACCAGACATTGGAGAGGCCTTTGCCTTGCTAGATTGGCGAGCTCAAGCTTGTCCGATGCTGACAAGCTCGAGTCTCATCAATCATTAGCGGTTGGTGAGCTCTAGCTTTGCGGCGGTCACCGGTCGTCGCCATGCAGACCACCGGTTGAGAAAGACGGAAGAAAAAATGAAAAAATGAAAAAAAAAGGAAATATAAATAATAATTATAATTTCGATTTTTATAGAAAATATTTTTATAAGGCTAAAGAGGAAAAGAGAAAGTGTCATTCTTAAGTTGAAAATGGGTTTAAGTTCAACCCATTTATTTTAGGCTTTCAATTTTAAACCCATTAGGTAGTCTTTGTTGGTGACTAACAATACAACCTAGAGGAATGTGAATAGATTGATTTCGAACTTTGATGATTTTTTACAGAAATTAGCTAATCACTAAATAAAGATCAACTTAACCTAATGTTTAGGAAAACATTAACTAGCTGTATGCCAATGTATGTAATTGGAATATAAATAGTGAGACATAGATAGTCATAATGGTTCGGCTTTATCCACAAGCCTACGTCCATTCTTTAGACTAACAACCTTAAGACGGATTGGATTCTACTAACAATATGCTTGGAAAGTTATAAATGGCTACTTTGATCCTTTATAGGATAGATACCACTATCTAGATTTAGTTGCTGCTCCCGCACTTGTAAACTTAATCTCTTACACAATTGTCAAACAGCATGAATATCATAACAATATAATAGCGAGCTTATAGCTAAGAACAACAAGAGGTAAACTTTTTGATCTTATGTGCTGCACTCTTTTATGATTCTCTGTGGCCTTTTCTTTTATATTCATTTTCAATATATCTATTGAACATGAATTAGAGAAGCAGATAGTCATTAGGGAGTCTCAATTGAGTTGTTGTTTAGGGAAAGGTATTGCCTATACAGTTTCTATCCTTAAACCTTTGTAGACTAACTAAAAATGGCAGCTACTGCTGTTTTTTCACTATAGTTTCTAACTAACTTGTCAGACGACCTAACTACTCAACTACATTATCCGAATTCTGCTGCTATGCGAATCCCAGTCTTTCAACAGTTACTTAGCTGACCCAAAAACATCATTAGATATACTCGGTTATTATATCACCATCAATCTAATCTTTACAAATTTGACAAAAACATCATCAACTATTGATCTTTTAGGTGGACCGATGCTATTTATCATAACATAATATTTGTCAACTTCTTTCCAATGAATTACACCATGGATGTTGCATAGTCATTTGGTCCAAACATTTGCATACATTATAGTAAATAATATACTGAGAATAGTTTGAACATTATTAAAATCACTTGAAGATGTTTTCTCCAACAACCTCTACCTTTTTGATGATGACAAAACTATCTCGCAAATATGAAAGAGTGATAGATACTGTTTGAAAGAATTTGCATAATTTAAAATAGGATCTCCTCAGGATGTTTTGCAGTAATGCTTTACAGATGTGAACTCAAGTGATCTTTAGCAAGATAGAGCATGGTTGCATGAAAGATCTTATGCCTAGAGAGTGCCATCAAGTATTGTTGGGAATCATAGCATAACAATTGAACACTCTCCCTATTTTGATGATACACTCACATGCTCCCCCTGTTTTGATGAGTTGTTCAATTCCAGATGACTATAGTATATATGCAAACATCACGAGAAGATATCAATAAATTTGTCCTTTCACTCAATACTAGAATCGACAATTGAAGCATCTGAGGCTGCATTAATCGGGGGTACATGACAAAAGAATTGCTTTTTTTTTACAAACTTCACCTTCAAGAAACATTGTCGGGAGCAAATGTTATGAGCATATAAGCAATTTGCAAACATTATCAGTAGCAAATGTTATGATCATATAAGTAATTTGCAAATATCGTCAGTAGCAAATGTTAGTAGCAACTATTATGAGCATGTTTCACATCAAGTAACTCTCCCCTTTTTTGTCATTAAGTGAAAAGATAGAAAGATCAACTTTGTTGATGGCAAAAGATATGACAATATAAGAAAATGGAGCTAAGTAGCAAACAATGAGAATTGACATAGCAAGAGCAAAACATGAGCACATAAAGTTTTGAGCATGTTTAGGTCCAAGGGCATTGCGCTGTTGAGATGACATCGGTGGTTTAAGTTCGACGGTCTCTGAGTCTGGGCGTATTGGGTTATAGCAATCCAAGCTAAGAAGAGTATGCTCAATCTTCACTAAGTATCGAGTTAGAGACAGAAGGGTAGTTTTGATTTCTTTGATATCTACTTGAAGTTGATTAAGGCTAGTAGGAGAGGTAGGTATGCCCATAGGAGGGCCTTGGAAGGTGCCGATGCCTTAACAAGCTTGCGCTTTTCTGGTTCAAAGAGTTCAGTGAGTCTTTCTTGGAGGTTTGCTATAGTTTTATCATGGTCTCCGTGACCAATGGGGACGATTTCTCTTTGATGATGGACCCATCCTTTTGGTGTCATTTTGAGCATCATTTTGTCTAGGATTTTCTTTTTGATTTCCACATTTGACATGACAATTGGTGGTACTTCAGAGTAGTCAATCTTGAAATACTTGAAGATGCGTGTGACCAAAGCACCACGAGATAGTTTTCCTATCTTTCTCTTGGCCATGTGATACATGTGAATAAAGATCTTGTGGGGGAAGAAAAACTCATCAAACTTGTTGAGAATGGCCCAAATGACTCTTACCTTGTAACAAGAGACGTCATTCGTAGAAGATGTTTTCAGACTGAAACATCGAGTGAGGATTTTTAAATGAAATTCATTTTGAGAGGGAGAAGGCTCAACAATATAATTTTCCTGGAACTGTGAGAAAAGTTAAAAGTTTCTAAAATAAAGTTGTAAGCCTTATTAGGCTCTACTGAAATGCGTTTGAAAAGTTGTATTTGGTTTGGATGACTTCGGTCAGTTCATCTAATGTCACAATGTAATTCTGACCTTGAAATGTGAAAATAAAAGAGTCTCTGTTTGGAAAGTGTAGGTTTGAGTAGAACATTGAGAAAAATTCCGTGATTGCCCAAAAACTCAAAATCATAAAAGTGGTGGGGAATAATTCCTTGATGTAGAAACATGGTTTGCAAGTTCATGTTCTAGCGACAGAAATAAATTTGATTTAAAATTTTCATCTTTCTCAAAACTAACAGTAGGTTTGAAGTTTTGAAATACCCAGTTGTTGTCATCATCTCAACGCTTGTCTCCTGTGACTTTTTAAGTTTCCTTCATAGCTTCACTTCCTTTAGGTTGTGAGACGATCGGTTCGGGAATGACCACAGGTTCTTTAATGACTTGTTTGCCTTTGTCCATAGCAATGACGGGTTTAGAGGTGCCTTCTTCTTTGGTCGAAGATTTTTGAGGTAAGGGTTGAGAGAGCTGAGCAGTTGAATGTGATGGTTTAGCAATTGGTTTTTCTTGAACTGTTAATGTTTGTTCAATTTGCAGGGCTCGCGAGCCTGTGGCTTTGAACTTTGGTAGCTTCTTTAGTTTTGATCCATGGGTTTCCATGAGAGCGGCTAAACCTTTTAGCAAGTCTCTTGGAAGAGATTGAGTAAGAGCTGATGGTAATGGAGTAGTTGTCACCAGTGGCGCCATAGGTGCTGTGACCAGTGGTGCCACAGGTGGTACAGTGCCTGTATCTTTTTATTTTTTTATTTTATTTTATTTTATTGGTAGTCATGATTCTAGTGTTTTCCCTATAGGCGTTCTCTTGTCCATTGTTGTGGGTAGTAGAGTGCTAGCAGTAGTTTGATCCACCAGCTTGAGCCACACTTTGACTTTGACTAGCTTCAAGTGATCCTTCTTGGTAGGTGGCTTCCTCTTTAGAAATTTTGAATGTTCAGCTAGTGGTACAGGAGGATATCCTTATGACCTTAGAAGTAGGGCAAACTTTGGGTGTCATGGTTTTGAGTGTAAAGAGAATATGTGAAGAGGAGCGAGAGTTTTGAGTAGATAGTGTAGGAGAGAATACGAGAGTATATGAGCTGTGTGAGTAAGAATGTGAATTCTATCTCTCTATAAATTGGAGTAGTGAATTTTAAGGAGAGAAAGTTAGCCTTTGCCTTTCAATAGTAACTTTCTTATTTGTAATTATTTTCTACTCAATTTTAATCATTTAAACAGGTAGTAAAGTTATGCGTATATATTCTGTTGAAACAATCATAGCAACCCTAAATATATTGTATAGGTAGTCAAAATGGTATCATTGTAATACTGTAATGGTAACTTTTTTGAAATAAGACAGTAGGTGCATACTTGTAGTTTTTATCATATCCGATATTTTTTATATAAATGAAATATTACCTAGAGGATGTTATTTCATTCCATTGCATATTTCTAGTTCACCATGAATGTATTCGAAGGTTGGCTTGTCCAGTGACTTTGTGAAAATGTTTGCTAGCTGCTGTTTTAATTTTACAAATTGTATGCATATATTACTATTATTAACAAGATCCCTAACGCAGTGATGTATTATCTCGATATGCTTCTCTCTTGAGTGTAAGATTTGATTCTTGGTGAGATTTATAACACTATTGTTGTTGCACATAATAGGAATACATTCCCCATCTTGTCCAAAATCATTGAGTTGTTAATTCATCCAAATCCAAATAAGTTGTGCACAACAACTTTCGAGAGCAATGTATTCAACCTTTGTAGTTGAAAAAGTGACCGAGTTTTCTTTCTTTGAGAATCAAGAGATTAACATACTGCCTAGCAGTTGGCAAGTACCTAACATACTCTTTCTATCTACCTTACAACCTGCAAATTCAGCATTTGAGTATCCAAACAACATAAAATTTGTATTTTTAAGATACCAAATCTCTAATTCTGGAGATGATCTAATGTATCAAATAATTCGCTTAACAGTGAATAAGTGAGATTTTTTTAGATCATATTGAAAGTTAGCACACAAATAAGTACTAAATAAAATATCATGTCTAGAAGTTGTTAGGTGCAATAATGATCCTATCATACTTCTATATAGCTTGGAATCAACAGACTTACATTTCTTATCTTTATCTAACTTGATGGAACATGATATGAGTGTCTCAATTTTCTTGCTTCCTTTCAAACCAAACTTCTTTGCAATTTCCTTTGCATATTTCTTGATATATGAAGTTGCTTTCAAGAGTTTGCTTGATTTCAAGTCCTAGAAAGAAGTTTAGTTCTCTAATTAGGTTCTCTAACAATTATATCGTCAACATTTATTTGAACAATAAGCAAGTCTTTACCTTTCCTTTTGATGAAAAGAGTAATGTCTACCTTATCTTTTTCAAATTCATGATCTGTCAAGAAGTTAGTTAATCTTCCATACCATGCTGTAGGTGCTTGTTTCAGTCCATAGAATGCCTTATTGAGACGATAGACATCATTAGATTTTCTTGATTCTTCAAAATTTGAAGGTTGCTCAACATATACTTTTCCTTTGATATAGCCATCAATGAATGCACTTTTGACATCCATTTCATATAGTATAAAATTATGAGAACATGTATAAGCCAATAATTGACGTATAGTTTCCAGTTTAGCAACAAGAGCATAAGTTCCATTAAAATCAATACATTTTTCTTGTATATATCCTTTAACAACTAATCTTGCTTTGTTGCAGACAACATTACCTACTTCTTCAAGTTTGTTTCAGAATACTCGTTATCCTATTATTATATGATTTTTGAGTCTCGCAACTAATTCCTATACATTGTTGACTTTAAATTGATGTAATCTCTATTGCATAGCTTCAATCTAGTTCCTATCCTTGAAAGCATCTTCCACTTCTTTAGGCTCCTTGAAAGCATCTTCCAATTTTGAGAGATGACTCATTTTGATTCATTCATCCACCTTTCCTATAATTTGTTCCTTAGAATGTTCAGACTTGAATCCTCAATCCTTGAAAGATTATCCTTGATTTGAAAGATCAACTGATGGTTGTGGTTGCTGCTATTTATAAGTGATTGGTGTAGATATTTATATAATATTTTCATAGTCATTAGTTCTTTTTAATCATCCTTGAACTTCACATTTATGGATTCTTTTACTACCTATGAATCTTTGTTGAAGACTCAATAGGCTTTACTTGTAATTGAGTAACCAAGAAAAATACCTTCACTAGCTTGTGCATAAGACTTCTAAATGTTATCATTTGTATTCTTGAGAATGAAACATTTGCATTTGAATACATGGAAGTAATGCAGAGGAGGCTTTGTTCCTTTGAAGATTTCATACAAAGTCTTTTCTACTATAGGCCTCAACAGTACTCTATTGAGTGTGTAGCATGTGGTGGTAACAGGCTCTACATAGAAGTAAGTAAGTACACCATTTTTGATCATCATAGCTTTGGCCATTGTCGCGACCTGATCTCTCTAACACCTGGCCCTTAGGAAGAGGAAAATGGGGGAAGGTCGAATTGAGGGTACTTAACCACTGGAGTTCCCTCATGGTTCTTATCCATGGAGGTGTTATCACCTCACCTTCTAGGCAAATCTTTTATGAGTTCTCTCACACATGATCGCGAGCTCTCCCAAACTTATACCCTACATAACAGCGAAGTGTCACGATTCACAACCACATGGGCGACACACCTTAAGAGAGGAGGTCGGATGTGGATATCGATTTCGGGGTATTTTTACCACGATAGCCCTCTCAATGGTACGCTTCGCCCATGAGAATGACTCACTTCATCCTTTGGGGTACCATCACATTGAGTATGCTAAATTATGGTGAACCATATCAAAACCCATACCTCTCGTGATGGGTTCAATTATTTGGTCTAGTTTTTAGACAACCTAGAAACAAGATTGGAGTCGGCACTAACCTCTTTCTCGGGGGGTCGACTAGAAAATCCAATCGAGAGTTGGGGTAGTCTCTCGATTATTACGCAACCAGATATCTAGGTTTGGGAACTTAGGTCACGCTACTATTTCTATTAATACTCTTTTGGTATCTAACAATGTTGTGTTACCTAAGGTGTCCATGCATTTCTTTTTACTTTTTTGGGATCATTTTACCCTAAGTTAGGCAATCACGTGTGGATAGTCATTTTCATGCCCTTTCTATTTGTAGGAAATAAAGAAGAAAGCAATCAATTGAATTGAAAGTTTGAAATGGTAAGTAAACAATCAAGGAAAGCTGTAAATATCTCATGCAATCCTAAGAAATATGAAAATTAAATAAAGATAAGTGAAGAGGAAAAACCCATAACTCATCAAGTGTTTATATGAATAGGAAGAACTCGAGATATATGTTAGGGATGAATTGTACAAAATAACGGTCGAAATGGACATCGACCCTCCACCGTCATCATGCCCTATCCATCTTTAGGATCCTAATCTAAACCTAGTCCAAAAATTATGACTAGGGGGCATACCATAGAAAGAAACAAACACACACATCAAGATGACCAAAAGCATAACGAAGATCAATATCAC
This sequence comes from Eucalyptus cladocalyx, assembly GCA_017140615.1. Lineage (NCBI taxonomy): Eukaryota > Viridiplantae > Streptophyta > Magnoliopsida > Myrtales > Myrtaceae > Eucalyptus > Eucalyptus cladocalyx. The sequence goes on from CM029526.1 coordinate 18,519,006, forward strand.
ATGATAGAGCAAAACAAGTTTTGAGATAAATCGAATTTAGGCCTCAGGGTTAGCCTTTGCCATTCATGCATAGGTCCTTCTAGACACCTACCCAATTCATTTTTCCATGACTTATAGCTATTATTAAATATTTGTGTTCTTGCATGACCAATAATTCTTGTAAATCTCTAAGATGGTGTTCCATGTGATCCTCAAGATTTTCCCTCAATATTATGCATTGCCCCTAACATACATCTAGAATTCACATGTTGCGGAAATTAAACATGCGTGCATGCGTTTTGTGTCTTATTTCCCAATCAATCAACTAAGATGAACGAACCATTAGCAAGTTACTTATTACTAAGGCACGCGCCAATCGCATATACAAACATTTCTAACAAATGGTGTGATTATATGCTTGAGAGGGTACATGTGATGTTTCAAAAATTGGTTTTAAAATCATCAAGAAAGTTTTTTTGAGACAAGGTGATGTCTTGGCTATGGAACGTATCCAATTGCCAAGGCTAGTCTGATGCTCACATAAATACACTCACAAGCGTTGTAGATATTTTGAATAAGGTCCAAACTGTGACTTCCACAATGTCAAATCAAGTATTGAAAATAATTTAAAGACAGTTTAGACTAGGCAAAATCTAAGCTATGAAAAGTATTCAATTGCTAAAGTTAGCCTAGGGCTTGCATAAATGCACTCGTAGGTGTTGGAGAAATCTTTTCAGAATATTTTGAAGCTGTCAAAACGTTTCTATAAGTCTAGTCTGGATATTTGCAGACCGTCTGTTTAAAGTCTGAAGACTTTCTGATCACCAAACTCAGCATTCAAGACTCAAGACTCAAGACTCAAGACTATTCTCATTGGAGTCTCTTTCGATCCAGTGTCGAAGGAAATCCAGAGCCGAAGTATATGGTTGAGGATTCAATCCTATCCTCTGGAGAAGATCTCTTGGTTGGAGAAATATAACGGATTCTTTTATTCGTATCTAGATCGATTGAAGATCCGATGATCGACGAACTATTCTTGGAAGGTTCTATTCTTGGAAACCAAGATCCTGATTGTATGGGCGAACATGATTGATGGGCTATCGTCAGGTTCCTTTAATAACTCGAATGATCTTCTTAATTGATTCCGTCCAACGGGTAGATTGGAGGAATTCCTTTGGTAAGTGCCAACGGTATGATGGCATAAAGGAGTATAAAAAGGAAGACGTTCTAGTTGTGTTAAAAATGTGATCGATAGAGAAATTCTAGAGTCTGAAGCACCTTGATTATTAGTCGATTCATTCTGAGCGAAATAGTATACACAGAGAGTGTCTATACTTGGTGATACCTTGAGCAAGTGTAGTAGATCATCTACACCTAGAAATCAAGGAAGATCAACGCTGTAACATCTCTTTGTTCATAGTGGAATCCAGCCAATAGGCTGTCAGTGCAGAAGAGTGGACGTAGGCTTGAAATAAGCCAAACCACTATAAACCGCGTGTTCAATTTTTCTCTTCTCTCAGTCTTACTTTGATTATTGTTTGTCTTAAATCTTTTAATTGTCTAGTATTGTGAAATTATTGAGAAAAATCGTTTATATACCTATTCACCCCCCTCTAGGTACTTATTCTAGCTATATCAATTGGTATCAAAGCTCGTGTACTCACTTTATTTGAAGTGTTTTACTTCAGAGTAAAAGATCCATGGCTAGTATGCTAGCACCAGGGCTGGTGGAAGGGCAAAGCAATACCAGACCACCCTACTTTGATGGGAATGATTACAACATCTGGAAAAACAAGATGAAAGCCTTCCTACGATCAGAGGATCCTCTGGAATGGGACGTTGTAGAAAAAAGAATTACTCATACAGCTGCATCAGTCTCTGAAAGAGGGAAAGAAATTGTTGAGACCAGCGGAATAACTCAGGAAGAGATATTCAAGAGACAAGCATTCGATGCAAAAGCAATTTATTCTTTATATTGTGCTTTGTCACCAACTGAATATAACATAATATCTTCTTGTGTTACAGCAAAAGAAGTTTGGGACAGATTAAATATCACCTATGATGGAACAGATCGAGTGAAGGAAACCGGAATTAACATTCTCCTCGGTCAATATGAAGCCTTCAAGATGAAACCAGGAGAATCTATAATTGACATGTTTAGCCGTTTTACAGATATTGTCAATGGTCTTGAGAATCAAGGACAAAAAATTTCTGATCCCATGAAGGTAAACAAGCTACTGCGTGGACTCTCCAAGGATTGGAATCACATAAAGACTTCAATAAGGGAGACGCAAAGAATCATGCCACTATCTGTCGACGAGCTAATTGGAACTCTTCAGTCTTATGAAGTCGAACGAATCAATGAAGACGAAGATCCAAGAGGTAAGAAATTCATTGCATTAAAATCAAATGATGATTCTGATGATACAGATTCTGAAGATGATATGGACGATGAGGAGCTTGCTCTCATGATAAGAAGATTCAGAAAACTAAATAGAAAATGAAGAAGATTCAACTCAAAGAAACAAAGTTTTCAAAGACAGCAGACCAAGTCTGTTGATGATGAGGAATCAAACAAAGATGTAGTTTGCTTTGAATGTAAGAAAAATGGACACATCAAACCCAACTGTCCTATTCTGAAGAAGAAGATAGGAAAAGCTGAAAAGTTTTGAAAAGCTCTCAAGGCCGAAACCTGGAGTGATACAGAGTGTGAAGAAAGTGATAATGAGTATGCCAATCTATGTCTGATGGCACAATCAGACTTAGACTCAGATTCTTGATCAGACTCAGATAGTGAATTTGAGGTCTCCGTCAAGAAAAAGGTAAAATGGTATCTTGATAGTGGATGCTCAAGACACATGACAGGAGACTCAAATTGCTTCATAAAGCTTGTCCAAGTAAATGGTGGAAAAGTTTCATTTGGAGGAAGCAGTAAATAAAGCATTGTGGGATTTGGAATTGTGAAAATTGGAAATCTCACAATAAGCAATGTTTCTCTAATGGAAGGACTCAACTATAACCTTCTCAGCATTAGCCAATTGTGTGATACTGGTTTCAAGATCTCCTTTCAAGAAGGAATATGTTTTGGAACTAGTAAAGACTCTACTCAGTCTTTCATGGGTCAAAGGCATGGAAACATCTATCTTTTGGATGTGAAACCAAATGAATTGCAATGCCTAATCTCAATTCAAGACGAAGCAAGCTTATGGCACAGAAAGCTTGGTCATGTCAACATGAAGCAATTAGCCAAAATCTCATCAAAGCAGCTTGTTCGAGGTCTACCAAAATTACCTTACCAAAAGTCCGATCCATGCACTCCATGTATTTCGGGAAAGCAAGTAAGAAATTCATTTAAGTCAATAAATCATGTCTCTACTAATCATGTACTGCGCTTGCTGCATATGGATCTCTTCGGACCAACCGTAACTCAGAGCATTGGAGGTAAGAAATATTGCCTAGTAATTGTGGACGATTACTCCCGCTTTACTTGGGTATATTTCCTTGCAAGTAAGTCCGAAACCTTCTTGTATTTTGAAAAATTTGCTAAAAAGGTTCAAAATGAAAAATTGTGTGTTATCTCAAGTATAAGAACAGATCATGGAGGTGAATTTGAAAATCAAGATTTTACAAAAATTTTGTGATAAATCTGGATTTAATCATGTGTTCTCTTCGCCATATACTCCAGAGCAAAATGGAGTTGTGGAAAGAAAGAATAGATCTCTTCAAGAAATGGCTAGAACTCTTTTAATTGAAAGTAAGATTTCTTCACGATTTTGGGTGAAGTGTTTCAACAAAGCATGCTATATCATCAATAGAGTCTTCTTAAGACCTATTCTAGAGAAAACCCCTTATGAGTTATTCAAAGGTAAGAAGCCTATTGTTTCATACTTTCATGTGTTTGGTTGCAAATGCTTTATATTGAAAAATGCTAAAGATCGAGTTGGTAAGTTTGAAGAAAGATCAGATGAAGGCATCTTCCTTGGATATTCTACATCAAGCAAAGCCTACAGAGTCTACAACAAGAAGAGTCAGTCTGTGGAAGAGTCGATGAATGTCAAATTTCAAGACTCTACGCAAGATGAATCCAATCAGACTCATCATGAAGAGTCTGAACCTGCTCTAGACCCTCCAAAGCTTTCAACTCAAGAAGCATCTCGTACTGGAAGATCAAGCATCAAGATGTTCGTGAAGATTCAAATAAAGAAAGAGATCACCAATCCGAGACAAATCAACCAAGAATCGGAAGCATAAGTCCAGTCATCCTAAAGATCTCATTATCGGCGAAATTAATGAAGGAATTCGTACTAGATCCAAAAGGCGTGAAGAATCTAGTGCTGTGGCTCTCATTTTTGAAATTGAACCAAAAAGCATAGAAGAAGCTTTATCTGATGAAAGTTGGATTGAAGCTATGCAAGAAGAGCTAGACAAGTTCAACATTAATGATGTCTCGGGAATTGACATCTAAACCAAAACAAAACTGTTATTGGAGCTAAATGGGTGTTCGGGAACAAGATGAATGAGAAAGGAAAAGTCATACGAAACAAAGCAAGACTCGTGGCCAAGGGATATACGCAAGAAGAAGGAATAGACTATGATGAGACTTACGCTCAAAAAGTAGCAAGGTTAGAAGCTATTCGACTATTACTTGCGTTTGCTTGTTATAAAAATTTCAGGTTATTCCAAATGGACGTCAAAAGTGCTTTCCTAAATGGAAGTATATGTGGAACAACCACTTGGGTTTGAAGACCCAAAGAAGCCGACTCGGTCTTTTAGACCGAAAAAGGCCTTGTATGGTTTAAAGCAAGCACCTCGAGCTTGGTACGACGAGACTAAGTAAGTTTTTAATACGGAATGGTTTTGTCAAAGGTAAAGTAGATACTACTTTATTTATCAAAAATGAAAATAAAAGCTTTTTACTTGTTCAAATATATGTGGATGATATTGTTTTTGGATCCTCTAATGAAAGTCTATGCAAGAAATTTTCAAAGTCTATGCATGATGAGTTTGAAATGAGTATGATGGGAGAGTTAACATTCTTTCTTGGTCTTTAAGTAAAACAATTGAAGGAAGAAAATTTTATTTATCAAGAAAAATATGCTAATGATCTTGTCAAAAGGTTTGGACTGGAAAAATGCAAAAAGACCGACATACCGATGTCAAGTTCTTTGAAGATAGACAAAGATGAAGAAGGGAAGAAAGTTGATCAAAAGCTGTACGGGAGCATCATTGGCTCACTTCTTTATCTTACCGCTTCTAGACCCGACATATTGTTGAGTGTTTGCATCGTGCTAGGTTTCAATCGATCCTAGAGAATCCCATCTCAGTGCTGCGAAACGTATTATCAAATACGTTGCTTCATCTTCAAGCATCGGTCTATGGTATCCTAAGAAGGGAGACTTTAATCTTCTAGGATATTCAGACGCAGATCTGGCCGGTTGCAAAGTCGATAAAAAGAGCAATTCGGAAACTTGCCAGTTGCTTGGAAGCAAGACAGTGTCTTGGTTTTCAAGGAAACAAAAACTGTGGCTCTCTCAACAACGGAAGCAGAGTATGTAGCTCTTGGAAGTTGCTGTTCACAAATTCTATGGATAAAACAATAGCTACAAGACTTTGGAATTGAAGACTCATGCATAGAGATCGGATGTGACAATACCAGCGCAATCAATCTCACTAAAAATCCAATCCTTCATTCAAGAGCAAAGCATATAGAGATTCGACATCATTTCATCAGAGATCATGTTCAAAATGGAGAAATCTCGATTCAATTTGTTGATTCAAAGAGTCAACTAGCGGATATATTCACAAAGCCTTTGGAGAAAAATCAATTCGATTTTATCCGATCCAGACTCAACATTTTGAAGCTTGAGGAAGTTAAAGTCTAAAGACTTTCCAACCCTCAGACTCATCATTCATGGCTATAAACTGTAAGTTGTTATTATATTCGAACTCGAAAAGGTACGATTTTTTTTTGTTAATTTATAATTTCCATGAAAAACGGAATCTTGTCTTTTCAAAAACGATTAACCTCTATTTGGCAGTTATTGATTTTAAAACGAGGTGTCTGTTCACTTTCCTTTGTGCCGATTGGTTTTTTCCTTTTTAAACTGAGTTATATATATATATAGTTTTCCTCGCTTAAACTTCAAAACCCTAAAAAGGCATTCTCCTCCCAATCCTGTCTCTATTTCGTGTTCATCTTCGAGAAAGTTGTCATCTTTTCTTGGGAAAGCGAGTAAAGGAATATTTCAACGACAATGAAGGATGTCTTCTTCGAGAAAGTCTTCAAGAATCGCGAACAGGGGACCACAGAGAATGAGGGAGGGGCCTACCCATTTTGATCTCACCGAAGAGGAAGAATTACCGAGTTAGCAACAGAGCCCGATTCACTCTCCACCAAGTCACTCTTCACCATCTACCCCACAAGGTGCGGGTCAACAATTGAAGGAAGAAATAATCGAGGACGCAGAACCTGTAAGAGTCCAAAAACCCTCTTATATTTACAAGCTCTATCGTGCGTTGAAAAGCACCGGTACTCCGCCTGAACTATATAGATGATTTCCTTAAAGATAAAAATTATGGGAATGAGTATATCTTTCTGCGAAAAATGGAGGATTTGGGAATTGCTCCCAAAGGAAAGGCTGAGGAAGCACTTTGCGAACATTCCAAGTGACACTCGTGTAGGAGGATTGAATCCCATTGACGGGAATGATGATGATAAAATGTTCAGTGAATTTGAACCTAGAATGGGTGTTGCTGCGAAGGTAAAGGGAAAAAGGATGGAGCTGTTTAAATCAAAGGAGCAAGAGAATTTGTTCTTCAGACTGCTGAAACGAGGGGTGATAAACCCTAGGAGTGTTGATTTCGATTTCTTGGATGCCATTAATGTGAACTTAAGGGAGAAGTTCAATCTGCTTCAACTTGAGCAATTTTGCTCCGATACCACAGACGGTTATGCGCAATTAACAGCATACTTCTATTCGAATCTTAGCTTTTTAGATGCGAATAAAATATCTTTCCGTGTTCGAGACCAAGACCATGTGGTAGATGTGGACATGTTGGCTGACATAATTGGAGTTGAACGAGGACGCTATCAACCGATCAAAGTTTCGATTGCTCGTACCACATTGGAGCTTGTCAAAGACAGGGCTACAAAAGGAAGAATTACCTACAGAAGAATGCGTGCTATCAACATCTTGCTTCACAAAATTGTGATCAACTGTATCAGGCCAAAGTCTACATCCAAGATTGACGTGTCTAATTCCGAGGCGAAATTGATGTACGCAATCAATGCATGGAAGAAGTTCTCTCTCCCTCACACCATTATCTTTCACATGTACAGAGCAATGGCGAAGGACAATGGCCAATTGCCTTACCTAGGTCTTATGACCAAGATCTTCAGACACTTGAACATTGAACCTCCACACACTCTTTGTGTTCGACCATGCGACAAAATGGTGGTAGGTCTGAAAATGCCGACAAAAATGCGTCGAAAGAGCTTGATAAGGCAATGGAGAAGTTCAAAGTGAAGACTCAAAGCATCTTCTATATCTAAGAGAAAAGAGAAGGAGCCCATGAGTGCTCCATCCAAAAAGAAAAGAACTCTTATCTTGGAGGATGAAGAAGAAGAGGAAGATCTCACTATCTTTGCATTAATAAGAACTAGACATTCGTACCTCGAATCAACTTCGAAGAAACAGATGAAAGAAAAAAAGAAGCAAAGAAAAAGAACAGAGAGAAGAAGAAGAAGAGCAAGCAAAGAAGAGAAGAAAGAGGACCAGAAGAAGAGAAAGAGAAAGAGAAAGAAGTTGAAGAAGAAGGAGAAGCGAGAAAAAGAAAAGGAATCAAGATACATGAAGAGCATGACCATCACTCCTCCCCATTTGAGGTCCTAGAGACATGGGGAGTTGGCGAGCAAGAAAGGTCCACACCTCATGCTGCCAATAGTGAAGGTCTAAGACAATCTCCAGCAGATCCAGAAGAGTTTCAGGCTTCTCAATTGCCTGAAGAAGGACACGATACGTCAACACCAAATCTGCAAGATTATACGAAGCGCCATCATCTCGCATTCACTCCATCCGAGAAAGCAAATGCAAGTACACAAACGGACAATTCTGCAGATTTTCGTCGTATTCTTGATGTTCTTCGGAAATGCGGAGGCCAAATCTATGCTCGGACTATGAAATTCAAGCCATGAAGAATGCTGGACAAGCATCTTCGTTACCCTGGAGGACAAAATGAAAGACCTAGCTCTACAACTTCAAGCCAATGCCAAAGGAGAGGAGGTAGCTCATCTAAGGGAAGACTTGAAGAGGCTAGAAGGCATAGTCCAGTCGATGGGAGATTTCCAGATCGTGCGCATTCCCAAGCAAACCTGACTCCTTTCTCACCTTTTTTTTTTTTAATGATGACAAAAAGGGGGAGAAGCAATTTGAACCAACCAACTTTAAACTTTGACTTTAAATTTGTTTTTGTGGTTATGTTTGTTTTTGAGTATGACTTGACTTGAGTGAACTTGAATTTGACTGAATTGGCTGTGGATTTTGATGCTTGACTATTTGCATTTATATCAAGTGTTGTCATATGGTATTACTCATGAAAGACTAACCAATTTTCTGTGGATGCGAGTCTGCGGTTGTTTTATTAATCTTTATGAGATAGCCATATTGCTTGAGAAATGTTTTTGCAGGTCAAAGTTGTTCAAATCTATAGGAAAGTTTTGTCACCATCAAAAATGGGGAGATTGTTGGAGAAATCTTTCTAAAATATTTTGAAGCTGTCAAAACGTTTCTATCAGTCTAGTCTGGATATTTGTAGACCGTCTATTTAAAGTCTGAAGACTTTCTGATCACCAGACTCAGCCTTTAAGACTCAAGACTCAAGACTCAAGACTATTCTCATTGACAGTCTTTCTGATGTAGTGTCAAAGGAAATCCAGAGCCGAAGTATATGGTTGAGGATTCAATCCTATCCTCTGGAGAAGATCTCTTGGTTGGAGAAATATAACGGATTCTTTTATTCGTATCTAGATCGATTGAAGATCCGATGATCGACGAACTATTCTTGGAAGGTTCTCTTCTTGGAAACCAAGATCCTGATTGTATGGGCAAATAGGATTGATGGGCTTCGTCAGGTTCCTTTAATAACTCGAATGATCTTCTTAATTGATTCCGTCCAACGGGTAGATTGGAGGAATTCCTTTGGTAAGTGCCAACGGTATGATAGCATAAATGAGTATAAAAAGGAAGACGTTCTAGTTGTGTTAAAAATGTGATCGATAGAGAAATTCTAGAGTCGAAGCACCTTGATTATTAGTCGATTCATTTCGAGCGAAATAGTATACATAGAGAGTGTCTATACTTGGTGATACCTTGAGCAAGTGTAGTAGATCATCTACACCTAGAAATCAAGGAAGATCAACGCTGTAACATCTCTTTGTTCATAGTGGAATCCAGCCAATAGGCTGTCAGTGCAGAAGAGTGGACGTAGGCTTGAAATAAGCCGAACCACTATAAACCGCGTGTTCAATTTTCTCTTCTCTCAGTCTTACTTTGATTATTGTTTGTCTTAAATCTTTTAATTGTCTAGTATTGTGAAATTATTGAGAAAAATCGTTTATATACCTATTCACCCTCCTCTAGGTACTTATTCTAACTATATCAGTAGGCATCACGAGCATTTTGAATATGGTCCAAACTACGATTTTCCTAAGTCAAATCAATTATTGAGAAGAATGTTTATAAGATTCACTTTTTGAAACATTACATATACCAAAGTGGTTTCTAGATGCTATTTGGAAAATCCATTTATTGAAAATCATTTGACAATGAATCTCAAAGGATTTGAAATCAACTTTCATGAAGATAGTATGCCTTAATATCATGCACAAACTAATCTAAAAGATTTAACTAAACGATCACAAGAAGAAGTTCATATTAGGAAATTTCAGACCAAGTACAACATGTTAGCAAAATTGGGTAATACCCATTAATGATTTGGCTATGAGAAAATTACCTAATATTCACAACATAATATAGAATAAATTCTGTGAAGAAAGCTTTTTTTAAAAAAGAACTAAGCATGATTTTATAAAAATTAGACAACAAGCAATAATGCATTAGGAAATTTTCAAAACAACAAAACGCTCGGTCATTACTATCAAGATTTAACCTACCAAATGAAGTCTAAAAATCATGAAATTTTGTCCCAACATAGCCAACCTGGTAAAAAACTAAATTTATTAAGGGATAAACTCGAGAATCCCTATTGGAAAATTGGTACAAAAATGGTAAAGGTCTACCTAAATAGGGGTAAAAACGGAGGTCCAAATTTAACCTTATGTCTAAATTCTAGTCTAGATAAGAAAATATGGAAAATAGCCTGATGAAGAGTAATTTGCATGAAATCAATGGCATTTGAAAGTTCTAGGTGTGCTTTACAACTTCCTAGAAGAGCTTGGGTCCAATCAAGGTCAAGTTGGTGCTCTAAGACTGAGATTTCTAAAAGTGTGCATATCAGCCATTAAAAACCAGAACTTAGGCACACATTATTGAACCAAAAAATCATTCATGCAATGAACAATGGCATGACAAATCACACATGACTAAGAATCAGATGTGACAAGCAATTGGGGTAATAATCTAATCCTAAGTCAGCATGCGAAAATGCCATACGATTTAATGCCAACATAAAATGATTTATGATTTATAATGACATGCTTGGAAGTTCCTAAGTGTAACAAGCATTATTGTAACATGAGTTTCATATACGAAATGTCATTTAATTATGGTGAACAACATATGCACACAAAGTTTTTTTTATGTGTAGTTCTAATGTCAAGAAGGCACTAATGTGAAGTTTGATCTTTAAGAGACCCAAATAAGCATGTAAAAGGATGCATATGATAAGGTCCCAATCCTATAACGATAGCTGAGAGTGTCTGATTTCGACCACTTAAGGATATACATAAATCCAACAAAAAATTTACCATATAGAATGATGGACGACAATCATTTTTTGTTAATGATTCAAAACCTAATTGTAATCATACGGATGACGACGAAAATGACAATACAAATGTGCATTCTTATATTTCCTAATTGTAGCAACGCCCATGCACATTTACACATACAATTGACATACCGAATGATATCAAAATCACGCAAATCTTACATCAGTAGAAAGCATATGACATGTATTCCATTCTTCATGAAGGTTTAAGGTCAAACAAACTCAATTTCATACTCAAATTTGCCTAAGTTTAACTTGGATCAATGCAGGCGCGGATAAACACATGTTCAGATCTAAGAGATTTTGACCCACCTAAACATGTCCATTTTTTTTTTTTTAAAATAAAAAAGACATTCCCAAGACAATGAGTAACAAGTTTCATGAAGAGAAATTCATCAAAAAATCATCATGGAAAATAGGGGAAAAAAAAACTGAGGCGTGCTAAGGACTGTACCTAAAGAGCACCAAAAATCTGCAGAAATCGAGCAAATTATAACATGTTTGCGGGGGGGTAAATATCCACTGTTCGGGCCATGCAACCTTTTTGATTAGAAGCTCTCGAAGTCCTTTTTTTTTTTTTTTTTTTTTTTTAATGTTTGGAAGAGCTCAAGTCTAAATAAGGCCATATAAGGCCTTGTTTAAACCAAAACAATGAGCATACCATGGAAACACAAAATTTGCGGATTTACATTAATCATGTTCAAACAAACTCAAGTTTGTCTTCAATGAACAATCAATCATAGTACATCATTCAACATCATTATCAATATTAGATCTAAGCATATTTCATAAATCTAGCCTTGAATCCTAATCCCAATTGGTTAAGCTGATCTAGTCTCATTGGATTCGAGATTAAAGAGATTTACTTTTGTGTTTTTTTTTTTTTTTTTATCAAATCTAGACGCAATCGAACAAAATGGACTTCACCAGAAGGTGATCAGAGCTCTAAGGATGTTGATTGGATCACCTAAGGGCCAACTTGGCACGGCTGGACCGCTGTTTTAGCTTGCAATAGAAACAAGAATTGGTCCATGCTTGGACGGGTTGTAAGACTGCTGAGGCTAAATCGGACCATTGGCACTCCCCCAAGGACTGATTGGCTAAGCTTCAACCATGATCTAGTTGAAGATGGGCCTGGAAATAGATCAAAAGTGACTGATTTACTTCAAGACGGTAGCTGGTCGTCAATTTGGAATTGTAACAGAACCAATCCCGCCTGGACTAGTTAAGGATTGCCAATTGAAGACCTGGCCACTGGAGGAGTTCCGTTGGCTTTTTTGCCAATCCTCGACCACAGCAAAGTTGGGGATCCCTAAAAGGTTGATCAACAGTAATCAGGACCTCTTGGAACCACTGATAATCACTAGTTCAGCTACTAGACAAGATTAGTCCAAACTAGATTGGTTTCTAGACCGCCGATGAAGATCAAGCTGTCGATGGACCTCCAGTTGCTATTTTGCTAAGCACTAGCTACTAGGATGCTGAGGAGAAACTAAGGAAGGTGATGGACCTTGGTACTTGGCTGGCAAGGGCTCAACAATCGACAACGAGTGGGCCAAAAGTGAGGGGCGCTAAGGCGGTTTTGGCTAGTGGGGAGAGAGAATTTTTCTAGTTGTTGATATGTGGATTTACACAAATGAGCCCCCTTTTGCATTTTAGAGGGAAAATTGTATTTGTATCATCTTCAAATCGATCGATCTCAGCCGTCGGTTCAATCCAACAATTGAACTCCTACTCTCATGGACAAAACATAGTTTTGAAAGTTAAATTATAATCATGTCAGGAATCAATCGGATGGGCGCGATTTGCAAAAAAATGAGCAAAATCGAGAATTACACCAAAAGGCCTAATTAGGGCCAGATTGCAAATTTATGAAATCTAAGGGCCAATCTACAAAATCTTGGGAAATTGAGGGTATAGAAGTAAATTTGGCACAATGAGAATCCTAAACTGGTCATCGGAGGTCTGGAATCGGCTGACAAGGGGCCAAACCGGCCAACCTTGCCGACAGCCAGTCGAACTGGTTAGACCGGTTGGCATTGATTTGACTAGTTCTTGACCGGTTTTGACTAGTTCACGTACTTGTGATCCTTATGGGTTCTAAATTTATGCAATTTGAACTCTTAGAGACCAAATTGAAGAGAAAACTTATTCGATTTGAGAGGAAATTACCCAATTTCAATTCAATTAAGCCAATTAAACATTATAAATATGATATATGGATTGTCTATTGACTTAATTGAGCAATTATCATGAAAAACAACGGACCAAAACCATGGATACTTAAGATTGAGCTTAAAGGATTAAAATGAGCAATTTGGCAATTTGGCAATTCATTTGGCCAAAATTACAAATTAATTGAAATTGAGTCCAATTAATATTGCAATTACACTATCTAACTAATTACCCATAAATAAGATTACCTATTGTATTCAAATTGACTTTGAATTGGAGTGCCGAAACTTAGGCAAAAAATGAATCAAGGCTTAATATTAAAATTGGACCTAAATTCATATGATTGAACATTATTCTTGAATGGGTCAACTCAATTTATTTATTTTTCAATTGAAGCTCAATAGCTCCATTTTCTTACCTTAAAAAAAAAAAAATGCAATTCCATAAATTGGGAAGTTCTAATGTGAATTTCTCGAAATAAACCCTAGATTTGGACTTATCTTAAGAAAATGAATGGAAAACAATAATTCATTCGTAAGTCATGAAATATTGATTTTGATCTTCTAATTAGGACTTAAAATGACAATTTGTCTTTCAATATTATAATTTGCAAAATCGAGCACACGAGTGGATTTAGAATAGTCCCTAAACCAAATGTTGAATAATGAACTACAACTAATTATAGCTAAAACAAAAGAAATTTTTATTTTTGGTCAATTTAGAACCTAAAACCAAAAAATTTGGAAAATAAGGTTTTTAATTGAATTTTGCGCAATTTTCACTTAGAGAAATCCCTTATGATGTTTTGAAGATGACAAAATAAATCAAAGGCTACTAATATGTTTGATGGTTGAGTAATAGACCATGCAGATGATATAACATGTAAATGATATTATCAAAGTCAGAAGACGGCCAGAAGACTGAACGTAACATATGTCCAGAGTATATTTTGAAGATTTCCAGATTTCTGTGTCAAAGTCTGAAGACTACCAGACTCAAGACTCAAAGTCTAAAGATTGCCAAACTCAAGACTCAAAGTCTGAAGACTGCCAGACTTTAGTGTCAAAGTTTGTTCTACATCGAAGTCTATCAACTCGACTAATTCTAGACTCGAACGTGAATGATGAACCGAGAAAGACGAGACTCTATCTGAAAGTTTGAACGGGTATAGACCTTAAAGCTAAATCTGTTTAGAAGCAGAATATGTTCAGATTCAGATTGTAAAGTCTATCGCACTCAGACTCAGATTGTAAAGTCTATTACTCTCAGACTTTACATCCAGATTCGATGAATCGTAACTCAAGCCCAATCATACAACGGCTAGTGATCTGGTTTGGATTTTGCATCAAGATTGATTTGATTGACTCAATCTATTTGATTGATGATTGGATCTTGAAGATAAGAACTTTCTATACGAAGAAGCTTTACTTATGGAAACTAAGATTTTGTTTGTATGAGCGATCGAAATCAATTTGGGATTCTACCTTTGTCACTCAACGGCTATCAAATCTTCTAGATACAGAGCTGTCCAATGGGTATATTGGAAGACGATTCTCCGAGATACTATCCAACGGGTAGTTTGGAAGTGGAGGAGTATTTAAGGAGATCATGGACCGATGAGCAAGTAAGAGACGGAGCGTAGAATTTATAATTCCAAAGTTTGAGCGACCTTCGATCATATACTTGTCTTTTGAGAGCTTAAACGTTTGTGATCGTGAGAGAAATACCAAAAGAGTGACTTAGTGAGATAGTGTGATCTACTAAGTGTTTGCACTCAAAGTTGTAATCTCTTGTTGATTGCATAGTGGAATCCAGCCAAGAAGACTGTTAGCGTGGGAGAGTGGATATAGGCTTGGATTAAGCCGAACCACTATAAATCTTGTGTTCTTATTCTCTTCCTTAACTCCTTTGTTTGAAGTTTATTTTATTCCGCATATACTTGTCAAGATTTATTTTATACACCTATTCACCCCTCTCTAGGTGTTCATACTAGCATTCTCAATTGGTATCAGAGCTAAGTGCTCGGTTTATAAAAGTGTTTTTACTTTTGAGCTAAAGATTCTTTATGGCTAATATGTTGGCACCAGGACTTATGGAAGGGCAAAGCAATACAAGGCCACCATATTTTGATGGAAATGAATATGACGTGTGGAAGAACAAAATGAAAATATTCCTAAGATCCAGAGATCCCTTGCAATGGGATGTTGTGGAAAGAGGAATCAACCCCATTGCTGCGTCCACATCAAATAAGAATGGTAAAGACAAAGAAAGCAAACCCCCCACTCCTATGTCTCGAATGGAGATGTCCAAAAGAGAAGCGCTTGATGCAAAAGCTATTTATTCTTGATATTGCGCATTGTCTCCTACTGAATATAATAGAATCTCTTCATGTGAAACATCAAAAGAAGTTTGGGATAGACTTCATGTTACATATGAAGGGACCGATCGTGTAAAAGAGACAAAAGTAAACTTCCTGCTCGGCAAATATGAATCCTTCAAAATGAAGCAAGGAGAGTCAATTGGAGATATATTCAGCTGTTTTATAGAAATTGTAAATGGTTTAGCATATCAAGGTCAGCAAATTTCTACCCCGATGAAGGTCAACAAACTCTTGCGAGGTCTCTCAAAAGATTGGAATCATGTCAAGACCTCAATCCGGAGACTCGAGAGGATTATGCCATTCTCCGTTGATGAATTGATTGGCACTCTTCAATCCTATGAAGTGGAACAACTCAACGATGAAGATCCCGAAGGTAAAAAGTCCATTGCTTTAATATCTAATGCCGTTTTTGATGAAACAAACTCAGAAAATGACATGGACGACGAAGAACTTGATTTTATGATTGAGAAAATCAAAAAGTTGATTAGAAAAGGAAGCAAATTTAGTGGAAGAAAACAATACAAGCAGAATGGCCAGAAAAGAACAATAAAAGAAGATGATGAGCAAGAAAATATATGCTTGACGACTCGGCACAAACTCGTAATCGAGTCCGACTTAGACACAAACTCGGAATCGAGTCGACTCGAGCACAGACTCAGAATGCGATGAGGAAATTGAGGTAAGTCATTCAAAAATTCCTCTCAAAGTTTCAAAGTATATAAAGAAGCTTTGCTCAAATCTCAAATCTTCTCTTAAAAGGATCTCCGAACTTAAAAAGGAGAATTTTCGGCTTAGGCAACATGATCTTTCTCAAAAAGAAAAGTTTGAAATTTTGCAAAAAGGTTTTCTACAAACAAAAGAAAATCGAGATTTGCCTTTTAAAGAAAATGATTCTTTGAAAAAAGAACTTTCAAATATTTCAACAAGATTTTCAAATGGATCAAAAACATTAGAGCATATTCCTTCTAAACAAGTTCCTTACTATAATAAGTCAGGACTTGGTTTCAACAAGGAAAATAATTCTTTAATTGATTTTCCTAAAGTAAAAGAGAGACTTAGACTAAGACCTTCAAAGGCATTTTACAAAAATCATTTTCAAAAAGTGTTTGTAAAACCTGTTGGTCGAAATGCCCTCAAGTGTTTAAATTATGGAGATTCGGAACACTTTGAAAAAGATTGTCCTAAAGTCTGGAGACCTATTAAGAAAGATTGGATAAAAGCAATATATTCTGCTAACTCTCATGGACCCAAGAAAAAATGGGTACCAAAGAAATGATGAGTTATTTTTGCAGGATATAAAGAAGAAAGAAGAAAGAGGATTTGGGAAATGAGTTGATTGCAGGAAATTCTTTAAGGGAAGGATGATTGCAAATCTACGCAAATTTTGGTGCAATCAAAAAATATCTCCTACGACAATTGGGGGAGAAAGCGAATCCAAAAGAAAATGAAAAGAATCGTGATCATCTCAAAAAGGTAACAAATTGAGGGGGAGCTTTGATCAATTATGGGAAAACATTTTTGGATTGATCGTGATCTTATTATGGATGGAAGGAAATATAAATGTGTCAGAATTTGTTCTAAAACATCCAGTTAGTGCATCTTTTATTACTTTTTGTCATTGATAAATCTTTTATTGATATTATCATTTTATTATGACAAAAATAATAAATGAATTTTATGATGCATTCGTGATTTTTATTGAATATTTGCTGATATATATGATCGAAGTGAGCTATATTGCATATCTTTAATATTCGACTTGTTTTATAAAAGATGATCTTTTTGGAAATTATATGTCATTTTATATTCTCTACGTGAATCTATTGTTATCGCTTTTTCATTATGACAAAAAGGGGGAGAAGATATGAATATGCATATGTGTTGATTGGTTGATATTATCTATGGCATAATATTGAGCTGCAATTATTTTTCTATATATTCTTATGCTTAATCTATTTGTTATCTTCTGATATCCTTTGATTTAAATTAATATTTTTAAAAGCGTGTTTACAAATCTGCATATTCAGAGATTGTTTTGTCATCATCAAAAATGGGGAGATTGTTAGAGAAATCCTTTATGATGTTTTGAAGATGATAAAATAAATTAAATGCTACTAATATGTTTGATGGTTGAGTAATAGACCATGCCGATGATAGAACATGTAAATGATATTATCAAAGTTAGAAGACGACCAGAAGACTGAACATAACATATGTCCAGAGTATATTTTGAAGATTTCCAAACTTCTGTGTCAAAGTCTGAAGACTGCCAGACTCAAGACTCAAAGTTTGAAGATTGCCAGATTCAAGACTCAAAGTCTAAAAACTGCCAGACTTTAGTGTCAAAATTTGTTCTACATTAGAAGTCTGTCAACTCTAACTAATTCTAGACTGAACGTGAATGATGAACCATAAGACAGACTCTATGCTGAAGCTGAACTAGAAGACAGACTCTATGCTGAAGCTGAACTAGGTACATACCTTAAAGCTAAATCTGTTCAGAAGCAGAATATGTTCAGACTCAGATTGTAAAGTCTATTGCTCTCAGACTTTACATCAAGACTCGACAGATCGTAACTCAAGCCCAATCATATAACGGCTAGTGATCTGGTTTGGATTCCACATCAAGATTTATTTGATTGATTCAATCTAATTGATTGAAGATTGGATCTTGAAGACAAGAACTTTCTATACGAAGAAGCTTTACTTATGGAAATCAAGATTCCGTTTGTATGGACGATCGGAATCAATTTGGGATTCTACCTTTGTCACTCAACGTCTACCAAATCTTCTAGATACAGAGCTTTCCAATGGGTATATTGGAAGATGATTCTCCGGGATGCTATCCAACGGCTAGTTTGGAAGTGGAGGAGTATTTAAGGAGATGAAGGACCGATGATCAAGTAAGAGACGGAGCGTAGAATTTATAATTCCAAAGTCTGAGCGACCTTCGATCATACACTTGTCTTTGGAGAGCTTAAACGTTTGTGATCGTGAGAGAAATACCAAAAGAGTGACTTAGTGAGATAGTGTGATCTACTACTAAGTGTTTGCACTCAAAGTTGTAATCTCTTGTTGATTGCATAGTGGAATCCAGCCAAGAAGGTTGTTAGCGTGGGAGAATGGACGTAGGCTTGGATTAAGCCGAACCATTATAAATCTTGTGTTCTTATTCTCTTCCTTAACTCCTTTGTTTGAAGTTTATTTTATTCCGCATATACTTGCTAAGATTTTATTTTATATACCTATTCACCCCCCTCTAGATGTTCATACTAGCACTCTCATTTTCACCATACAATTTAAATTGACATTAAAGAAATGTTTTCGTGGGCTTTTGATTTTTTTTCTATTGGTCAAAGGTTTGACCAAAAGACAATTTTTTAGTTGACTTTTTCTAAAAGATTAATTTTTGAGCCAAAATTTTGAATGTTTGAGAAATTGATTAAGAAAAATGAAAGTAAAGTTAAAGGGCATCTTTTTGGGTGAAAAGCAAATATTTAACCCATAGTTGACTTTTGCTCAAGAGATTGCACAAAAATTCAATCTGAATGTCAACCATTTGACTTTTTCACATTTTTCTTGAAAACAAGCTGTAAATTGCTTAAAAAAAATAATGCAAAAGAAAGAAATGAAAAACGACATTTTTTCAATTGAGAAACGGGCTCTGTCGCAATCATAATCCTAAATCTCGATTTTTTTT
Source organism: Eucalyptus cladocalyx (assembly GCA_017140615.1). NCBI lineage: Eukaryota > Viridiplantae > Streptophyta > Magnoliopsida > Myrtales > Myrtaceae > Eucalyptus > Eucalyptus cladocalyx. Next base: position 18,538,247 of record CM029526.1, read on the forward strand.
TTACCTTTTCGACATATCAACTAAAATCAAGTGTTAGAATCCATTTCTTGAAGTGATTGATTTCTTCTTTCTATTACCCGATTTTGTTGAGGAGTGTAAGCAATGAAGAAGTTGTGTTTTACTCTATTTTCATACAATACTCAGCAAAACTTTGATCGTTAAATTCTCCTTTATAATCAGTTTTGATGGTAGTGATGTTGTATCCTTTTTCATTTTGAACTCGTTGAACAAATTTTTTGAAAGAATGAAATGCCTCATTTTTATGTGATAAGAACATTACCCATGTAAATATTGAGAACTCATCAACTACTACAAGACAATATTTCCTTCCTCTTAGACTGGTTGTTAATTGTAATAACTTTCATAGATTTGAGGGAGTTTCTTACCTATTTTCCCAATGTGCTTGGATTATAGGAATCACATTTGTTGTAATTGATCTTGGGTAAAGCACGAACAAGATATTTAGAGGATATTTTATGAATTTTCCCGCATTGATATGACCTAGTTTCTTGTGCCGTAGATCACTCTTCCTTGATGGATATTAAACAGTACAATTCTTCAAACTTGATATCAAGTAAATAGATATTACCATACTTGTTCCCATTGAATGTTTGTGATTTATTCTTATTATGCCAATATACTTACCTTTTTCAAATTTTATTTTGTATCCTTTATTAAAGAGTTGGCTAATGCTTGGAAGATTTTGCTTTAACCCTTGGACAAGTGAGACATCTTCAATAACTAGATTTCCCAACATGATGTTTCCTTTCCCGATGATTCTTCCTTTGTCATTTCCTTTGAATGTGACTATGCCTCCATGTCGTGAGTGTTATAAATTTGCTGTTGTCTCCAGTCATGAGTCTAGATCACTCACTGTCCAAGTACTAGTTGTTTTTCGTCAAGATTACCTGAAATTAAAGAAAATCTCACCTTTTTTTTAGTACCCACATAAGTTTTGGTCCTTTGTGGTTAGGTCTTGATTTAGGGTCAAGAGGCCAGTTAATCTTCCTGAATCTCTCTTGCTGTTTTGAACAATTCATTTTGAAATGATCATATCCTTCACAGTTTGAGCATTTGGGAAATTTCTTACTAGTGGCTCTAGTGAATTGTTTATCAAAATTATACTTGTAAAAGTTTACAAGAGATCTATGCTTTAATCTATCTTTTGTGTTTGGAAAAGGATTCTTCTCTTTTTCATTTCCATCACGTCCTAGATCTTTTTTGTTGTAGTGGGGAATTTGAATCGAGAGAATGTGCTGTAACGTTTTTGAACCAAGAGAAATTTGGTGCTGATTTTGAAATCTCATCCTTAACATCTGTTGGAGAAATCTTCTTGAAGTGTTTTGAAGCTGACAAAACGTTTCCATCAGTCTAGTTTGAAGGTTTGCAGACTCGCTATTTAAAGTCTAAAGACCTCCGGACAGCCAGACTCAAGACTTAAAGTCTATCCTCATCGACAGTCTCTAATCCGTTGAAGAAAGGTTATCTAGAACTGGATGTTTCGTTGAGGGCTTGACCTTATCAATTGGAGAAGATCTCGTGGCTGGAAAAGACACGACAGAATTCTTTGATTGATCGAGATTGACTCGAAGATTAAGGAATTAATGATTGCCTAAATATTCATGGAAGGTTCTACTTATGGAAACCGAGATCCTGATTGTATGGACGAACATGATTGATGGGCTATCGACACGTTCCTTTAATAGCTCAAATGATCTTCCTAATTGATTCCGTCCAACGGGTAGATTGGAGGAATTCCTTTGGTAAGTGCCAACGGGTATGATGGCATAAAAGAGTATATAAGGAAGACGTTCTAAGTTGTTGAGGTGTGCGCGATAGAAGAATTCTAAAGTCTGAAACTCCTTGTTGTTTAGACAATTCCTTTGAGCGAATACTTGTATACAAAAGAGAGTCTATATTTGTGAGAAATCTTGAGGAGGTGTGATAGAACATCTACACTGTGGAATCAAGGAAAAGCAGTGCTATAATTTCTCTTTTGTTCATAGTGAAATCCAGCCGGTGGGCTGTCAGTGCGGAAGAGTGGACGTAGGCTTGGATTAAGCCGAACCACTATAAACCCTGTGTTCAATTTTCTCTTCCTTACTCTCTTTACTTTGATCGTATTTCATTTTGTCAATAGTGAACTACCTTTCTATCGTTTGCCAAGAATTGCTTCCGTATTTCGATAAATTGATTGTGCACCTATTCACCCCCCTCTAGGTGCTTATACTAGCTATCTCAACATCCTCGTTTTTGACCTGCAAAAGCTTTACCTCATTTATTTGAAGGTCGAGCTCTAACTTTAGCTTGTCGATAAGAGTTTTACCAATGAGATTTTCAGTAGTAAGATCATGAACCTCTTTTTTTTTTTTTTTTTAAAAGTAGAAATTCTTTTTAAAGCCTTTTGATGTTCCTCCAACATTTCTTTTAGAAAATCTTATAATTCACATAAGATAGTTCAGAATCTTTCATGTGATCTTATTCTCGTTTTGAGTTAACCATAAGACAAAGATTTGCTTCTTTTTCATCACTTGACTCACAATCAATGTCATTCTATGTTTCTTGAGCGCCTTTTTCTTCTTTTTGAACTTGCCTTTCTTTTTTTGATAGATGGACACTCTAGTTTTATATGCCTTGGTTTTTTGCATTCACGGCACACGACGTGTCCTTACCTTTGGATTCTTCTTTTTTCCTATAAGACTTTTTGTCGTCAAGATATCTAGATGATCTTTTCCCTTTGTAGTTTTGTTCTTTCCTCATGAAGTTTTAAAACTTATTCGTTAATAATCCCATGTCTTCATCACTTTCTTCTTCATTAAAGGATATTTATCCACTCTTATCATCATGATAAGCTTTAAATGCAATGACTTTCTTACATTTTGAGCTACTTTCCTCATTTTGGAATTCGACTTCATAGAACATGAATGTTCCTATAAGTTCATCCATTGTGATTGGTTGAATCCTCATGGTTTCTCGTAGTGAGCTCTTCACATTACTCTATTCTTTGGGCAAGGCTCATAATAGCTTGTTCACTTTCTCAGCATTGATATAAATCTTTCCTTGAAGAGCAAGATCATTCACTATTTCAATGAATTGTGTGAACATCTTTGTTACTATTTCATCATAATTCATTTTTAACATCTTATAGCTTTCGAGGGGGATGTTCAGCTTTGTTTCTTTGACTTTTTCTGTTCCTTCAAATGTCAGCGTAATGCGGTCCTAGATTAAAAAAAATTGACAATCATGATGACGGTACCTGCTCCATAGTCCATATTATGGGATTTTGGTATTTCACCAAGATTTGTCATAAGAGAAGGGGCATCATTAAAGGATTGATCGGTGGCCATCAATCGAATGTCCATTCTATTCCAAAAGTTTCATATGCAAAAGTGGCATTGATTTTTGAAAGATTAATTTGTGATTTTTACTCATAGAAAAATGAGATGAGTCTTGTTTTGAGAAATCTATGCACAAAATGGAGAGAATTTGATTAAAAATGCAATTTCAATTTTGTGCCCCAATGTATAATCGCAACTTGAAAGTTTTTTTTTTTCAAAATGCAATTTTAAGCCCATAACTAGAAATTTAAATAAAACCATGTGTTCAACAAGGCCAAATCAAAATGTTTAGAACTTGCATTGAATGTTCACTTATCAAGAGTGATTACCAATTGTTTTTTAATCATAAGCCTACAACACCAAGGGCATTCGATTAATTTCCGCGAATTTCAAGATGAAAATTCAATTAAAAAAATGAATAAAAAGAAGAATGATACTTACAATGGGGGACGCCTTCTCTCTCTCTCTCTCTCCTCTTTTTTTTTTTTTTTAATTACATAGACATGCACATGAAATGTGGTTCGATTTCTACCCTATACGGCTCAAAATAGAGCCATAGGATCACCGGACTGAACCAACAAGGTCGCGGCTAGGTTGGGTTACCTATGCCTCCGGCTTCGTCAAAGAATCAATCCGTGTTGCGCGGTTGCAGACCAGGGTGGGGACCTTTGACATCAAAAAAGAAATTTCAGGGTTGAGATAGGCGACTCATACTACATGATTGTAGTTGGAGTGGTATCCACCTCAACACCATCCTAAGTGATCCTATGCGGCCTAGGTTCGGCGGCAGGTAGTGTGTGCTATGGTGTAGTGCAATGCAAAGGAAACATGCACAACAATTTATGGGCAAACAACACTCCGTACATAAAAAATAAACAATACATTCCTACATCTCCCTGCAAGACAAAGGTGAGCAAACACTTCCCTTTATACCTCCCCTTTTGTAAAAACATTTAACACTTTTAATGTTAGGGGCGTACTAGGAATTCTCGTTGCCAAACAAAAATATTTTTGAACAAGATTAATTTTGTCCTAAGTCTTTTAAGGTTTAAAACCAAGTCCTTAGCGGAGTCAGCAAGCCGTCACGACTTACCCCTCGAGGGAGGGAGTAGGTTTGGGGATATTTGCATATAGGATGGACCTAAGGTCCATGATTAGGTGTGGGCTCTCCCAAGCCCATACCTCGCGTAACATTGTGGTATTTTTTAAGATTTTTACAATAAGGAGTTGCCACTAGCCTATTGGAGTCGGCTAGAAACCAAATAAGGTATGCAAGTGTATCTCACTTTCTACGCAACCAAAGAATTTAGGGTTGATGACTTGATTACACTAATTGACCAATTAGTACCATTTTGGTACCTAATTTTGTTCACTTTAAGAGTAAAGATTTTTGTGAGGCAGTTTGGATTGATTTTACATTTATCCACTAACATATGAGGTGATCATACGGGTGCACAATCATTAAAGTAACAATCATAGTTACCAAGATCCTAATTGCAGTAAAATTAAACATGTGCAATTAAACATATGTAAATTAAATATACGATATAATAAAAATATGAGCAAATAAATGCCTAATTACACTAAGGCAAGATACATCAATTCCTAACCAAACCTTACATTTTTTTAAATTTTTTTTTTTAATTTTTTTTTTAATTTTTTAATTTTTAAAAATAATATTAAAAAAAAACTCGACTGGGCCGGGTTGGGTTTGGACAGACCTGGTCGGGCAGGTTGATAAGACCCGCCCGAGTCCGACCCATTTGGGGGCAGGTCGGTTAGCTCGGCTGAATGACTAGGCCCGACCAACCTTGGTGGGGCCTTTCCTCGGTTCAGATTGGGCCCAACTAGAGAGCCCAATCTCCTGCAAAAAAAAAAAAAGGAAGCCCACGCATGTAGGCCCAAGACAAAAAAAAAAAGCCCAACCAACTTGAGCTCGAAAGCCCACGCTTGAATAACTTAAAACGCTACCCGATTCGTGACCTGCGCTCGACCTAGTTTTTGGCTAAAACCCTAGGGCTTCTTGGCGGCGTTGAAGACGGTGGCGATGCGGCGGGTGACACGGAGTGGCTTGATGGAGAGCTGTTGGTGTCACGGATTCGAGCAGAGGGGAGCACGTCAGCAGTGGCGGCGCTCGGGTGGAGCTTCGATGGCTGGCATGACGATTCTAATGGTTGCAGGTGTTGGGCAGAGGCTGAGGGCTGCAACGATGACAATGTTGCATCAGTCGGGGTCGGAGGGTGGCAACTCGGATGGCGTCAGGGAGAATGGGCAACGACAGCGTCAAAACAGGTGGTTGCTAGAGAGGTGTGGCCTGGCGGTGGGTCTTCTTGATGTCATCAATGGTCGGGCAGACTTGCAGGCGGCTTTGGCGGCGAGCTGCTCCCTCGGTTCCTCCTCGCTCGAACCCCTTCACTGTTCTTCTCCTTCTGCTTTTCCTCTCTCTCTCTCTCTCTCTCTCTCTCTCTCTCTCTCTCTCTCTCTCTCTCTCTCTCTCTCTCTCTCTCTCCTCGAGCTATCCCCCTCTCCCTTTTGCTTTTCTTCTCATTTTCTTCTTGCTGCAGGTCGCGAGTGGATGAGGAAGACAGCTGGGCGTGGGCTGGGCTTAAAGGGAGAAGGCTTGGGCCATGTAGGGACAACAAGAAAAGAGGGGGGTCGGGCCAAGGTTTGATCCGACCCGACCCAGCCTCTTTCAATTTCAATTTTTTTAATTAATAATTTTAATTTTTAAATAATTTTTAAAAATATATATATTTTTAAAATTATGCATTTGAGGAAAAGAAAAGTTAGGTGTCAACAATTTAGATGGTGACAGTGCACAATACATGAGATATTTAGCTATGGCATTAAGAGTAATCTTTTTTTCAAGCTTCTTTTGTATTGTTGACGGTTGCTACTTTTGTATTGTTGCCAACTTCTTTTGTTTCTAATAGCCATAGTTGCTTTTGTCAAAGTACGGTGGCTTGTTAGGAGCTTGAGCATTGTTGGTAAAGAAACTGCCAAGGTTAGCCATAATAAAGGATCTTTATATTAAAAAGAAATACACTTTAGATAGTGAGCACCAAAACTCCTAATACCAATTGTTGGTGACTAACAATACAACTTAGATAGGGATGAATAGATTAGTTTCGAACTTTGATGATCTTTTGCGGAAATTAGCTAATTGCTAAATAAATATTAGCTCAACCTAGTGTTAATGAAAACATTAATTAATTGTATGCCAATGTATGGAATGGAATGTAAATAAGGGGACATAGAAAGTTATAGTGGTTTGGCTTTAACCACAAGCTTACGTCCACTCTTTGGACTAAAAGCCTCAAGACGGATTGGATTTTATTAACAATATGCTTGGAAAGTTACAAATAGTTAGCACTAATTCTTTGCATGATAGATACCACTATCTGGACTCAGTTGCTACTCTTACACTTGTACACTTAATCCCTTGCACAATTGTCGAACAACATGAATATCAAAACATTATAACAAAGAGCTTGTAGCTAAGAACAACAAGAGGTGAACTTCTTAATCTTATGTGTTACACTCTCTTACGATTCTTTATGGTCTTATCTTTTATATTCTTCTTCAAATGAATTAGGGAAGCATATAGACGTTGGGGAGTTTTCATTGAGCTATTGTCCAGGGAAGGTACTGCATATACAATTTCTATCCTTGAACCTCTGCAGATTAATAAAAAATGACAATTGTTGCTATCTTTTCACTATGGTTTCTGACTAACCAGTCAAATGACCTAGCTACTTTGCTACATGTTTTTTTCTAGATTTTGTTGCTATGCAAATCCAAGTCTTTCAACAATTTCTTAGCTGATCCAATAAACATCATTAGATGTACTTGGTTGTTACATCACCATCGATCTAATCTTTATAGCTTCGACATAAACATCATCAATAACTGATGTTTTAGGCTGACTAGTGCTATTTGTCATAATATGATATTTGCGAACTTCTTTCCAATGAATCACACCATGGATGTTATGTAGTCATTTGGTCTAAATATCTGCATTTTCATAATAAGTAATATACTAATGATAGTTTGGACATTATCAAAATCACTTGAAAATATTTTCTCCTACAATCTTGTCAAGATGTAAGTGACCCATATATAATCCATTTACATGACCTATTTATATTTTAAATGGGTCATATATAGGTTTAAGGCTCATTTTGACCGGTCTATCACAGATTGACCTGTAGGGGTCTTATTTAGACCACTCATTAGGGTGCTCTAACCCGAAGAACACAAGCACTAGTTGTCATCAAATGAAGACCTCCTTTCTCTTCCGGTGAAGGTTACAAATTTGGCAGATAAATAGAACAAAGATCAACTCGTGCACCTAGTCTTGAATCACAGCAAGAAGATTGCTAGATCAGAGTCCTCAACTTCGTCAATAAATAAAAAGTAAAGATGCGAAATGGGAATCTCTTATGTTGGAATCTCTTATCTTCACATATCAAATTGTTTCTTGACAACTTGGATGGGATATGACGCGCTTTATTATGGCCAAGGACAGGTTCAAGTGTCGGTGGCTGCTAGTGGCTTTTTTTAATTCTCGGCCTCCTTATCTTTGGAGTTTAGGCAACGATACTACAACTCCAGAAAACTTTAACTAACTCTAGGAAACGTTAACTTTCATATTTTAGTTCCATACATATATCATCTTCTTACATTTTCAGAGTACATTTCCTGGGACTTGTTTAAGTTAATGGTATACAATGTATGCTCATTATTGTTGTCTTCAAAAGACATTTCATTTAATTCTCGCCAAAAGACAACCTCAGATGTTAGTGTTTCAATCATTTACTATTTAACTCTTGTTGGGAAAATATGGCTTCGAATTGGGTAAAATAATAAAGTCGGATCTTTAAAGCAATCAAGTTGGACTTTGAGGCGTGATATCACTTTTTAAAAGATTTATTTACCCCACAATGTTATTAATGGTTATCGGCAAATTTCCTCCAAGATACAATAAAATCTCAAATGAGAATACTAGATAGTAATTCTAGTATTTCTCCAATGTTTCTCATGAGAAACAGTTGGAAACAATGGTTGTAGTTTTTTTCGAAAGAAAACGAGAAAAAAAAATGGAAGAAGATTATTGTTTTCTCTTAAAACAAATGTACTTATATCTGTCTTTTTAATAGAGGCAAAAGGTTACAAAAAAGAACAAAGGCAACATTTCATGAAAAGTTGCAAAATGAAGTACATCTCGAAGGTTACATTGAAAATACATAATAAATTCGGAATTAAAAGAATAATAAATAAGAAATAACCGTAACTTTTTCATGAATAGTCGCACTTTTCAACAAGTCTTTATGGTTAATTTTAATAGAAATAAATCAGAATTTTTAATAAATAAAAATAATAATCGTTGGTTAGTGCCAAATCTCGTCCATGTGCGACTCACATCTTTTTGATGCGGGACAATGCACCTTTTCATTTGTTTTATAAACAAACTACCAACAGCTCTTGGGTGGATCGCATTTGGGATGGCTATACTTCTTGCATAAAAGAAGCTTAATACTTGTCTGCTTTTTCATATAGTGCGTCTCACATGTGCTCTTCAATCAAGAAAAGTAGGATTCCATTCAGTTTTTGTGAAAAGGTTAAGCCTCAATTGGTGGAGCTCTTGTGTGAAGTGAGCATCGCGACGTGAGACTCCAGAGGCCACGGCGTCAAGAAAGAAAACTAACAGCGTTAAAAAGCTAGGAGTCAGTTTATAAAAGCGACCCAGTAGCTCTTGACCAGCACGACCTCTCCAAACACAAACCGGAAAGAAGAAAAGACATGGCGAGTTCAGTGCTCTTCGGCATCACCGAGAGGGTCCTGCAGAAGCTTGGCTCTCTTGCCCTTGAAGAAGATGCCTTGGTTGATGATGGCATTGAAGGCAAGCTGAGGAAGCTTCAATACGCTTTGGCTTCCATTAAGGGGGTGCTCTTGGATGCTGAAGAGAAACAGGGGAACAACTACAAAATCAGAGCGTGGTTAGAGCAGCTTAAAGATGTCCTGTACGATGTCGAGGACTTGCTTGATGATGTCCGTTGTGAAGCCTTGAGGAAACTGAATGGTCAACAACAAAAATATGGCAAGGTACGCCACTTCTTTTCTTGTTCCAATCCCTTCACATTCCATCTGAAAATGGGCAAAAAGATTAGTGAGATAGGAGGAAGATTGAAGCAGATGGTTGGTGAGATTGAGGGGTTCGGTCTCAGCAAGCGAGCCTGTGATAGCAGTGTAGTAGGAGCGAGAGTGAGAGAGATGAAACCCAACTTGGTGGGAGGCTTTGATTCCATCATTGGGAGGGATGCTGATAAAGATAAGATAACTGAGCTGTTGATGCAGCAAGATCCGCCTAGAGATGGTGCAAACCTTTCCGTGATTCCCATTGTTGGAATCGGAGGTTTGGGCAAGACTACACTTGCTAGATTGGTATCCAAAGATGTTAGAGTGCGAGAACACTTTGCTTTGACAACTTGGGTGAGCATGCCTGGTGATTTTAATGTGAGGCTGATCATGGAAGGGATCATCCAGAGTAAACTTGGCCTAAGTTTGAACAAGTTGGACTTTCCCCAGTTGCAGACTCTTCTGAGGGGCGTTATAAGTCGCTGCAGGCTCTTACTGGTCCTAGATGATGTGCGGAAAATGAATTGGGCTGATTGGGATTATTTGAGGTCTCAGTTGGCCGAAGCTGCCAATGGAACCAAGGTTATTATGACCACGCGAGATGAGAAAGTACGAATCATCACAAATTCTCTACTGGTGTACAACTTGCAGGGCCTTTCACATGAAGACTCTATGTCCTTGTTCAAGACATGGGCATTTGACCAAAACGAATGGGAAATGAGCCCGCATCTCCTCCAGATCGGGGATGAGATTGTAGGAAAATGCAGGGGAGTCCCTTTGGCTTTGAAGATGTTGAGCGGCCTACTGTACTCAAAGAACGACGAACAATTTTGGGAGCTGGTGAGAGCCGACGATATGTGTAGATCCATAAAGACAGAGGAGGACATTTTATGCATCCTAAAACTGTGTTTCATCTATTTGCCATCCCACTTAAAACGATGTTTTGCCCTGTGTTCAGTTTTTCGTAGGGGCACCATCATAAGCAATTTATATATGGCTTATTTCTGGACTGCATGTGGGCTCGTTCCCCCATCAAATGAAAACAGAGCTCCTGAAGACGCCTGTGACAAGTACTTGAAAGAGTTGTGGTCCAGATCCTTCTTCCAAGTAGTCTGGCAGAGTGGTTCGTCTCTCAATTTTAACATGCACGATTTACTTTACGATCTAGCATTATCAGTGTCAACGGAACAAATCGACTGCTCCATGCTTAGTCATAGTTCCCAGACAATTCCAGAGAGAACTCGACATGTTTCGTTACTGCAAACTGTTTCGTCGGGGCAGTTGAAAGAGAACGAATCCCCACCATTCTTGAGCAGGTTAAAGTCGAACAGAGTGCGAATGATTGACTGTGTGTCCCAGGACATGTGCAATACAAGAGATCTTGACAGCATGTCTAAGTGCGAGTACTTGAGGTTTTTGCACTTGTCCTTTTCCAGCTTTGAAGAGCTACCAAGTTCCATAGGCAAGTTAAAGCATCTCGCAGTGCTTAGCCTTTGGGGTAACTTCCGCATGAAGAAACTGCCGGATGCTGTGTGTAAGCTGCATAGTTTGCTGTTTTTATCTGTCTCCAGATGCTCAGGACTAGAGGAATTGCCTCGAGACATGGATAGGATGATCAACCTTCGATGTCTGTGGTTGACGACGAAGCAGAAAAGTCTCCTCGAGAGTGGAATTCATAGGATGAAGTCTTTGAGGTACTTGGGGATCCATAATTGTGGAAATCTAGAAGTGTTGTTTGGAGGCACAATATGCTTGAACAACCTACTATCTTTGACAATAAACAATTGTCCACGTCTAGCATCTCTGCCGCTGAGTGAACTGACCGCATTGGAGTCATTGAAGATCAGAGGTTGTGACAAGCTCATGTTGACTCAGCTCAAGGATAACGAATCAGACCTCTTACTGAAGCTACGTTTCTTCACGGTCTCGGCTTCACCGCTATTGGTGCACTTGCCGCAGTGGCTTCTGGCCTCTGCTGACACCTTAGAGGAGTTGTACATTATTGAGTGCAGAAACTTGATGGCTCTACCGGAGTGGCTGCAAGATCTTACACAACTCAAAAAGCTTCACATCTTTGGGTGTCCTCAATTATCATCGATGCAAGGAGTGGATTTGCTCACTGCACTACAAGAGTTCTGCATTGCAGGCTGCCCTGAACTGAGTAAAAAATGTCAGGTGGAAGATGGTGAGCTTTGGCCTGAGGTTTCCCATGTGCCCTTCATTAAGGTGAACTGGAAAGTGGTCCAATCGAATGATCATTAGGTATGCGTGGCTCGTATCCTCTATATCCTCTCTTCTTCTTCTCACTTAGTTAAGTGTCGGTCTTTTTCAATACCCATAGCTTGTTTAGTGGGTGTTCCATCTACAAGTCTAATTCTAGCGGAGTTCAATCACTGACGATTCGGGATGAATGCAATCAACGTATAAGATATCACGATTTAGTTCTGAATTGAATGGCTACTTAGGACGCTGTTGCCTGACAAAAATACAACAAAGTGAACAGTCCGTTTGCCTTGTGAATTTTGACAATAACCGGATGTATATTCGTAAACTAAGTCTATTGGTCCATTTGTTGTGCTCTTGTTAGAGTTAGCAGATGTTGGACGAGTAGACATAACTAGATCATGTGCACTGGCCATCCCACATTTTGGTAGCTCTGTCGGTTCACATTCGCAATCGATTTTTTTCTTTTCGGGTTTGATTGCAGGTTATGTGGATTGTCTGCTTAAAAGCACCTGGAGAGAGACTGCTCTCTGTAACTCTATTTCCAGGAGTTCATACGTCTGCTGAACCTTCCCAAGCCCGCAGGCCAAGTGTGTCAGCATTTTCTGCATTGATGTATCTTGCGTTCAGGTTGAAGACCAACGCTGCTTTCTTCTTTAAGTAGACCGCGACTCGTTCTGCTGTAGTTCGAGTGCGTTTCAACACTTGTAATTTCTTTAGAGATGAAGACAAAGCTACATATTATTAGTCTGCCCTCTTGAGGAATGTCTTTATGCGTTCTGGCTTTTGGAAACTATGCATTGCTCTTTGACATTAGACAACTTTTTATCTCAATGCAAAATTAACTTTGTCTGAATGATCTTTGGAATATGGATTCAAAGGCATATGTGTTATTCGTTATCTAGCACCTAGTGACACGCACACGTCTATGCGAAGTGTTACGTGTAATGATATTTGCATGATCAAGCGACTAAATGGTCTTACAATTCGATTTGCAAATTTATATGAAATTGTATGGGGGCCCAAGATTTTGATAATTGATACAAGTAGACCCTTAAAGAAAGACTTGGGATATATCCAATTTATATGAAATTACTGGGGCCTGAGGTGGCAAACAAAGTAAAGTGGTGCAATGAATTGTTATTTGGGTAAAATTGTTAGTCGGTGTTTTGTCCCTGATTATTTTAAGTTTATGATATGTCTGTTTATTATTAATCATTAATTGGTTAAAACTAAGTTAATGGCCCTCTAAACCTTTCTTCTTCCTCAATTTTGCTGTTTATTTGGCTAGTGGAGAGAGAGAGAGAGAGCACCTCCAAACATTTTTATTTTGTGTTTAAATGGAGAACCTTGATTCTCTAATCCACGTGATACCTAAAAAGTGATGATTTTTATATGGAAAAACGTCAAAGTCAATATATATATATATATTTTGCACCTTCAGAGTCAATATTTAACCTCTCAAAAACTTGGCTGGGTTCGCATGCGATGACCATAACGATTGTACAAACCAAACGTACATGTCTACTCTGCTTCTGCTTTTGATGTAGTGTCGATGCAGGCGATCAAGAAAAGCATAGTACAAACTGGGTCTCACATGGTTTTTCACTAAAAAATTGTGACATTCCATTTAGCTTTTAATAAGATAAGGTTCTAAACGGTGACGCTCTTTGTCTGGCGCAAGCGCGCGTAATGGTCCGAGAGCCCTGCCCTGAAGAAGAAAACTAACAATCTTTTAGAGCTGGAGGAGTCTTGATTTAAGTACTCTGGTCCTTTGAGAGTACTCAATTGGAGCTGAATTTTGTTTTGTTTTTAAAGTTACTAAGTGGCTCTAGTTTAGCATAACCCCTCCAACTCCAGCACAAACCTGGGAATGGCAGTGCTTTATGGCTTCACTAAGAGCGTCCTGTAGAAGCTGCCGTCTCTTGCCCTCCAGGAAGATGCCCTGGTTGATGATGACATTGAAGCCAAGCTGAGGAAGCTTCAATGTGCATTGACTGTCATTGAAGGAGTGATCTTTGGATGCTGAAGAGAAACAAGCATGCAGCCAAAAGCTCATAGGGTGGTTAAAGCAGCTTAAGGGTGTCTTGTGTGATGACGACGACTTGTTTGATGATGTCCAGTGTGAAATTGAAGCCCAGAGAAACAAATTGAACAGTCAACTACCCAAAACTCGGAAAGTTCATGGCACTTCCTTTCTTGTTCTAAACCTTTCATATTCCACCACAAAATAAGCAAAAAAAAAAAAAAATTAGTGAGATAGGAGGAAAATTGAAGCAGATGGTTGCTGAGGTTGAGGAGTTCGGTCTCAGCAAGCAAGCTTGTGATGGAGGTGTAGCAGGAATGAAAGTGAGAGAGATAAAACCAAACTTGATGAGAGGGTTTCATCCCGTCATTGGGAGGGTGGCTGATAGAGATAAGATCATTGAGCTCCTAATGCGGTAAGATCAGCCTACGGATGGTTCAAACCATTTGGTGATTCCCATTGTAGGAATCGGAGGTTTGGGCAAGAACGCACTTGCTGAATCGGTGTTCAATGACAATAAAGTGAGGGAGCACTTTGCTTTGCTTATTTAGGTCAGTATGCCATGATTTTAGCATGCGGCTAATAATGGAAAGAATCATCCAATGTGCACTTAAGCAGAGTTTGAAGAATATGGACTATCGGCAGCTGCAAACTCTTCTAAAAGATGTGATAAGTCGCAGATAGCTCTTACTCCTTTTAGATGGCATGGGTGAAAAAAACCGGGCTGAATCGGATGATTTGAGGGATGAGTTGGCAGGAGCTGCTAATAGAATAAGGTGATTGTGACCACACGCGACTCAACAGCTCCTATGGGAATGGTTCTTGTATTGGTGGACAACCTACAGGTGTCCTTATTCAAAACATAGACGTTTGAGAAGCGGGAACGGGATATAAGCCCCTGTCTCGCCCAGATTGGAAATGAAATCGTAGAAAGATGCAAGGGAGTTCCTCTGGCATTGAAGATGTTAGGCAGCCTCCTGCACCCGAAGGACGACAAATAATTTTGGGGGCAGGTGAGGGACGACAGCATGTGTGGCTCCACACAGACAGAGGACGACATTTTATGTATCCTGAAAGAGTGTAAAAATCATTTGCCAGCTCACTCGAAATAACGTTTTGCCCTGTCATTTTTTCGTAGGGGCGCTATTTATTATCACCAATTTACTACATCATCAGATGGAAAGCGGACTCCTGAAGTCACCTGTAGTAAGTGCTTTGAAGAGTTGTGGTTCAGATCCCTCTTCCAAACAGCCCAGCAACCCAGCCCAAATCTCGTTTTCAGAATGCACAGTATCCACAAGAACAAAATTATCACTTCCACCTTGATGATAATTCCCAGATAATTGAAGAATTAGTGGAATTTAGGCCTCTAAAACAGGACGTATTTCCTACGTGGTATATTGGGTCATTTGCCACGTGTCAATTCCAATGCCTGAATGCCATTGATGATGAGTTGGGGATTTCTTCGTGGTGATTTCAAAATCTCAACTTGTCAATTGACTAGAATATCATTAATAATGAGCTGAAGATTGATTTTGCTACTTTCAAAACTCAAGCACTCAACTGAACAAAATAACTTTTTTGGCATTTTTAATTGGTCAATGACCAAAACTTCAAATCAGGTTTCTACGCTTATCACAGATTATTTTTAATCAGGTACGACACCAAACTTTCAACTTCTTGTCATTGATGCACTTCGACTGAAAATTTAATACAACATTAGGCTAAATGTTGAGGCGATAGTCACGCAGCAATAACATGGCGTTTGGAGAGGAGGTTACAAGTATGCCACAATAGCATTTTGTTGGAAAATTGGCTTTGGACTCCCATCAATGTGCACCAATTGCAAATGTATCGAGTGATTGAAGTCCAAAACCAATAAGTAGACTTTATTTACCACGAATGGAATTTGCATTGCTGAAATCCTCTCATCCCCCACATGCTCATTACTAAATCCACAACTAATTGGCTCGTGAACCAACAAAAATTCACTCGACTTTGTTCGTAAAATCAAAAGATCAAGCAATGAGTGGATCGGTGCGTGGTGGTGTGAGAAGTTTCCTACTGCTTTGCTGTTGACGACACAGACCAGCCATTGTAATTGAGGAGCTGAAATGTAAGAAATAAATCATATAAGGATCCAAATGAGACTATATACTTTCTTAGGGTAACTTTCTCTAGTCAAATAAGATGAATTTTTGTCGCCGGGGCTTTGCTGCATGGATCGAGAATAGAGTCTGAAGACATTCTGACTCCTTTACACGGGAACCTTAATAATTTGCGTAACCTTCGAGGGTGGTCTTCCGAGGAGAGAGTTTGGACCACCTCCGGCCCGCGGGCTCCTTAGAGTTCAACATTTGATCATGCTAAGCCCATTTAGCTTTCAAGAACCCAACTAGAAAAGAAAGATTTGGGCTTATTCTATATTAGTCTCTAGTTCTGAGTTCAAATATTGTTTTAAGAAATTTGGGAAAATAATACAAATGGTTCTTGAGTCTTGATTCGATATGCAACATCATACCTAAAATTTTAATTTATTTAATATGATCCTAAACTAATGGTAAATATTTAATCTAGTCCATATATTATATGAAAATGTTCATAGTGTCATTTCATTATTTCAAGTCAACGAAAGATGATGATATGACCTACAAGCCTTAGGTAAAATATTCATCTCATACAAATGGTCCTTGAGTCTTGACATACCTAAGTTTTTAATATATTCAATGCAATTCCTAAACTAATAGTAAATGTTTAATCTGGTCCATATATTATATGAAAATGTTCATAGTGTCATTTCCTTCATTCAAGTCAAAGGAATTTGATAATATTACCTCCAGCTCGTTGCCCAAGTAAGATATTCATCTCAGATGGGGATATAATAATCCACATCAACACCTTTTTTTTTTCCTTTTCTAAAGTAGATGAATAAAAAATTGGACATGTAGAGTGGTCATTTTTAAAGTTAATAATTTATGTCATCAAACAATGTCTAATGTGCCATTTGAGCAAACGGAAGGACTACATTAGATATTCACCAATAGTTCAGAGATCACATTGAAAAAGTATATATGGCACCCCCATAGATTCTCAAGGGCAGAAAGGAAATAATTGTAGTAAGATATTCATCTCTGATGGGGATATAATAATCCACATCAACACCTTTTTTTTTTTCCTTTTCTAAAGTAGATGAATAAAAAATTGGACATGTAGAGTGGTCATTTTTAAAGTTAATAATTTATGTCATCAAACAATGTCTAATGTGCCATTTGAGCAAACGGAAGGACTACATTAGATATTCACCAATAGTTCGTAGATCACATTGAATAAGTTAAAAGTTTAGAGATGACATTACATATTGAGCCAAAGTTCAATGAACATTCATGTCATTTTCCCTAAGAAACTCAGATTTTAGTGGGAGGGGTCATGGTAGTGGATCACCATGTTAGTTCTCCTCTAGATAGCTGGTTAACTACATTCATGTCGTCGGATTAACTGAGTATATATGGCACCCCCATAGATTCTCAAGGGCAGAAAGGGAATAATTGTAGTAAGATATTCATCTCAGATGGGGATATAATAATCCACATCAACACCTCTTTTTTTTTCCTTTTCTAAAGTAGATGAATAAAAAATTGGACATGTAGAGTGGTCATTTTTAAAGTTAATAATTTATGTCATCAAACAATGTCTAATGTGCCATTTGAGCAAACGGAAGGACTACATTAGATATTCACCAATAGTTCAGAGATCACATTGAATAAGTTAAAAGTTTAGAGATGACATTACATATTGAGCCAAAGTTCAATAAACATTCATGTCATTTTCCCTAAGAAACTCAGATTTTAGTGGGAGGGGTCATGGTAGTGGATCACCATGTTAGTTCTCTTCTAGATAGCTGGTTAACTACATTCATGTCGTCGGATTAACTGAGTATATATGGCACCCCCATAGATTCTCAAGGGCAGAAAGGGAATAATGGTATTAAAATTACCTGAACCATTAGTAGCCACAGAACGTGGTGCGACCAACCTAAATAGAGGAAATAGAAGGGGTAACGCTCAGCGAAAATACAGGAAGTCTTCCGGCGAAGGATCCCCAACCGAACAAAGGCAAACCCAACTTGGTTAGCTTCACGTAAGCATCGTGCTTGATGAAAAGCCATTCGAGCTCCACCATTAAGCCCCACCGTTCCATCACAACAAGTTCAATTAGGGGCTTTGGGAACGGACAATCGCTGACGAAGGCGATTAGAGCAATGCTAGCATCTAACTCTATAACTGGTTTGGGCATGTATGTTTAGTTTTCGTGCCGGTGAAAGCCGTCACATAAGGCTCAAAATTCAGCCATCGCACTGCTTGTTATCCCAATGTTCCCAGAGAAGTTGGAAATCCAGCAGGCCTAGGGAGTCTTGGATCAAACACCCCACACCAGCTCATCCCAAATCGTCGGAGACTAGACCTATCAAAGGGGTGGGTTGAGTCATAAATGGTTCGACCTAAATTAGTCTATTTAATCCATTTATAACCCATTTATTGCAGTGCAAAATTCTTGATTCATACCCGACCTGACCCAACCCAATCAATATCTAACCCATTTAACTAAACTTAAGAAAGCTTTTTCTTATGATTTAAAAAAAAAAAAAAAACGAATTTTCCAAAACACTTTTATGCAATACAAATCTAGTATAAAAATTTTATAATTTTTTTTAAAAGAAGGCTTCGTTTTTTCTTCGAAATTTTTTTTTCAAGAAGTATTTTCTTCAGGAAAATTATAACATTTTTTGGTTTTGGACAAAAATATGAAAATAAAATTAGAAAATATTTTCCGCCATTTTGTATGGAAAATATAATTAAATTTTCCTAATGTGACTCATTTTAATAATTTTTTTATTTTTTATAAAATCGATTTTTTTTTTTTTTTTATATTTTTTTAAATATGATTTTTGATCATTTCTTTTCTTTTTTTCTTTTTTGCTTCTTCTTAAGCCAGTGGTCAACCACGATAAGGGTCGATGACTAGCCACAGATGAGCTCGAGACTCGCTAGATCAATGAGGCTTAAGCCTCACTAGACATCGACAAGGCCTTTGCCTTGCTAGATTGGCGTGCTTAAACTTGAGAGATGTCGGCGAGCTTGAGTCTTGCTAGCCATTGTGGTTGGTGAGCTTGAGCCTTGTCTGGCTGGTTGCTAGCTATTGTCGTGCTAACCACTGGTAGAGGAAGGTGGAAGAAAAAAGAAAAAAAATGAAAGAAAAAAGAAAAAGAGGAAATATAAAAAAAAATAACTATAGTTTTGATTTATATAAAAAAAAAACATTTTTATAAGGCTAAAGAGAAAAGGAGAAAGTGTGAGCCTTAGGTTGAAAATGAGTTCTTCCAACCCATTTATTTTAGTGGTTTGAATTTTTAAGCCCACTTAAGTAATCTTTTCAAGATGTAAGTGACCGATTTATATGACCTATTTATATTTTAAATAGGTTATATATAGGTTTAAGGCTCATTTTGACTGGTCTATCAGAGATTGATCCGTAGGGGTCTTATTTCGACCACTCATTAGGGTGCTCTAACCTGAAGAACACAAGCACTAGTTGTCATCAAATGAAGGCCTCCTTTCTCTTCCTGTGAGGTCAACAATTTGGCAGATAAAGCTAGAACAAAGATCAACTTGTGCACCCAGTGTTGAATCACAACAAGAAGATCACTAGATCAGAGTCCTCGACTTCGTCGATAAATGAAAAATAAAGATGCGGAATGGGAATCTCTTATCTTCACATATCAAATTGTTTCTTGACGACTTGGATGGAATATGACCCACTTTATTATGGCCAAGGACAGCTTCAAGGAAGTGTGGGTGCCCACTAGTTTTTAATTCACGGCCTCCTTAGCTTTGGAGTTTAGGCAACGATACAACTCGAGAAAACATTAACTTACATATTTTAGTTCCATAAATATATAATCTTCTTGCATTTTCAGAGTACATTTCCTGGAACTTATTTAAGTTAATGGTATACAATGTATGCTCATTGTTGTTATCTTCAAAAGACATTTCATTTAGTTCGCATCAAAAGACAACCTCAGATGTCAGTGTTTTAATCATTTACTATTTAGCTCTTGGGTGGATTCGCATATGGGATGGCCATACTTCTTGCATAAAAGAAGCTCAATACTTGTCTGCTTTTGATATAGTGCGTCTCACATGTGCTCTTCAATCAAGAAATGTAGGATTCCATTCGGTTTTTGTGAAAAAGGCTAAGCCTTAAATGGTGGATCTCTGTACGACGCGAGCATCGCGACGTGAGACTCCGGAGGCCACGGCGTCAAGAAAGAAAACTAACAGCGTTAAAAAGCTAGGAATAAGTTTATAAAAGCGACCCAATAGCTCTCGACCGGCACGACCTCTCCAAACACAAACCGGAAAGAAGAAAAGACATGGCGAGTTCAGTGCTCTACGGCATCACCGAGAGGGTCCTGCAGAAGCTGGGCTCTCTTGCCCTTGAAGAAGATGCCTTAGTTGATGATGGCATTGAAGCCAAGATGAGGAAGCTTCAATACGCTTTGGCTTCCATTAAGGGGGTGCTCTTGGATGCTGAAAAGAAACAGGGGAATAACTACAAGCTCAGAGCGTGGTTAGAGCAGCTTAAAGATGTCTTGTATGATGTCGAGGACTTGCTTGATGATGTCCGTTGTGAAGCCTTGAGGAAGAAACTGAATGGTCAACAACGAAAGCATGGCAAGGTACGCCACTTCTTTTCTTGTTCCAATCCCTTCACATTCCATCTGAAAATGGGGAAAAAGATTAGCGAGATAGGAGGAAGATTGAAGCAGATGGTTGGTGAGATTGAGGGGTTCGGTCTCAGCAAGCGAGCCTGTGATGGCAGTGTAGTAGGAGAGAGAGTGAGAGAGATGCAACCCAACTTGGTGATGGGCTTCGATCTCATCATTGGGAGGGATGCTGATAAAGATAAGATAATTGAGCTGTTGATGCCGCAAGATCCGCCTAGAGATGGCGCAAATCTTTCCGTGATTCCCATTGTTGGAATTGGAGGTTTGGGCAAGACTGAACTTGCTAGATTGGTATACGAAGATGTTAGAGTGCGAGAACACTTTGCTTTGACAACTTGGGTGAGCATGCCTGGTGATTTTAATGTGAGCCTGATCATGAAAAGGATCATCCAGAGTAAACTTGGCCAAAGTTTGAACAACTTGGACTTTCCCCAGTTGCAGACTCTTCTGAGGGGCGTTATAAGTCGCTGCAGGCTCTTACTGGTCCTAGATGATGTGCGGAAGGTGAATTGGGCTGATTGGGATTATTTGAGGTCTCAGTTGGCCGAAGCTGCCAATGGAACCAAGGTTATTATGACCACGCGAGATGAGAAAGTACGTATCATCACAAATTCTCTACTGGTGTACAACTTGCAGGGCCTTTCACATGAAGACTCTATGTCCTTGTTCAAGACAGGGGCATTTGACCAAAACGAATGGGAAATAAGCCCGCATCTCATCCAGATCGGGGATGAGATTGTAGGAAAATGCAGGGGAGTCCCTTTGGCTTTGAAGATGTTGGGCGGCCTACTGTACTCGAACGACGAACAATTTTGGGAGCTGGTGAGAGCCGACGATATGTGTAGATCCATAAAGACAGAGGAGGACATCTTATGCATCCTAAAACTGTGTTTCATCTATTTGCCATCCCACTTAAAACGATGTTTTGCCCTGTGTTCAGTTTTTTGTAGAGGCACCATCATGAACAATTTATATATGTTTTATTTCTGGACTGCATGTGGGCTCGTTCCCCCATCAAATGAAAACAGGACCCCTGAAGACGCCTGCGACAAGTACTTGAAAGAGTTGTTGTCCAGATCCTTCTTCCAAGTAGCCTGGCGGAGTGGTTCATCTCTCGGCTTTGACATGCATGATTTACTTTATGATCTAGCATTATCAGTGTCAACGGAACAAATTGATTACGCCATGCTTAGTCATAGTTCCCAGACAATTCCAGAGAGAACTCGACATGTTTCGTTACTGCGAACTGTTTCGTCAGGGCAATTGAAAGAGAACGAATCCCCCCCATTCTTGAGCAGGTTAAAGTTGAACAGAGTGCGAATGATTAACTGTGTCTCCCAGGACAAGTGCAATACAATAGATCTTGACAGCATGTCTAAGTGCGAGTACTTGAGGTTTTTGCACTCGTCCTTTTCCAGCTTTGAAGAGCTACCAAGTTCCATAGGCAAGTTAAAGCATCTCACAGTGCTTAGCCTTGGGGGTAACTTCCGCATGAAGAAACTGCCGGATGCTATGTGTAAGCTGCATAGTTTGCTGTTTTTATCTGTCTCCGGATGCTCCGGACTAGAGGAATTGCCTCGAGACATGGATAGGATGATCAATCTTCGATGTCTGTGGTTGACTACGAAGCAGAAAAGTCTCCTCAAGAGTGGAATTCATCGCATGAAGTCTTTGAGGTACTTGGAGATCCATAATTGTGGAAATCTAGAAGTGTTGTTTGGTGGCACGATATGCTTGAACAACCTACTATCTTTGGAAATAAACAATTGTCCACGTCTAGTGTCTCCGCCGCTGAGTGAACTGACCGCACTGGAGTCACTGAACATCAGAGGTTGTGACAAGCTCATGTTGACTCAGCTCAATTATAACGAATCAGGCCTCTTCCTGAAGCTACGTTTCTTCATGGTCTCGGCTTCACCGCAATTGGTGCACTTGCCGCAGTGGCTTCTGGCCTCTGCTGACACCTTAGAGGAGTTGTACATTATTGACTGCGGAAACTTGATGGCTCTACCAGAGTGGCTGCAAGATCTTACACAACTCAAAACGCTTCATGTCATTGGGTCTCCTCAATTATCATCGATGCAAGGAGTGCATTTGCTCACTGCACTCCAAGAGCTGTTCATTGAAGGCTGCCCTGAACTGAGTAAAAAATGTCAGGCGGACGACGGGGAGCTTTGGCCTGAGGTTTCTCATGTGCCCTTCATTGAGGTTGACTGGAAAGTGGTCCAATCGAATGATCATTAGGTATGTGCGGCTCATATCCTCTCGATCCCCTCTTCTTCTTCTCACTTAGTTAAGTGTCGTTCTTTTTCAATACCCATTGCTTATTTACTGGATGTTCCATCTGCAAGTCTAATTCTAGTGGAGTTGAATCACTGACGATTCCGGATGAATGCAATAGATATCACAATTTAGTTTTGAATTGACTGTCTACTTGGGACGCTGTTGTCTCTTTATCGTGACAAACAAAGTCCACAGTCCGTTTGCCTTGTGAATTTTGACAATAACCGGATGTATATTCGTAAACTAAGTCTATTGGTCCATTTGTTGTGCTCTTGTTAGAGTTAGCAGATGTTGGACGAGTAGACATAACTAGATCATATGCAGTGGCCTTCTCACATTTTGGTAGCTCTGTTGATTCACATTCGCAATTGAATTTTTTCTTTTTGGGTTTGATTGCAGGTTATGTGGATTGTCTGCTTAAAAGCACCTGGAGAGAGACTGCTCTCTATAACTCTATTTCCAGGAGTTCATACGTCTGCTGAACCTTCCCAAGCCCGCAGGCGAAGTATGTCAGCATTTTCTGCATTGATGTATCTTGTGTTCAGGTTGAAGACCAACGCTGCTTCTTCTTTAAGTAGACCGAGACTCATACTGCTGTAGTTTGAGCGCGTTTCAACGCTTGTAATTTCTTTAGAGATGAAGACAAAGCTACATATTATTAGTCTGCCCTCTTGAGGATTGTCTTTATGCGTTCTGGCTTTTGGAAACTATGCATTGCTCTTTGACATTAGACAATTTTTTATCTCAATGCAAAATTAACTTTGTCTGAATGATCTTTGGAATATGGATTCGAAGGCATGTGTGTTATTCGTAATCTCACCTAGTGACACGCACACGTTTATTCGAGCTGTTAAGTGTAATGATACTTGCATGATCAAGCGATTAAATGGTCTTACAATTCAATTTGCAAATTTACATGAAATTGCATTGGGGCCCAAGATTTTGATAATTGATGCAAGTAGACCCTTAAAGAAAGACTTGGGATATATCCAAATGTATATGAAATTACTGGGGCCTAAGGTGGCAAACAAAGTAAAGTGGTGCATGAATTGTTATTTGGGTAAAATTAGTCGGTGTTTTGTCCCTGATTAGTTTAAGTTTATGATATGTTCGTTTATTTTTTATTTTTTATTTTTTATTTTTTTATTCTTAATCATTAATTGGTTAAAACTAAGTTAATGGCCCTCTAAACCTTTCTTCTTCCTCAATTTTGCTGTTTATATGGCTATTGGGGGGGGGGGAGAGAGAGAGAGAGAGAACACCGCCAAACATTTTTATTTTGTGTTTAAATGAAGACCCTTTATTCTCTAATCCACGTCATATCTAAGAAGTGATGATTTTTATGGTGTTCTTTTCTCTGAAGATGGAAAAACGAACGTCGGAGTCAATATTTAACCACTCAAAAACTTGGCTGGGTTCGCATGTGTTGGGAATTACTGATTCCTAAAACGAATTCGACACTGAATCGAACCCCTAAAACGAATGCGGAAGACAAGCCCAAGAAAATCATAAATCACCAATCCTAAAGCACATCACATAATCAAATGTACCTTGTTTCCACAGACTAAACATCAGTGTTGCAAATCAAAGAGGAAGAATCCACGCTGTTCTTCAGAGGATTATCCTTTTCTATTTTTCAGGAGAAAACGGTATATGAGAAGACGTAAAAACTGAGAGAGCGTAATCTCTTCTTTCAAAATTACGTAACCTCTATTCTAATAACTGCCTCTCTGATTTTTCCTTTATCTATAATAATTTCCTCTATGGACCCTCAACTCATGGGCCGGGCCTTTAGGCCCATCATGGGTGGACAGGTCAACTTAGGCCCATCAAAAAGGAAAAAATCAATCATCTCCCACTCGCACATGGTGGGCCAAAACCAACATGGGCGGATGGGCCCCACTTAGGCCAATCAGAGAAAAATCCATCAACTCCCACTTGATATGGTGGGTCAAACAGAATCCTCTTTTCCTTACTGCAACATTCATACTGATGAATAGTCCGTGCGACCAGCATACTTTGAGAGCTTGTTGCCATACATCTGTTATGAATATATAGCAACTCATAATGGGCATCAAATCCTGAGTAAATTTATTATGCAATACCCTAGATCGATCGATCACATTTATATCTCTCTCTTGATCTTTTTTTAATCATCGATATATTGTATTCACAATTATGATTATCCCAAAAACAATCATAATTGGTTGACCAGTGGATACAAAACTAGAATGTGATTATCCAAATCCGATCTTTTTCTTTACTTCAAACTCACAATTTCAGTTCAGCTTACTTTTCTAGAAATGTCCTATTAGATCGAATCAATGCATGATCATTGGCAACATCCTAAAATAGCAATTACTAAATAGAAATATTGATAATAAGTAAGAGTCATGAGGGTACTAAATTGAGGAATTTTTTTCCTTAAGAGTCTCACATGGCATAAAAGTTGAGATCAAATTTTTGCCATTCTTATTGATCATTTCATGCATACGTAGTATGAAAAACGTATTACGGTATTTAACTCATTTCCTATTGAGCTTATGTCTACACCATCAATACTGTACAGATGATAGTTCAGACATACATAATGTCTAACTTGAGTTCACGTATCTACTCATTCACAAAATTCATCAGAACTCACATCTGGCATCATAGACAGATAAAGTAAAATATGTGGGTTATTTTACTTTCGGATATAGTAAATATTATGTCATCATCTTAACACTCAGTTAAAGCGACATAAATATTTTAAGCTTGAGCTCTCAATTATCACCTAGATAATAAGCGTAAAAACCGTCTTATCTCCATTTATCATACAATAAATAGAAACGATTACCCGTGTGAGTGGGCTAATCTTTTTATCTGTCCGACATATTTTTTCAACTTAATATAATGCACTGAGCATTAAGATGCATAAATATCAAATAAAGATTCATAGGCATTAATGATAAAAACACAAATTCATTAAATGTGAACACTTAAGAGAAATTATAATATTTAGTACATCAACATCTACGCAATCTTAGAGATTTCACATAACCACAAAACACATCTCTAGATATTGGTTTTGTCATAGGATCTGCTACCATTCTATGTGTAGACATGTACTGTAAGTTCACATCTTTTCGTACAACCATATCGTTGACAAAAATTATACTTTGTATCTATATGTTTGGTCTTGTCATGATATTTTGAATTTTTGGTGTACGCTATTATTGCATGGCTATCACAGTTAACCAACAATGAGTTTACAACACTCTCAATAACACATAAATGATTCAAAAATCTCTTAAGCCAAACACTTTTTTGTATTGCTGCCGATAATACCACGAACTCAGCTTCCATCATGGACAATGCTATACGCGTTTGTTTTTTACTGCTCCAACATCTGTTGTCATTATTCAGTAAGAAAACAAACCTAGAGGTAAATTTCATTTCATCTAAATTTCCTCCTCAATCAACATCAGAATAGCCTTCAAGTCGCATATCATTTTCTTGATAACTCAACGAATAATTAGCAGTTCCCTTTAGATACATCAGTATTCTCTTAACGACTTTCCAATGTGCTTGACCTGGATTGGATTGGTATCTACTCACCATTCCAACTACAAAACATATGTCGGGTCTTGTACACATCATAGCATGCATCAAGCTCCCAACAACACTAGCATAAGGAACATGTCGCATTTGTTCCTTCTCTTGTGGAGTCCTTAGACACAATATGTGGCTTAATCATTCACTTTTTGCAATAGGAGTATCTATGAGTTTACAATCTTGCATACGAAATCGTTCAAGAACCCTATTTATGTATGTTTCTTGCGAAAAATATAATGATCTCTTCAAACGATTTCTTGAAATCTTAACTCCAAGGATGTATGCAGCCTCATCCAAGGTTTTTTTATCTCAAAGTTGGAAGATAGCCAACTTTTGACAATGTTAACAAACTCAATATTGCTTCCGGCAATTAGTATATCATCAACATATAATAATGTGATCACAAATTGATCTTTAGATCTTTTGATATATACACAATGATTCTCATCAATCATTGTAAAATCATATGCCATTATGGTATTATAAAAACGTATATATCATTATCTTGATGATTGCTTAAGGCCATATATCGATATCAAAAGTCGACATACCTTTTGTTCTTAGCCTTTCATAATGAAACCATCAGGTTGTTCCATATAAATTTCTTCGTCTAATTCTCCATTGAGAAAAGTAGTATTTACATCCGTTTAATGTAACTCAAGATCCATACTTGTTACTATTGCCATAATAATATGAATGGAGGTAAATCTCACGACAAGAAAAAATGTTTCCTCATAATCAATTCATTCCTATTGATTATACTCCTTCACCACAAGGCAAACCTTATGCCTTTCGATCGAACCATCAACTTTACACTTAATTTTGAAAACCCACTTGTTCCCAATGGTTTTGTGTCCTTTTGAAAGATCAACCAGTTTCCAAACATGATTTGACTTCATTGACTCCATTTGCTCTTTTATTGCATGAATCCATTTTTCCTTACTATGGCAATTTAAAGCCTCATTAACATTTTTTGGCTCATCTTCATCTTACGGAAGCAATCATAAAAGTTTCCCCTTCAATGTCAAAACGTCGACGGGGAATACCGTTTGCAACTTGTTGCCGTACGGGAGATGGTACACTTTGCACATTATTCCCTATTATGCTCCCACTCGGATTAGATAATGATGATATTGTCTCATCATGTGGTTGTAATTGAGAGTGAGTTGAATTAAATTCATCACTTCTCATGTTACTCCCATTTGAACGAACTTCATTAAGTTCATTATCATGATCCAAGGTTTCAAATAGGGAGTAATCCTCACCTATTTCGTCTTTCTTAGAAAATTCATTCTCTAAGAATGTGATGTCCCGTTATTCAAATTCAGTTATACTCCCACTTTCCTACTCACCTATAAACACATACCCTTTCGAGTATTCAGAATATCTTATAAAAATACTATTCTTTCCTCTAGAACCCAATTTCCCAAACTTATGAAAGAGCTCATGAGTATAGGTAGCACAACCCCATGGCTTAAAAAAACTTAAATCCAATTTTCTACCTGTCCATAACTCATATGGAGTAGAAGTAACTAATTTGGAAGGCACACGATTAAGTATATATGCAACAGTTAATAAAGCATCA
Source organism: Eucalyptus cladocalyx (assembly GCA_017140615.1). NCBI lineage: Eukaryota > Viridiplantae > Streptophyta > Magnoliopsida > Myrtales > Myrtaceae > Eucalyptus > Eucalyptus cladocalyx. The sequence goes on from CM029526.1 coordinate 18,566,221, forward strand.
CTCCAAAAAATGATAGGTAAGTTAGCATGTGCCATCATGAACCTAACAATTTCCAATAGGGTTCCATTCCTTCTCTCCGTAACACCATTTTGTTGAGAAGTATATGGAATAGACAACTATTTTTCTATTCCTTTTTATCACATAATTTTCTGAACTCATTAGACAAATATTCTCGACCTCGATCGGATCTCAATATTTTTATTTTTTTGTCTAATTGATTTTCTACCAAGTTCATAAATCTTTTGAAACAACTCAAGGCTTCAAATTTATGAGAAATCAAATAGACATATCCGAATCAAGTATAATCATCTATAAATGTGATGAAATAAATAGCCATATGCCTTCCTCTTACATTCATCGGACCACAGACATCAGAATGAATTAATTGCAAAGGAAATTCAGCTATTTTCCCTTTTTCAAATGATTTTCTTGTTGTTTTCCCCACTAAGCAATGCTTACATATGGGCAAATCGATTTTTTCAATATTACCCAACAAGCCCTCTTTGGCTAGTCTATTCATACATTGTTGGTCAATATAATCAAGTCTAGCATGTCACACATTCACATTATTATCATATGAAGTAGAAGACGTGAAAAGGGAATAACAAACATTGACATCACCACAGTCAACATTTAGTACAATAAAACCATCCAGAAAATGATCACAACCATAGTAGTTTGTATCCAAATACAAATTTACACCGATATTATGGAAGTTCACACTAAAACCAAGCTTAACCAACACCAAAACAAACACTAAATTTCGACGAATCTTCGGAGTATATAATACATCATGTAGGAACAAGATGCGTCCACCACGCATATTCAATTGGCAAGTGACAATTCCTTTACTTCTGCTCTAGAGTTGTTTCCTACATAAATCCACTTAGTTTCAGTTGATATTCGTCAGAATTCCACGAATGATTCTCTATCCTTCGCTACATGGACTGTTGCTCCCAAATCTACAGTCCACAAATGATTAGATTCAACTAAGAATAAAGAACTTGACACATTAGCAAAGCTCTTAAGAGTACAAGGGGTGAGTACCTTCTCTAACTCGCAACAGTCGCGAGTGTAGTGACTCTTTCGGTCACAGTTGTAACACTTCACCCTTGAAATACTCTTCACTCGATGATGTTTTCATCTCTTATGTTGGTCAGCTCTTGGTTTCTTGCAAGAAGGACTTGATCCCTTGCATTTTCACATATTGAACGAATTAATACACTTGCACTTAGAGGTTGAAGCTCCTTCTGAGCTAGAAGCAATATAGCAAATATGTGTTTCATTCTCAAATGCCTTGAGGTGGTCCTCTGTTAGCTCAAGGTGACGCATAGCATCCTCAATTCCTTCCATAACATGGTCAAGAGCTTCTAGTGCTTCTTGCTTTTCAAGCACATATTGAATTTTCATATTCAATATTTTACAATTCTCGCCGTTCATTTTTTGTCTTCTTTGTTCAAATTAGCAATTATGTTTTTAGTTTCTGAAGTTATCGATCTGAACATATCAGACATATATGCATGAATTATTAATGTCTATCATTTATGCATCTAATTTGCATAAAACCATAATATTAATTAATAATTTCAAATTAGGTTTCAAAATTAAGAGGTCATTGAGTTTTCAATCATCATCTAAAAATTCTAACTTGAAATTATCATTAATATAATTTTTTATGCAAAATAAGTCCAGCAAAATCACTAAAACTTTCTTGCACTTCTCACAACGAATTGTAAATTAACATGCTAATTTACAACAATAAATAACATTAAACTTTCAATAATTAATCATGTCCATTACACTAAGTAATATATTTAGAGGAAAAAATAATATCAACATAAAATGAGATATTTACATCTAAAACATCTCAAAATCATCTAAGAAATAAGTAGGAAAAGTCTTCTCTAATCTGTTAGTAATATTTTCTAAGAAATCTGAAGATACATTGGCCAACCACGGAAAAACTTTTGGAGAGCTCTCATGCCACCTCCAAGATGCATTCACTATGCACCATGTGACACTCAATCCAAGGGTTAAAGTTTTGGTTAACTCGATCTTATAATATTCTCTTACAAAAGCTACTGCAAGCCTCCTATAATCTAAGACCACGTTGACCTCTCATAGGCGATCTAACACTATTTGCCATTCAGGTGGAAGAGTGTTCATTAAAGCCGGCACCTTCTCAAGATCCGACATAAAATAACCACTCCAGATAATTTCTTATATCATTTGATTGACCATAACCACATGTGATACTACATCATCGTCATACCACCGATAATTAGCTAACTCTGTTATTAGCCTTTTAATTCTTTCATTTTCTTCGTCCATTCTCGGAAATGTAGGCATGCGTGTATAATGCATCATAGATCCTACAACAAATGCATAACAAAAAGAGGGATTACTTATAATCCACATAGACATAATTGAAAAAGAAACATATTACTTTTCCCTTTCCTTTTTTTTTAGTCAACGGTCAAAATCAACGGTCAACCGTCAAAGTCAACAGTTAAGACGGTCAACACAGGTCAACGGTGGTCAACGCAGGTCAATGGTGGTCAACGGTCAACAAATGACCAAGTCAAGTCAACGGGTCCGCCGAGTCGAATGGGTCGGGTCCGATCGGTCCGATCGAACCGGTCGGGCCGGTCAAGCTGGACGAGCCGACACGTGCCCTGCGCATGCATGGGCAACCGCCGGTTGACGTTACGATGACGTCAGCCGGCACGTGGCTTGCACACATAGACAGATGCCGCATGCGTCGATGAAGCCGAACACATCAGCCGCGTGTGGCAGCGCATCCGGTGGTGTCCGATGGTGAGCAATCATTGAAATTCTCGTATCAATGAGCACTTCAACCCTAAGCATTCAAAAGCGCAATTTGATCTATGGAAAATCAAAAAAATAGGGGGAACAGTACAACATCGGGATTTTTCTGTCTCTAAATCGATTAACAGTGATGTTTAACGAAAAACAATCAATCAAAACTTGTTTATAAACGTAAACAGTAATTGGGAAACATGATTAAGAGGCTCTGATACCAATGTTGGGAATTACTGATTTCCTAAAATTGATTCGACACTGAATCGAACCCCTAAAATGAATGCGGAAGACGAGCCCAAGGAAATCATGAATCACCGATCCTAAGGCACATCACATAATTGAACGTACATTGTTTCCACACACTAAACACTGGTGTTGCGAATCAAAGAGGAAGAATCCACGCTGTTCTTCAAAGAATTATCCTTTTCTATTCTTTGGGACAAAACGGTATATGAGAAGACGTAAAAACTGAGAGAGCGTAATCTCTTCTTTCAAAATTACATAACCTCTATTCTAATAACCGCCTCTCTGATTTTTCCTTTATCTATAATAATTTCCTCCATGGGCCCTCGACTCATGGGCCGGGCCTTTGGGTCCATCATGGGCGGACGGGCCAACTTAGGCCCATCAAAAACGAAAAAATCCATCAGCATGTGATGGCCATAATAATTGCACAAACCAAACGCACATGTCTGCTCTGCTTTTGATGTAGTGTCGGGGCAGGCAATCAAGAAAAGCATAGTACAAATTGCGTCTCACATGGTTTTTCACCAAAAAATTGTGACGTTCCATTTAGCTTTTAATAAGATAAAGTTCTAAACGGTGGCGCTCTTGTCCGACGCAAGCGCGCGTAATGCTCCGAGCGCCCTGCCATGAAGAAGAAAACTAACAATGTTTTAGAGCTGGAGGAGTCTTGATTTAAGTACTTTGGTCCTTAAAGAGTACTCAATTGGAGCTGAATTATGTTTTGTTTTTGAAGTTACTGAGTGGCTTTAGTTTAGCATAACCCCTCCAACTCCAACACAAACCAGGGAATGGCAGTGCTTTATGGCTTCAGTAAGAGCGTCCTGTAGAAGCTGCCGTCTCTTGCCCTCAGGAAGATGCCCTGGTTGATGATGACATTGAAGCCAAGCTGAGGAAGCTTCAATGTGCATTGACTGTCATTAAAGGAGTGGTCTTTGGATGCTGAAGAGAAACAGGCATGCAACCAAAAGCTCATAGTGTGGTTAGAGCAGCTTAAGGGTGTCTTGTGTGATGACGACTACTTGTTTGATGATGTCCAGTGTGAAATTTAAGTCTTGAGAAACAAATTGAACAGTCAACTACCCAAAACTCGGGAAGTTCATGCCACTTCTTTTCTTGTTCTAATCCCTTCATATTCCACCACAAAATAAGCAAAAAAATTAGGGAGATAGGAGGAAAATTAAAGCAGATGGTTGCTGAGGTTGAGGAGTTCGGTCTCAGCAAGCAAGCTTGTGATGGAGGTGTGTAGCAGGAGTGAAAGTGAGAGAGATAAAACCAAACTTGATGGGAGGGTTTTATCCCGTCATTGGGAGGGTGGCTGATAGGGGTGTGCATGGTCCGGGCGGGCGGTTCCCGACCTAGAACCAGGAACCTCCCGCTAAGAACCGGTTCCGAAAAATTGGAACCGGGATCCACCCGTTTGTTGCATGGAACCGATCTTGACGTGAAACAATTTTGGTTTTCAATATAGAACGACTATGTAACATCAAAGCAAGCCAACAAATGAAAAGCCAGATTTAAGTACGTGGAACAAAAATTCATTTATTGCAGCTATAAATGCAACCAATGAAGGAATGGATATATGTAAGTTGATATAGAGGCAGAGAGAGTAGTGAACTGGACATGTCCCTCATCAGGTTCGACAAAATATCACAAGTCGCACAGACAAATCAAAGGAGGTGAAATGAGGCACCATCCAAACACAGGAAAACAAAGGAAGTGCAACTAAACAAGACTTTATTGAATACATCACCTTCATCATTATATTAATAAATAAACTAAACAACCAAAAAGCATAAGAATTCTCCAATATTCAGATTTGTATTCATCCTGCAACAGAAACAATTGCCACAAAACAATTGCTTTGTATTCAGTTTTAGTAATTTTTTTATTTTTAATATTAAAAGGGAATCGGTCCAGTCCGGGTGGGCAGGCGAGCGGATCCGCCCATGGAACCGGGAACCAGACCGGTTACCACCAGTTCCCAAAAATTGGAACTGGGAACTGGACCGGTTCCCTCAAGAACCGTTTCGGGCGTTCCGGGCGGTTCGGGTGGTCCAGGCGGTTCCCGAGTATTTTGCACACCCCTAGTGGCTGATAGAGATAAGATCATTGAGCTCCTAATGCGGTAAGATTTGCCTACAGATGGTTCGAACCTTTGGTGATTCCCATTGTAGGAATTGGAGGTTTGGGCAAGAACGCACTTGCTGAATCGGTGTTCAATGACAATAAAGTGAGGGAGCACTTTGCTTTGCTTATTTGGGTCAGTATGCCATGATTTTAGCATGCGGCTAATAATGGAAAGAGTCATCCAATGTGCACTTAAGCAGAGTTTGAACAACATGGACTATCGGCGGCTGCAAACTCTTCTAAAAGATGTGATAAGTCGCAGAAAGTTCTTACTCCTTTTTTAGATGGCATGGGTGAAAAAAAGGGGGATGAATCGGATGATCTGAGGGATGAGTTGGCACAAGCTGCTAATAGAATAAGGTGATTGTGACCACACGCGACTCAACAGCTCCTATCGGAATGGAATGGGTTTTGTATTGGTGGACAACCTACAGATATCATTATACAAAACATAGGCGTTTGAGAAACGCGAACGGGAAATAAGCCCCCGTCTCTTCCAGATTGGAAATGAAATCGTGGAAAGATGCAGGGGAGTTCCTCCGGCATTGAAGATGTTGGCAGCCTACTGTACTCGAAGGACGACAAATGATTTTGGGAGCTGGTGAGAGACGACAACATGTGTGGATCCAGTCAGGCAGAGGACGATATAGCACGTATCCTGAAATAGTGTTACAATCATTTGTCATCTCACTTGAAATAATGTTTTGCCCTGTTTTCATTTTTTCGTAGAGGCGCTATTATCACCAATTTACTACATCATCAGATGGAAAGCGAGCTCCTGAAGTCACCTGTAGTAAGTGCTTCAAAGAGTTGTGGTTCAGATCCCTATTCCAAACAGCCCAGCAACCCAGCCCAAATCTCGTTTTCAGAATGCAGATTTACTGTATGGTCTTGCATCATCAGTATCTACAAGAACAAAATTATCACTTCCAACTTGATGTTAATTCCCAGAGAATTTGAGGGTTAGTGGAATTTAGGCATCTAAAGTGGGACATATTTCCTACGGGGAATATTGGGTCATTTGCCACGTGTCAATTCCAATGCCTGGATAGCATTGATGACAAGTTGGGGACTTAATCGGGGCGATTTCAAAATCTCAAATCGTCAATTGACTAAAATACCATTAATAATGAGCTGAAGATTGATTTTGGCGTTTTCAAAGCTCAAGCAGTTAACTGAACACATAACTTTTGTTGCATTTTTAATTGGTCAATGACCAAAACTTCAAATCAGGTTTCTACGCTTATCACAAATTGTTTTTAATCAGGTAATACACCAAACTTTCAACTTCTTGTTATTGATGCACTTTGACTGAAAATTCAATAAAACGTTAGGCTAAATGTTGAGGCAATACTGACGGGGCAATAACATGACGTTTGGAGAGAGCTCACGAGTACACCATGTTAGCAATTTGTCGGAAAATCGGCTTCGGACCCCATCAATGTGCACCAATTGCAAATGTATCGAGAGATTGAAATCCAAAGTCAGTAACTAAACTTTAATTACCATGAATGGAATTTGCATTGCCGAAATCCCCACATCCCCCGCATGCTCATTCCTAAATCCACAACTAATTGACTCGTGAACTCACAAAATTCACTTCTCGTAAAATCAAAAGACCAAGCTGTGACAGTCCAAGTGGCGGTGCGCGGGAGGAGGGATGGCGGTGCGTCCGCGCCTTGGTCCCCGGACGTACTCGTGGTGTGAAAAGTTTCCTACAGCTTTGCTATTGACCTTAGAGACCAGCCATTGTAACTGAGGAGCTGAAATGTAAGAAATAAATCATATAAGGATCCAAATGAGACTACATATTTTGTTAGGGTAACTTTCTCAAGTCAAATAAGATGAACTTTTGTCGAGGCTTTGCTACATGGATCGAGAATAGAGTCCGAAGACATTCCGATTCCTTCACACGGGAGCCTTAATAATTTGCGTGACCTTCGAGGGTGGTTTCCGAGGAGAGAGATTTGGACCACCTTCGGCCCGCGGGCTCATTAGAGTTCAACATTCGATCATGCAAAGGCGATTTAGCTTTCAAGAACCCAACTAGGAAAGAAAGTTTTGGGTTTATTCTTCATCAACTCTTGTTTAAAGAAACTTGGGAAAAAAAATACAAATGGTCATTGAATTTATATTTAATATGCAATGTCATTCCTAAACTTTTAATTTGTTTTATATAGTCTTGAACTAATAATAAATGTTGTTGAGATTAAATCTTGACTAGTTTGTGTGGAAATCATTTGCAGATAATCAAAGTGAAGAAGAAGGAAGAAATTCTGATCAAAGACAAAGGTTTTGAGCTGCAAGCTGTTGCAAAAACTCCCACTGGAAAATGGGGTTTACATAAAGAGAGAGTTGCTTAATCAATTAGAAGGAAAGGAAAAGAAGTCCTAGAAGAAAACGATGTCGTCTTGTCTAATACACAAATATATTCCCTCGAAGCTTCCAGTAGTACATGTTAGCATTAGGAGAATTGCATTGAGCTGTGAAGGAATTTTTATATTTTTATTCCTTTATTTTTTGTGTGCTGAGCTGTGATTCAAGTATTGGCTACTCTAAATCTAGACTTTTTGGTCATATAAATTATAGAAAATGAACACCGAAGAAGACGAGCTCTTAGATGAAAAGTTTCGAGAGAGAATGAAGGAAATGGTTATGGCATCAAGATTTCTTTCTACTCTGCTTTAATTTTTTTCCTTCTTTTATTTAGTATTCTACATGGTATCAGAGCTCAGAAGGGAAAGTCCATATGTCCAACCTACTGCAGCCCCAGTTAAATCTGCCCAGGTCATGAAACACGAGTTTTGCAGCCCTCTCAACCAAGTGAAACATCAAAACACACTATGTAAACTCGGTCCAGGTCAGGGATTGTGAAACCAAATCTCAAGTACGCTTGTTTGACTGAATATCATGTGCCTACAGAGCCCAAGACAGTCAAATCCGCATTAACACATAAGGGATGGAATAAAGCTATGAAAGAAGAGATGAATGCACTTCATGAAAACCAAACATGGACCATAGTTCCGAGAACAAACTATATGCATGTAATAAGGTGCAAGTGGGTTTTTAAAACCAAATTAGCACATGATGGAAATCTTGAGGAATGTTTTCATGCGTTCTGGCTTTGGAAAGTATTCATTTCTCTTTGACGTTAGACAACTTATCTCATTGCAAAATTAACTTTGTCTGAATGATCTTTGGAATATGAATTCAAAGGAATGTGTGCAATTCAAAATTTTAGCACCTAGTGACATGTACACGTCTATTCGAGCCGTTACATGTAATGATAGTTGTGGGATCAAGTGATTAAATGATCTCACAATTAAATTTGCCAATTTATATAAAATTGTACTGGTGCCCAAGTTTTTAATAATTGATACAACTAGAACCTTAAAGAAAGACGTGGGATATACCGAACCTAAAGTGGCAAACAAAGTAGAGTGGTGCATGAATTGTTATTTGGGTAAAAATGTTAGTCAGTGTTTTGTCCGTGATTAGTGGAAGTTACTTATATGTTTATTTGTTATTAAGCATTAATAACTTATAACTAAGTTAATGGCCCTCTTCACCTTTCTTCTTCCTCAATTTTGCTGTCTATTTGGGTTTTTTTTTTTTTTTTTTTTTGGGGGGGGGGGGCGGAGGGTGCGCGGGTGGGGGTGGGAAGAGAGAGACCCTGGTTTTGGTTTTTCTATTAGAGAGAGATGACTGAATCTTCCATGAAACTTTAGCCAAATTTCAAATAATTTTTTTTCCCTATTTTCAGGTAGTATGTGGAGAGGGCCAATAGATTTTTATTTTATATTTAAATGGAGAACCTTGGTTCTCTAATGCGTATCATGGTTAAAGAGCAGTGATTCTTATGATGCCCTTATCCTTAAAAAATTGAAAGCGGACCCCCAAGTCCATAGGATACACTCAAAAACTTGGGTGGGTTGGCACGTGACGGCCACAATAATTGTACAAACAAAGCATTCGGTTATGCTCTGCTTTTGATGTGATGTTGGTGCGCGCAATCAAGAAAAGAAGAGTTCAACTTGGGTCTCACATGGTCCTTCATTAAGAAATGTAACATTTCGTTTAGCTTTTAGTAAAGGTAAGGTTCTAAATGGTGGCGCTCTTGTGTGACGCAAGCGCTATAATGTACGTAATGCTTCGAGCGCCACCCCGTTATAAAGAAAACTAGCAGTGTTGTAGAGATGGAGGAATCTTGATTTAAGTACTTCGGTCTTTAAGGAGTACTCAAGAGGGGCTGAATTGTGCCATGTATTTCAAAGTTACTGAGTGGCTCTAGTTTAGCATAACCCCTCCAACTCCAACACAAACCAGGGATTGGCGAGTTCAGTGATCTATAGCGTCGCAGAGAGGGTCCTGCGGAAGCTGACCTCACTTGCCCTTCAAGAAAATGCCTAGTTGATGATGAGATTGAAGCCAAGCTAAGGAAGCTTCACTATGGGGAAAATTGTCTAGAAAGTCCTAAACATATTGTATTTTTTGACAATTTGATTCTAAATTTTTTAATTTTGCTAATTAAATCTTAAACATTTTCACATTTTATTAATTAAGTCTATTCAGCTGATTTTAACACATCGGTCGTGCCACGTAGCACGGTCGGTGTTAACATGAATAATTTTTCAATAATATTTTAATATTTTTCAAATTTTTTTATTTATTCCTATTTTTGTTTTTCTTTTCTTTCCTTCTTCCTTCTCAAAGACCTTTCCGGCCTTGGATGAGCCTTGCTTGCTCCTAGCGAGGCTCACCCTCACCGTCGTTAGGTGATATCGGCCTCGCCATGGCTAAGCAAGCTCGACCTCACTAGCGGCATGTGAGGCTCACCCTCGCTAATGACCGATGGGGGCATAGCGTGTGAGGCTTACCCTTGCTAGTGACCGATGGGGGCAAGCTTCGCCGAGGCTAGTGATCTTCCCAGCCCTCACCTTTGGCTAGTCACCAAGACCTAATGACTAGCTAGAGGAGGAAGAATGAAAAGGAAAAAAAAAAGTAAAAGAAAAGAAACAAATAAATAATAAATAATTTTAAAATATATTAAAATATTATTAAAAATTATTCATATTAGCGACTATTGTTGCCACACTACGTAAGATCAATGTCCACATATGATTTATAAAATTGATTGCATTTCAATTGGCAAAATTGGCTTGCATGGTAAAAAGTCAATTGGCAAAATTAAAATATTTACAGCTGAATTAGCAATGCTCAATAAGTGGACGCTTAGCTTAATAAAACGGATCGAGAGCTTGCAGAAATAGGGAGGAAAGAGGGAAAAGAAACGAAAGGAAAAACGAGAGAAGAGAGAGGAAAAAGGGAAGAGGGAAACTCATGCATATACACCACGTTGGACCTCACCTAATATGGTCTACTTTGATTCGCAATGCTCACTAAGTGCTTGTATCCTTTGTTCTTCAAATTGGAAAAATTTTTGAAGTTAAGACTTAAATTCAAAGTTTAATGAAATTCGAGCCATGAAACTCAATTTTGAAATTGTTAAATTATGAAATTTCACAAAAATGGTGAATTATGGCATTGTTAAGCCAAGTGGTTTGGTAGGAGTTGATTTGGATCGATAGTTTGATTTGAGTGAGAATTTTAGAGTTTCGCATTGGAGTTATGCATTGCAAATGGTTGCTTTGGGTGAATGATTTGTTGTTGCATATGAGTTATTTTGTTAATGTTGAAGCGTAGTTTGCCCAATTCATAGTTGAGGTAAATTTACTCGATTTTGAAGTCAATTCTCATTTAATTGATAGGATTACAAGATTATTAGCTTATTTAGCTATGTGTTGTTTGATTTTGGACAATCCAAAGTGAGTGTTGCATTTGTGAATGGTTTGATAATGGTTTTATAAAATGTATTGTGAAAGGATATATATATATAATGAACTCGTTTATGAAATGAGTTTGGAAATGATTTGACAAATACTTTTATGTTGTGAAAAGGTTATTTGTTTTGATTTGTGAAACCAATATGTGATATATATTATGGATTGGCTTATGAGTTATTGGAGTTGATGGATTAATGTTCATGACTGCTAGGAACCCAATGAAGAGTTGTAAGTATGCATATCATACAAAGGCTAAGTGTTACATAGGGATGCAAGCCTTGTTAGATCCACCTCTAGGGTCTCATAGCCAAGGATTAAGTGTTATATGGCAATGTGAGTCTCGTGGTGTAAGTCCCTTGGGAGCTACGTCTAGCACCTCAAACTATTGATAATGCGAGTCACGCGAGAGCCATCTTTAGGCCTTGTGCTACTAATATGCGTAATCAAGATCCAAGTGCTACACAAAGATGTGAATCTCATGAGGGCCAACTATAAGACCTTGTATTATTTATATACATTAATCAAAGATTAAATGCTACATGATGATGCAAGTTTCATGTGAGCCACCTCTAAAGCCTTAAGATAAATATTGAGCATGAAATGGACTATTGGCATGTGATTTGATGAGATTGATTATTGAATTTGACCGTTGATATGGTTTTGATATTACTGAAACGGGTATTATTGCTAAAAATATAGTTATGTTGAAGTAATACATAATGTGTTTTATTCTTATAGGTTTATTATATTCTGAATTGGTATAAATGAGTTATGTCTTTAAGTCTTAGATGTGTATTGAGGAGGCTCGATCTATTTAAAAGAGACATATTATTCATTGAGTGGTGGTTGCTTATTTCATTCATCTTTTATATTTTTTAGGTTCCTCATTTAGCCGCAAATAGTATGAAAGCGCTTTTGACAGGAACTTCTGAGAGTGATTTTTCATATGGTCTGAGAGAATTGTTTTTATGACTATTGATAATTGCTGGGTATAGTTGTTAGCTAGAAATGTTAAAAAAAGATTTGGATAGATTGTAGAAACTTTTATGTTGTGACCAAACTTGTTGGTTAATCAACCTACTGGATTATGTATACATAGTTGAAATATATATTTTGATAACAGGTTATTATTTTGATTTGAGAATATCCTTTGAGTGGAAGGACGGCCATGTCATCTATCACTCTTATTGGTTTTGGGGCATGACACATGGAAGGACAGTCTTAATGTCTTGTTTAATGATGTCACTGAACTTGAATTGAGTTTTGAACAGTCAACTACCGAAACTCGGCAAGTTAAGCCACTTCTTTTCTTGTTTTAATCCCTTCATATTCCGCCTCAGATTGGGAAAAAAAGATGAGTGAGATGGGAGGAAGATTAAAGCAGATGATTGCTGAGATTGAGGAGTTTGGTCTCAACAACCAAGCCTATGATGGAGTATTAGTAGGAGCGAAAGCGAGAGAGATGAAACCAAACTTTGTGAGAGGATTTGATCCCATCACTAGGAGGGAGGCTGATAAAGACAAGATCATTGTGCTCCTGATGCAGCAAGATCTGCCTACAGATGGTGCAAACCTTTCGGCAATTCCCATCGTCGGAATAGGAGGTTTGGGCAAGACTGCACTTGCTAAATTGGTGTTCAATGTTCGACCAGAAAACAAAAATGGTGTTCAATGACGATAGAATGAGGAAGCACTTTGCTTTGCTAATTTGAGTCAGCATGTGCTATGATTTTAGCATGCGGCTAATAATGGAAAGAATCATCCGACGTGCCCTTAATCAGAGTTTAAATAACGTGGACTATCGCAAGCTGCAAACTCTTCTAAGAATTGTTACTGGTCACGGAAAGTTCTTACTCTTCTTACATGGAGAGGGGAAAATGAACCAGGATGAATAGGATGATTTGAGGGACGAGGTGGCAGAAGCCGCTGATGGAAGCAAGGTGAGTGTGACCGCATGCGACTCAACAGCTACTATGGGAATGGGTTTTGTATTGGTGTGCAACCTACAGGGCCTTTCACATTAAGAATCAATGTCCTTATTCAAGAGATGGGCGTCTGAGAAAAATGAGCTGGAAATAAGTCCCTATCTCCTGCAGATTGGAAATCAAATCCTAGAGAGATGCAGGAGAGTTCTGCCGGTGTTGAAGATGCTCGGCAGCCTACTGTACTCAAAGGACAACAACCAATCTTGGGAACTGGTGAGAGACAATAACGTGTGTAGATCCCACACAGGTAGAGGAGGACATATAATGTATCCTGAAACTGTGTTACAATCATTTGCCATCACACTTGAAACATTGTTTTGCCCTGTGTTCATTTTTTATTTTTATTTTTGTAGAGGCACCCGCATCACCTATTTAAGTACGGCTTACATTTGCACTGCGTGTGGGCTTGTCCTATCATCAGATGGAAACCAAACTCCTGAAGTAGCCCGTGGCAAGTGCTTCAAAGAGTTATGGCCCACATCCTTCTTCCAAGAAGCCTGGCAAGCCGACACAGATCTTGTTTTCAGAATGCATGATTTACTATGTTATCTTGAATTATCAATACCAACAGAACAAAATTACTACTGCGAACTTAATGTTAATTCCCAGAGAGTTCCAGAAAGAACTCGACATGTTACACTACCGTGTACTAATTCGTGTGGAAGAGTGAAAGAGGACCACGCCCACCCTACTTAACCAAGTAAAAGTCACAATGAGTGTGAATGATTAACTATGAATCGAAGGACACATTTGATGCGAGAAGATCTGTCAACAGCATATCTAAGTGCAAGTAGTTAGGGTTTTTGAACTTGTATTCTTCTATCTTTGAAAAGTTACCTAGTTCCTACGTAGGGGGGAATCGCCGCTTGAAGAGACTTCCAGATTCTAGTAAGCTACTTGGTCTTCCGTTTTAATCTCTTGCTGGGTGCTCGGGATGGTTGACAACATAGCAGCAAAGTCTCCTTGAGAGCAGATTTTCATAGGATGAAGTCGTTGAGGCACTTGCAGTTCCGTAATTGTGGAAATCTAGAATTTTTGTTTGGAGGCAGAATATGCTTGAACAGCCTTACATCTTTGATAAGAGAAAATTGTCCATGACTAATGTCCCAGCTGCTGGGCGAACTGATTGTTAGGGAAATTTGATTATTGATGAAGACAGAACAGTAGTTATAGATTGCTTTGATGCGTGATGACGATGACTGTCCTTAAGATATTATTTGCTTCCATTACTGCCAGTTTTAGAATAAATATATCTTTAGGATATAAACCGAAGCGGCAGAAAATGAATTCCACGATTACTCAATTTCTCTTGGAATATCACCTTGAATGTGCTATCAAAATTGTGTGTGTGAAAAGAGAAGTAGAAAGAGTTACAAAGAAGAAGTTGTTTTGAATCCTTGAACAACTGTAATTATTATGAACAGTGTGTAATTTGGTCCCTTTTTATAGACAAATAATAGACACCTGTTAAAAATAAATACCTTGTCCCTTCCATCATCATTTTTAATGATGAACTATTATCACTTTTCATATCAACAATCACTTCTTTTCATAATCAACGGTCACGTATTTTCATAAACATGAGTCATCTTTTTCATTACCCAGAGTTATCCCTTTCATGTCTAGAAGTCACCTCTTTTTCTTGATAGCAAACTCGCACTAGAGTCATTGCAGACTGTAGGCTGTGATAAGCTCATGCTGACTGAGCGTGAGGATGAGGAATTGGACCTCTTCCCAAAGCTTCGATTCTTCACGGTCTCAGCTTCACTTCGATCGGGGCACTTGCCCCAGTGGCTTCTGGCCACTGCGAACACCATGGAGGAATTGTGCATTTTTTATTGCAAAAGCTTGGTGGCTCCACTGGAACGGCTGCTACAATTTTACACTTCTCAACAAGCTTCACATTTGCAAGTGTCTTCAACTGTCGTTGATGCAAGGAGTAAATTTTCTTTTTCTCACTGCACTAGAAGAGTAGATCATTTCAGATAACTCTCGACTGAGTCAAAGGCGTAACGTGGAAGATGGTGAGCTCTGGCCTGAAGTTTCGCATGCGCCCTTTGTTAAGGTTGACGGCAAAGGGATTCGGTCAGATGATCATTAGGTAAGTGCCAGGCGTGTCCTCTCTCCTTTTTCCCAGGATGAATTTTGATTCAATGTCTATCGCTTGTTTAATGGATGTTTCAGCTACCCGTATGTGTGCCTGGAAAGAAGTAGAACTTTTTGAGGCACTGGGAGGCGTTAATAGGGCAATGAGAATGTTGTTGCGCTGGATTTTGTCAATGTCACCATAGGACGATTCTAGGGTCCAGTCCTGATAAAGGCTGGAAATTTTTTCCCGTCAATGGTAGATTCCAACTTTAGATAAACCGGTGTCATATTGCCAACTCCAATAGGAATTTACGAACATTTGAATGTAGTAACTTACCAAATCCCCTTAAGTTTTATCAAGTCTCTTAAGTAAATTAGCAGCACTCCTAAGAAGTTACTAATATTCCATTGTATTAGTAACCTATTAAATTTTTTGAAATCTATTTTCTTTTTACCAGTATCGTAAGTAAATTACCAATACTATCGCAATTCTACTGGTATACAATCATTGAAAATGTTGGTAAGTTACTCCAATATTAGGATATCGGTTAACTTCTGATAGCGTTGGTAACTCACTAGTCACTACTGTTTCTATCAAAAATTGGAAAATTACCGGCCACTTCAAAAGTCTATTCTACCACAACAGAAAATTTATGATTATTTAGCCGTAGAATTTTGCCACCCAATGCTCAAAACACCATGACCAAGAGGGGAACTCGACCTCCTCCCTCTGCAGATGCAAAAGGGCATGTCGAGATTCCACATTCTATTGTCTTTTGGATTGTCTTGTACCTTGTTTTCAAGACCGATGCTGCTTCCTGAGACTCTTCTTTGTTGTAGTTCAGATTGATTTTTGCTTGTCCTCAGATTACTGATGCTTGGCCTGTGACAGTGATTGCACTAAGTGGCCGAACAGAAACCTCGCGAATGGTGAGAAACTGGAAATCTTTTTGAGGATCGAGAAAAATCCAAGAGAGAATCGAATGAGCAGGTCCTAATTTAATTTGCTAGTGAAATAATTTGATCGATCCAGGGAGGTGAGCCGGGAAATGCGAGAAGGAAATGCAAGCAATGTGAAAGAATTCCAAATATTCCAACATAAATTCCAGCATAACATCAAAACTTTGTGTTCGAGACTGAACGAATTGGCTAAGTTAGAAAAGAATTAGAAGCATTCCTTGTGAAAAGAATTCCGTTTGCTTTGTGAAAAGAATTCCAATGACGAGTCGAAATAGATCAGTCATAGTCCGTTTTGAAATCTCAGTCATCGAAAGTGCCTCGGCTCTTCATTGCGTTCAAGCCAGTTCTGGACCGGAAGGCAGCAGCTCATAGTCATCGTGATGCGTCGGTGTGTCTCGTCCAACAGGAATGCACTTGATAAGAGCTCCTAAAGGCAAGCTCACTGAGCCAAGCAAGACGCATAGCACCCATAGTTGCCAGCTTAGTGGCACAGTGCTTGCGAAAGTGCCAAGGAACTCCACGATGATTGCTTGGAATGCGACCGTGGAAACTATGATGAGGAGGAATATCCAGCTGCTGAACATGCCTTGGAATATGTTTATCTTTTCTATGTCTCTGCTGTTTATTTCGTTAAATACCTGGAAAGAGGTCAGCACTTTATGCCATCAGTGAGAATTCTGAAATTATCAGAGAATTCAAGCAAAATCCTCTTCTATGTGCATAAAACTGGCGACAAGATGGTAACGTCAGAAGACCTGATTAGTGCATTTATGCAAAAGGAAGGTGCAGAGGAAGCAACTATGTTGACGTAGGAAACATCGACACTCTCCGAGAGCTTTCGTATCGTGTCGGACACTTCGACACATATCCAACACTCTGACGCTTTCCAACACTCAATCAACACGTGTTGGAAAATCCAATACTTGGTCAATTTTTTCGACATTCTTCGACACTCGAGTCAAAATTCTGACATGTGAGTTTCCAACACACGATTCCGACATGCAAGGTCAATTTTAAAAAAATTAATAAATAAACGGTCAAAATATATATTTGAAAAAATAAAAATCAATAACAAAAATAGCAAATTATGATTCAAGAAAAACCTAATATTTTCTTTTCTTCTCTTTTGACTCTCACTTTTCGTGATACTTAATTTACTCTTGAGTTTTTTTCTTTTTCCTTTCGGCACGTCTGACACGTAGGTCTATAATGTGAATTATTTTTTTTCTTTCCAAGTTTTGTGGATTTATTGAAATGAAGTTGAATTTATCAAATTGAAATAATGAAGGATATTAATATATGAAGGATTAATGTTTTTAGTATAAATTTATTACAAGATTTTACTATTATTTATTTATTTGTGAATTTGAATCATATTAATTTGATTGAAATAATCATAAAAATAATAATTTATTGTTTATATATAAAATATGCATATAATATACAGCGTGTCATAACATGTCGAAATTATTTATTTTTTGAAAAACGACATGTCGGCGTATCATGTCGTATCGCATCGCATGTCATGTGTCATTGTTGATGCTACTTAGGTGTTGATCATAATTGAGAAGCATAACAAACTATTGAATAATTGAGCTAAAACAGAAGGAGAAAGATGTACCATGCCGTGTCGTTGGTATCGTTTGTGATGGTCTAAATATAGCCAAAAGGAGAAAGATGTACCTGGCAGAAAACAAATGTGTTGAAAATCACTGTATCAAGAACTTCAGTCGCGTCTGATCCGTGAAGTCGAAGTAAACTCTTCCCGTCAAAATTGAGAACTCCAAGGACAGCTAGTTGATATATGCTCTGACCAATTATATTTCTCCACATGGCCCTTGTTATGAAGCTGGTACCCTTTCCTACCGGTTGTCTTTTCATCAATTCATCCTTTGGCGGCTCCGTTGCCAATGCCAGTGCACCCAGGGTGTCCATTATCATGTTGACCCAGAGTAACTGCACAGCCGTGAGCGGAGCAGATCCTGAAAAGCATAAACGTAGGCTTTTCGATCAAATTGCTCACAGTCGTTGTTAATGTTCTTACACTTCGAAGAAGTTCCAGATAAACAAGCTAATCCGCCGACAACGCACCTGAAACGCATGCCGAGACGAAGTTTATCACTAAAGCAACCACATTCACTGTTAACTGGAACTGCACAAACTTCTGGATGTTTATATATACTGAACGTCCCCATTTGGCCACATTCACAATGGTTGTGAAATCGTCATTCATTATTATGACATCAGCACTTTCTTTAGCAACCTGAAGAATCGAATGAAAATTCACCATGAGGACAGGAGGAAACAAATTGTGATGCGTCAACGTCATCCGCTAGACCATGTTCTCTGCAAACCAACAATGTGAATACAGCCGTAAAATGAACTCCACAGAAGAACATGAAAATTGCTGTTACAAGCAATGTTCCTAATACAGTAAGAAGCTTAGAAGCAAACGTTCAGATGTAAGAATGAAGAGTTATGTAAATCATCCGGTAGTTTTTTTTTTGTTCTTTTTGCAGTCTGGAACAACAGGTACCCCAAGGTTTTTTTTTTTAGCGTGCACACACGCAGTCACAAATATGTCCAGCATATTAGCAGCACACACCTCTGTGCCTGCTATGCCCATAGCAAATCCAATGTCTGCCTCGTGCAAAGCAGGAGCATCGTTGGTCCCATCCCCAGTTACAGCAACAACCTCGTCGAACTCTTTCCTGAGAATGGTAACCAAGGTGTGCTTGTCCAAAGGCAAAGACCGCGCCATCACCTGTACCAAGAGTCAGCATTTAGCAAAAAGCATGCATCTCCAACATCATTCAGCTGACGGTCACGTCAGATGCCATTGACGGTCTTATTTACAAACCTGAATCCTTGGAATGATTTCCTGCTTCTGTTCTAGGGACTTGCCACGGAATTCCGGTCCTTCTATAGCAATACCACCCTCTGTGAGGATGCCACATTCTTTAGCTATCGCTTTAGCAGTATGAATATTGTCCCCAGTTACCATACGGACAGTAATGCCAGCTGCTAAACAAGTTTTAACCGCCTCTTTGACTCCAGGGCGTACAGGATCTTTTATTCCAACTATTGTTATCAGGGTATACCCACCCTCGGGAATGTTTCCATTTGAAGTGTCATCTACATCTTTAAATGCCAAGCAAAGTGTCCTCAGTGCTTCACATGCAAAACCATTAATAACATCTGTCATATTTTTAACCTGCTCTTCAGACATGGAAGTAAAATTCCCTTCCTCGTCAACAATCTTGTCACACATTCCAAGAACAATTTCTGATGCACCTTTGCAAAAGGCCCTTGCCCCGCCATCTGGTCGAGCCACCAGCACAGACATTTTCTTCCTCACTGAACTGAAAGGCTCTACCTTTAGAGTTTTATTCTCCCGGTGATGGGCCACAAAATCACCACCCAAAAGCAATCCAAACTCCAAAAGTGCTGATTCTGTTGGTGTTCCCAAAATTGATTGTTTACCGTCTTTATCCTTGACAACCTCGGAACTTGTATTTAGAAGTATTGCCTGCAAAAGGATGGCTAAAACTTCTTCACGTGTTTCTGATTTCAAGAAATCTTTACCCTTAGCTCCCTTCATGTTCATGTCCATAGCTTTGCCAGCTAACCATATCTTATCAACAACCATGTGGTTTGTGGTTAATGTTCCAGTTTTATCAGTGCATATGCAACTAGCAGAACCCATTGTCTCACAGGCTGAGAGGCGTCTCACAAGTGCCCAGTCATTCATTAGCTTCTTCATAGCAAAGGCAAGGCTTAGTGTCACTGCCAGAGGCAGTCCTTCTGGTACAGCGACGACAAGTATAGTAACTGCAATAGCAAAATAATCAACGAGTGTCAAAGCATCTGCAGAAGACCAGCTAGTGAATTCATGCTTTAACGCTTTCTCCACCAAGAATCGTACTGTCAACACCAAGAAGGTGAGCACCGCAAAGCCCAAACCAATCTTACCAATAACTGTGGCGACCCCATTCAGCTTTACTTGTAGCGGTGTCTCATTATCTCCACCATCACTCAATGTTTCCATCAACTTTCCCCACTCAGTCCGCATACCAACTGCCGTCACCAACATTTTTCCTGACCCATCTTGCACTTTAGTTCCAGAAAGAAGAAAAGGCTTCTCCTCATAAACATTCACCGGCTCACTCTCCCCTGACAGGCTTGATTCATCTATTAGAAGGCTGTATCCTGTTATAAAAAGACCATCTGCTGGAACTATGTCCCCAGTGGATATATGAACGACATCCCCAACAACCAGGTCATAGATGGACACTTTTCCTCTTCTCCCATCCCTTGTAACCTGAACAAATATTTTCTTTTTCTCCTGATCCAAATCCCTGAATTGCAAGGACTGCTTATAGTCACTAATTGCTGTTACTATGACCACCAGGAATATACTAATTAATATTCCTAGTCCGTCATACATTCCCTTTGGCCATCCTTCTGTACCAATCCCAACGCCTATAGAAACCACAGCACAAACCATAAGAATAATGAGTGTTAGATCTTGCAGGGCTTCCCATACAAATGTTAGAAATGATCTTGCAGGTTTCTCCGTGAATCGGTTAAAGCCGTAGATCCTTTGCCTGACAGATATTGAAGGTTTTGAGGAGGGGTCCTCTGTGCAGATGCCCTCATCAAGAGGAACCGAAACTTTACTTGCTATCCCTTGAACTCCACCGTGAAGTTTCAAGCGCTTTATATCATGCCCCCGTACAATAGATGCGAGTTCTTCTGGGTCAATCCCAAAACCTTCTTTTCTGATGTCATCGGAGAGCTTGTATTCGGGCAAGCCGGCAGCTTCAGAAGATCACAGAATCGTTAACAGAAAGACCAAAGAATTGGTTAAAGAACACCAAGTGAAAAATAACCTCTCCATAGAAATTCAAATGCCAAGTTTTACCATCAATGAACGTTAAAGCTGCTTTCTGAACATAAAGGGCAACTCGTATCTTTTCCTGGTTCAGGAAGAAAAGGCATTGAAATGTCAAATTGTTAATCCTAACTGTCAATCTTGTTAAGAAGATGGTAATGATAATAAATAAACTAACTCTTAATCAAAGTGAAATGCAGTCAGGGTAGTTATAGCTCTAGATTATACTAAAATCTCCTGTATCGGCAAAGATGCATGCTAACCAATAGCACAGTCTTGCAATTTTTTAGTGCATTTGCACCCAGCAAACCATTAGGAGACCTGCAGGACAAATAAAGAGATTCAAATAGCTAGTCCTTGGCATTCCTTTTATCTGTCGTAGAATAGAGGTTTCATGAATGAACCGCAAGAAGGCGCTTCTTCTTTTGTCTAGGTATTTTCTTTAAGCGATGACTATGAAAGAGAGTCAACAAATGCAGCAAGGTTTATAACAGGAGAAGTTTTCAATAATAAACACAAAAATGTGACTTTCTTTCATTTTCAATGTCTCCACTGCTAAATCCAACACACTAAAAGTCCAAAATCAGTGAGGTAGTTGTTCTACGCATTTTCTTCTAGCAAGAACAAAAGGGAATAAAGACTGATTCTATTCTAGTCTCCAAAAAGAAAACAACCGGATGTGAAACTAAATGAAGATATCCACTGATTCATCCGACGAAAATTCTCCATATATCAGCAATTGCTTATGTTTTCCCAGCCTCGGTTAGATAAGGCATCCAAAGAACTTGGAAAGAGAAAACAAGTGAAACATTATTTCATCAGAAAGGAACATTGGGAAAGATATTTAGAATATCATCGGTCTTCATTCTGGACTAGGACTCGGCATTTAGAATTCTCACCAAGTGTCATAGGAACACGACTCATCCAAAAATAATATTCAAGAAGGAATCCATGTGTAAATTAAGGGTTTTGTTTGTTTCAACGAAAACTTACTATGGCTTGCAAATATTTTCAAAAGTTTCAATTTCGGGGAATATGAAATCCACTAAAAGCAACTTGTATTGTTAAACATGATAAGTAATGATTACAACCGGAATCGATATTCTTTTTGTTTATCCTGTGATCCATCTAAATAACAAGATTTTACCAAGAAAATATGAAATCTTATCTGTCGGATATTGCACCTGATAGTTTTTTTTTAATATAGAAAAACGTGAGCATTAATTAAGTTTATTCCAAACACGTGAATTGTGAAAAAGATGATGAGACTTATCGGGGAAAAAAGTTGATGAGAGATAGAGATACGAGCGGATAGGAAATAGGTCGAGAGGGACCTACTCACTTGGACGAACGGCTAGAAAATAGGGAAAATAATTGCCTTTTTGTCAAAAGAGAAGCTATTTTCCATGCTCTGAGGTAATTTTCAATCATCCAAACATCCACGCATCCTCCTTCATCTGTACTGTCTTTAAACTAATTCTGATATATTCAAGATTTGAATTGGGACTCATCCCCAAGAAAATGATGGGAATGGTGAACTTGGCTCCATGTTCACACGTTTTGAAGGAAAAGCGCTCCAAGGCACATACCAAACACTATTAACTGTAAGTTGAACTGTATCCAATCAGGCCTAGGAGTGACTATCTGGTCACACAATGCATCTAACAATTAGGTGACCTAACTTTCAGCCAAAAAAGAAAAACAATTAATGAAGCACCAGCACTGATTCTCAGTTCGAGAGGGTTCTTACGTAGCAAATATTCTGCTCTACTGGCTGATAATAGACCCTAAAAGGCAAGAGCTAGTAAAGCAGCCAAAGATGGCCTCCCGTTGAATGAGACAACATGCAACTTGCCAAAAGATTCGACTATTTCAAGAAAACAAGCTAGCCAACCGGCCGTGGACGGGGGACCTCTGGGGTTTTAGGAGCTACTTGCAGTAGCTGGCAATAGAGAGAATAAAGAAGGGTCCCGAAAACAGCCCTTGGATCGAATGGACGTTAGGTTATCACGTAAATCACAGTATCAGTCCGTGCAGAAGATATCCAGTCCCAACACAACATCAGCAACTCGGCAAAGGTTTCCACCAAGTTAAAAAGAGTGGTTCAGAATCCTACAAAAAGCTTTAGAGTCTAGAGAACCAACGAAGATCAAGAGTCCGTAAAGTCCTTAAAGCTCAAAAAATAGACGGGAAGTGGGGGCATCTTTTGATCTTCACATACGGTTGGTCCGTTCTCGAATATTTCTGTGGATACTTTACGACTTGGATAGACAACCGCTATTTTCTATTGCGGTCTTTGTCCGAAATTATGGCCAAGGAAACCTCGAGGAAGCTTCGTGCGTAGCTAGTGGCCTTTCGCATTTATGCCGTCCTTGTCCTTCTCCACCGTCCATGTACCGGAGTCAGTACCAGCCACAACTACCGGGAAAAGGATTAAGCGATTCAGACCAAAGAAAAGAAGAAGAGGACTAAGCGATGGTGCCCGATTGCCCGCCCAAATACGACTTATGGAAGTCCTAGAATTCGATGGTCAGTTCCGTAGCACGACCTCCATGCCCCACGGCAAAGTAGGAAATGATCGGTTTCTCATTTAGTTCTCGATATCGGCCATTGGGGCCCGGACTGAATGAAACCGATCATTATTTTTTTCATATTTTTATCTGAACATCTTATCTTTCAAAATATGATCTACAACAAATTCAAAACTCGAAATAAATGTTATATTTTCATTCGAATATTTTATTATCCATTTATAAATTCCTATTTTCTAAATAAATAAAAATAAATAAATATATATTCGATAACCGGACTATAAGAACACCAATTTCACTTTTAAGTCCGATTACCAGACCGAGACAAATCGGACTCAATCAGCCGATCCAGTCCGATTTAAATAATACCAGATTCAAGTGGTCATTTCGCACACCGGTGCGACAAAGGACCATGTGACTCCATTATTTTTCACGGGCAACATGACCCATCCGTTATGCGGTCGCAGGGCCAGAATTAAAAATTGGTCCTTGGCGTCTGACGGTTCCCTAGCCATTCTGCTTCCGCTTGAGGAAAGAATTTTAAAAAAAAAAAAAAAAAAAACAAGCAACACAGAAAACACGGTCCCCACTGCTCCATGTTCAAACAATGGGCGGGGGGTTGTCAATCCCCCTTTTAACATATTTAAACATGGACACCGCGTTCTGCCGTTTTCAAAGTACGATTTCAAAGTGGCTGCGGTCCGCACTCTTGGAAAAGAACTTGCGTAGCCTTGCGGAACACGCGTGTTCCGGAGAAAATTGAAAGCAGAATCAAAAATCATTTTCGTATCCGGCTGCCGTAGGAACCCCGATGGGCGAAAACCCTGTTTGCTAACCATTCTGTTTTCTATTTTTCTATTTTTATTTTTATTTTTCAGAATATAAAAAGATCAAAAATTCGTTTGGTATCACAAACAAAAACAATTCACTTTTTTGTTCTGTGAAGAGAAATGAAAAAAGAAAACTATTTTTGAATACAAATTTTTCTCAATAACAAAAGGATTGTCAAACACGTCATAAGGTCAATAGATTTGGAAACAAAAGTCGCAGAAAATCATCCCACCTTTATCATATTTGTTTCAGTGAAAGCAGAAAAGTCATCCTTGCACCTTTAGCCACGGAAAGAACCCATAATGCAAGTGTATGAATAGAAATTTCATACTTTTCTTTGTGGGCTCAGCGTTGGATTCCAGAATGGGGAACTCTTGACTTTGATGGGCATGTGCCATGAGCATAATGATACTTTCTAAGAAACTAACATGCAATGTTTAAAAATGTTAAAACGGTCCATTATAAGCACCACAAATAACAGAGAAAGCAAATTAGAAATCTTTTGAATTACCTTATGTAATTGCTTAAATAAATTATTCGAGATACTCGGTAACATGCTTTATAAATTTTATACAATGAAAAGCGATCTTTCATAATAACAAAAGACAAAATACTTAAACATATGGAGGATCCGATTATTTTGTCGGAGGAAATGTGACCAGAAGAACAAAAGACAAACATGATTTATTTAAGTATTTTGGAGTGTTTCTAAAAGGCATTGCCGAGCAATATTATTTTGTCAGTAATTATGGGCCGGGCCCATCACACGGGATGAGATCGGAAGGCATGCAAGGGGGGGAGAATGGTCTATGGGAAACCCCGCCGCTTGACCCGGTATCTCAGCGCCATTCGAGGCGGACGGGTTCCGCTTCGGGATAGTCTGGAAGCAGCAGCGATTTACCTACACGACATGCACGAAGCACGAGCGTCACGCGGCACAAGGAGACGAGGGGAAAACCCTAGGGAAAGTCGGGGATGGATGCGAAGAGCCTGTGGCGGATAGACGAACGCCGGGCCGTGTCAATGAAGGGGAACTGGATCCCGAAGGAGACATGAGAATCGGAGTGCTTGAAGCATTCTCAGAGATCACGCTCCGGAATTGAAGAGAGAATGGCATCGGAACTGAGGTGAAAAACGGCGATTCTCTGTCTCGAAGCAGAGAAGAGAGAGTCTGGTCGCCGTTAGAACTTCTAATCGAGCAGCTAAACAATGGTTCGTCGGCTGGTTCGCTCGCCGAGCAGCCGAAACAGGACTATCTCCAGCACGAAGCCAAAAAAAATATATATATATATATATATTTTCGTTTTCATGAAAAAACCATCTCAGCTGAATCTTCCCCCTACGGATCAGAAACGCAATCGCGTGGCCGATCGACTGCGATTTCGCGAGGGTCCATCCTAGCGAAACTGACCGCGGGAGACGTGATGCACATCATGAGAAAGGCAAAGAGAGAGAGAAACCTGGATGCCGCGCCGCTTCTTCTCAGCCTCGGAGCGCTTGGCGAGGTCGGCCACCATGCGGAAGCGCCGGCGGCGGTTCTTGACGATGGAGACGGCCGACCGCCATCGCCTCTGGGCCTCCGCCGAGGGGTTCTTCGGCGCGACGTCGAAGTCCTTCAGCAGCTTCTCCATTCGCTCTGCTGCTGCAATGGAGGGAGAGCAGGAGAGGAGGAGGATGATTTAGACTTTTGCGCTGCGACTCAACATCCACCCGCACGAATTTCAGTCATCTATGAGCCTAGCAATCCAACGAGGCCGTAGATTGGGTCGCTAAAGCCCACGGTACAAATGCTTTTCCTAGGTGTTCAAATCCTCCTCAGCCTTTAATATTTCAATCCTATATTTAGATTTTCCAAGTAATGATGCCCCTCCAGTGGGCTGGCAATGAAATTACAAATATTTCGACCAAAAACAAAAAAAAAAAAAAAAAAACTGCCGCACGATGGCACATAGAGGAAGAGAGAGAGGGAGATAAAGATGGAGAAGTCTAAAAGCATGATTTTCGCATTTATAAAAGGGATCGCTATTAGCCTCCAGCGCCTTTTGAATTCTTCTAGATGTGAAATAGTTCATTTTTTTGAATTGATTTGGTCAATTCAATAGAATAAATTATAAAAAACGACGCACTAGACGTCCAATTTCATTAAAAAAAAGGTGTCCCAATTACTTTCAATCGAATGCACTGGCCGTCGTTATATGCACGTTCTATATTTTGGAAGTCAAGTATTTTTCCGAGAAATGTATTCAACAAGCGTCCTTTGATAGACCCATTAAAAATTACAGTATTTATGTACATAATAGTTAAGTTTGCTCGAATCAATCAATATTGAAACCATTGGGGGTTCGCCCCAGCGGCCACCCTTTCAACATGGAAGAGGAAGGTGAAGGGGTTAATCCCCCTCTCCAGGGATGAGGGTAGAGGACGCGTAAGTTTCGAATGGGTTATTCTGACTACGCCTCGTAAAGAGGCAAGGCGTAAGTCTACAGTGAGTGTATTCTAGGAATAGAGTAGGATGAATGAAAAAAAAAATCAATATTGAGAATTTTGTGCAATTATTAAGTGAAATAGTTGAAGCAGTCCCACTTAAATGGCTTGAAAATGAGTGCGATTGCATTGTCAAAAAGAAAGGGCAAATCCCTCGCATTAGATTGCATGTAGAACAATTAAAAATCCTTCACAAAAAGAGAAGTACAATGGAAGTTTAAAAAATTATTACTAAAGTGCAACTAGGCTTAAATGAGTGGATTAGATAAAAAAAAAATGATCTTAGTCAAATTAACCCATTTTCATACAACATATATTTAGCGATCCATATTTATCTTACCTCATACCCAATATATACTCGACTAGACCCATATTTGTAAAATACTTATATAGTTAATCCAATTTGAGAAGGCTCATACCCAAATTAAAGTGAAAATATAGAGGTGGGTTAGGTCTAAGTAAGTTGTGAACAAATTCAACTCACGGATTAATTTAGGTTTTACCATTACTGAATATAATTCATACAAAAATTCAACCCATGAATATATATGAATTAAGAAATGGATCTACGACCCATTTTGACAAGTTCTAAAATTTTCAAAAGTATAATAAAATCTTAAAACTTGTCCAATTCGTACAATCGAGTACCTCCATTAGCTCTTTCCATATTATTTTCATGAAAAATGGCAATGTGTCTTTTAGGGGAAAAAAAAAATCATGTCGAGGTCATATGGCACTCAATGGCGTGAAATGGGTGCCATGGTAGAAAAAGCCGAAAAGATTAAATAAATCGAAAAACCTAAAGATAAAGGAAAACAAAACCGAATAAGGTCAAATGGTTAATATTACGAAAAACCTCAAACTGGTATACCCATAATAAATTTACCCTTCATTAGTTTTCATTAAATCTTATCATCAAATTACTAAATTGAATATTACGTAATAGTTGATTGGTATACCTGTCATGCCCTTAGACCTTACTCTGGCCATGAGAACTCGACATCCTCCATGACAAGAGTAATTTGCGACATCCCATATGATGTCGTCATCCCATTGATTTTATCATTCCATTAAGCACATGCGGAAGTGTGCAATCTCCAACATCCAATCAACCACAACAATAGATAATAAGAAAAAAACACATACATATTGCATGACTTCCACACTTTATTTATTTACTCAAAACATTTAAAATTTAGAAGCCCTCATCTCTAGGGCAGTTTTGATTAGCTCCTTCTACAAGGATAGCTACCAAAGATGGTTCCCATCAAACACTGGTGTCCTCACAGTGAAGGCTCGAGCTCTAGATCTTAGTCAAGGTCGGACTGGGGGTTGCCCACGGTACCATCAAGTGGGGGTAGCACTGATCCATCAACGACCCCGAGTGGCCGTTGAACCCACGTAGAGAACCATAAATGTCCTCATCGACCTAGGTGAACCAAGCCACAAATAGATGGGGAACCAGGTATCACATACTCTCATCCACCTACACGGTTGTGGTGAGATGCTAGAAGAGGATGCCGGTAGTAGTGTTCTCAAAGTCTAGCAACATAATTTCCATATGTAAAGGAAGACCGAAATGCGAGAGCGGTAGGCTCATACCTCAAGTCCTAAAAAATGTAAATAACAACAAATGAAGTGAAAACTCAATAAACAAAGATCATAAATCTCGTATAGGCAAATGCCTCACATCGAAGCCTTACAATTACTTGACCCAAACATGTCGATGCCAAATCAATAGCAAAACCTAAGTTTTACCTTAATTATATACATGATGGAACCTATCATTTAACCTAAGTCCTTCGAGCCCTAAACAAAAGTATATAAATCCACACGTGCCGCAAATGGTACAAATAATAGCAAAAAATATTCACACATGTTAGATGTTAGCATCTAAAATATTAACAAAGCCTTCAAGACTCAAACAACAACCTTCAAAATAACCACATGCCTCTCACTTCATAAACAATGATTATTATAGCATGCATGTGCCTTTTAAGTCACTAAAAATGACAATTAACTCGTGCACGTGTCTCATACATCTCATATAAGGCTATGTCAAACATGCAAGAGCCATAAAACAACTTCCAAAGTACCCATATAACAATTAAATGCTTCATACACGTTTAGTGCCTTGAAAATCACATGGCATCCCATACTACCATATTATATCGAATCCAATTATTAATCACACATGATCGAAATCCTAGGGCTCTTTTGGAAACCTCCGAGATATCGTCTCCCTCCGTTGAACATGGCATCCAAACTCCCATTGAGCATTCTTTCAATCATCGTCACTCCCATGAACAGCATCCCATTGACGTGGGAACATTGTCCCTCGAAACCTCAGTGACGGAATCCCTCATGTGACCACACGAATCAAGCATACAAGCAATCGATTTTCTCTTCCATATTAATCCAAGTATGAATGTCCCAAGGGCACCCCAAGCAACGTGTAGCTCATGCCCTATCGTAAATGTGATAATAAAGTATGTCGAGCACGAAACTAGAATCATGGCTTAACCCGTGACGCTCAATTACTGGCCTAGGTCAAATATGAATTGTATGATATGCCCCAATATTGCCGAATCAAGAGAGTGACCTAGCCTGACGTACTTCCATGCACATTTAAGAACCAATGATGTTCTAGATTTGGAGGCTATATGATCTCAAGCTTCGACCATGATCTATTATATGCAAAGATCACATCCATTTTGCAACCATAATACTTAAATATCAAATCTCATGACAACTTAGATAGACGATTCAACCACGATAGTCATAACATGCAATAGACCACTTCACGTAACCTTATTCAACCAAACATGGCACTCAAACTTGAAGATCTAACCTCGCAATAACAAATAGTGCACAAATAATAATCATGGCAAACCTCCTAATCCAAGCGGTTACCTAAGCCTAAATGAACTATTTCCACAAATTACACTGACCCAAGCACCCTTGACTCTCTTATACTCATTCTCAAGCCTTATAGTCCAAGCATATCAAGATCAAACCATATAAAATAAATCACATGAGTTCCTCCACCTAGGATGGCCCTACGAAATTAGAGGCGGTCCTAAGTCCGAGTCACATAATGCAACAGCCTAACCGACGTTTAAGAAATCTACTTACGAACAATCAAGATGAGATGAGGGATGATCGATGATGGCTCGTGGCTCACGGCAGCAACAACATTGTGTGGCACAAGGGCAGCACGACAATGGCGAACAATGCGAGTGGGCAACAGTGCAACAACAGTAGCAAGCGGACAAATGGGTAGACGATGTGCAGCAATGGACGGCAAGGTGACGAGTGAATAAACAATGAGCGGTGAAGGGAAAGAAAGGAAAAAGGAAGGGAACAAGAGAGAGGAGAGGAGGAGGAGGGGTTTGGCCGAATGGGGTGAGGGAGAAAGAGAAAAGAGGAAGAAGACATATGGAGGAATGAGAGATTGAAGAGAAATTGGGGTCATTCACCATTGATGCCCATTGCATTATTGTCCTTTCCTTCATGTGGCTCCAAACTTGAGTGGTAAGAAGACACCCTCCATCTTGTCAAGATCATCATCCAAGATCAAAGGTCAAAATTGCTTCTTGACTTCTCAATTATTGACTAGGTTCGAGAGGGGAATATGGTCCATTCCTCTTTGTCTATCCCAAAGTGACCCTTACTCCTTTTTTATAGCCTAGCAAAATTTGTCTCATCTCAGTTTAAATCTTAACAAGATAAATTATTCTCACCTCTAGGTTCGTCAAAGTCTATATTCTCAATTTAGCGCATTTCTCTAATCAATGCATTAACGGGCTCACTAAAATCATTTCAATTGGAAATGAATGCCTTGATAACATCTACAATCGATACTTGTAATCGAACCGAGATTTATGGCTAAGTTTTGATCGGAAACAGCATTAACGCGACCTACAAATTCAGGTGGCACCGGCAAAACTCACACAACTAGACTTGAACTGAGTTTGATGCCTGTTCAGGATTTTACGCGTGACTTTTGGTTGAGCTTGGTCGATCCATGAATGACCCACAATTGTCATGTAATCAAGTAGGGTTGATCAGACTACCTTGACTCACGATTGTTTAGGATTGGATAGGGTCATTCACAAACAGCACATTGATCGTGTGGCATCACTTGCGATTGGTATATACTCAAGCTAAATCAATCTATACTCATCCTTCAATTGACTCATGATGGTTCGCAATCGCCCATAGCAATCCTTACATTCCCCGTGGTTTAGGATTCGAATCGAGGATATCACAACTCTTCTCCTCTAACAGAATTTCCATCTTCGAAATTTAAAGACATAATTGGTTCTTCAAATAAATGAGGATGTCAGAGCCTCATTGATTCCTCACTTTCTTATGTTACTCCTTCCATCCCATATGTTGCCAAATGACCTTAACTAAGGGAATGGTTTTACTTCGCATCACTTACTCTTTTCTATCCATGAGCCATATAGGCTTTTAACATATGGCATTCTATCGTCCACTTCGATCTTTTTGAAATTTAGCACGTGTGCCAAATCTAGCTCCTACTTTCTTAGCATAGATACATAGAATAGGTCATGCACCTGAGCAAATCAGAGCGGAAGTGCTAAGCTATAGGCTAAATTCCCTATTATACCTAAGATCTCAAAAGGTCCTACGTACCTCAAGTTTAACTTTCCTTTATTGTCAAAACGTGACATACCTCTCATAGGTGTCACCTTTCGGAAGATGTGATCACCTATTTGAAACTCTACAAGTCCGCGTCATCTATTTGGGTAACTTTTTTGGCGGCTTTAGGCAGTTCTAAGTCTTTCTCTAATCATTTTCATTGAGTCTTTTGATAGCTGGACTAACTATGGGCTAGTGATCATTATTTCCTTAATCTCATCTCAATAGGCTGGGATTTTGCAAGATTGTCCGTATAATACTTCAAATGGTGTCATTCCAATATCCTACAGATAGATGTTGTTATAGGCAAATCTAACAAGTGGTAGTTGCTCTTCCCATCCTCTTTTAAAGTTTAGTACACACACTCGTAGCATATCTTTGAGCGTTTGGATCGTCCTTTCTGATTGACCATCTATTTGTGGATGATAAGTTGTGCTATACTGAAATTTCATTTCCATAGTAGTCTGAAGAGTCTTCCAAAATGTGATAATAAACTTGGGGTTTCTATTTGAAAAATCATCACTGGCACCTTGTGAAGACAAATTATATGTTGGACATAAAGTCTTACGTATTCTTTTCATGAGAAATCTTTTTGTACCGCTAAGAAATAGACTGACTTGGTTAGCCTATCAACTATTATCCAAATAGAATCATGACCTCTCTGGCTTCTTGGAAGTCCCATGATGAAATCCATTGTAATGTGTTCCATTTTCCATTATGGGATTTCTTGTGGTTGTAACAATCCACCAAGCTTGCAATGTTGTGCCTTTACTTGCTAACACATCAAACATTTGGCGACATGTTTGGCAATATCAATCTTCATGATTATAGCCAATTCCAAATCATAGGTTGGATAATTCAACTCGTATGGCCTTGGTTGTCTAGAAGTATAGGCTATCACTTTTCCCGTGTTGTATTAGCACACAGCCTAGTCCTTTAAAAGAAGCATTGTTGTAGATCTTATAACCTCCTAGGCCAAACGGTATAGTTAGAACTAGGGTTGTAGTCAATTTCCACTTAAGTTCTTGCAAGCTTCTCTTGCACTTGTCCGCTCATTTGATTTATGTCTTTCTTCAACAATCTTGTCAAATGAGTGGCTATACTAGAAAATCTTTCCACAAATCGTTGATAATATCCACCTACAC
Organism: Eucalyptus cladocalyx; assembly: GCA_017140615.1. Taxonomy (NCBI): domain Eukaryota; kingdom Viridiplantae; phylum Streptophyta; class Magnoliopsida; order Myrtales; family Myrtaceae; genus Eucalyptus; species Eucalyptus cladocalyx. The sequence goes on from CM029526.1 coordinate 18,598,846, forward strand.
CTAGGAAACTTCGAACTTCTATCATTGTCATCGGCCTTGGCTAGCTTATAATTGCTTCAATCTTCATCAAGTCCATTGCTTATAACTGCTTCATTCTTTTTCAGATATTATGTGTCCAAGAAAAGTTACATGGCTAAGTCAAAACTCGCACTTACTGAAAACATATAGTGCATATTCTTAGAGTCTATAATGCTATCCTCAAGAGTTGCTTATGCTCACTTGGATCCTTCAAGTATGCCAAAATGTCATTGATAAACACTATGATGAAACTATCCAAATATGTCATGAACACTCGATTCATCATATCCATAAAGGTGATTGGGGCATTAGTCAATCCAACGGCTTCATTGTAAACTCATAGTGGCCATATCGAGTTCAAAATGCTATCTTCAAAATATCCTCCTTTTTTATCTTTAATTGGTGAAAATCCAATCTCAAATCTATCTTGGAGAACAGTGAAGCTCCTTGAAGTTGGTCAAATAAGTCATCTATGTTAGCAATCGGTACTTTTTCTTGAGTGATTTGGTTGAGTTGTTTGTTATCAATGCAAAGACGCAATGATCCATCCTTTTTCTTCATGAATAAGACCAGTGCACCCCATGGAGGTGCACTAAGGCGGATGAATCCTTTATCAAGCAATTCTTGTAATTGCAACTTCAATTCTTTTCAACTCCATTCGATAAGGAGCCTTAGAAATTGGTTCTATTCCAAGGGCTAACTTGATACCAAATTCTATCTTTCGTTCTAAGGGCAATCCTATCAATTCCTTTAGAAAGACATCAGGAAAATCCTTTACCACGGCGATATCTTTCATCTTTCGTTTCTCAATGGACATATCCATCACCATCACTAAATAACTTTGGCAACCTTCCTCAAGAAATTGAACTACCTCAAGTGCCAAAACTAAGGGTATGGAGGGTCCTTCTCCATTTCCTATGAACTTGTAACCAGGATGGTGGATCACTTTACTATGGCAGTCTACAATAGCTTGTTGCCTAGTGAGATGATCCATCCCTGTAATGACATCAAAGCTATACATTGCTAGAACGGCTTGCTATTTTCATCTAGATTAGTATGATCTCAATTAGTTTTTGTTGTCTAAAAGAAAAATATTCGTCATTTTGCATTCCACATATACAATTTTTTGTTAGATTTTTCGAATGTCATTAGATAACCAAAATCAAGCATGTTCTATGATGATTGAGGTTAGATTAAGGGTTTATCATATGTACACTTAAGTATACTTGTTTGAGTCTCTTAAAGACTAAATCATGCATCAATGTCTTCTCAACATTTGAAATGCATACTAGAAGGTTCATGTACAAACATGGTGTGACATGATTGAGCATCATTTAATATGTAAATTTCATATATGAATTAGGCTAGTTGAATTGGAAAAGCGTCAAGCAAGTCATTTCAATTCTAGGTCATTTTACATTGCTGATGACTTGTATGATTCTTTCGTATCCCAACCTAAGGTTAGATATTTTACCTAAATCATTGTCGCATCTAATTCTTTGTGTTCATGTGAATTTCATACCATCGATACATTGTTTAAGTGAACTTTGAACTCATAAATGCATAAATCATGTTCTATCCTTTTAGTGGCTAACATGCGCACTTCTAACAATCTTAATTTTTAACTCTCAATTGGACATTGTTTAAATTTGGACCCTTCTAGAAAGTCATAGGACTCATTTAAACCTTTCAAATGCCACCGGTTTTATGCAATATGCTTGTTACTAGACCCAATTTTTCTTCTTCTTCTTTTTTTCCAATTTAGATTAGAATTTTGACTTATGATAAATTCGGAACCTCTGTTTTATCCCTATTTAGACAAACTTTTTTTTTTTTTTTTTTTGGTAGGGATTCTTGAGTCAACCCTTAACAGGCTTTGATTATCACCCTTTTATCTTTCTTGTGGCGAAATTTCATGATTTTTAGACCCTATTTGATAGATCAAATCTCAATTGTAATGGCATGTTGTCTTGTTACTTTATCAATTTATTAATGCAAAGATGTGTATTGTCGGATTTTTGTAAATTCATGCTTAGCTCTTTTAGGAAACATGTACACCGCGTTCTGCCGTTTTCAAAGTACGATTTCAAAGTGGCTGCAGTCCGCACTCTTGGAAAAGAACTTACATAGCCTCGCGGAACACGCATGTTCCGGAGAAAATTGAAAGCAGAATCAAAAATCATTTTCGTATCCGGCTGCGGTAGGAACCCTGATGGGCGAAGACCCTATTGCTAACCATTCTGTTTTCTATTTTTCTATTTTTTCTATTTTTCAAAATATAAAAAGATCAAAAATTCGTTTGGTATCAGAAACAAAAAAAATTCACTTTTTTGTTATGTGAAGAGAAATGAAAAAAAAAAAAAAACTATTTTTGAATAGAAATTTTTCTCAATAACAAAAAGATTGTCAAGCACGTCATAAGGTCAATAGATTTGGAATCAAAAGGTGCAGAAAATCATCCCACCTTTATCATATTTGTTTCAGTGAAAGCAAAAAGTCATCCTTGCACCTTTCGCCACGAAAAGAACCTATGATGCAAGTGTATGAATAGAAATTTCGTACTTTTCTTTGTGGACTCAGCGTTGGATTCCAGAATGGGGAACTCTGACTTTGATGGGCATGAACCATGAGCATAAAGATACTTTCTAAGAAACTAACATGCAATGTTTAAAAATGTTAAAACGGTCCATTATAAGCTCCACAAATAACAGAGAAAGCAAATTATAAATCTTATGAATTACCTTATGTGACTACTTTAAAAAATCATTCGAGATACTCGGTAACATGCTTTATAAATTTTATACCATGAAAATCGATCTTTCATAATAATTTCCATATATTCTGTAAATCGAGGATCCGATTATTTCGTCGGAGGAAATGTGACCACATGAACAAAAGACAAACATGATTTTTTCAAGTATTTTGGAGTGTTTCTCAAGGCATTGCCAAGCAATATGATTCTGTCAGTAATTATGGGCAGGGCCCATCACACGGGATGCGATCGGAAGACATGCAAGGGGGGGAGCATTGTCTATGGGAAACCCCGCCGCTTGACCCGGTATCTCAGCGCCATTCGAGGCGGACGGGTTCCCCTTCGGGATAGTCTGGAAGTAGCAGCAATTTACCTACACGACATGCACGAAACACGGGCGTCCCGCGGCACAAGGAGACAAGGGAAAACCCTAGTGAAAGTCGGGGATGGATGCGAAGAGCCTGTCGCCGATAGACGAACACCGTGCCGTGTCAATGAAGGGGAACTGGATCCCGAAGAAGACATGAGAATCGGAGTGCTTGAAGCATTCTCAGAGATCACGCTACGGAATTGAAGAGAGAATGGCCTCGGAATTGAGGTGAAAAACGGCGATTCTCTACTGTCCTGGCACGTATCGAAGCAGAGAAGAGAGTCTGGTCGCCGTTAGAACTTCAAATCGAGCAGCTAAACAATGGTTCGTCGGCTGGTTCGCTCGCCGAGCAGCCGAAACAGGACTATCTCCAGCACGAAGTCAAAAAAAATATATATATCTGCTCGTTTTCGTGAAAAAACCATCTCAGCTGAATCTTCCGCCTACCGATCAGAAACGCAATCGCGTGGCCGATCGACTGCGGTGTCGCGAGCGTCCATCCTAGCGAAACTGACCGTGGGAGAGGCGATGCACATCATGAGAAAGGCAAAGAGAGAGAGAGAGAAACCTGGATGCCGCCGCTTCTTCTCAGCCTCGGAGCGCTTGGCGAGGTCGGCCACCATGCGGAAGCGCCGGCGGCGGTTCTTGACGATGGAGACGGCTGACCGCCATCGCCTCTGGGCCTCCGCCGAGGGGTTCTTCGGGGCGACGTCGAAGTCCTTCAGCAGCTTCTCCATTCGCTCTGCTGCTGCAATGGAGGGGGGAGCAGGAGAGGAGGAGGATGATTTAGACTTTTGCGCTGTGACTCAACATCCACCCGCACGAATTTCAGTCACCTATGAGCCTCAGCAAATCAATAAGACCGTAGATTGAGTTGCTAAAGCCCACCGAGCAAATACTCTTCCTAGGTGTTCAAATCCTCCTCAGCCTTTAATTTCAATCCTATGTTTAGATTTTCCAACTAATGATGCCCCTCCAGTGGGCTGGCAGTGAAATTACAAATATTTCAACCAAAAACAAAAGAAAAAAAAAACAGCCGCACGATGGCACAGAGAGAAAGAGAGATAAAGAGACGGCGCAGAGCTACCTACACAGAAACAGCCTAGAGAGAGATAAAGATGGAAAAGTCTAAAAGCATGATTTTCGCATTTATAAAAGGGTTCGCTATTAGCCTCCAGCGCCTTTTGAATTCTTCTTGATGTGAAATGTTCCATTCGTTTGAATTGATTTGGTTAATTTAATAGAATAAATTATAAAAAACGACGCACTAGACGTCGAATTTCTTTAAAAACTGTCCCGATTACTTTCATTCGAATGCACTGGCCGTCGTTATATGCACGTTCTATATTTTGGAAGTCAAGTATTTTTCCGAGAAATGTATTCAACAAGCGTCCTTTGATAGACCCATTAAAAATTACAGTATCCATGTACATAATAGTTAAGTTTGCTCAAATCACTCAATATTGAGAATTTTGTGCAATTATTAAGTGAATTTTTTTTTGGTCGAAAACAAGACGATAATATTAATACTTAAGAGTTCTTAAACAAAAGACCCATTGGGGCATCCAAACAAAGCAAACCCCAAAGATGCTGGGAAGGCCGGACTACCCAAGAATGGGACAAGGAATTCATTCTACGGGCCTTAGCTACCCAATCTGCTACACAATTTGCAGGTTGACTACAACGGACCAAGGAGATATTTTTAAAAGAGCCCAAGAGGAATTTAGCTTCGTCCACTAAAGACTTAGGGGATGTTTGGCAACCTACCAAACAGTACCTAATTCTGATTTTTTGTTCCCAAAATCAATTTGGGACGAGAATCGTGTTTGGTAAAAGTTTTGTTCCCGGGAACAGATTGGGAAGAGAATTGAGAATAAAAAAAATGTGATTCTCCGTCTGAGAATCAAAAAAAGAATCAAAACGGTGAAAGTCTCATTCTTCCCTTCCGTCATCCCGCAATTGCCGTCCACCACCACCCGCCACCGTCCACCGCCACTCACCATCTGCCAATTTAGCGAGCTCGCCGGGAGGAGGCAAGCCCGACGGCCACCTCGGGGGTGAGGCCGGGCGAGCGAGGCTCGCCGACGGCCGAGGCCCAAGCCACCGGCGAGGGCCAACCCGCGGGCTTAGCCTCGCCTAGCCCCAACGAGGTAGGCTCGCCACGGCGAGGCTCGCCCACTCGCGGTGGCCCGGGCTTGCCTTCGCCGAGCTCACTAGACCTCGTCCCTAGCTTGGCAAGCCTCCCGAGGCCCACGAACCACAAGCGGAGCGGCGACGGACGGCGGCGGGTGGTGGTGGACGGCAATTGCGGGATGACGAAAGGGAAGAACGATGCCTCGCTGGGGTTGGGCGAGGCCCGCCTGGCCACCGGCGAGGCTTGCCCAACCCCATCGGGTGGCAAGGAGGCTAGCCACGGTGAGGCTCGCGGATTTGGCAAGGACGAGCCTCGACGTGGCCGAGCGAGCCTCGCCCATCCGCCGTTGAGACTTGACTAATGAGGGCCGGCCCTCGTCTGGCCGTCGGCGACCAGCCACAAGAAGAAGAATAGGAGAAAAGGGAAAAAAAGAAAAGTAAAAAAGTAAAAAAATTAAAAATTAAAAGAAATTGATTTGGAACATCAATTATCACAAGTATCAAATGCAATTCTATTCCAGAATAAAAAAATTTGGACAGTTACAAAATGCATTTTTTTACTCAAAATCAGTTCCCGTCAACAAAATCAAAAATAATCATTTCTAGTCAAAATCAATTCCCAGGAACAGAATCGTTATCAAACATGTCCTTAATTTCCCACCACACGTGGTCTTCTTTGACCATTGCATCTAGAAGCTCACAGCAATCACTTTCCAGTTGCAGTTGCAGGTTTTTCTCTTTCTTCGACTGAAGCAGCTTCAAAGCTTCAACCATGGCTAGTGCCTCCGTTTGGATCGCCGATGAAGCTGGAACAATTTTTGCAAACCCGTCAAGAAAGGTCCCCGTAGCATCTCAGATAACCCCCGCGACAGCACCCTCTATAGCTCCCTCAACAAGCTCCATCAATGTTCATTTTTAAGGTATGCGCCTTCGGTGGTATCCACTTTTTGGTCGATTGAGCTGATTCTGAGTAAAGTTTCAAGCTTTGATGGTTCCATTTGCTGAAATTTCTGAGTGACGCTTTTGCTGAGCTGATTAGGGCTTTTGGATTTGGGGCAAGCCTCCGAAACACGAAGTCATTCCTCGCTTTCTACATAAACCACAAGACGATTGCAATTTCTTCAAAGGTCAATGAGTTTTGTTGGTGTTCAATCAGGTCTTGAAGCCAAATTTCTATTCGCGTAATATTGTGACGCAATACTTGCATGTTAACCTCAGGGTCCGACCAAATTGAACTAGTCCAACAATAGAGCAAGAAGAGGTGTTCTATAGATTCCACTTCCTGGTCACAAAAAGGACATGCTGGTCGAGGTATAATTTTCCTCCAATAAAGATTCTCTGCTGTAAGGAGTGCGTTTTGACATATGCTCCACATAAAGATCTTAACTTTAGGGGGTGTCTTCATACTCCAAATATGATTCCATAATTTACGGGGCGGCAGGAAAGAAGATGTTGCTTTCATAATATGTTGTGGCTTGTCTGTTTTTCGGATCATATTATAGGCACTTTTCACTGAGTAGTTACTTGATTTGGAAGCCATCCACATCAATTTATCTTGCGTGGCATGAGAGCTGAGTGGCATTGCAAGAATTTCGTTCACTATTTGTTCATCGAACATTCCTGTGAGCATGTGAACATCCCACTTTCTCTCATTTTGTATAATCAAATTAGCAACTTTAATTGGGTCACTAGAGTTGGCTGGTCCCCCGATCATACCTCGTTTTAGCCACCTGTCTTCTCAGTTATTGATATTTTCTCATGTACCTACTAACCATATAACTAAATTTTTAATAGTTTCTCTTCCCATCAACAAACTTTGCCAACCCCAAGAGGGGTGGGATCCCTTCCCAGCATGCCAAAATGCTCTCGTAGGAAAATAAATTCCTTTGAGAATTTTGCACCATAAGGATGATTGATTTTGAGATAGCCTCCATGCTTGCTTCCCAAGCATTGCTCTATTGAAATCCAATAAGTCTCTAAAGCCCATTCCCCCACTGTCTTTTCTACTTTTAAGCACTTCCCATTTCTACTTTTAAGCACTTCCCATCTTTTCCAATGTAGACCACTTCTTGAGTCATTGTTCCTCCACCAAAACGCAACAATTCTTTTCTCTATAGATTGGCAAATTGACACTGGAATTTTAAAAAAAGACATCATATATTGAGGAATAACTTGAATCACAGCTTTAATCAAAGTCTCCTTTCCTGCCTTCGAAGCAGTCCCACTTAAATGGCTTGAAAATGAGTGCGATTGCATTGCCAAAAAGAAAGGGAAAATCCCTCGCATTAGATCGCATGTAGAACAATTAAAAATCCTTCACAAAAGGAGAAGTACAATAGAAGTTTAAAAAATTATTACTAAAGTATAGCTAGGCTTAAATGAGTGGATTAGATAAAAAAAAAATGATCTAAGTCAAATTAACCCATTGTCATACAACATATATTTAGTGATCCATATTTATCTTACATCATACCCAATCTATACTCGACTAGACCCATATTAGTAAAATACTTCTATATTTAATCCAATTTGAGAAAGCTCATAGCCAAATTAAAGTGAAAATATAGAGGTGGAATAGGCCTAAGTAAGTTGTGAACAAATTCAACACACAGATTAATTTAGGTTTTACCATTACTGAATATAACTCATACAAAAGTTCAACCCATGAATATATGAATTAAGAAATGGATCTATGACCCATTTTGACACGTTCTAAAATTTCAGAAGTATAATAAAATCTTAAAACTTGTCCAATTTGTGCAATCGATTACCTCCTTTAGCTCTTTCCATATTATTTTCATGAAAAATGGCGATGTGTCTTTTAGGGAAAAAAATCATGTTGAGGTCATATGGCACTCAATGGCGTGAAATGGGTGCCACGGTAGAAAAAGCTGAAAAGATTAAACAAATTGAAAACCTAAAGATATAGGAAAACAAAACCGAATAAAATCAATGGTTAATATTACGAAAAACCTCAACCTTGTACATTTGTTATAAATTTGCCCCAAACTATTTTTTTTAATTACCAAAAACCTCAAACTGGTATACTCGTAATAAATTTACCTTCGTTAGTTTCCATTAAAGTTTATCGTCAAATTACTAAATTGAATAATATGTAATAGTTGACCGATATACCCGTCATGCCCTCAGACCTTACTCTCGCCACGAGAACTCAACAACATCCTCCATGACGATTAATTTGCAACGTCCCATATGACGTCGTCATCCCATTGATTTTATCTTTCCATTAAGCACATGTGGAAGTGTGCAATCTCCAACATCCAATCAACCACAACAATAGGTAATAAGAAAAAAAACATACATATTGCATGACTTCCACGCTTTATTTATTTACTCAAAACATTTAAAATTTACAAGCCCTCATCTCTAGGGCAGTTTTGATTGCTCATCCCTACACAAAAAGATACAATAGGGGTTAGTCTTAGCTCCTTCTACAAGGATAGCTACCAAAGATGGTTCCCATCAAACACTAGTGTCCTCACAATGAAGGCTCGAGCTCTAGATCTTAGTCAAGGTCGTCCACGGTACCATCAAGTGGGGGTAGCACTGATCCATCAATGACCCCGAATGGCTATTGAACCCACGTGGAGAACCATAAATGTCCTCATCGACCCAGGTGAACCAGGCCAAAAATAGATGGGGAACTAGGTATCACATACTCTCATCCACCTACATGGTCGTGGTGTGATGCTCGAAGAGGATGCCGGTAGTAGTGTTCTCAAAGTCTAGCAACATAATTTCCATATGTAAAGGAAGACCGAAATGCGAGAGCGGGTAGGCTCATACCTCGAGTCCTAAAGAAGGTTAAATAACAACAAATAAAGTGAAAACTCAATAAACAAAGATCATAAATCTCGTATAGGCAAAGGCCTCACATCGAAGCCTTACGATTACTTGACCCAAACATGCTAATGCCAAATTAATAGCAAAACCTATGTTTTACCTTAATTATATAAATGATGGAACCTATACTTTAACCTTAGTCCTTCGAGCCCTAAACAAAAGTATATAAATCCACACATGCCACAAATGGTACAAATAATAGCAAAAAATATTCACACATGTTAGATGTTAGCATCTAAAATATTAACAAAGGCTTCCAGACTCAAACAACAACCTCCAAAATAACCACATGCCTCTCACTTCATAAACAATGATTATTATAGCATGCAGGTACCTTTTAAGTCACTAAAAATGACAATTAACTCATGCACGTGTCTCATGCATCTCATAGAAGGCTATGTCAAACATGCAAGAGCCATAAAAACAACTTCCAAAGTATGTATATAACAATTAAATGCTTCGCACACGTTTCATGCCTTGAAAATCACATGGCATCCCATACTACCATATTATATCGAATCCGACTATTAATCACACATGATCGAAATCCTACAGCTCTTCTGGAAACCTCTGAGACATCATCTCACTCCGTTGAACATGGCATCCAAACTCCCATTGAGCATTCTTTCAATCATCGTCACTCCCACGAACGGCATCCCGTTGACGTGGGAACATTGTCCCTCGAAACCTCGGTGACGGAATCCCTCATGTGACCACACGAATCAAGCATACAAGCAATCGGTTTTATCTTCCATATTAATCCAAGTATGAATGTCCCAAGGGCACGTCAAGCAACGTGTAGCTCATGCCCTATCGTAAATGTGATAATAAAGTATGTCAAGCACGAAACTAGAATCGTGGCTTAACTTGTGATGCTCAATTACTGGCCTAGTCAAATCTGGATCGTACGATACGCCTCAATATTGCCGAATCAAGAGAGTGACCTAGTTTCACGTACTTCCATGCACTTTTAAGAACCAATGAGGTTCTAGATTTGGAGTTTCGATATGAACTCAAGCTTCGACCATGATCTCTTATATGCAAAGATCACATCCATTTTGCAACCATAATACTTAAATATCAAATCTCATGACAACTTAGATAGATGATTCAACCACAATAGTCATAACATGCAATAGACCACATCACGTAACCTTATTCAACCAACCATGGCACTCGAACGTGAAGATCTAACCTCGTAATAACAAATAGTCCACAAATAATAATCATGGCAAACCTCCTAATTCAAGCGGTAACCTAAGCCTAAATGAACTATTTACACAAATTACGCCAACGCAAGCAACCTTAACTCTCTTATACTCATTCCCAAGCCTTATAGTCCAAGCATATCATGATCAAACCATATAAAATTAATCACATGAGTTCCTCCACCTAGGATAGCCCTACGAAATTAGAGACGGTCCTAAGTCCGAGTCACATAATGCAATAGCTTAACCGACGTTTAAGAAATCTACTTACGGACAATCAAGACGAGATGAAGGATGATCGATGATGGCTCGTGGCTCACGGCAGCAACAACATTGTGTGGCACGAGGGCGGCACGACAATGGCGGACAATGCGAGCGGGCGACAGTGTAACAACAGTAGCAAGCGGACAAATGGGTAGACGATGTGGAGCAATGGACGGCAAGGTGATGAGTGAATGGGCAGTGAGCGGTGAAGGGAAAGAAAGGAAAAAGGAAGAGAACAAGAGAGAGGAGAGGAGGAGGAGGGGTTTGGCCGAATGGGGTGAGGGAGAAAGAGAAAATAGGAAGAAGACATATGGAGAAAGGAGAGATTGAAGAGAAAGGGGGGGTCATTCACCGTTAATGCCCGTTGCATTATTGTCCTTTCCTTCGTGATGGCTCCAAACTTGAGTGGTAAGAAGACATCCGAACCCTCCATCTTGTCAAGATCATCATCCAAGATCAAAGGTCAAGATTGCTTCTTGACTTCTCAATTATTGACTAGGTTCGAGAGGGGAATTTGCTCCATTCCTCCTTCTCTATCCCAAAGTGACCCCTACTCCTTTTTTATAGCCTAGCAAAATTTGCCTCATCTCAGTTTAAATCTTAACAAGATAAATTATTCTCACCTCTAGGTTCATCAAAGTCTATATTCTCAATTTAGTGCATTTCTCTAATCAATGCGTTAATGACTCACTAAAATCGTTTCAATTGGAAATGAATGCCTTGATAACATCTACAATTAATACTTGTAATCGAACTGAGATTTGTGGCTAAGTTTTAATCGGAAACGGCATTAACGCAACCTACAAATTTAGGTGGCACTGGCAAAACTCACACAACTAGACTTGAACTGAGTTTGACGCCTGTTTAGGATTTTACGTGTGACTTTTGGTTGAGCATGGTCAATCCATGAATGACCTACAATTGTCATGTAATCAAGTAGGGTTGATCAAACTACCTTGACTCATGATTGTTTAGGATTGGATTAGGGTCATTCACAAATAGTACATTGATCATGTGGCATCACTTGCAATCTGTATATACTCAAGCTAAATCAATCTATACTTATCCCTCAATTGACTCATGATGGTTCGCGATTGCCCATAGCAATCCTTACATTCCCTGTGGTTTAGGATTCGAATCAAGGATATCACAACTCTTCTTCTCTAACAGAACTTCCATCCTCAAAATTTAAGGACATACTTGGTTCTTCAAATAAGTGTGGATATCAGAGTCTCATTGATTCCTCATTTTCCTAGGTTACTCATTCCATCCCATATGTTGCCAAATGACCTTAACTAAGGGAATGGTTTTACTTCGCATCACTTACTCTTTTCTATCCGCGAGCCATATAGGCTTTTCAACATATGACATTCTATCGTCCACTTCGATCTCTTTGAAATTTAGCACGTGTGCCAAATCCGGCTCCTACTTTCTTAGCATGGATACATAGAACAGGTCATGCACCTAAGTAAATCAGGGTGGAAGTGCTAAGCTATAAGCTAAATTCCCTGTTATGTCTAAGATCTCAAATGGTCATACGAACCTCGAGTTTGACTTTCCTTTATTGCCGAAACGTGATGTACCTCTCATAGGTGACACATTTCGGAAGACATGATCACCTACCTGAAACTCTACAAGTCCGCATTGTCTATTTGGGTAACTTTCTTGGTGGCTTTAAGCAGTTCTAAGTCTTTCTCTAATCATTTTCATTGGGTCTTCTAATAGCTGGACTAACTCTAGGCTAGTGATGATTCTTTCCCTAATCTCATCCCAATAGAGTGGGATTCTGCAAGATTGTCCATATAATACTTCAAATGGTGTCATTCCAATACCCTACAAATAACTATTGTTATAGGCGAACCTGACAAGTGGTAGTTGCTCTTCCCATCCTCTTTTAAAATTGAGTACACACGCTCGTGTCATATCTTTGAGCGTTTGGATCGTCCTTTCTAATTGACCATTTGTCTGTGGATGATAAGTTGTACTATTCTGAAATTTCATTCCCATAGTAGTATGAAGAGTCTTCCAAAATGTGATAAGAAACTTGGGGTTTCTATTTGAAATAATCATCACCGGCACCTCGTGAAGATGAATTATCTGTTGGACATAAAGTCTTACGTATTCTTTTCATGAGAAATCTTTTTGTACTGCTAAGAAATAGACTGACTTGGTTAGCCTACCGACTATTATCCAAATAGAATCATGACCTCTCTGGCTTCTTGGAAGTCCCATGATGAAATCCATTGTAACGGGTTCCCTTTTCCATTATGGGATTTCAAGTGGTTGTAACAATCTACCAAGCTTGCAATGTTGTGCCTTTACTTGCCGACACATCAAACATTTGGCGACATGTTTGGCAATATCAATCTTCATGATTATTGCCAATTCCAAATCATGGGTTGGATAATTCAACTTGTATGGCCTCGGTTGTCTAGAAGCATAGGCTATCACTTTTCCGTGTTGTATTAGCACACAGCCTAGTCCTTTAAAAGAGGCATCGTTGTAGATCTTATAACCTCCTAGGCCAAACGGTATTGTTAGAACTGGGGTTGTAGTCAATTTCCAATTAAGTTTTTGCAAGCTTCTCTTGCACTTGTCTGCTCATTTGATTTATGTCTTTCTTCAACAATCTTGTCAAATGAGTGGCTATACTAGAAAATCTTTCCACAAATCATTGATAATATCCACCTACACCTAGGAAACTTCGAACTTCTATCATTGTCATTGGCCTTGGCCAGCTTATAATTGCTTCAATCTTCGTCGAGTCCACTGCTTATAACTACTTCAATCTTTTTTGGATATTATGTGTCCAAGAAAAATTACTTGGCTGAGTCAAAACTCACACTTACTTAACGTATAGTGCATATTCTTAGAGTCTATAATGCTATTCTCAAGTGTTGCTTATGCTCACTTGGATCCTTCAAGTATGCTAAAATGTCGTTGATAAACACTATGATGAAACTATCCAAATGCGTCATGAACACTAGATTCATCATATCCATAAAGGCGATTGGGGCATTAGTCAATCCAACGGCTTCATTGTAAACTCATAGCGACCGTATCGAGTTCGAAATGATATCTTCAACATTTCCTCCTTTTTTATCTTCAATTGGTGAAAATCCGATCTCAAGTCTATCTTGAAGAACAGTGAAGCTCCTTGAAGTTGGTCAAATAAGCCATCGATGTTAGCAATGGGTACTTATTCTTGATAGTGGTTTGGTTGAGTTGTTTGTGATCAATGCAAAGACGCAATGATCCATTCTTTTTTCTTCATGAATAAGACCGATGCACCCCGTGGAGGTGCACTAAGGCGGATGAATCTTTTATCAAGCAATTCTTGTAATTGCAACTTCAATTCTTTTAGTTCTAACAACTCCATTCGATAAGGGCCTTAGATATTGGTTATGTTCCAAGGGCTAACTCGATACCAAATTCTATCTTTCGTTCTAGGGGTAATCCTATCAATTCCTTAGAAAGACATCAAGAAAATCATTTACCACGACGATATCTTCCATCTTTGGTTTCTCAATGGACATATCCATCACCATCAGTAAATAACTTTAGCAACCTTCCTCCAGAAATTGAGCTACCTCAAGTGCCAAAACTAAGGGTATGGAGGGTCCTTCTCCGTTTCCTATGAACTTGTAACCGGGATGGTGGATCACTTTACTATGGCAGTCTACAATAGGTTGTTGCCTAGTGAGATGATCCATCTCTATAATGACATCAAAGCTATACATTGCTAGAACGGTTTGTTATTTTCATCTAGATTAGTATGATCTCAATCAGTTTTCGTTGTCTAAATGAAAAATATTCATCATTTTGCATTCCATATACAATTTTTTGTTAGATTTTTCGAATGTCATTAGATAACCAAGATCAAGCATGTTCTATGATGATTGAGGTTAGATTAAGGGTTTATCATGTGTACACTTAAGTATACTTGTTTGAGTCTCTTAAAGACTAAATCATGCATCAATGTCTTCTCAACATTTAAAATGTGTACTGGAAGGTTCATGTACATACATGGTGTGACATGACTGAGCATCATTTAATATGTGAATTTCATATATCAATTAAGCTAGTTGCATTGAAAAGCGTCAAGCAAGTCATTTCAATTCTAGGTCATTTTACATTGCTGATGACTTGTCTAATTCTTTTGTATCCCTACCTAAGGTTAGATATTTTATCTAAATCATTGTCGCATGTGAATTTCATACCATCGATACATTGTTTAAGTGAACTTTGACTCATAAATGCATAAATCATGTTCTGTCCTTTTAGTGGCTAATATGCGCACTTTTACAAATCTTAATTTTTAACTCTCAATTGGACATTGACTGAATTTGAACCCTTCTAGAAAGTCATAGGACTCATTTAAACCTTCCAAATGCCACCGGCTTTATGCAATATGCTTGTGCTAGACCCAATTTTTCTTCTTCTTTTTTTCTTCCAATTTAGGTTAGAATTTTGACGTACGATAAATTCGGAACCTTTATTTTATCCCTATTTAGACAAACTTTTGTTATTTTTGTTGATTTGTTTGGCAGGGATTCTTGAGTCGACCCTTAACAGGCTTTGATTATCACCCTTTTATCTTTATTGTGGCGAAATTTCATCATTTTTAGACCCTATTTGATAGATCAAATCTCAATTGTAATGGCATGTTGTCTTGTTACTTTATCAAGTTCCTAATGCAAATATGTGTATTGTCGGATTTTTGTAAATTCATGCTTAGCTCTTTTAGGGAACTTTCTTCACGAAAGTTGTTCCTTACGATGTCATACACACTATGTAATTTTCTCAAAGATAAATCATCAATGGGTCCTTTTCAATTTTTGTTGATTTGGTTTATCTTGTCTGAAATATTCAGTTGTAAATTTTTATTGTGATTGTTCATTTAGATTTTTTAGGATGACTTGCATGTGGAACTAAGACTCATTATCTTCATGAAATGCATTGCAAATTCCTTGATCTTCATTGTAAAAAAAATTTCAATAAATGAAATAATTTTTTGATTACATTTTTCTCAACATTGATTTGAAATGTCGATTTTGCATACCAAAATATTTTTGGTATATGTGATGCTTCTGACATTAAATGTTTTAAATTCTTTCAAATGCTTGATTTGACATTGAGATTGTTAAGATTTAGACCGTATTAAAATACTTACGACATCTGTGAGTGCATGATATGCGAGCCCCAAACTAGCCTTAGCAATTGAATGTGTTGCATAGCCGAGACATTCGTTTGTCCAAAGGTCTCATTTTCTTTTCTCAATGTTGCAAACACATCTAGACCTTTTGAGACATCGCATAAACCACACATATGCATGACACCACTCCATTTATTAAAATTTCCTATGATTGTGACTGAAACATGTCCATTGAATAAGTGACCCACCAACGATTTACTATTGATTGTTTGAAAAATAAGACCCAAGGGCTTGAATGCATATTAATTCTTCTAATGCAGGTGGATGTTAGATGTATGTTAGGTGCGATGTTTGATTCCATAGATAAACCTTGGGATTTACCTAGAACATGCCCTAGGGACTTACAAACATTAATGGCCATGTGAGAACACAAATGATCACTAATAACTATAACCTCTTAGGTTAGGATTAGACTAGGCCCTTGGAAGTGGAAGCTTATCAAGACATAAAGATGATGAAGGTTGATGTCCATTCCAACCATATTATTGTACCCATTTTTC
Organism: Eucalyptus cladocalyx; assembly: GCA_017140615.1. Classification (NCBI taxonomy): domain Eukaryota; kingdom Viridiplantae; phylum Streptophyta; class Magnoliopsida; order Myrtales; family Myrtaceae; genus Eucalyptus; species Eucalyptus cladocalyx. The sequence goes on from CM029526.1 coordinate 18,615,170, forward strand.
CCAATATATATTTTGGATTTCTTCATTTATATAAGGGATAAGTGCATTGGAAGTCATAAAATTTGTCATGAAAATGCAATTAAGTCCTAAAACTTTCAAAAAGTGCAATTAAATCATAAAACTTGTCACAAAGTGCAATTAAGTCCTAAAACTTTCAAATGGTGCAATGAAGTTCTAAAACTTGTCAAAGTGGTTTAATCTAAGTCCTTCCATTGATTGCACATTTTGAAAGTTTTAGGACTCGGTTGCACTTTCAAGACAAGTTTTAGGACTTTATTGAACCTTTTGAAAGTTTTAGGACTTGATTGAACTTTCGTGATAAGTTTTAGAACTTAATTGCATTTTTTGAAAATTTTATGGCTCAATTGCATTTTCATGATAAGTTTTAGAACTTCTAATGTACTTATCCCTTTATATAAACACCTGAAGAGGTGAAGTTTTTATTTCTTCCACTTTTTTTTACTTGTTGTCTAGGGTTGCATGTTAGATTTACTATTTTCCCTATAATTGTCTACTTGGTTGTTTACTTACCGCCTAATCTTTTCAATTTAATTATGTGATTTCTTTTTCTTAGAAATATAATTGCATGAAAATGACCATCCGCGCATGATCACTTAGTTTAGGCTTAGAGATCCCATAAAAGTAAAAATAAATGCATTGACACATAAGGTAACATGACATACTATTAGGTATCAAAAATGCGCTAATAAAAATATTATTGTAACTAAAATCCTCAAATCTAGAAATCTAGTTGTGTGGAAATCAAGGAACAACTTTCGGCCCTCGATTGGATTTTCCAAGCCGACCCTAAAAAACGAGACTAGCGGCGACTCTTGTTTTTATTGGGTTGTTATAAACAACTGCATCGTATAAACAATAAACCTATTGTGAGGGGTATAGGCCTTGATGAGGTTCACTGTGGTGTAGCATACCAACTATCAAAAGTTCCTAGCAGATGAAGTGATACCATCCATGGAGAGCGAGTACTAATGAGAGGGCTATCGTGATGAAGATACCCTCGAAATTCAATACCCACACCACACTCGACCTCCTCTTCTGAAGTTTGTTGCCTATGTGGATGCAAATCATGATACTTTCCACACCACCGGCTGCGGTGGCTCCACTGGATAAGGCTCTGCTGATCCTCAACGAAGAGGTGAAGGGTTCAAAACCCAGGGGAGGCGTTAAGTGTATTAAGTGTGACTCATGGGTGGTGGGTCATCCTGCTTAAGTGTCACTTGGGGGTTTACGGCGGCTGTCGGCTGCATGCCGGTTCCTCCAGTACCCAAAAAAAAAAAAAAAAAATCATGATACTTTCCACTATCACGCAAGATATGAGCTTGGGAGCTTGTGATGTACAAGGGAACTCACAAATGGTTTATCCTAAAAGGCAAGATAATGACGCCTTTGTGGACGCGAACTATGCGGAAATTCCTATGGTCAAGTACCTTTAAACCTAATCTTTCCCCTATCCCCGAGGCAAGGTTAGGTCACGACATTGTTGACATACCGATTCTTAGTACATTCCTCATGGTCCAGATAGGGATTTGAATTGAGAATGTCACAACACTAATTTGTGGGTTTAACTTATGTTTGTCATAAGTATATCAATTTGAAGTTTTTCATTATATTAATTTAATTTAACGAAAATTAATATAGGGTAAATTAGTCACAAATATGCCAATTTAAAGTTTTTGGTAATAAAAAAATAATTTGGGACAAATTTTTAATAGGTATATTATTTTTAGGGTTTTTTGTAGTATTAATCATAAAATCAATTACTAGATTGATCATATGGCTCTTTCATGGGTCGGCGCATCAATGTGGAGGGTTTTGAAGGGACACTCCAGCCATCATTGACCCACTTTTGCCAACAATGGCTATCGGCCCTCATTAAGGACTTAATTAGGGCACGCGATCGCCAAATTTGGGCAAGAGCTACTAGGCGAGGAGAGAGATCTTAGCCAAGGTGGCTATTTATTTGGCTTTAGAACAAGAGAGCCCAATGGAAGTCCGAGTAACTGAAATGCATAATAGGCTTAAGTGTTTTGTGAACCTAAGAAATTGCTCAATTGATATTCGTGTTTTTACTACTCGCTCAATGCATAGATTCAAATCATCATTTTTACGTATTCTTTTGAGGCCCCCTCAGAAGCGCAGATTTGTGGGTCTCCATTATTATATGATGTTCGCGAAATGGAAGAAAATCACAGCAAATAGGAATTAAACGGGTGTTGTTCGAACACCAATTAACATATAAAAAAAAACAAATAAATAAAAAAAAAAAAACACACACACACACACACAAACTCACACACAACTGTTTAGTAATCTTTTTTGTTTTTCAAAATTTTCATACTTCCATGAAGAAGAGCCCTATACTTGTTCAGACCCAACGCGAACGAAGTTTTGGCCTTTTCTTACTTTGTATTTTTTTTTTTTTGAAAACTTTGGTCATTGTAAATTTGAAGTAAGGTTTAAAGATGATGGGAAAAAAAAAAAAGCGCACTGTATGAGATACTCTCTATCTTGTATAGATCCCGTCAAAGACGACCACTTTGACTTATTTTATACCTCAAACTTTTCTTTTTTACCTCTCAATTACTGTAAAATCATTTTTAGTAAAATATTTTGTAAACTAATATTGGTATTGTTTATATTATTATTTTGCCCATTCATATAATCCAGACCGATGGATAACTCTCGGATATTCTCTCGTGAAGTTTTTCTTTCCTGAAAAGATTCGAGTATTATACATTTTTTTGGACCCTAAATTTTTTTTTTCTGGATAGTGGTGTCACACCAGTACGGATGTGTACCTAACAGAAAGAGACTTTTTCCACTTGACTAGGGCTATTAAATTATAGTAAAAATAAAAGATTATATTTATAAAAAAATATTGTACATTGATTAATCAATTATAATTAGATCTGGACTTGCCGAAATAGGAACCCATCCTGATCCCATGAATTTTGCAGGCTAACGCGCTTACGTTGAACTTGAACGGTTTTTTTCCAATTAATAATGGAAAACGTTTGACTTTGGGACGATTGCCCCCGTAAAGAAATAATGCAGATAATATAGATAATGGAGAGTGAAAGTAACTAATAAAGGAATTATAAAACACTACGAATAATACGTGAATGAAAAGGGACGAACGTCCCCCCCCAAAAAAAAAAAAAAAAAAAAAAAAAAAAAAAAAAAAAAAGCAACCACAAGAACGATGCTATTAATGATCGGTCTATGATCGGTCTTTTCCATTGTAATTAATGTTGTCCCGAATTTCTTTGTTATTCAATGTCTTCTCTGAATTTTTAAAAATTTAACTCAAGGTGATCCTTTCCTCGATGGAGTACTGTCGCACGTGGACCTGCTGAGTTAATAATGATTGAGCAAAAGTAGCTAGCAGCATAGATTGCTCGCGCAATTTTCAAAATGAGCACAAGGGTTTTGCACTGCTCATGTTCATTTTCTTTTTCTTCTTCCTTCTTCCACCATGTGCCGTTGCCACTTTAATTCAACGATGCCGACCCTGCTATGCATTGTTTCCGTCAGCACCGCTGTTGTTTTGCACTCTTTCTCCATCTAGTCGACCTCTGATGGCAGTCGTGACATGAAAGAGGTCATGTGACCTTAGACGGTGCGCGCGCCCAGGCCCGTGCGGCGGATCGGATGGGAGACATGTCTAGAGTGGCGATGAGGGTTACAGACACAGCTGACGAGGCAGCTGACGAGATCAGGAGGAAGTTATTTTCTGTGACCAAAAGGCCAAGATTTTTTGTCGTTTGGAAGATGAACTAGAGAGATAAGGGCGACGTGGAATCATCCAAGCCGTTGAAATGGCCTCATGTAAACGAAACAATGGGTGCAAGGCCCGCCCGCCTGGTTTAACGTGGTCCGTATTTCGAATTGGGCCGTATTTAGTCGAGTTTCAGAAAACTCAACGGCCATATTAAACAAAAGAAAAAAGGTTCATGGACGACGCCGAGCAAGGGAAGAGAGCTCAAGGTCAACGGATTTCAATATCTTCGACCAAAAAGAAAAGAAAAGAATAGTAAAACGGATTTTAATATCAATTTTGAAATAAAAATGGTCTAGAACTAGATCGAACTATTGTGCGATTTGATCCCCTCTCACTGTCAATTGACTCAAATCTCGATGAAACTTGTTTCATATTAATTTTAGCGTTTCATGTAATTTCTCTCAAGATATAGAAAGTTCTCATGAATGGACAAACAGAATAACAAGGGCTACTTTTTGGCATTTCACTGTCGAAACATGAAGCTCTATTTGTTATGCGAAAAAAATAATTTGAATTGCATTTTCTTAAAAATGATTATTTGTATTGCTTATAAACTTGCAAACTGAATCTGTTATGAGAGCTTTACATGTCGCCAGTGCATTACGAAGTTTACACTCCTGATTTTCACTTGAATAGTGTATCTTCGCAGAAACAATTCGGCTTGATCTTAATGCTTTACAATGTTTACGCTCCTGATTTTCACTTGAATTGCGTATCTTCACGGAAAAAATTGGCTTGATCTCAAACCGGTCCGAACTATCAAAGGTGTGGCGTCTGGTTCAAATTTCAAATTTAGTCGTGCAACGCTTGAGCACAACTTTTAGAGGGGTGAACTGAATCCCTTCTAAAGCTGTGAAGAAATTGGAAAACCAGGCATGAGCAATCTGCTGTTTTCAGCAAGTCGTGAGAAAAGGTAGAATTGAAGGCCATAATGATTGAACAAACACGTCGGTTCATTTCAACCAGCTGCTTAACAGGGATCACTGCATAAAGCAAGGTCACCTACCAGCTAATTACACTGCTTTTCGCCAATTCGATTAGAAAATCAAAAAGTTTCTTCAATGGTGACTCATGGTTCTTCGATTCTAGAACTGCCTATCGGGCTAAGACGAGGGAGAATCGCCTCATCTTTTTCATCCTAGAATGTCTCTTTTCTCCGCATGTTCACTTTTTAGCCTGTATAGTTGCCACTGCCATAAGAGCCGGTCACTATGACTGGTGTCGTGATCAAATGACTTCCGCTGCAGCGAAACCCATCTCGACAATGCTCCTCATCAACCAGATTTCAGTTTCAATGCAAGCCAGTACTGCTAGGTAAGAAATGCTATCGATAACTACTCCGCGTTTAGCTTTTCTAATGCCGAAAGATAAATTGGGACACTCCTCTTCGGTTCACTGATAAAGCAGCCTGATAAGAGTCAAGAGAAAACAGGAAAAAAAAAAAGGCCAGCATACGACCATTTGATTTAGAAAGTTTATTTCTTCTAGATACTTCTGGGTGTGCTGAGAAAAAATAGTGAAAGAGTTGTAAGACAGAATAAATGTTCTAGCGATTGCCTAAAGTCATACTTCGGTAGCCAACATGCTCTCGAGTTTTTGCAACCAGTTTACATACTGGTTTTGCTCCTTCCTATGCATGTATAAGAGAAGGAAGTCGGTAAGGCCTCTTCCAATTCCCTTTGCGACAAGGTACTCCTTGAGTTTATCCTGCAAATTATCGTCCAATGTGCTGCAGACCACAAATATGATATTAGTAGAATAATCGCATTAAGAGCAATAGGAGGAAACAACAGACATCAAACAGAATTAAGTGAATCCAGATAAGTTAAAATGTATGGTGACAGCTTGTAAGTCGATTAATCTGGGAAGATCAGAAGATAATAACCTAAACTACAAAGATTAGGCAATAGAATTTTCACACAGTTGCAACTTCATTTTCCACAGTATTATGAGTTATCAAAAGACCAGACCAACAAATTTTCACAGATCCAATTTGGCATGGCTATGCACTGATGAATTTCCATTTTGCAAAAGACAGCTGAGGTTCCTACAAGCTTCTATCTCAGAAAGATCATAGAACAACTGGGACATTCTCCATTCTTGGCAAGGAAAGAGATAAAGAGTTCCAACCTTGAAACTCAAGGTTGTCAAAAAGCAGGTCTAGTACTGAAGCCACAAGCCAGCATTCTTGCATAGCGCCTCAGAAAGACAACAAAACGCAATAACACTAGCACAAGCACACTTGTAACAGAAAAACTATTGCTTCCAAAGAGTGTATATAATTATTTTCAGCTTTGTAATATCTGGTCCCGATCCAATAAGCCAATAGCCCCAAAAGATCATGCAATTATTCATAAGCAAGTCTTTACTGAGTATTACATGTAAAACTCTTCTGCACCTTATCTTGGAATTTGATAATTACAACCACCTTTCACTGCTCATCATCAGCATCAGTCAAGCGCTACATGTATAGCGTGAGTGCTCTAAAGTCACAACCCCTCAAGACCACGGTGCAAGAGATGCACGCTACAAGAGAACTCGATACTACATAAATCCGTGCCTCCAAAACCATGTGTTACATAATGGACTGAATCCTTCCCAAAAATTGAAAAGGACATAACTCAGAAGTATTTAATAATTGAAGATGAGTTTTCTTTTCACTAAATTCTACATATCAGTCTTATTCCAGCTCTATGGGACTTGGGGTTTCACTTTCAAATTTTTCTTTCAAAGCTATTTCTTTTCTCACCTTATAAGTAAGACGAACCATTTTTCTTTTTGCAACTATACCTTGAAATATAACAGTCATCTAGCCAAACAAAGCCTCGTGGTTACACATACTAAACGAATGCAAAATCCACAACCTTGTCAAGGGAAAAGTCAAGTTAAAGTATTTTAGTAGGCAACATCATGGTTAAGCTGGCTTCATATAAAGATTCCAACTGTATTAAAGATAAACGTGAACTTGGCGAGATATTAACTATGTTCAAATTGTCTTAGAAAACCAGTGCAGAGGAAGCTAGTCTCAACAGAAATAGACAAACAATTTTGAAATTGGGAAAATCCAAGAGCAACGACATCCTTAAGCCAAGAGGAAACTCTGTGATTGTTATAAACAAGAAATGGCCGTAAAGGCATTTTGACAAGCAAGACAGCAAGAGTCTCTTACAATTTAGAGATCTAAAAAAGTGTGCAAAAGAAACCATTTCTAAAACAAAGACCAACCAGAACTCCAGTATCCAATTTGCATTACTGTTCAGAGAACATAAGTTTTCTCGTTTCCCATACTGCATGCTTCACATTCCAACAAGTCTCTCTCAAATGCCTTAAATTCGAGGAGGACAACTAACTATTCCTTTTAGAAGTAGCAGTCGCATCGTTCTAAGGAATATAAAATCATCCCAGCAAAAATCCTATGGAGTTTGTATTGATTTTTTTCATTCCTTTCTACTCCAATTTATATCCAGTCTTCTACAGCCAAGCTTTTATGTCAGACCAACCGATTCATTGCAAGAATGCAAAGAATAGCCGAAAGCTGAAGACTGAACCATTTTACCTGAACAAAGGGCCTCTGTAGACCGAACGATGCAATAATGCAGGTGATGGGAGATAGTGGGCACTGCGTAAGTGTAATTCAGACCCACTGTCAGTACCACTGCATATGCCGCAATCAAACTGTAAGATGGAGTTGAAGCCCGGCTTTTTGACACAGATCTTCATCAGAACTTCCCTTGGAAATATGCCCTCTCTGCCGTAGATTTGTGGACCCAACAATGCCGAAACAGCAACTTCCTCGCCGGACTCACATTTTCTCCTCAAAAGCACATCTTCAGATTCTGGTGCATCCCAGTCAACCACAAAATCCCCAGGATCACCAATTTGGTCATTCTGAGATGTCAATCACGTTAATACGAGCTAAGAAAAAGCTTTTGCAATATTTAGGCACCAAGCAGGGCAACCAGCACAGAATCATAACATTTTCTACGGCAACTGGAATTAGATAGTCGATCTTAGCTTCCCTCCTACGCGTGCTTATGTCATGTCACAAACGCCACTAGCGGAAGCTTTTCTGAGGTACTTGTAATGCCAAGGCTATATCTTTTTAGCTCCACATGAAGAACCTGTACAAATTCTATGATGGGTTCCAAAGTGGGCCTTTCACCGAGACAATCTTGGACCAGCATACTACTAATGATCTTTCCTGTCATCGACTGGCGGACACCAACCTTAGCCACGCCACAAGCAAAAGAAATCCAAAAAGACTGCGCCTCGCTCTACCTACATGACTCGGGGACAGACAGCTAGCCTCCTATGAACAATCGGCGGTCGAATCGCAGCCCACCCACTAAAAGTCAATCGAAACCCAACTGCCCGGCAACAACAATTCAGCACATGAGCTCGAGAACGACTCAATCGAAGAGTCACAGAGAGAGAGAGAGAGAGAGAGAGAGAGAGAATGAGAACCTGAAAGCGATTGGAGGAGAGCTCGTGGGCGATCTCCGACCGCAAGACCGTGAGCAGCCCGAGATCCACGATGGCCTTTTGGCCCTGGCGGAGGACCGAGTTCAGCCTCTGCATCTTCCCCTTCCCCTTCTCCTTCTTCTTCTTCTTCTTCTTCTTCGTCGTCTATCGTCTCTCGCCGAGGCTGGCACGACTTCAGCCGAGGGCCGCGCCGACGCTCGTGCTCGATTCGAGCCCTGATCGACGCGGTCGAGCGAGCGCCCTAGACTAGTGTGGCCGACCTCGAGGCTCGATGCTTGTCCGTCCGTCCTCAAATGCAACTCGCCGGAGGTCGGACGACTTTGGGCGGGCGCTGCCGGTGTTGGATTTGTCTCACTGGCCTCCGCCCGTCGCTTGAGTGCGGTCGGCTCGGTTTTCCTTATTGGTTTATTCAAATTAACTAAAGTTTTCTACTAGCGTACTTTTTCGAAACAACAATTAAAATGCGTTTCTTTCGTACGAAATAAATGATTTAAAAATATTTTTTTAAAAATTATTGCTTGTACCATTTAACAATCTTAATAAATAAAAAATATTTTTATCACGCATGAAAATATCCATAAAAATATATTGTTATCGATAATATAAATATATTTTTTTGACTAAATATTTTAAGTGATTAATTTGAGGATAATACTTTTTAAATCATTTATTTTCTACAAAATAAACCTCATATTAAACCAAAGTTAATCCTGAAAACACTTTTCAATTACACTTCCCAAACATTAGGCTCGTCTTGAAAAAAAAACCCATTGGCCTTTGAGTTTGTGTAAAAGCTTTTTCCAAAGCTGAACTAAATGCGACTTACAACCTTGGGTCTACAATTGGAACCAAGTGTTAGAACCTTGAGGGGCTGGAATGTGTGGGGTCTCGAAAAATAAGTAACTTTTGTTCGGCCTTTATCCTTTTTTTTTATTCACTAAGATTTGTATCAGTTAGATCTTTCAATTTTCTCGATAAGAATTTGATATTTTTAATTCCGTCTTGATAAATTCTTCTTCTTTTTTCCCACAAGGGATCATGATATCTTTCTATAATATCGCGGGTCTCTTTATTGGTTCGATGCACAATTTCGTGGAATGTACGTTAATGGCCATGATTAATTCGATAGAAAGAATGAATAGCATGTATTTTTCGTTGGGGATTTCCTAGAAAAAATCGTTGCATCTTTCTATGATTTCTTATGAAATTTCCAGCGTTGTGGTCTTGCCATGGATCCAACTCCTAAGTCTGACATCAAGGCCTCAAATCGTGTGTCCTAGTCCTCTTTTTATGACATTAATGAGTTTTAAGTTTCATATATATATTTTTTTGTAGAAAATGAATAATTTTAAAAACATTTTTCCTAAAATAATTGCTTAAAATAATTAATCAATGAAAATTATTTTTATTATTTACAAACATGATGTTTAAAAAATTTAACGGACGATGGAAGTATTTTTCATTAATACATTTTTGTAAATAATACAAATTATCATTTAAATATATATATTCCAAATCTTCATTTTTCAGCATAATGAACATCGCTTAGTAAATATAATTTTTTTAATCTTAACATATAAAATCCATACAAAATATGGGGAATTACACTAGTCCTCTATCATAATCAATCACTTTATGGCGAGGGGGTGGTGATTAACTTGAGATATGAGAAGTTATTAGGCGTCAAATCAACATGCATTATCATTTGCTAAGACAACGGGAATACTTCATTACAATTTATTATCTAATTTCCCCACCATTATCATTTGTTGATTTTTTCCTCGAATAAATTTTATTTTAACATCAACATACTAAATTTCATAATTTTTAATAAAAATATCGAGATAGATATAATCTTTTTTTTGTTACTTTAATTTAGTCAGAATAAACAATAAATAAAGAAGTTGTCCCTAAAATAGGAAAAAAAAATGGAGAAAATAACGTTTGAGAATTAGGGCTTTGGAAAGGCTTAAAACCCCTTTCCCTCTCTTTCCCAGGTTCAGCTTCAAAGCTCCGCGGAAGACAGGAGAAGAGAAAGCAATCAATGGCGAACGAAGGAGAGATGGGCAGCTGGACCGATCTGCTCCATTCCTCCACCAAGCTCCTCGACCAAGCCGCTCCTTCCGCTCAGTTCCCTCCTCTCCAGGTTCTCTCTCTCTCTCTCTCTCTCTCTCTCTCTGCGCGCTCGTGTTTACTGGGAAGTGTTGCGAGAGAGCCTCGTAGTTGAGAGCGAAAGTGGTGGTTTCGAGTCTAGAATCTCGGTCTCGACGATGAAGAAGTCCTGCGCGATCAAATGGGCGGACACCCTTTTGGCTTTGCTCTCGCTTGAGCATGGGTTTCCAACTTATTGGGGGGTTAGTCTGGCTGCAGACTAAAGGGCGTCGGGCTTTTTTATATCATTGACTAGATGCGTCGCACGGGCCGGTTGCCCGAGGTGGCGGAAATGTGTAGTAGAATTTGCACCCCTTTTCTGTCCGTTCGGTTGCCTTGTTCTTGTTTCGCCGGACAGTGTCCCAGTTGAAGGGCTTTCGGTTTTGAATTCGGATCTGTAGCTGTTCAAAGTTGGGTCATAATCAGATGCATTATCATTTGGAGCTTAGTTCCGTATCCCAGCTATCTTCAGATTAATGTTATGGGTTTTGCTTTCTGCTGCTGTGAGAATTGTTTCCTCCAGATATTTTTGGGGGGAAAAAGTTATAGTATCAAATGGTTTGAATCAGCTAGCTAGATAAGTTGTGTCGAGACAATTATTTGTTGGCAAAAGAAAAGGAAAGGAAAGATAAAACCCAGTTCTCCAATTAGGTATATGAAGAGAAATCTTGTTGACAGATTCTTTTCCCCAGCGAAATCTCCATTGTCTCTTGCTACTTAAGTTGCTAGTTTGGTCCTATAACTCTAGTTCCCTGCCGTGATCTCTAACCGGTTTGCTGCCAAGACACTACTCCGACTGCTTTTCCATTTTATTATTGGTTGTTAGATGGTGTCATGCCATTAAGGCTGTGCATGCAACCTCTGTGAGTGCAATCGCTTATTGCAGTCACCGATTTCAGTAGCTCATGGTCATTGCCAAACCTCACACAGTTAAATATGGTTGCAGTTTCCACCACACTTATGTTAGTCGTGTCATTGTCTCTTTGTTAATTTGAACTTTCCACACATCTCTATCTCATGTCATCATATGGAACTCTGGAAGCTGATTAGCTAAAAAAACTTGCATTTGCCATTTTGCTTTTGGTCAACACTATACTAAATTTAAGTATGCATGCTGGGTTAATCATGAAGAGCGTACTCGTCATCTAATAGTGATTTTGTGTTGGCTATTTGTGTATCTCTCAGAGGAACCTTGATCAGTTGGAAGCATTATCCAAGAAGCTCAAGTCAAAAACTCTAAGGACTGAAGCTCCATCTCAATCTATTGCAGCCACCAGGTCTTGTATCTGTCTGTAATTCATTGCTTTCACTTATCCTCATTGCGTCAAGCCTGACTACATGGCAATTATGTTGGGTGAATGCATCTTTTATAATTGTGTTGTTTTCAGGCTTCTTGCACGTGAAGGGATAAATGCCGAACAGCTTGCACGAGATCTGAAGTCCTTTGAGCTGAAGGTAACCTAATATTTCGATTCGTTTGACATACTAATTACACATTGCCACTTGTATATTTTTACATTTGACTTTGGCATGATCAATCTACTTTCGGCAATCTTGTAGTAATTGTATTGATCTTTTTGGTTGGTGGAGACTCGTCTAGCTAGGGTAGGGTTGTTTATGGGTGTCTTAAAAGTCAATTAGAATTTCAAACGTGACTTCAGTGCAGATTGTTATCATTGGACATTTGTTTCTTCCTTGAAGATTGAGTGTCAGGAAATGCAACCACAATTTACATCTAGGATATTTCTGATGCTCCTTCCTGTGTGTAAATCAGTCCTTACATGGGAAACACAAGATGTTAATGCAACCACAGAGGTGGTGACATTTGGAAACTAAATTTAATTTAAACAACTTGACAGAGTAATATCAAGGAGTGTGTCAGTTTGAACTATTGATCTGAACTTGAGACATCTAACTCTGATACCATCTTAAAGGATTGTGTAACAGGCTCACAACGTACTTATCTCAACATGTTGTTCAACAATTTTTGATGTGAGGATTTTCATTGCCATAACCTGCAGTGTAGGACATTCTTCTAATGAATTTTCTGTTTGTAGACTACATTCGAGGATGTGTTCCCTGCTGAGGCAACGACTGTTGAGGAGTATTTGCAGCAGGTACTTTCTATTCTTCAATTTTTTATGGTTCTTTTGGTGCTGTTTGTCTGTCGTTTTGGTATGTCATCTGCACCTTGTTTATATAGGCATGTGGGACTGTTTTCTGTTGTTGTTGCATTTCATTTTCTTCTCGAGGACTGAAAGATGCATATCATGAATCTTGATTTCTGCAACCAAATAGATTTGATGACAAGAGCATAATTTTCAAAGGTTCAGGCAAGGTATTGACATTTTTTCCCCATTAAGATATTGATTTAACCTTTTCTTGTACAATTATAGTTGAACAGGATATTGGCATTTTTAAATGTCTCTTTCTCACTTTATATGCCCTTTGTTTTAGTGCTTGGTCTATCCTTAGTATAACCACATGTTACATTGGTTGGGAATTTGGAATCCAATTGTGCATGCTGCAGAGCTTTATCCTTTCATTCAAAGTGTAGTGAGAGGGTGAGAAGCTAATGCTTTTATCTAAACATGGTCTAGATAGTATTTAGGAAAGGGTGGAGTTGATGAAGATGTGTTGTATTGCGATATTCCTTTCTGCTCTTCTTTCTCTCTCTTCTTTTGTTGGATATAATTGCCTCCTAGAACATACTAATGGTATGTTTTCTGAATTGACATTTGCTTGTCCTGTGAGGTCTTGTTTGCTTTTGGCTTTTCTTGCTTCAATCTGAAGCTTTTGTTGTTTTTAGTACATGATGAATAAGAAAGATAGTTTTTTTTTTTTTTTAGCTTCACCAAAAAAAAAAAAAAAAAAAAAAAAGAGATAGTTTTTTTAGGGTTAGAATAATCAGCGCATTGTTTTGCTGGCCTCAAGAAGGTCGATATGATTTCTCAAATCTTACTTTAAAATAGTCAAATGCAAAGATTGCCCAAGAATGCTGCTATAGGTGTTCTTTACAAGGTTTGCAAATATATTTCTTCAACTAATGGCATCTTTTTAAAATGCTTCTAGTTTTTCCTCAGCCTCTTCTGTAATGTCATTTCTGGTGTAAAAATATGATTTCCCTTTTTTCTTCTGGGGAGTGGATGTGTTAACATGCATATATTTGTAAAAATGATGCAGATGGGCCTCTTTAAGTTTGTGCTACAATTTTTTGTGTAGCATGTGTTGTTTCTGCTTTTTGATTTATTCCTGTGCTATTCTTTGTTGTTGATGTTTTTGTCTTCATTTCCTGAATATGGGCAACTTTTTTAGGTCTTTAGAGTTGTGTTTTTCATAGTTGTTAGCGTGATCCCTTGACTAGATTCATGCTAGCAAACTCAAATGAGTAAATCTGTTCTATATTTGTTTCACAAGCATTCCTAAGCGTTCTTCTATCCTGTCATGCTTCTTTTTTTGGGGTGGGTGTTGCATTTTTCAGTCCCTCTCTGAGCTGATCGTGCGATCCAAATACATCATTGTTTGTTGTTGAATGCTCCTCTCCAATGGCTTACCTGCAGCCTTGGAGTCAGTATCACAAACAGTTCCATGCCTTCTGGCTTCTGATCTGCCTTTTCATCTACTAGGTTTTTCCCGTTCAATAGTTGTTTTCCTCTCAACATGCATATATGTAAATGTTCTCTCCTATAAGTTTTTCGTGGAACTGTGCATGTCCATTTATATTTCTGATATTTTTTGTCATATTTCCTAAATACATGGTTGGTAATATAAGGTTCCATGATTTGTTTCTCTTGCTTTATGGAATTTATGGTTATGTACCAATGATGACATGAATTTTTTGCTGCTTCTTAATGTAGGTTCATGAAATAGCAATGGTCTCAGCTATTCAGGAAGCACAGAAGGACAATGTTAGAAGTTTTAATGATTATATGCTGAAAGTATTGGAGGTTGTAACTTGTAACTCAATTATAGAATATTTCAAATTGCTATCTCCACTTTTTCCAGCCCTGGTTTCTAATGGGTGCTTTGCTGTTGTGGCTGACAGGATGATTGGCAAAAGGAAAAGCGTGATTTTCTTCAGAGCTTAAGCCGGATATCATTATTACCCAAGACTAACATTGTTGATTCAGGCCATGGAGGTGCTCGTCTCCCCCAAATAGCCTCAACAGTTTCAAGTCCTCAAGTTTCATCTGGTCCTTCAGGCATGGAGATTGTAGCTGTAGCAAACAAGTCGATTCTTGAGAAAAAAGCTTCTGTCTATGGTGGTGTTGTGAAGGATCTTAACAGTGCCAGAGAGTGTGGCTTGCCATTTAAAGTAATGAAAATCTGGTTTTTATTTATCTATAATAGTTATTGCTGCTCATTACATCTTTTTGTTTACTTGGCATCGAATTTGTGCTGGGGCAGTTCTAAGATTTTACATAGAAGCATATCTTAATCACAGTTTATTGTTATTTGCCTGCCAGCTGGCACCGTCAGCATATGTATTCAAGGAACTTACCATTAGTCATTATTTGTACTTCTTGTTCTCTGCCTTCTAATGGTTGTTTCATGAGTGCGTTTGTTAGATTTATGATGCAGTGTATACATTTGTATTGTTTCACTAAATCTATTTGACTTTTGCATGATATGGGCATAATCTGTTTCTGTTATTGTTCGAATTTCAGCCCGCTACTGCTTTCAAGGGTGCTTATGAAAGTTTGGGTATTAATATGTCTGGGGGAAAATCAGTCAGTATGCAGAAAATATGGCATCTCATTCAGGTGTGGCTCTATATATATTCTTAGCTACTTCTCCATGCCATTCCATAGCTCCCTTTTTCTTCTTATGCCATAGAGATGTAAATATGGTTTGTGCAATAATTTGCTAGGCACTTATGGATGAGGATTCAGTTATTCGGTGGAATGTTTCAAAGAAGATGTCATTGGTAATTGGCGCAAGGCGGCACCTTGAGTGGGGGCATGAGAAGTACATTATGGACATGATACAAAGTCATCCTGCACAAGTATGAAGTTGTTATTTTTACCTTTCTTGTCATTTTGGTTCCATAAAACTTCTATGGCTAAAGCTTCTTGTTTATGTTTAGACTCAAAGTAAAATTGCTGCTTCTGTCATATTTAGAGATATTTCTTACTCGCATCATATAGTAATCAAACTCGACCTTTTTGAAGCAGTATTCAAGGAGCTGGGGCTCTCTTTGTCCAGCTTGTCTCTAACAGATTTCAAGGCATTTAACATGCTAAAATGTATATACTGAGTTTAGTGCTCATGGTTTTGTCCTGCTATTTCTAGGCTGCTCTTGGTGGTGGTGTTGGGAATTTGCAAAGGATTCGTGCCTTCCTTCGGGTCCGTTCTCTTTTTATTATTCAATTATCTGTAGTAGCACATTTTTAATGCTTTATTTTGCGTTAGATCTTTGATTATCCTTAATTCTCATGTTGCAGATTCGTTTGCGTGATTATGGTGTTCTCGACTTTGATGTTGGTGATGCTCGAAGGCAGCCACCTGTTGACACCACGTGGCAGCAGGTTATGAATGCTTCCTTTTTCTATTCCATTTTCTATTTTGGTGGTGAAGTCAATACCATAAGAACATAGAAATTTGGTCTATTCATGTGAAATCCTCATTTTCACTGGGGTGCTGCTGTAAATAAAAACTGCTGATGTTTTACTCTTGAGATTCAGAGTCTTTTGGTTGAGATGACAGTGATTTATGTTTCAGCTATCCCGTCTTACTGTATATGAACTATTACAAGAAGAAAAATATTTATGATAAGAAGCATTTTGTTTTGTTTTTTATGTTAAGAGGGTATTTTGGGCTGCCCTATTTTCTTGGGATATTGCTGATTGCAGTTGCTTTATAAGCACGGAACTCCTATGCCTGTAGCTGACTTATTTTACACATGTCTTGTTTCAACAGATATACTTTTGCTTGAGAACTGGGTATTACAATGAAGCAAGAGATGTTGCCTTGTCATCCCGTAGTGCACATCAGTTTGCACCTCTGGTACTATTTGTTTACTGTTTAAATGTACTGATTGTTGTTCTTCCCTAATGGTTATTTGTTATTGGCAGCTCACAGAATGGATAAATACTGGAGGTATGGTTTCTGCTGAGACAGCTGCAACTGCTTCAGAAGAATGTGAAAAGTTGTTAAGAATGGGTGATCGGGTGGGTCGAGCTGCATATGATAAGAAAAGGTTGTTACTATATGCCATGATATCTGGTTCTCGAAGGCTTGTCGAAAGGCTGCTGAGAGATCTATCGGCACTTTTCACCACCATAGAGGATTTCTTGTGGTTTAAATTGTCAGCCATCAGGGAGTTCCCTCTCGGAGGTTCATCTGCTATTCTAAGTGAGAGTTCAGTCCCCTATAGTTTAGAGGATTTGCAGGCTTACCTAAATAAGTTTGCAGCATCATACTATACCAAAAATGGGAAGGACCCTCTTGTATACCCATATATTCTGCTCCTAAGCGTCCAGTTCCTCCCAGCTATCCTCTATTTGTCTAAAGAAGCAGGCGATGAAGGGTACAACATTGATGCCACTCACATAGCTATTGTGCTTGCTGACCATGGTGTCCTTACGGAAGGTACAGGGGCAGGATCAAAGTTTGGTGTCATGGATGCTTATGCAGAAGCATCTAGCATGATTCAACAGTATGGATCTTCATATTTACATCTTGGAGATCTTTCAATGGCATTGGAATATTATGCACAGGCTGCTGCTGCAGTGGGTGGTGGACGACTATCTTGGACTGGAAGGGCAAATGCGGATCAGCAGAGACAGAGAAGTTTGATGCTGAAACAACTCCTCATGGAGCTGTTATTGCGAGATGGTGGGATTTACTTTTTACTTGGTTCAAGAGGTTCAGGGGAAGAAGGTGAATTGACAAGGTTTATACTGGACGTAAAAACAAGACAACAATTTCTGCTTGAAGCTGCTCGGCAGTGCTTGGAAGCTGGGATATATGACAAAGTATGGTCTTTCTCCCTGTTTTCCTCCTTTTGTAAAATTTAGTTAATATTGGACTGTGGTGTTCCAATCATATCACTGAACTTTGACTTCAATCGCCCAATTACTTTCATTTAGTGGCAATGGATGCAGCTATGACTAGAATTTGGTCAATTTGCCAGCCAATTGCTGACATGTTGGCCATGTGGCCATGTGTATACCACATTGGTACTTTGCTTGAAAATTGACTGGAATTTGGTCAAAGTGCATAAATTGTAAAGAAATAAAAGTTTTCAACATGAGATGATTAAAACTAAAGTTCAGTGAGATAGCATAATCCACTCAAGTTCAGTGACTGCTGATGGAATTTGCCCTTTCTCCTATTGCTTTTATGGAGTCACAAGTGAAATAAGTTTTCAATGAACCTCTGAGTGACTGTGTTTGGTTCATAAAATCTCTTTTTCAAGGTGATTCATGTTCTGCTGATCATTGTGTTTTTCATTGGCTACCCAATAACAGAAGTAAATGTGCTGTGATAGAGGGAGGGAGGGAGAGTCATTGGCTACCCAATAACAAAAGTAAATGTGTTGTGATATAGTTTATTGAGAAATTTATGTATGGAGAAACGAGAGAGAGAGAGACAGAGGGACAGAGAGACAGAGACAGAGAGGGGGGGGGGGGGGGAGGAGGGAGGAGGAGGGAGGAAAGGAGATCATTTTGTTTTGTAAATGGAGGGATCATTTCTTTTGTGTGAATAAATTAGCCATAGTTCATTTTCCTATTTACTATTGCTTGCTCGGTTTCCCTAACTACTTTAGTTCACTCTTTATGTGCAGCTTTTCATTGACACCTAAATTTTCATCTTCAATACCGTTCCATTTATATCATCCCGCATTGCTAAATCTAGAATTTTAATGGATATTTCATCTTGGGACAGTATTGAATCTAGTGTGGTCTTTATACCCTTTTCCTTTGCTTATTCTTTCCTTCCGCATTGCTAAATCTAGAATTTTAATGGATATTTCATCTTGGGACAGTATTGAATCTAGTGTGGTCTTTATACCCTTTTCCTTTGCTTATTCTTTCCTTTACTTATGATTTCCTTGAATTAAATCAGTCAATAGAGATTCTGAAGCGAATTGGAGCGTTCTCAATGGCCCTGGACACCATTAATAAATGCCTTTCAGACTCGATATGTGCTCTTTCACGTGGACGGTTGGATGGTGAGAGCCAGACAGCTGGCTTGGTTCATTCTGGAAATGAGATTTTGGAGACCTACAAATATAGTCCTGAAATCAGGTAATCCCTTGGTAGCTGCTGTCTGTCTTCTAAGTAGCAGTTTCTTTTTGGGTGGATTATTTTCATTCTTTTTAAAGCTTCCGTCATGCTGGATCATTTATTGCTGCAGCATGATGAAACTGGAAAATTGGTCCATCATTTAGATTTCTCCTATTCTAAATATTTTCTTACCTGCTGCCATATAATTGCATAATTCAAATTGCTTGCTTCAATTAGGGCACTGAGGTTGTGCTTTGTGACTAGAAATAACTTATTCGTTTACTCTCACTGTGGACACAAAGGTGTGGGAGGCCTTGGGGCTTGTCAACGATATTAATCATTTATGAAATTAATTGTTCCATGGTTAGACATTTACTTCTCAGTTGCATAATTCCTGCAGTCCTCAGGAGAGAGAGAGTGTTATGGAGCAACAAACAGTGTTAAGACAGCTTGAGGCGATATTGTCGATATACAAATTGGCGAGAGCAGGTCATTATCTGGATGCTTTGAGGGAGGTTGCCAAACTTCCATTTCTTCCATTGGATCCACGAATACCAGATGTTACGGCAGATGTATTGCAGAACTTATCTCCATATGTCCAAGCCTGTGTTCCTGACATCCTAAAGGTTGCTCTTAGTTGTATGGATAATGTGCCTGATTCCGATGGATCACTCCGTGCTCTAAAAGCCAAGGCAAGTGGGCATTTGCATTTTTAAACAGTTCAGTTTTTTGTGTGCTCCAAAGCAGACTATTGTAAATTCCTAGCCACTTTGGGATATCTTCATATATTGTGTTTGTTTGATGGAAAAAATCAACTGAAAGTCAGCATTTATGCTCCTTTTTTTTGGATGCTCACTTGATGCTCTTCTTTGCATCTGCAGATTGCGAATTTTCTTGCAAACAATTTGAAGAGGAATTGGCCACGTGATCTTTATGAGAAGGTTGCCCGAAGCTTGTGAATCCAAGGTGGCAGTCTCTCAGTTCCTACTTGTCCTCTAATGGGCAGGTTGCTTTTGCGTGGGCTAGTTTTGATTGTACATGATGGGTCTTTAACATAAGCGCCACCATTGTAAGAAAAAGTTAGTCAACATGGGGGTGTATTTACATTCTCGAGTGGGCAGCAAAGCTGATGGTTGTTTCAAATGCTGGAAACTGCTGTGATGATATGCCCCTCTTCCTTGGTCTGCAATATGCCTAGCAAGAGTGAAAAGTAGAAATGGTGTAATACCAGATCCGAAGAGGTTACTTTTTTGACTTTGCATATCTTCATTCCATGACGAACAAAATTTATGTCCGGAGGAACTTGTGATACATATTAGGATGGAGGTTCAATAGTTTTTGAGGTGCCTGTTGATTATGAAGTGATTACTTAATCGTTATCACAGCCATCGATTTTAATCTTAAATGTCAGATAGGAAGCTGATGTATGTTAGCTTGTAATTTCAAAGAAATGGTCAGCTGGAGTCTCTGTGCGCGTGTTTCATTCATTGTGACACTTCCTGAGATGAAAGCCAGCTACTATGAGTTTCTATACCACCTTCCGATAGTGTTCTTTTCATCTTTTTCCTCAGAACTAAGAGGGAGTCTTCTTAGCAGGTCTTTGAGCTAGTAAGCGACGATGGGATATGGACTTTAAAATCTTCTATCATTTTTTTTGTTCATTTTTCTCTTATTTTCCTTTTGTTTTGGCTATAACTGTTAATTTTTTTTTTTTTATGAGGGTAATGACCGGAAATCTCTATCAACGATCTGTTCATTTTTCTCTTATTTTCCCTTTGTTTTGGCTATAACTGTTAATTTACGTTTCAATTTGAATATGTTGAAGTTTCTGGAGTCATAATGAGCTTGTCTATGGACTGGGAGATGGTAAAAGGCGTCGGTTATATGTGTAAAAAATGGAAAATCAGAAGGCAAAGATGAATGTAATTGAGGCTCATGCTCGGAGAAGAACTGTATATCTCTTGTCACAATGCTACGTGTGAATAAAGGGGAAAATTGCCCAAAAAATTTCAGTCTTAAATATTTTAATTTTACTAATTGAGTTTTAAATGTTTTTATGTTTTTCCAAATGAGTGATGTGGAAATTGGTTGTCTTACATGGTATAAATGATGTTGATGTTGATAAATTTTATCATTTTTAAAAAGATTTCTGAATTTATTATCATTTTATTAATTTTTCTTCTAAGGTCCATGCGGGCTGGCCACTGGTTGACCTTGCTTTGGACTAGCGAGGTTTTACAACCCTTGCCTAGTGGTCGACAATGATGGATTAGAAGTTGATAGATTACATTGAATATTTATCAAAAGTCAATGAATTATAAGTTTATAGATCATGTTGCATATTAAGTTAAAATCCATGGATCATATTGAATAAATTATTAATTTATGAATCACATTTCACATTCAGTTAAAATTTAGGGATGGTTTGTGTCGTTTTCTCTTTTAAAGAACTATATGTGAATCTACGTGTTAACATTTGCATTTTGTGAGAATTTTAAATGTTTGAAAATTTTTGATCAAGAAAAAATAAAACATAAAAGGTCGATCCAAATAGACCATGAGAGTACGAACATATAAATTCTGAAGCAATGTGTTTACTAGCAATTGCTTTTAAGATTTTTGTCGCAATCAAGAGGGCAATTAGTTGAATTGGAATATTGCCCTTTTCTTGTACATAGTACAAAACTAAGCAGTATATTAGACTTTCTTTGTTTTGTAAAAAATGAATGGGTTGGAAAATATTTTCTTAAAAATAATCATTTATATTATTATATTAATATTAAAATAAATATACGAAAAATATTTTCATTGTCTACAATAATATTTAGATTATATTGTTATTAATAATAATGAAAACACTTTTTGTCAACTAATCATCTCAAGTGATATAAATGATAGTTTCTAGGAAAATACTTATCGCATTATTTATTTTTAATGAATCAACAATAGTGAAGTTGAGATATTTTTCTAATTTTACTTTACAAATGTCTGCCATTACTCATTAAAAAATTCATTTTCAATGAAGTGATTATTGTTTTTATGTAATATTAATAATTTAATGAGATAAGTGCACTGAAAATTTTAAAACTTGTTATGAAAATACAATCGAGTCTTAAAAATTTTAAGAAGTGTAATTAAGTATTAAATTGATCAAATTAGTACAATTAAATTATTCAGTTAGCTCCGTTCAAATTAACAAATGAAAAATGTTAACATTGGTTATTATTATTATTATTATTATTTTTTCTCTATGTGATGATGACATGATTAAAAAATAAAACATAACACTAAAACAATGTCATTTTGATTAGAATTTTTTTTTTCAAAAGAAACTTTACTTAAATTAATATTAAAAAATTAAAAAAATACAAAAAAGAGCAAAAAGCAGGTCAGGGCTTGCAACCCTTACCTTCGTTGCCCCCACAATCTCTACAAAGGGCCGGTGAAGGTGAAGGAATGATTGGCCAGGGTCAATGGGCCTCGGTTAGGGGCTTGCGACCCTCGCCAAGGGCCTACAGGCCATCCTAATTTTTCTGTCTTTCCTTTTTTTATTTTTATTTTTCTTATTTTAGCATAACTTAAATGAAATTTGTATTAAAAAAAATAAATTTGGCCCAAAATGACAATTTTAGCTATGTCATGTCAGCATTTTTTATTAGTTAAATTAGACAAAGTTAACGGAATGATTTGATTGCATAAATTATAGAACTTTTATGACTCACACTCTTTAAAATTTTTAAGACGCAATTACAATTTAATGATAAGTGTGAGAACTTTTAATACACTTTATCCTTACTTCGACGATGGAACTACGTAGGCTGCTGACTAAGGTTTACAAGAGAGTCGGCGGGTTAAGATCAACGGCCTAAAGCCGGTCCAATTCGCTCACTCTGGGTCCGACCGGACTCAGTCGATTCATCAGACCTAAAGTAGTCTCGTCGCCTGGTTAGCTTCCCTTCAACGAGTGCACCGGCGACCATGGCCGTCGTCAGCTCCCGCTGAGCAAGGTGTCGGTCCGGCGAAGTGAGGAGAGAGAGAGAGAGAGAGAGAGAGAGAGAGAGATGGCCATCGGGAGGAGCGGCAGCAGCAGCAGCGGCAGCAGTGCTGCGAAGGCGGCGGTGAAGAAGGCGCTGGGGGAGATGGGCTTCAACAGCAGCGGCGGCGCCATCAACTGGTTCCCCGGCCACATGGCCGCCGCCACCCGCGCCATCCGCGACCGCCTCAAAGTCTCCGACCTCGTCATCGAAGTCCGCGACTCCCGCGTCCGTACTCTCTCTCCCTCTCTCCCTCTCTCTCTCTCTCTTCTTCTTGTTCTTTTTCTTTGTTTGTTTTGAATTCTGATAATCTGTGTGCATGGAATTGGTGATTCGCCTCGCTTGTCTTCGATCAGATTCCGCTGTCGTCGGTGAACGCGGACTTGCAGCCTCACCTCTCCAAGAAGAGGCGGGTGATCGCGCTGAACAAGAAGGATTTGGCCAACCCCAACGTCATGCACGTAAAAAAAAAATCCCAACTTTCGCTTTTCTCTGCTTTTCCCACTTCCGTAACGATTCCCTCGAGCATGCCTTTCGTGGCAACTGATCATTCGGGTTCTCGTCCCTTGGTGTTTGCCGTGCAGAAATGGACTCACTACTTCGACTCTCGGAATCAGGACTGCCTCCCCATAAATGCCCATAGCAAGAGCTCTGTTAAGAAGGTCCGTCAAAATGCGTTTGCTTTTTGATACCGGCGCCTTTAATTCAGTGCATCTGCTTGTCAAGAACATTAAGGGATGTACTCATAGAAGTTTTGGGGGCCCTCTTAATTTCGTAAAGCCTAGGATAGATGTTGGTCAAGAAAGCAAGAATTGACTTTGGCAGTCGATTTGCTCTGTTGCATAAAGCCTTCGCCCAGGTTTCAAGAATCAATCTGCTTGGCCATAGGCTGAGACCAACTACTGGAGTTTCGCATTCTTGTCCAACGTGGCAGTGTCGAATTTGCTTTAGCCTTTGAGGTTTGAAAACTGCAACTGGATTTTACCAATGAAGATTTGCTTCTGTTGTTGCTAGGTGTCTTTTTCTCTTAGCTGCTTTTGACCTGCATTTTGCTATCCCTTCTTAGTAATTGCTGCAAGACACTTTGTTTTATATGTCTTACTGTAAGGGAATGCTGCTTCCGTCAATGCAGTAACTGCACGATTGTGCCTTTTCTCTTCTTGGAGATGTGACGCCTTGGATATTTGTAATTCTTTTCCATAGCTTCTGGATCTTGTGGAGGTTAAATTGAAGGAAGTGATTTCAAGGGAACCTACTCTCCTAGTCATGGTGGTTGGCGTTCCTAATGTGGGCAAATCAGCTCTTATTAATTCAATTCATCGAATTGCATCATCTCGTTTTCCTGGTAAGAGTTTCCTCTTCCTCGCAATGTGTATTGGCAAGAGATACAAACCTCCTCTTTGGCAGTTGACCTCATCTGTGTAGAAAAATACTCCACACCCGATAATTTGATGGTGCGATACAATTTTCTTAACAACTAAGTATAGTGAGGTTGAGGCTTAATCAAGTACCATGGATATATCGTAATGTTACCTGGTAACTTTGCTTTATTTTCTATTGCTTTATGATGGTGGCTTTGACTTTTCTTAGTGCAGGAGAAGATCAAGAGAGCAACAGTGGGCCCCTTGCCTGGTGTTACGCAAGATATTGCTGGTTTCAAGGTCAAATTTTCTTCCGCTGTTATAAAAATTATGGCGGCTTTCTTTCAAGCAGTCTGACTTTGCAATTTTGTGCATGAACTCAGAACTCTCTAGATTGATAGATGCATGATCTTGGCTTTGTTGATTGACTGCTTTTGTATTAACATGCAGTGAAAAGACATCGGCAAACTTTTATAATTAATCCTCAGACTCTTGCTTTTATATGTGCTTGAATACAATCACAGATGAACTTTCTTGCCATCTGTTAACATCCTTTCCTTTCCTTCTTTTCTCATTATAGATAGACCTAATAATAAAACTTTCCAATTTATCCAATGTTCTCTTACGTAATATAGTTGTATATATTTTAATCTTTTCTGATTTTGGCCTGTGATGTGCAGATCGCTCATCATCCAAGTATCTATGTTCTTGACACTCCCGGTGTACTAGTTCCTAGTATCCCAGACATAGAAACAGGATTGAAGCTAGCTCTTGCAGGTTGGCTATTGTTTCTGTTTGTGTTTTTGCACTCTCTACCTTCTATAATTTGATCATCTGCTCAATTCATTTTGCTGCAGGGCAGTCCTTTTCTAAACTACTAAACTTGTAACTTGTGATTTGGGCATCTCTCTGCTACTTCTATTCAACTTAGTCTGCCATAGTGTAGTGCACACTAGGGGAAAAGGATTGGACATTAGCCATCAACTTCTAGATGTTGTGACCTGGCAGAGCTTTGTGAAAAATTGTTCACCATTATTGAGAAGAGATTCTAAAATTTTCCAGCTTATAAATGTAGGGAAATTAGTGTATGTTAGAATGTTTCACGCATTCCTCTTTAAGTATTGAAGATGGCTGAATTGCTTGAACCCAGTTTCATCATTAGGTAACCCCGTCCTGACTGTCATTTGGGTTATAGAAATGGTAGATAGATGAATCTCATCCGAGAATATGCTATGATGACTTTATTAAGCAGAGCTTGGGGCATTGGAAGTTGTCTTTTGGTCTTTGGCTTTACATAGTGCAGCCTCAATATGATTTAACTAGACGACCACATTGCTTGACGAGGGAGAAGTATAATCCATCTGGTACTTGTTTCCATGTTTTTCTTTTGATTGGTAAAAAGAAGTATATCTTATATATATATTCCCTTGTCTGTTTTATTAAATTTTACCCTTGTTGGTGGAATTTGCATTTTCTTGATTGGTGAGTTGTTCACTGTTTCCTGCTTCAGTTTTGCCCTCTTTCCACATCCCTCATGCCTGGAGATATAGCTTAGTGTCAGTCCCTCTTGTATCTTCTTTATAATATAACTTATGTATTAAATGTACCTGCAGGGTCTGTCAAAGACTCAGTGGTTGGTGAAGAGCGCATTGCTCAGTACTTGTTGGCAGTATTAAATACTAGAGGCACCCCCCTTCACTGGAAGCATTCAAATAACAGAAGAATGGAGGGTATTCGATATGAACCAGAAGAAAAGCATGATTACAACCTTAAAGATCTTCGGCCAAAGAAGAAGCCACCTAATGTCTCTGATGTCCTGTATATAGAGGTACTTTCTATGTACAATATGTGCCTATATATAAGGTTTATAACATGTCATGATAAACTTATAGTATTTGTTGGTAATTGATTGTATGCACCTGGAAGTTGTGGTCTTGGGTACTTAGATACTAAATTCATTTATAGTATTCCATACATTTTCATGATAATGACCCCAAAATCATTAGCAGTCCTTGTCATTGAAAGCCCTTATAGTTTTG
Organism: Eucalyptus cladocalyx; assembly: GCA_017140615.1. NCBI lineage: Eukaryota > Viridiplantae > Streptophyta > Magnoliopsida > Myrtales > Myrtaceae > Eucalyptus > Eucalyptus cladocalyx. Next base: position 18,641,270 of record CM029526.1, read on the forward strand.
AGCTGCTTAATTCTTCCTGTAGATGATAGCTACAAGTTGCCTTGAAAATTGTGATCCACTTGAATTAATCTTCACTTCAAACTTGGAGTTTTGACTGGATGGATTCCGCCTTTAGATTATAGTAAAAGCAAATCAGTGCAACCATCAGAAGAGACGATTTTTTGCAATGTGACCCTTATGTTAAACTATGGTGATCGTTTGTAAATTTACTGACTCTTCTTATTTAGTATGAAAGTTATTAGTTCATTTATTGACATTGATCTAGAATGGATTCTGTGCAGCATCTTGAATTGATATGAAGGACCAAATAGACAAATGCCATGCCCACGATATTGCTAGAAATTTTGGTCAGCAGACCATGTTGCCAAAAAAAAAAGAAAGTACAAGTTAAGGGACTCAGTTCATAGTCCATAGTCTCTCATTTTTAATGCACATCATGTGGGAAATAGTATTGGGAGGACAGTGTAGTCTATAAATGAAAGATGCCTGTGAAGATTTGAACTTGGTACTTCAATGTTTTGAGATAGTGGAGAAAACATGTATCGATTGTAATTTCATTTGTTAGAAAGATTTAGTATAGATTTAATCCTTTAAGTTTTAGTATTTGTATGAATTGATCCTCTAATTATTATTTAGGTCAATCAACTCCTCTAACTTTCTGGATTTGTGCTATTTTGTCTTATAATTTCTATTTTGGGCAATTAGGTCCTCTAAATTTCTAGATTTGTGCAATCAAATCCTTAAGTCTAACTAAACCGTTAATTTAATTAATGATGTGGCATTGCATATGTGACAGAAAATTATATGTGATGCTAATTTGCTGCCAAATGAGCAGAAATAAACGGGAAAAACGAGGAAAAAAAATCCTGATTTGACAGTATTAGTCACGGTGGGTAATCAAAACGCTTGAATGCACCAAGTAGGAAAGTTAGAGGATTTGATTGCAGAAAATAAAACTTAAGAGGACCATATTGCTCAAATCCAGAAAGAGGAGGACTTGATTACACAAATAAAAGTTAATCAAATTACACAAATTTCGAAACTTAGATGACTAAATCTGTACTTAGGGGTGAGCAGCGGTCTAGGGTTGACCCTGGACCGACCTTGGACCGGCCCAACCACTGCCGGTCTTGGTCCGGTTCCCAAGGGGATTGGGTGGTCCTTGGTTCTGAAATTTCAGGACTAATCTTTTGTCGGGTTGGTCATCGGTCCTAAGAGTTTTGGTTTTAGGTCAACCCCTGGACCAACTCTATATATTATATTATATTATTTATAATTATTTTATACATTCAAACCTAAATAAAATGTCTGTTATATTATATTATATTGAGATGTTCTATCAATAGCACTAATAATAATTTCAATTTAAAACTTTTGTTGAGTATTAATTATGTGTTGTTTGTTTTGTTTTCAGGTGTTAGAAGTTCAAGTGAACTAACAAAATGTGAAGTTATATATTCATGGTTTATATTAAGTATTTTAAACTTTTTATGATTTAATTGTATTTTACTAATGAATTTCAGCTGCACTTTGCTTTTCAATTTGTGTCAAATGGTAGAATTTTTTGAAGAGTAGAGTAGTACTGCAATTGCTACGGTGATTTGCTAGTTAAGTGGTGTGAAGTTTATTTTTTGGTTGAGTGGACTCTATATGATCAAATGCAGGAAAACGCTTTTTTGCATATGGTGTTATGTTAAAGATAGATGATTACAATAACTTTCCATCTTATCCCATATTTCGATGAGCGGTTAGCATGTACGAAATTTCTATTATTATGTTATCTTAAATTTGCTAAATATGTATTGGTATTTATTGTTTAGTTGCACAATGCCGCATTGTCGATGAATGTGTAATTTGAATTTATAGGTTTGCTTTTTTAGGGAATATAAAAAATAAGACGAAAAAAAATTATTAATCGGTCCGGGTTGACCAGAACCGGACCGAACCCCTTTGGGTCGGTCTGGTCCTTGGTCCCGGAGCTCAATAAGGTCGGTCCTCGGTCTAAAAATTGAGGACCGACGTTGTACAGTTGGTTCAGGGTTAGGGGTGGCTCGGATCAACCCGGACCATGCTCACCCCTATCTGTACTCACCCCCCCCAAAAGAAAAAAAACGGTTATGATATAGTCAAGAAGGTGAAACTGCAAAGGTAGAAGGTTGTATACTAAGAGCTAAGAGTTTGTGTTTCTAGAAGCCTTTCAAAATAGATGATTTCTGAAACTGCTTTTAAAGTTCATTTGAGCAGTGTTAGCTCCGTGTCTTTCTTTATAATTAAAATCCCGCAGATCATGCCTTGTAAAATTGCTGTTACTGGTCTGTTTGTTGGAGTTAGTTCCTTTCCTGTTAGTGACTAACTGGTATCTTTTTGGAGCTTCAGCTTGCTTTGTGTATGGGTTTGCACCTTGTTGGTGCCTCTACAATGAAGCTTATAGTTTTTACTGATCCAAAAAGTGGATTGCAATTATCAAAAGTTGAATCTGTTTTGGTTGGGATTAGTAGGGTGATAGCTGCTTAACTACAATTTGCTCATGGATAGTCATGCATTGCTTGCAGGATATGGTGACAGAAGTTCAACGGGCATTGTATTTTTCTTTGTCTGAATTCGATGGTGATGTGGAAAATGAGAATGACTTGGAGTGCCTCATCGAGCAGCAGTTTGAGGCACTGCAAAAGGCTCTGAGGATACCCCACAAGGCATCGGAAGCTCGTATTATGGTATCCAAGAAGTTTCTTACTTTGTTTAGAACAGGCAAACTTGGTCCCTTCATCCTTGATGATGTCCCTGCAGTCAATACTGCATCATGAAAAGTTCTTAGGATCTGCAGGAGTTCATTTGTATTTGAATTTATTTTGTGTAATGTGACCTGATGTGGAGTAGGTTTTTGGCAGAGTAATAGTTGGTCTCTAAAATTACCTAATAGTTGTGCCTTTGTAAGTTATTTTCAGGTTCTTCCTGTTGTAGGTCTAGTATACAAATCCATTAACTGTAAAGTTGAATCTTAAGACCCGATTGAGCATTGATTCCTTTGGTATTCTTATTTAAAATTGAAGGTTTTGTTTCTGTTGCCTTGTGTTATCTTCTGGTAAATATTATGTCGGATCCTTTTGAATTTATGCTTTCCTGTGCATCCATTCCCATGGTACTTTCTGGTTCTAAGTATCACTGCGGTCAATAATTAATCAGAAATTGCAGACATTTCCAGCAGACTCATGAAAGGCCTCTCTTGCCTGTGAAAAAATACATGCTCGCCCGCAAGAATTGTCTCTTTGTGAAATGAGAAGTACTTGGATGAGTGCCCAACCAGTCATTTTTCTAGATGGAAGGACAAATGCCGTAAATGAAAGAAGATTTGGGCCGAAGTATCGTGAAGCTTTTAAATTGCATCGATATTGCGTTGGTTGTACATGTCAAGACATGCGGCATGAGACGCAGGGTGGCATATAAATGAAAATATGATGGCAGACAATGCAATGTCCATAAATTTCTCCTTGGTTCGCATCAGATCCAAAGATTGTGAGACTCGCCTTGGCATTTGATGGTGTTAATCCGTATGGCAACCTCAGCATTAGAATGTGGCATGTGGCTGGTTCTATATTTCCCATATAATTTGCCGCTTTGGAAGTGGCATGAAGTCATCGTTAAATTTGCTTTCATTATTGCTTTCATTATTGATTCCTGAGTCACACGCTCCTCGAAGAGACATAGGGTCTACCTTCAACCGTCGATTGTCAAGTTAAAAGCATTATGAGGAGCGTCGAGACCTTCCGTCATGTTAAACAGTGTGATTTTCGGATGCATGTCGCAGTGCTTTGGATCATCGACGGTTTTCCTGCTTACTGTGGCCTACCTGGATGGTGTACGAAAGATTACAAACTATGCCCAAAATGCAATGATAGCATCTTAGTAGGGGCAATGGTAGATGGGACTGTTTTTGTAGTTTCCCCTCGACTTTGATTGGTTTATTCCCCGTTAGTACCACTTGTTCATGTCTAAATCCTAGTCATCATTTCCATGATATGTGGGAGAAATGTTAAAGTTTTCATTCTTATAATTCATTAATGGTGTTATCGTTTATACCTTCCTAACAAGTAATCCGGATTAATCTATGAAGTTAAGCAGCGACGGGGCAGACACCGGAACACTCTCAAGCCGCTCGCAGGTCTTCTTCTGGAGCTTTTTCTTAAAATTCTTCTTGTTTAATTTTGAAGCTATGGAAATTTTTTCCTGAAAACTTGATTGTTCGTTTGAAATTAGTTGGTTGTGAGATTAAATGCAGGAGAATTTGCTGGCTGTGTTTTGCGTTGATGATTGCTCTTCCTCTGGTCCAACCATAGCCTGGACCTTCCTCACCTCAAGACCTTTGGGAAGATGTACAAGAGGAGTTGCAAAACAAAAGCGAAACGTCGGAAATATGTTAGTTGCCTTGAATAAATGAAATAACTTCCTGGTCTGATCTGCGGTTATAAGAAATCTCATATTATCTAATATTTCTTATTTACAAGAAGTTATAAAAATCCTAAATTAGTGGTTATAGACATAGTTACCAAGCAATTTTGTTTTTTTTTTGTTTTTTATATTGATTGCTTCTTGTTGATAGCATTGTTAATTAACTTCTCAAGTCTTGATGCAGCCTTTCAACAGTAAGTTTTACGTTGTGTTGCCAATAACTTCATTGGCAAGTTATCAATTATCTTCAAATTGTTGACCATTCTGTTTTATTGATGATTTTTGTTTTGAACAAACCCTGCTCTCTTCGACTAGTCGGTCTTGTCGATAATAAAAACAAAAATTGATCATTTTTTGACGTCAACAATAATGAGAATATATGCGTCAATTAAATCTTAACCAGAACTAAATTACTGAAACATAGAACTCATATTATGTCGGGTTTATTTATTTCGATGTCAGTAGGATAACTAATTTTTTCTTCTATTGTGATTAATGAAGAACAGTGACCCAAAATTTTGTCATGCAATGGACCTTCTCCTTATATTATTAGATTATATAAACAAATTTTACTCTTTAGTTACTCGCCGATGATGTGGGCTTGAGGGGAGGAAGATGATGCTAAAACATCACGTGAAGAGAGAGAGAAAGAGGGAAAGAGAGAGTACAGAGCATGCAGGGGTTACGAGCAATCGCCATACACACGTCCGAGACTGCAGAGAACAAAGCCAAGCGACCCAAACGGCTTTCTTTGTTCTTTCTTAGTCAAAAGCCACAACTGTACGTGTTTGCGTGATCGAGGACCGAGTGCGCGCAGGTCAATGTACGTTAAACTCGCGCATGAACCCAAGGTGGTGGTCGCCAACTGCACCGCGCGCTCTCTGTGCGTCCGTGACTGTGAGCTACAAAACGAGACCACCAAGTGAGCGAGCGAGACACGAGAGAGAGAGAGAGGAAAATGATGGAGGTGAGGAAGGATGTGATGGACAATGACATTGCAGAGAAAGAGAGCGACAGCGTCCGCGGCCAATCGTCCGCGTCCTACCTGGTGTGGGACGACTTGACGGTGTCGGTGTCGGCCGGTTCCAAGAGGAAACTGCTGAACCGGCTCAGCGGGTATGCTCAGACGGGTCGGATCTTGGCCGTCATGGGTCCTTCCGGTTCTGGAAAATCCACTTTCCTCGACTCATTGGCAGGTTTCTCTCCTTGTCTCTGCCAACCTTCTCGTTTTGGAACATTTTCTTTCAACAATATATCCATTAACTTAGCCTTATATTATTCAATTTTTATCTGAGTTATTATACGGTTTGACCGCCGGTGAAATCCGAATTCCACCACCGAAGCATTACTTACGAAAACTCCCGGTGATACTGATATAGTTACTGAAAGAATAAGACCACAAGCATTGCCCATATATGAAAAAATACAGCAGCTTGACATAGTCACCAAAATCATTAATAGCATTGAAGATATTGCAGAAGGCTACGATGATTACTCCTTTCCATAGCCAAATTTAGAAGTGTAGAAACGAAGTTACACATGGAGTTTAACTTTGTGACTAACCAAAGTGCAGGAAGCTGTTTTTGTTCATGAATTTTGCTTAAAAACGACCGCTCCCCAAAAGCTTTCTTTAACTTTTAATCCTAATTTTGCTTCAAGCTTTTTTTTTTTGTCTAAAAAAAGAACTTCTAACTTTCACTCTAATTCCAAATGTACTTCGTGTCCCAAAATTATCACTAGTTTTCATTTTCCAAAATTATCAATATTAGAAGACCGCCATTGTTCCATATGAATTTTAGTAATGAATTTTTAATTGGCCTTGATATTGATAATTCCAAAGAAACTAGTGGTTATTTTTGGATGGGCAAATTTTGAACTATGGTGAAAATCCATGGTGCCTTTTTTAGATTGAAGAAAATTTCGTGTCAATATAAGTTGGTTTTTTTAGAAAATTAAGACTTACTTTTGGTCAAGCTCTTATGCTGGCACAATTTTTTTTATATTTTTTATATTTTATTTTTTTATCTTATAAAAATCCACAGCTTTGAATTGGTACCCAAATCTAGCTCCTTGTCATGTTTCCATCAAATGATATCATTAAAGATTCGACAAGTCATTCCATTTGTACTTGGCAAGAACTTAATGAGGGTCAAATTTATGATGTTATGTGAAAGTTGGTATTTTATTGCAAGAAAAAAAGTTTGGATTAGAATTGGGCCACAAAGTAAAGTCAAGACCTATTTATAAGACAAAAATATGGGTTAGAATTGGGTTATGATCTAAAGCTAATATTATTCTATGAGAAAAAAATTGTGTCAAAATTGAAATTCAAGGTAAAGTTGATGCTTTCTAAGACTGAGTATTCTTTTTTGTAAAATCGCATACTTCTTTCCTTTCTTGACGGGGATTGGAGTGATTCATATTTTATGGCTCAAAACTAGCCCTCAAAGTCGCTCTCATTTTCGAGACCGCATCTCTGCGAATCAGAGACTTTCCCAGGTCCGGAGCCGACCCGTCCTCTTCATACAATGGCCTGATAATGCCTAGGCACATCAACTTCCACTTAAAGGGACTATTTGGTTGCTTCATAGTCGACATGGGATGAGAGAGAGAGAGAGAGAGAGAGATTTCTAACGTAGCATTCCATAATTTAGGTACATAGGCACATTTACTGCATAAGTACGTATTTGACCTAGCATACGTATTTCAACCACTTAGCACCCACTTCAATCGACTACTTATTATGCTTTTTTTTTTCAACAGGTCGGATATCTTCTGACGTAAGAAGAGGGGGAAATATTTCCCCAAGTGGGAAAAAGATGAAGCCCATAAACCACAAAGATCTGGTAAGCACATCAAGTCATTAGGTCTAAAGTTAGCTTTTGTTGTAAATTATTTGTGGTGGACAAACTTTATACAATAGAGAAAAATAGATTATGAGACAAGTATTTTGACTCTTGTGGAAGATAATTCTCTAGGTTTATAGGATTAAAAATCCCAAATCAGTACCCCCATGACATATTTTTCCCAAAATAGTTTGTCTTACAAATGATCCCAACTGTTCTAGCGATTAAAAGAAAACTTTAGTCTAGCAATTGTTAGATCATCTGTGGAATAACAAGATTGCTTCCATCAGCTTAATCCGTGCTTTCTGGCTATAGTTTCAGCTTCCCATACTAATACTGTAGCTAGTGACCTCTAAAATGAAGCATCAGCAGGCCACTCTTCTGTCAATTTTGTTTCATGAAGCATCCTTTTAGCCCACAAAAGATTAAATAATATATTGAACTTCCTCTGATTCAATCTGGCGGTTTATGCGTGTGACCGGATGACATTCTTATAATCAAAATTTGGTTGGTTTTGCAATGTTTCTCCTTTCTGAAATTTGAGCTTGTAAAATGGCAAATAAATTTCTATTTGGTGATTGATGTTTCAACCTGGGTCTCATTCTTGAATCTTCTCATTTTGTGCATTTTTTCAGTCCTATGTGACTCAAGAAAATTTTTACTTGGGCACTCTCACTGTCAAAGAGACAATAGCTTACACAGCTCATCTGAGGCTTTCTTCCGAAATGACGAAAGCTGAGATTGATGAGGTGGCTGAAACGACCATCAAGGAGATGGGACTTGAAGACTGTGCAGAGAACAAGATTGGTAACTGGCACTTGAGGGGCATAAGCAGTGGAGAAAAGAAAAGACTCAGCATCAGCCTTGAAATGGTGACAGGCCCATTGATCTTGCTCCTTGATGAGCCTACCACAGGCTTAGATAGCGCCTCGGCTTTTTTTGTCACAAGAGCTCTAAGAAATATTGCAGATGAAGGTAGAATAGTTATTTGCTCAATGCACCAGCCGAGCAGTGAAGTTTTCGATCTTTTTGATGATTTACTCCTTCTGTCGAGTGGAGAAACTGTGTTTCTGGGAGAAGCCAAAATGGCCATTGAGGTAATAAAGAGTCAACACTTCATTCTACCTCAAGAGGCATTTCGGCTGTGCAGAAGCAAGATCATTTAATTTAACTCCCGGTGCAGTTCTTTGCAGATGCTGGATTTGCTTGTCCGAGGAGGAAAAATCCCTCTGATCACTTTCTGCGGTGTATTAGCTTGGACTTCGGTTCTGTGACTGCCACTCTATTGCTTTCTCCTAGAAATTGTGTGAGTTTTAACTCGAAGACTTCTAGACTCTGCATCAGTTCTCCTAATATGTAAAGTGACTTCCGCCTATTATCCGGGCTTGCTATTTTATCTTGCAGCAAAATCCGGCCTCGTCTGGTTTTTCAATGAAGATGAAAACAGCAGAGATTAAAGCCACACTCATCCAAAATTACAAATCCTCAGAGTATTCATGCGCAGTTAGGAGGAAAATGCAAGAAATTGCAGCTACTGTAAGCATTCCAGCTCAGAAGATATATAAATACAGATCATGCTCATGCAGTCATTTTTTTCATCTTTCCCACTTACCATAGTTAATGAACAATGTCTCCATCTGTGCTTTTTGAAACTGATGGAGTTACCTCTATATTGAAGTAGCATTTTCCAGAACTGATGTTATCAAAACTGAATCTCTTCTGTTGAAAACAGAAGGATTATCAGGTCTGCCAGTTGAATAAGAAAACTAATTCCAGCAAGTGGAAGCAGCTCAGGATTTTGACTCATCGGTCCTTCATCAACATGTATAGGGACATTGGATACTCCTGGTTGAGGATCATGTTCTACGTTTTATCATCAATAAGTACCGGAACTCTATATTTTGACATTGGATACGACAATGGGGCAATTATCAACAGAGGAAAGTGCATTTCATTTATCTACGGCTTCATGATATGTTTATCTTGTGGTGGTGTCCCTTTCTTTGATGAAGAACTGAAGGTATAGCAAAGTGTCGAGGCTGGTCTATTTTTCTCTATTATATATCAACAGTATCTTCATACATGAGGTAATATTAAAATGATATGTTACTAGGACTAGAACTAAGTTTCCTCTGGAGGGCAGACAAGCCCCACCATGACAGGTGTGAAGTTGCATGTCGTAGCCTATCACGCTGTTAATAACATAAATCTAACTAATGAACTTTTAGTTGACGGCCTACTCCGACTCAGTCACAGAGGAATGTGAGAATTGCACAATTAGTTAGAGAGATTAAAGCAAGAATATACATTTAACATAACAAAGGAGAAACCTTTTCATTGTATGACATCCTTTTCTTGTCTAAATCAGGTATTTTATGCCGAGAGACTCAATGGGCATTATGGTGAGACAGTGTTCGTGCTTGCGAATTTCCTTTCTTCGCTCCCTTTCTTGGTGGCGAATTCTCTGCTTTCAGGAACAACGATATTCTACATGGTGAAGCTTCATCCAGGGTTCTCTCACTATGGTTATTTCTGCATTAATCTCTTCTGCTGCATCATCGTTATTGAGAGTTGCATGATGGTTGTGACCTCATTTGTCCCCAATGCCTTGATGGCCACAGGAATTGGAGCTGGTGTCATCGTAAGCAAATTTTCTCTCCTAAACTTTCCTTCTTGTAATTGTCATAAAGTATGTTTTCATAGCTAATTTTTGTGGATTCAGGTTCTAATGATGATGGCTTCACAGATTTTTAGACTTCTCCCCGATCTTCCCAAGTTCTTTTGGCAGTACCCAATGTCCTACATCAGTTTTGCCAAATGGGCAGTTGAGGTAGTTAGTGCTGCATAGTGATTCACTATTTTCTGAAATCAAGCTTGAAAATTTATCAGTATATAATTTGCATAGAGCCATGACATGGAAAATAATCGTCTTCAGTTTCAAAAATGCTGCCTGACTAGTAGAACACCTTGAGAAATTGCTACTGCTAAGCATTGCATATTCAAACTCATTGCAGTTCAATTCTTATCTTGCACCCGTGGTACATATATGAGAAAGAAATCTCAAATCAACAGAAGTTAAGATGCCTTTCATTTTGCTGTGAAGAAATGGGTTGAAATGTTGACAGTTTTGCATTCCCTTGTTCCTTTTTTCATTGTTGGCCTTCTCTTCCATATGCCAGAGATTATGTTAATCAATGTAATAGTGTCATGCTAGATAGGTTCTGTTATCAGTCTCTTTCAGATATTGATGTAAATATGGCTTCACAGAAGCTTATATATCCCTGTAGTTAATATGGCCTATTGCCCAAGCTGTCAAGAGGCGTTCATTACCATTGAAGCTTGGTGAACATCATTATTCCTAAGAAGAGACCCTGAATCCCAGCCCCATGTACCCTGGTCATCAGCTGGCTTTGCACTTTAACAGTTCATGCATTATTCACGTAATAGTTCTGCGACTGGCTGTGGCAGTCGACAATACCAACATATGTTTTGGATCAGTGAGCAAGACTGCTCCCAAATATCTGATGAATTAGAACTCACTCACACAAATCACTCACATGCCTTGCAGGGTCAATACAAGAATGTCATGACTGGCTGTGAGTTTGATTCAGCAGAGCCAGGAGAACCAAAACTGAAAGGCGAGACCATCCTCAAAACAACTTTCGGCATATCACCGGATCACTCCAAGTGGTGGGATGTAACTGTGCTTCTCTTTCAATTGTTTGTTTACAAACTGCTACTCTTCTTAATGCTCAGGTACAAGAAGAGAATGGCGCCCTGGTTAAATGGAAATTATTCTTAGCTTGTTTACAAACTACTACTACTTTCTTAATTTTATGCTTTGCAAGAGGATTATAATCTACGTTTATTACGAAGAGGAAAGGGTGGATCCAGGCCGAGAAATAGGTATAAATTTCCCCACATTCTCTCTAATAAAAATAAATATCCAAAGCCGAATTTGTCATTGACATTAAACTGAAAAGGGGAACTGTACGTGGATCTTGTGACAAGGAACACATGCGTCACTGACATAACCTTGGTGGGTTAGGTGCTGATAAAGCAGGTACATTCTGGAAACATTAAGGATGCTAACTGCTATTTGGAACACTCAATCATCTGTCATGACACCTTCCTGAATAACACTAATGATGACAACCATGTAACTGCTTATGTGTGCGTGTGATAAAGTGGTCACGATTACATCTTGTTCGAAAAACAGCCATCAACCACAAGCAATTGGAAAATTCAATATAGTGGATGACAAAATATATTGATTACAAGTGAAACATATGTCGCGCAATGAGTTACGATTTATGTCAGATATAGCTTCCGCTCATTTACAAGAAAAAAATGGAAGGTAAGTGTACACTCAGTAATTTCATGGCGAATCACCCTTTAAACAGGCTCTCTGTTTCCTTACGATGCACCAAAATTAGGACAACGAGCTTGTCAAACCCAGGACCTCCAAATGTAGTCCTTGCCTGTGAAGCAGGCCCGGGTGGAATATTCAGATCTTTGTTTTCCCCCCAAAACGATGGGCCATATATGCAAAAGCCAAGAAATTGTACTTGTCCCCGAATGCACAACTTTTGACGTGCCCAGGAGAAACAAACTCAAGATAAGTTTAAGATGCTCTGCAAAAAAGACGCCAGTATCCTCGTCCTTCCTACTTATTTCTTCTGTTTTTTTCCATCCGGCATTATTGCCATTGCGTGCTCTGGATGCTTTATGATTCCTTATTGTGGTTTCCACGTTCATACTTCTTTTCAGTTCCATCTTTCTCTTTTCCCCAATTCTAAGTTGGTGAAAGGTCCTCTTCCTTTTCTTTCCAGATTCATTGGATTGAATCTTAGAAAAATTTTATGCAGCCGAATCACCATCCTATTGAGGACCTTCTAATCTGCCATTAGCACTAAGAGAAGTTTCATATTCTCCTAAGTGGAGGGAGCCGTCTGGGTTCTTCATTTTTTTTTTTCATATCCTCATCCCCGGAGATCTTTCTGACTTGCAGAAGCTTCCTTGTTTGCTATGCTGCCTTCATTTGAGGTTTTGTTTCGTCGATTCTGAAAGGTAAAACATGACAGCAAAACCACAAGAATGATTGTGACCTGTATAATCGTACTTTTCTTGGGTAGCAAGCTGAATGACAGCAGGACCCCACTTCCTAATCATTATCTCAAGAATGATTGTGACCTGCATATACAGTGATAATGGAAATTCATTACGAGCTTGCAAAAAGGAGGCCCGTGGAAGGATGCATGCATGGAATTATCACAAAACATCTCAGTAAACTCCCTGTATAATTTCACATGCCTATGATCTGAAGTAATGTCTGAAGACCGATGACCATGAAATAACACGATCAATAATGTCGGAAAGTAAACTTTGGGTCTTCATTTTGTAAGCAAGACACTAATACTTTCACAAAACCTAGAACAGCCTGCAAAATACGAAATAACTCTTAAGCCATGCCAATTGGGGCAAGAATCTATTTCGGTAATGGTATACTCACTTTTATCACTTCCACTGCTTTGCTTTGCAGCAGAGAAAGAACAGGAGGAGTAAGATCAGGAATTGATAGACAAATATCTGTATCCTTGTAAACTAGTATGGACAATGCAGAAACATCTTCATGCAACGGCACTATGTGTTATTCACCAAGCACTCTTGGAAACTGTATTTCCCAGATTAATGGGAGTGAAGACTGCAAAGAAGGCTTGGGAGATACTAAGAGAAAATTTCCAAGGATCAGAAAGGTATGCACTAAACAGCTTCAAACTCTGTGAAGAGAAATAAAAAATTACAAAATGAAAAGTTATGAAACCGTCCAAGAATATTGTGGAAAATTAAAAGAACTAGTTAATCAAATGAGAGCTTATGGAGATGAAATCACTGATCAAAGGGCTGTAGAAAAAAATATTGGTGTCACTTACTAGGAAATACAATCCTATTGTCACAACTATAGAAGGAACAAAGGATTTAACAACCTGTTAATGAGTGAATTGATTGGCTCTCTAGAAGCACATGAAAAAAGGTTGATGGCACAAGATGATGGAAGGAGCTCATGGAAAAATAAAGGAGGAGTAGGAAGTTAGTAACTACACAAAAGGAAAAATATCCAATAGAATTTGCAAGCAAAACAATCGTTTGGAGAAAGATCGCTAATCTTGGAAAAAACCACAATGCTACTATTGTAAAAGATATGGCCACATAGAAAAAGATTGTCACTCAAAAAACAAATTATCGAGCCAATCTTGTGGAAGAAAAAGAAAGTGTAGATAATACATTCTATATAGGCTGAGCGGCAAATGATGAGAAACATGATACACAATATATTGATGTGGGTGTAGCAATCATATGATGGGGGATGAATCCATATTGGTAAAATCTCAAGTGAAATTGGGCAACAACGAGTTAGTCGATATAGTAGGAAAAGACACTATCGTTGTTGAAACATATAAAACCCAAAATATAGTCACAATGTATATTTAGTCCCTAGTCTTGCACAAATCTACTGAGCATGGGCCAAATGATACAAAGTGAGTATTACTTTAGAGGAGATGCTTGCATTATCTATGATAAATATAAACATATTATTGCCTATGTTAAAAATGGAGAATAGGAACTTTCCTATTTGATGGAAATATGTCAAAAATATTGTCATGAAAGCTCAACTTGATGATTCATGATTATCGCACCAAAGATTTGGCCACTTCAACTTTACTAGGTTAAAATTTCTCCATTAGAAATATATGATGGGAGATTTTCCAGCCATTTTAGGAATTTCAGGTGTTTGGGAACGCTGCCTCCTTGGAAAACAACAAAGATAGTTCTTATCATCTAAAGGCGCATGGAGAACTAAAAAGCCACTAGGATTAGCTCATACAGATATATGTGGTTTAATGAAGATCCCCACACCCAATCAATATAAATCCTAATCATTGACGATGACACTCTTGCATTTTTCGAGAAAGATCAGAGATTTCTCTATTTTCTGGAAATTCAATAACCACATCGAGAATCAAAGAGCGACAAAGGCATGGAATACAATTCAAGAGAGTATCATAAAATTTGTCCAAGATGAATGAGTTCATTATCAACTAATAGTTGGCTAAGCCTGGAGCAAAATTGAGTTGCAAAAAGGAAGATTCACATGATCTCTCATGTTCATGGAATCATCATTCGCTAATTAGGTAACCTTCTTAACCGATTTGGTCCATCGTAAACAGCAGATGAAGATATGAGTTACTAGAGATAACCCGAACATGTCGACTATGGATTAGTTCATGTCGGTGTATTGTTATTTCGAATCATCCTTAGTTCAAGAGGACATCGGATTTCTTTATATGTTAAATGCAAATATTTAAATCAATCGAAGCCGAGGCACGTGCCGATGATGCATCAGCACGGCGGTGTTAATGTCCCCATACAGCAAACAAAATGAAAGTGGTGAACTCCATGATATGACCTAGCGCATGGCTTTGAATTACAAAGATCTTTTCTAGTGCAACTCTGAGACGATGGGATTGCTCCAAGGATGGAAAGGAGAGGAGATATGAGCATTTCCAAAAGTCGCTTGAAAGAACTCCACTTGGAGACAATAATAATAGGAACACCACTTGAAAAGTGGGGTACGGATTCCCAAAAAATGACGTGTATATCGGTTGTCATTAACCGTGCTCGTGGTTAGCTCTCCACGGGCCTCCAGATGATAAGGACTACCTTTGTTATTTTTCAAGAAGGCAATCTTCACAAGCATTTGAAAATTCTCAAATGGCTAGAAAATTTCACATCATATTTTTTCTGAAGAAATTTTAACCCAACAAAATTGAAGTGGCCAAATCTTTGAGGCCATAACCATGAATTATCAAGTTGAGCTTTCATGATTATAATTCTAACAAATTCCCGTCAAATAGGAATTTCCTATTCTTCATCTTAACAAGGGCAATAATATCTTTATATTTATCACAAATAATGCAGACATCTCTCCAAAGTATAGAGAATAGTCACTTTGTATCATTTGACCCACGTAGAGTAGATTTTGGGCAAGACTGGGGACTAAGTATACATTATGAGTATATTTTAGGCCTTTATTTGATTCAATCGTGATAATGCCCTTTCCTTTGACATAAACTAATACATCGTTGCCCAATTTCACTTGAGATTTGACTGATGTATCAATATTAGTGAATATAAATTCATCTTGCATCATATGATTGATACACCCACTATCAATGTAGCATATATGATTTTTCTTATTGTTTGCCACTTGGTTTGCCTAGAATGTGTTCTCTTCACTTTCTTTTTCTTCAACATAGTTGACTTGATTATTTGTTTTCGAGTGACAATCTTTTTTTACATGACCATATCTTTTATAAAAGCGTCATTGTGGTTTATTTCTAAACCAACAATCTTTCTGATTAACTCTCTTGCAAATACCACAATGTGGATATTTTTACTTTTGAGTAGTTTCTCCAACTCTTTTATTTTTTCGTGACCTCCTTCCACCATTTTTAGATTGATGAGACCGAATATTTATTTTAGAATGAAAGGCACTTTCAACTTAATCTTCATCTTGTGACATCAGTCTTTTCTTACATGCTTCTAGAGAGCCAATTAATTTACTTATCGATTGGGTCTGTTAAGTGCTTGGTGATAATAGGATTGTATTTTCTAGTAAGTAGAATCAATCCTTTTTCTACGACCCTTTGGTCAATGAAACCATCTCCATAGGCTCTTATTTGATTAACTAGTTCTTTTAGTATTCTACAACATTATTGAACGGTATCATAATTTTTCATTTTAGAATTCTCGAATTCCCTTATCAAAGTCCGAAGTTGACTAGTACATACCTTTCTAGTGCCTTGAAATTCTTCTTGTAATGCCTCCCAAGCTTCTTTGCAATCTTCACTCTAATTATATTCGGACATACCATTTCGGAGGGTGGTTGCTAAATAACGCATAGCACCCTTGCATCTTGTTGGAGTTGCTCTTTAAGGAACAATTGCTTTTTGAGGAGTTGCATAATCCTTTTCTACGATGTCTCATAGATCTTTGGCCATCAAGACAATAGTCATTTTAATGCTCCAATAGTCATAGATATTCCCATAAAAAATAAGAATGGGAAATGAGGATGAGGCAGAGTTGGCCATGGATTTGGTGTTGGAAAATTTGGATTGGTGATTTTAGTAGAGGGTGGTTAGGACAAATGCCCAAAACCAATTGGAAATGTGGCTTTGATATCACTATTGGATTTGCGGAAGCGTATGTTGGCTTTTGGTGAGTAAGTGTACATATTATGTAGGCTATTCACAGTAAGGAACAAAGACCAAAAGACAAGGGAATAATGTTTAGTGAGAAATGGTTTCATGGCTAGGAAATGGGACTAGTTCTTGCTTCTTAGGCTGAAGGGAATAGGTAATTGAAAGTGATCTACGAAGTTTGAAGCATGGGAAGAGCTTTTTGACCTTATCATGTTCTGTTCTTATACTAGCACTTGAAGACCTATTTATAAGCCTCTTCCACCGCCATTGTGGATACAATATCTACTATATCAGAGATTTTTATTTTTAATTTTATTTTTTGGTTTCCACCGCCATTCTTCATCTCTAACTTGGGCAGTTTTTAGACCACTATTTCTAACTACCCGTTCCTTCATCATGGAGTTTCTAAGTTGCAGTAGTAGAGTCCATCTAATTCTAGAAAATGGATCATAAATCAATTCATATAAGGGGAAATACGATGGCAGACGATGTAATGTCTTAAATTTCTCCTTGGTTCGCATCAGATCCAAGGATTGTGAGACTTGCCTTGGCAATTGTTGGTGTTCATCCGTATGGCAACCTTAGCTTTACATTGTGGCATTGTTGGGAATATATGATGAACGATTGGAAAGAAAAATTAAGTCGGAGTTTGATGTGTAATATCACTTTATTTAAGGAGTTATTTGCCCTATAACATTGCTAATGGTTATTGGCAAATTTCCTTTAGGATACAAAAAAGTCTCGATTGAGAATACCAGATAACAATTGTAGTATTTCTCTGAGTTCTCTCAATGGAAACAATTACAAAAGATGGCTGTATTTTTTCGAAAGAAAGTTCGAAAAGATTTGATCATAATCGATCCCTAATGTTAAAGGGAACGATGACGCATCTTGATTCAGTTACAATCTCTCCATCACTTGCTCATTAAGCAAGATCAATTCTTTACAAAGAAAAAAGATCACAATGGCGTGTCTTGATTTAGCTACAATGTCTCCACCACTTTCTCATCAAGCAAGATCAAATCTTTCCAAAGAGAAGAGATCATGTGTCACGCCCCGATCCTTAAGCACGCGCACATCCCTTACCTTTGGTCGATTTTAAAATGCGATATCCCAGGACTACATATCGCCGACCCTTTCCTTTTTAACAGCACATGTGGAAGCAATTATAAAAATCCCCAAACAATAAAGCAATGGGATATATAAGTAGGACTAGAAAATTGAACCTGAAAACCAACACCCTTATGTACATCTATAATGACTCAGTCATACATGTACATATACAAACCATTCTAAAAAGGTTGATTTCTACTCAATTAGATTCTACAGCAACAGTCATCAGGATCCTACTCCGGATCATCCTCGGGGTTCTCCTTTAGATACTCCTCTTCGAATTCTTTCTCCTCAGGTTCTTCATCAGGGTCTTGAAATGTTTTTTCCCCAAACCGAGATGAGACTATGTCTCAACAAGTTCTACCCCACTAAGACCCAATTAGGAAGCCAATACATCATAAGGGCTGCCTAAGCACAACACAGGTCAAATGGCTTACCTTGGCATTAGTTCCTTCCTGCACGTCAATTCAATTAATAATATTTATAACTACAGCAAACAATCACATTCCACCAATCAGATGGACTCAGCGATCAATCGACTTAATCGATTACATGTCACCATGACCTTTCCCTGGTCAGTACATTCAATACTATCTATAAATTCTGACCATAGTCTAGGACTGCTCACCCAAAGTTGATAATAGATAGCATAGCTCGCCCAAAGTTGATAGATATAGTATACTATGTATATGCTCGCCCAAAGCTAATAGATTAGGGGCCTCTGGCCAATTTAGTATACTATATATATGTGCTCGCCCAAAGCTGATAATAAGGTATACTGCTCACCCAAAGCTGACATATCGCCCGTAGGCCGATATAGTATACCACTCTCTCATACAATCAATTCCATCTTTTATCATCATCGATAAATAGCCGTGTGTAGGTACACGGTTGGCCTTAGCCAAAATATAATAATTTCATTTACAAATATCCCATCAACTTCAACAACTCATTACATATTTTTGGCGCTGTAAATTGACGCCCGCTTATTTTTCCATTAATAACCAAAATCAAATAATTTAGGAATAAATCCTAAATTCACAATTAATTCAATTCGGCACAAATTAACGCTCAAATAAATAAACGGACTGCACCACGATAATCAGCACGGAATTTCGATCGTCGGCCATCTCAATCTTAATTAATTAATTAATTAATTTCGATAATTAATCATTAATTACAATAAATTCAATTTAGCTCAAATTGGAACTCAATTAAATAAACAGACTTCACCATGATCATCGGCATAAAATTCCGGTTACGGCTATCCGTAAAAATTTCCGGAAAATAATAAATAATTAAATTTATTCCGAAAATTAAATATAATAATATAATAATAACATATTATTATAATAGTACAAATTCGAATTAATTATTTAATTTAAAATAATTAATTAAAGCTTAAACAAGATTACTTTAATCCAAACATTTACTTAGCCTTAATTAATTATCCACTAAACAAATTACATCATTTAATCCACTTAACATTTAAATAAACTAATCTAATCACTTAAACCTGCTTAGTTTAATCTAAACATCCCTTAAAAGTGATTAACCTATTAAGCGGGGATTAGTGAGTTAAACTCACCCAATTAACTATCTGAGCATCTTAAATCGACGAGGACGACGCGATAATCGATAGTCTCCAAGACGGGCCTAGCTTCCGGGGTCGGGAAGCCGGCCAAAACGGGCCACGAAGCCGCTGACATACCCAATTTTCTCCTCTCTGTTTGCTGCTGGACGGGGGTGGATCCGACACCGGTTGAGGCATGCAAGGGCCGAGATGGGTTGAGGGAGTCTCGGCGGGCTGAGGCAGGGGTGTATGGTGGCCGGTGGTGGGCTGGACAGCTTCGGTGGAGCTCCCCTAGATCTGGAATGGTTGCTGGAACAGAGGACAAGAACCAGCGACTTGGCTTGCTGGAAACGGGCAAAGCGGGGCTTCGGCGGTCCAGGCGGTGGTTCCAGTTGCTGTATGGCGGCGAGACGGTGGCTCACGGCTGGAGGACGAATAGGAACAGCGGCCAGGGAAGCTCGGGTCGTTGCTGGACTTAAGACGGGCGCGAGACGAGCGAGGAGCTCGCGGGGCTGGCGATTGAGCACGATGGGCGAGCCAGCTGATTTGGCGGTGAACGGCGACGGCGAAGGCCTCGCGGGTGGTCCAGTAGTTTGCTGGCTGCTCTGTTGTCTTCCCAGATCTGCTGGGTTTCGAACAACATAAGGAAGAAGGAGAAGAAGCCGACACCAGCAGAAGGGGGAGAGGAAGGCCGAAGGCGTGCGGGCGGTGATGGAGCAGCGGCGGCGAGGGCGACGTGCGGCGTGAGGTGACGACGGTTGCTCGGTTTGAACGGTCTTCAGCTTCTTCGGCTTGCTGCGTTTCTTCGAGCAACAAGAAGAAGAAGATGGAGGGGAGGCTCAACGGAGGAGAGAGGGGGAGAAAGGAAGAGAGAGGAGAGGGACCACTTTTATTTTATTTTTAATCCTTCCAACATGGCCCATCATGACATCCACTATCCTCAATCTCCCATAATCTTAGTCCAATGGGTCCAATTTCTTTTTTCGCCGTGGCATGAAATTTTGTACACTTAATTAAATTAATTCTCAATCAATTCCATCCAATTGAAGCTCAATTAAATTAACCCATTGTCATCAACCTTCCTATGAATTTTCCCCATCAAATGATCCAACTTGCTTCCCAAATATTCCATCAAAAACGGCCTTACTTTGCTTTTTTTGCCAAAATCTCGGTTTGTATAAAAATCTTCTGAGGATGAGTCGACGTTCCTAAAATGAATTGTGACTTGACAGAACTTCCAATTTCTGAATTCGGGTTCGATTTCATGGTTAATTTCACTCCGACACGTTTTTAGCGTGACCTAGGCTCCCAGGTAGTTTTTAGAATCTTTTAGGAAAAATAACCTGTGGTCGATTTTCTTCGAGCCACAATGAACCCACTCAACACAATGACGACTCTTGATTGTCATGAAAATTTCGAGGATTCAAATACGAACACAGGGTACCAAAACGACAGTAAAATCAAATTAGTGCCGGTCGACGAGAGTTTTCCAATTTAGTGGAGTCACCCACGATCGGTCACTCATCTCAATCAAACCGACCTATCTCTGGTCTTAATTCGATTTTATACTATGTTGCAATGACCTCTAAAAATAGTCACGGTCGAGAACTCGGTCATTGGTCAAATTCTCAAGTCTATCTGCCTTAAAGTCTTTAATAGCTTACTCAGCTAGTCTAGTTATCTCGTGAGTGGCCAACTCAGAGAAAAACACTGTAGTTGCGTCGATGAAATGCCCAATTTATTTAATCGAAATCAGGACCCGAAAACCTGGACGTCACATCATGCTTGTGTCCCTCATTAATTTTGTAACCTTAGCTTGTATTATGTAAAGACACCACATTGCATAGTTGAAGAATGTAACAAAAAATTCTATTGCCGAAACACAAAAACACTTATTGGCAATTGCCATCTTGTTAGTTTATTATTTTACATGATATTAGGCAAATGGTTAGTTTATAAGTGTGAAGGAAAGTCTCACCTCTTGAGCTAGTTTTTGGGGTGAGAGAGGCCAAAGACCACTTGACATTGGTATTAGTGCCAGAGGTTTTGAGTTTGAATTTTTTTAAGCCCCATTTGCTTCCACAGTTAAACTTTCACGCTTAGTACTAGGTGAAAGACCACACTAAGCATGAGCGGAGTGTTAGAAATATTTAAATAATAAACAACGCCTTTTTTTAACAGTTTAAACTTTTAGAATAGTCGGAATAATCTTACAAAATCTAACACCTAAAATCGACGTAGTAATCTTTGTCTTTTGAATAGAGGCAACCCTTCGGAAAAAAGTTGCAAAATGAATAGGTATGTTTAGTAATTAATAGAAAAAAATAAAAAGTTATATTCAGCCAAACACAACTTTATAAGGATTAAGAATAAATACGAATTCTGTGATAACTATTGGAAGAAACAATAAAATTCGGAATTAAATAAATAAATAATAAATAATAACCGTAACTCCTTCATGAATAGTCACACTGTTTCAATCGAGACACAATGATTATTATTATTATTATTTTTTAATTATAAGTATGAATTTTAATAAATAAAAATAATGATTGTCAATTAGTGCCGAATCTTGTCTATGGGCGTATTTACATCTTTTCGATGTGGGACAAGGCATCTCTATACAAACAAACTTTCGACATGCATGTGGCTGGTTATATGTTTCCCATATAATTTGCTGCTTTGGAAGCACATGAAGTCATCCTTTAATTTGCTTTCATTGTTGATTCCCAAGTCGCACTCCCAGAAGAGAGATAGAGTCTATCTTTAACCATTGATCGTCGAGTTAAAGACATTATGAGAAGAGGGATGTAAGACCTTCCGTTATGTTGAACAACATAATTTTTAGATGCATGTCGCGGTGCTTTGGATCATCAATAATTTTCCTGCTTATGGTGGCTTGTCTAGATAGTGTACAAAAGATTACAAACTATGCTTAAAATGCAATGATAGAAGATTTATCTATGGGATATCCACGTTCCTTGGATTGAAATCTTGCATGGAGGAGGAATGAGAAATTTTAATGGCAAGCGTGAAGATTGTCCAAAGCTTCTGGACCTAATAAAAAGAAAACTTGTCCTAGAATCTGTGTGACATTCTTGATTTGGACCCCTATCTCGGGCGCGAGGAATGGACTAAGGATCGATACGTCAATAATGAGAATAGGCCGTGAGTCAATCCTAGGGATTGTTCATGAGCCAACTAGCTAATTAGGGGCAAGGCGACTCTAGATCAGGGCTACGTTAGACCAGAGAGTTCGACCATTAAAAGATCGTTCGACCATAAGGATGAATGTAGAGAATCACATGTCATCACGAGTCGATTAATGGATGGATATAGATCAATTAAGCTCGAATATATATTGGTCGCGATTGACTCTGCATGGTCACTATACTGTTTGTGAACGACCCTAATTCGATTCCGTGCGATCATGAGCCAAGACAAGTCGATCGATCCTACACAATTATATGACAATCGAAGGTCATTCATGGGTTGGCTAGGCTCAAACATAGATCATGCATAGAACCCTGCACATATGCCAAACTTAGTTTAGGTCTGGCTGCATGAGCATCGCTGATGCTGCCTAATTAGCATAGGTTGTGTTAAGGCCATTTTCGATCGAAACTTAGTCACAAACCTGGTCCACTGCATCGCCACCATTTGCTGCCGCTATGGCGTTGCCATGAGCTGCAAGCTGTCACTGTCTGCGTCTTGTTCTTGTTTTGATTTTTGTACGTAGATTCCCTAAATGTCAACTAGGCCGTTATGTTATGTGGCTTGGATTTAGGTCGATTTTGTTAGATAGTATTGAACCATTTTAGAGAAGGTATAACTATCTTTTAATTTTGTATGTTTTCCTCATGAGATTGCTTGGCTTATGAAGTTTGAGGTAGACGGGGAAAGGTTACGCCATTATCAAGGTTGCACGGCTTAAACGACTTGTTTATGTTCATGTCCAATGCTTGGTTTCAAGAAGTCATTGTTCTATTATGTGGTTAAGTTATTGTTGTTGTCTAAGTTGAGTTATTTGGAATCATTGTTATTGTTGGATGTGTTTATTCTATATGATGTTAATTAGTATTGATGGCAAGGTTTTATATGTGTTTGTTTGAATGGATCTTTATATATACATGTCTATAATCCACTATCGGTGCTTGAGAACACCTCGAGCCTCCAAGACGAGATTTGTGATAGTTGTTAGACGTACGTGGAAGCATGCTGGGCTGAGTACTCTTGCTTTGGCAATATTTCAGCAATATTGAGGTATATCGTTTTTTATCCGGATTTGACTTAGGTTGGTGCTCGAAGGTAATGGGTCAAATCATGAATTCTTGTTTTGTGCTCGACATATTTTATTGATGTAAATTCGATAGGTTATGAGATACACACTACTTGGTATGCCTTTGAGGCATTCCTACATTGGACTTAAAAATGAAGATAAGAATTGGTTGTGTGCTTAATTCGTGTAGTTTTATAAGGAACACGTCACTGATGGATTTTGGGACGATACCCGATGGATTTCGAATGCCTTTTGCGGGGATGATTATCGGAACACTGCCCGATGGATTCGGATGTCGTGCTTGATGGGGTGGGATGATGTCCCAGAGATTTCTGGAAGAGCTGTAGAGTTTCAGTTATATGTGTATAATAAATGGACTCGAGATAGCATAATATTATGGGGTATTATGTGATTCTCGAGGTGAAAAATCGTATGCAAGGTATTTGAGTGTTACATGCATACTTTCAAAGTTGTTACATGTCACATGCATTGTTTGAAACATGAGAGGTATGTGCATAATTTATTTGTCATTATTAGTGACTTGAAAGGTACGTACATGATATAATTGCTGTTATTTGTGAAGTGAGAGGCACGCACATAATTTATTTGTCAATATTAGTGACTTGGAAGACATGCGCATGATACCACCGGCCGCGGTGGCTCCACTGGCTAGGACTCTATTGATCCTCAACGAAGAGATGAAGGGTTCAAAACCCAAGGGAGGCGCTAGGTGTATTAAGTGTGACTCAGGGGTGGTGGGTCCTCCTGCTTAAGTGTCACCTAGAGGTTTACGTCGCGGCTGTCGGCTACAAGCCGGTTCCTCCAACACCAAAAAAAAAAAAAAAAAAAAAAAAAGACATGCGCATGATATAATTGCCCTTAGTTGTGACATGAGAGGTACATGAATATTTTGACGTCGTTATTTGAGACTTCAAAGACCATGACAATATTTTAGAAGCTAATATTTGATACATGGGAATTTTATAGACTATTATTTGTATTATATGAGGTACGTGTGATTTTTTATGTTATTATTTAGGGCTTGATAAGCATGTATACATTACATTGTTGAGGTTATTAATTGTCATGTTTAGAATTTTTAATGAGTACAAGATACCTCATAGGTTCTTGATAGGACGGATATTTGGGTAGTTGAGGACATCCATTCATAGTTAAGGTAAAGCAAATACTTTTTTATCGATCTGCCATTGACAAGTTGGCATTGGATTTAGTAGGTTTCCAAAATTAATCATCTGCCCATACGAGATTTAGGCGATTTACTTATTGAGTTCTCAATTCATTTGTTGTTGTTTCAACTTTTTTAGGCTCATAATTACGAGTCATCCCCAAACCCCAACCCGTTATGGTTTTCCAGTGTAGATGGAGGGATTCTCGATAGAGGATGTGTGTGATACCCGACATCGTATATTAGAGGCACACCATACGGTGTGAGTTGACGAGGGCCTAAGGTATTTAGTTCCCCCATCTTTACGAGGCATGGTTCGTGTAGGTTGATGAGGTCTTTGGGCCACTTCGTAGTTTTAACGGTGCACCTTGGTGGCAAACCCTCCTGACGGAGCTGTAAATGATCTCGACTCCGACTCGGATTGTGACCTTGAGCTCGAACTGTGAGGAGCTGGCCTCTATATAGAAACCATTTTTGATAGTTGCCCTCGTATAGGTGCTAGGAGTAACCCCTTGTTACACTTTTGGATGTGTATCAGATTGGCTCAAAACGGGCTTGTAAAATAACGAACTGATCTAATGAAGCAGTATATATAATTTTTATATTTGCGTATGTATTTGACAAAGAATGGGACGAACATGCAGACTTAGCATGGGTGTGCTTACATAGGGCCGCAAAGCACACAAAGAAATGGGTCGACAAGAAGCGATGGCATGTAGAATTTTAAGTTAGGGATCTAGTGTTGGCCAAGCTACACTTGGTTCTTCGATACCGCAACATGCACAAAGGGTTGATCCGTCACTATGAAGGCCCCCTTCGAGTGTTGTAACAGATCAGGAAGGTTGTGTACAAGCTAGACTTGTTGGCCAAACTCAAGGTACATCCCTTGTTCCATGTGAGTATGCTGAAACATTTCTATGCGGACGAGGAAGATCCGGATTGAGACGAATCGCAACGAGCGCCCCTTGAAGCAAAAACCTCCTATGATCGGGACATTGAATGCATCATGGCAGACCGCATCATACAGAAAATATATTGTGCGCCAAAGAATGAGTACCCCGTCCGATGGAAGGGCATTCCCGAGAGTAAAGCAAGTTGAGAACCGTCCAAGGCCCTATGGTAGTTCAAGAAACACATCAATGCCTTCCATGTTGCAGACGCAACGAAGGCGTCGCCTGATTAGGTGGGGGAGATTGACACAGTCCACAGACGAGCATGATCCAAGACCGTCCGTGAAAGGACTGTGTCCCGTACAAGGGCCAGCCCATGAGCTGCCCACGATCGATCCGTGCACGACCCATGATCAATGCTTGGTTGGCCCATGCACAACTTGAGACTGCCCACTTGCTCATGTCCGGCGGCTTGCCCTTGCTTCTGACACATGCCCCGTAGGCTTTCCCAAGGCCTAGCCATTGAGTGGCCTAGTGTACAGACTTATAATGATGGCATACATTCAAACACAACCATTAGATTATAGGGAAGATCAACAGATGGGATGAGACCTGAACTTGTATAAATAGGGGACCCTCCCCCTCATTGTATTTAGCTTGTTTATAAGCAATACACTCGTCCCTTTGTTCATATGATCCATTGTGTTCAAGCGTGTGTGCGTGAGGCTGACTTGGAATAAAAAATCCTAAAGCTACATGGTGTGGGATCATTCGGAATCGACTAACCCATGACACAAGGCTCTTACTTGAGCTTCTCATAAAAGGTATTTTAACTTGTCCAAATGTTACTCAAAAGTAATACCAAAAATTTTTTACGTGTAAATCAAACACGTGTGGAGATGCACGCATCCATGCACGACTTTGCTATTATTATTATTATGATCATCATCATCATCATCATCATCATCATGATTATTATTATTATTATTATTATTTTTTTTTTGGTGCTGGAGGAACCGGCTTGCAATTGACAGCGCGTCGGGTGACACTTAAGCGGGAGGACCCACCACCCATGAGTCACACTTAATACACCTAGCGCATCCATGCACGACTTTGCTATTATTATTATTATGATCATCATCATCATCATCATGATTATTATTATTATTATTATTACTTTTTTTGGTGCTGGAGGAACCGCTTACAATTGACAGCCGCCGGGTGACACTTAAGCGGAGGATCCACCACCCCGAGTCACACTTAATACACCTAGCGCCTCTCCTGGGTTTTGAACCCTTCACCTCTTTGTTGAGGATCAGTAGAGTCTTAGCTAGTGGAGCCACCACGGCTGGTGGTATCATCATCATCATTATTGACTTTTAAAAAGTTGAATAATTCTTTTACCACTTCGGACCGTTTGTAGTTAAAATAAAACTATTCCGAAAATATCCCAATAAACCTTTTTTATTTTATTTTATAAATGATGTGGTCTACAGAATCAATTATAACTAAAAAAAAGAAGAAGATTTTTCATACATCACTTTAGCATGTTATCCTTTTTAGTAAATCGGTACCAAATTTAGCACGATTTAATTATCCGGCAAGTAAAAATGAACCCAAGTCCTTGTCTCCTGGATTTCCCAATTAAATGGTACGTCTAAGTGGAGCACTAATCACGCAGTTTGGTGATTATTTTTGTACCTAGTCATCGTTAAAAAAGACTGAAATGTTCCAATTGCAATGAGTCATGAGTATGTTCTAGATTTTGGTCGAATTTGAACCCCAGTGAGGGGGTTTTGTTACTTTGACGGTAGATACTAATCTTTTCTTTGGACATAACATGGCCTCTTTTATCTCCGTTTTTATGTTGGAAATATGGACACCAACCCAGAAAAAAATGCAGCACGTCAAATAAAGTTCAGGCTTAAAGCAAATAATAATCATCCTTAGACTGAGTGTGTAGGGATATACACCATCCCAACGGGATACTCGGACGATCCGCAGACATCCCAAAGATGAGATGTGCGTTTGGGAC
This sequence comes from Eucalyptus cladocalyx, assembly GCA_017140615.1. Classification (NCBI taxonomy): domain Eukaryota; kingdom Viridiplantae; phylum Streptophyta; class Magnoliopsida; order Myrtales; family Myrtaceae; genus Eucalyptus; species Eucalyptus cladocalyx. The sequence continues at coordinate 18,668,901 of CM029526.1, forward strand.
ATTAGGAACATGTGAATTCACTTTTATCATTCTTGTGGAGTCCATCGACCAATGTATCTTCGCAATCACAATATCTTGAATAAAAGGTCAAACCCTTTCTCTCACAAGGTATTCCTCGACAATTGATCCTTCCACATGACATTTGCTGCGAGCTTGTGTAAAGGATATGAAGAGACCACTAAATTGATTGAAGGATTGCCTTCAATAGGATACATGTATTTGATTGCACCCGTGTACCAAGCTTGCTCCATCTATCACGTGCACCATAATGATAGCAAAGAATCCGGGAGAAAAATCCAAGTTTAATCTCGTTTCGGAAAAGATGATGTAGATCTAATAATTGCTTGTCTCATATGAGAAATCCTTTTTCTTTGGTTTCGTGTAGTGAAGAAAGACATCAATTTTAACTTTTTGAAGTTTACCATCGTTAGAGTTTAACATGGAACTTTCAAAGCTCACATGTTGAATTTAATTGCATTTGTTGACAAGTCTTGTGCATGACGTCGCGCGTGGAATGGAGATAAAAGAGGCCACGTGAGTCCAAAGCAAAGAAATGTATTTGCCATCGGTGAGAATATATTAGGTGTATTTAATATACAACATAGGATGATATAATATATCATATTCGGATCGATACATATGACAAATCCGAGTCCACCTGTCAATTGAACCATCCAAATTTCTCTCTCTCCGTTGACGCTTAAGGAAACTCTCATTACTTACCTTTACTATCTCCTCCCCTCCGTTTCTTCGCGTAACACACTCTCTCTCTCTCTCTCTCCCCTCCCCTCCGTTTCTGCGTGACTCTCTCTCCCCCCTCGTCTCTCTCTACTTCTCTTTTCTTTCCACTTGCGTCTGCCATGGCTCGAGCTCGAGTCGGCTCATGGCCGCTTCAGGTTGAGGAGGGATGGCACGCCTCCAGACGCAACAATGAGGGGTGATTCGGAGGGAGGTCGAGTGGTTGAGTTGTGTGGAGACTGAGTCAAGTTTCGTTTGCGGTGAGATGGTTTGAGGCCAAGCTCGAAACTCGAGTGGCTAAGGCTACCCCAAGCTCTGGGTTTGAGGTCGAGCTTCATGGCCAAAGTGGCCATGGATGAGTGCTGTCCTTGGCTGGTCACGAGCATCGTCCATGTTGGATGGGAAAAAACGATAGCCAGGGATCAATAGCATATCCAAACGACGCCGAAGATGGCCATGGATGAGCGTTGGCATTCTCATGAACAGGGTGTCCATGGCTGGTCGGTGACGCTGCAATCCACAGCCCAAGTGTCGTCCATGGCCTCAAGGCAAAAATAAAAAGAAGAAAATGGAGAGAGAAAGAGCTTCATTGAGCGTGGGACGGAGCTTAACCGCGAGGAAAAGGGTCATTTAAAAATTTTAAAAAATCTAGCATGTGAGCCCAAGTCGACACATATCAATTTCTGAGTGGTTTATTGTACCATCCTATATCACATATTAAATGCACTCAATATTTTCTGGACGGAACCGTGCAGATTGGGACAATTTTCTTGCCCGGTGGGACATCTAATAATCATCCCTGAGTAATTAGGGACGATTTGTGAAATGGCGTGAGCATGTTGGGATTTACGCTGTCCCAGTGGAATACCGGTGTGCTCCTATACAAACATCCCAATGATGGTACATGCGTATGGGACGTTAGAAAACATGTAAATTCATGGTGCCATCCCTATAGGATTAATCGACTAATGTATCTTCGAGATTAATATATTTAGAACAAATTGAGATTTACGTCTAAATAACGGTTTGCAGAGAGGCCCGACAGTGCCACCAAGCACTAGAGGGTCGTGTGATCCCCGAAGGCTGATCTCTGACGGTTCCTCAATCATTAAAAAAAAAAAATTACATTTTCCTGTTATTATAATTCTCAATGGATGAAGACAAATTAATTCGTCCAGAAGGAGGGCCAAGTCAGTTTACTTGTCTAGCTATCCAAAACGTCATTAGCAGACGACACCATGACGTTACTTCCTTAAGATGACCCAATGTTTCACCTTTTAGTTACTGTTGGCATAGTGATTTTTGAACTCGACAAGGACTGCCTAGTCAACCATGCAACGAGGGGATAATTTCTACTACGAGAAACACGCATGCATGCATTGACTATGGGAGTCTCCAGAGACAATTATTTGTTCCTGCTGACACTGAGAATCCGACCAATTTGCTTTTGTATGGGAAGATTATCTAAAAAATTCTAAATTTATTACACTTTTGTCAATTTAAATCCTAAATCTTTTAATTTTGCAAATTAGGTTATAAACATTTTCACTTTTTACTAATTTAGCTATAAACCGTTTTTTCATTTTTTGCCAATTAAACCATCCTACAATTTTGGCCGAAAATTACTAACATGAACAGCTGATGTTGACGTGGTACTTTTTAAATAATATTTTGAAGTATTCTATGGTTTTTTTTTTTTTTTTTGCTACCACACCTGTGACTAGTGAGAGTTGGTCGGCAACCCTTGCCAGCCTTGGATCCAAAAACCCAAAAATAAAGCAAAGAAAGAGAAGAGAAAAAAATCATCTAGAATGGAGTAGTAAAGCTTTTGTCCAACTCTTCATGTGAGAGCGAGTGAGAGAGAGAGAGTGATGTCTGAAAGTGAGAGATAGAGAGAGAGACAACCTCAAGTCTTCCTCAAATGTAGGGATATTCCATTTAGAATGAAGTAGTAAAGCTTTTGTCCAACTCTTCTTACCTAATTTTTTTTCTTCTAGTGATGATAGTCTTTTCCGTTGCTCTAAGTTTGCTATGACCACGTCTCAAATTTAGATTATTATACAGTTTATTGAAGGCGAAGTCCAAATTCCACAATTCTTAGAAACTTTAGTAGCTCGTGAAGTTGACCGAAAAATAATTAGATTCACTTTTTTTGGGACAAATCTTTTTTCTCCTCTTTCTTTTGACTTCAATTGTAACAAATTACTGTTCTTTTAAAAATAGTCAAGGGCTACGGCCACCAAGACCCGGTTATGTGGAGGCCAATGAAATACCCTGCAAGTAAGGGTATCAAAAAGACCCGAACCGACCCGACCCGAACATGAAACAAGTATAATACATGTTTCGGGTCTTGATACTGTTCGAGTAACAGATATAAAACAAGCAAAGAAATATGTTTTGGATCGGGTCAGGTTGGAACATTATTCGACCCTGGAACACATTAACTCCACGTTCCAAACAAGCCAACAAACACAAACACGTTCTCATCTTTCTTTACCCAAGGTTTGGCCGCCAAACAGTCAAACACAATAACACATACCTTCTCCTTCTCGGCTCCGCTTCTTCTCCGATGACTGTGCCTTCGCTCAAGACTGCCAGTTCGGCCTCTCCTCCGGTCGACGCGCGTCCGCGTCGCCGTCGCCGTTGCCACCCCTCGTCTCAACGCCGGAACCCTTGCCGCCACCGAATCAGTCGATCGTCGCCGTCCGTCGCCGAAAACCCGTGAGGTCCGTGCTTCCATCGATTTCTTGATCCGCAAGGAGCTTCGGCGTCCTTCTTCTTTGTTGAATTTTCCTGTTGATTTTTTTTCCGAATTCGATTGGCTATGGTGGTGGTAAAGGAGGAGGCGGGTGCTCTTTTAGGGCTCTGTTTGAGGTCGCTCTCTTCGTTCGAGCTTGCTTCTTTTTGAGCTGCGCGGGGCTCGAATTGTTTTCCTTGGGAGCGATTCGGTCTCTTTCTGTGGAGAATTGGCTCTTGTGGTAGGCTGTGCTGGGAGGGTGGGGGGATTGGATTGGTCCTTACTACACGTCTGGAGTCGCGTCGCGTGGGGTTTCGGGTTTTTGAAAGAACGTCGAGAAACGATGCGCCGTCTTTCTAAAGCAGTTCGAATTCTTGCGGCGGATGGGTTAATCCGTCTTTTTCCTTTTGGCTTCCATTTGGAAGGAAATCTTGGGACTCTAGGCTGAGCTGAGGTAGTGATGTAGGAATTCGGGAGTTTATGCGGTCTAGCCGTGTTTCGGTGTTGTTCTTAGCATGTGGGCTAGCCTTTGCTGGTGATGGGGGTGGTAGTAGTTAAACCCATATGATCTTAGAGATGTTGGGAAGACTTGCTATATTGAGTGGTGGATGAAACCAGAGGTTCTGTGATGTAGATATTTTAGTGCACGAGTTGCAAACAGGGTTCAGGCACTTTGAAATTGCTCTGTGCGGGAGAGCTGTTGGTGTTGATACACTGCTCTGTATCTCGAAAGGACTCCATCCATCATAAACAAATTATCCATTGTAATTTTTTTAATCACACTAGTCTTGAAAGTTCTTCCAGATATGCTTTTTAAGTTTCCAATTCTATAATTTGCGTGGTGGTGCGGAGACTGAAAACCTTCCCATGAAAAGATGGTCATTCCCACAAAGGCATATTCTTTCTTTTTGTGATAGAAAACTTTCCACACAGATGTTTTACCGTGTTCAAAAGAAATGTCAATCTTTCACATCTACATCATGTTTCCATGAAAGTCTTACACATTGCACTTTGAGCGTATCAGTACATGCATTGATGCAGCTGAGAGTTGATTCGGACGCCAATGAGAGTAAGTGCAGGTTGGGTTGAAGATCTCCATTCAACTGGCAAATGCATTAAATGCGGGAAAATTATCATATTAGGTAGATAGAATATGATTTTTAGGATATAAATAATATGAGTCGAAACGTATACTATGACCCATCTTAAATTTTGAGACCCATGTTCTCCCTTTAGTCTAATCATGGAAACCCATGACCCACACGTATTTAAATTCTCTATTCCTTTGTTTTCCAATTTGATTTACATGTTTCTGATCTTGATATTTTCTAACTTTATTTTGATCTTAAAGGCACATACCATCATCTAATGAGAGTTGCACGGATTAAAAGACAATGTGAATAGATGAGATCCGCCACTTATTTTGAAAAAAAAAACCATTTTTATGCTTTGTCAATTTCTTGACATTAACTCCTTTCCAATCTCTAAACCTTCCAATGTCCTATAAAAAAGTCTAAACCATTCAATGCTTTTCCATAGCGATATTGGTCGTTAGTATTCATTTGAAAGCATACCCCTTTCTTGAGTCAGGGAAAAATTACCTCTATCGCTTGCCACCTATTTTATCTTAAACTAAAATTTAAGTTCATTTTTTTCATAGTGACACGCAATTATTAAACTGACAATAGTTATAAAATTGACAAAAAAAACCTTTCCAAATATCACTATTTAAATAAATTTTAACTAACGATTACATCTATAGTCATAACAGGATTTGGTTTCCAATTTCTGTGGAGGTCTGCCGGTTTAGAAATAAGGATTTACGAAGTTGCAACAGATCTGCTGTTTTGCTTTGCTGGGTTGTAGTTGCAATAGCAGCAGCGAATCACCCACCTTTGATGTGGACACTTTTTTTGTTGTGGGATGTTAAGGCTGCATTTGATAAAATTTCTATTTTCGATTTCTGTTTTCGCTTTCAGTTCTAACGGGTTTGGAATAACCGTTTAGTAACGCAAATTGATTTTCTATTTCGAAACAGTTTTTTGTTTCGAAATTGTTTTGGGGGAGAAATCGAAAGTTTAGAAATTGTAGCTTTCTCTTTTCGAAATAAAAATAGAAATTTTTTTTTTGAGACTTTATTTAAGAAACATGCATGACTTATGTATTTCATTTCATGACTTATGTATTTGAGATTTTGTTTATTTATGTTTTTAAGTTGCAATTATGATGATATTATTGCTATAGGCATTCTTCTTTAAGGAATGTCATTGAAAGATCATTTGGGGCATTGAAGAATCGCTTTTTTATTTTGAGGCACATGCCCTCATTTGCACTTCGAAAGCAAGCACATATCGTAATTGCATGTTGTGCCATTCATAATTACATCCGCGATCAAGACAAGATGGATAAGAACTTTTCCCTAGATGGAGATCTGATGTACGTGGCTAAACCTACACAGGATGAGCTTGCAAACATTCAGTTGACCGAGGAGGGAAACCAAATAAATATGCTTAGGAAAACCATTGCCAATAAAATGGTAAAGGAATAATATGCCGGAAATTCCATGAAATTGTATTTTCAACTTTTGTAATATATTAGTATTATTTCGATTATTATTTTGTATTTGAGGATTTTCTATGTTGTTATCTAATCAATTTCTATTTCTAAGACAACTTTCATTTTATTAATTTTGAATCGCTCGCAAATTGCGCCTCCCTCCATGTCAACTAGTACCTAACATAAAATCACTTTGTGGTCTCAAAAGAATGCAAAAAAGTGTAGTGACTTAAACCCGAATCTTGAATGAGGAGAATAAATACATTCACTATTTGCATATTAGCATTTGAAAATACCAAATCTTTTATAGTTTGCATATTAGCATTTTTTATACTAATTACTAGCTTTTATTTACATAAATTGCTAATGTTTTGAAGTTCCTAATTATTCTATCGAATTACCAATATAAATTAAAGTGATTTATCAACTTTTATCAAATTAAATTACCATCATAAGCACCAAGAAGAGTGAGGTAAAAGGATGGGGACAACATGATTCATAAAAATATTTTTTCCGTTATCAAACGGATTGTTTCGAAATAGTAAATTTTGAATCGTTATCAAACGCGGTTTTCGCTTTCGTAAACTCATTTGGGAAATAGAAATTGAGAAATTGATTTATGGTAGAAATCAATTTTGTTTCGTAAATTTTATCATGCGTTAAGTGTCTACTTCGTCAATAGTCACTCAGCCCTCACCTCTCATATCTCAGGCGGAGCAGACGAACCCATTAAGCTTTCAGTTTCAGTTTCAAATTGTTTGATTCTTTTGACATTAACCTAAGGTCGTTAGCATTAACTTATAATATAGAACCATTGATGAATGGAAGTAGTCTGATGATGAGGTAGTAATCCAACATTTGCAAGAAACAGTGACTGGACATGCAAGTTTCTCCAGATAAATTTTTTGTGGGAAAGATGAAATTGGCCGACCATCATCCACACTAAAGACAAAAAATTGGCATATGCTAAGAGAAATTCTTGAGTAGCAACATATAACAAGTCGAGCTCGTGAACAAAACACAACCAGAGCAAGAAGGCGCCACTCGCAGATCTCGCCATTCAAACAAATGAAAAGCATCCATAATAGATTCCCTCCCTTGCAGTGGCCACCATCCACATCATTATTGTGTTAAAAGGAAAAAGTTGCAACATCGTCTCTCTTTGAATAACAAAATGGAAAGAGACAGAACAAAGACAAACACCAAATCACAAGCCATTGTCTTTAGGCTTTCCACTGATTAGTTCACAATACCCAATTACTGCACTGCATAACACTTGTTGTTTTGTTTACATTACCTACCTTTAGTTCCAAATGCGAGCGAAAGAGAAACTTCGAAGCAACATTTAAGAATTCTGCTGCAAGGATTACCCAATGAAGGCCTAGGTCTTCCAAGAACTAATTTACTTAGAACACAACAATTTCTTACTCTCTCTTGTGCCAGTAATCAGTATCCAGAAGTACTGGATAGAGATCATTACCAGACGCAGACGAAGCGGCTCCAGTCCGTGGCCCTTCAATAGACATACTCTTGGTGATATTCTCACCAACTACCTGAGGTTCGTCACCTCTAAAATGCTTCCTCATGGCCTCTATTTTCTCCTCAGTCATGATAGCGCCTACAGAGTCCAGCATTGGAACAGTAGCCTTGCCTTCAAGCATGCTAACCACAGATGACATTGGCGGCCTTAGTGCTGGAGTCCCATTAATACACATCAGAGCTACCTTTATCAATGCCAGCGCTTCCTCTTTGTCAAAGTGAGAACCAAGCCTCGGATCAACTAGTTCTATCAAATTTCCTCTCTCCTTCAGAAAGTGTGCCTAAATACAGAAATGTAAAGTGAAGGTATGTCCCTTTCAAGCTTTAGGTATTGATCAGTTGCAAAATATGCTCTAAATACTGAAACAGGAAGAAGTATATTATCTCCCTTGATAATTATGCGGCAAATGCAGTTGATAAGCACCTGCTAGATTTAGGGTATGGATAAAAAGAATCGAATGAGTCAATACAGATCAATCATGATTTTTTTTACCGATTTTAAATAAAAGATACTAGACTACAACATCACTTACTAATGGTTAATCAGTTGCCAAGAAATTACCTACACCGCTTTAAAATCGCTAGCTATTGTTGAGTTTTATCAGCATGAATTATTTGTTAGTGTCATTACATGAAATGGTAGACTTGTCTTTCAATGTTCTTGATTATGCAACTCAGGCGACAATCAGATTTAACAAGGACTAATAATGATTGTTTGCTCTAATGATTGCTTACTCAAAGCAAAACAAAATCTAACTTAAGGACTCAATTATATGAATGTGAAAAAAGTTATACCTCAATCGAAAGTATATGGATATTCTGGTCAAGACATGGTCTTGAAAACTTTTTAATTTAACAGTAATTGCCAAAATTCAATAGTAGTCGAAGGACTTGTTTGGTGCTAATGAAACTACAGGGAGTATGAATGTCAAGCATAAAAACATAAAGATTAAAACTGATTTTTCGAGATCCACCCTACTTTATGGGGTCAACTTCCCCAAATTTCAAGGAATAGAATTTTCTTCATTCCAAAAAAAAAAAAAAAAGAATCTACATGAAAATTCAGAGTAGACCAACATGATAAGAAGAATCGGATTAATTTGAAATAACAAATTGCACTTAACAGTGTGACAATTCGTTAAGCAAGTTTCAATAGCTGTTAACTATGAAACTCCTTTGCAACCATTGAAAGTGTAGGTGAGGATTTAAATACAGATATGATCATAATTGAAATGATAGAGTTGATTACCCAATCGAGTAGACTAAAGCATTCCTCAGTTTTTTGGGAGCTAGTGTTGCTCTGGCCACTAACAACTTCTAAGGCAACAATGCCAAAACTATAGATGTCGGCTTTGTCAGTGAGGTAACCATGCATTGCGTACTACGGTGCCATATATCCACTGCACGACAAGAAAAGAGCTTGTGTTTGCAACAAGGTAACTGCCTTAAATATCACATACTTAATATTCCTAAAATTCAAAAGAAAGAGTCATTCCTAAATGTGATGCTATGGTCTAAAGAGTAGAGGAAAAAAACAAATGCATCCTAATATATTCTAATATCATTTACTGAGAATACTTCAGGAAAAAAAGCCATTATTGTTCTTTATAATTTTTTTTTTTTTTTTTTGGTTTGAAATATAAGTATCATTTATAAGATGACCTACATGAGCTTAAGGGCATTTCCCAGCATTACAAAGATATCTAAGAATGTGCAAAAATGGAGTGAGGGTATCTCCATAGAGTACCCAATATTACATTTATTTGGGAAGGCCTAAAGTTTTTGTAAAGTGAAGCTCACCCTGTAACAAGTTTACGAATTTTAGCCACGATAATGGGACATCATTTGACTTGTTTTGGAAATGTCTATAGTTAGGTTTATAGTTCTTTTTGTTGAATTAACGTTAGAGTTAGTAGAATGAACTTACAATTTTATCTTTTCACTAATTAATCACGTTCCTTTCACAAACAAGTTGACTTTTCACACGCATTAATGCAAACTTTTAAAACATGTGAACATGCTTATCTATGTTTCTCCATGTGCATACAATAGAAACATGGGTGAATTTGCTATAATACAAAGTTATATTCAAATTAACAATTACATAAGTCAATATCAGAGTATCATTACTTAATGGTAGAGTATGACACAATTTACATTTTTTTCCTAGTTAATGTGAAGAGTGGTGGGACAGTCATAAAACTTTGTGGTTAAGCCGAATTTGTTGAGCACCATGCTTTGGGATGACGTGAATCCACCACAAAGCTCCATTCAACTCACTTTTCTTAATTCAGAATATATGTTTCTATTCTATGCTTTTATGTTGTCACTGGCTCCTACTTAGGTTAACAGGAACAAAAAGCAAGAAACTTACTAAGTTCCAGCAATCTTGGTGCTAATATGTGTTTTGTCCTCCTCATCAAGCTTTGCTAAACCAAAATTTGATATTTTAGGGTCGAGATCCTTATCCAGTAAAATATTAGTAGCCTTAATGTCTCTATGCACAATCTTCAGCCTTGACTCTTCATGAAGATATGCCAATCCCCTAGCAATACCCACGCATATCTTGTGTCTTGTCCACCAATCCAACTTTAACTGAAATTCTTTAGGACCTTCAATTGTATCCGAAGACATCAAAGTTGCTTTACTGCCATGTCATTAACTGAAGTCAATGAAGCACGATGTGATATCAAATTACCAAATAAAGCGCGAGCAAGACTGTTATTTTCCATGTACTCGTAAACCAGCAAAAGTTGATTTCCTTCAATGCAGCATCCATAGAGTTTCACAAGATGTGGATGCTGAAGAGTAGAAATTGTCCCAATCTCAGTCAGGAACTCATTATTGCCTTGTTGTGATTTGGATGAAAGCTGCTTCACCGCTATAGTGGTGCCATCTGATTTAAAACCCTGCAATTCAACTTTGGCATCAGATCTATGTTGTGAAAATTGAGTTACATTGAATGTTGCTTTCTACATATCTTCTCTCTTGGGAATTGGGGGAATTTGGTTAGCCAATTTTCCAGCATACCTTGTATACAGAACCAAAACCACCTTCTCATATCTTATTGGCAGCATCAAAATTGTTTGTGGCAGCTTTAATCTGTTGCGAGGTAAATAAACCAATTTGCAACGCTAGACCCTTCAAATTTGCAACACGTTTTGGAACTTCTATGAATTTGGAGAAGTCAACAGTTAAAAGTATGTAATCCACTATCTAACAAAGATGTACAGAATAGCTTAGCATCTTGAAAATTATTATCTAGGAAAGTCTGGCATCAGTCGGCAGTATGTATGTATATTTGAAAAAGTAAAATGAGATTGTCCCCACGGTAATTAATAGTGAAGGAAAATAAAAATCATACAGAGAACCCCCTTGGAAACGTAGAATATGGTTTCTATGTTTTAATTTCTCATACACGTGAAGTTCCAGCAGCTATTTTTGGTGTCTTGAAGCATAGACTTTGTGTGTATACACACACACACACACACATCTGAGAAACAATCTATTGTCTCTCCCTATAACTATCTATTCCTTCATTTTTCAGATTTCTAAATAAAAATTTAGTTCGGTAAGCAAACCAAATGGTTCTATGTCACTTTAGCTGTATATCACCTAATAATAATCTTTGGCTTTTTGAGTCGAATCAAATTCCCTATGGAATGCACAAATGTCATGCATCAACAGTTTTAGGGGAACTGTAAATCTAGATGGAGCATTAATGATGAATTGTCATTACACTTTCCCCAACCAGGAAAGTAGTATCACGTGCCAACAGTTTGACGGGACAACTGTGCGATTTAGCTGAAATATAAATGAAGCAATGTGACTATCCTCCCTCTCCACCAGAATACGGAAGGGGGAAAATGTATTCACAGTGCATAACATTCTCATATTTCTTGACAAATACACGTGGACTAAATAGCATGATTCTAGGTAAGCAACTACCTTGTGCCATCTTATCTTTACGTCCAAGGCATCCTCTCCACCAAAGGATAACCAGGATAAGGAAAACTACAAAAACTATAGCAACCAGAGTCCCAGCCACTATGCCAGCAGATATGCTGGCCGGGGGATCAAAGCCTGCAATGAAGAAAGAACAAACAAATATTTAACCAAAACTGTTCAGTTAAATGGGGTATGCGTAAATGCAGGAAAATATCTGTAGCTTCTCGTTGAACACAAAGAAATTGATGGAGAACACAATAATTGAGAATTAAGAGGACATAAAACTGCCCAGCGTACTCCACAGAAACTATCAGATAAATGAGCACGAGAAGATATCATATATGGAACATGTAATACAAAATACAAAGGGAAAAAGAAAAACAAAAACAAAAACAAAAACAAAATTCTACTCTTCATTCTCAAGGCTGTACTGTATTATACAGGCACAGTGGTTGTAATCCATAGCGGAAAAGTGAACAAGGCTATCAATTCGTAGTCAAATGGAAGGATTAAAGATGTTGGAGAAATCTTCTTGAAATATTTTGAAACTGACAAAATGTTTCCATCGTCTAATCGAAGGTTTGCAGACTCATTTGTTTAAAGTTTGAAGACCTCTGGACAGCCAGACTCAAGATTCAAAGTCTATCCTCATTGACAGTTCTAATCCGTTGAAGAAAGGTTATCCAGAACTGGATGTTTTATTAAGGATATAACCTTATCGACTGGAGAAGATCTCTTGGCTGGATATGAAATAACGAAATCCCTTTAATTGATCGAGATTGATTCGATGATTAAGGATCCGATGATTGGCGGAATATTCATGGAAGGTTCTACTTATGGAAACCGAGATCCTAATTGTATGAGCGAACATGATTGATGGGCTATCGACATGTTCCTTTAATAGCTCGAATGATCTTCCTAATTGATTCCGTCCAACGGGTAGATTGGAGGAATTCTCTTAGAAAAAGTGAAGATAATCTTTCAAAAGAAAATGCATTCTTGAAAAATGATATCTCAAATATTTTCAAAAATTTTTCGATAGGATATGAAAAACTAGAGAAAATACTTTATGTTCAAAGACCTTATTTCAATAAATCTGGTTTGGGAATAAGCTGCTGAAACCATTCCTTTAATTGATTTTCCTAAAGTGAAGGAAATAATCAAACAAAGACCCTCAAGAGATGCTTATAAAAATCATTTTAAAAGAACTTTTGTAAAACCAATAGGTCGCAATGCTCTCAGATGTTCAAAGTGCAATAGTGCAGATCATTTTGAAAAAGAATGTCCTATGGTTGAAAACCTGTCAATAAAGTATGGGCAAAAATCACATATCATACTAACACGAATGGACCCAAGAAAAAATGGGTACCAAAGAAAGTTTGAGTTTTTTTTAAATGCAGGTCACTATAAAAAAAGAAGGTAAAATGGTATCTGGATAGTGGATGCTCAAGACACATGACATGAGACTCAAATTGCTTCATAAAACTTGTTCAAGTAAATGGTGGAAAAGTCTCATTTGGAGGAAACATCAAAGGAAAAATTGTGGGATTTGGAACTGTGAAGATTGGAAACCTCACAATAAGTAATGTTTCTTTAGTTGAAGGACTCAACTACAATCTGCTCAGTGTCAGTCAGCTATGTGATACCGGTTTCAAAATCTACTTTCAAGAGGGTATATGTTCAGAACCAGTAAAGACTCTATTAAGTCATTTATGGGACGAAGACATGAAAATATCTACCTCTTGGATGTGAAACCAGATGAATCGCAATGTTTAATTTCAATCCAAGACGAAGCAAGCTTATGGCACAGAAAGCTTGGGCACATCAATATGAAGCAAATAGCCAAAATTTCAACAAAGAAGCTTGTTCGTGATCTGCCCAATTTATCATATCAAAATTCTGACCTATGTACACCATGCATATTGGGAAAACAGGTAAGAAATTCCTTTAAACCAATAAATCAAGTTTCCACTAACCGTGTACTACGCCACGCATATGGATCTCTTTGGACCAACCGAACACGAGCATTGGAGGTAAGAAATATTGCCTAGTAATCGTGGATGACTACTCACGATTTACTTGGGTGTATTTCCTGGCAAGTAAGTCTAAAACTTTCTCTTACTTTGAAAAATTTGCTAAAAAGGTTCAAAACGAAAAAGGATACGTTATTTCAAGTATAAGAACAGATCATAGAGGTGAATTTGAAAATCAATATTTTACAAGATTTTGTGATGAATCTGGTTTTCAGCATTTGTTCTCCTCTCCATATACTCCAGAACAAAATGGAGTTGTGGAAAGAAAGAATAGATCGCTTCAAGAAATGACTAGAACTCTTCTAATTGAAAGTAACATCTCCTCACGTTTTTGGGTTAAAGCAGTTTTTACAGCATGTTATATTATCAACAGAGTTTTTCTAAGGCCTATTCTAGAAAAAAAACCCATATGAATTATTAAAAAAAAAGAAGCCTATTGTTTCATATTTTCATGTGTTTGGATGCAAATGTTTTATACTGAAAAATGCAAATGATAGAGTTGGTAAGTTTGAAGAAAAGTCAGATGAAGGCATCTTCCTTGGATACTCAACCACAAGCAAAGCGTACAGAGTCTACAACAAAAAGACTCAAACTGTGGAAGAATCAATGAATGTCAAATTCCAGGATTCTATACAAAATGAATCTATTCAGACTCATCTTGAAGATTCAGAACCTGCTCCAGACTCTATAAAGTCTAAATCTCAAGAAGCAGCTCAGACTTTGAAGGACCAGCAGCAAGTAACTGTTGAAGATTCAAGTGAAGGAAGTGATCATCATTCTGATAAATTAACCAGCAACTGGAAGCATAAGTCCAATTATCCCAAAGATTTTATCATTGGCGACATTAATGAAGGAATTCGCACAAGATCCAAAAAGCGTGAAGAGTCTAGTGTTGTGGCTCTTATTTCTAAAATAGAACCCAAAAGCATAGAAGAAGCTTTATCGATAAAAGCTGAATTGAAGCCATGCAAGAAGAACTCAGGCAATTCAGTATCAATGATGTCTGAGAATTGACTCCAAAACCGAAAGGTAAATAAGTTATTGGAGCTAAATGGGTTTTCAGAAACAAGATGGACGAAAAAGGAAAGGTCGTAAGAAACAAAGCAAGACTCGTGGCCAAGGGATACATGAAAGAAGAAGGGATAGACTATGACGAGACTTACGCACTAGTAGCAAGGTTAGAAGCAATTCGTTTATTACTTGCATTTGCTTGTCATAAAAATTTCAGGTTATTCCAAATGGATGTTAAAAGTGCCTTCCTAAATGGATTCATCCATGAGGAAGTCTATGTGGAACAACTACTTGGGTTTGAAGACCCAAGGAAACCAGACTCAGTATTCAGACTCAAAAAGGCCTTATATGGCTTAAAGCAAGCACCTCGAGCTTGGTACGACATGCTGAGTAAGTTTTTAATTCAAAATGGTTTTGTGAAAGGTAAAGTAGACACTACTTTGTTTATTAAAATAGAAGGCAAAAGTTTTGTACTAGTTCAAATATATGTCGATGATATTATATTCGGATCTCCTAATGAAAGTCTCAGGCAAGAAATTCTCTAAGACTATGCATGATGAATTTGAAATGAGCATGATGGGTGAGTTAACCTTCTTTCTCGGGCTTCAAATGAAACAACTGAAGGAATGAACTTTTATTCATCAAGAAAAATATGCTAATGATCTCGTCAAAAAGTTTGCAAGAAGGCTGAAATACCAATGTCAAGTTCCTTGAAGATAGACAAAGATGAAGAAGGAAAGAAAGTCGACCAGAAGTTATACAGGAGTATCATTGGCTCACTTCTTTATCTTACTGCTTCTAGACCTGACATTTTGTTTAGTGTTTACATTTGTGCCAGATTTCAAACAGACCCTAAAGAATCTCATTTAGATGCTACAAAGCGTATTATTAAATACATTGCTTCAACTTCAAGCATCAGCCTATGGTATCCTAAAAAAGAAGACTTTACTCTTCTTGGATACTCAGACGCAGATCTAGCCGGTTGCAGAGTTGATAGAAAGAGCACATCGGGTACCTGTCAACTACTTGGAGGCAGGACATTATCTTGGTTTTCAAGAAAGCAGAGTACGTGTAGCTCTCTCTACAAATGAAGCAGAGTATGTTGCTCTTGGAAGCCGCTTTGTTCACAAATTCGTGGATAAAACAACAGTTAAGAGATTTTGGAATTGAAGATTCATGCACAAAGATTAACTGCGACAACACCAGTGCAATAAATCTTACCAAAAATCCAATTCTTCACTCATGAGCAAAGCATATAGAGATTCGACATCACTTCATTAGAGATCATGTTCAAAATGAAGAAGTTTCGATTCAGCATGTTGATACAAAGAATCAACTGGCGGATATATTCACAAAACCTTTGGAGAAAAATCAATTTGAATTATTCACTCAAGACTCAACATTTTGAGGTTTGAAGAAGTTAAAGTCTAGAGACTCTCAGACTTAGGCAAACAAGACATTGACTGTAAGTTAGTCTCTCTCTCGAATCTTATCTTGAAAAGGTACGATCGTCAAACTGTGGTTAATTATTGCTATATTTAATCGATGTAATTATTGCAACGTTTCCTTTTCAAAAAAGAAGTTATTTTTTGAAATGACTATTTTCGCGGAAAAAAAGGACAGTTATTTTGAAAAGGCATCCTTTTATTTTCCTTTGTGACGATTCGTATACCTCTCTTTTTAACCGATCGTGCACTGTTGATTCCTCTTCACTTTACTCTCAAAAACCCTAGAAAGCATCAATCCTCCATTCCTGTTTTCTACTCTTGCCTAATCTTCGAAAAAGTTGTCATTTTTACTTGGGAAAGTCAAGCAATGAATCTTTCATAGAGTGAGAAAGATGTCGTCTTCAAGAAAGTCTTCGAGAATTGCAAGTAGGGGACCACGGCGAATAAGTGAGGGGCCTACGCACTTCGATCTCATCGAAGAAGATATGTCTCCAGATCAGAGAGCCCACAACATTCTCGGCGTCATTCTCCACCATCTAGTCCTCAAAATGTTGGACATCAACAAGAAGAAGATATCATTGAAGACGCAGATCCTATAAGAGCTCAAAAGCCCGCTTTTATTTATAAGCTGTATCGTGCTTTAAAGGGGACTCGTACTCCTTTGAACTATGTCGATAATTTTCTTAAAGACAAAGGATATGAGAACGAATATATCTTTTTGCGAAAAATGGAAAGTTTGGGAATTGCTCGTAAAAGGGGTGGCAGAAGAAACCCTTGCGAATATCCCAAGTGATCCTCGTGATTGTGGAGTTAATCCTGTAGATGGGAATGATGATGACAAACTGTACAGCCAATTTCAACCGAGGATGGGTATTGCGGCGGAAAATCGAGGAAAAAGAGGAGAGATGTTTGAATCGAAAGAACAGAAGGATCTATACTCAAAATTGCTGAAGCGTGGGGTGATAAACCCTAGGAGTGTGGATTTTGATTTTCTGGATGCTGTGAATGTGAACTTGAGGGAAAAGTTCGGTTATCTTCAACTTGAAAAGTTCTGCACTGACACCACAGAGGTCTATGCTGAATTAACTGCTTATTTCTATTCGAATCTCAGTTTTCTGGATGCGAATGGATTCTCTTTCAGCGTCAAAGATCAAGACTTTGTAGTGGATATGGATATCTTTGGCAGATGTGTTAGGAGTTGAGAGAAGAAGATATCAACTTATCAAAGTTTCTATTGCTCGTGCTACATTGGAACTTGTGAAGGACAGGAGAACAAAGGAAAAGATTTCCTATCTAAGGATGAGTGCGTTCAACATTCTCGCTTCACAAGATTGTGATCAATTGCCTCGTAATCGAAATCAACTTCCAAGATCGATGTTTCAAGTTCGGATGCAAAGCCGATGTATGCCATTTTCACTAGGAAAAAGTTTTCTCTTCCTCACACTATTATGTTCCACATGTACACAGCAGTGGTGAAAGACAGAGGTCAACTTCTTTATCCAAGTCTTGTGACGAAGTTATTCAGACATCTGAACATTCAACCTCCACAAATTCTTTGTGCTCGATCGTGTGATCATACGGTGGTAGGACTGAAAATGGTGACCAAGATGCGTCTGAAGGAGCTAAGCAAGGCGTTGGAGAAATTTAAGGAGAAGACTCCTGTAAAATCTCATCAAATCTCTTCTGCATCAAAAAGAAAAGAAAAGAAGCCCATGGTTGCTCCATCCAAGAAAATGATAGCTCTCATCGTTGAAGATGAAGATGATGACGAAGACATCACCATCTCTGCAATGGCGTTGAAACATCTGAGCCGTTCTGCTCCAGAACAGAGGACTCGAGAAAGAGAGGAGAAAGAAAGAGGAGAGAAAGAAGCAAAGAAGAAGGAAGCAGAGGAAAGAGAAGCAAAAGAAAATGATGCCGAGGAGGCAAGGGATAAAAAAGAAGAAGAAGAAAGAGCACTTGGCGAAAAAGAAGCAGAAGAAGAAGAAGAAGAAGAGAGAATGAATCAAGAGGAAGGAGAGCCTGAAAAACACTATTCTCCACCTGAAGGCACAGAAACAGGGGGAGATAATGAGGGAGTCAGCCGCTCTCCAGCCGACCTAGAAGCCATTCATGCCTCTCATTTTCTTGAAGAAGAACATGATGCTTCATTGCCAAATTTGCGCGATTATTTTGATATGTCATCATCTGTAGATCGTGCTGAAGCCAGGACACAGACCGACAGCTCAGCAGATTTTCGCAGAATTATGGATATTCTCTTGGAAATGCGCGGTCAAATTTATGCTCTGAGATGCGAGGTTCAAACCTTGTAGAATATAGGTCAAATTTCTTCAGTTTCATTGAAAGATTAGATCCAAGCCCTCTTTGTTCAAATTCAGGCCAATGCTAAGGGTGAGGAGATTGCACAACTGAAGGAAGACTTGGAAAGGCTGTAAGGCATCGTTCAGTCTATGGGAGATTTCCAGCTTGTCCGCGTTCCCAAGCAATCTTAACTTTATTCCATTTTCTTCTCAACCTTTTTAATGCTGACAAAAATGGGGAGAAAGATTTGAATCAAACTTTGAATTTTTAATCATTTGGTTTGTTTGATTTGGATTGATGTTTGACTTTAATTTTGTGTGTGGATGTGAATTTGGATTTAACTGCTATTGACTGTTATTGATATCTTATGGATGACTTTATCATATTCAAGACTAACCTACTTTCTGTGGTTGCGGATTCTAGTGTTATTCATTTAGCCATTTATCCTTATAAAGATATCTATATTTGTTTAAGAAATGTTTTGCAGGTCAAAGTTAACCAAATCTGCAGGAAAGTTTTGTCATCATAAAAAATGGGGAGATTGTTGGAGAAATCTTCTTGAAATGTTTTGAAGCTGACAAAATGTTTCCATCAGTCTTATCTGAAGGTTTGCAGACTCTGTTGTTTAAAGTCTGAAGACCTCCGAACAGCCAGACTCAAGATTCAAAGTCTATCCTCATTGACAGTTCTAATCCGTTGAAGAAAGGCTATTCAGAACTGGATGTTTTATTAATGATATGACCTTATCGACTGGAGAAGATCTCTTGGCTGGATATGAAATAACGGAATCCCTTTAATTGATCGAGATTGATTCGATGATCAAGGATCCGATGATTGGCGAAATATTCATGGAAGGTTCTACTTATGAAAACTGAGATCCTGATTGTATGGGCGAACATGATTGATAGGCTATCGACATGTTCTTTTAATAGCTCGAATGATCTTCCTAATTGATTCCGTCCAACGAGTAGATTGGAGGAATTCCTTTGGTAAGTGCCAACGGGTATGATGGCGTAAAGGAGTATATAAGGAATACGTTCTAAGCTATTCAAAAAAGTGCGATAGAAGAATTCCAAAGTCTGAAACTTCTTGTTGTTTAGTCAATTCATTTGAGCGAAAAACTTGTACTCAAAAGAGAGTTTATACTTGTGAGAAACCTTGAGGAAGTGTGATAGAACACCCACACTGTGGAATCAAGGAAGAACTGTGCTGTAACATCTCTTTTGTTCATAGTGGAATCCAGCCGATAAGCTGTCAGTGCGGAAGAGTGGACGTAGGCTTGGGATAAGCCGAACCACTATAAACCTTGTGTTTAATCTTCTCTTCCCTACTCTTTACTTTACCTTGATCGTAATTCATTTTAAAAAAGCAAAAGAGTACTTCCTTTCTATCGTTTGCTTAGTATTGCTGTGGTATCTCGAGAAATTATTTTTACACCTATTCACCCTCCTCTAGGTGCTTATACTTGCTATATCAAAAGATACATAGAGAAAACACGCTCGATAGAAAGAACACAAAGCAACCTATAACCAATTTTCAACTCTAAGAGAATAATAAGGGGCTGTTTGGTAACGTTTCTGTTCTTTTTTTGTTCCAAGGAACATAAACAAAAAAAAAAAGTGTTTACATTCCGGGAACACTTTTTGAACAAAAAGATGCGTTTGGTAAATTTGTTCAGGGAATAAAAAATAAACAAAAACACGTTTGGTAAATTTTTGTTCTTTTTTTGTTTCTTTTAATTTTTAAATATTTTTATTTTCATTTTTCATTTTTTCCTTTATTTTTTATTTTTTTCTTTTGGCAGTGACTCTCTCAGCCCACGGCGAGGCTCGCCGGCCCCGGGCGAGCTTCGGCGTCGCCGCGCGGGTGAGGCCGAGCCTCGCCTTAGCCGGGCGAGCTCGGGCTCGCTCGATCTGGCGAGGCTCGAGCTTGCCCGCGCCGACGAGGCTCGAGCTCGCCACGCCGGCGACGCCTCGCCTCGCCCGGCCGACGACGCTCCGTGAGTTCGCCGACCCTCGGCGGCGTCGCCGGCCCTTGACGGCTGGCCATGGCCAAGGCCGAGGCCGAGGCCATGGACCGGCCAAAGAGAAAGAAGAAGAAAAGAGGAAGAGAAGAGAAGAGAGAAGAAGAAACATAAACAAAAAATTGTTTCTTCAAAATTGTTTCGGAACGAGAAACAACTTTTTTTGTTTCTTGTTTCTTGTTCTTTTTGAGTTCCAGAAACAAAAAAAAAAAAAACAGAAACACAAACAAACGCGTTTCTGTTCTTTTTTTGTTCCCTGGAACAAAAAAACAGAAAATCTGTTTATAAACAGAAACAAGGAGTGAAAACATGCAGGGCCTAATAGACCCTGGTCAGCTATTGGGCGTAATTGACTTGATCTATAGTGACATATGCCAATGGCCTGATTCCAACAATAGGCATTTGCAACCAAACCAAGTAACTGAATAGCCTATTGACTCCTGGTGCAAGAAAAAATATAGGTATTCTTTTCAACATGAATAAGAGTAACTTTCTCAACAGAGAAGCACCAAGTGAAACATGGAAGCATCCATCTCGCGTACTAGGGTAGACAGAGATAGCAGATATAAGAGGACCATTGTGGCATCCCAAAATTCTTAACGACCTCTAGCTATATCAAATTCCATGAATAGGTGATGGAAGTACCATCAAGTTATGGCCATTTAATCCATAATTTGCAATAAGATATATGGCCAAGCTTTTGGGGGATAATTATGTGATAGGAAAGAAAATCCTATCATTGGCCATGTGTTTTATAAATTTGGATTTATGGAATTATGATTTCAAGATTTTTGGCCATGTGGAATTTAGTAATTAAATTCTTAAAAGAAAGAATTAAAGATGAATAATTGAAAGGTGAAATTAGGATTTAAATTAGGTTTGGGCCTTAAGCCCAAAAGGTGGATTTTAATGGGCCAAGTTGGCCGGCCCATTGAAGCCCACAAGTGGGCTGCCGTCGACCAAGAAAGGGGAGGAGTGGCCAGACCAAGCCCAAAAGCCCAAGCCCATCTTGCATGTCTTGTGACAAGTGGCAAGAGGTCTTCATGCATTGGCTTAGGGAAGAAGGCCATGCATTGGCTGGTTTGTAGGCAAGTAATCATGAGGATTTGGGGGTATAAAAGGGAAGAAGAGGAGAGAGAATGGCTGGTTAGCCATTCGGCCAAGTGAGGGAGAGAGAGGAAGCCGAGAGGGAGAGAAAGGAGCCCGTTCGCCGCCGTCCGCTCGTGCTGTTCGTGAGGTCTAGAGGCAAGTTGGGAATCCAATTTCTACTCTTGCACCAATGTTTTCGCATGAACTGTTTGGAGTCAGAAACTTGTTTGAGCTTGCATGTGTATTTAGAGTCCGATTTTGGCTTCGATTTCTTTATCAAAGTTGTAGCTAACATCGTGAAATATAACATACTGAAATTTTGTGGAAAATGATGGAGATTTGTGGGGTCAAACCCTTATCCTACGGAGATGCTAGATCTGGAATATTTTCGTATGAACTGTTTGAGTCAGAATGTTGTGAGAGCTTGCATGCATGTTTAGAGTTCGATTTTGGCTGTGATATCTTCATGAGAGTTGTAGATAACATCTTTTACTACAATATACTAAAATTTCGTGGAAAATTATGGAGATTTGAGGGGTTAAAGTCTCATCCTACGGAGACCTCAGATCTGGAGAGTTTTTACTGACCTCTTGTTGGATTTGTGGTTGCATGTTGGTTTGTGATGAAAATATGACTTTGATGTCTCATGTAAGTTGTAGGTAACATCTTAAAATACAACATAATCGAATTTGAAGAGAAATGAACAAGTATAGCATAGTAAATCGGCTAGATCTTGGAGACGATGGTTCTGGTGATGTGTTCCGAGACACCCGAGACTTCATGGACTTAAATGGTGACCATACTTTGGTTATTTGACCTATATCTCTTCATGAAACTTGTAAAGGACACCTTGGTACATAACATACTTAAATTTCAGAGGAAACGAAAGAGAATAGATGGGTGAAATCTTAATATTTCGGAGATGTGTATTCTGGACGATGCGGTAGTGGTTCCAGAAGCTTCGTGAGGTCGTGTAAAATAATCTAAAAATAATATGGCTTGGAGTTCTTCATGAAAAATGCACGAAAATGTCTTGGCTATCACCCTGTAAAATTTCGTATTTTTTGGAGGCCATATGAGTATTTTAATCGAATTTACTTGGAAATTGTGCATTCTGGTTATTATCCGAATATCATGTGCTATTTTGTGGAAATTGTGAAATTATGTGAAATTCAATTTGGCCATGAATTTTATATGAAATTGTCATCCTATTGGTTTGTTTAATGATTGTTTGAATATTATGATTTTGGGAAAATCATAGATATTAAATTTAATATTTATTTATGAAAATAAATAAATAAATATAATAAAATAATAATAAAATAATAATAAAATAAAAAGGGATTATTTTATTGGCCATGAATTCCATTGAATTTATTATGCATTGTTATATGACATTGGTGTATGTATGATCATAAATTGTGATGCATGTGTGAATCATATGCCATGTAATAATGAGATTAAAAGGATGGTGAATGTGGAAAATGATATGTGAGTAAGAGGTTGTGGTGGATGATGCTCGGTGGCCTAGTGGCGTAATTCCGGAGATTCCCCGGGAGTGTCGGGATGCTCGGTGGTATACGGTACGTAATTCCAGGGGAGGCCTTGTGGTATGTCGGTACATAATTCCGGAAGCCCTGTCGGAGGTTTCTGCCCGAAGGGAATGCCTTGCGACGCCAAGATTTGGGTGCGAAATGCCCGGCTAGAAGGGTAAAGGCTGGATGTCCGGTTGTATCTTGGATACATGCCCGGAGGTTCCTCGTGATGCTAGTTGGGATGCGAGATGCCCGGAATGTGGGGGGCCGGATGCCCGGTTGTATCTTGGATACATGCCCAGAGGTTTTTCTCGCACGGGATGCGAGTGTAAAATATGAGATAAAATTGATGAATCGAGGAAGGGTGATGTGGTGATCAAATTTAAAGATAAAGATGAAAATTAACCCATGGTATGATATACATGATGATATGCATGATGACGGTGATGATATGTGATGTGATATGATGATCACCCATGGTATGATATACATGATGATATGCATGATGACGGTGATGATATGTGATGTGATACGATGATCACCCATGGTATGATATACATGATGATATGCATGATGACGGTGATGATATGTGATGTGATACGATGATCACCCATGGTATGATATACATGATGATATGCATGATGACGGTGATGATATGTGATGTGATACGATGATCACCCATGGTATGATATGCATGATGATATGCATGATGATGATGATGATATGTGATGTGATACGATGATCACCCATGGTATGATACGCATGATGATGATGATGATAATATGTGATGTGATATGATGATCACCCATGGTATGATATGCATGATGATGATGATAATATGTGATGTGATATGATGATCACCCATGGTATGATATGCATGATGATGATGATAATATGTGATGTGATGATGTCATGATAAGGATGACATGTATGATATAATGATGCCATGATGATGATTATGATGATGACATATGATGATATGATATGCATGATGATAAGGCATGATGATGCATGATAGTATTACGCATGGCTGCAAGGTAAGTTACGCCTGCAATGCATGTATGATTTATATGATGCATTGAGTGGTTATTGGATTCCTTTACCTGCTGAGTGGTTGTACTCACCCCTTTTTGGGGACCAACATTTCAGATTAGTAGATGGATTGAGCGATTGGATACGACTGCAAGGGGAAGGATAGCAAATGAGGGAACTTTTGAACGCCGACACTGATCGATGGACTTTAAGTGTATGACTGTTGGAAGAGACGTCGGTCATCTTTTGAGATATAGCCAAGTATAGAAAGACTATGGCATTTCGATGTACCGATGAATGATGTCCATCTGCTTTATGTAAATAAACGTGTTTGGTTTTAACTTATGTTAGATGTTTAGTTGGTGTGCATCGATTTCTGAATGTAGGGAAGGGAATTGTTGGATATGCTTCCGTTATGTAAATTGCACAAGAGACCGTAAATAAAATATGTAAACCCCCATGGTTGTATGGACCTGCTGCAACTAAAAATGGTATCAGAGTGACTTGTTATTTGGGAAAGAAAAATGAAAAGCGAACTGTAGTGACTCTAGCGGATCAGGGGCCGTCGAGGGGTGCCACAACCATAGACTCCTCTGTCAGGTATAGCAGTGGTTCCTTTCCCAGCCCAATAGAAGCGTATCTCCAGAGTGCCCTTGGTCACGATGGCAGCAAAATTTCTCATGACCTCCTTCCCAACTCCACCTGCTTCAATCTCAATGTTGAAATCTTTCCACACCAATTTCTCCTGAAATAATATTTCATCTGATTCAAGTTGAATTTCTCCACACTGAACAAGGTAAAACTTTTAGTCTCCATAGAATGTACAAATTATGAAAAAATCTTGATTTGCAAGTACGAGATATTTGGATAAACTTCCCAACCATAACATATTGAACGCTTTATGTGCTTTATATATTAGAACCAGCACTCCATAAAAGCTCTCCTTCCAAGGCTTTTATAACTTTTGTTGCCTGTGAACATTATCTCCGCAAAATAAAGGGTTACATTGTAGGGCCCATCCATCAGACAAAAACCGTAATAAGTTAGAGAGATGGCAGAACGTCGTGCTTCCATGTAAAGTTGGGCATTATTCATGGACAGCGTGGATGTGTTTTTAACTTTATAGCTAACTGCAGCGATATTGTCATCGGCGAAGTAACTAGTGCTACTGTAGGCCCAGTAATCACTCCTGAAGAAACTTGAAGGTGTAGCCTCCTGTGAGTCATCTTCGTATGTGGTGCCCCTTACTTCTGCTTTGCTCCCAACGCAATTTATGAAGAGGTTATACCGACCTGGATGGAGTAGAGAAGCAGCCACAGAGAAAGTTCAGTTTCTTCTATTTGTTAATAAGGAGTGGACTTTCCAGACACACTAAATAAGCTAGAATTCACTCATTGGAAAATTACATAGAAACTCCCAAGTTATGAGCAACCCATTATTTCATGCAGGTAGCTTTTGAAATTATTAGGGTAATTATGCATCAACCATCAAAGATTGACACAATAGCCAAGAGGAGAGTTGACAACTGACAAGGAGATAAATTTGATGACAAATTACACAGAGAGTAAGATGCAATATTAGAATATGATGATAATGATAGGATATGTTAGAATAATTTAAATATAAAATCACGCATTCTTCTAACAATTTAAGCTTTTAAAATAGTTGGCTATGATCCTATTAAATCTCATATAGTATCAGAACTGGATTTCGTGAGTTCAAATCTTTCGAAGCCTAACTTACCTCCCTAATTAAATATGTCCACACTTCATCTAATAGCTTAAACTTTTAGAACGATTAGCTGCGGTCCCACAAAATTTTATAGGATATACACGTCAATTTACATTTTATACAACAATGATTCTGCAGCACATTAACTTACTTTTTGCACAACGTTGACTCTGCAAACATGAGACAAGTCCACTTGTGGCAGAATATGAGGTTCTGAGCAAGTCAGCAAAGATTTTACTGTTATAATCATCATCATTCTTAATGAAGTTCAATGCTAAGTACATAATCAATAAAAATGCGGGTCCTTAGAAATCCAAGTCTCTCGTTGAAAAGTTAATCGCAAACATACGCATTCTCAACCTCGGAGCTTGCGAACAAGTTGCTGTAGAGAAAAGACAAAATCAACATTCAGCAGAGAAATGGAAATATTATACACAAACAGAATATAAGTTACACAATAAGTGCACATTTGGGGGGAGCCCTGGACTGACTGAAGGAAGTAGGACATACACAGATCCTTCTTGACATTCTGAGCCTCCAGCAGTGAACTTGTTGTATGATAAATCACTACACAGAGAAACAGTCAAGCATTTCCAAAATCTCATCAATTTGAAGAATACACTGAAAGTCATTCCATCAAATGATTAGTATGTACAAAAATGCAGACAAGTTGCGAAAAATGGACAGGTAAGGCAAGATGAAAGGCGAAAACATCACAAGATGATGAAATTGATATTTTATTCCTACTGAAAATATCTTATCTTAGAATATGAAAAGGAGAAAGACTAACTGAAGTAAACGGAGACTTTAAAACTATTTATAGTGTATAAAAACATTTTTACTCAGTAACAGTACCACAGGCATGATGTCTAAGGCAAAGAGGCTTATATAGAACTGTGATTCCACCTACTGCTACGTCGCGTCTTCTAATAAGAAATTATCCAGACCACATTTATCTGTTTAAACTACCTCACAAGAGCTTCATTCCCACACCCATAAGATAATATCAACTTCTCCTAAGTACACTCATTTTGGTTGTAGAGTTTCTCAAATACACAAACCCATAAAAACATTGTTATCAGCAAGAAATGGCCCAAGCAACTAATCATATACTGCAGGTGATACGTTAGACAAACTTTCAAAGAGGATTAATAGGAGCTAAAAAATTTCCAAACATAATTTTAATCATTCCAATAGGTCTGAAAATGATCTACAGCTGGGAATGGCTTTTTGTATAGGGGAAAATGGAGTTAACTAGGCACTTCCAAGAAAATCCACTTTATATTCTTTCATGCATATCATACAGTTCAGCCTCTTTTGTTACATACATCCATCCAATTAACAGATCCCAACGAGGAGAAAGGTACTTGTGATGTTTCCATTTATCTCCAAAGGCTACTAACCATAAAGATGCAAGATGTGAATGCATAATTGCTTGGTACAGAGCAAGATTAGCCAGATAAAGCTAGAAGCAAATTCATGATTAAACAAGATATTTTCTTCAGGCAACGAAGCTTACACATTTTTTCCTTTCACCAGGATCCAAATAGGGACTGCTCCAGTCAACTGGTTTCCAGTTAGATACCTAAACAAGATTATTTGAGTGAGTCAGCTCCTCATGTACTTTATACACTCTAACTGAAATTATTTAAGACTTATACCTCAAAAATGCATTATTTAGCAGATTATTAGCATTTTTGTTTACTTGTGGTGTAGAAAAAAATCAGTTTAAGTCATGATAACAATATAGAGCTTTCAGCTAGACATGAAAGATTAAGGAAATCAATGACAGAGGAAAACCCTGATCCCTGCGAAACTTGGAGCGCCCGGAGAAAGATTACCATAACAGTAGTACACAAAGCTGGACTAGTGAAGGGTACCTCCAAATTAGCTTATCAACTATTTCCTCGTGATGATGTTTTTGTCCTTCTAAGACAAAATAAATAATTAAGGAAGACGTGCCATTGTCAAGCTTCAATCGTTGGGCGGAAAGATGAAAACCAATGTTGACACTTAAATTTTGATTATGTTATTAATTAGGCTTTAATTTCTTTTATTTTTCCTTCTTTTAAATAATAAAAATAAAAATAAAAACAGCAAAAAATAAACAAAAGCAAAGAAAAAACAAAAAGAAAAGCGAAGCCAGCAGCCACAAGGGCTGGGCCTTCAAAGCCCAGCCCCTCTCCTCTTTTCCTTCGCACAGGTCCGTGAGGCCCAGCTGCGACCTAACCCGGCCCATGCGCCCCTTGTCTTCCTCCTCCTTGGCTTCTCCCTTCACGCCTCTGCAACACACGCGCAGAGAGCGGTAGCTAGGGTTTCGACGCGCGTGTAGGCCAGCTGGTGACGGATGGGACGTGCCTTCAAAGCAAGCAAGTGGGCGGCCGAGGTGACGTCGGTTCGGCCGCACCAAGGCCGGTCGGCACATGGAGGATCGACGGCCAAACCTCTTCGTCGACCGGACTCCCTTGCCTATAAATAGGCCAGCACTGCCTCCATTGAAGGGGACGGAAACAACCAAAGATCGAGGGCTGCAGATCTTCGAAACCTCCCACTGAGAGACTTCGGAAGGGGGGCCGAGGACGAGCAGACCGAGATCTGAGAGCTCGCGGCCGAGAGAGAGAGATCCGAGCGGAAGGGGCGAGCGAGAGAAGAATCAAAGGAGAGAGGGTCGGATCTGGGTGCGAAGGCTTGCTGCCGTCCCCCTGATGCCGTCGCCTTGACCAAATTCCGACTCGTGCCCCGACGCCATCCGGAGCTGAGCAAGGTTAGCCGGAAGAAGAAGCTCGAGATCTAGGCGCATATCTAGAAATCCGCCGTGTTGAGTCACCCCGAGCCAGGCCGCCGCCGTCGCTGTGATCGAGCACCAGCCCAATGCCGTCGAACCGTGTTGCCACCCTTGCGCTTCGCTGCTGTTTCTCCCGACACCGGCCACTGCTTCCCCGACGTAGACTTGCAGCTGTTCGAAGACTCGGCCGAATCAAAGCCCTACATCGCGAAATCGACCGAAATAGGTATGAGCTCAGCCGCCGTCTGCCGCCGTACACCATCACCGCCCTCGTCACCGCCGTTAGGAGGCTTCGCCCCTCTCTCGAAACCCTAATCGTTTTTCGCCTTGCGTCTCAACCCACGCGGCCGTCTCCATCGCCGCCACTCGGAGGCTTGCCTCCCTTTTTGTCGAGACCCTAGCCTCCGTCGCCGCCGAATGCCGGACCACCGCCGTTTGAGACCCTAGCCTCCGTCGCCGCCAAATGCTAGACCACCACCGTTCGACCTCCTAGCCCCTCCATCGGCACCGCGGAGAGACGAGGAGGGAGAAAGCATTGCGTCGCCGACCAAGCCCGGTCGGATTCGGGCCACTGTTCGGGTAGGGTTTCGCGAGACGGGTCGCGGCTGTGAACCAGGTCAGAGAGCGGGTCGGGCGTGGGTTTGAACCAGGTAGGGTTTCTGCCCGAGACGGGCCTGTGCGCGTGGGTTGGGTAGCCTTTGGGCCTCAGAGAAGTGGGCCTATTTTTGGGCCAGGCTTGTTTTCTAAAAAAGAAAAGAAATAAAAAAATCGAGTCGAGCCCGCGTTGTGGGCTGTCCGGATCTCAGGTCAACGACAGGTTGGCCCCAACCCGGGAATTCGACCGGGTCGGTTTTTTAATATATTATTTTAATATAAAATAATATTTTATTTTCAAAAAATCAAAAAATGTTAAAAAATGTTTTATTTTCCAAAAAAAATCGAGAAAAATAAAAAATAATTTATTTTTTAAAAAAATTTGAAAAATATTAAAAAATATTTTATTTTCCGAAAAATAAAAAAATAAAAAATATTTCATATTTTCCAAAAAAAAATGTCAAAAATCCAAAAAATGCCAAAAATTCATAAAAAAATGCCAAAAAGCTTGTATTTTTCCAAAAATACCAAAAAAAAAAAAAAAATCCCTTTCATGTCAAATAAATAGAAAAAGACTAAAAAAATGTTTTTCTCCAAAAATGCATGGAAAATCCCTTGAGTATCCAAAATGCGTGGAAAATCCTCGAACATCCAAAAAACCTCAAGGTTTAAATAAGATTAGGTACCGAAAGGGCATTAGTGATTAACTAGTGTAATCAAGTCCCCGATCCTAATTTCTCTCGGTTGCGCAGAGCGAGTATTTCTTCCGATACTTCGCTTGGGTTTCTAATCAACCTACCCCAAATTGATTAGTGGCGACTCCATTTTAAAAATCAACTTGCAGGTTAAAAACTTGGACCATTTAAGTCTTGAATTGGTGGACTTGGGAGAGTCCAGGCTTAATAAATTCAGCCGAGCCATTAGCCTCCTTAGGCGCTCGTACCCGCGGGCGCCGAAAAAAAGAGGTCGCGACAGCAATGTTAAACAGTCCAAGAAGCTTAGGACTATAGTTTCTCATCATTCTCAAAACTAGGGTTAAGATACCAAGGTCCTCCCAGACCTTCTAAATAGCACTTAAGAGCCGCACTCACCAAACTTCTAGAGCCATTGTTGTGGAAAGAACCAAGTAGAGAGCCTAAGGACTTTTGCTATATTTAATCTCTTATACATCATAAAATAGGCACACAAGACATGCATTGAGTACGAAACATACAACTGTCAAATGCTAAAGTATCACGATCCATTTAACTCTTCCAGCGTAAACAAGTAACTTTTTGAAACTTGTGAATCGGCGAAGAAATGATCAAAAGGCTGCTCTTTAAGCAACAAAATATCAATGATCTATGCCTGCTCCATGACTAAAGTCCCACCGAAATAATTACTTGACAATAATCATAAATTCTTAACTCAATTCATTACAAAATTTTGATGGTGAAGTAATAAGCATTCGTGACCTGAGGACTTTGAGAATTAAAAAATGAATATGTTATCATGGTCTAAGTTCTATTGATAGCTCAACTACTTTATGGTAAAAGTTGCCTGTAGCTTGACCACTAGAAAACTTGAGACTTTAGATTCTTCTACAAAATACGAAAGAAGCCTTAGTTCGATCGAAGTACTTACATATATTCTACGTTCCGTGCCGCTCGTAGGAATTAGGGATTTTGCCACTCGGTTTGTTGAAGCTGAGGTCTCTGCAAAGCAAGTTTATGTGAATATATAATGATAAGATACTTTCAACTGACTCCCTCAGGAAACTCTTTGAGCATACTTCAGACGATTGTACAAACACAGACAACATCGATGAACATACAAAGTCCAGTTCAGATGTTTAGACATACAGGTCAACTGTCTAGTGCCTAAGCTTTCTACTAGACATTCATCTCCGGAGGCACTCATTACCTAAATCCAAGTTTCTAGTTGGTCACATGCTATAAGTATACAAAACTGCTGTAAATCAAATTTACGAAATGGAAATTTCAATTTATATAACTAGAAAAGCTATTTGGGCACTAAATTGAGTGCGTCCCGAGGAATGCACCATATTATTGTTCAGATTGGGATATTTCACTAATCTAATAGGAGCGAAACTAAAGCTAATCATAATTTGTTGAAAACATCTCCTTCACAATATATTATTTATGAATAAAGGGATGCCGACTCAATACTAGGGTGCTTAGAAAAGGATATATCAGCTCTAGTGAATAAAAAAATAAAGAATAAAATGAGGATTTCAAAAAACAGGAAAGGGAATAGAGTATGTGATAAGCCGCAGCAGAACCACAGAAATTTGGTCATTCAAGAATGTCAGAAAAACAAAAAATTAAGCTCCATTTGTTTTGTGGAAAATGTAACGTTTTCAGAAAATATTTCCCATGAAGTTATTTTTTAGGAAAATGAAAATATTCCGAGTGCTTGACCGAAATCCTGAAAATACCCTGAAAATATTTTCCGTTGTTTAGTATGGAAAATTTAATTTGATTTTCTAGGAAAATATTGCCAAAAAATTTGATTTTGTAATTTATTTTTTTAATCCTTTTCTTTTAACTTCTTCCTCGGCCGGTTGTCCGCCATGGCGACAGGCCACGGGATAAAAGAATATTTTTATAAGAACAAACATTTCATTAACTAAGGATCCAAACTTGAGCACCAAGGACCTGCACACGACCTTCGCGGACTCAACCTAAGTGCTCGGGACTAGAGCTTGAGTGTCAAGGACCCAAGCACTATTTTTATGTACTCGGGGTCAGGTATTAGGGCATTGGGCTTGGGCACCAGGGCGTCGGGCCCAGCCTCGATGGACTAGTCGCAGGTGCTGAAGACCTAGTCCTGAACGCTGAGGACCAAGAACCAGGCATTGGAGTTCCTGTGTCCAAGCAAAGAGCTGCGGGTCCAAGCACCAATACCAACTCATAGTTTGGAAAATGTTTTCCCACTTTTTCAAAAGAGGAAATCATTTCCTAAATTTAAACATAGATCTTTCATTGACTTGGAAAACATTTTCCATTAACTTATTTTCCTAAACAAACCAAACGCTGGAAAATCAGGAAAATGTTTTTCGCGAAACAAACAAAACCATGACAGAATGGCAAAATGTTGCTGTTAAAAGTAGCGTTTATTAAATCTTACGAGAGATGACCACATGAACAAGAAGAATTGACTTGTATAGAGATGCATTTGAAGCCATGCTCTCGTTTGAACTATGAATGTTATGTCGACAAGTGTACAACAATCAAGCATAAAACTCCAGCTAGATATTGTAGGGCTGAGATTCGAGAATGTAAACCACCGAAAGGAAAGTTTCCAGACAATCAACCACTAGAAGCCTCCATTTTGTATTAATGCTCTTAAGAAGTTAAGATAACATATCAAAGCAAAAGTAAATTAGACGAAATGGGAAACCACAACCAAGGTAAGAATTCTTGCTGGAAAAGTGAAAACAAAGAGAGTGTTAGAATATTTAAATAACAAATCACGCTTTCATCTAATAGTTTGAATTTTTAGAACATTTGACCATAGTTCCACAAATTCTCACAGAGAGAAAAAGTCCATATACTTTTGTGCCAAACTGTATATTCTACAGCAGAGGCCACAATCACCAAGAGTTTAAATGCCACATCAGTCACAATTCAGCAATATCAATAGAAAATATCAAAACACCATTGAAGTCAGTAAGGGACCTTCAAGCCATCTTAAATGGGTTCTTTAACTGCGACCAATAGTCAACCAAAAACTAGTAGAAATTTCACTCCTTAATGGTAAAATTATTTATTCTGCTTGGAATAGCCAAAGGGAAAAGCCGCTTTCTACGCACAATATTTTTAGATTTGTCATATTTGCTAGATAACCAGGTAGCTCTCCCATGAGATTGCAGCTCCTCAGAATCCTATAAGAAAATAACACCGATATTGTCACATTGCTAAGACGATTTGGCTCTTTTGCATAAAGTAAACTATCGTGAAGGAGCATCAATCTCACAGTGTTTCAATATTTGTACTGTTAAGTTGTGGAACACAAGACTCGGGTCCATCGAGGTCACTTATTCTCCTGCATATCAAAATCAAACGGGAGCTTTATTTGATTGATAACATCTTAAAGAGAGATCAGATCGAAATGCCAAAATTCCATACTGACAAGTCGTTTAATTGCTCCAAAAGTGCGATCCCAGAGGGAATCGGCCCTTGCAATCCGCTTCCTTGAATAACCCTGATGATACAGTTCATAGATGGAATTGTCTTGGGGGTATATCTATAGAGACCGACTTAAAATGAGAAGAAGCATTAAGCCTTACAGTGTTTGGAGATTTGTAAAGTTCTGAATAAAATCGGGTATCTTTCCCGTGAACTGATTATCACCAAGTTGCCTACAGTGCATTAAACAACATGATTCATATGAAGGAGAAAAATAGAAATGGCTAAATATTAGCTGAGTTTGTGGATACTGGAAACTAACAGGCCAGTTAAGTTGAATAAGTTAACAAATGTTTGAGGCAGCTCCCCCGTGAAATTATTTGACGTAAGCCACCTGAAACAAGAAAAACCCATGACAACACATTGGTTAATAGAACCTGAATGCTGTATCTCTCAACAGATCACTCCAATGGATAAAATTCCCTCGCCAGATACAAAATCATCAACGAATAAAAACTCGATGCCTAACTTAGAATTAGCATCAAGAGACTCACAATCGTTTTAACAGTCGATTGCTCCTGAAGAATTCTGTTTTCGCAACGACGCGAAGGCTTTATTCTAGCTTTACTTAAAAACTAGGCATCAAAATGATGTTACAAAATGGCTTTATTACATCTATTGATATGTATACATAAATCTCAATCGATTCTAAATGTAAAAATTCTTCAAAAATTGCCTAAAAAAAAGGTCTTTTTTTTTTTTTAAAGTAAAGGAATATATAGCTAATATGAAAAGCACGCATCACTCAAAGTACAGCCTTATCATGCATTAATATGAATAACATATGTAATAAGAGAGAATAGTAAAATTCTGAAACTACCCTTACAATTAAAGTTAGAGGGAATATAACTCTCATCACTTTGATGTTTAACCATGATCTTTGAGTTTCATTCCCATTAATCACTAGAAATATGATTTATATAATTAAATGCTAAGCATATAATATGTGATTGTATTGATTAAACTTATAAAAATTTGTATAATCATACCGTGAACAATTAATATTATGCTCATAATTACTTCATGAGTAATTTTAATATGATAAGCGATTACATATTGTTGCTACATTTCCACCAAAAAATCGGCTAATGTTTTTTATTTTATTTTATGAAATACTAATACTGTGCAAAGAGATTTAATTCGGCAACCAGTCAATTCTATAAAGAGAAAAGATTGGTGTGCAATTGCATGATTAATATTAAAGTCTAGCGAGGAATCCATGATGGTATAATTCATGAAATTGAGGGAGAAAGAGACATGCTGTGGACGTGGGAAATGGTGTTGTTGTGGGCGTTGGTGAAATTCTTGCAAGTGACGGCGTTGGTAGTTCTACCAAGTAGTTTGTCGTCACCCCATTCACCCTCTACACTGCATGGATCTGCGAAAAAATCCCAATCCGATTTCCCTAACATTTTTGCTATTTCTTTCAACGCATCCACTGAAGAGAAAAGAGCCGATAAGTCAAAAGGAATGGCAATGTATCATGCAAAACAAGCACAAAGAATGTCAGATTCATGTGTGCTTGAGGTTGAATATATGTATGAAAAAAAAAAAAAAAACTTGGTGTACGTTGGAGCCCAAAAGGTAAAGGAACAATAGATGAAAGCAATAAAAGATCGATGGGTTTTTTTTTTTTCACCTTCCTCTTGGGGCAGAAGAGTGGCGGCAGCAGCTAAGTTAGTGATGCTGAGAAGGATGAGCATAGAGAAGAGATATTGAGCCGAAATGAGAATCGTTGTTATTTCAGTCTCTAGCTCAACGCATAGAGAGAGAGAGAGAGAGAGAGAGAGAGAGAGAGATCTCCCGTTCTTTAATCAAAGTCTATGAAAACAAAACTTAGCT
The DNA here is from genome assembly GCA_017140615.1 of Eucalyptus cladocalyx. Taxonomy (NCBI): domain Eukaryota; kingdom Viridiplantae; phylum Streptophyta; class Magnoliopsida; order Myrtales; family Myrtaceae; genus Eucalyptus; species Eucalyptus cladocalyx. The sequence continues at coordinate 18,704,033 of CM029526.1, forward strand.
AAGCAAGGGAGCAAGAGAGCAATAATTGTTAAGTGAGCGATCTAACTTCATGCATTTATGTACGAAAAAAGGGAAAGTGGATAAACATTTTTTTCTCTTTGAACGTACGAATATTCATCCAGAATTGAGTGAGTTTTGGTTCAACTTTTGGTTCAACTTTTCTTGCATAATAACTTTCTTGGACCACAGATTTACCTTCAATCGAGAGAGAGAGAGAGAGAGAGTGTGGTTTTCACGAAAAGGAGAGAATGGACAAAGACTCTTTGCTTTTGTATGTCTGGATGTGAGAGTGATGTGTGAGAGTGAGAGAGAGAGAGGACCCCAAGTCTTCCTTGATTGTAGGGATATCCATCTAGAATTGAGCTGTCAAGCTTTTGTCCATCTCTTCTTGCGTAATAACCTTTTTCATATTATTGGTTTATCCAATCCCTCTTTTCATATTGTTCTTCCAATGACAATAGTCTTTTTCATTGCTCTAATTTTGGCCGTCGACAAAATTTTGATTGTCGACTTAAAGTTAAGTTATATAAAAAATTATGGATTAATTTTTAGCCTCCAAATTAAAAAGAAAAGAAATTCATTAAATTACACAATAGAGCACAGGTCAAGCCAGAGCATGGAGGAGGAGAAGGGACCACCAGGGTAGCCTAAGGACTGGCCAGCGCGCGAGAGACTGGAGGGTGAAGGGTCTCCACTGATTGGACTTTTCCGCAGGTCGAAAGCCTATAAAAGGAGGCCTTTGGACGCTGACCGGGGAGTTTGAAGAGGTTCAAGATAGAAGGAAAAAAAAAAAAACAGAGAGAGAGAAAAGAGAGGAAAAAAGGTCCGCCGTGAGAAATCGAGTGAGTGTCCTCCGGCAATAAACATACTTGAAACCCGACCGACAACTTACCGATGTCAGCCTTCTTCCTGAGCTGAAGCCACGGTAGGTCTTGGTTTGAATCTTGCTTGTTCTTCTTTCAGGTGCATTGCGTCGAGTTCCCAAGGATTATGGCTTGAGGGCGCGCGAGGCGACCAGACATTGTCCGATCTATTGAGCTCACCCTCATTCGCCACCCCTGAGCTGGTTAGGGAGCACCACCGACGGCCCATTTTTGTCCCTTGTCGTTCTGATTTTGTGGCCTTGATTTGGGCTCGCTGGGCCAGGCTACCTTTGTCAGTAAGTCCATGAGCGTTCCCTGGTTGCTTTAGGTTTGTGGAATCTGGGCTTGTTTTAATGTGGAGAGTTTGAGTGTGATTCGCATTGATAATGGTGGGCTTAGTTCGGCTTGTTGAGTTTGGGTTTAATTTGGTTGAGTGGGCTTGGAATTTATCCTAGTTGTGGCCAAATTGCGCTTCAGTTGTTGAGCCCATCCCTTTCTTTAGGCTTTTATTAAGAGCCTAACCCGAAGGCCCACGGTAGTCCACATCCTGACCAGGCTCTAAGGCCCTACCCGAATACGCAACTATGGAATACAAAATTATTATTCTTTAAAATATTTTTTAAAATTAAAAAATTAAAATTTTTTTGATTTATATATATAAAGTTAGGATAAAGCTTAATAATTACCTTTTCAGTAGTCGTCCCTTAAAATATGTGAAAATCCTTGATAAATAGAATGTGCTTTATCATATTGTTATTTGCATATTTCCATTATTTCGATTGTGTGCTTTTTATAATCTATTTCCTTAGCCTAGCTAAAAATACATTTCTTGGACTCATGAATGCTACATGAATACTTTATTTGGTGATTGAACATGAATAAGTACCCAAAGGGCATTAGTTAGGTAATTAGTGTAATTAAGTTTTCGACTTTAGATTATCTGGTTCAAAGTAAGTAATCCTCCTAGTGTTTACTTGGGATCTAATCAATCCACCTTAAATTGATTACTGTCGTGATTTGTATGTTCAAAACTCAAAACATAAGTTGCGAATTAGTATGAGCTTGAGAGAGTTCGAGCTAGATTTGAACTTAACAATCCATTAGCCAAATTCTTACTGGTCATCTGAGGATAGGTCGCAACAATTTTGCTATGACCATATCTCAAATTTAGGTTATTATACAATTTACCGATGGTGGAGTCCAAATTCCATTATTCTTAGAAACTTCATTAGCTCATTGGGGTTATGGCTGTGGAGACCCAATAATGTGGACCCAATGAAATACCCTTCAAGTCCTACAAATTGGTTAAGTTCAAATCTTCGGACCTAGACCCAATATTATTTGCACTCTGTTGGTGGTATCATATAAGTTAAATATAAATAATGGAAAAAAAATTGTCCTATTAAAGTGGTTACAAAAGAAAAATATCATATATGTCAAGTTGGAATCTAATTTAGATAGACAAAATAATAATATCTTAGGATTTTTAGGACAACAATTGAATTGTACAATCATGGAAACTGAAATATTTGGCAACTTAGTCTATCCCGTTCATTAATAGGTGCTTGTAAATGTCACGCCCCGAACCCCGAGCGCGTGCCCATCCCTATCTGGTCGATAATAATTTGCGACTTCCCAGGACGAGTTGCCGACCCTTTCCATTTTATTGCACATGCGGAAGCGAAAAGAAATCCCTTGATAGTAATCATCTCGGGATAGAAAAGCAGGACAATCGATTTACAAACAAATATGCTTTTATATATACACTGAGTCATGCACAAAGGTCTATGGCCAAAAGACTACAAAAGACTAGCCTTCCAAAAAGAAGCGGTCCTAACTGACCTACGCTTCCGATCACCTCCTCTCAGCTCCAAGTCCTCCACTCGACGACCCTGAAAATGTTGTCCCACAACGGGATGAGATATCATCTCAGCGAGTCTAAGCTCTAAACCCCAATTAGGAGAAAAATATGCCAAGAAGTGTCCTAATCACACAATCACACAATCAAGGAGACTTACCTCGTCTCAGATCCATCCTACAAGTCAATACAATTTATCTCACAGACAACACGAGAGCATGAGCAACAAATAAGCTCCAATAACTGAAACGCTACACTCAATTAATCATGCATTCCTAGTTTTGATCTCGGCATATAGCACGGCCTACTCTCAGTTCGGCGGTCTTCTGGCATTGCTAGGCTTCGTCTCACCCCATTGAGCACGGCACGTCTCTTTATCATATGGCTTTCCCAAAGGAGCATATGGTCCAGAATCAACTGCGATTGGCTTCCTGTTGTCTAGGGGGTATCCCAAATAAGGATAACGTCCAGCTTAACAGCCCGAGACGATTTCTCTTGACCATCACACGATCACTCAAATATGGCCCAGGGCCGTGCATTGCACTCAAATACTTCAATTAAAATGGTGAGCCTGGCCTTTTTCTTCGTATTAGAAATTCATATGAAATTACTCGTGTGTGGGTACACGGTCAACTTGATCCAAAAAAATTGATATTCATCCTTTTTAAAATCCCACTATTTCATATAGTACTAAAACTATTTTCGGTGTCAAAGGCGACACCTAGGATTTTGAATAAATATTGGAAATTCACAATTTTTGGAATTAAATACCAAAAATTCAATCAAATTACTCAATTTGCATAATTTAACACTCAATTGCGAAATTAACACACCATTTGATCGATACGAAATTAGGTCCATGGTATCCCGCCTAATTTCTGGAAAAATAATTAATAATTAAATAATTACTGAAATTAATTAAATAAATCAATTTAAATTCTACAAATAATAACCTAGGCCAAAATCATTAAATTAATAACCAATACGGACTCGGAGAAATTCCCGAACCCTTTTAGATAAATAATACAATTTATTTAGGCCTTAGCTAAACCATGCTAACCACCTAACATGCTCAATTATATAATTCAATTTATAATTTAATCTAACTAACCACCTAATTCCAAATAAAATAAATCTAACACCCCCTTAAACGTTATTAGCCTCTTAGCGAGTTTAGAGTATAAACTCACCTACAGGTTAATTAAAACTAGGTTCACCGCGACAACGACAGCGGCGGCCGAAATCTTAATTTTCGGCGGCGTCGACAGACTTGGGCCGGGCCTAAACTTAGCCCAACAAATCTCAGCCCAATCTGAGATTTGCTTTTGAAATTGGACTGGGCTTGAGTTGCTTCGCGGGCTTCACTTAACGCGGGCTTGGAAAGGTTGAGTTGGGCTGGAATTCTGTGTGGACTGAACTGCTGCAAATTTGGGCCTGACTTCAAGTGGGCTGAACATTCATGGGCTAGCTGAAGTTGAATCTCACGGCTGGGCTTGACTGCACTGGGGCCGAAGGAAGAAACACGTGGGCTGCTCCTTGGCCTGTTGACCGCAAGCGAGAGAGGTAGCCGGTCCACGAGCTGAAGAAGAGTGACGACGCGGACAGGGGCTGCTTCGGAGGATCTCACAAGTGTGGAAGTGGGGCTGCTTCGGCTTCGCTGGAATCTTCAAGCAGCGGCGTTGAAGGAACTCTGGATGACCGGTTGGCAAGCGGCAGCGGAGAGGAGATGGAACGAAGGCTTGGTGGATGGTGGCCGAAGACACACGCGTGCAGCAACTTCGGTCTTCGATCTTCGTCGGGCTGCTGGTGGGTCAACAATCGAAGCAAGTTGGGGGAGCTTTGACCGAAGAAGGAACTGCTTGGACGTGGCAACAAAGCTCGGCTTCGTGAAGATGGGCGAGCTAACACGGACAAGGCTTCGCTGGCAGCAAGCTTGCGACCAACTTTGGTGGAATCGTGGGCGAACAAATGAAGTGGGTGAGTTCGTGAAGATGGAGCTGGTGAGTCAACTTCTAGCTCCTTTAGTTGACTTGGCAGGAAACAGAACTTAGTGGAGGATGGGCGTAGGCTGCAGAGAAGAGAAGCGGTGGAGCAGGGGCGTAGAAAGCAAAACAGAACACCGAAGATGCTTTGAAGAGATGAAGGAAAAAAATGAAAAGCAAAGTAGAAACAAGTGAGGGATCGAGAGAGAGAGAGAGAGAGAGAGAGGAAGGAAGAGATAGAGACGGCGATGGCGTGCTCGACAGCTTGGGGAACAAAAAATAATGAAAAAGTCAGCAAGCTTATCCCATGCATTAACTTCTTGTCCCCCTATTTCTTTCTTGAATTATAATCCTTAATTAAGCAAATTTTGAAGCCCATTTTTCTGCCCCAAAATCCAACTCCAAATTCACTCAATTAATCCTCAAATTCTTCACAAATTCTCTAAGTCAAGTCGATTTGTAGGAAAAATCCCAAACAATTTTCTGTAAGTCCCAACACTAAAAGCTTCGGCTTGGAAGTCAAAACTTCGCTTAAATTCGGGCCCGTATGAATTTTCGTTAATTTTCTGCAGTGTCAGAATCAATTTTCCACAAAAATCCGGAATCTCTGAAAATTTCTCGGAGAGTGAGTCGCGTTCATAAAATAGCCAATGACGTCAGAACTTTCAATTTCTGAAATCGGGTTCAAATTCGCGGTTATTTTCAATCGCGCGCTTTTAGCTTTACCTAGTCTACCGGGTAACTTTTAGGAATTTTTGGTGCAATTGACTCATGATCGATTTATCTCGAGTCACAAAATACATCTTCGACACATTAGCGACTCTCGGTTATGTCGTGAAAATCTCGATGTTTCAATTAAAGACGGTACCAAAACGACAGAAAATCAATTTAGTCGATCGATGAGAATTTTTCAATCAAGTGGAATCACCCACAATTTGATCACATATCTCAATCGAATTGACCTATGTCTAATTTCTAATCGATCTCTGACGGTGCCGTAATGACCCTTGCAGATCAACACGGTCGAGCAGTCGATTCTTGGTCAAATTCTCAATTCCAATTGCATTTAGATTCCCTAATTGCTTCCCCGGATAATCTAGTTATCTCGTGAGTGATCAGCTCAGAGAATAGTACTATTAGCATTTCGATGAAAGGCCCGATTTATTTAATCGAAAACAAATGAAAATTCAGGCTGTCACAGTAAATTAGCATATCTAAGTCTCGGTTGATGTTGACAAGTGTTTCACCCATTCAACATGGAATTATTCGAAATAGATTTGATTGAATTTGGATATGGAGTGTGAGGGTTTTGTAGTTTGACTTGCTTTGGGCTAACATGGCTTCTTTTATCTCCGTTCCATGTTATATATCTAGACACCAACTGCAGAAAAATCACAGCACATAAAACAAAAGTTTAGACTTAGACCAAATACTAATGGTTCCATGGGTGAGGTCGTGCACAAGACTTAGGAAAAACGTCATCTTCTATGCATGTTTAATCAGATTAATGTCGAGTCATGGAGGGTAATTTTAATACTGTCAACCAACGCAATTATATTGGAACCGCAAGTTTGGGAGAGCTTTGAAAATTTCAAGTTAACTTTAAATGAGAAATTCTAAGCATGTAATTTCGTCATTTACTGTCAACCCCCGAACTTCGAGCATGCGAACATCCCACAATGGTCGATTAAAATGCAACTTCTCAGAACGCGTCGCCAACCCATTCTTTTATCTTTCAGTTAAACGCATGGTGAAGTACTTAATATAAACAACACCCAATCAAACAACAAACAACATGGATAATAAAAATACAACCAACATTTCCAAAATAGCACTTTCATTTATAAACTGTTAACTCTATGAAGTTTAATAATTATAAGCCTTTTTTATGACCACTTCCTACTGACTATCTCGAAAACCCGTAATGTCAGGGTTAACTTAAATTTCACTGATGATGAGGCCAACTAAAAGTGACACCAGGCATTTCCACATCTTGATTCATCGAGACCCTAAATCGCACGTGACAGTTCTCCATACTACAGGCCTGGAAATATTTAACAACAATGGGATGAGATACAAATCTTAACAAGTCAACTCCTAAACCTCGATTAGGAAGCTAATACGCCTCAGAAGCAACCTAAACACGCAAAGGAATATGAACTTACAATTTGTAAACGTAATCTTATTTACCCTCAACAATGAATCCCTTGGGTTGAGACTTATAGATTGTCTCCTCAAGCTCATCATGTAGAAAAGTGTTCTTGACATCAAGTTGCTTAAGTTCTAGATTCATAAAGGGCTACTAATGCGAGTAACACACGAATAGAACTATGTTTTACAACTAGAGAGAAACTTCATTAAAGTCAATCCCCTTCTTCTGACTAAAAATCTTTCGCTACCAAACGTGCCTTGAATCTCTCATTGTCACTCCCAAAATTCCCTCTTTCATCTTCAATCTCGGAGCTTCATGTTGTCATTTAGCCCTCCCCGCAACCAAACTCTAAGGTAGTTCAATTTCTTCTACTTCGCCTTTGATAGAATTTGAGTCTTGTTTCTCCTTGTCACTTTCTAACTGAATAGGAACATCTTCAAATGTTTTCCAAGAATGCTCAATATGAAACTCCATCTCTTTTCCAACATTCTCCTTCTAGATACCCATAGGCTGTAGATTTAGTAACAACTTTCCTCTTTTCAAGCATGGAATTTTCATCAAAAGTAATATCTCTACTAATTATAAACTTTGATGACTGAGGACATAATACCTTAACCTATATCCTTTAGTTCCGTCTATATAAACGACGAAAATACAATTCTTGGCCCTAGGTCCAAGCCTACCCTCTTTTACATGATAATAAGCGAGACATCAAAATTTTTTTAAATCAGAATTGAAGAACTGAAGGTATAGCAAAGCGTCGAGGCTGATCGATTTTCATCTATTATATATCAGTAGTATCTTCATACTTGAGGTGATATTAGAATGATTTGTTGCTAGGACTAGAACTAAGTTTCCTCTGCAGGACAGACAAGCTCCACCATGATAGGTGTGAAGTTGCATAAGACGCTGTAAATAACACAAATCTAACTAAAGAACTTTTAGTTGATGGCCTATTCCAACTCATAGTCACAAAGGAATGTGAGTATTGCCCAATCAATTGGAGAGATTAAAGCAAAATTAACTAAGTTTTTTCAAGGGATGCTTAAGATTATTCATACGGGATCGATCTCATCATCAAAGCAAGAATCTACATTAATTAAATAAAAAAGGAGAAAACTCGGCAGCGTATGACATCCTTTTCTTGTCTATCTCAGGTATTTTATGCCGAGGGACTCAATGGCATTATGGCGAGACCCTGTTTGTGCTTGCGAATTTCCTTTCTTCGCTCCCTTTCTCGGTGGCAAATTCTCTGCTTTCAGGAACGACGATATTCTACATGGTGAAGCTTCATCCAGGATTCTCTCACTATGGTTATTTCTGAATTAACTTCTTCTGCTGCACCACCATTATTGAGAGTTGCATGATGGTTGTGAAATTATTTGTCCCCAACGCCTCGATGGCTGTAGTAACTGGAGTTAGTGCCAACGTAAGCAAATTTTCTCTCTTAAACTTCCCTTCCTGTAATTATTATAAATTACGTTGTCGTTCATAGCTAATTTTTGTGGATTCAGGTTCTAATGATGATGGCATCACAGATCTTTAGATTTGTTGTTGATCTTCCCAAGTCCTTTTGGCGGTACCCCATGTCCTACATCAGTTTTGCCAAGTGGGCAGTTGAGGTAGTTAGTATACAGTGATTAGCTATTTTTCCGAAATCAAGCTTGAAAATTTATCAACGTATTTATGCATAGAGCCATGACATGGAAGACATTTATCATCAGTTTCAGTAATATCGTCTGACTAGTAAAACTCCACCAGGAGCATGCGCTACTGCTTGCATTGCATATTTGAACTCATTGAAGTTAAAATTCTCATCTTCCACCTGAGGTACATTTAAGAGAAGGAAATCTCGAAACAATAGAAATTAAGTAAGATGCCTTCTATTTTGATGTGAAGAAATGGATTGAATGGTCGACAGTTCCGCCACTCCCTTCTTCCTTTTCGGATTGTTGACCCACTTTTCCATATGCTAGAGGTTATGTTAACCAATGTAATAATGTAATACTATGAAGATTCTATTATCAGTCTCTTTCATAGATTGATCAGAACACCACAAGGCTTCACCACATGTTTCACTTCGTCTCTTTACAATACAAGCATATGATTTGGATCAGTGACTTCAAGTTCTCCTAAATATCTCATGAATTACAAGTCATTCATACAAAACATTCACACGCCTTGCAGGGTCAATACAAGAATGTCATGACCGGTCTTGAGTTTGACTTAGCAGAGCCAGGAGAACCAAAACTAAAAGGTGAGATGATCCTCAAAACAACTTACGGCATATCACTGCATCATTCCAAGTGGCGGGATGTTGCTGTGCTTCTGTTTCAACTGTTTGTTTTCAAAGTACTACTCTTGTTAGTGCTTAGGTACAAGAAGAGAATAGCGCCCCAGTTACGGTTGTTGTCACAAGTGTTACTCAAGAAGGTGTCTTGACAGATGATTTCGGTCCCAAATAGTAGCTAGCATCCATTATATTTCTAGAACATACTTACTTTATCGGCAACTAATGCACTCTAAATGCAATTAACCTTGTCACTTCAATGTTATGACAAATTTGATATTGGTATACGTAATGTGACAAAATTTAGACTTAATTCTCGGCCTGAGGTCCACCCTTTCCTCTTTGTAATTAATGTAGATTATAAACCTCTTACAAAGCACAAAATTTGGACATACGGCACTAAAACAAAATTTGGACAGACGGCCCGTTTAGTGCCCCTCTCTCTCTCTCTCAAAACATATGTCACGCAATGACTTACAACTTATTGAAAATAAAGATTAAGCAATTCAAGGGTTGTACGAGAGTCAGATATAGCTTGCACTCATTTACAAAAAGATTAAAAAAAAGAAAAGAAAAGAAAAGAAAAGAGAAAGTGGGAGGTAAAGTGTACACTGTCTTTGAACGGCCTCTGTCCCCTTATGGCGCACCAAACATTTGGACCCCGAGCTTATCATTCCCATGACCTCCAAATCTAATCCATGGCTGTGAAGCAGACCCAGGTGGAATATTCAGATCTCTCTTTTCCCCCAAAACCGAAAGGGCCAAATATGTAAAAGCCAAGAAAGTGTACTTGTCCTCGAATGCCCAACTTTTGAGGCGCCCAGGATAAACAAAATCATCATAACTTTAAGATGCTTTGCAAGAAAAACCGTTATCCTCATCCTTCCTACTTATTTCTTCTGTTTTTCCGCACAGCATTCTTGCCATTGCGTGCTCTGGATGCTTTATTATTTCTCATTGAGGTTTCCATGCTCATGCTACCTTTTAGTTCCATCTTTCTCTTTTCCCCGCTTTTAAGTTTGTGAAAGGTCCTCTTCCTTTTCTTTCCAGATTCGTTGGATTGAATCTTAGAAAATTTCCCTGCAGCCAAATCACCATTCTTTTTAGAACCTTCTAATCTGCCATCAGCAGTAAGAGAAGTTTCATATTCTCCTGAGTGGGGGGAGCCATCTTTGTTCTTCAATCTCCTTTTGTATCCTCGTCCCCTGACATCTTTCTGATTTGTGGAAGCTTCCTTGTTCTCTATCCCGCCTTCATTTGAGGTTTTGTTTCGCCGATTCTAAAAGGTCAAACATGCAATCATTTTACAAAACAATATTACGACCTCCAGAAATCATGCACTGCTAAATAATATTTCTGTAGGATACACATCCAAGCGTTGTTGAATTCATTACCTCCATAACTGTCTTAAGAAATGTGACATCCTGAAATTCGACCTCGTTTCGATAAAGTGAAATGGGCATTTCGTCGACGTGCTTAGGGTCCTTTTTCTCGAGCTGATCACTCACGAGTTAACTAACCTATTGGGTGAAGCCGTTAAAGGGACGTATTTGCAGTAAAATCCCTAAAAGCTACTCAATTTGTTGGATTGGACTAAAATCATGTTTGATTGATTTTTAACCACGAAATTGAACTCGATTTCGGGAATCAAATTTTAAGCGCGTCATAATTCTTATTTTTAGGACCTTGTCTCATCGTTCGTCAATTTATTGACTAGTCTGAAATTTCAAGAAAGAAATTATTGGAAGAAAAATCGAAGACCAAAAGAAAATAGAAAAGGAAAGAGAAAAGAAAAATAAGAATAATGTTATTATTTAATTTCTTTTCTCTCTCTCCTTTTCTCTTCTTCTTCTTCTCTCTCTCCTAGGGCTGAGCACGGTTCTGGGTTACCCGGGAACCGAAACCGAACCGGAGGAGGGTCCGGTTCGGTTCCGGTTCCAAGGGGACCCGGTTCCGGTTCCGGTTCCTTTTTTCTGGGAACCGGAACCGGTTAAGTTAGGGCAGATAAAGCGATTCCCCCTCTCTCTCTCTCTCTCTCTCTCTCTCTCTCTCACTCACTCTCAACTCGCCCAGTCGCCCGTAGCCGCCCCCCTCTCTCTCTCTCTCTCAGACTCGCCCAGTCCGCGCCGCACCGCCGCGTCTCCGCGCCACCGGCCATCTCCGCGCCGCATCGGCCATCTCCGCGCCGCATCGCCCAGTCGCCCGTAGCCGCCCCCTCTCTCTCTCTCTCAGACTCGCCCAGTCGCCGCACCGCCCATCTCCGTGCCGCACCGCCGCGTCTCCGCGCCACCGGCCATCTCCGCGCCGCACTGCCCAGTCGCCCGTAGCCGCCCCCTCTCTCTCTATCTCTCAGACTCGCCCAGTCGCCGCACCGCCCATCTCCGCGCCGCACCGCCGCGTCTCCGCGCCACTGGCCATCTCCGCGCCGTACCGCCCATCTCCGCAAGTTGTGAATAGGAAAGGACCGAAAGGTAGAGCAGCTCTGTTTTTTTGTGTCTCTGTTCCCTTTTTTATTTTTTATTTCTTTTGGTCTCATCCTGATTCCTGGTTTCAAGATGGTCTTGATTCAGAACGAATCAAGACCATCTTGATTGTTGATTGGGAGTGTTTCTTGGGATTGTTGATTGGGAGTGTTTCATGGTTTTTAAGCTACCTTTCTTGAGGTTCTTGTATTCATCCGAAATAGAAACGATACAAAAAGGAGAATGCAACTCTTTACCTCAACTGCGCATCCGTGATTGTGTCGGTCCGTGAACTTGTTGTACTAATCATACCTCTAGGGTTTTAATGCAAAGTAAGGAAAAACGAAAAAGATGATCCCTTTGAGGTGGGAGTGGTGCTCTAGTCTAGTGTACTGTTGTAGAGAAAAACAGCTCGACCTTCGATGTTCTAGTGACTTATATGTAACGTTCTAGTTGAATTTTGGCTTCGGTCTCTAAATGAAAGTTGTAAAGGACTTCTTGGAGTATAACATACTCAAATTTGGGACAAAAAAAAAAGTATAAGTGGGTGAAATCGTTATTCTTTGGAAAGACTGGATCTGGAGATTTTGGGACCGACCCTTGATGAATGCATGGACTGTAAGGCAACCTTTTTGTTGAAATTTCACTTCTATTTCTTAACAAAAGTTGTAAAGGACATCATGAGGTACAACATATCAAAAATTTAGAGAAACAAAACAAGAATAGGTAGGTGAAATCGTGGTCCTTTGGAGATGGTTAGATCTGGAATTACGGTAGTACGAACATGGATTTTAACCGTCCATATTTAATTATCTAGGACGAATTTGACTTTGATGTTTTCATGAAGTATCTACCTTATGGTCTTGGCTATCACATAGTCGAATTTCATAATTTTTTAAGGTCATTTGGGTATTTAATCGGAAATGTTTCTAAAACTGTGCAATCTGATGTGTTCGGATCTTGTAAGTTGCAATGTGTGGACTATATCATTTTGTATGAGGTTCTTTTGGAAATGTGTTCTGCATGAAATATCTTTCTTCATGTCTTCCCTACAACATATTTAAATTTCGTAATTTTTTTAGTTCATTTTCCTATTTAACCAAAAATGTTTCCAAAACTGTGCAAGTAGAGAATAGGAAAAGTAAATCGATTTTATCTTTTAATCCGGAACGAATTGGACTACGATTTCTTCATGAAACTTGTACCTCTAGGTCTTAAATACAACGTGTCCAAATTTCAGAATTTTCTGAGTTTATTTAAGGGTTTAATTGAAAATTTTTTCAAAACTTTTACATCTAGACATTCTTGTTCTAGTGGTGTTTTATTTCTACTTTCTACTTTGCTATTTGTTTTGAAATTTCTAATTATATTATAATATTGTTGTGCAGTGCGAAGTTAATGTATCAAGATAACATATCAATGGAGGTGGAGGGACATGAGGAAATGACTCCGATTACGGAATTGGAGTTTTCTAATGATGAAATTGAAGAAGAGGCACCCTCTACCTCGAGTGCCACAAATAAGGTACCCGGTTCTCATCTTTCCCATGATAAGAAACATACATCCGAATGTTGGAATCATTATTTGAAAATTAGTGATAAGGATGGAAACATATATCAAGTGAAGTGCATTCATTGTGGGTCAATGCTTAAGTACCGGGTTGCTAATGGGACTTCTGCAATGAGGAAGCACTTAATCACATGCAAGAAGTTTCCCCGTAATCTAGATAAGAGGCATAAATTTTTTGTACCACGTAATGTCAACACGGCTGGCAAGGGAGGAGGAGATTCTAGTACTGGTAGCGTCTTATCAACATGGGCATTTAATCAAGAACGTTGTAGGTTAATGCTTGCTCGGTTCATCATCCTTGATGAACAACCTTTTTCCTTGGTTGAGCGTGTTGGATTTCGTGAATATGTTAGTGAGTTACAACCTCTCTTCAAACATATATCACGTTTCACAGTGGCAAAAGATTGCATGAAGTTGTTTTTATGTGAAAGAACTTCTTTGAAAAATTATTTTGGAAAGATTAATTCTAGGATCGCACTCACGACTGATACATGGACTTCCAATCAAAATCTGAATTACTTGTGTCTCACTGCACATTTTATTGATGAAAATAGGAAGTTGCATAAAAGAATCATCAATTTTGTGGTGATGCATAGTCACAAGGGTAAGGAGATTGGAAAAATGGTGGAGGGATGTATTGAGGAGTGGGGAATAGAAAAAAAGGTGTCGACAATTACCGTGGATAATGCTAGCTCAAATGATGTTGCAGTGGACTATTTGAGGGATAAACTTTTGAAACAAAAGTCGTTGATATTAGATGGTAGTGTTTTGCACATGGGGTGTACAGCTCATATATTAAATTTGATTGTGAGAGATGGCTTGACTATGGTACGTGACTCCATTACACATATTCGAAATGTGGTTAGATATGTAAGGAGTTCTCCCACAAGAGCTAAAGTATTTCAATCTTACATTGAGAAAGAAAAGATCACTTATAAGGGTTCGGTAGTTCTTGATGTCGCCACTAGATGGAACTCCACTTACCTCATGTTAGAGACCGCCATAAAATTTAGAAAAGCTTTCGAAAGGATGGAAGATCACGATGCATCTTTTGTAAGTGAGCTTAATTATGAAACTCCTAGTGAAGATGATTGGGAAAATGCTATTATTCTTTCGGATTTTCTCAAAATATTCTATGATGCCACCAATCAGATGTCTGGGACTTCATATGTTACTTCAAATGATTATTTTGAAGGGATAGCTGTTTTGTATAGAAATTTGAAAGAGGCGATCAATGCTTCGAATCCTAAGCTTCAAGATATGGGTGTGAAAATGAAAGAAAAATTTGACAAATATTATGGAAGCTTGGATAAAGTGAATATGATGGTGTTGATTGCGGTTGTGTTAGATCCTAGAGCCAAGTTAAATTATGTGAGTTTCTTGTATGGACAAATTTATGATGATGAATCGAAAATTAAAGAGATGCATTACAAGGTGAATGATACATTGGAGCGTTTGTATGAATTTTATGAGCAATATTCTCTTACTTCAAGTTCAAGTGATCAAGATTTTGGTGGCCATAATTTGGGTGTAAGTAGTAGTAGTTCAAATTCCAATACCGATACAAGTGGTAGTGAAGGAATAAAGAAGCATAACGCCCAAGATTGGAAGAAAATGTTTTTCTACTCGAATGAACAAGGGAGCGATGGCAACAAGTTCGAGCTTGATGAGTATCTTCAAGAAAAAAATGAAAATGATCTTGGTATTGACATTTTGATTTGGTGGAAGACTAATGGCTCAAAATATAAGATCATTTCCTTGATGGCTCGAGATATTTTGTTAATTCCTGTAACTACTGTTGCTTCAGAATCAACTTTTAGTACATCGGGTCGTGTGCTTGATGGCTTTCGGAGTTCTTTAACTCCAAAAGTAGTGGAAGCTTTGATTTGCACTCAAGATTGGTTGAGAGCCACTCGTATACCGCTTGATGTTGAAGAGTGTATTGAGAACGCAGAACAATTTGAGTTGCGTAAATAATGTTCATATCTTTATATATTGTAATTTTTTTTGTATATCTGATAAGCGAATATTTTATTTAATCTCTTACTCTTTTTTTCAGATATGGTTGGTCTTAATGCGGAGATTATGATCGATAAATAAAGTTGGTGGTATCGTACTTGCAATGGATCCAACGGTTGAGAAGTCAAGCAATGTTTTTTGTTGGCTTATTGATAAGTAATTTTATTTATCGTAATTTTAATGCAAGCTCCTTTTTATGTACATTGAATTTTTGAACTATGTTGTCAAAAAATTTAGGAGCCTTTAGATGGGCAAAATGACATGCTTCATGGAGTATTATTGATATTGATTTTTTTTTTTGTGTCTTTACTTAGGATTTTGATTGATTTGTATTTATGTCTTTGCAAGGTTTTGCTGTGCCAAAGGAATCAAATGGAAATGTTGCAGAGTTCACAATATGGAGTAGATGAAAATTTGAGATCTTATTGGCACTTATGGTTTTTCATCTCTTTAGAAACTTCTTTAGAAACTTCTTATTAGTTTTGAATTATGTATGTCTAAATTCTTGACAATTGGCATTGGTATGTTTGCTAAGATGTGGGAAGTTACCGTGTAGTATACGCGTACATTATAGTTTTTTTTGGTAACGTGCGCATACGTTATACTTTTTTTTTGGTAACGTGCGTGCACGTTATATTTTTTTTTGGTAAAGTGCGCATACGTTATATTTTTTTTTGGTAACGTGCGCATACGTTATAGTTTTTTTTTGGTAACGTGCGCGTACGTTATAGTTTTTTTGATAACGTGTAGGTACGTTATAATTTTTTTGATAACGTGAGCGTACGTTATAATTTTTTTGGTAACGTAAGCGTACGTTATATTTTTTTTTGGTAATGTGCGCATATGTTATAATTCAAATATGAAAATAACCAAAATAAAAAATAAAAAAGAACCTGTTGGAACCTGGAACCCGACCACGGAACTGTGACAGGGTAGGTTCCAGGTTCTCGATTCCACGGGTAGGTTAGGGTTCCTCATTTTGAGGAACTCGGGTAGGTTCGGGTTCCGGACGGAACCTAACCGGAACCTGGAACCGCTCACCCCTACTCTCTCCTTCCCTCTTTTCCCTCGTGCGATTTCCCCTCCCCACCGAACACCCCATGCCAATTTCAAATTGGTTTCCTCTTCATTCTTTTTCACTTTGACTAGTCAAAAAAGTTTCTCATTCTTATCTCTCCTCTCTCCTTCTCTCTCGACACTCTCTCTCCCTCGTGACCGAACCCCCCTTTTCTTCTTCTCTTTCGTGCGAACTAGAAGTTGAAGAAGAACAGGAGCAGCAGCCACCGGCGTTGAAGACCAAAGCAGCTCGCCGTCGCCGCTGCACCGGAGCCGGACCGCTCGCGCGCACGCCGTGTGTTCCTCCGGCCGTCCCTCGCGCCCAGGCGTGCCTCCCCGCGCGATCCAGCCGCTGCCCATCCTCTGTCCAACCCCCGTCCGGCCACCTCCTGCCGCCGTTCTACTCCGCCAAACCTCCCGGCGTCCCCCTCGTCCTCCGCCGACCTCGAGATTATGAATATGATAGCATATTGGAAATTTCAATCATGTGCATCGACGAATATTTTAAATAAGAAAATGGAATTTTCAGAAATCAAAATAAATAAGATTTTCACTTGGCTTCCGAATTCCGATCCTCAAACGGCTACTCGCGACGCAATGTGGTGGTGCTCAGCGAGGCTCACAGATGGCTACTCGCCAAGGGGCTTTGCGTGCGGCTCCTTGATGATTGCTCGATTCAACGATATGCGCGTAAACCTCGAAAAGCAATTTGCAAAAGGATAACTTTTGTTGTAGCAATAGCAAGGCTTACCCGAGAGACCGAGAGAACCACAATGGGGAGATGCTCCAAATTTCAATAAAATAAGCGTGCGAAATCCTCCCTCCTTTTAATGTATATGTCCTCCTTTATTGAAAGAACGTGTGCCATTTTGTTGCCCAGATTTTAGTGACTCGGATGCTTGCTGAATTTTGACCGAGCTCAATCACCTCGCTGGAATTCGTTGGCAACGCGAGTATTGGTGCAAATCGTCTGGGCGCGACGAAACAAACCCGAGGATCGGGCTGATTGGGATGGGCGAGATGAGCAGTGGCTACTGGTGTTGCGGTAGCAATGAGGTCGTGGCCAGGAAACAACCAGCTCAGTTCACGGATGCGGGGCAGCAGCGATTGCGGCGTTCGGGTAATAGTCGGAACAGCAACTACGAGGGGCGGAGTTGCAGTGACGTCATCGATGAAGGGGCTGCGGTGGCGTCGTCAAGCGGTCGAGTAATAACTCAACAGGGTGGCAGCTCGTTGACAATGTATCGCAGACGATGAAAGCACCGCGGTAGAAGTGTTGGCATGGGTATTGGCCAAGAAGACTCGCGCTCTTTCCTCTCTCACGTGTCTCTCTCTCTCGTATCATGAATGCCCCCCTTTTTTTGTCCTGTAACGAGTCCATTTATAGTGAAAGGGTGTAACCATCGAGGAAAGAAAGCATATTTTGTTTCCTTCTGTGCATGCTTTGAAAAATATTCTATTTCCTTTCCTCTTCCTCATTGACCGAATGCCTTCTTTGCAGGGGTATATCTTTTTCTGCAAATCCATGTGCCCGTAGTGTAGAACGTGCCCAACATCCCCTTCTCATGCTGATCTTCCGAATTTCCATATGCTCGTGATTTTCCACGTAGGACCATGCATGATGAATATTCTCCACCGATTTTATTTCTTTAACCCAAATACCGGCCCACAAATTGATCTGAGTATTACCAAAAATTCAAGATTGTAATAGACTTTTCCTAGATTCTGAACCTTGCAAAGATGAGCTCGCAATATCTCTTTCCTATGCTTGTCCTCACCGAATATACGAAAGATTCACCCAATATTGAAATAATAATATAAATTTTTTCCAAAATATATCGAATTGCCAACTTGTAAAATTGTAGCTTATCCGTCGCCAATCAAATGCAAAAGTGATAAACAAATAAATAATTGCAACTAAAATTATATGCTATGCAATTTTAGTTCTAACTTTTTTAGGAGTTAAAAATTAATCCCTAATTTTCTATGCAATAAATGAATGACCGGGTTGCTAAAATTTAAGTGTCAACAACAGACTACGCCATGACGTTGCTTCCTTAAAGATGACCTTTTAATTACTTTTTTTTTGGTCAAAAACCTTTTAATTGCCCCTTTTTTATTACTGTTGGCACGGTGATTTTTGAACTCGACAAGGACTGCCCAATCAACTGTGCAAAAAGGGGACAATTTCTGACGAGAAACGTGCATGCGTGCATTGACTATGGGAGTCTCCGGAGACAATTATACGTTCCTCCCAACACTAAGAATCTGATCTCCATGATTGGCAATTTGCTTTTGCATGGGAAAATTGTCCAAAAAATTCTAAATTTATTACACTTTTACCAATTTAGTCCTAGATCTTTTATTTGTAAATTGAGTTCTAAACATTTTTACTTCTTACCAATTTAGCTATAAACCTTTTCACTTTTTACCAATTAAACCACTAGCCAATTTTGACCGGAAATTACTAACATAAATAGCCGATGCGACACGGTACTTTTTTAATAATATTTTGAATATTTTATGGTTTTTTTTTTTTGTGACCTTGCCCGTGGCTAGCAAGAGTTGGCCGGCAACTCTTGTCTACCCTGGATCCAAAAACCCAAAAATAAAGCAAATTTTAAAAAAAAAAAAAAAGAAAGAGAAAAAATCATCTCGAATGGAGTAGTAAAGCTTTTGTCCAACTCTTCATGTGAGAGCAAGAGTGAGAGCAAGTCAAAGATAGAGAGTGATGTCTGAAAGTGAGAGATAGAGAGAGAGACAACCTCATGCATTTCTCAATGTAAGGGGAAGTACACTATCAATGCCATAAGTTGTGTACATCACTCACTTTGGTGCCAAAAGTTTTCGTTGGATCACTTAAGTGCAAAAAAATTTGAAAAATGATCATTTCAATGCCAACACCAATCTGGTTGGCCGAAAATCCGACATGACAGTTTTTTATTAATTTTTGAAGCCAGCGTGGATCGCCGGAAAGCACAATCAGCATACAAACAACAAAACGACGCCGTTTAGCGTCTTTTCCCCCAAATAAGAAACCCTAAATCCTAAAATTCGACCAAAATCGGAAGTTGAAAATCCTAAATCCCCAATTTGACCAATTCGAGTGCATACTTCGATTTTCTCCCAAAGTTATCAGCTCACTCTTGCAAATAGAGGGCATAAATTTCAGCAGCAACTCACATTCCTATAAAAAAGAAAAAGTGAATTAGATGGTGAGTGTTACTGTTATTGTGGGTTACCGAGTCCAAGAAGAACATCTTGGACTCCATCCTGGACTCGGTTGAATCCCCGGAGAAGATCCCATGGGTGCGGCAGATATAGAGAAGGCTCAAAGTGCAAATATTTCAAATAGGTTAATAGGAAATTCTCTAATTGAGCGACATAAGTGATCTTAGAGTTATTTGAAGGCTGACATCAACCTCCACCTACATTAATGGACGAGTAGGAGGATGTTGACTCAATGCAAACTCAAATGAAGGGTTTAATATCTATGGTCGACCATTTGAAGAGAGAGATTTCAAGGCTGAAAATTGAAAGAAACTTCTATCGAGCATTGATTATGTTGTTATTCTCTTGTGTAGTTTATTCAAATGTGAAGTGGAGTAATGAGAAGAAGTTTGTATGTCTACCATAGTCAAAGACATGGAAAATGAAGTAAAATGTGTTTTTGCTTTGTTGCAATTTTTGTATGGAGTAGAAGATTTTCTTGTAATCTATGGTAGAAATGGAAGGTTAGAGTTGGAATGCATTAGTTGTGACCACTTACAAGTTTTATTGTTTAGTTGTGTATTGTCAATATTTGTTTTGGTTAGTTTTTGCTTCAAATATAATGGTTTGCTGCATTTTTTATTTGGTAATGGTTTGCCGCAATTGCAAACCATAGCAAAATGGAATGTGCTTTTGGAATGCATTAGTTGTGAGCATCTAAAAGTTTTATTGTTTAGTTGTGTATTGTCAATATTTGTTTTGGTTAGTTTTTGCTTCACATATAATTGTTTGCTGCATAAATTTGGTAATGATCTGATGGTTTACTTGTTTTTTGGTAATTGCAAAATTAAAGGATAGTGGCAAATTCACGATTAACCATTTCAATGCCATAAGTTGTAAATAATAATCGCTTGAGTGCCAAGTTTTTATAAAAGTGATCATTTAAGTGCCGACCGTGATTACAAAGTGATCACTTGTGTTGCACAAGTTTATTAAAAAAGAACATGTTAGTTTCGAACGTTACTTGACTTGCACCTTGTTCTTATGCCAGTTGGGTTGCTAGTGCATCTTCTTGCACTAGCCCATACAAATGTTGATGTAACAAGATGCACCAGCACCCAAAATTGCATCTTGTTCTTGCACCGACACATACAACTAGAACCCCACAAATTCATTAACATCCACAACTTCAACCAGCAACAGTATATGCACATATCTAAAAATAATATCAACCTCATAAAAACATTGCACTAATAGCAAAAATAAAATATATAGCATAACTTATAATTGTCTTGCTAGTATTCTAACTGAAACCAACACAAGAGAAAAAAAAAAAAACAAAAAACAGCTATTGCCATTAACATTAATTGATTGTTTACAAAAGAAAAACATGTCTAACTTCACTCCCTAATCACTGAAAGTTTAGCACTCTCTTCAAAAAAAAAAAAAAAAAAAAAAACAATGGCAAACTACCATCAATGATATAATATCGAGCACCCTCATAAAAAAAGAAAACATGAAAAGAGATCATGTCCAGTACCCTCCCATAAGCCCATATAGACAACACCTCGATCTTATTTTTCTCTTGGAGCTTTGAATTGATTCATAATTCGAGCACTCTTTCAAACTGGATGTGCAAGTTCTTTAACTGGGCTTTCTATTACCTCTTTTTCCCTGTTTTTGACAGGGCTATTTTTGTTCTAGCACGTGTCATGTGTTAGTCCATATCATCACTATTGCTCTCAATCCTTGGTTGAAATAGAATTGGTGCTGGGTTCTTTTTGAATAATTGTTTTGCAACTATACCCACTATCTTATTCTTTGGACCACTCTTCTTTGGCTACGCCCTTAATTCTTGAGTTGGCCCACTTTGAGAGAGAAGTACTTTGGAAGTTCTCACAGGCTACAAGAATATAGCGATATTGTCAACCAAATGAATTGAAGTACAACAAATAAAATGCATGAGGCTTACAAATCTTACATTCAAAATAGTCATTCCAGTACATTCATCTGTGTAAATCCCATAACCATATTGCCTTAATCTTTTTCCAAGAGCCCCTCTTGTTCACTGTGGTGCATCATTTTCAGTAGCAACAAATGAGAGAGCAACCTCTGCAACCTGTGTAGTTGCTCGTTTTCTCACTTGAGAAACACATAACAAATTTAAATTTCAGCCTATAAAAGACAAACACATTGATCTACAACTTACAGGATATTTATTTCTCGTTTGCTCAACAGTGGACTCAATTGTTGTTGTTGCTGTCCTACCCGTTCCAATCCTTATCCTTGCACTTAAGCCTACAATAGGGCCTTTTTCTGGCCCTTTAGTAGGCCTTACAACAATGTACTATATCAGAATTATGACCAACTACAATGAATAATTAGACATCTACTCATTTTCATGGTGGAAACAAATGGAGAAAAATTCTCAAATTACAAGTGCATGACAGAGGAAAAGTATAAGAGAAGCCAGTACACATGGTCAACCATCAAACTCTATCAAATATGAATTGTAAAGTTATTGAGGCAAAGATGATACTTACCTTACAGCAAGGCTTTTTGTTTGTCCTTCAGTAGACATTACAATAGGGCCTTCTGTCCTCCCTTCAATAGGCCTAACAAGAAGCTCTTCAGTAGGTCATGTCCCTAGCATTAAATCAGTCATTACATCTTGTTGTTGATGCTGCTTTTTCAGCTCACAACCTTTTTTATTGTGTTATTCCTTGCGGCAATATGAGCATTTCATCTTTGACCCGGTCCTACTCATCTTCTGACTTGATGCCTCTTCATGCTGCATTCTTCGTCTCCTTTTTAGCCTTCCTATTTGCTTCTTCAGCGGCAAAGGTAGAGGGCTTTCATGATTTGTTGGCTCCCAAAATTTGCTGCTTCTGATAGGCTGCATCATGAATTGGTATGAAGCAAGGTATGAGCTTTTTTTGTACCAATCATGTAGGTGATCATTTGGGTTTTCTTGCTTCATCTAAATAGCACAAATGGCATGGGCACATGGAACTCCATTCAGTTACCAGGCTCAGCATGAACCCTTTCTTCTATCCGAGTTGACAACATACTTATCCTGATTTTAAATAATCTCGTATCCATTATCTCCATTCCAAACTGGATGGTAGAACCTACTAGCAGCAATGTTTGCATCCAATCTCTTCACAATCCTAAGGCCACAGTCTCTAATTTATTTCGTAGCCTTATCTCCTTACCTTTGCAGTCTAGTCATAACCATAACTCGAATATCATCAAGCATGCTGATGATTGGTTTGTACCTGGCCTCTAGAATTCTTCCATTGAAAGCTTCACTGAGGTTGTTATAAATGATATCACATTTGAACTCTTCGCTAAAGAAGGTCCGACACCAGTGCTTAGCTTCTGTTTGGAAGAGTGCATCAAAATCTTCCTTTGTTAGCTGCAACAATCCTTATTTGGCTAATATGAAATTAGCCAAGTTAGTACTCTTTGCTATCTGCTAGAACTGCTTCTACAGCCTATCTCTTTTGAAGTTCTTTAACCAGTTTGCATATATGTGCCTTGCGCACATTCAATGCTCAGCATGTGGCATCAACTCAGCCAATGTAGGAATAAGTCCCTACAAAAATTCAAATCAATAAATACAAGTCAGGAAAAATATGGAAGTGATTAATATTAAAAGGGAGTGAATTAATTGACAATAAAATTACCTTCTGTTGGTCATTCATGAATGCCCATCCTCCCCCGTCGGTTATCTCAAGATCAGCCATTAAATTCTTGAGGAACTAGGACCAAATATCCTTGTTCTCTATCTTCACCACCACCCAAGTTATCGGAAACATTTGATTATTGTCATCTCTTCCCACAGCAACCAACAACTCCCCCTTGCATAAATCATTTAGAAAGCATCCATTTAATCCTATAACTCTTCTACAACCAGCCAAGAAGCCCTGTTTGCATGCATCAAAACAGATATAAAATCTATCAAATCTAGGCTCAAGATTAGGGAGTGACCTCTCCACAACTTCTACATATACCCTTCTAGATGGGTTTTGAAACATGCATTCGTTAGTATAATCTCATACCTGCACATATTCTTCCTTATACCCACCCATCAATATTTTTATTACCCTCATCTTAGCTCTCTTGTATTGATTCCTTGACACATTAACCCATAATTACTCATTCACTAACTATTGAAATTGAAGACTCTTGATTTTGGGCATTGCTTTGATAGTATTGAAAAAAATGCTTTGATAACCACACACTTGTTACCACTTTATTATCAAAGATAATTGGACAAGTATGCTCCTCATGGAATGACCTAATCTGGAATAACTCATTCTTACTTAGCGTACCATAGAGTTTCCATGAATAATTCGGTTGTGAGCACTTAGCTCTCACAAAATCTTTCGTGTTTCTAATGAATTGAACGCTCCTTTATTCACCAATGGAGTTCGTCACAACAGCTTCCTTGAACTGTTTGGCATCGTCAAATCTCATGCCCACAGACAAAACATGTTTATCAACAGTCGGAGCATAGTAAGGGTACTTAATTTTTCTTCGACGAGCAGGTTCATTATCATCATTGTCAAGCTCATTCTCCGAACCAGCAACTTTATTGCCGCAGCTTTCTTCATATTCACTTTTATTACCTTTAGCTAGAGCTTCATCCCTATTTACTGGCTCAGGCCTCTTTGTTGAAGCTGCAACTTTTTTCCTCAGAAATTCCCTTTTCTTTTGTCTTGACTATGTGAGTTCATCATTATCTTCGTCATTTGGGAAACTTACTAAAGCCATATATTCATCTTTCGATTTACTAGATATAGCAATTTTCCATTCTAATCTAATGAAGTCTTCATCGTCCACATTTTCACCCAAACCTTCACCCAAGATTTCAGGACATCTCTCTATTTGTTCATCTCTATCAATATGACTTCTCTCCTTCTCATTTTTCCTTTCATCTAACTAAACTCATCTCCGACTTAATTACTCGCTTGAATAGGATCTCTCATTTCTCCTCTTTCAGTGGTGGTCTGCTCATTCCCATCCTCATCCTCATCCTCACCATCACTATAATACTCAACATATACCATAGCTTATTTGCCGTGAATATAATAGTAGATGATATCCTTAATACCATTATCATCATTAAAAAATCTTAAGCCATCATTCAATTCATTCCCAGGAACACAGTAATGTAGTTTTTGCACTTTGCACAGTAAAAAATACACTAAATCCCTCAGAAAATCAATAAACGATGGCTTTCGAACATTGACATAGATAGTACCTTCATTTCCACCAGTATATTTTCAATCCTCGGTGCTAATAACAAACTCTCCACCATAGTAAACAATGACGCCTACCTGATTTGCATCCATGTTGATGCTGCACCCGATGAAAAAAAAAAAAAAGAGTCATTACTTTTTGGGACCACATGACAGAATCAGTAACTTCACATGTAGGTCCTTATTGTTTTGTTGTCAAGAAACAAATGCGACCAATCTCCCAAATTCGGTGCCTTTACAAAAACAAAAGAAACCGAATTGAATAAATAAAGTGAGGTCTCCACCACCCATTTTTCAATTCAATCACATTCAGTCCCCCACAGAAGCAATCCAATTAATTAAACAAAGTAAGGTCCCACCACTATTTCCCTTTGAGTCAAGCCCCCATTTTTCCCTCCGTGCCCTATTTTTCTATTCGGTCCCCACAACAGAAAGTGAGTGAACAACTGAAGCCTCAATTTTTCTATTCGGTCCCCATAAAAGTGAGATCCCCACCACTTTCCTCACTACTTTCCCCCTGAACTGAGCCCTCAATTTGCCATATGCGCCCTAACTTGCCCGTCGGAATCATAAATTTTTCACTAAATTGACCCATGTAGAGAACATGACAAACCTAAGTGAGCGAGAGTTGAGGACGTAACCAGCGAACAACCGTGAACGACAGCGCAACTACAGTAGTGGCCGAGCAACAGCGGCGAGCGAACGATGGTGGGTGAGCGAGCTACAGCCGGCGTTGAGTGAGAACTGTATACAAACCCTATTTTACTCCCTCTTCAACGACACTGTTTTTGGCTGTAGAGCAATGCGATGTCGTTTCTTACGTGAATCCACGTGAAATGGTATAAAATGACGTCGTTTCTTATGAAGAAAGAAAAACGGCGTCATTTTATGCCATCCACCATGGACAATCTTAAGCCACGTCGATTTTTTTTTTTTTTTAAAATATAAAAGTCACGTAATCATTTTGGCCGAAATCTCTCGCCGGTGGCACCAAAGTGATCATTTTTTCTTCGATTTGGCACTTAAGTGATCCGATGGAAACTTTTGGCACCAAAGTGAGCGCCATACATAACTTATGGCACTAATAGTGTACTTCTCCCCCAATGCAGGGATACTCCATTTAGAATGAAGTAGTAAAGTTTTTGTCCAACTCTTCTTACCTAATTTTTTCTTCTAGTGACAATAGTCTTTTATGTTTCTCCAAGTTTGCTATGGCCACATCTCAGATTTAGATTATTATACAGTTTATTGAAGGCGGAGTCCAAATTCCACGATTCTTAGAAACTTCGAGTTGTCCAAAAAATAATTAGATTCACTTTTTTTGGGACAAATCTTTTTTCCCCTCTTTCTTTTGACTTCAATTGTAACAAATTACTATTCTTTTAAAAAATAGTCAAGGGCTACGGCCACCAAGACCCGGTTATGTGGAGGCCAATGATATACCCTGCAAATCCTACAAATTGGTTAAGTCCAATTCTCCGCCCCCCGACTTGATATAGTTTGCACATCATTGGTGGTATCATATATGTTGAACATAAATAATGAAAAAATTTATCCTATTAAAGTTGTTAAATAATATATATACATATCATATATGTCGAGTTTGGGATTTAATGTCAATGGACAGAATAATAATAATATCTTAAGACTTTTCAAGACAATAAGTGAATTGTACAATTGTGGAAACTGAAATATTTGGCACCATGGTCTACCCCGTTCATTAATGGGTGCTTGTACATTAGCATATCTAAGTCTCTATCGATGTTGACAAGTGTTTCACCAAGTCAACTGTACAACGCTCTCTTTTTTTTAGATAAAATTACCAAAGCAAGTTCTAAATCAATTGTATTTGTATCCATTAAGTCGTAGATTTTTCAATTATACCAATTCAATCTTAAAATTTTTTACAATTGCCAACATAATCCATCTGGCCCCCGCCTCTAGTCGGCCACGAAAACTGGCGAAGGAAGAAGGAAAAAGGAAATGAAAGAAAATAAAATTAAAAATTAAAAAATATGGATGTTTTTAAATTGCAAGAATTACGTGAATGCCAATTGTGCCACGTAGGATGGCCAGTGGGCACGACTAATATTTATATCAACAATTTCCTATCAAAATTAGCCAGTGAATTTAATTGGCAAAATTTGAAAATATTTAGGACTCAATTGATATAGTTGAAAAGTTTATGATTAAATTAACACCGGTGCTATAGATTTATGAATTTTTTTAAAAAATAAAATTTCCATCTTTCTTGAGCTGCTCATAGACTTGTCCATATATATATAGACACACACACGACTATCTTTGTTTTTGGCTTCTAGAGAAGTCCAATAATTTTTAAACTCAAATATTTAAAAAAATTATAAAAAGATTATATGAGAACTACTGTGGCAAATGAAAGGTTTCAAGTGCTTGTAATTTTTTTTTTTTAAAGTCCAATTATGTGCGTAAATATTGAAAGAAACTTTTAACTGTTTAAATAGTCATCGCCGAAAGAGGCTGAAATTTTCCAATTACAGGACGAGTCATGGAATCGTAGTGAGGAGGGGTTTTGTACTTTGACTTTGCTTTGGCCTAACATGGCCTCTTTTATCTTCGTTCCATGTTATAAACGTGCACACCAACCGCAAAAAAATCAAGGCACGTTAAACAAAAGTTGACTTAGACCAAATAATAATGGTTCCACGGACCACATCATGCACAAGACCTAAGCAAAACATAATCTTCTATGCATGTCTAATCAGATTAATGTTGAGCCGTTGGGGGTTGTTTTAATACCGTCAATCAACGTAGTTATATTCAACACTTAAGTTTCAGAGTTTGAAAATTCCAGGTTAACTTTAAGTAATGGATTCTAAGCACGGAATCTTGTCACTTACCTTGAAATCTTCCTTGACTACAAGAAACCATGTAGATTGGAACAATTTTCCGTTGTATGTTTCAATAGTCTTGAAATTTTGAAAGCTATTACTTTTTTAACGATTTTCGACCGTCATCAGTTTGTAACCATTTTTATTTGCCATTACTTTATTACAGTTTTATACTTCTAATTGGGTTGGAGTAAATCTCTCCTTTCGAGCTCCTAATTAAAGATAAGAGATTTCTCAAGCCCTAATTAGTCATCTGGACTATTAGAGATATATTTAAAATATTCTATGATTCTATATATTATTATATGGTTCTGTATATTTCCTTTGATTGGTCTTGATTTGTTACTTTAGATAGTTATTATATAAAGCCTATAAATAAGCTCGTGTATTCTTTATTTGATGTTCTACAGAATATTACATCTTTCAGTCATTATGATTCTCAACTTGGATGAAAAAAAATCAACACCTCAAAAGTAGAACCTTGTCAGTTTACTTGCCTAGCCGCCTGAAACGTTATTAGTAGACTACACTATGACGTCGCTTCCCTAAAGGTGATTTGATTTTTGACCTTTTAATTACTGTTTTTTTGGTCGAAAACCTTTTAATTGCACCTTTTTATTACTATAGGCACGGTGATTTTTGAACTCGACAAGGACTGCCCAATCAACCATGGAACGAGGGGACAATTTCTACGATGAGAAACACGCACGCATGCATTGACTATGGGAGTCTTCGAAGACAATTATTCATTCCTGCCAACACTAAGGACCCGACCTCCATGATTTGGTAATTTGCTTTTGCGTTCATAATCTAGAACGTGGAATTTATGCTAAAGAGCTTCTTTGAATTTTCGATGTCTCTTTTTTCTTTTTGTGATAGAAAACTTTCCATGCGGATGTTTTATCATGTTCAAAAGAAATGTCAATCTTTCAGATCTACATCATGTTTCCATGAAAGTCTTTACACATTGCACTGCGAACACATGCGTTAATGCAATTGAGAGTCGATTCGGACACCAATGAGAGTAAGTGCAGGCTGAGTTGAAGATCTCCATTCAACAGGCAAATGCGTCAAATGCGGGAAAATTATCATATTAGGTAGATAAAATATGATTTTTGGCATATAATAATATGAGTTGACATGTGTACTATGACCCATCTTAAATTTTGAGACCCATGTTCTCCCTTAAGTCTAATCATGGAAACCCATGACGCACATGTATTTAAATTCTCTATTCCTTTGTTTTCCAATTCGATTTACATGTTTCTGATCTTGATATCTTCTAACTTTATTTTGATCTTAAATGCACATGCCATCACCTAATGAGAGGAGCATGGATTAAAAGACAATGTGAATAGATGAGATCCGCCACTTATTTTGAAAAAGATCATTTTTATGCTTTGTCAATTTCTTGACATTAACTCCTTTCCAATCTATAAACCTTCCAATGTCCTATTAAAAAGTCTAAACCATTCAATGCTTTTCCATAGCAATATTGATCATTAGTATTCATTTGAAAGCCTACCCCTTTCTCGAGTCATGGAAAAATTACCTCTATAGATTGCCACCTATTTTATCTTAAATTAAAATTTAAGTTCATTTTTTTAGTGACACGAAATTATTAAACTAATGATAGTTATAAATTTCACAATAAAAACCTTTCCAAATATCACTATTTAAATAAATTTTCACTAACGATTACATCTATAGTCATAAATCAAACCGAAACCTAAGTGATTTAAGAAATATAGCTAGATGGAAAAATAAATCATCTTACCTTATAGTGATGGCCCACTCATTGAACGCGCTCCGATTTGCATTCTCTCACCCAACCTGTGGCATCCCAAAATTCATAACGACCTCTAGTTACATTAAAGTCTATGAATAGGTGATGGAAGTACCATCAAGTTATGGCCATTTAATCCATAATTTGCAATAAGATTTATGGCCAAGCTTTTAATGGATAATTATGTGAGAGGAAAGAAAATTCTATCGTTGGCCATGTGCATCATAAATTGGAATTTATGGATTTGTGACTACAAGTTTAATGGCCTTATTATTTTTGCAAGTTAGGGATTTATTTAAGTAGAAAATGTTAATGGATGATGAAGGTTGGTGCTATAGGACAATTTGATAAAGAAGACTTTGTTCTTGACTATGCACTTTATAGATTTGATTTTGTGGATTAATGTCACAAAGTCTTTTGGCCATTTTATTATGCAATTAGGTATTTATTTAAATGAGGATTAAGATGTATTATTAAAAATAAACTTGGGCCATTTAAGCTTGGACTTTAGGCCCAAGTGAGATGGGCCTAAAGTGGGCCATAAGCCCGGCCCATGTCGACGCATGGAGGGGGGAGGAGGAGCAGCATGGTCTCCAAGTGTCTTCGGCAAGGGAGACACTTGTCTCCTCCTTGGGGACAAGTGTCCCCCATGCAAAATAAGAATGCATGCAAATATATATACAACCAAAAAGAAAGAGAGAGAGGGAATGGTTGGTCTAGGTGCCGAGAGAAAGGAGAGAAAGAGAGGAAGAGAGAAAGGAAGGAGGAGGTTCGTCGCCGCCATGCCCCGCTGTCGAGCCCGCCTAGTCCCACCGTCGTTCTTGCTGTGTTTTCCTTTGAATTAAGGAAAGTTGGGATCGATTTCCACTCTTGCATGTGTGTCTTGCATGTGTGATTTGTTGGTGGTAGATCTCGGATGTTAGGGTAGGCGAAACCGAAGCTAGAATGTGACTTGTTCTTGAAAATGCTTGCTGATTTCGTGTAAACCGCCCGACCCAGAAACTTGTGGAGGCTTGCATGCATGTTTAGAGTTAGATTTTGACTTTTATTCCTTCATTAAAGTTATAGCCAACATCTTAAACTACAATATACTAAAATTTGGGACAAAATGGTTGAAATTTGAGGGGTCAAACCCTCGTCCTACGAAGACACTAGATCTGGAACTGTTTTGCTGACCTTTTGGTAGTTTTGTGGGTTGCATGTCGATTTTTACCAAGAATATCTTCGACTTCTTCATGAAACTTGTAGATAAAATCCTAAAGAATAACATGCTCAAATTTGAGGTAAAATGAGCAAGTGTAGCCTAGTGAATCGACTTACTCTTGAAGACGGTAAATCTGGAAACACGGTACTGGACACCCGAGACTTCTTGGACCCATATGGTGACTATTCTTTGGAAATTTCACTTAGATCCCTTGATTAAAGTTGTAGGGGACCTTTTTAAGTAAAACATATCCAAATTTCAGAGGAAACGAAGAAGAATAAGGGGGTGAAAACTCAATATTTCGGAGATAGCTATACTGGACGTTTTCGGTGCTAGAATCAGAAGCTTCGGACGACTATAGAAAGTTATATAGAACGAATCTGGCCTAGATTTCTGCATGAAAAATCTACTTTAGTGTCTTAACTATAACCTGGTAAAATTTCATAATTTTCGGAGGTCATTCGGGTATTTTAATCGAATTATTTCAGAAACTGCGCAATCTATTTCTATCCGAAATTGCATGCTGTATTTGTGTGAACTATATCTTCTTGTGTGAAGCTCTCTTTTGGGCATGTGTTCTTCATGGAGTTGCTACCATTATGTCTTGTCTATCACATGCTCTGATTTTATGATTTTTTTGAAGATCATATGGATATTTAATTTACATGTTTTCCGAAACTGTGCAAGCTGGAATTTGCTAAATCTCAAAAGTCATGATGTATGGATTATCTTGTGTTGCATGGACCCCATGGATTGTGTTATTATAAGTGATTGGATCTTGCTGCATGTATGATGATAATTGGAAATGCATATAAGAATCAAATGATGAAAACGATCTTGTTAGCCATCATATCATATGCCATGTTGAAAATGAGCCATAATTGTGAATGTGAAATTGAAAATGAGATGTATGAAAATATGCATCGTGGTGATGAGAAGACCGTCGGAGGTGTGAGCCGACGATGCCTTGGGAATGTCGGGATGTCCGGTGGTATACGGTACGTAATTCCAGGGGAGGCCTGGTGGTATGTTGGTACGTAATTTCGGAGGGTAGGGGAAACCATTTTCATGGTGAGCCCCGGAGATTTCCTCGGGAGTTTCGAGATGCCCGGTGGTATACGGTACGTAGTTACAGAGGAGGGGGGAATCCTAGTGGTATGTCAGTATGTAATTCCGGAAGCCTCGGAGGTTTGTGCCCGGGGGGATGCCTCGTGATGCTAGTTGGGATGCGAGATGCCCAGCCAGGGAGTGTAAATGCCGCCGGATGCTCGGTTGTATCTTGGATACATGCCCGGAGAGTCCTCGTGATGCCAGTTGGGGTACGAGATGCCCGAAGCATGGGGGTGCTGGATGCTTGACAGGTATTGTGCCGGAGAGTTCTCGCGATGCCAGGATTGGGCGCAAGTGATGAATGTGGGATGCAAACGTTGGTCTCGGGAAAGAGAAATGTGGCGGTCCAATATGAAAGGATGAAATTGAGAAATTGAAATTGAAATATGCATGATGGTATACACATGTGATATGATGATGATATGTGCATGGATGCATGGTAATTATGATGACACATGTGATATGATGATGATATGTGCATGGATGCATGGTAATGATGATGACACATGTGATATGATGATGATATGTGCATGGATGCATGATAATGATGATGGTACATGTGATATGATGATGATATGTGCATGGATGCATGGTAATGATGATGGTACATGTGATATGATGATGATATGTGCATTGATGCATGGTAATGATGATGACACGTGATATGGTGATGACATGTGCATGGATGCATGGTAATGATGATGACACGTGTGATATGGTGATGACATGTGCATGATATCAAGGTAAATTGTGCATGGATACTTCAATGACATGTAATGCTATGATTGTGATGATTGTGTGACATGATGCATTGAGTGGTTTATTGGTCCTTTACCTGCTGAGTGGCTGTACTCACCTCTTCGGAGACCAACATTTCAGATTAGTAGATGGATTGAGCGATTGGATATGACCGCGAGGAGGAGGATAGCAAAGAAGGGAACTTTTGTACGCCGACACTGGTTGATGAACCTTAAGCATACAACTATTGGAAGAGATGTCGGTCATCTTTTGAAGTATAGCCTAGTATAGAAAACTATGACATTTTGATGTACCGATGAATGATGTCAATATAGTTTAAGTAAATAAAAGTGTGCAGCTTTTACCTATAAATGTTTAGTTGGTGTGCATCGTTTTCTGAATATAGGGAAGGGAGTTGTTGGATGTGCTTCCGTATATAAATTGCGCAAGGGACCGATCTAAAAGATGTAAACCCCTAAGTTGTATGGACCCGCTGCAATTGAAATAGCATCAGAGTAACATATTATTAGGAAAAGTGGATGGTAAGCGAACTATGGCGACCCTAATCGGATCGGGGGCCGTCGAGGCGTGCCACACAACCAAGTTGCAAAAGCTAACAAACGGTCAATTTCAGCTCGGTATCGACTTCACTTAGTTCCCAAAATTCAGTCCCTTGCATTGCATAAAACAAACCATTTTTACTAAATTGTTATTGCAGAGTTGAGAGAGAGAGAGATAATGAATGGCATGACATTGAAGTTTCAGATTCTCTTTATTAATTCCATAATAAAGTAAAAAAAAAATGGTAACTACTAGAAGTAATGGTCCATTGAGATACAGGTACTTGACTTATTGCACTTAAAGCACCCCTTCTTTTTGTTCTTTTTCGGTTAGTTACTTAGGGTGTGTTTGGTAACGCTTTTTGTTCCCGGGAACAATTTTTTATCATAAATGATTTTATTTTTTTTTCGTTTCTGTTCTAGGGAACAATTTCTGAATATAACTACGTGTTTGGTAATTGGAAAAATTTTATATTCCTAGGAAAGAAATGCGTTTGATAAAATTGTATAATTTTGTTATTTCTTTTAATTTTTAAATATTTTTATTATATTTTTCCTTTTTTTTCTTCTTTCTTTTTTCTTTTTCTTCTCTCTCCTTCTTCCTCTTTTGTGGCTGATTGCCGGCGACTAGTTGGGTGAGGTTCGATGAGCTTGCCGAGCCTCGTCGAGGCCAAGGCAAGGGCTGGCGAGCTCGCCGGAGGCTCGCCTAGCCCTCGTGAGGCTCAGCCTCACCAAATCTAGGCGAGGCCGAGCCTCGTCGATGGCCTCGTGAGCATTGCAAGGCTCGACCTCGCCTAGGCAACACGAGGTTGTAAGCGAGCCGAGCCTCGCCATGGTTCGCGTCTCCAAGGGCCGGCAACACTCTGGCAAGGTCACCGGCCCTCATTTGAGTAGTTGCCAATGCCGGCTATGGCCAAGGCTAGCGACCGGCCAAAATGAAGAAGAAGAAAAAAAAAAAAAAAAGCAGAGAGAAAAATATATTCTAGAAATTGTTTCCGGGAATAAGAATCTACTTTTTTCTATTTCTTGTTTTTGTTCCAAATATATTATGTTTCAAATTTTTGTTCTTGGGAACAAAAATTTTACCAAACAAGTTTCTATTCATTTTTCGTTCCCTGGAACAAAAGAGCAAAAATAGTTGTTATAATGCAAGATTTGATTTCCAATTTTAGTGAAAGTCTGCCGGTTTAGAAATCAGGATTTACGAAGTTGCAGCAGATCTACTGTTTGGCTTTGTTGGGTTGTAATTGTAATAGCGACGGCAAATCACCAACCTTTGAAGTGGACACTTCAATTTTCGTTGTGGGATGTGAAGTGTCAATTTCATCAATATTCACTCAGCCCCCACCTCTCAGATCTCAGGCAGAGCAGACGAACCCATTAAGCTTTCGGTTTCGGTTTCAACTTGTTTGATTCTTTTGACATTAACCTAAGGTTGTTTTCAGCATTGACTCATAATATAGAACCATTGATGGAATGGAAGTAGTCCGCTGATGAGGTAGTAATCCAACATTCGCAAGAAATAGTGACTAGACATGCAAGTTTCTCCAGAGAAATTTTGCGGGTAGACACACAAGTTTCTCTTTCATCATTTCTCAAAGATGGGAAAGATGAAATTGGCCGACCATCATCCACACTAAAGACAAAATTGGCATCTGTTAAGAGAAATTCTTGAGTAGCAACATATAACAGGCTGAGCTCATGAACAAAACACATCCAGAGCAAGAAGATGCTACTTCGCACATCTCGCCATTCAAACAAATGAAAAGCTTCCATAATAGATTCCCTCCCTTGCAGTGGCCAACACATCGCTATTGTGTGAAGAGGAAAAAGTTGCAACATTGTCTCTCTTTGAATAACAAAATGGAAAGAGATAGCACAAATACAAACACCAAACCACAAGCCATTGTCTTTAGGCTTTCCCCACTAATTAGTTCACAATACCCAATTACTGCACTGCATAACACTCGTTGTTTTGTTTATATTACCTATACCTTCAGTTCCAAATGTGAGCAAAAGAGAAATTTCGAAGCAACATTTAAGAGTTCTGCTGCAAGGATTACCCAATGAAGCCCTAGTTCTTTCAAGAACTAATTTACTTAAGAACAAAACAAACCATTTCTTACTCTCTCCTGTGCCAGTAATCAGTATCCAGAAGTACCGGATAGAGATCATTACCAGATGCAGACAAAGCGGTTCCAGTCGATGGCCCTTCAATAGACATACTCTTGCTAATATTCTCACCAACTGCCTGATGTTCGTCACCTCTAAAATGCTTCCTCATGGCCTCAATTTTCTCCTGAGTCATGATAGCGCCCGCAGAGTCCAGCACTGGAACAGCAACCTTGCCTTCAAGCATGCTAACCACAGATGACATTGGCGGCCTGAGTGCTGGAGTCACATTAGTACACATCAAAGCTACCTTTATCAATGCCAGCGCCTCCTCTTTGTTAAAGTGAGAACCAAGCCTCGGATCAACTAGTTCTATCAAATTCTCTCCCTCCTTCAGAAAGTGTGCCTAGATACAGAAAGGTAAAGTGAAGGTATTTCCCTTTCAAGCTTCAGGTATTGATCAGTTGCAAAATATGCTCTAAATACTGAAACAGGAAGACGTATATTATCTCCCTTGATAATTACACGGCAAATGCAGTTGATAAGTGCCTGCTAGTTCTAGGGTATAAATGGATAAAAAGAATCGAATGAGTCAATACAGATCCAACGTGATTTTTTTTACCGATTTTAAATAAAAGATAGTAGACTACAACATCACTTACTAATGGTTAACCGGTTGCCAAGAAATCACCTACACCGCTTTAAAATCGCCAGCTATTGTCAAGTTTTATCAGCACAAATTATTTGTCAGCGTCATTACATGAAACGCCAGACTCATCTTTCAATGTTCTTGATTATGCAACTCAGGCGACAATCAGATTTAACAAGGACTAATAATGATTGTTTGCTCTAATGATTGCTCACTCAAAGCAAAACAAAATCTAACTTAAGGAGTCAATTATATGAATGTGAAAAAGTTATACCTCAATCGAAAGTATATGGATATTCTGGTCAAGACATGGTCTTGAAAACTTTTTAATTTAACAGTAATTGCCAAAATTCAATAGTAGTCGAAGGACTTGTTTGGCGCTAATGAAACTACAGGGAGTATGAATGTCAAGCATAAAAACATAAAGACTAAAACTGAACTTTCGAGATCCACCCTAAATTATGGGGTCAACTTCCCCAAATTTCAAGGAATAGAATTTTCTTCATTCCAAAAAAAGAAAAAAAAAAGAACCTACGTAAAAATTCAGAGTAAACCTACATGAAAAGAAGAATCAGATTAATTTGAAATAACAAATTGCACTTAACAGCATGACAATTCGTTAAGCAAGTTTCAATAGTTGTTAACTGTGAAACTCCTTTGCAACCATTGAAAGTGCATGTGAGGATTTAAATACGGATATGATCATAATTGAAATGATAGAGTTGATTACCCAATCGAGTAGATTAAAGCATTCCTCAGTTCTTTGGGAGCTAGTGTTGCTCTGGCCACTAACAACTTCTAAGGCAACAATGCCAAAACTATAGATGTCGGCTTTGTCAGTGAGGTAACCATGCATTGCGTACTCCGGTGCCATATATCCACTGCACATCAAGAAAAGAGCTCGTGTTTGCAACAAGGTAACTACCTTAAATAGCACATACTTAATATTCCTAAAATTCAAAAGGAAGAGTCATTCCTAAATGTGACGCTATGGTTTAAAGAGTAGAGTAAAAAAAAAAAATGCATCCTAATATATTCTAATATCATTTACCGAGAATATTTCTGGAAAAAAAAAGACCATTGTTGTTCTTTATAATTTTTTTTTTGGTTTGAAATATAAGTATCATTTATAAGATGATGTACATGAGCTTAAGGGCATTTCCCAGCATTACAAAGATATCTAAGAACGTGCAAAAATGAAATGAGGGAATCTCCATATAGTACCCGATATTACATTTATTTGAGAAGGCCTAAAGTTTTTGTAATGTGAAGCTCGCCCTATAATAAGTTTATGAATTTTAGCCACGATGATGGGGACATCATTTGACTTGTTTTGGAAATGTCTATAGTTACGTTTATAGTTCTTTTTGTTGAATGAACATTAGAGTTAGTAGAATGAACTTACAATTTTATCTTTTCCCTAATTAATCACATTCCTTTCAAAAACAAGTTGACATTTCACACGCATTAATGCAAACATCTAAAACATGTGAACATGCTTATCTATGTTTTTCCATGTGCATACAATAGAAACATGGGCGAATTTGCTATAATACTAAGTTATATTCAAATTAACAATTACATAAATCAATATCAGATTATCATTACTTAATGGTAAGAGTATGACACAATTTACATTTTTTTCCTAATTAATGTAAAGAGTGGTTGGACAGTCATAAAGCTTTGTGGTTAAGCCGAAATTGTTGAGCACCATGCTTTGGGATGATGTGAATCCACCACAAAGCTCCATTCAACTCACTTTTCTTAAATCAGAATATATGTTTTTATTCCATGCTTTTATGTTGTCACTGGCTCCTACTTAGGTTAACAGGAACAAAAAGCAAGAAACTTACTAAGTTCCAGCAATCTTGGTGCTAATATGTGTTTTGTCCTTCTCATCAAGCTTTGCTAAACCAAAATCTGATATTTTAGGGTTGAGATCCTTATCCAGTAAAACATTAGTAGCCTTAATGTCTCTATGCACAATCTTCAGCCTTGACTCTTCATGAAGATATGACAATCCCCTGGCAATACCCACGCATATCTTGTGTCTTGTCCACCAATCCAACTTTAACTGAAATTCTTCAGGACCTTCAATTGTATCGAGAAGACATCAAAGCTGCTTTACGCCATGTCATTAACTGAAGTCAATGAAGCACAATGTGATATCAAATTACCAAATAAAGCGCGAGCAAGACTGTTATTTTCCAGGTACTCGTAAACCAGCAAAAGTTGATTTCCTTCAATGCAGCATCCATAGAGTTTCACAAGATGTGGATCTGAAGAGCAGAAATCGTCCCAATCTCGTCAAGAACTCATTATTTCCTTGTTGTGATTTGGATGAAAGCTGCTTCACTGCTATAGTGGTGCCATCTCAGAAAACCCTGCAATTCAACTTTGGCATCAGATCTATGTTGTGAAAATTGAGTTACATTGAATGCTGCTTTCTACATATCTTCTCTCTTGGGAATTGGGGGAATTTGGTTAGCCAATTTTCCAGCATACCTTGTAGACAGAACCAAAACCACCTTCTCCTATCTTATTGGCAGTGTCAAAATTGTTTGTGGCAGCTTTAATCTGTCGCAAGGTAAATAAACCAATTTGCAACGCTAGACCCTTCAAATCTGCAACACGTTTTGGAACTTCTATGAATTTGGAAAAGTCAACAGTTAAAGTATGTAATCCACTATCTAAAAAGACGTACAATTACTTCTCAATATTCCAGAAAACCTTTTTGTGACGTTTTGGTCTGAGCAAGTTCAGTACAGAATAGCTTAGCATCTTGAAAATTATTTTCTAGGAAGGTCTGGCATCAGTTGGCAGTATGTATTTTTGAAAAGTAAAATGAGATTGTCCCGAGGGTATTTAATAGTGAAGGAAAATAAAAATCATACAGAGAACCCCCTTGGAAACGTAGGGTATGGTTTGTATGTTTTAATTTCTCATGCACATGAAGTTCTGGCAGATATTTTTGGTGTCTTGAAACATAGACTTTGTGTGTATACACACACACACATCTGAGAAACAATCTACCGTCTCTCCCTATAACTATCTATTCCTTTATTTTTCGGATTTCTAAATAAAAATTTAGTTCATTAAGCAAACCAAATGGTTCTACAACACTTTAGCTGTATATCGCCTAATAATAATCTTTGGCTTTTTGCGTCGAATCAAATTCCCTATGGAATGCACAATGTCAAGAAGGAGGAGAAGAAGAATGTGCTAACAGTTTGACAGGACAACTGTGCGATTTAGAGGAAATATAAATGAAGAATAGCGGAGATTCCAGGTAAGCAACTACCTTGTGCCATTTTATCTTTACATCCAAGGCATCCTCTCCACCAAAGGATAACCAGGATAAGGAAAACTACAAAAACTATAGCAGCCAGAATCCCAGCCACTGAAGAATGTGCTAACAGTTTGACAGGACAACTGTGCGATTTAGAGGAAATATAAATGAAGAATAGCGGAGATTCCAGGGAAGCAACTACCTTGTGCCATTTTATCTTTACATCCAAGGCATCCTCTCCACCAAAGGATAACCAGGATAAGGAAAACTACAAAAACTATAGCAGCCAGAATCCCAGCCACTGTGCCAGCAGATATGCTGGCCGGGGGATCAAAGCCTGCAATGAAGAAAGAACAAACAAATATTTAACCAAAACTGTTCAGTTAAATGGGGTAGACGTAGATGCAGAAAAATATCTGTAGCTTCTCATTGAACACAGAGAAATTGATGGAGAACACAATAATCGAGAATCAAGAGGACATAAAACCGCCCAGAGTACTCCACAGAAACTATCAGATAAATGAGCACCAGAAGATATCATCTATGGAACATGTAATACAAAATACAAAGGGAAAAAAAAATCTACTCTTCATTCTCAAGGCTGTACTGTATGATACAGGCACCGTGGTTGTAATCCATAGCGGAAAAGTGAACAGGGCTATCATTTCATAGTCGAATGGAAGGATTAAAGATACATAGAGAAAACACGCTCAGATGGAAAGAACACAAAGCAACCTATAACCAAATTTCGACTCTAAGAGAATAATAATAGACCCCAGTCAGCTATTATGCGTAATTGACTTGATCTATAGTGACATATGCCAATGGCCTGAATCCAACAGTAGGCATTTGCAACCAAGCCAAGTAACTGAATAGCCTATTGATGACTTCTGGTGCAAGAAAAAATATGGGTATTCTTTTCAACATGAATATGAGTAACTTTCTCAACAGAGAAGCACCAAGTGAAACATGGAAGCATCCATCTGCGTACCAGGGTAGACAGAGATAGCAGATATAAGAGGACCATAGACTCCTTCGTCAGGTATACCAGTGCTTCCTTTCCCAGCCCAATAGAAGCGTATCTCCAGAGTGCCCTTGGTCACATTGGCAGTAAAATTTCTCATGACCTCCTTTCCAACTCCACCTGCTTCAATCTCAATGTTGAAATCTTTCCACACCAATTTCCCCTGAAATAATATTTCATCTGATTCAAGTTGAGTGTCTCCACACTGAACAAGGTAAAAATTTTAGTCTCCATAAAATGTACAAATTGTGAGAAAATCATGATTTGCAAGTACAAGATACTTGGATAAACTTCCCAACCATAACATATTGAACGCTTTATGAGCTTTATATATTAGAATCAGCACTCCATAATGCTCCGAGTTTACCTGTATATAAATATTAAAAGCTCTCCTTCCAAGGCTTTGATAACTTTTGTTGCCTGTGAACATTATCTCCGCAAAATGAAGGGTTACATTGTAGGGCCCATCCATCAGACAAAAACCATAATAAGTTAGAGAGATAGCAGAACGTCGTGCTTTTTTGTAAAGTTGGGCATCATTCATGGACAGTGTGGATGTGTTTTTAACTACATAGCTAAATGCAGCGCTATCGTCATCGGCGAAGTAACCAGTGCTACTGTAGGCCCAGTAATCACTCCTGAAGAAACTTGAAGGTGTAGCCCTCTGTGAGTCATCTTCGTATGTGGTGCCCCTTACTTTTGCTTTGCTCCCACCGCAATTTATGAAGAGGTTATACTGAGCTGGATGGAGAAAAGAAGCAGCCACAGAGAAAATTCAGTTTCTTCTATTTGTTAATATGGAGTGGACTTTCCAGACACTAAATAAGCTAGCATTCACTCATTGGAAAATTACATAGAAACTCCCAAGTTATGAGCAACCCATTATTTCATGCAGGTAGCTTTTGAAATTATTAGGGTACTTATGCATCAACCATCAAAGATCGACACAATAGCCAAGAGGAGAGTTGACAAGGAGACAAATTTGATGAGAAATTACACAGAGAGTAACATGCAATATTAGAATCTGATGATAATGATAGGATATGTCAGAATAAT
Source organism: Eucalyptus cladocalyx (assembly GCA_017140615.1). Taxonomy (NCBI): domain Eukaryota; kingdom Viridiplantae; phylum Streptophyta; class Magnoliopsida; order Myrtales; family Myrtaceae; genus Eucalyptus; species Eucalyptus cladocalyx. Next base: position 18,745,159 of record CM029526.1, read on the forward strand.
TTAAATATAAAATCACGCAGTCATCTAACAGTTTAAACTTTTAAAACAGTTGGCTGTGCTGTGATCTTATAAAATTTCATATGGTATCAGAGACAGATTTCATGAGTTCAAATCTTCGGAAGCCTTGTTTGCCTCCCTAATTAAATATGTCCACACTTCATCTAATAGTTTAAACATTTAGAACAGTTAGCTGTGGTCCCACAAAATTTCATAGGATATACATCACGTCAATTTACTTTTTATACAACAATGACTCTGCAGCATATTAACTTACTTTTTGCACAACGTTGACTCTGCAAACATGAGACAAGTCCACTTGTGGCAGAACATGAGGTTCTGAGCAAGTCAGCAAAGATTTTACTGTTATAATCATCATCATTCTTAATGAAGTTCGATGCTAAGCACATAAAAAATAAAAATGCGGGTCCTTGGAAATCCAAGTCTCTCGTTGAAAAGTTAATCGCAAACATACGCATTCTCAACCTCGGAGCTTGCGAACAAGTTGCTGTAGAGAAAAGACAAAATCAACATTCAGCAGAGAAATGGAAATATTATACACAAACAGTATATAAGTTACACAATAAGTGCACATTTGGGGGGAGCCCTGGACTGACTGAAGGAAGTAGGACATACACAGATCCTTCTTGACAATCTGAGCCTCCAGCAGTGAAGTTGTTGTATGACAAATCACTACACAGAGAAACAGTCAACCATTTCCAAAATCTCATCAATTTGAAGAATACACTGAAAGTCATTCCATCAAATGATTTTTTTTTTTTTTTTTTTTTTTTTAATAATTCCATTAAATGATTAGTATGTACATAAATGCAGATAAGTTGCAAAATGTGTACAGGTAAGGCAAGATAAAAGGCGAAAACATCACAAGATGATGAAATTGATATTTTATTCCTACTGAAAATATCCTATCTTAGAATATGAAAAGGAGAAAGACTAACTGAAGTAAACGGAGACTTTAAAACTATTTATAGTGTATAAAAACATTTTTACTCAGTAACAGTACCACAGTCATGATGTCTAAGGCAGAGAGGCTTCAATAGAACTGTGATTCCACCTACTAGTACGTCGCATCTTGTAATAAGAAATTATCCAGACCACATTTATCTGTTTAAACTACCTCACAAGAGCTTCAGCCCAAGCAACTAATCATATACTGCAGGTGATACGTTAGACAAACTTTCAAAGAGGATTAATAGGAGGTAAAAATTTTCTAAACATTACTTTAATCATTCCAATAGGTCTGAAAATGATCTACAGCTGGGAATGGCTTTTTGTACAGGGGAAAATGGAGCTAACTAGGCACTTCCAAGAAAATACACTTTATATTCTTTCATGCATATCATACAGTTCAGCCTCTTTTGTTACATACATCCATTCAATTAACAGATCCCAATGAGGAGAAAGGTACTTATAATGTTTCCATTTATCTCCAAAGGCTACTAACCATAAACATGCAATATGAATGCATAATTGCTTGGTACAGAGCAAGATTAGCCAGATAAAGCTAGAAGCAAATTCATGATTAAACAAGATATTTTCTTCAGGCAGTGAAGCTTACACATTTTTTCCTTTCTCCAGGATCCAATCAGGGACTGCTCCAGTCAACTGGTTTCCAGTTAGATACCTAAACAAGATTATTTGAATGAGTCAGCTCCTCATGTACTTTATACACTCTAACTGAAAATTATTTAAGACTTATACCTCAAAAACGCATTATTTAGCAGATTATTAGCATTTGTTTATTAGCGGTGTAGAAAAAAATCAGTTTAAGTCAGGATAACAATATAGAGCTTTCAGCTGGAGATGAAAGATTAAGGAAATCAATGACAGAGGAAAACCCTGATCCCTGCGAAACTTGGAGCGCCTGGATAAAGATTACCATAACAGTAGTACACAAAGCTGGACTAGTGAAGGGTACCTCCAAATTAGCTTATCAACTATTTCCTTGTGATAATGTTTTTGTCCTTCTAAGACATAAAATAAATAATTAAGGAAGACGTGCCATTGTCAAGCTTCAATCGTTGGGCAGAAAGATGAAAACCAATGTTAAACAGTCCAAGAAGCTTAGGAGTACATTTTCTCATCATTCTCAAAACTAGGGATAAGATACCAAGGTCCGGGATTAGATACCAAGGTCCTCCACAGACCTTCTAAATAGCACTTGAGAGCTGCACTCACCAAACCTCTAGAGCCATTGTTGTGGAAAGAACCAAGTAGAGACCCTGAGGACTTTTGCTATATTTAATCTCCTATACATCATAAAATAGGCACACAAGACATGCATTGAGTACAGAAACATACAACTGTCAAATGCTAAAGTACCACTGATCCATTTAACTCTTCCAGCGTAAACAAGTAACTTTTTGAAACTTGTGAATCATGCGAAGAAATGATCAAAAGGGCTGCTCTTTAAGCAACAGAATATCAACGATCCACGCCTGCTCCATGACTAAAGTCCCACCAAAATAATTACTTGACAATAATCATAAATTCTTAACTCAATTCATTACAAAATTTGGATGGTGAAGTAATAAGCATTCACGACCTGAGGACTTTGAGAGTTAAAAAATGAATATGTTATCATGGTCTAAGTTTTATTGATAGCTCAAGTACTTTATGGTAAAAGTTGCCTGTAGCTTGACCACTAGAACAACTTGAGACTTTAGATTCTCCTACAAAATACGAAAAGAAGCCTAAGTTCAGCATCGAAGTACTTACATATATTCTACTTTTTCCAGGCTGCTGTACGATCTAGGGATTTCGCCACTCAGTTTGTTGAAGCTGAGGTCTCTGCAAAGCAAGTTTATGTGAATATATATTGAGAAGATACTTTTAACTGACTCCCTCAGGACACTCTTTGAGCATACTTCAGACGATTTTACAAACACAGACAACATCAATGAACATACAAAGTCCAGTTCAGATGTTTAGACATACAGGTCAACTGTCTAGTGCCTAAGCTTTCTACTAGACATTCATCTCCAGAGGCATTCATTGCCTAAATCCAAGTTTCAAGTTGGTCACATGCTATAAGTACACAAAACTGCTGTAAATCAAATTTACAAAATGGAAATTTCAATTTATATAACTAGAAATGCTATTTGGGCACTAAATTGAGTGCATCCCGAGGAATGCACCATATTATAGTTCAGATTGGGAGATTTCACTAATCTAATAGGACTGAAACTAAAGCTAATCATAATTTGTTGAAAACATCTCCTTCACAATATATTATTTATGAACAAACAAAGGGATGCCGACTCAATACTAGGGTGCTTAGAAAAGGAAATATCAGCTTCAGTGAATAAAAAAAATAAAGAACAAAATGAGGATTTCAAAAAACAGGTTAGGGAATAGAGTATGTGATAAGCCGCAGCAGAACCACAGAAATTTGGTCATTCAAGAATGTCAGAAAAACAAAAAATTAAAGCGCCGTTTGTTTCGTGGAAAATGTAACGTTTTTAGAAAATGTTTTCCATAAAGTTATTTTTTTAGGAAAATGAAAATATTCCGGTGCTTGACTGAAATCCTAAAAATACCCGGAAAATATTTTCCGCTGTTTAGCATGGAAAATTTAATTTCATTTTTTAGGAAAAAATTGCCAAAAAATTCGAATTTTTTAATTTATTTTTTTAATCCTTTTCTTTTAACTTCTTCCTCGGCCGGTTGTCGGCTATGGCGACAGGCCACGGGATAAAAAAATATTTTTATAAGAACAAACATTTCATTAACTAAGGATCCAAACTTGAGCACCAAGGACCTGCACACGGCCTTCACGGACTCTACCTAAGTGCTGGGGACTAGAGCTTGAGTGTCAAAGACCCAAGCACTGCTTTTATGTACTTGGGGTCGGGTAATGGGGCATTGGGCCTAGGCACCAGGGCTTCGGGCCCAGCCTTGATGGATTAGGCCCGAGTGCTGAAGACCTAGTCCTGAATGCCGAGGACCAAGAACCAGGCGTTGGGGTTCCCATGTCGAAGTAAAGAGTTACGGGTCCAAGCAGATACCAACTCATAGTTTGGAAAAAAATTTCCGACTTTTTGAAACGAGGAAATCATTTCCTAAATTTAAACATAGATCTTTCATTGACTCGGAAAACATTTTCCGTTAACTCATTTTCCTAAGCACACCAAATGCCGGAAAATCAGGAAAAAAATTTTCGCGAGACAAACAAAGCCATGACAGAATGGCAAAATGTTGCTGTTAAAAGTAGCGTTTATTAAATCTTACAGAGATGACCACATGAACAAGAAGAATTGACTTGTATAGAGATGCATTTGAAGCCATGCTCTCATTTGAACTATGAATGTTATGTCCGACAAGTGTACAACAATGATCGAGCATAAAACTCCAGCTAGATATTGTAGGGCTGAGATTCGAGAATGTAAACCACCAGAAGGAAAGTTTCCAGACAATCAACTACTAGAAGCCTCCATTTTGCATTAATGCTCTTAAGAAGTTAAGATAACATATCAAAGCAAAAGTAAATTAGATGAAATGGGCACCACAACCAAGGTAAGAATTCTTGTGGTTTCTATTCCTGGAAAAGTGAAAACAAAGAGAATGTTAGAATATTTAAATAACAAACCATGCTTTCATCTAATAGCCTGAGTTTTTAGAATAGTTGACAATAGTTCCACAAATTCTCACAGAGAGAAAGCCCATATACTTTTGCGTGAAACTGTATATTCTACAGCAGAGGCCACGATCACTAAGAATTTAAATGCCACATCATTCACAATTCAGCAATATCAACAGAAAATATCAAAACACCATTGAAGTCAGTAGGGGACCTTCAAGCCATCTTAAATGGTTTCTTTAACTGCAACCAATAGTCAACCAAAAACTAGTAGAAATTTCACTCCTTAAGGGTAAAATTATTTATTCTAGTTGGAATAGCCAAAGGGAAAAGCCGCTTTCTACTCACAATATTTTTAGAGTTGTCATATTTGCTAGATAACCAGGTAGCTCTCCCATGAGATTGCAGCTCCTCAGAATCCTATAAGAAAATAACACCGATATTGTCACATTGCTAAGATGATTTGGCTCTTTTGCATAAAGTAAACTATCTGTGAAGGAGCATCGATCTCACAGTGTTTGAATATCTGTACTGTTAAGTTGTGGAACACGAGACTCGGGTCCATCGAGGTCACTTATTCTCCTGCATATCAAAATCAAATAGAAGCTTTATTTGATTGATAACATCTTAAAGAAAGAGAGATCAGATCGAAATGTCAAAATTCCATACTGACAAGTCGTATAATTGCTCCAAAAGTGCGATCCCAGAGGGAATCGGCCCTTGCAATCCACTTCCGTGAATAACCCTGATGATATAATTCATATATGGAATTGTCTTCGGGGTATATCTATAGAGACCGACTTAAAAGGGGAAGAAGCATTAAGCCTTACAGTTTTTGCAGATTTGTCAAGTTCTGAATAAAATCGGGTATCTTTCCTGTGAACTGATTATCACCAAGTCCCCTACAGTGCATTAAACAACATGATTCATATGAAGGAGAAAGAATAGAAATGGCTAAATATTAGCTCAGTTTGTGGATACTGGAAACTAACAGGTCACGCAATTCCCTGAAGTTAACAAATGTTTGAGGCAGCTCCCCCGTGAAATTATTTGACCTAAGCCCCCTGAAACAAGAAAAACCCATGAAAACACATTGGTTAATAGAACCTGAATGCTGTATCTCTCAACAGATCACTCTAATGGATAAAATTCCCTTGCCAGATACAAAATCATCAGCGAATAAAAACTCGATGCCTAACACAGAAATTTGCATCAAGAGACTCACAATTGTATTAACCCGGACAAGTTCCCGAGCTCTGGAGGAAGATGTCCAGAAAGCCAATTGCTTTCGACGATTCTGAGCGGAATATGAAAATTAAAATCTTGAAACATCAATCAAATTTAAAACAGCGAAGAGGCCAAAGGCGAGCGTCGGGATGAGTGGTCACTCACAAATACTGAAGTGTGGATATGTTCCCCAACTCCTTCGGGATTGCACCAGTCAATCGGTTTCCGACTAAGGAACTGCACCCAATCATCGCGTTTCCCCCAATCAAACAATAGAACATACGCTCGTGATAGAGAGAGAGAGAGAGAGAGAGAGAGAGAGAGAGAGAGAGAGAGCATACATCAAACTCAAGTTCGTAGAGGAGCCCCATTCTTTAGGAATTGTGCCGTTCAGGTAGTTGCGGGAGACATCACTGTTTATAGAGAGAGATGATGAAGAAGAAGAAGATCGAAAATGGAGAAAGGGGAAATGGAGAAAGAGAGTGCTTACAAGTACTTGAGGAAAGGCAATCTGAACAATTGAGGCGGAAGGGTGCCGGCAAGAGATTGCTTCTGAAGAACTCTGTTTTTGCAATGACATGAAGGGTTTATTCTAGCTTTACTTGAAAACTAGGCATCAAAATGATGTTACAAAATGGCTTTATTACATCTATTGATATGTATACATAAATCTCAATTGATTCTAAATGAAAAAATTCTTCAAAAATTGCCTAAAAAAAGGAAAGTTTTGTTTAAAGCAAATGAATATATACCTAATGTGAAAAGCACGTTGAGTACAGTCCTACCATGCTTTAATATGAATAACATATGTAATAAGGAGAGAATAACATTAAAATTTCGACACTACCTTTACGATTAAAGGTGAAGGGAATATAACTCTCATCACTTTGATATTTAATCATGATCTTTGAATTTGACATTCCCATTAATCACTAAAAATATAATTTATATAATTAAATGCTAAGCATATAATATGCAATTGTATTGATTAAACTTATAAAAAATTTGTATAATCATACCATGAACAATAAATATTATGCTCATAGTTACTTCATGAGTAATTTTAATATGATAAGTGATTACGTATTGTTGCTACATTTCGACCAAAAAATCAGCTAATGTTTTTTTTATTTATTTATGAAATACTAATATGGTGCAAAGAGATTCAGTTCGGCAGACAATCGACTCTATAAAGAGAAAAGATTGGTGTGCAATAGCGTGATTAATATTAAAGTCTAGCGAGGAATCCATGATGGTATAATTCATGAAATTGTGGGAGAAAGAGACATGCTGGTGACGTGGGAAATGTTGTTGTGGGCGTCGGTGGAATTCTTGCAGTAGATGCCATCTACACTACATGGATTTGCGTTGAAATCCCAATTCGATTTCCCTAACGTCTTTACAATTTCTTTCAACGCATCCACTGAAAGAGAAAAGAGCTGATAAGTCAAAAGGAACAGCAATGTATTATGCAAAACAAGCACAAAGAATGTCAGATTCACATGTACTTGAGGTTGAATATATGTATGAAAAACAAGCACCAAAAAAAAAAAAAAAAAACTTGGTGTACGTTGGAGCCCAATTGGTAAGGGAACAATACGATGAAAGCAATAAAAGATCGATGGGTTTTTTTTTTTTTCACCTTCGTCTTGGGGCAAAAGAGTGGCGGGAGCAACTAAGGTAGTGATGCTGAGAAGGATGAGCATAGAGAAGAGATGTCGAGCCGAGAAGAGAATCGTCATCATTTCAATCTCTAGCTCGACACACGCATAGAGAGAGAGATCTCCCGTTCTTTAATCGGAGTCTATGAAAACAAAGCTTGGCTAAGCAAGGGAGCAAGAGAGAGATAATGAATATTCATCCAGAATTGAGGGAGTTTTGGTTCCACACAAAGCTTGGCTAAGCAAGGGAGCAAGAGAGAGATAATGAATATTCATCCAGAATTGAGGGAGTTTTGGTTCCACAGAGAGAGAGAGAGAGAGAGAGAGAGAGAGAGAGAGAGAGTGTGTGTGTGTGTGTGTGTGTGTGCGCTCGCGCGCATGCGTGGTTTTCACAAAAAAGAGAGAATGGACAGTGGTTTTCACAAAAAAGAGGGAAGCGACAAAGACTCTTTACTCTTGTATGACTAGATGTGAGAGTGATGTGTGAGAGTGAGAGAGAGACGACCCCAAGTCTTTCTTGATTGTAGGGAGAGAGAGAGAGATGTGATTGTTAAGTGAGTGCTCTCCACGAAAAAGAGAGAATGGACAAAGACTATTTGCTTTTGTATGTCTGGATGTTAGAGTGATGTGTGAGGGTGAGCGAGAGAGAGAGAGAGAGAGAGAGACGACCCCAATTCTTCGTTGATTGTAGGGATATCCATCTAGAATTGAGCTATCAAGCTTTTGTCCATCTCTTATTGCATAATAACCTTTTTCATATTATCAGTTTATCCAATCCCTCTTTTCATATTGTTCTTCCAATGACAATAGTCTTTTTCATTGCTCTAAGTTTGGCGGTCGACAAAATTTTGACTGTCAACTTAAAGTTAAGTTATATAAACAATTATGGATTAATTTTTAGCCCCTAAATAAAAATGAAAAAAAATCCATTAAATTACATAGCAGAGCACAGGTCAACGCCAGAGCACGGAGGAGGAGAAGGGACCGCCAGGGTAGCCTAAGGACTGGCCAGCGCACAAGAGACTAGAGGCTGAAGTGTCTCCGCTGAGTGGACTTTTCTGCAGGTCGAGAGCCTATAAAAGGAGGCCTTTGGATGCTGACTGGGGAGTTCGGAGAGGTTCAAGATAGAAGGAAAAAAAAAAAGAGAGAAAGAAAAGAGAGGAAAAAAGGTCCGCGGTGAGAAATCAAGCGTGTGTCCTCTGGCGATAGAAACACTCGAAACCCGGCTAACAACTTACCGATGTCAGCCTTCTTCCCGAGTTGAAGCCACAGTAGGTCTTGGTTTGAATCTTGTTTGTTCTTCTTTCGGGTGCGTCGCGTCAAGTTCCCAAGGATTCTGGCTTAGAGGCGCGCGAGGCGATCGGACATTATTCAATCTATCGAGCTCACACTCATTCGCCGCCCCCGAGCCGGTTAGGGAGCACTACCGACGGCCCCTTTTTTTTCCCTTGTTGTTCTAATTTTGTGGCTTGATTCGGGCTCACTGGACTGGGCTACCGTTGTTAGTAAGTCCATGAGTAGGAACATCTTCAAATGTTCTCCAAGAATGCTCAACATGAAACTCCACCTCTTTTCCAACATTCTCCTTCTAGATACCCATAGGCAGTAGATTCAGTAGCAACTTTCCTCTTTTGAAGTATGGAATATTCAAGTATTGAACAATTAATATTATGCTCATAATTACTTCATGAGTAATTTTAATATGATTAAGTGATTATGTATTGTTGCTACATTTGCACCAAAAAATTGGCTAATGTTTTTTTTTTTTCATGAAATACTAATATGGTGGAAAGAGATTCAGTTCGGTAGCCAGTCGACTCTATAAAGAGAAAAGATTGGTGTGCAATTGCGTGATTAATATTAAAGTCTAGCAAGGAATCTACGATGGTATGATTGATGAAATTAAGGGAGAAATAGACATGCTGACGACATGGAAAATGGTGTTGTTGTGGGCGTCGGTGGAATTGGCGCAGGTGACGGCATTGGTAGTTGAACCAATGTATTTGTTGTCACCCCATCCACCCTCCACACCGCATGGATCCGCATCAAAATACCAATCCGATTTCCCTAACATCTTTGCTATTTCTTTGAACACATCCACTGAAAGAGAAAAGAGCCGATAAGTCAAAAGGAACAGCAATGTATCATGCAAAACAAGCATAAAGAATGCTAGATTCGCGTGTGCTTAAGGTTGAATATATGTATGAAAAACAAGCAAAAAAAAAAAAAAAAAAACTTGGTGTACATTGGAGCCCAAAAGGTAAATGAACAATACGATGAAAGCAATAAAAGATCGATGGGTTTATTTTATTTTTTTCACCTTCTTCTTGGGGTAGAAGAGTGGCGGCAGCAGCTAAGTAAATGATGCTGAGAAGGACGAGCATAGAGAAGAGATAATGAGCCGAGAAGAGAATCGTCATCATTTTAGTTTTGAGCTCGAGAGAGAGAGAGAGAGAGAGAGAGAGAGAGAGAGAGATATATATATATATATATATATATATATATATATATATATATATATATATATATATATATGATTGTCAAGTGAGTGGTCTTCATGAAAAAAGGGACAAAGTACAGCCCAAGTGCTCAAACTTGGCACAGATGGACACTTAAATGCCAAAAGCTAGGATAATGGCACTTAAGTGCCACTTTTTTTTAAAAGTGGAACACTTAAGTGCCATCTCCGACAAACTTCACTAGAAATCTTACGTGACAATTTTTTATTTTTTTTTTCGTCTACTTGGCTTGCCGGAATGCTAACTCAACAAACAAAGGCAAAAACGACATCGTTTTTAAGCCGATTTAAATGTTAATATAAAAATTAATTTAATTAAATTATAAAAATAAATAATTATTATTATTAAAAAAAAAAGTGGGGGAGAGGATGTGGCGGCCGAGGGTGAGCCCTTGCCACCACCTCCCCGTCGCTAGGATGGGCTGGTGATGGTGGGGGAGCGTCACCGGGGTCATCGCCCCTAGATGACCAACGGCAAGGGCTCACGGGCCCTTGTTGCCTCCCGCCGTCGCTAGAAAGGGTAGGCGACGAAGGGGGGGGGGCCGAGGGGTCGTGAGCCCCCACCGACCGGGGTGGTGAGGGCTCACGAGTCCTCACCACCTCCCCACTTCCATCAGGAAGGGCCGACGATGAAGTTGGGAGGGTTGGCCGGGGTCGCTGGCCCTTCCCGACAGGTGGGGTGGCGGCGAGGGCCAACGAGCCTCGCCGCCTCCCCACCATTGCCGGCCGGGAGGGCTCGCAAGCCCTTGCCGCCGTCAGCCAAGGGCCGGCGACCCCGGCCGACCCTCCCACCTCCGTTTTCGGCCCTTCCCGGCAATGGTGAGGAGGCGGCAAGGGCTCGTGGGCCCGCCGCCGATCGGTCGGGGCCGGCGACCTCGCCCAACCCTCCCCCTCCATCGCCGGCCCTTCCCGGTGGCGGCGGGAGAGGGTGAGGGCTTAGCCATCTCCCCCCTTTTTTTTTAAATATTTAAATTTTTATTTGTAAATATTTTAGATAAATTTAGTTTCAAATTTAATTTAATTAATTTTTATATTAAATTTTTACCACGTCGAGACAAAACGACGTCGTTTTGCATTTTTAAGCCACATTAATGTGCAAAACAACGTCGTTTTACACTTACCTCGCCGGAAAATCGCCACATTAGCATTTTGTTCAAATTGACACTTAAGTGATCCATTTTGCTCCGATTTTGGCACTTAAGTGTCACTTTCCTAACTTTTGACACTTAAGTGTCCCTCCGTCAAGTTTTCAAGACTCGCGTGTCCGTACCTCCATATGTTCCATTTCAAGGGTAGGCTGTTTCTAGTGTGCTTTTTTGTCCAAGTAGAGTGGGCACTTCAACTACAATATGCAAGGCTGTGCATATGTTTGTCAATTAGATCCAGAGATAATTAATCATGAGTTTTTGATAGCTGTGAAAATCTTCATAATATATATGTAATTCATTTGTGAGATTTATTTATTGTTTCACTAGAAATTGTATAGACTAAATACTGTGTGGGTTATGGATTGAGGATTGGGAAAATTCAGGAGTGCTTTAGTGATTTGAGCATGGTGATAACATTCGTTGTATTACTTGATTAATAGTATGTTGTTCTCCCCTTGGACTATAGATCATATCGACCAAGCCATATTTATTCAGCATCTAATTGACTTTTCTATTTTCTGGTTTATTGTTGTTATTCCTTCTTTCTTTTGCAACAAAACTCAAGATAAATGTAATTACATGTCTATTTTTAGTTTGACTTATATGTATTTTCTTGTATTGGCTTTTTTTTTGTCCATCTAGTATTAACATATTTAAATATTTTGTAAATGATCTGTTCTACAATAAGGGAACGAATTCTAAGAAACAAAATGTATGTGTTGACATGCAAATTTCAATCAATCTTGCACAACTGTACGGCTCAAATTCTAGTTGTTTCGAAACCGAGGGCAATTGTTAAGTCCATCTTTATATATATGTTCATTTTACTTAATTATGTAATATCCAATTGAAAAAAAAAAACAAAAAGGTAACCCTACATATTCTGGGAAAAAATCAGTACAATAAAACTTTTATTGATTGATTTGTAAGCACTCTAAAAGTAATTCCTTTAAAAGGCAGTCATAATTGTTTTGATTGAAAAAAAGATCGTGGTATTCTCCAACTATTTTGTGCCTTATTTTTTTTATAATGCCGAAGTAGTAATGAAATATCATTAATTTTGAGAAAAAGAAGAAGAAGAAAGGATAGTGGTGTCACTTTTCGAAAAATCAAAAGGAAAAGGAGATATCATTGTCCCTGAGGGTGGATCTTATTTCGGAAACCTGTGCTACTCCTTGTCCGAATAAAACAAAGGCCGGACATCCATTATTGATAGTGGTGTCACTTTTGAAAAATCAAAAGGAAAAGGAGACATCATTGTCCTTACTGGAGGGTGGACTACATTTCGGAGACCTTTGCTACTTCTTGTCTGAAAAAGACAAAGGATGGAAATGCAAGTTGAGAAAAGACCAAGATCATCCTAATGTGAAACACATCACGTTTCTCACTGCAAATGACTCGCGACAATAATATTACTTTGGAAGAAAAAGCAACAGAAACAGTAGACATTATTGTCCTAGGACCTATAGTGGACTGCAGAATTTAAAACAAAGAATTGACATATGAGATACTTAATGTGGCATCCCAAAATTCATGACAACCTCCAAATACATTAAGGCCTTCGAATAGGTAATGGAAGTACCCTTAAGTTGAATTGTAGTCATTTAATCCATAATTTGCAATAAGATGTATGACCAAGCTTTTAATGGATAATTATTTGATAGGAAAGAAAATTCTATCTTTGGCCATGTGTGTTATAAATTGGAATTTATGGATTTATGACTACAAGTTTTATGGCCATATTATTTTGTAAGTTAGAATTTATTTAAGTGGAGGATATTAGTAGATTAAATGAGAGAAGAGTGGGCCAAGACTCTTAGGCCAAGACCAGCCCACGATCACCCACCATTCAGCCATATGGGCCTGGCCCGCGAAGCCCAAAGGGAGAGGAGGAGCTGCCGTCGACCAAGCTGGCCCCAAGCCCAGCCGGATTCAAGCCCATCTTGCATGGCAATTGCCAAGTGGCGTCGGCATGCAAGATCATGATTGTTAATTATGAGGGGGGAGAAATTAGAGAGTGGGGGGCGGATTAAGCGAGGAAAGGGAGAGAAAGAGAGGGAGTCGTCCGAGAGAGAGAGAAGAGAAAGAGAGAAAGTAAGGAAGAAAGGAAGAGAGAAATGAGAGGCTGTGCGTGCGAGAGGAAGGAGGGAGGTCCATTCGCTGATCGTCCGCCTAGCTCGCCGCCGTTCATTCGCCGCCTTGCTCGCCGTTTGTCACTATGTTTGTGCTCGAGTGTGAGGCAAGTAGAGTCCTAAAACCTACCCTTTGCTTGCTGTGATGAATGTGTAGAAAATGGTGAGTTTTGGTTGTGGTGGAAGAGATGAAATTTCGGAGCTTTGGAGAGAGATTTGCTGGCCTAACATGCTGTTTCTAGAAAAACCAGTCCGACCTTTCAAGAGTTTGTGAGCTGGATGCAACTTTTTAATTGGAATATCATTTCGATTTCTTCATGAAATTTGTAGAGAACATCTTGAGGAATAACATAATAAAATTTGAGGAAAAACGAACAAGTATTGGTTAGTGAAATGATTTTTCTTTGGAGAAATTAGATCTGGAATTTGTTGTGCTGACCCTCAGTGATTTCGTGGATTGTAAAGTAGTTTTCTTGTGGAAATCTCACTTTGATCTCTTAATGAAAGTTGTATTGTACTTCTTGAGGAGAAACATATAAAAAATTTAGAGGAAATGAACAAAAATAGGTCGGTGAAATCGTTGTTCTTTGAAGAAACTGGATCTGGGGAAAACGCTACCTCAACCTAGTATGATTTCGTGATTTTTATAAAATCATACAGTTAAAATTTGATCATGTGTCCTTAATGAAAGTTGTAGGTAATATTCTGAGGATAAAATAGTGAAAATTTAGAAGAAACGAACCTATGTAGGTCGGTGAAACGAGTTTCTTTTGAAAGATGATAATCTGGAAAAAGATGACACCAGGAACAGGAGAATAAATCGTCTATATCTATTAATCTAGAATGATTTGGGTTTCGATTTCTTCACGAGATATTTAACTTTAGGATTTTCTATAACATATTAAAATTTCAGAATTTTTGGAATTCATTTGGATGTTTAATTTAAACTTCTTCTGAAACTGTGCAAGCTGAAGTGTTGGAATTTTGAAAACAATGATGCATGGACCGTACTTTTTTGTGTGAGATTCTTTTGGTATGGTGTTTTTCATGAGATATCTGCCTTTAGGTCTCATATATAATGTGTCAATTTTTCAGAATTTATTAACACGATTTACTAATTTTTCTAGAATTTTAACTAAAGGAGTGTATTCTGTTTTTATCCAAAAAATTGATGCCTTTTCAAAAATAAATAAAATCTTCCATGTGATGTAATGATTTGAGTGATTGATTTTGTTGCATATGTGGTCACATATGGCATGTTATATGACATCAAAGAGCTGGTTGAGACCCTTGATATTGATGCATCAAATGCCATGTTGAAATTGAGATACATGTGTGAATATAAATTGAGATAATAACGAGACCGTCAAAGGTGTGAGCCGATGATGCCCCGGGAGTATTGGGATGCCCGGAGTGTGTGTGCCGGATGCCTGGAGGTGTGTGCCGGATGTCCTCGGGAGTTTCGAGATGCCCGGAGGTGTGTGCCGGAAGCCTTGGAGGTGTGTGCCGGGGGGATACCTCGTGATGCTAGTTGGAGTACGAGATGCCCGGAGTGTGTGTGTTGGATGCTCGGAGGTGTGTGTCGGAGGTTCCTCGCGATGCCAGGTTGGATGCGAAAGATAAATTGTGGGATGCAAACATTGGTCCCTGGAAAGAAAAATGAAATGAATCTTGGTGATATAAGTTTGGCATACTTGATGATACATGTATAAATACATGGTGGTATATGCACGTTGCATGATGATATGCATGGCTATTCATATAAGTACAAATGTATGGTGATATATGCATGTTGTATGGTAATATATGCATGGCTGTAAGGTGAGATATGCTTGAATGCATGAATTATATGCGTTTTATTCTTGATACTTTGATTGTTCTGTTTGATGCATTGTGTAGTTTGGTGGATCTTTGCTGCTGAGTGGTTGTACTCACCCCTTTTGGGATTAACATTTCAGATTAGAAAGATGCATTTGCTACCAGTTGCACGTGGTACCTTTTATAGATTGCCATCAGATGTCGAGGTGTAGTGCACTGAGCATTCTTGCACTAGTGTACCTGGTTTGGTGTATGTTCTAGTCCGAGTCTTAGTGATGTACGACGTGGGTCTTGCTGATGGCCCAGTTATCCAGGAGTTTCTGTGTGTTCATGTCTGGTGTGGTGAAGTGATGCTAGAGATGCTGCCGCCCGATGCACCGAGTTGGGTGTGATGGCACACATAGCTGATGGGAGCTGACACATTTTGGGGATAGCCAACGCTTGTTGATGGAGGAGTGTACATGTTCGATGTAGGGTCGAGTCTTTTTTAGTATAGCCAAGTATAGTTTAAAAATCTTGGCCGTTCTGCTGTACCGACCCGAAATATCCATCTTGAAAATATAAATAAAAGTGACTTTGCTTTGTCTTTTCATTTGGAGTATAGGTGGTGTGCATTGCATTATTGTTTCGAAGGGAGGATTGATGAGATATGTTATGCTTCCGCTGATGAGCTGCACTAGGACCTTTAAAAAAAAATGGTAAAGAATTCCATTGACCAACCCTTATGAACTATGGTTTCACTTTATCTAAAAGTTACCTTACTAGTATGTAATAGGATGAGTGACAAGTACCTATGGTGACCCTAACGGATTGGGGGCCATTGAGGGGTGCCACACTTAAAGACCAATAAAATCTTGAATTTGCAAACGCTCATCCAAAAAATTCACGATAAGAATGATGTCGCTGTCATAACTATTGTACCACGTCCACTTTGGTTTCAAACAAGAAAATTACTAATTCCATCTTAAAAAAGTTTATTTTGTGAATTTTAATGTAGCCCTAAATTTATTAATTTTGCTAATATTGTTCTAAATCTATGTGTGAGTTTTCAATCTAATCATCCCAGTCAATTTTCGTCTAAAATTACTAATGTAATGATCTAGTTATTATTGGCTATCTTATATGATATGTGCAGCAATATGACCTAGACAAATTTTGAGTATGATTTATAGATACTATCTAATCACAAACTCAATTTAATTTGATGTACAGCTACTCAATTTTTTTCAGCCTAATCTTATGCATGATGTATCTTTGAGAGCAAATCTAGGTAGCAACAACAATAATGAAGAGAAATAATAAATAATTTTTTTATCAAAGTAACAGATATTTGTTTTTAACCATTACTTAAAAATGATTTTTCATCAAAGTATTTTTTAACACTCGTTGAGCAATCACCTTTGAAATATTGGTAAGATTTATGTAATTTCTTTGTGAGATTTAATGGTTGTTTCACAAGGAATTGCGCACACTAAATACTATGTGAATAACCAAGTATTGTCATAACCTCCGATGCATCATTTGATTGATAATGAAATCTTATACTACTCTCCCCGTGGATTAGGTCATATTAATTGAATCAAATATATTCTATATATGATTTACATTTTTTTTTCTGGTCTATTATTGTTTGAGCATTTGTTTTTGCAACAAAAATCAACATAAATATACCGACATGTTTATTCTTAGTTTGACTTATATGTATTCTTTTGCATTGACTGATTTCTTTGTCTAGTCTACTATTAGCCAGTCATTATAAAATTGATATCATATTTATGCATTTTGCAAGTTTTTCCTACAATAAAGTAATAAATTTTAAGACACAAGATGTATATATCGAAGTGTGAACTTCAATTGGTCCCATACACCTGCACGGGTCACATTCTGGTTATTTTGAAATCGAGAGCAATTATTAGGTCTATATATATGATCACTTTCCTTAATAATGACATATCCACTTTCAAAAATTTTGTCATATATGTTATGTGAAAAAATCAGTACCAAGCAAGTTACATAATTTTATTAATTGATTAATAAGCACCCTAAAAGTATTTCCTTTAACAAAAAAGTGGTGGTTATTTTGATTGAAAATTAGCCGTGGATATGAGTACAATTACTCATCTCTTTGGTTCAGGATGCTTAGGACCTCTAGGCCGGTTTGCGAGGTTGTAGGCGAAAAGGATGGGAAAAAGGGAAGATCTATGTTCTCCTCTCTCCATGGGTTTTAATTGGATTTTCTCAAGCCGCTTCTTCCATCAACGACGGGAATTTCACGAGGTTCGAGCTCATCACTGGCAATTTCAAAGAGAGGCTCAACTTTAGCAGCGCAAGTGACGACTGGAAAGTTAAAGCTGACGACTGGAAAGTTAAAGCCTTTCTTTTACCTTTTGCAAAAAGATCGCTTCAAGTGCCAAAAGTTGGCCTAAAGAGGCATTTAAGTGCCAAAAGTTACGAAAGTGACACTTAACTGCCACTTTCGTAGAAAAGTGGGACACCTAGATGCCACCTCTGGCGAAGCTAGCCGAAAATCATATGTGGCAATTAAATATTAATATTGCTCGCCTACGTGACTTATCGGAAAGGTGACTCAACTCTAATTCACCCAAAACAACGTCGTTTCTATAGTTGGCCAAAATAGAGCCCTTAAATCGGTCAAAATGACGTTGTTTTGGCATAATTTGAATTTTAATATAATATAAAAATTAAATAAATTAAATTTAAAACAAAATAAAAAAAATTTATATAAAAAAAAACATAGGAGAAGGAGGAGGAGGAAGGCGGCCGGCCGCCGAGGGCCGAGCCCTCGTCGCCGCCGCCTCCCCCACCCTCGCCGGAAAGTGGGGGAGGGTTGGTCGGGGTTGCCGAGCCTGGCCGAGGGCACGTAGGCCCCGGCGCTTGTGGGCTGGGGCCACCGAGGCCCTCGGCTTAGGTTCGGTGGCCCCGGCCCAACCCTCCCTCACCTCCCCGGCGACGAAGGGGAGATGGTGGCGGCAAGGGCCGAGTCCTCGCCCGCCAACCGCCTCCCTCCTCTTCCCCCACCTTTTTTAAGTAATTAATTAATTTTTAAAAAATTTAATTAAATTAATTATTATATTAAAAATTTGAATTATACCAAAACGACGTCGTTTTGATACCGTTTAGCCACATCAAAGCATACAAAACGACATTGTTTTGCGCGCAGCTTGTTGGAAAATTGCTATGTCAGCATTTTGGCCGGATTTTCTTGCTAGTGGCACTTAAGTGATCCATTTGCTCGATTTTGACTTAAGTGTCACTTTTTTAACTTTTCGCACTTAAATCTTTTCTTTGCCAACTTTCAGACTCCAAGGGTCCGGGTGTCCACAAAAAGAGGGAATGGACAAAGACTCTTTGCTCTTGTATGTTTGGATGTGAGAGTGATGTGTGAGAGTGAGATAGATGACCCCAAGTCTTCCTTGCTTGTAGGGAGAGAGAGAAAGAGAGAGAGAGAGAGAGAGAGAGAGATGCGATTGTTGAGTGAGTGGTCTTCACGAAAAAGAGAGAATGGACAAAGACTCTTTGCTCTTGTATGTTTGGTTGTGAGAGATGTGTGAGAATGAGAGAGAGACTACCCCAAGTCTTCTTTGATTGTAGGGATATCCATCTAGAATTGAGCAGTTAAGTTTTTGTCCATCTCTTCTTGCATAATAACCTTTTTCATATTGTCAGTTTAATCCCTTTTTTCATATTGTTCTTCCAATGACAATAGTCTTTTTCATTGCTCTAATTTTGGTGGTCGACACCAAAATTTTGGTGTCGACTTAAAGTTAAGTTATATAGAAAATTATGGATTAATTTTTAGCTTCTAAACAAAACAAAAAATCCAATAAATTACACAGTAGAGCACAAGTCAATGCGAAAGCACGGAGGAGAAGAAGGGACTGCCGGGGTAGCCTAAGGACTAGCTAGGGCCTAGCGACCTCGGCCAACCCTCCCCCTACCGTCGCTAGCCCTTCCCGATGATGGTGGGGAGGAGGTGGTGGTGAGGGCTCAGCCCTCAGCTGCTGCCTCCTCTCCCCCACCTTTAAAAAAGAATTAAAATAATAATAATTATTTATTTTTATATAATTAAATTAATTTTTATATTAACATTCAAATCCGCTCACAAACGACGCGTTTTTGCCTTTTTTTTGTTGAGTCAGCATTCCGGTGAGCCACGTAGACGAAAAAAAAAATTGACACGTAGGATTTCCGATGGAGTTCACCAGAGATGGTACTTAAGTGTCACTTTCCTAACTTTTGGCATTTAAATATCTCTTCGTTTCAAGTTTTGGCACTTGGGCTATACTTTGTCCTTATAAAATCTTATAGAGATGACCAAATGAATAAGAATAATTCACTTGTATATAGATGCACTTGAAGCCATGCTCTCGTTCGAACTAAGAGCATTATGGCTGACAAATATACAACAGTCACGCATAAAACTCCACTTAGATATTGTCAGGCTGAGATTCGAGAATGTAAACCACTAGAAGGAAAGTTTTTAGACAATCAACCACTAGAAGTCCCCATTTTGCACTAATGCTCTTAAGAATTTTAAGATATCAGATCAAAGGAAAAGTAAATTAGACGAAATGGTCACCACAACCAAGGTAAGAATTCTTGTCTTTCATATTCCTGGAAAAGTGAAAACAAAGAGAGAAAATGTCTATATACTACTGCGCTAAACTGTATATTCTACAGCAGAGGCCACAATCGCCAGAAACTTAAATGCCACAGCACAACTCACATTTAATTATTATCAATAGAAAAGATCAAAACACCATTGAAGTCAGTAAGGGAGCTTCAAGCCATCTTAAATGGGTTCTTTAACTGCAATCAATAGTCAACCATAAACTAGTATAAATTTCACTCATTAAGGGTAAAATTATCTATGATGCTTTGATTAGGAAAGAGGAAAAGTCATTTTCCACTCACGGTGTTTTTAAGGTCGTTATTTCTGCTAAATAACTAGGTAGCTCTCCTGTGAGATTGCAGCTCCTATAATCCTATAAAGAAAAAGCATTGATATTGTCACATTGCCAAGACGATTTGGCTCTCTTGCATTAAGTAAATTATTCGTGGAGGAGCAGCACTCTCACAATATCTTAAAATCTTTACAGTTAAGTTGTGGAACTCGGGACTCGGGTCCATCGAGGTCACTAATTCTCCTGCATATCAAAATCAAATAGGAAACTTTATTAGAATGATACCATTTTAAAGAAAGGAGAGATGAGATTGAAATGCCAAACTTTCATACCAACAGGTCGGACAATTTCTCCAAAAGTGAGATCCTGGAGGTAATTGGCCCTTGCAATCCACTTCCTTGAATAAACCTGATGATACAATTCATAGATTGAATTATCTTGGGGGTATATCTATAGAGACCGACTTAAAAGGTGAAGAAGCATTAAGCCTTACAGTTTGTTGAGGTTTGTCAAGTTCTGAATAAAATCGGGTATCTTTTCCATGAACTGATTATCACCAAGTCACCTTCAACCACAAGATTCATATGAAGAAAAAAGAATAAAAGCATCTAAATGTATTAGCAGAGTATATGGAATATGGAAACTAACAACTCCTGCAATGCTGTCAATTTAGCAAGTGTATTAGGCAGCTTCCCGGTGAAATTATCTGACGCAAGGTGCCTCGAAAAAGAAAATACCAATGGTATCACATTGGTTAATTGAGCATGAACGCTAACATCTTAACAGATCACTCCAATGGATAAATTTCCCTTCCCAGATACAAATTCATCAGCGAGTAATAACTCGATGAATGATGCAGAAATTTGCATCAAGAGACTCACAGCATACGTAGCTGGGACAAGTTCCCCAGCTCTGGAGGAAGAGCTCCAGAAAGCTGATTGATCACGACATCTCTGAGCAGAAGAAGAGACTTAATATCTTAAACATCAACCAAATTAAACAACGCGAAGAGGCAAAACGTGAGCTGCGGGATGAGTGGTCACTTACAATTTCCGAAGTCTGGATATGTTTCCTAGCTCCTTCGGGATTGGACCAGTCAATCGGTTTCCAAGTACAGAACTGCACCAACATCATCGCGTTTCTCCTATCAATAGAGAGAGAGAGAGAGAGAGAGAGAGAGAGAGAGAGAGTATACATGTTGACCAACTTCGTAGAGCCCCATTGTTTAGGAATTGAGCCGTTCAGGTAGTTTTCAGTGACATCATTGTTTACAGGAGAGATGATGATGATGATGCTTGTGAAGTAGAAGAAGAAGAAGAAGGAGAGGAAGAAGAAGATCGATGATAATGGAGAAAGAGAAAACAGCGAGGGGCTTACAAGTTTCGAAGGAAAGGCAGCTTGAACAGTCGACGGAAGAGTGCCGGGAAAAGACTGTTTGCTTGAGAACTCTGTTTTCATGTGACAAAAGTCTTATTCTATCTACTTAAAACTGGCATCAAAATGATTTAGAATTTGGCTATACAGTATAATAATCTATATATCAATTGATTCAAAATAAAAAAATAAAAAAAAATTCTGAGAATTGCCCCACAGGAGGAACGGTTTGTTCAAGCAAATGAATATATAGCTAATCGAAATGGCAAGCATAAACCATAGCACGGCCATGTGATGCATAGCACATCTAACAGCTCGTTTGGGACTTTTATGACACTAAATAGAGTTTGGGAAAATGTAGCGCAAGTAAATAAAATTGGGATTTTTTTTTTTTTCACACAAAAATCAATTTGAGGTAAATGTAGCACAAATATACTAATTTGGGATATTTTTTTGTGGTATTAACCCCAAAAAAGTGTCTACATAATCAGGTAATATTGTTGCTTGAGATTTGTCTAATGAGGTTTTTCCTTTTTACTTAACTTATTAACTTGGCAAGAACGAACATCCAAAGTTACTCTTTAACCAAATGCGGTCGGTCATCCTTGAATAGTTTACGTGTTTGTGGTTAAATATGGTATTGGTTTTCAAGGTAATCAGTTTCCTCATTTTCATATTATCGACCTAAACCGAGGTAAGGTTAAATCATCATCATAAGTTCCGTTCACCTATATGTTCACAATTACCTAAGAAAAAATAGCATTAATCTCAAACTTTATACATTACATTGAACAAGAAATAAAAGAATATAATGATCCATTCGTTTCACGGAAAATAATTCCTAAAAACACTTTTTTCCGGATTTTCCAATGTTCGTTTCATGGAAAATGAATTGCTTGGAAAAAAATATTTTCCATGAAGGAAAAGAAGTCTTCTAAATTAGGAAAAATGTTTTCCATTTTTTAAAAGTGGAAAATATTTTTCTTACTTGGTCTTTGTTATCTCACACCCAAGCTCTCACTTCCTTCTTCTTCATTCCTTCCTTTTTTTTTTTAATTCTAATTATTTTTTTTATTTTTCTTTTTCTTTTCTTCGTTTTCTCTCTTCTTCTTTATTGGCTAGTCACCGGCCACGGCAACCACGCGATCAGTCAAGAAGAAGAGAAGGAAAACCAAATAATAAAAATAAAAAATAAAAAATAATTGAATAATCGTGGAAAATGGCTTATTATCTAGAAATGCCACATTTTCTTGAATAGCAGAAAATATTTTCCATTTCATTTTCAGCTTTCACCCAAATACCGAAAAATAATTATGTTTTCCTGAAAAATGGCTTCTTATCTAGAAATGCCACATTTTTCGCGAAACAAACACACCCTTAATGTCTTCATCTATAAAAGGAAATAAGTATAAAAAAATAAAATAAAATCAAGTTATGTTCAATGTGACATATTTATCATAAAATTTTTCTTGTGACATAAAAAATCTCAAACTTGTATTTATGTGACACATTTACCCACTATCAATATTAGTCAAATGATTTTTCATGCAAAATAACGTTGTTTTATTTCACTTAAGCCACATTGGCGCCATGTTAACATTTTTGCTTTCTAGGGTCAATGTAGATAAATATTTAATGATTCTCATTGACAAAACTTTAACGGAGATTAAATGTGTCACACAAGTACAAGTTCGATATTTTTAGTGTCACGGAAAAATGTTTAGAGTAAATGTGTCAGAAAAAGTATAATTTTGGGATTTTGGTGGATTTTACCCTAAATTATAATAGAGAGCTATTGCAATGTTAAGAGAAAATAGCTTTCTAGGGATGATATTATAGAGACAATGCTATATCCTATAGCAACATTAAAATAATGGCAATGGTATAAGTTCAATCTATGATAATAAAACAATATATTTGTGAAGTTTTTTGGTGACCATTATTTATTGTTCTATAAACTAGTCAAATGAGTGGGTCAAGTCTGGTCTAGGTCATGTCACAAATAGTTAGACCCAAATTAACCCATTTAACTTGTTTTAATTCATTTTCATGCATTACAAATCTAGTGATCTATATACCCATTGCCAAAAATTTCTATATTTAATTCAATTTAAGAAAACTTATATCCAAGCGAGGTGGGAACACAGAGTGATCAAGCAAGCATGAGATCAAGTGAGAGAGAAAGAGGGTGAAGAGAGAGAATTATAGAAGTAGGTTGGTTCTAAATAAGTTGTGGCTTCATTTAACTCATATTATTTTGGGTTTTATCATTCTAAACTCATCTATGACCCATTTAAGAATATAGCTAACTTACATCAATCCAGTCAATCAAATATGGATTAAGAAATGGGTTTATGATATATTTTGACAATGTCTATTGTCCCAAAAGTTTAAACTTTAAATGATGGTGTGGTTTGATATTATAATATTATAGACTTTTGGCCTAAGAGTAAACATAGAAATATATAATAAGATAGACAAATGGAGAAAAAAAATGAATATTTACAAAACCACTGCTAACTATTCTAGAAGCTTAACGTTGTAGATGAATGCATGATTTAAATTTAGATATTGTATCGATATTAAACCAATTTTTCTCATTAAAGGATCACATTTATTGAAGCTAAAATCATTGGAATGTTATCACTTCACCAAAAAGCTATAAAGATCTTCAATGTACACAAAGCACCTTTATCTAATTAGCCTAGTAAAACTACTACTAATTTGTCTAAAGGTACATTATTGTCAAATTGGAAGTTTGTTAAGAAGTTGATCAAATGACTACAATGTGATGGAAATTACAAGTGACGACAACTCTCTATTGCAATGGAAATTCCATGCAAAACAATAGTGATATTTTCATGGGCAGCTTATTTTTGTCGAAAAATCTCATTTGCGATCCTTAAATTTCAGTTGATTTTGCAATTGAATTGTGACATCCCCCTCTTTTGTCCTCTTCCTCTCTCTCTCCTCTTTCTCCTCTCCCCCACATGATTTCTCTTTCCCTCCCTTCTGCCATCCATCCCCCCATTCCCCTCTCTCTCTCTCTCTCTCTCTCTCTCTCTCTCTCTCTCTCTCTCTCCTCCTCTTCCTCCTCCTCCTTCTCCTCCCCACACGCTAGCCCTCTGCCATACACACCTTTTTCTTTTTCTTTTTCCTTTTTCTTCTCCCTCTTCTCTCTTTTCTCTCCTCCCCCATGTGATTTCTCCCCTCCTTTTGCCAACCAGCCCCCATCTCCCCTTCTTCTTCTTCTTCTTCTTCTTCTTCTTTTTCTTCTTCTTCTTCTTCTTCTTCTTCTTCTTCTTCTTGCTGGTTGTCGTTACACCTACCACCACACCACCGCCCACGCCTTACTCACCATCATCATCACCACCTCTTGGCTCCCCATCTTCGGCAGCCTTCTTGCCCTCAACGGCCGCTCCGGTCACGACCCCTTTGGTCATGAGCTTCAAAAGCCGTCGCGCCACCGCTCGATTGACGTCGCCGCTCCTTTATGGAATGCCATCTAGGCGGAGATTCTAGATGATGCTGTGCCCAATGGGGCAGAACGATACTTGGTCATGCTAGAAGATCGTCAACTCGTGTGTTGGCCGTAACCCGAGGGGTCGTAATAATTGGAACACGTGTGAATGATTGTAATGCATTGCGCTTGATTATGGGATAAAACTGTTAGACATGGTATGAGACATGCCAAAACAGGTTTTACCTTATAATCAGGACCCGTATAGATGCTTGGTGCGTGAGAGTTATGTACTCTGATTATTGATTATGCTTATTGTATTGATAAAGGCATATGTGACGTATTAATATGTAGGGGTGTGCCAAGGCGAGGTAAGATTGTATGCCGTTGCATGATTAGGCTACCTTCGTACGAATTTACGTCCTAATCGAGGTTTAGGAAGTTGACTCGTTGAGATTTTATCTCACCCCATTGTTTTGAACCATTTTTAGGGCCATAGCATGGAGATCTGCTGAGTGCGGATGTGGTGGGCGCGAGATGCGACACTTTTTGGCTGACCTTGCTGTTAGTGAAGCCAGAGTTAACCCTGACTTTTCTAACCCATTTTTGCTCATAGGTTGTGTAGGAGTTGTATTTTATTATAGGCATATAAATGTTAAACTCCTTGTGTTAACAAGTGCAGCTTTTGAAAATCGTTTGTTGTGTTTTACTATCCCTATTTTGTTTATTGAATGGGTGTTTATTTAATTCGATTCTGCATGCATTTAATCGAAAGATAAAAAGAATGGGTCGACGACGTGTCCTAGGATGTCGCAATCTAATCGACTACCGAGGGATGTTTGCACGCTTGGGTTTCGGGGTGTGACATCCATGTTTAAGTGGTATAAGAGCTTGGTTGAAGTGATAAAGTGCGATGGGCTTTGGGATAGTTAGCTAGGAAAAACATTTTCCTTATGTTTATGCTTGTGATTGATCGATTATTTTGTGTGGGGTGCTCAGATTTCTAATTCTATGTTGGAATTAGAAAGCAAGTTTCTGTAAGAATCCTACGAGATGAGCGATCTTGAGTAGAGGGCCCCTCAAAGAAGGGCCATAGCAGCTTTGACAGGTGTCGGGGGAAGGGCACCGACTCGAGCTAGTGCTAGAGAAAGGGCACTAAGGCGGGCTGGTGCTAGAGGGAGAGCACCGGTGCAGGAGGGTGCCGAAGGGAGGGCACCAGTTGATCCTAGGGTTGACAGGATCCTACAAGCCCTAGAGACCTTGGGGAATGTAGTTAGGCAGCAAGCTCAAAATCAAGCTGACATTGCCACTGCTGCCTCCAATGCTGCTGCTGCCGCTGTTGCACCTGCTGAAGTCCCACCTGGAAATGAGAATGGAGAGAGGCCTATGCACAAGCTAGTGGAGCAATTTCTATGACTGAAGCCGCCAATGTTTACTGAAGCAAGTGACCCCGAGGTTGCAACCCTTTGGGTCCGATAGTTGGAAAAGGCTTTTGCACTATTGAGGTGCTCAGAGGAGGACAAAGTGGCCTTGGCCATATATCAACTATAGGGTAACGCAAGCACATGGTGGGAGACCATTGATTTTTCTCGAGAATAGAAGGTGGTTGAGGTCCAATGCCTCTGCCAGAACCAAATGATTGTAGATCAGTATGAGGCGAAGTTTGCCAAGCTGTTAAAATACACACCGAAGTTGATTGACGACCCGATGGATAGAGCAAGAAGGTTCAGAGATGGCCTAAAGTCGGAGATTAAGGACACATTGGTGCCACTGATACTCAAGGATTATGACAAATTGTAGGAGATGGCCCAATTGATTGAGAGGAATCTGAATGAGCAGGCAACCGCATTTGGTTCGCGGTTTGTGACCAACAAAGATAATAATCGGTTTGGGAAGAGGCCAATAATGGGAGGAAAGTATCACATCTCTCCCAACCAAAAGGGTGGAATTGGAAAGCCACACCCAACTCAAATGGCGTGTGCTGATTTTGTGGAAGGAAACATGGATCGGCCTCGTGTCCTACTAGAACGGGAGCTTGCTATGGATGTGGCCAACACGACCATCAAGTGAAAAACTACCTGCTTAGACCCATGGGAGCGCAAGCACCACTACCGTAGATAGGACATGGAATAGGGAGTGTGTCACAAAAAGCACAACAAGGCATTTTGAGCAGGTCTCCGGTGCAAGGAAGGGTGTACGCTATCACCCAAAGGGAGGCGGAGAACTCGTAGAACGTGGTTATAGGTACGGTCTCATTGAACGACCATGATGCTTATGCTTTATTTGATTCTGAAGCCACACATTCATTTTTTGCTAAGCGGTTCGTTAAGTTAGTAAGGTTAGGTCCAAAACCGTTGGAAGCGGTCATTAATATATCCACCTGGTTAAAGGATAAAGTGTTGTCTACGATAGGGTGTCCTAGTTGCAAGTTAGTAATTGGTAATCGAGAAGAAATAATAGATTTGATTATGTTGGCAATGTTTGATTTCGATGTGATTATTGGTATGGATTGGCTCACCAAACAATGAGCTATCATGGACTGTTATCGTAAAGCGATTCAATTTAACCCGTTAGTGGGTGGAAGTTTTGAATTTGTTGGAAATCGAGGAGGACCCTTGATTACTTTAATTTTGTCACTTGAGGCAACCCGTTTGTTGGATGTGGGTTGCCAAGGTTATCTGGCAACCATGGTTGATACATTAGTTGAGGAGCCAAGGATGAAGGACATTGCCATAGTGTAGGAATTTTCTGATGTTTTTCCTAAGGAGTTGCTTGGTTTGCCCCCAAAAAGGGAGATAGAATTCGTGATTGAGTTGGCCCCTGTGATGGAGCCAATTTCTAAGGCTCCATACCAAATGGTGCAATCAGAGTTAAAAGAGCTAAAGGTGTAGATGCAAGGTTGTTGGACAAAGGATTTATTCATCCTCGTGCATCGCCTTGGAGAGCACCAGTTTTGTTTCTAATGAAGAAGGATTGTCTGTTGTGTCTTTGCTTGGACTATCGGCAACTCAATCAAGTGACTATCAAGAACAAGTATCCGTTGTCAATGATTGATGACTTATTTGATCAACTACAGGGAGCTTCGATATTTTCCAAGATTAACCTAAGGACAGATTACCATCAAGTGAGGATTAAGAAAGAGGATATACCAAAAACGGCTTTTCGTACGCATTATGGCCATTATGAGTTCACCGTAATGCTGTTTGGTCTTACTAATGCCCCAGCTGCTTTCATGGATTTGATGAATCGAGTATTCAATGAGTACCTAGACCAATTCGTGATCTTGTTCATCAATGACATCTTGGTGTATTTGAAGAGTCCTGAGGAGCATGAACAATACTTAAGGATGATGCTTCAAACTCTGCGGGAACATGAGCTGTACACCAAGTTTAGTAAGTGTGAGTTTTGGCTAACTCGTGTAGCTTTCTTGGGTCACGTGATTTCCAGTGAGGGGATTTATGTGGACTCAACCAAGATTGAAGCTGTGATGAACTAGTCGAGACCAACAACGGTGACAGAGATCTTAAGTTTCTTGGGATTAGCAGGCTGTTATAGACGGTTTGTGGAAAGATTTTCTGCGATAGCCATGCTCTTGACATGATTGCTGAAGAAGGAATGGAAGTTTGAATGGATAAGTGCAATCGTAGTTTCTAAGAGCTTAAACATAAGCTGACTACTGCACCTGTGTTAACAATTTCGTCTAGTCCTAGAGGATATGAGATTTATAGCGATGCGTCGTATAAAGGATTGGACTGCATTTTAATGCAACATGGGAGAGTTGTTGCATACACATGCTGTCAACTGAGGTCTTATGAGTTAAATTATCTTACACATGATTTGGAAATGGCAATGATCATCTTTGTACTAAAGATTTGGAAGCATTACTTATGCGAAAAAAAGTTCTAGATTTTTACGGACCATCAAAGCCTGAAGTATTTGTTCTCTCAGAAAGAGCTAAATATGAGGCGACGTCATTGGATGTAATTTCTTAAGGACTATGACTGCGACATCTTATATCATCCTGGAAAGAGGTTGCGGATGCATTAAGTCGGAAGTCATCAATTGGACAGATTATGGTTCAGGAGTGGATCCTACTTGAAAAAGTTCGAGATTCGGATTTCAAATTTGAGGTATGCCACATTTCAAGTCTCATGACTATCCATAGAATTGAATCAGAAGCGCAGGCAAAGATTAAGATGCTACAATCAACAGATCTTGAGATTTAAAAGATTTTGCAAGGAGATGCAGAAAAGAGGAAAGCTAATTTCCAAGTAACTAAGGACGGAATATTAAAGTTTCGTGGATGGTTATGCGTGCCCAACAATGCGGAGCTTAAAGAAGGAATTTTGTCAGAAGATCGTCGTAGCCGTTATAGTATTCATCCGGGCAATATAAAGATGTATCGGAATTTGCGCCAGTACTATTAGTGAAATAGTATAAAGGCAGATATCGCTAAGCATATTGCTAAGTGTTTGAAGTGCCAACAAGTGAAGGCATATCATTGCAAACCCGGTGGACTTTTGCAACCCCTGGAGATTCCCGAGTGGAAATGAGAACATATCACAATGGATTTTGTGATGAGATAACCAAGGAGTCAACGAGGTAACAATTCCATTTGGGTCGTAGTCGACAAGTTGATGAAGTCTACTCACTTTATCACCATACAAAATGACTTTACATTAGATAGATATGTTGATTTGTATGTGCGACAGATAGTTTGTCTTCATAGAGCACCAGTGACGATCACTTCAGATCGAGACCCAAAGTTTACAGCAGTTTTTTGGAAAAGTTTACAACTGCCTTGGGAACGAAGCTGTAGTACAGCATAGCCTATCATTCGCAAACGGATGGCCAGTCTGAGAGGACCATTTAGACGCTTGAGGATATGTTGCGAGCTTGTGTGTTGGATTTCAAAGGAAGCTAGGAGGAACAGTTTCATCTGATTGAGTTCACCTACAACAATAGCTATCAACAAAGCATCAAAATGGTGTCATTTGAAGCATTGTATGGTAGGGCTTATAGAACTCCTGTCTGTTGGTATGAAGTTGGAGAGCATAAGATTACGGGCCCTGAGTTGGTTCAGTAGTCAGTGAACACTGTCAAAGTCATTCGAGAAAGGCTTAAGACTGCCTAGTGCCGTCAGAAAAGCTATGTAGATAAATGGCATAGACCTTTAGAGTTCCAAGTAGGTGAACACGTATTCCTCAAAGTGTCACCGATGAGGGGTACCTCGCGTTTTGGCAAGAAAGGAAAGTTGAGTCCGAGGTACGTTGGTCCCTTCGAGATTTTGGAGCGAATTGGGACTTTAGCATATCGTCTTGCGTTGCCATTGAGACTTGCTCGAGTGCATGATGTCTTCCATGTGTCGATATTGAGGAAGTACAAACCTGATCCAACTCATGTACTAAATTTCGAGGAAATAGATGTGGACGAGAGGGTGTCATACATGGAGAGACCGGTTCGAATAGTGGACCGAAAGGAGCAAGTGCCACGTAGCAAGATGATTCCCTTAGTCAAAATGGTTTTGCAACACCATGGAACAGAGGGAGCCACGTGTGAAAACGAAGAGTCAATGAGACATCAACGCCCTCACCTTTTCTTTTTATTTTTCCTTTTTCTTCTCCCTCTTCTCTCTTTTCTCTCCTCCCCCACGCGATTTCTCTCCCCTCCTTCTACTAACTAGCCTCCATCTCCCCTTCTTCTTCTTCTTCTTCTTCTTCTTCTTCTTCTTGCTGGTTGCCGCTACACCCACCACCAAATCGCCGCCATGCCCTACTCACCATCATTATCACCACCTCTTGGCCTCCCCATCTTCAACAACCTTTTTGCCCTCTGCAGCCACTCCGGTCATGGCCCCTTTAGCCGTGAGCTTCAAGAGCCATCGCGCCACCACTTGCTCGATGCCATCGCAAGCCACTGCCCATGTCCCTCACGCTGTTCGTCATGCCGTCACCACCATCCGCAAGCCACCTGCTTGCCGCTGCAAGCCAACCCCAAGTCGAGCCCCTTCCCCTTTAGTCGTGAGCTTCAAGAGCTGCCGCGCCACTACTGTCAAGCCTCCGTTTGAGCCGCGAGCATTGCGTTCTCAACGCCATCACGCTGCCATCGCCACGAGCTCGCCGTCATTGGAAATTGGTAAGTTAACCTCCTAATCGTGGATTGGGGCGTTAATTGTGTTTAGGAATTGTTAGTTTAATATTAATTGTGGTTAATATTAGTTAATCTTAGTTTATTCTTAATTGTGATTAAGGATTGTTTAGATTAATTTTAATTGCGATTAGTTCAAGTAATTACAATTTGGTTAATTAATCATGGTTAGATTAATTAATTAATTAAGTTTAATTTAATTAATTGTGATTTTTATTTAATCGTTATTTATTTAATTAATCACAATTATTTTAGTTAACGTCAATTAATTTGTTATTTATTATAATTAGGCTAATTAATCAAGTTTAGTTTAATTAATCGTAATTATCCTAATTAATCGCGATTAGTGTAAATTAATGACGGATTAGCTATTAAGTAAAATTTTATGCTCATTTTACTGGATGAGTTTACATTTAATTCTGATTGCTTGAGCATATAATGCCATGATGTTTGATTGCCCAAATCATGTTTTTTAAATGCTATTTTTCAAAGATGCTTTATTGGTAAGAAAATAGCAAACTTTGAGGTGTCATGTTTGGACACCGTATTTTACATGATAAAAGGGGCAATGATGTTTTAAATTGAAAGTGTGCAAAGTTTGATGGCTTGATTTTAAATACGTGACCACGTGCAATTATTTTACCGGAATTTTAAATGTAAAGATTTTCCGAGGTTTGTCATTTAAGCACGAACTCTTTTACACTGGGCTAATTAACGGAAGATACAAATTGGTTTGAGTGTTGGCGTGCTTGTGTGGTCATTTAATTGAACCTGTCACCCAACATGAGTTTGGGGACGATGCCCGATATTTATGGAATGCCCGACAGGGGTCCGGATGCCAAGTCACTTTTGAGGCCGGATCAATGCTCCTTTATGGAATGCCATCTAGGTGGAGGTTCTAGATGATGCTATGCCCGAGGGGGCGGGATGATTGAAGACCACCAACTCGTGTTTTGGCCGTGGCCCAAAGGATTGTAATAATCGGAACACATGTAAATGATTGTGATGCATTGTGCTTGATTATGGGGTAAAACTATTAGGCATGGTATGGGACGTACCAAAACAGGTTTGACCTTATAATCAAGACCCGTGTGGATGCTTGATGCATGAGAGTTATGTATTTTGATTATTGATTATGCTTATTGTATTTATAAAGGCATATGTGACGTACTAATATGCAGGGGTGTGGCAAGGCGAGGTAAGATTGTATGCTGTTGCATGATTAGGCTGCCTCCGTACGAATTTGCATCCTAATCGAAGTTTAGGAAGTTGACTCACTAAGATTTTATCTCATCCATTGTTGTTAACCATTTTCAGGGCCATAGCGTAGAGATCTACTGAGTGCGGATGTGGTGGGCATGAGATGAGACACTTTTTTGCTGGCCTTGCCATTAGTGAAGCCAGAGTTAACCTTGACCTTTCTAACCCATTTTTGCTCATAGGTCATGTATGAGTTGTATTTTATTGTAGGCATATAAATGTTAAACTCCTTGGGTTAAGTGGATAAATATAGGTGCGGCTTTCGGAAATCATTTGTTGTGTTTTATTATCCTTGTTTTGTTGATTGACTGGGTGTTTATTTAATTCGCTTCCGCATGCGTTTAATCGAAAGATAAAAAAAATGGGTTTGTGACACATCCTGGAACGTTGCAATTTAATCGACCGCTGAGGGATGTTTGAGTGCTCAGGGTTCGGGGTGTGACATGAATGACCGAGATGTGATATTTCAATTTCTTAATCCAATGAATTTTCATTTTCTTTTTTATACTCAATATATTTTGACCCAATGATGCTAATATGTTGGTCACAGAATTGGTTCGGTGTTCACCACGGTGGCCAACTGACTCTATAAAGAGATGGAAGGAGGGAGGGAGGGAGAGAGAGAGAGAGAAGAGTTATATGCTGATGACACGGCAAACTCTGTTGTTGTCGGCGTTGGTGAAATCGTAGTCGCAGGTGACAGCATTAGTAGTTATAATTAAGCCATTTGTTCTCACCCCATCCACCCTCTGTACCGCATGGATCTGCATTGAAATCCCAATCCGTTTTCCCTAAAGTCACTGCTATTTCTTTTAGCGCATCCACTGGAAGATAAAAGAGCCGACAAGTCAAAGGAACAGCCATATATCATGCAAAACAAGCACAAACGATGTCAGATTCACGTATACTTGAGGTTCAATATATGTACGACATCTTTCTTTACCTATAAGAAAGCACAAACAAATAGAGCTCGGTGAACGTGCGAGCCAAAAACAGTAGGAGGAAAAGGAACGGTACGATGAAAGAAATACAAGATTGGTGGGTTTCTTTATTTTCTTCACCTTCGTCGTTGGGCAGAAAAGTGGCGACAGTAGCTAATTTAATGGCGCATAGAAGGACGAATCCAGAGAAGAGAGATCGAGCTGATAAGAGATTCGTCATCATCTCAATCTCAAGTTCAACCCATAGAGAGTGAGAGAAATCTCACTCTCTTTAACCAGAGTCTGGGAAGGCAAAACTTAGCTAAGTGATAGAGAAGGAGAGAGAGATGACTGTTAAGAATGTGTGGTTTAACTTCATGACATGCATGTATAAAAAGAGGGAGAGTGGACTTAGACTTTCGCTGTTGTCCGTCTGTAAGTGATAGCGAGAGCGAGTCAGAGAGTGATGGCTGAAAGTGAGAGATGACCTGCCAAGTCTTCCTTAGGATTGATGTTTATCGTGTATCTCATAAAAGTCTTTCTATTCCTATCATTTTTTCCCTCTTTCATTTTGTTCTTCCAATGACAATAGTCTTTTCAATGGCTCTGATTTTGCTAAGTCCACGTCTCAGCAGGGTTAGGTTATTATTTAGTCCACTGATGGTGGAGTTCAAGTTCTCCGACTCTTTGGAAAGTTCATTAGCTTATTAACTTATCTATAAAACAATTAGATTCCTATTTTTGGAACAAATCTTTTTCTCCTCTTTCTTTTTACTTCAGTTGTAAAAAATTATTGTTTACTTGATGATCTAGGGGTATGACTGCAAAGACCCGATTATGTGAAAGCCAATGAAATTCCTTGTAATCCCTATAAACCGGTCACGTTCTTTCTTTTGGCCTATGCAGATAGTTTTAGATCATTGTTTGCACACAATTAGATATCATATATGTTGAATATAAATGATGAAGAAATTGTCTTGTCGAATTACATTTAAAAAAAATAATCATATATGTTGAAGTTGGAAATCCCTGCCGCTGGACGACATAATAATCGTAAATACTCGAACAATAAGTGAGTTGGATGATCGGGGAATCCAAAACTTTCTGCACCTTAGTTTGTCCCATTCATTAATGATTGCTTGGAAATTAGCATATATTAAGTTTCAATCGATGTTGACAAGTGTTTCACCCACTAACAATGGAATTCATCCAAAATAGATTAATCGAAGTCAACTAGACAATTGACACGCCCCACGGACGAGCATGATCCAAGACCATCCGTGAAAGGGCCGTGTCCTGTACAAGAGCCAGCCCATGAGCTACCCACAATCGACCCATGCACGACCCATGATCAATGCTCAGCCGGCCCATGCGCAACCTGTGACTGCCCACCTGCTCATGTCAGGTGACCTGCCCTTGCTTCTGACACATGCCCCATGGGCTTTCCCAAAGCCTAGCCATTGAGTGGCCTAGTGTACAGACTTATAATGATGACATACATTCAAACACAACCATTGGATCGAAGGGAAGATTAACGAATGAGATGAGACCCTCACTTGTATAAATAGGGGACCCTCCCCCTCATTGAATTCAACTCGTTCATAAGCAATACACTCGTCCTTTTATTCATACGACCCCTTGTGTTCGAGCGTGTATGCGTAAGGCTGACTTTGGATAAAAAATCCTACGGTCGCATGGATGTAGGATCGTTCGAAATTAATCGACTCGTGACAAGTGGTATTAGAGCCTTCATTTCAAGCGCAATGGCTGATCCTCGTGCTGATATCTTGGTCGTTCAAGGCGATGACCAAGAGAATCATGGGAGACCAGCTGAGAAGACCACTCAATCGAAGAAACGTGTTGTCTCGAGCTCAAGGGATCCAAAGAGGGATTTGGAGAATCGAATGATAGTCCTAGAAGAGATCGTCACGGATGTGCAGGCGATGGTGGACGATATGAACTAGACCGTCGAAGGAGCAAAAGTTGGTAGGGAGGAGTTCTTGGCCGAAGTGCAAGAACTCAAGGCTAGCATGGGAGAACTCCGTGTCGAGGTGCTAAGGTCCCTCAAACACGAGCTACAACAATGGGATGAGACCTAGGAGGCCGCAATGGTGGCCATGCACGTGGAAATGGCCAAGTTGAAAGGCAAGCTCGGTGAGCTTGAGGCTGGACACGTGAACGGGGTGGTCACCATGCATGCAAATCCACGAACCGAAGCACCCAAGACGAGAGAGTTCAAGGGCTTGCTGTGGCCGAGGACCTAGACAACTTCCCGTGGTACATGGAACAATATTTCCAAGCCATGGAAATCAACGACGATGCATCTCGGGTAAACACCGCATCAATGTATTTAGTTGATAACGTTTTTGTGGTGGCATCGTCAATCAGATGATAGGTGCGGTGACCTTATCACTGTTGGTAATTTGTTTATAAAACAAATGAAGATGTGCCTTGTCCCACATCGAAAAGATGTGAGTGCGCACGTGGACGAGATTTAGCACTAACCAACGATCATTATTTTTATTTATTGAAAATTCGAATTTATTTCTATAAAAAAATTAATTATAAAGTCTTATTGAAACAGTGCGACTGTTCACGAAAAGTTACAATTATTTTTATTTATTTAATTCCGAATTTTTTATGTCCTTTCAACGTAACCTTTGAGACGTACTTTTTCACGAAAGGTTGTCTTTGTTCTTTTTTGCAACCTTTTGAAGAGTTGCCTCTATTCGAAAGAAAAAGATAAATACGTTTGTTTTGAGATCAAACATAGATCTTCTTCCATTTTCTTTTCATTTTCTTTCGAGAGAAAACTACAGCCATTGTTTTTAATTGTTTCCATGAGAGACCCTGGAGAAATACTAGAATTGCTATCTAGTATTCTCATCCGAGACTTTGTTGTATCCTGGAGGAAATTTGCCGGTGACCATTAGCAATGTAGTGGGGCAAATAAATCCTTAAAGAAAGTGATATCACGCCTCAAAGTCCGACTTGAGTACTCTAAAGATCCGACTTCATTATTCTACCCAATTCAAAGCCACATATTTTACCAACAATCACTACATGGGCTCAGTTTGTTGAGGAATTTCGACGGAACTACTATCTCGCATACGTGGAGGAGGAAGCTCACGATAAACTCAAGTGCCTAGAGTAAAAAGGTGGAGTCTGCGACTATGTAAAGCAATTCTTGGAGATGTTGCTCCAAATTCCATCCATGAGCTAAACGGAGGCATACCACCAATTCATGAGCGGACTCAAGCCATGGGTGAAGCAAGAGCTAAAGAGATGCCATGCGATGGATCTCGAGATGGCAACATGCGTGGCTGAGTTCCTTGTAAAGTACAAGTCATCATCCATGACGAAATTCAATTCTTGTCCGAAGGACGAGGCCAATGGTGGGGGAGAATGAGGAAGATTTAATTGATCAAATGGAGGCAAACCACCAACAGCTGCTCCTAGGACCCAACCGGAATCGAGTGGATAGGGACAATGAAAGGTACGCACACACAAATGTTTCTTCTGTGATGGTCCTTATATGGCCTGTGATTGTCCCAAAAAGGCTAAGCTAGCAGCCCTATGTAAAGAGGATGAACCAAAAGAGAAGGCGCATTTGGGTTTGCTGCGTATTCTTGGCTCAATCAAAACCAACAAGGCAAAGAAACCCAAAGGCATGATATCCGTAGATGTAAAGATCAATGGTACCACAATGGTTGCACTCGTGGATACTGGAGCGTCCGACCTCTTCAGATCCCAAGAGGCCATGAAAAAGCTAAATCTTCTGGTCGAGAAAGGGAGAGCTAGTTGACTCAAAACGGTGGACTCCAAGGAAGTCCCAACTAGCAGCATGGCTAGGGACATGGAGTTCCACCTTGGTTCATGGACTAGCAAAGAGGACATCGAGGTAATCCCCCTTGATAACTATGATTTTGTGCTTGGTCTCGGATTCTAGATAGGATCAACGCAGGCATTATGCCCTTTGTGGATTGCATATGCATCCTGGACAAGCGATGCCAATGCATGGTCCCGATCTACCTCGAGTTGGGACATGATAAGAAGATGTTATTGGCCATGCAGTTGTGGAGGGGAGTAAAAGAAGGGTGAGGTAACCTTCTTGGCGGCGTTGAAGGAGGAGGGCATGAAAGAAAGCATGGTACTAAGGGAGGTGACCCAAGTCCTTTACGCCTTCCAAAATGTGATGTTGTTCAAGCTACCCAAGAAGTTGCCTCCCTGAAAAGAAGTGGATCATCGAATCGAGCTCGTGCCCGATGCTCGACTGCCGGCCATGGCACCCTATTGCATGGCCCCACTAGAATTGGAGGAATTGCGGAAACACCTCAAAGAATTGCTTGACGTGGGTTACATTCAGCCATACAAGGCCTCGTTTGGTGTCCTGTTCTTGTTCCAGAAGAAGCATGACGGATCCCTCCGCATGTGCATAGACTATGTCGCGACCTCTTTTTTTTTTTGGCCTCGCAATCGGGTACGAGCGCCTAAGGAGGCTAATGGCTCGGCTGAAATTAGTTAAGTCCGGACTCTCCCAAGTCCACCAATTCACGACTTTAATAGTTCAAAGTTTTTAACCTGTAAATCAATTTTTAAAATGGAGTCGCCACTAATCGATTTGGGGTGGGTTGATTAGAAACCCAAGTGAAGTATCGGGAGAAATACTCACTCTACGCAACCGAGAGAAATTAGGATCGGGGACTTGATTACACTAGTTAATCACTAATGCCCTTTCGGTACCTAATCTTGTTTAAACCCTAAGGCTTTTTTGGATTTTTGAGGGTTTTTTTTTTCCATGCATTTGTGGAGGAAAAATATTTTTTGGGTCTTTTTTTTATTTTTTTTTTGGACATAAAAAGCATTTTTTGGATTTTTGATATTTTTCTGAAAATATAAATCATTTTTTGGTTTTTTCTGACTTTTTTGGCATTTTTAGGAAAATATGGACATTTTTGATTTTTTTGATTTTTGGAAAATAAATTAAATTTTTTATTTTTTATTTAAAATATTATTTTTATATTATAATATAAAACGAACCGGGTTGGATCCGGTTGGGTCCGACCCGTCCACCCGCCCGAGACACGAGACGGGCCGCGTTGTGGGCCCGACTCGGGTTTTTTTTTCTCCATTTTCTTTTAATCGCGGCCCACAAATAAGGGACACCCATCCTCGAGCCCACGGGAGATCAGCCCATACGCAATCGGCCCAACCGACCCTCGAGACCCGCAGACACCGGCCCAACGACCCGACCCGGCCAAACCCTACCCGATTAGAAGGTTTCGCCGACCCGCTCGCGGCGCGACCCTCTCTCCCACTCTCTCTACTCGCGGCGCCTATGGAGACCGAAACCTCACGGACAGACGCGACGAACGGCGGCGATGACGGGCGTCGGGCGCGACGCGCGAGCGTGACTAGGAAGACAGCAACGGCGACGATGCGCCGGTCGAGGGCGATGGCGGCGGCTACCGTTACGCTGTTTGCAGCAACGGCGTGGCGAGGCGATGAACGGTGGCGGCGACGAGGGGGGCCGTAGCTTATGGACGAGGGTATGGCGCGGCGTGGGAAGCTCCTCGTTCGCCCAGATCAGGGGGAACTGGCGTTGGCGGGGCTCGGTCGCGGCGGTTCTTTGAGCTCGGGGCGGGGACGGGGGTGCGGCAGAGCCGCGGTTGCGGTAGTGGCGGAGAGCCTCCGGCTTCACGGATCCGGCATTCCCTCCTCCGCTCCCCTCGCTCGCCTTGATTTTCTCTCCCTCGGCCGAGATCCGAGCCTCCACCGGCCGGATCGACCTTCTCGGATTCGCTCGCCGCCGGCCTTCCCCGAAGTCTCTCGGTGGAGGTGGGTTGAGCTCGCGACTCGAGTTCTCTCGAGCTCGCTCGTTGATTCCTCCCCGAAGTCTCTCGGTGGGAAGATCTCGGAACTCGCTTGTGCCTTCATCGACGGAGGTGCTCCTCTATTTATAGGCGAGGAGGTCCGGCCGACGGAGGGACTTGGCTGCCGGTCTTTGGCTTGCCGACCGGACTCCCGCGGCCGAACCGGTGTCTCATCTCAGCATTAAAGGCGCGCATTGAAGGCGCATGCGCGTCGTCCTCTCCTTCGGCGGCCTACCTCCGTGCCTCTCCACCGTAGGCTGCCCTTGAGCGCGTCGCCGGCCACCGCGCGTGAGATGCGAGCGTAGGGGAAGAAGAGGAAGAAGAAGAAGAGGAAGAAGAGAAAGGGGGCTGGGCTTTGGGGGGCTCGCGAGAGAGAAAAGAGGGGAGGGGCTGCTTCTTTTTTGCTTTTCTTTTTTGTTTTTGTTTTTTTTTTGTTGTTTTTGTTATTTGTTTTTTTTGTTATTGTTTTTATTTATTATCGAAAAAAAAAAAAAAAAAAAACTTAATAAAAGAAAATTAACCTAATTAAAATTGAGGTGTCAACAATTTGCCCCTCTTTGAAGGTGAGTTTCGCAGAGGTTGCATTCAAAGACAAAGACCGATGCCTCAATTTTACCTATGCATGCGTAATAGATTATATTTTATTTGGGACCTATTATTCTATGCAGAAAAAGAGCAATATAACTTTACATATACTAAGACAAATAAGAAGATACCCGTAATTACTTACGGGAGTGAGTGAGATAGGGTGTGAACCCCGATTTTTGGCAAGTATCAAGGCGTCATCTTACCTGTTGCATGAGGAGATTGCTTTTCCAGGATCCGAACCATTCTTCGGTCGCCTATTAGAGCAATAAGCTGGTTTGTCTAGGACCCGAACCTTTCTTCGGTCGCCTTGACGGGGAATTGCCTTTCCAGGACCCGAACCTTTCTTCGGTCGCTGTTAGAGCAATAAGTTGGTTTGTCTAGGACCCGAACCTTTCTTCGGTCGCCTTGACTGGAAATTGCTTTTCCAGGACCCAAACCTTTCTTCGGTCGCCTGTTAGAGCAATAAGTTGTTTGTCTAGGACCCGAACCTTTCTTCGGTCGCCTTGATTGGAAATTGCTTTTCCGGGACCCGAACCTTTCTTCGGTCGCTGTTAGAGCAATAAGTTGTTTGTCTTTCGCCTTGACGGGAATTGCCTCCTCGGGACCCGAACCTTTCTTCGGTCGCCTTGACGGGAGATGCGCCGACCTTTCTCATCTCATTTGTCTCGATTTGTTCGAGGACAGGTAGGAACCCGACCTTTCTCGGGAGAATCGACCTTTCTCGGGGCATCGATTTGTGGGGTGTCGGATGATCACGTCGAAGACACCGGTTGGAACCCGACCTTTCTCGGGAGGATGCACCGACCTTTCTCGGGGCATCGATTTGTGGGGTGTTTGACTTCGTCGAAGACACCGGTTGGGAACCCGACCTTTCTCGGGAGGATGCGCCGACCTTTCTGGGCATCAATTTGTGGGGTGTCGACACGTCGAAGACACCGGTTGGAACCCGACCTTTCTCGGGAGGATGTGCCGACCTTTCTCGGGCATCGATTTGGGAAGATACCTGGACATTTACAGCATATCAAAGAGTACCTGGATATTCACAAGTACTATTCTTGGAAGGATATTTGGGCCTTTGCGGGCGTCGAAGGGGTACTTGGATGATCGCAAGTACAAACTCTTGGAGGTGCCCGGATGTTTCACAGACATTGAAGGAGTACCGATTGATGAGGTGTCGAAAGAGTACTTGGATAATTACAAGTACCAACTCTTGAAGGATACCGGCATTTGCGAGTATCGAAGGGGTACCTTGGATATTCATGAAGGTCTCTCACCTCCCGGTAATGGGAATATCGAGGCGTGCCCGAGATATTCGTGAAGGTCTCTCACCTCCTCCGGTAATTGGGAATATCGAGGGCATGCCCCGAGATATTCGTGAAGGTCTCTCACCTCCTGGTAAATGGGAATATCGAGGGCGCGAGATATTCGTGAAGGTCTCTCACCTCCTGGTAAATGGGAATATCGAGGGCATGCCACCGGGATATTCATGAAGGTCTCTCACCTCCTGGTAAATGGGAATATCGAGGGCGGGATATTCGTGAAGGTCTCCCACCTCCCGGTAGTTGGAATATCGAGGGCGTGCCCCGCATATTCGTGAAGGTCTCTCACCTCCGGTAAATGGGAATATCGAGGGCATACCGGGATATTCATGAAGGTCTCTCACCTCCGGTGGGAATTGGGAATATCGAGGACCTCCTAGAGATATTCGTGAAGGTCTCCACATGAAGGTCTCTCACCTTCCGGTAGTTGGAATATCGAGGGCGTGCCTCACATATTCGTGAAGGTCTCTCACCTCCTGGTAATTGGGAATATCGAGGACGTACCTTGGGATATTCATGAAGGGTATTGGGAATATCGAGGACGAACCCGAGATATTCATGAAGGTCTCTCACCTCCTAGTAAGTTGGAATATCGAGGGCGTGCCCCGCATATTCGTGAAGGTCTCTCACCTCCTGGTAATTGGGGAATATCGAGGGCATGCCTCGTATATTCGTGAAGGTCTCTCACCTCCGGGTAATTGGAATATCGAGGGCGTACCTGGGATATTCGTGAAGGTCTCTCACCTGCTGGTAATTGGGAATATCGAGGACATGCCTCGCATATTCGTGAAGGTCTCTCACCTCCTGGTAATTGGAATATCGAGGGCGTACCTGGGATATTCGTGAAGGTTTCCCACCTCCTGGCAACATAAACTTGAATGTAGCATGAGGCTTACCTGGATGGCCGCAGGCACTTAAAAGGGGTAGAACACCTGGGTAGCCGCAGATGTACAAAGTACTGGAATTCTTGGATAAACACAAGTATTTAATGATATGATCTAGGACCACTCAGGCTGGTCCAAGTGCTAGAAAGCATACCTGGACGGCGGTGCCAAGCAAAGCAATGGAATGCTTGAACAGCTACTATATAATTTGGGGACAACTCGGGCAGGTTGAGTGTCATGAAAAGGAAGTACCTGGACAACGGTGGGTACTTGACGATATGGGGATACCTAGACAGCAAAGAGGTATTCCAAGAGATACTTGGTCAGTCACAAGTATCAATACTTTGGGGACAACTCGGACAGGTCGAGTGTCAGAAAAAGGGAGTATCCGAACGATGGCCGGTACTCAAAGACAATGGGGATACCTAAATAGCAGTAGGTATTCAAAGATAAAAGAATACTTGATCAGTCACAAGTATCAATACTCTGGGGACAACTCGGATAGGTCGAGTGTCAGGAAAAGGGAGTATCCAAACGGTGGCCGGTACTCAAAGACAAGAGGATACTTGGACAGTCACGAGCATCCAAACTTTAAAGACAACTTAGTCGAGTGTCAACGGAAAGCACAATGGGGATACTCAAAAACAAAGGGATACCTGAACAATCGCAAATATCAATACTCTGGGGACAACTCGAACAGGTCGAGTGTCAATAAGAGGGAGTACCCGGCAAGTGGTGGGTACTCAAAAACAAGGGGATACTTAGACAGTTGCAAGCAACCAAACTTAAGGGACGACTCGAATAGGTCAAGTGTCAAGAAAAGAGTACCTGGACAGTGGTAGATACTTTAAGACAAATGGGGATAGGGATATGCTTACTTGGCAATATCTCTGATCTCTGAGAGTATGTCTGTTATTTGCACAGTATGCACACATGATTGTATGTGTTGTAAATTCATGAGTTCAAATGAGATTCATGCATGATAATTTTGTCAATTTTGTATCATCTGATTCCCACTGGAGAAGATTTTGAAAGACATCTGTCATTTAGAATGTAGATATTTTGAGCATGTCAGATGAGGGACTTTCAGTCTGAAAGGACTTTTCACTCACTCTCATGGAAAAGGCTATCCTGACCATTGATGCAGGATTTATAAGGACCACACTTCTCACTGTCATCATGTCAACAGGGGTCTAAGTATTCTCGCAAACAGTACGATTTTACCAATGTGAGAGGTCTTTGTTGAAATTGTGATGAAGACTTGGTCAATAGCTCATCAAATGGGACCGTCGAGGTCAAGGCTCATGAACGAAGTGCCGTACAATCATCTCCAGGTTTGCAAGTCAAGAATCCTGCGAAAAGAGATAGAATAATCTTGCTCGTACTTCTTCGAGCGATGTTTATAGACATATGAAATCCTACGTTAATTGAAGTGCTCTAGTCTGAAGAGACTTTTACAATGGGATGTAACGTAGACTTGGCTCACATGTAAGAGAGTGAGAGTTGGTGACTGTCTTGGCATTTGTCACTAGTCTTTCTTGTCACTGTTAGAGATTCTACGGACCATAACAATAACTTTTTCTTAGCTGTATTTTTGACTGGGGGGCATTGGCCTTGCTTTTACCAGGCACACTGCTTTTTTATGCCCCTATTTTTCATCTCAATTTTTCATTCATGGGCATTGACCTTGCTTTTACCAGGTACACTCGCTTTTTTATGCCCTAGTTTTTGTCCTTGTTGCTTGAGGAACTGATCTTGACAAGTTCAAGCAAATGCTTTGTTAGACTTATTGAGTCTTCGTCGGTATTTCCGATTATCTTTGCTCGAATGGTAGTAACTTCTCGTTTTGCCTCCATGTGAGGGTGAATTTTACAGACTCAATTGGGTTGTACAATGGATACAAGTGCGTAAAGAAAGAATTGCTCTTCATGACTCTAGGGCACTTAAATTAACGCGAGTGTTCATATGCAATAAAGACACTCAAAGATTGATGCAAGTGCAAGCAAGAGAATTCCTATCCTTTTCTCACCTTGTGATGCTACTTTGCCTCCGCTCCGCCCCAATGTGGGGTGGTTCTTGATGGGGGTATGGGAGAAAGTTTCACCAATGTATGTGGCTCAATGTGGTGAGCGATTGAATGCCTCTCACTATTTTGATTATCATACCATTTGCGAGAGAACTCTTTACCCGGTAGTCATGGAATCTTCTGCACTCATCTCACAAGTGTATAGATGGGGGACTATGTGTAGGATATGACTTGCCTGTCATCATTCTAACGATGCGCTCATCATTTAGCATGCTCAATCAATCTTGTATTCTTCAATTAGCTGTCTATTCTAATAATTCTCAATGGAATCGGTGATTTAGATAGACAAAAATCATCATGTAGAATTCCATTTGGAAAAGGCATGCAACATTTTGATTATGATGATAGAGTTTGTACTCTCAAAATAAATGAATGGCTTTTTACTCAAGAAAACTTATCAACAACTTTAGGGGTGTTTGCTTGGTGAAATGGTATTCACAAAT
Source organism: Eucalyptus cladocalyx (assembly GCA_017140615.1). NCBI lineage: Eukaryota > Viridiplantae > Streptophyta > Magnoliopsida > Myrtales > Myrtaceae > Eucalyptus > Eucalyptus cladocalyx. The sequence continues at coordinate 18,789,539 of CM029526.1, forward strand.
GTGTTGAAATTTGAACATCAAAAGAGTTATTTACAAAGGGTTATTTACAAATGAGTGTCGATGGTTATCCCTATTGATTAGGGATATGACACATGAATGATCAGCCAATGATTGAGAATCTGATCGGGCATCTCTGCTTTTGCCCTGCTAGAAGAGAAGATGTACAAGTAGATCAATTAGTCTGGCCAAAATCAAATGTGAGTTGAGGCCTGAAGATTTTCTGTCATTTGCTTTGGTGATTACTCAGGACGCCATTTCGCTTAGGAGAGCTTATCAGAGTTTGACATGTCTTTCCTTGATTTGTTATCCGCATTTTTTTACGGTCAAGTGATCCCGCAACAGATAAAAGGGATCATGTTAATCAGAAACTCTTTCAAGAGTTGAATAACTTGGAAGCGATACAACATTACCCTTCACTGGATTGGATGGACCTGAAGTGCAAGTGGGACACAAAGTCCTATGTCTTTTGCTTTGTTAGGTCATCTGCTCTCTCGTAATTTGCAGGCGCAAGAGAAGTAAAAAAAATTTTATTATTATTTTTTTTTTTACCAAGTGGCTAACTGCCGCGTCGGGGATTCGAACGCCCGACTTCGGACCATTTTGCTTCTTCCCGGATACCACTCGGCTAAAGGTGCCGACGGTGTCCGTAGGCGCTTCTTTTTTCATTTAACCGAACCGGCTCCGGACGACACGTCCTTTCATACCAAGCTAGGTAAATCGATATGGGTTATTTGATTTGCCCAAATTAACCATTAAGCTTGTTTTTGAATCATATGCTTCCTGTCAATAGGAGAAAATATGTCAAAAGTGAGTTTAAATATTGGGAGTATTGGAAATGATACCAAATTACTCTTCTCCAAAGTTTGTATTTGCTAACTCCTAGGGATCTTTGTATGTTGATGACAACATTTTCGTCTTGGCATAGTTCAATGCTTCCTTTAGTTGGCCTTCCTCATTTGTGACCATGTATGCATGATTGTTGGTCGTTGATTCATCTTCAACGCCTTCCTTCTATGGAATTTCTTCTTCTGTCTTTAACTATAGCATCCTTAGCAGCATTGAGCAAAGTCATGTACTTCAAGCTTCTATGGAATCTAAGATGGACAATCAAAACCTCCAATTCTCTTATGGCAATTACTTCTTGCGAGAATATGCGTCTGGAGCACAAAGTGAGATTTCTAAGCCCTAAGTCACAATTTGAGATAAGGGGTTAGAGACTGCCTCAACTGACTAGATTTTCTCCCGTTGACAATAGCCAATTTGAGAGGAGAAATTCATTTTCTTGTTTCTTGGCTTGTCAAAGTGGAACGTTGTAACATCTAGTTGTTTGGGCGTGTCGTGCGACAAGATAGTCTTTTGGCTCGGGATCCAAGGCGGGGAGTGAGGCATGTCATGGATGCTTCGATCTCAACTCTATGCCTGTGCCTATTACGTCTCATCTTTTGCATCCTGTAAATAGAAAGAGAGGACATCATTTCCAAATTATATTTAGAGAATAAGACTTACCCTCTTTTGGTGTAGGATGATTCTTTCTATTTGCCCATGTTTTCTTGGAAGGATGTGTCTTTGAATTTGGCGAGTTCACATGATGTGATGCGCTTGCTTCAAATGCCCATGTCACACTAAGTCGAAGGGGATGGGAATGATCTTTCGAGACATGAAGTGAATGAGTCGAAAGACAAACATGGTTAAATTTATCATCTTGTTTTAACAAAAGCTTTTGGGTGATGAAATATTTTTTATTTTCAAAATATATCTTTGGGGGAGAAAAAGCATGAGGAAGCCCAGTCCTCAGTATTCTCCTTGGATGATATTTTTTCATGGTTGGATAGCATCACTGGGCTGGTTTGGGGTACCGCCTCATGCTCTCTCAAAATATTTTCAACTTTATTTAATAAGTGGATTTACATTTTGGAAAAGTGTTTTCAAAAGTCAGTTCTTCAAGCGGAACTAATGTTGAAAATAAAACAAGCCAAGCTTAAGAAAGATGTACAAGTTCCCACGTAGGGGAATACGAAAGGAAATTAAAAAGGGTTCTACTCAAGAATGGGCCTGCACCCATTTCCTCTTACGGTCCTTCATTGATGGTGTCCATGAAAAGGTCTCCAAACATGGTAGTCATATCATCGGCCCTTCTTTCTCTGCTGCTAAGGGTGGCACTTCATTGCCTGAATAATACCCGGCCTTCACCAGCCCTTGATGAATGTCAGCGATATGTGCTTCGACATTTCTGCTCTGACTATCTTCAGAACTGAATACCGTGTTTACTTTTTCGGTGTGATCAGGGAGCGGATTGCTCTGGAATGAGAAAGCTTTAGTGTCTAACAGGTTCTGGATTCGACTCTTGAGGGCGAAGCACTCATCAGTCGAATGCCCCACTTCTTCCATGTGATAGTCGCACATTTTTTACGGGTCATAGTTGGAAAAACTTTCAACATTTGGTCGCTTTGGCTCAATCGAAAGGAGGTTCTTTTCCGGAGGATTGCAAAGTACCGTGATGGAGATCCGGGAAGAGGAGTAAATTGTCTCTTGTTGTTGTAACGCCGAGATGACCGACGGCTGGTGGTTTGTTGCTGTCTTGCACTTGTTTGAATTGTTGGAGAATGATTGTAGGTTGCATTGACATCTACCGGGGGTTCTTTATCTTTCTTCATGCTGAACTTGCCGTGGATGCGGGTTCGTGAACCAACCATCCCTCAACCCTATCTCGATTTGCTCCCCTACTTTGGAATGAGTTGATTAAATGATTCGGCGATCGTGGTTACCATTCGATTGCGGTACTCGTAAGGGAGGGTTTTGATAAACATCTTTCTCAGCTCGAAATCGGTTGGTTCGGGACTGATTTGGGCGGCTAGATTTCTCCATCGGATAGTATATTCTTTGAACGATTCATGCTTTTTCTTTTCGGTTCGCTCAAGGTCCTCACGAGAAGGGGTAATGTCCATTATAAACTTATACCGCTTGAGGAATGCCTCACTCACCTCACTCCATGTTTCGAGGAGATTCATGCTCTTTGTAATGTACCACCTCGGGCGGGACCTATTAGACTTGATTGGAACAACTGGATCATTAGAGGTTCATTATTAACATATTGGGTCATTCGAACCAAATACATTTGCAAGTGAGCTCTTGGGCAAGTCGTGCCATCGTATTTCTCAAACTCAGGCATTTTGAATTTTTCCGGCATTTTGACCTTGGAGTAGATGGAGAGGTCCATTGGAGTAGGATCTTGGAAGACCTTGCAATTGTTTTAGCCTCTCTTCAAGTTTCTCAAGGCGTTTGTCATGTTCAGTTTAGACAAACTGTTGGGCTTTGCTTTCTCAACTATGATTTGGTGCGGATCATCCTCCAATTCGGGCATGTTATCATCGGTATCTCCACCTTGATCACCCCTAGTAGATGATTGTGGCAACAATACCTCGATTGAGGTCGGGGCGGGAGTGAGTTTGCCCTGGATGGAGTCTATCTCGCTTTGAAAGTTGTTGAAGCACATTGAAGACTTGCTTCATTTCACTTTCCATGACCACAATACGGCTTGGTACATTTTCTTCGGCCATTCTTGCTCTTGCTTTTGAACGAGTCCGGATCGGCGAACGTTGACGTCCCGTGATTACCTAGTCATGAATAAACAAGCATGTGTGAATACAAGGCGTAGATAGGGAGTCAGTCCATGATGACGACCTAATCCTACTCATTTCGTTTATTCATGAAAAGGTAGATGATTTCCTAAACATGGATTGAAAAAGGGCACATGACATGTTAACATGAGCTAAAAAGATATTCAATTTGAAAGGTGAAGAAAGCATGAGTTGCAACAAATTTTGAAAAAGATTTCTATTCCTTTTTTTTTAGGCAAATGAAAAATTAAAATTTTCCCAAAAAGAATTTTGTAACATGTTTGAGAATAAAAACATCAATTGAAAGTAGTTTTTTTGCAATTTTTTTTTTTAACTTTAAAAAAAACTTTATGACAATTACTTCCAAATTTAGATGACCGTGATATTAAATCCTACACTAATCATGGACTACTCAATATATATAGGAAGGTAAGTAAATTACACGAAATAAAAACTTACTTCACACGAGAAAATTGATGGCAATCACATAGACATGCGCATGATATGTGCGGCTCGATTTCTAGCTGAGAAGGTTTGATGAGATTAAAAGGATATCCGCCCGTCGCAGTCTCGCGTTAGCAGCATATCCTCCTAACCTCGGCTAAGAAATTCGGGGAAAAGAAAGGCAACCTCTACATCGCAGTCTCGCGTTCGAGGTCGTATCTTTCTTAACACCATCCTAGAAATCCTATGGCGGCCCAGGTCCGGCGGCCGGGTTGTGTGTGCCATGTGTAGTGCTAAAACAGTAAAGCATGCACAACAATTTATAATCACAAGATAATCTATTTTAAGCAAAATTAAAATAAATTTCTAAGCTTTTGACCTGTATAAAAAAAAAAAAAAAAAAAACCTAAGTCAGCAAAGCATTTAAACAAAGATAAAATGGCCTAAGTCCTCAAAGTCCCCAGCGGAGTCGCCAAGCTGTCGCGACCTCTTTTTTTTTTTTTTTCGGCGCCCGCAATCGGGTACGAGCGCCTAAGGAGGCTAATGGCTCGGCTGAAATTGGTTAAGCCCGGACTCTCCCAAGTCCACCAATTCACGACTTTAATAGTCTAAGTTTTTAACCTGTAAATCAATTTTTAAAATGGAGTCGCCACTAATCGATTTGGGGTGGGTTGATTAGAAACCCAAGTGAAGTATCGGGAGAAATACTCACTCATGCGCAACCAGAGAAATTAGGATCGGGGACTTGATTATACTAATTAATCACTAATGCCCTTTCGGTACCTAATCTTGTTTAAACCCTAAGGCTTTTTTGGATTTTTGAGGTTTTTTTTTTCCATGCATTTGTGGAGGAAAAATATTTTTTGGGTCTTTTTTCTTTTTTTTTTGGACATAAAAAGCATTTTTTGGACCTTTTTTTATTTTCTGAAAATATAAATCATTTTTTGGTTTTTTCATGAAATTTTGACTTTTTTTTTTTTGGCATTTTTTGGAAAATATGGACATTTTTGATTTTTTTGATTTTTGGAAAATAAATTACTTTTTTTTTTTTTTTTTTATTTAAAATATTATTTTTATATTATAATATAAAACGAACCGGGTTGGATCCCGGGTTGGGTCCGACCCGCTTCATCCACCCGAGACACGGACGGGCCCGCGTGGCGGGCCCGACTCAAGTTTTTTTTTCTCCATTTTTCTTTTAATCGCGGCCCACAAATAAGGGACACCCATCCTCGGGCCCACGGAGATCGCCCATACGCAACGGCCCAACCGACCCTCGAGACCCGGACACCCGGCCCAACGACCCAACCCGGCCAAACCCTACCCGATTAGAAGGTTTCGCCCGGCCGGCTCGCGGCGCGACTCCTCTCTCTCCCACCTCTCTCTACTCGCGGCGCCTATGGAGACCGAAACCTCACGGGACGACGGCGACGGCGGCGGCGATGACGGGCGACGGAACCGCGACGCGGCGGCAGCGACTAGGAAGACAGCAACGGCGACGATGCGTCGAGGGCGATGGCGGCGGCTACCGTTACCCGTTTGCGGCAACGGCGCGGCGAGGCGATGAACGGTGGCGGCGACGGCCAGGGGGGGCATGTAGGTGCGGGTGACGATGGCGGGGTAGCGGCGCAGCGGCTCCTCGTTTCCGGATCCGGGCTGGCGTTGGCGGGTCGATCGCGGCACGAGCGTCGGGCGGGGACAAGAAGCAGCAGAGCCGCGGTTGCAGTAGTGGCGGAGAGCCTCCGGCTTCACAGATCTGGCATTCCCTCCTCCGGCTCCCCTCGCTCAGCCTTGATTTTCTCTCCCTCAGGCCAGATCCGAGCCTCCACCGGCCGGATCTGACCTTCTCGAATCGCTCGCCGCCGGCCTTCCCGAAGTCTCTCGGTGGAGGGTGGGCTGAGCTCGCGACTCGAGTTCTCTCGGAGCTCGCTCGTTGATTCCTCCCCCGAAGTCTCTCAGTGGGAAGATCTCGGAACTCGCTCGTGCCTTCATCGACGGAGGTGCTCCTCTATTTATAGGCGAGGAGGTCCGGCCGACGGAGGGACTCGGCTGCCGGTCTTTGGCTTGCCGACCGGACTCCGCGGCCGAACCGGTGTCTCATCTCGCATTAAAGGCGCGCATTGAAGGCGCATGCGCGTCGTCCTCTCCTTCGGCGGCCTACCTCCGTGCCTCTCCACCGTAGGCTGCCCTTGAGCGCGTCGCCGGCCACCGCGCGTGAGATGCGAGCCGTCGAGGAAGAAGAAGACGGGGAGGAAGAAGAGAAAAGGGGGGGGGCTCGCGAGAGGGAAAAGAGGGGAGGGGCTGCTTCTTTTTTTGCTTTTCTTTTCTTTTGTTTTGCTTTTTTGTTGTTTTTGTTATTTGTTGTTTTTTTTTTTGTTTTGTTGTTTTTTTTATTATCCGAAATGAAAAAATAAAAAAAAAACTTAATAAAAGAAAATTAACCTAATTAAAATTGAGGTGTCAACAGAGACTACCAAGCACTAAACAAGTTCACCGTTAAGAACAAGTATCCAATCCCTCTCATTGCAGACTTGTTCGATCAACTCGGGGAAGCTCGATGGTTCTCCAAGTTTGGATTGCCGAAAGGGATGAGCCAAAAACCGCGTGTGTAACCCGTTACGGATCATACAAGTTCCTCTTCATGCCTTTTGGCTTGACAAATGCGTTAGCCACATTCTGCACTCTTATGAACAAGGTACTTCATCCGTTCCTTGATCAATTTGTTGCAGTTTACCTTGATGATATTGTTGTGTATAGCCGAACACTCGAGGAACCTGTCAAGCATTTGAGTCAAGTTTTCCAGGTCCTACGAGCGAATAACCTATGCATGAAGCATGAGAAATGCACTTTCGCACAAAATAAAGTCCCTTTCCTTAGGCACATCATCGGGGGCGAACAAGTGCAGATGGAGGCGGCCAAGATACGTGCCATCGTTGAATGGGAGCCATCAACCAAGGTGACGGAACTGAGATCCTTCCTCGATCTCATGAATTACTATTGGCGCTTCATTTGGGGATATTTGAGCCTTACCATGCCACTCACGAACATGCTAAAGAAAGAGAGGCTATGGGAGTGGACGAACTGGTGTCAAGAGGCATTTGATCGGTTGAAGTAGGCCATGATCGAAGAACTAGTGCTCGTGTTGCCTGACCACGCCGAGCCCTATGAGGTAGAAACCGATACCTCTGATTTTGCTATCAATGGTGTTCTTATGTAGGATGAGCACATGGTTGCCTTCGAGTCTCAGAAATTGAACGATACTAAGCGACGATACACGGTCCAAGAGAAGGAGATTACTGCGGTGGTGCATTGCCTTCATACGTGAAGTACTATCTCTTGGGATCACGATTCATCGTGATGACTGATAATGTGGCCACGAGCTATTTTCAAATCCAGAAGAAGCTCAGCTCGAAGTAAGTTGGTGGCAAGACTTCATGGCCGAGTTTAATTATGCGTTGGAATACAAGTTCGAAAAGTCCAACTCCATGGCCGATGCCTTAAGCAGGAAGTGAAGCTGGCCAACATGATGAGTCGACCCAACTATCAATAGATTGACCATATCAAGGAGGGGTTGAAGCACGACCAAACGGCCCAAGCCCTCCTTCGATATGCCCAAGAGGGAGGGCAAGACAAGGTGATTTTGGTGCGAGGATGATCTCCTTTACACCAAGAGACAGCGACTCTATGTGCCGCTCCATGGGAAACTCAAGAAGGAGGAGATGCATAAGTGCCATGATTCTAAATGGGTGGGTCATTCGGGGATTCATTGCACCATGGCACTCATCAAGGATCAATACCATAGGCCACACATACAAGACGACATTGAAGCGTACATGCGGACATGTCTTGCGTGCCAACAAGACAAGATACAACAACGGTCACCAGCAGGACTCCTTAAACCGTTGCCTATCTTGGAATGTCCATGGGAAAGCATTTCTATGGACTTCATCATGAACTTGCCAAAGTCCGAAGGGTGTCAGACCCTTATGGTCATGGTGGATCATTTTTCCAAGTACACGACATTCATACCAGCCACAAAGGATTGTCCAGCCAAGGAAGTAGCCAAGCTATTCCTCAAGCATGTCGTTAAGTACTGGGGCGTACCACGCACGATCACCAGTGATCGTGATCCATGGTTCACCGAGCGGTTCTGGACCTAGTTCTTCAAGCTGCTAGGGATGAACCTCAACTTTTCCACGAGCTTGCATCCCTAAACTGACAGGTAGACGAAGAGGGTGAATGCGCTCCTAGAAATCTACCTTTGGCACTATGTGAGCAACACATAAGTGAACTGGGCACAGCTAATCGACGTGGCCCAATTCTCCTATAACTTGCAGCGAAGTGAGTCCACGAACCAAACCCCGTTTGAGATCATGACTGGGCAACAACCACCCACACCAAGAGCAATTGCCTCGGGATATCGAGGAAGCAGTCCCTCCGTGTACAAGTTTGCCAAAGAGTGGGATGAACATGCGAACTTGGCGCAAGCGTGCCTACATAAGGCCACAAAGCGCACAAAGAAATGGGCTAAGAAGAAGCGATGGCACATAGAATATTAAAGGACCTGGTGTTGGCCAAGCTACACTTGGTTCTTTGATACCGCAACGTGCACAAAGGACTTATTCATCACTATGAAGGCCCCTTTCGAGTGTTGTAACGGGTCAGGAAGGTTGCGTACAAGCTGGACTTGCCGGCCAAACTCGAGGTACACCCCTTATTACATGTGAGTATGTTGAAACTTTTCCATGCGGACGAGGAAGATCCGAATTGAGGTGAATCACAACAAGCACCCCTTGGAGCAAAAACCTCCTATGATCAGGACGTTGAATGCATCATGGCGGACCGCGTCATATGGAAAAGATATTGTGCGCCAAAGAAGGAGTATCTCGTCCAATGGAAGGGCCTTTCCGAGAGTGAAGCAAGTTGGAAACCATCCGAGACCTTGTGGTAGTTCAAGAAACACATCAATGCCTTCCATGTCACAAACGCTACAAGGGCATCGCCTAATTAGGTGGGGAAGATTGACACGGCCCACGAACGAGCATGATCCAAGACCGTCCGTGAAAGGTCTGTGTCCTGTACAAGGGCCAGCCCAAGAGTTGCCCACAATCGACCCGTGCACGACCCATGATCAATGCTCAACCAGCCCATGCACAACCCGTGACTACCCACTTGCTCATGTCAGGTGGCCTACACTTACTTCTAACACACGCCCCATAGGCTTTCCCAAGGCCTAGCCATTGAGTGGCCTACTTATAATAATGGCATACATTCAAACACAATCATTGCATCGGAGGGAAGATCAACGGATGAGATGAGACCTAAACTTGTATAAATAGGGGACCCTCCCCCTTATTGTATTCAGCTCATTCATAAAACAATACATTCATCCCTTGGTTCGTACAACCCCTTGTGTTTGAGCGTGTATGCGTGAGGCTGACTTGGGATAACAAATCCTAAGGCCGCATGGGTGTGGAATCGTTTGGAATTGACCGACCCATGACACAGGGCTCTTACTTGAGAAGCACGTATCCATGCACAACTGGAGATGCATGTATGCATGCACGACTTTGCTATTATTATTATTTTTTTTTTAGCTTTTAAAAAGTCGAATAATTCTTCTACCATTTCAGACCGTGTGTAGTTAAAATAAAACTATTCCGAAAATATCCCAATAAACCTTCTTCTTTTTTTGTTAAATGATGTGGTCTACATAATCAATTATAACTAAAAGAAAAAAGAAAAAAGATTTTTCACACATCACTTCAGCATGTTATCCTTTTTAGTAAATCGGTACCAAATTTAGCACGATTTATTTATCCAGCAAGTAAAAATGAACCCAAGTCCTTGTCTCCTGGATTTCCCAAGAAAACAGTACGTCCGAGTGGAGCACTAAGCACGCAGTTCGGTGATTATTTTTGTACCTAATTGTCGCGACCCAATTTTTCGAGGGGTGTAAAACACCTAGGGTTTGGCTAATGGATTGTTAAGCCTAGACTTAACCCGGGCTCTCACAAGCCATGACAATGATCTATCAACTTTTTTTTCATCATTCTTTTTGAAAAGCTCTTACAATGAGGGAATTTCCTAAAGGGAGCTAGAAAAATAGACATTCTAGTAAGATCAAATTTCCTAGACATGAATTGAAAAAAAAAATCCTCCAAAAAATTTTATTTTCCAAATGATTTATTGCATGGCAATTTCCCCATTTCATTCTTGAAAGGAATTAGATCAAATGACTATCCTGGATTGTCATGGACAGACCAAAAGCATGACAAAATAAATTGCATGGTATAGGGATAGAAAACTTACTTTACCAAGAAAAATCAACGGCAATCACATAGACATGCACATGGTAAGTGGCTCGATTTCTAATTTATAAGGCTTATCAAAGTGAAGCCACAAGGATGATCAGACTAGCCACGAGCGTGTGGACTATGTCGGGTCCTCATGACTCCGGCTTGGTCAAAGAGCCAACCCAGGTCGCGGGCATGCGGACCGAGGTGGGTACTCTTGACACCATGAAAGAAACTTCGGGATTGAGATGGGCGACTCGTACCGCGAGCATGCGGTCGGAGTGGTATCCATCTCAACATCATCCTAAATGATCCTATGCGGCCCAGGTCCGACGGCAAGCTGTGTGTGCAATAGTGTAGTGCTAGATGCAAGGCATGCACAACAGTTTATATCAAGCAACACTCCGTTCATGAAAATAAACCATACATTCCTACACCCTCCTGCAAAACAAAGGTTAACAAACACTTCCCCTTATACCTCCCATCCTGCAAGAACATTTAACACCTTAAATGTTAGGGGCGTACCTGGGATCCTCACTGCCAAACAAAAATATTTTTTTTCAAAAAGAAATTGGCCTAAGTCCACTAAGAGTTTTAACTCAAGTCCCCAGCGGAGTCGCCAAGTTGTCGCGACCCAATTTTTCGAGGGGTGTAAAACACCTAGGGTTTGGCTAATGGATTGTTAAGCCTAAACTTAACCCGGGCTCTCCCAAGCCCATACCAATTCACGACTTAAATTCAAGTTCTTAACATGCAATTTATTTTCAATTAGGAGTCGCCACTAATCTATTTTTGGTGGGTCAATTAGAAACCCTAGTAAAGCAACGAGAGATTTACTTTACTCCTACGAACCAGAGACTAAGGGTACGGGGACTTGGTTACGTTAGATTTCTCTAATGCCCTTTCGGTACCTTTCTTTTTATTTTGAAAAATGTTTGGCAAGCAATTTGGATTGATTTTAAATCTATTTCCCTAACATGTGAGGTGTTCATGCAGGTGCACAAACCACCAATTTAACACCCAAGAAAAAGAATTAAATATTGCAGACTTACCTCAAAGTTAACGAAAAGCATCTCATAGTGTTAAATTAAAATCCACATCAACCCTAGATATGGTTTCTAATTAACATGCAATTACTCAATTTTTGTTTTCTCTTTCCAACGAAAATGTAGTCAATATGCAATGCAATGCAATGCAATGCTTCTAATCTAATATGAAATGATATGGCATGACAATATGACATAAATAAGCATGCAGTCTATTATAAAGAAATGCAATTTAAATATGCAATTTAAATTAACCAAATGACCTAATTCTAATGACATGCAATGCGATGCGATGACATACAAAATTATTTCAACTAAAATGACATGCATCATGCAATTTCATATGTGAGCTATATGTCATTTATTATGTGACCCAATCTAATGACAGGCAATTTCTAATTAGAAATGAACCTAACAATAATCACTAAATGACGTGCATTTCATGAATCTAATTCTATGTGACATGGGCATTTTTATTTTCCTAACAAAAACATGCAATTTATCTAGGAGAGATTATCTACCTATAAACATGCAATCCTAACATGCAATGATGTGCAAAAAATGCCCTAATTCAACATGATATATGCATGATGACATTTTGTGCTTTTATTAATTTTGAAATTAAAATTTCTCATGCAATTCAAATAATGATAAAACTAACATCCTAAATGAATGTGTTTTCTTTTTTGGTTTTCTTTTCCATGATTCAAAATAAAGTTCTTATTCTAAATATAAAAGATAAAAACCTAATCCTAATTCAACATTTTTTGGATTTTCTTATTTAAAATTCGATTGACTCAACCAACTTGACGATAAGCAAATCAAACAAGATGAGATTGATATCCAAAAATTGACGAACCATATCTCGCCCATAAGATTGGGTTGGCCAATTTTAAATTAAATCGCAAATCGAATCTCGGGCTTGAGATTAGATTGTCAATTTTTGTAAGGGATTGTGAGTCGATTTCGGCGCGAAAATCGGACTATCGATCCCTAGCTTGAGGAACTATTTCATGTTGGAATATCAGTCACATATTAAGGAACAATTCCACTAAAACAGAATATTAAAGAAATAATAATAAAAATAATAAAAGAAAAACTACCTGATCTGATTTTTCTTTTTCTCTTTTTCATTTGTTTTTGAACGGTGGCTTGGCAGCTCGTGGTGGAGGTTGGTGAGCAGCGATGCGGGTGGGTCACAGCCAATGAACCTGCGAAAGTAGAAACTTCAACGGATTGGTTTGAAGAGAAGATCAACGCTGGCTCGAGCTTGGCATCAACGTCGACGGGCAACTCGTGAACCGTGGTGGTTTGCAATTCTCAGTGAGTGGCCAGCAATAGGGACTCAGTGTGAAGCTGTCGGCGGTATACATGGTGGATAGGGCTCACGGGGAGGTAGCGGTACATTATGCCATCTATTCTTCTCCCCTTTGTCTATAGTCGTCACGCATCCGAATTCTTTGAGATCTCATTGCCAAAAAACGTTCTTTTGCTTGCATGAAACAAAATCACAAAGCCCACAAAATGTTATAGTAAAATATGGACAAAACTTAAAAAAGAAGAACAACCCACCACTCAGAATTATTCAAGCGAGATTCTATAATATCTCTTTTTGACCGTGGACTTCAAGCTCGCAAGCGGTGGCCGCGAAAATACGACGAGATATTTACGCCGATCAGCAGATATTGGCCTCTTTGAACTTCGACGAAACCTGCAAAGAATATATACGAACGAAGCGCAAAAGCCTGTTTGGTGATTGTCGGTGAGTCAGAAGAAAACACTTCAGGGCATCACCAGGCCAGATGAAACTTGCAGGAGTCTTTGCTAACTCCGAACTAGGCTGTAGTGGTTCAAGCGTCCCTGGGGTGCATTGGCTCGTGGTATAGCAAAAGCAGCGGATCGTGGATCGTCGGGGATGGGGGCTGCTCTAGTGATTGGTCTCTGTTGAACTAGGTTCGTCGAGGCCTGGTCACGACGGTAGGAGGTTGGCACCAGATCAGCAGCTCGTCGCAAAGGCAAAGAGGTCACAGTAGCGAATCCATCGTCGCTGCAGGGGGCGACGTAGCAAAGACGTGTGTCCACGGTAACTCCGGCGGCTAGGGTGTGGCGCTGTAGCAAAAGGCCTCGCACAATGTGGGGCTCCTCGACTTGGCAGAGAGAGTTCCTTCTCTTTTCTCTCTCTCCCGTGTATATCTCTAAACGCCGCTCACCAGTCCTCTCTCTCTCTCTGCAGACCAGTCGCTTTTCTCTCTGAATTTTTTCTTTCAATATAGCCGAATGTCTCAATTGCATGGCCCCCCTTTTTCTCTAAACCCTATGTACACACCCTTTTATAGGCCAAGACAAAAGGCAATCCTTTTGTGAATATTTTATCCGACGAAAAGATTGTCTATAACCTCCTAATCACCAAAATATTTTATTCTTCTTATCTCCTAAATATTTTCTATTGATTTTTAAAGATAAGATCATAACCCCGATTTTCTTAAATTCCGAAAATCCTCATTTCAAATCTCAATTTCAGAAGATGGGCTTGGGCCAATTTGTACTATTCATGGGCTTAGTCTGACCTGTTAATTTAAACTCAAAAACACCAACTCAACCCATCCGCCACCGGTTCAGTAAATAAAATGCAAAATATGCAAACTAAATGTAGCTATGCAATTAATATTTTTTTTTCAGGGATAAAATTAACCCCTAATTTTTTATGCAATAAATGACTAAATGGATTGCCAAAATTTAGGTGTCAACACTAGTCATCGTTAAAAAAGACTGAAATTTTCCAATTGCAATGAGTCATGAGTATGTTCTAGATTTTGGTCGAATTTGAACCTCTGTGGGGGTTTGTTACTTTGACGGTTGTTACTAATCTTTTATTTTGACCTAACATGGCCTCTTTTATCTCCGTTTTTATGTTGGAAATATGGACACCAACCCAGAAAAAATGCAGCATGTCAAATAAAGTTCAGGCTTAAATGCAGCATTGTCCCTAGACCAAGTGAGTAGGGATATACACCATGCCAATGGGATACTCGGACAATCCTTAAACATCCCAAAGATGAGATGTGCATTTGGGACATTAGGAACATGTGAATACATGTGAATTCATTCTTGTGGAGTGCATCGACCAATGTATCTTCGCAATCACAATATCTTGAACAAAAGGTCAAACCCTTTCTCTCACAAGGATTCCTCAACAATTGATCCTTCCACATGACATTTGCTGCTAGTGTGTATAAAGGATATGAAGAGACCACTAAATTGATTGAAGGATTGCCTTCAATAAAATACATGTATTTAATTGCACCCATGTATCAAGCTTGCTCCATCTATCACGTGCACCATAATGATAGCAAAGAACCCGAGAGAAAAATCCAAGTTTGATCTCGTTCCGAAAAAGATTATGCAGATCTAATAATCCCTTGTCTCATATGAGAAATGCTATTTCTCTGGTTTCATGGAGTGAAGAAAGACACCAATTTTAACTTTTTGAAGTTCACCATCGTTAGAGTTTAACATGGAACTTTCAAAGCTCACATGTTGAATTTAATGGCATTTGTTGACAAGTCTTGTGCATGACGTCGCGCGTGGAATGGAGATAAAAAGGCCACGTGAGTCCAAAGCAAAGACATGTATTTGCCGTCGGTGAGAATATATTAGGTGCATTTAATATACAACATAGGATGATTTAGTAAATTATATACGGATCGACACATATGACAAATCCGAGTCCACCTGCCAATTGAACCATCAAAATTTCTCTCTCTCCGTTAACGCTCTGTTACGGAAACTCTCCTTGCTAACCTTTACTCTCTCCTCCCCTCTGTTTCTGCGCGACTCTCTCTCTCTCTCTCTCTCTCTCTCTCTCTCTCTCTCTCTCCTCCCCTCCGTTTTTGTGTGTGACTCTCTCTCCCCCTGGTCTCTCGCTACTTCTCTTTTCTTTCCACTTGGATCTGCCATGGCTCGAGCTCGAGTGACTCATGGCTGCTTCAGGTTGAGGAGGAATGGCATGCCTCTAGATGCAACAATGAATGGTGACTCAGAGGGAGGTCGAGTGGTTGAGGAGTGTGGAGACTGCGTCAAGCTTCGTTTGCGGTGAGACGGCTTGAGGCCAAGCTCGAAACTCAAGTGGCTGAGGCTACTCTAAGCTCCAGGTTTGAGGCCGAGCTTCATGGCCAAAGTGGCCATGGATGAGTGCTGTCCATGGCTGGTCACGAGCGTCATCCATGTTGGATGGGAAAAAACGATACTCAGGGATCAATAGCATATCCAAACGACGCCGAGGACAGCCATGGATGAGCGTTGGCGTGCTCATGAACAGGGTGTCCATGGCTGGTTGGTGACGCTGCAATCCACATCCCAAGCGTCGTCCATGGCCTCAAGGCAAAATAAAAAAAGAAAATGGAGAGAGAAAGAGCTTCATTGAGCGTGGGACGGAGCTTAACGGCGAGGAAAAGGGTCGTTTAAATATTTTAAAAAATCTAGCGTGTGGGCCCAATTCGACACATATCAATTTCTGAGTAGTTTATTGTACCATCCTATATGGCATATTAAATGCACTCAATATCTTTTGGGAGAGGAGAGATTGGGAGCTGACAGGTGGTCCCGAATTTGTCACGTGTCGACTTCTCTATGGTCTTACATTTTACCTACGTGCATAGTAAAACCTACCCAATATTTTCTCGCCCAGTAGGGACATCTAATAATCATCCCTGAGTAATTAGGGATGATTTGTGAAATGGCCTGAGCATGTTGGGATTTACGCTATCCTAGTGGAAGACTAGTATGCTCCTCCACAAACATCCCAGTGATAATACATGCGTATGGGACATTAGAAAACATGTAAATTCATCATACCATTCCTAAATATTTAATCAACTAATGTATCTTCGAGATTAATATATTTAGAACAAAAAGTCAAACACTCTCATAATGTATCCCTAGACAATCAATCCTCCACATAACATTTGTTGTGAACATCTTACTTGAACTCCGTTAACAATCCATTACATATAGCTCAAACTTGTATGCATGTGAAAAGGACAAGAAGAGACAAAATTGAGGGAAGGATTACCTTCCAATAGGATACATTTATCTAGATTGTGTTGATGCAATTACAATTAAGAATCCGGGAGAAAAGATCTTTTTCATATGACTAATGTTGCGATCTAATCTCGAGTGAACCACCTAGAGTTTGGCTAATAGATTGCTAAGCCTAAACTTAACTCGAACTCTCCCAAGTCCATATCAATTTATGATTAGGTTCAAGTTTTTTAACATTGAAATGATTTTTCAATTAGGAACATGGAAATGATTTTTCAATTAAGAGCCGCTGCTAATCTATTTTTGGTAAGTTGATTAAAAACACAAGTAAAGTAACTGGAGATTTACTCTACTCCTGCGAACCAGAGATTGTGAGCTCGGTAATTTGATTACGTTAGATTTCTCTAACGACTTTTAGATAAACATCTCTTTTATTTTTGAAAAAATGGTTTGGCAAGTAGCTTGATTTCAATTTATTTCCTTCATATGTGAGGTTATCATGCGGGTGTGCAAACCACTAATTTAACACCCAGATAAAACAGTGCAATTGCAGGACTTACCTCATGGCATCGAAAACATCTACGGTGTTAGATTAAAATTCACATCGGCAATTCTAGATATGATTTCTAATTAACGCACAATTACTTTATTTGTTTTCACTTATTTAATGAGAATCATGTTTTATGCAATGCATGCTACTAATCTAATATTAAATGATATGACATGATATAACATAAATTATATGACATAAGTGAAATATTTTGTGTTTCCTTAATGAACGTGTAATCTATCAAAATTATCCGACCAAAAAAAAATCTATCAAAATTAATTTATTCTAAGATAATTTTTTGGTATTTTCTATGAAACTCGAAATTAGAAAATCACGAAAATTATCTAACCTGATTAAGTTATCACCCAACTCACATTAAGAATTAGGTTAGGCTAAATCTTAATTTAAATTAGGATGTTATCTCAACTTGGTAATCCTTATCCTAAAATGTAATCCATCTAAAAACACTTATCTAAACTTATAAAAATTAAACATGCAATTTTATCCTAATATATAATAACGTGCAAAAAAAAAAAAATGCCATAATTCTAGTTTTTTTTTCCTTTTTCTATTCTATAAAATTCGAAATTAAATGTGCAATTTAAATTTTAAAAAAAAAAACTAACATCCTAAATGAGTGCCTCTTTCTTGGATTTTTATTTTTTAAAATTCAAAAAATTGAATTTCATATTCTAAATATGCAAAATAACCCTAAAACAAGCAATGAACTTAATCTAACTTTTTTTTTTTTTGGATTTTTTTTTATGGCAACAAAATTGAATCAAACGATAACAAATTTGGCAAAATAAAGTTGATATCCATAAATTAACGAATCATATCTCGCATTGAGATTGGATTAATCAATTTTAAACAAAATCACGAATCAAATCTCGAATGTAAAAATCGGATTGGCGATTTTTCCGTGGGAGTACGAGTCAAATTTCGAACGCAAAAATTGAACCGTCAACCTTATGCGCATGAGAAATTAAGGATTAAATTTAAAATGTCACTCGAATTGCCAATATCAGTTGGGGATTTCAATGATACATCATGGAATATCTCAAATAAAGAAACAAAACATTAATAAAATGAAAAATCTACCTAATTTGAATTTCGGCTTCCTAATCGAGCTTAGCAACCGGGCTCGTGAATCGCGATGGACGCTCGGCGTGGCTCGAGGACAGGCGTCGGCTTGGCTGAAGGGGGGGAACGCCGGCGTCCGGAACTCCGGCGAGGGAACAGCAGGCGCGCGGCGAGGGAGATCGGGTTGCTAGTGCTCGGACGGAAGCTGCAGGGGACGGGGGAGCAGTGGCGCAGCTGCAGGCGTCGGGCTCGCGGGTCGCTGACGGGGCGGCGGTGCGAGCTCGCGGGTGAGGGGAGCCCCGGCGGTGGCGGCAAGAGTGGCAGAGGCGTCGGGTCGTCCCGGGTTGGCACGGGCTGCAGGCTTCGGGCTCGCTGGTCGCTGAGGTGTGGCGGCCGGCTTGAGCAAGGGGCGCAGACGGACGGGCTGAGGGACAGCAGCAGCGGCGTCGTGACTGGGGGCAGAGGCACGGCAAGTTCGGTCTGCTGGAACGGTGGGGGTGCTCGCGGCTTTGCTGGCAGATCGGCGGTGGCGAGCAGAAACAGGGGCTGCCGTCGCGGAGGACGGTAGGCGGAGGAGGCGCGGCAGAGACTCGGCTGCGCTCAGGCGAGGGGACTCGGAGCGGTGGTGGCCGGCAGCAGCGACGGGGGCAGGGGTGCGGAGACGCGGCGTCGTGGCTGGGTCACGGGCGGAAGGCGGGCGAAGCGGCAGCACGAAGAAGATGAACAGTGCTACTTCCTCTTTTTTTCTTTTTCTCCCTGCTGGCCGCATGTCCCTTCACTGTTGCTGTCCCCTCGCGTCTCTCTCTGCCGTCTTTATTCTCCTGCTGGCTTTTTTCTTTTTTTGTCAAAAAGAACACAAAAAGAAAGTTTTTCCCTTTCATTTGTGTTGTTTTTTTTTTTGACCTAAAAACCGAGAAAAATACCCCTCTCCTCTGCGGTGTAGCATCCTATTTATAGGTGAGTGGACTAGAGTTTTAAATTAATATCCACGAAAATTTTTTCCGAACACAATATTTATTCACCGATTTTATCACATATTGATAAGGATTTAAGATTGTGATATAATTTTTCTCAAATCCCAAATTTTACAAAGTTGAGCTCGCAATATTTTTTTTGTCACACTTGCTATATCCAATGATATTGAAAATCCCCATCATATCCCGGAAAATTTTAAATTAATATTTCTCACAAGATAATTTTTGGTCATAAAAAAAACGGGCTTTAGCCAATTTGCTCAATCCAACCTATCAATTTAAAGCTTAAAACCACAAATTCAAACTCATCTGTCACCAATCTAATGTAAATGCAAATTTAAAAATGCCCCTAAAAATATATGCTACGCAATTTAATTCTATTTTTTTAGGGGTTAAGAATTAATCCCTATTTTTTTTATAAATAAATGACTGGGTCACCAAAATTTAGGTGTCAACAACTAAAAAGTAATGCAACACGATCTTGGAATTAATCAAGCCACCAGGTCTTGAAACATGGATCTCTAGAGAATGCCTATAACTCACAAACCACTGTCAACACTTGTTTCGGCATGAGTTCTCTTAAATTAAAGGGAGAAGATATTACATTACGGCGTGACCATCACGACTCTTATACCTTTGCCTTGCCAAATGTTTTCGACAAGTTCTCGAGTTGTCTACGATCCTCAACCCTATTAAACTGGAGTTGGAGCAGATCTCTCAATTAAGATATTATATAATTATGTATATTAATATGTGGTTTTGTATTTTTTTATTGGTCTTGATTTGTTAATTTAGATAGTTATTATGTAAAACATGTACTCTTCATTTGATGTTGTACAAAATATTACATTTTTCTATTATTATAATTCTCAATGGATGAAGAAAAATCAATTCGTCCATAAGGAGGGCCAAGTTAGTTTACTTGTCTAGCTACCCAAAACGTCATTAGCAGACGACGCCATGACGTTGCTTCCTTAAAGATGACCCAATGTTTCACCTTTTAGTTATTGTTGGCACAGTGATTTTTGAACTCGATAAGGATTGCTCAGTCAACCATGCAACGAGGGGATAATTTTTGCGACGAGAAACACGCATGCATGCATTGACTATAGGAGTCTCCGGAGACAATTATTCGTTCCTGCCGATATTGAGAATCCGACCAATTTGCTTAAAAATTCTAAATTTATTATATTTTTGTCAATTTAATCATAAATCTTTTAAGTTTGCAAATTGAGTTATAAACATTTTCATTTTTTACCATTTTAGCTATAAACATTTTCAATTTTTGCCAATTAAACCATTCGACTAATTTTGGCCAAAAATTACTAACATGAACCGCCGATGTTGACGTGGTACCTTTTTAATAATATTTTGAAGTATTCTATAGTTTTTTTTTTTTTTGCAACCATGCCTATGGCTAGCGAGAGTTGGTCGGCAACCCTTGTCGGCCCTGGATCCAAAAACCCAAAAATAAAGCCAAAAAAAAAAAAAAAAAAAAGAGAGAAAAAATCATGTAGAATGGAGTAGTAAAGCTTTAGTCCAACTCTTCATGTGAGAGCGAGAATGACAACAAGTGAGAGATAGAGGGTGCGTTTGTTTGTGTTTGTTCAAAAATTGTTGTAGGGAACAGATTTCCGAGAATAAAAAACTGAAACACGTTTGGTAAATTTGTGTTCTTTTTTTGTTTCTTTTAATTTTTTAATATTTTTATTTTATTTTTCCTTCTTTTTTCTTTCTTTTTCTTTTTTTTCTTTTGGCCGGCTCGGCCGACGAGGGTTGGCAGCCTTGCCCAAATTTGGCGAGGCCGAGCTCACCTAGCCACCGGTCGCTTGGCGGTGGCCCGGCGAGGCTAGTGGGCCGGGCAAGCTCGCCCGGCCAAGGCGAGGCCGAGCCTTGCCCGCGCTGCGACGCTCGGCCTCGCCGTGGGCCGGCGACGCTTTGGCAAGGTCGTCGGCCCTCAACAAAGCATTCTTTGGCCCTAGGCGGCCGGTCGTCGGTCATGGCTGAGGCCAGCGATCGGCCAAAGAAAAAGAAGAAGAAAGAAGAAGAAAAAAAAGAAGAAAAAAATAGGAGGAAGAAAATTTGTTTTTAAAAATTGTTAGAAACAATAAACAAGTTTTTTTTCTTATTTCTATTCCAATTTTATTTCCGGGAACAAAAAAAATAGATTTAAAACAAAAATGCAAATAAATGCGTTTTTTTTTTTTTTTTTTTTTTATGGGAGCGAACAAAAAAGTAGAATTTTTGTTCATAAAAAAAAAAAAAAGCACAATTATGCACACCCAAAGAGTGATGTCTGAAAGTGAGAGATAAAGAGAGACAACCTCAAGTTTTTCTTGAATGTAGGGATATTCCGTTTAGAATGAAGTAGTAAAGCTTTTGTCCAACTCTTCTTACCTACTTTTTTTTTCTTCTTTTCCGTTGCTCTAAGTTTGCTATGACCACGTCTCAAATTTAGATTATTATACAGTTTATTGAAGGCGGAGTCCAAATTCCACAATTCTTAGAAACTTCAGCAGCTCGTGAAGTTGACCAAAAAATAATTAGATTCACTTTTTTGGGACAAATCTTTTTTCCCTTCTTTCTTTTGATTTCAATTGTAACAAATTATTGTTCTTTTCAAAAATAGTTAAGGGCTACAGCCACCAAGACTTGGTTATGTGGAGGCCAATGAAATACCTTGCAAGTAGGGGTGTCAAGAAAACCCGACCCAAACACGAAACAAGTATAATACATGTTTCGGGTTCGAGTAACAAATCTAAAACAAGCAAAGAAATTTGTTTTGGGTTTGGGGTCAGGGACATTGTTCAACCCCGGAACGCATTAACTCCAAACTCCAAACAACCCGTTTTTGGCCGCCAAACAGTCAAACACAGTAACACATACCTTCTCCTTCTCGGCTCCGCCTTCTTCTCCGACGATTGTTGTGCCTTTGCTCACGACTGCCAGTTCGGCCTCTCCTCCGATCGACGCGCCTCCGCCTCGCCGTCGCCGTCGCCGTCACCACCCCTCGTCTCAACGCCGGAACCCTAGCCGCCGCCGAATCAGTCAATCGTCGCCGTCTGTCGCTGAAAACCCGTGAGGTCCGTGCTTCCATCGATTTCTTGATCAGCAAGGAGCTTCGGCGTCCTTCTTCTTTGTTGAATTTTCCTGTTGATTTTTTTCCGAATTCGATTGGCTATGGTGGTGGTAAAGGAGGAGGCGGGTGCTCTTTTAGGGCTCTGTTTGAGGTCGCGCTCTTCGTTCGAGCTTGCTTCTTTTTTAGCTGCGCAGGGCTCGAATTGTTTTCCTTGGGAGCGCTTCGGTCTCTTTCTGTGGAGAATTGGCTCTTGTGGTAGGCTGTGCTGGGAGGGTGGGGGGATTGGATTGGTCCTTACTACGCGTCTGGAGTCGCGTCATGCGGGGTTTCGAGTTCTCGAAAGAATGTCGAGAAACGATGCGCCGTCTTTTTAAAGCAGTTCGAATTCTTGCGGCGGATGGGTTAATCCGTCTTTTTTTATTTTTTTGGCTTCTGTTTGGAAGGAAATCTTGGGACTCTAGGCTGAGCTAAGGTAGTGATGTAGGAATTCGGGAGTTTATGCGGTCTAGCCGTGTTTCGGTGTTGTTCTTAGCATGTGGGCTAGCCTTTGCTGGTGATGGGGGTAATAATAGTTAACCCCATATGATCTTAGAGATGTTGCGAAGACTTGCTATATTGAGTGGTGGATGAAACCAGAGGTTCTGTGATGTAGATATTTTAGTGCACGAGTTGCAAACAAGGTTCAGGACACTTTGAAATTACTCTGTGCGGGAGAGCTGTTGGTGTTGATACACTGCTCTGTATCTTGAAAGGACTCCATCCATCATAAACAAATTATCCATTGTAATTTTTTTAATCACACTAGTCTTGAAAGTTCTTCCAGATATGCTTTTTAAGTTTCCAATTCCATAATTTGCATGGTGGTGTGGAAACTGAAAACCTTCCCATGAAAAGATGGTCATTCCCACAAAGGCATATTCTTTCACCACTGATTTAGATGTTAAATATGGCTGATCTTTGAACCTCTTGTACTGTCTTTTTATAAGTTATTTGTTGGAAAAAAAACTTCACATTCTGGTTCATGTGTAAGAATGTCTTTCCACTCATCGCTTCAATTGAACTTTTGTGTTCCCACTGAAATGGGTTTCCATGTGAACTATGAGAATTAACAGAAATTCTTATTATTGGAGCAATTATCTTGTTTTTTGTTCCATTATGTATCTTTCTCCTTCAAATATGTCAGTCGGCATCTTATTATTGGAGCAATTATCTTGTTTAGCCAAACTGGACAACAATATTTTGATGAAAAATCAGAACTAGACAAGTACTTAGAGGAAGCATTGTGGTCAATGTCTGTTCTTTTCAGGATCTATCAAAACCCAGTACTTCTCAGGGCTGCCTCAAATGCCTTTTGGACTTCTTGTCATGTTATATAAAAAAATTCTCTGATCTTTACAATCTGGCTGAAGAGGAGCTTAATTAGTTCATTCCATGCCCGTGCTGCCAATGCAGCCGATGTTGTCCACCTTGTTTGACATTAGTGCATTAATTAGGCTTTCCAGTTTGATTTATTACCCTATGGTGTCACCAAAATCGTGTAAATGAGTAATTGTTCTATATTTAAAGTTTGGACACAAATGCGATATAAAAATTGTCTGCTATTGAATGCAGATTTAGTCTTACACCTTCTCTCAGTACTTCGTATTGTTAAGAACACATGTCATGTCAAGGGGGGACTTGATCGATAATTTTTTTCATTAATTGGACCCCCCGGCACTAAATAATTTCTGTATTTTCTCATAGAGTCAATGAGAAAAACAAAAGTAGGTAGTTTCCATCCCAACCCGAACCCCAGAGAAAAGAAAGGTGTGAAAAATAAAAAATAAAATAAAAAAAATAAAGTGGGAAACCCAGCAACCCGACCCACCCAGAATTGACCCGAATTTTCGATGCGGGTCTAATGTGTTTCGGGTTGGGTCATAGTGTGTGACCCTTGTGATTCGGGTCGGGTCGGGTCAGGTAACAACAAAACCCAACTTGATCCGACCCATTGACACTCCTACCTGCAAGTCCTATAAATTGGTTGGGTCCAATTCTCTGGTCCCTGACTTGATGTAGTTTGCGCGCCATTGGTGGTATCATATATGTTGAACATAAATAATGGAAAAAGTTATTCTATTAAAGTTGTGTATATATATATGTCGAGTTTGGGATCTGATGTCAATTGATAGAATAATAATATCTTAAGACTTTTCAGGACAATAATTGAATTGTACAGTCGTGGAAATTGAAATATTTGGCACCATGGTCTATCTCGTTCATTAATGGGTGCTTGTACATTAGCATATCTAAGTCTCTATCGACGTTGACAGGCTTTCACCCATTCAACATGGAATTATTCGATATAGATTTATCCAAGTCAACTATACAACGCTCTTTTTTAGATAAAATTACCAAAAGCAAGTTCTAAACCTACTGTATTTGTATCAATTAAGTCGTAAGATTTTCAATTATATCAATTCAGTCATAAACTTTTTGATAATTGCCGACATAATTCATCCGGCCCTCGCCTCTAGTCAGCCATGGTTACCAGCAAAGGAAGAAGGAAAAAGAAAATGAAAGAAAAGAAAATTAAAAATTAAAAAACGTGAAATTTTTTTTTAAAAAATGGATTTTTTCAAATTGCAAAATTTCGGCTTGGAATGGTTAGTTGCAAAAAAAATTTAAAAAATAAGGCGAAAGAAGGATTGAGTTAGTTGGAATGGTTTCATCTGGAACAATGACATCCTACCTCGATATCAATTCAACCTTTGGCTCATTACCAAGCGAAGGTTGCCTACTCAATCCCTACTCATGGCCCATGGTATGATTGATGATGCATCCTGCCCTTTCTGTGAAGAGGAGTATGATTCTATTGATCATTTATATTTTGGATGTCGCATTACGTCGCGTATTGCCTTCTTTTGGGCGACTAGGTGCGGACTCCCTTGGAGTAACAAGCCTTGGGAGGATATGCTAACTTGGGCCACCACCTTCCTTGCGGGTAAGGAGTTCCACAAATGTATTGCCCGTTTTTTCTTTGGTGCGTTTTGTCACATCATCTGGAAGAATATGAATGATATCATTTTCAGGGGTGAGCCCGTCTCTATCTCGACCATGAAGAAGCACCTTTTCAAAGTTGTTTAAGATAAAGCTCTCACCTACAGGAATGTGGACTACTCCACTAGAAACAGAAAATTACAACTGTACTGGGAGTTAGATCCCTCCATCTTCTCCTCTGCTGTTTGATCTCTAGCTGGTTAGGCCCTTGGTATTTTTTGGTCGTGCCAGTGCCTCTTGTACTGGTTTGGTTCTTTTGCTTGCCGATTGGCTTTCTTCTATCAGCTTCCTTCCACTCTCTATGAGCATGTTCATTGAGAGTGTAAGTTTTTTAAAGTCAAGGGTTGTATAGTTTTCCTTCCCCCTTATATCTATTTCTTACCTTACCAAAAAAAAAAAATTAAAAAAAATTAAAAATTAAAAATTAAAAAACGTGGATGTTTTCAAATTGCAAAAATTATTTATGTGAGCGCCAACTGTGCCATGTAGGATGACCAGTGGGCATGATTAGTATCTATATCAACAATTTCCTATCAAAATTGGTTAGTGAACTTAATTGGCAAAATTTGAAAATATTTAGACTCAATTGATATAGTTGAAAAGTTTATGATTGAATTACGTGATGCAATAGATTTATGATTTTTTAAAAAATAAATTTCCCATCTTTCTTGAGCTGCTCATAGACTTGTCCGCATACTTAAATAATTTACTACCAGAAAAATTAATACACACACATGACTCTCTTTGTTTTTGGCTTCTAGAGAAGTCCAATAATTTTTAAACTCAAATATTTGAAAAATTATAAAAAGATTATATGAGAACTATTGTGGCAAATGAAAGGTTTCAAGTGCTTACAATTTTTTTTTAAAAGTCCAAATTATGTGCATAAATATTTAAAGAAACTTTTAACTGTTTAAATAGTCACCGTCGAAAGAGGCTGAAATTTTGCAATTACAGGACGAGTCATGGAATCGTAGCGAGGAGGGGTTTTGTACTTTGCTTTGGCCTAACATGGCCTCTTTTATCTCCGTTCTATGTTATAAACGTGGACACCAACAGCAGAAAAATCAAGGCACGTACAACAAAAGTTTAGACTTAGACCAAATAATAATGGTTCCACGGACCACGTCATGCACAAGACCTAAGCAAAATATAATCTTCTATGCATGTGTAATCAGATTAATGTCGAGTCGTTGAGGGTTGTTTTAATACCGTCAATCAACGTGGTTATAATCAACACGCAAGTTTCAAAGCTTCGAAAATTCCAGGTTAACTTTAAGTAATGGATTCTAAGCGCGGAATCTCATCACTTACCTTGAAGTCTTCCTTGACTACAAGAAACCATGTAGATTGGAATAATTTTCCGTTGTATGTTTCAATAGTCTTGAAATTTCGAAGGCTATTATCTTTTTAACGATTTTCGACCGTCATCAATTTGTAACTGTTTTTATTTGCCATTACTTTATTACGGTTTTATACTTCTAACGGGGTTGGAGTAAATCTCTCAATTAGACAAATAAGAAAATAATCAAATCTCAATCACCTCTCATTTCGAGCTTCTAATTAAAGATAAGAGATTTCTCAAGCCCTAATTAGTCAACTGGACTATTAGAGATATATTTTTAAAATATTTTATGATTCTATATATTATTATATGGTTCTATATATTTCCTTTGATTTGGCCTTGATTTGTTACTTTAGATAGTTATTATATAAAGCCTATAAATAAGCTCGTGTATTCTTTATTTGATGTTATACATAATATTACATCTTCCGGTCATTATAATTCTCAACTTGGATGAAAAAAAATCAACTCCTCAAAAGTAGAACCTAGTCAGTTTACTTGCCTAGCCGCCGAAAACATTATTAGTAGACTACACTATGACGTTGCTTCCTTGAAGGTGATTTGATTTTTGACCTTTTAATTAATGTTTTTTTGGTCGAAAACCTATTAATTGCACCTTTTTATTACTGTTGGCATGGTGATTTTTGAACTCGACAAGGACTGCCTAGTCAACCATGCAAAGAGGGGACAATTTCTATGACGAGAAACACGCACGCATGCATTGACTATGGGAGTCTTCGGAGACAATTATTCGTTCTTGCCGACACTGAGGACCCGACCTCCATGATTTGGCAATTTGCTTTTGCGTTCATAATCTAGAACGTGGAATTTATGTCACACTATTATGATCCTCAAGCGTGCGCACATTCCTCACTAGTCGATAAATATTTGCGACTTTCCAAGATGAGTCGCAAACCTTTTCATTTTAATGCACATGTAGAAGCGAAACAAATACCCCTGATAATAAACAGCATGGGATAGGAAAGCAGGGCAATATTTCATAACATCACACTCTTATAAATAACGGAGTTTATGTACAAAACGAGTCTGGTCAAAAGCCTACAAAACATTGGTTCTAAAAAAAAAGCTATCCTACGACATACTAGTCGAACACATATGCCGATCCTTCGAACTCCACCTCCATAGACTCAGGGGCTTTGGTCTTCCACGACTACTATCTAGGGACTTGAAAATGGTTATACAATAACCAGTGAGACAATGTCTCAGCAAGTCCACCCCCTAAACTCCTATTAGGAAGAAAATACGCCTCAGGGCGCTCTAGTCACACAACCATACAATTAGGACAGAAGACTTACCTCGCCTCGGTTCCTTCCTGCACGTCAGCACAACTCATATCACAACTATATGCTTATAGCACTATCACACATCAATTGGAATATCTAAATCAATCACTGCTCACACGAGCAAAAATTACCGTTACACATCAAAGCAAGAATTACAATTAAATCACAGCTCACACAAGTAAGAACTACCAATACACATAAAAGCAAGAATTACCGACACACGTCGATCCATCAATTCAACTCAACATGCGTTTCAATTAATGAACTATTACTACCCACACAAGCAGTTTTATCCGACACACACTGGGGAAGAATAATAACTACTGACACACGCCGGGGTTAAGTAATATCCACCGACACATGCCGGGATTAAGTAATATCCACCGACACACGCCGGGGTTAAGTAATATCCACCAACACACGCCAGGGTTAAGTAATATCCATAATCGTCACTCAATTGCATAATCCAACAAGCAATTGCATAAACTAACCACACCACCTTTAAGATCAGTACGAAATTCTAACAAATGGCTCTCCTAGGTATAATTTTCGAAAAATATTAATTAATTAACAATTAAATAAATTCCGAAAATTAATTTAATTTAAAAAATAAATAATATAATTTACATAATATTTAATTTAAATAAATAACATAATTAATTAAAAATATAATCATGCTCACACTAATCTAATTGCATAATTAGACTAATTAATCAATCCCTTAAACTAATCATGCACATAATCTAATTAACAATTAACTAAGCTAATTTAACCACCTAAACCATCGTTAGGCTAATCGAATCACCCATTAAGCATCATTAAATCCCTAAGTGGAGATTAGTGAGTAAACTCACCGGTTTAGCGTTCCGGTGAGTCTATGGCGACGCGGAGGTAGGTGACTATCCTTCTAGTGATGACACCAACCAAGGCCGGGAAAGGCTCGGAAACGGGCCATGAAGACCTCACGGTTTCTTGGAACTTCAGCTTTTATTCTTGGACTGCAGAGGATGAACCGATGGCTGAAACAACAAAGGAAAGGGCTAATCGGAGCTTCTGCGAGGGGATGGTCGGCAACCAGCGGCACCTGAGGGTTAAGGGGGACTTGCTGATGGTTGGTATGGGTGAAGGTAGGGTCAAAATGAGGAGAAAACAGCTGAAACAGGCGAAACAGGCGAAACCGGGCAAGCTTCTAGGTGGATCGACGGACCGGTGACCGGTTTCTTCTCGCTGGCGTGCAGGTCTGCCGGCGACTCCATTCGGCGCGAGGTTAGTCTCCTCCGAACGGTTTGGATGTGCTAAAGACAATGGTGGATGGCACGAAGGCTGATTCGCACGGGAAGACTACTTTTAACTCGGATCTTCGGCGAAGGGTCGGTTAGAGCGAGAAACTTGTAGAAGGAGAAAACGGGAGGGGGGGGAATGGCTGGCTTAACTAGTCCAGGCGGGCATGCGATGGTGGTGGGGGCTGTTGTGCTCGGTTTGCTGGTTCTCTCAAGCTCTCCAACAAGCACAACAATGGGGAAAACAAGATTGAAGAGGAAGAAGAAGATGGTTGCTGAAGGGGGACCACCCAAAGCCTTCAAAGTCCACAATCTCATCCTCATCACTCATCACACTTGCCCCCACTACTCGGCCCTATCCTCTGCCTCTTTTCTCTCACAAAACTTCCCCAACAAGCCTTAGTTGAGTCCCCAAATGTTGCACCCCACCCTTGGCTACGAATTTGTACACATTCTCCTCCAAATCCGTTAATTCTCCTTCAAGCTCATTCAATTTCTCATCCAATCAATCCCAATTGAAGCCCATAATTTTATTCAATGTGTCCACACTTAAATCCACATTTTTCCTTGCCCATAGAACCAACTTACATCCCAAGAATGTGACCATAAGCGGGCCTACGAATTTTCCGATCCAAAATAACCATACTTTGATTTTTCGCCGAAAATCTCGATTTACAGAAAAATCTTTTGATGATGAATCGACGTTCCTAAAATGACTTGTGACATGATAGAACTTCCAATTTCTGAAATCGGGTTCAATTTCACGGTTAATTTCAATTTGGCGCAATTTTAGTGCATCCTAATCTACAGGGTAGCTTTTAGGAATTTTCGGTCCATTTGACCTATGGTTGATTATTGTCAAGCCACAATGTAATCTTTGACCAATTGGCGACTCTTGGTTATCGTAAAAATTTCGAGATTTCAAATATGGACACAAGGTACAAAAAAGATAGAACAATCAATCAAGTGTCGTTCGACGAGAATCTTGCAATTAGGTAAAATCACCCACACATTGATCACATATCTCAATCGAATCGACCTATCTCTGATCTCTGATCGATTTTGACAGTGCTGTAATGACCCTTGCAGATTAGCACGGTCGAGTAGTCGGTTTCTGGTCGAATTCTCAAGTCTATTGCGTTAAAATTCCCTAACGGCTTTACTTGATAGATTAGTTAACTCGTGAGTGGCCAACTCAGAGAAAAATGCTATAGGTGCGTCGATGAAAAGCCCAACTCAATCAATCGAAAGCAGAACTTGAAATTAAGGATGTCACAATTTATGCTAATGAGCTTCTTTGAATTTTTGATGTCCTTCTTTCTTTCTGTGATAGAAAACTTTCCACGCGGATGTTTTATCGTGTTCAAAAGAAATGCCAATCTTTCACATCTACATCATGTTTCCATGAAAGTCTTTACACATTGCACTGTGAACTATCAGTACATGCATTAATGCAGTTGAGAGTTGATTTGGACGCCAATGAGAGTAAGTGCGGGCTGGGTTGAAGATCTCCATTCAACCGGCGAATGCATCAAATGCGGGAAAATGATCATATTAAGTAGATAGAATATGATTTTCAGCATATAAATAATATGAGTCGAAACGTATACTATTACCCATCTTAAATTTTGAGACCCATGTTCTCCCTTTAGTCTAATCATGGAAACCCATGACCCACACGTATTTAAATTCTCTATTCCTTTGTTTTCCAATTCAATTTACATGTTTTTGATCTTGATATTTTCTAACTTTATTTTGATCTTAAATGCACATGCCATCATTTAATGAGAGAAGCATGGATTAAAAGACAATGTGAATAGATGGGATCTGCCACTTATTTTGAAAAAAAAAAAAAAAAAAAACCATTTTTATGCTTTGTCAGTTTCTTGACATTAACTCATTTCCAATCTCTAAACCTTCCAATGTCCTATAAAAAAAGTTTAAACCATTCAATGCTTTTCCATAGCGATATTGGTTGTTAGTATTCATTTGAAAGCCTACCCCTTTCTTGAGTTAGGGAAAAATTACCTCTATAGCTTGCCACCTATTTTATCTTAAACTAAAATTTAAGTTCAATTTTTTTTTCATAGTGACACGTAATTATTAAACTGATGGTAGTTATAAAATTGACAAAAAAAAACCTTTCCAAATATCACTATTTA
Organism: Eucalyptus cladocalyx; assembly: GCA_017140615.1. Lineage (NCBI taxonomy): Eukaryota > Viridiplantae > Streptophyta > Magnoliopsida > Myrtales > Myrtaceae > Eucalyptus > Eucalyptus cladocalyx. The sequence goes on from CM029526.1 coordinate 18,820,798, forward strand.
AATAAATTTTCACTAACGATTACATCTATAGTCATAAATGAAACCTAAACCTAAGTGATTTAAGAAATATAGATAGATGGAAAAATAAATCATCTTATAGTAATGGCCTGCTCATTGAACACGGTCCGACTTGCATTCTCTGACCCACCCAAGTTGCAAAAGCTAACCAACGGTCAATGTCAACTCGGTATCGACTTCACTTACTTCCCAAAATTCAGTCCCTTGCATTGCATAAAAACGAACCACTTTTACTAAATTTTGATTGCAGAGTTGAGAGAGAGAGAGATAAGGAATAGCATGACATTGAATTGTCAGATTCTATTTATTAATTCAATAAGAAAGTAAAAAAGTAACTACTAGAAGTAATGGTCCATTTATTAATTTGATAAGAAAGTAAAAAAGTAACTACTAGTAGTAATGGTCCACCGAGATACAGGAAATTGTCGAATTTTACTTAAAGCACCCCTTCTTTTTTGTTCTTTTTCGGTTAGTTACTTAGGATACAGGATTTGGTCTCCAATTTCGGTGGAGGTCTGTCGGTTTAGAAATCAGGATTTGCGAAGTTGCAACAGATCTGTTGTTTTGCTTTTCTGGGTTGTAGTTGCAATAGCAACAGCGAATCACCCACCTTTTATGTGGACACTTCAATTTTCATTATGGGATGTTAAGTGTCAACTTCGTCAATATTGACTCGGCCCCCACCTCTCAGATCTCAGGCGGAGCAGACGAACCCATTAAGCTTTCGGTTTCGGTTTCAACTTGTTAAATTCTTTTGACAATAACCTAAGGTCATTTTGGGCATTGACTCATAATATAGAACCATTGATGGAATGGAAGTAGTCTGCTGATGAGCTAGAAATCCAACATTTGCAAGAAACAGTGACTAGACATGCAAGTTTCTCCAGACAATTTTTTTGCGGGTAGACATACAAGTTTCTCTTTCATCATTTCTCAAAGATGGGAAAGATGAAATTGGCCGACCATCATCCACACTAAAGACAAGAAATTGGCATCTGCTAAGTGAAATTCTTGAGTAGCAACATATAACAAGTCGAGCTCATGAACAAAACACATCCAAAGGAAGAAGGTGCCACTTCGCACATCTCGCCATTCAAACAAATGAAAAGCTTCCGTAATAGATTCCATCCCTTGCAGTGGCCACCATCCACATCATTATAGTGTGAAAAGGAAAAAGTTGCAACATCGTCTCTCTTTGAATAACAAAATGGAAAGAGACAGCACGAATACAAACACCAAACCACAAGCCATTGTCTTTAGGCTTTCCCCACTAATTAGTTCACAATACCCAATTACTGCACTGCATAACACTCGTTTTGTTTATATTACCTATACCTTCAGTTCCAAATGCGAGCGAAAGAGAAACTTCAAAGCAACATTTAAGAATTCTGCTGCAAGGATTACCTAATGAAGCCCTAGTTCTTTCAAGAACTAATTTACTTAGAACACAACAAACCATTTCTTACTCTCTCTTGTGCCAGTAATCAGTATCCAGAAGTACTGGATAGAGATCATTACCAGATGCAGACGAAGCGGTTCCAGTCCATGGCCCTTCAATAGACATACTCTTGGTGATATTCTCACCAACTGCCTGATGTTCGTCACCTCTAAAATGCTTCCTCATGGCCTCAATTTTCTCCTCAGTCATGATAGCGCCCGCAGAGTCCAGCACTGGAACAGCAACCTTGCCTTCAAGCATGCTAACCACAGATGACATTGGCGGCCTTAGTGCTGGAGTCACATTAGTACACATCAGAGCTACCTTTATCAATGCCAGCGCTTCCTCTTTGTCAAAGTGAGAACCAAGCCTCGGATCAACTAGTTCTATCAAAGTTCCTCTCTCCTTCAGAAAGTGTGCCTAGATACAGAAATGTAAAGTGAAGGTAATTCCCTTTCAAGCTTCAGGTATTGATCAGTTGCAAAATATGCTCTAAATACTGAAACAGGAAGAAGTATATTATCTCCCTTGATAATTACGTGGAAAATGCAGTTGATAAGCACCTGCTAGATTTAGGGTATAAATGCATAATAAGAATCAAATGAGTCAATACAGATCAAACATGATCTTTTTTTTACTGATTTTAAATAAAAGATACTAGACTACAACATCACTTACTAATGGTTAACCGCTTGCCAAGAAATCACCTATACCGCTTGAAAATTGCTAGCTATTGTTGAGTTATCAGCACGAATTATTTGTCAGTGTCATTACATGAAACGGTAGACTCGTCTTTCAATGTTCTTGATTATGCAACTCAGGCGACAATCAGATTTAACGAGGACTAATAATGATTGTTTGCTCTAATGATTGCTTACTCAAAGCAAAACAAAATCTAACTTAAGGAGTCAATTATATGAATGTGAAAAAAGTTATACCTCAATCGAAAGTATATGGATAATCTGGTCATGACATGGTCTTGAAAACTTTTAAATTTAACAGTAATTGCCAAAATTCAATAGTAGTCGAAGGACTTGTTTGGCACTAATGAAACTACAGGGAGTATGAATGTCAAGCATAAAAACATAAAGACTAAAACTGAACTTTCAAGATCCACCCTAAATTATGGGGTCAACTTCCCCAAATTTCAAGGAATAGAATTTTCTTCATTCCAAAAAAAAAGAATCTACATGAAGATTCAGAGTAGACCAACATGATAGATAAGAAGAATCAGATTAATTTGAAATAACAAATTGCACTTAACAGCATGACAATTCGTCAAGCAAGTTTCAATAGCTGTTAACTGTGAAACTCCTTTACAACCATTGAAAGTGCATGTGAGGATTAATACAGATATGATCATAATTGAAATGATAGAGTTGATTACCCAATCGAGTAGAATAAAGCATTCCTCAGTTTTTTGGGAGCTAGTGTTGCTCTGGCCACTAACAACTTCTAAGGCAACAATGCCAAAACTATAGATGTCGGCTTTGTCAGTGAGGTAACCATGCATTGCGTACTCCGGTGCCATATATCCACTGCACAACAAGAAAAGAGCTTGTGTTTGCAACAAGGTAACTGCCTTAAATAGCACATACTTAATATTCCTAAAATTCAAAAGAAAGAGTCATTCCTAAATGTGACGCTATGGTCTAAAGAGTAGGGGAAAAAAACAAATGCATCCTAATATATTCTAATATCATTTACCGAGAATATTTCAGGAAAAAAAAAAGACCATTGTTCTTCATAAATTTTTTTTTTTTTGGTTTGAAATATAAGTATCATTTATAAGATGACCTACATGAGCTTAAGGGCATTTCCCAGCATTACAAAGATATCTAAGAACGTGCAAAAATGGAGTGAGGGAATCTCCATATAGTACCCAATATTACATTTATTTGGGAAGGCCTAAAGTTTTTGTTAAGTGAAGCTCGCCCTATAACAATTTCACGAATTTTAGCCATGATAATGGGGACATCATTTGACTTGTTTTGGAAATGTCTATAGTTACGTTTATAGTTCTTTTTGTTGAATTAACATTAGAGTTAGTAGAATGAACTTACAATTTTATCTTTTCCCTAATTAATCATGTTCCTTTCACAAACAAGTTGACTTTTCACACGCATTAACGCAAACTTCTAAAACATGTGGATTTGCTTATCTATGTTTCTACATGTGCATACAATAGAAACATGGGCGAATTTGCTATAATACTAAGTTATATTCAAATTAACAATTACATAAGTCAATATCAGAGTATCATTACTTAATGGTAGAGTATGACACAATTTACATTTTTTTTCCTAATTAATGTGAAGAGTGGTGGGACAGTCATAAAGTTTTGTGGTTAAGCCGAATTTGTTGAGCACCATGCTTTCGGATGATGTGAATCCACCACAAAGCTCCATTCAACTCACTTTTCTTAAATCAGAATATATGTTTCTGTTCCATGCTTTTATGTTGTCACTGGCTCCTACTTAGGTTAACAGGAACAAAAAGCAAGAAACTTACTAAGTTCCAGCAATCTTGGTGCTAATATGTGTTTTGTCCTCCTCATCAAGCTTTGCTAAACCAAAATCTGATATTTTAGGGTTGAGATCCTTATCCAGTAAAACATTAGTAGCCTTAATGTCTCTATGCACAATCTTCAGCCTTGACTCTTCATGAAGATATGCCAATCCCCCGGCAATACCCACGCATATTTTGTGTCTTGTCCACCAATCCAACTTTAACTGAAATTCTTCAGGACCTTCAATTGTATCAGAAGACATCAAAGCTGCTTTACTGCCATGTCATTAACTGAAGTCAATGAAGCCCAATGTGATATCAAATTACCAAATAGAGCGCGAGCAAGACTGTTATTTTCCATGTACTCGTAAACCAGCAAAAGTTGATTTCCTTCAATGCAGCATCCATAGAGTTTCACAAGATGTGGATCTTTGAAGAGCAGAAATCGTCCCAATCTCGATCGGGAACTCATTATTTCCTTGTTGTGATTTGGATGAAAGCTGCTTCACTTTGCTATAGTGGTGCCATCGAGAAAACCCTGCAATTCAACTTTGGCATCGGATCTATGTTGTGAAAATTGAGTTACATTGAATGCTGCTTTCCACATGTCTTCTCTCTTGGGAATTGGGGGAATTTGGTTAGCCAATTTTCCAGCATACCTTGTATACAGAACCAAAACCACCTTCTCCTATCTTATTGGCAGCGTCAAAATTGTTTGTGGCAGCTTTAATCTGCCGCAAGGTAAATAAACCAATTTGCAACGCTAGACCCTTCAAATCTGCAACACGTTTTGGAACTTCTATGAATTTGGAAAAGTCAACAGTTAAAGTATGTAATCCCCTATCTAACAAAGACGTATCAATTCCTTCTCAATATTCCAGAAAACCTTTTTGTGACTTTTGGTCTGAGCAAGTTCAGTACAGAATAGCCTAGCATCTTGAAAATTATTTTCTAGGAAAGTCTGGCATCAGTTGGTAGTATGTATTTTTTAAAAGTAAAATGAGATCGTCCCCAGGGTATTTAATTGTGAAGGAAAATAAAAATCATACAGAGAACCCCCTTGCAAACGTAGGGTATGGTTTGTATGTTTTAATTTCTCATACGCGTGAAGTTCTGGCAGCTATTTTTGGTGTCATGAAACGTAGACCTTGTGTGTAAGGGGATTCTCTATTCCTATAACTATCTATTCCTTCATTTTTCGGATTTCTAAATAAAAATTTAGTTTGTTAAGCAAACCAAATGGTTCTATGACACTTTGGTTGTATATCGCCTAATAATAATCTTTGGCTTTTTGTGTCGAATCAAATTCCCTATGGAATGCACAATGTCATGCATCAACAGTTTTACGGGAACTGTAAATCTAGATGGAGCATTAATGATGCATTGTCATTACACTTTTCCCCCACCAGGAAAGTAAGAAGAAGAAGAAGAGGAAGAAGAAGTGTCATGTGCCAACAGTTTGACAGGACAACTGTGCAATTTAGCTGAAATATAAATGAAACAGTGTGACTATCCTCCCTCTCCACCAGAATACGGAAGGGGGAAAATGTATTCAGAATGCATAACATTCTCATATTTCTTGACAAATACACGTGGACTAAATAGCGGAGATTCCAGGTAAGCAACTACCTTGTGCCATTTTATCTTTACGTCCAAGGCATCCTCTCCACCAAAGGATAACCAGGATAAGGAAAACTACAAAAACTATAGCAGCCAGAATCCCAGCCACTGTGCCAGCAGATATGCTGGCCGGGGGATCAAAGCCTGTAATGAAGAAAGAACAAACAAATATTTAACCAAAACTGTTCAGTTAAATGGGGTAGACGTAAATGCAGAAAAATATCTGTAGCTTCTCGTTGAACACAAAGAAATTGATGGAGAACACAATACTTGAGAATTAAGAGGACATAAAACCACCCAGAGTACTCCGCAGAAACTATCAGATAAATGAGCACGGGAAGATATCATCTATGGAACATGTAATACAAAAACAAAGGGAAAAACAAAAACAAAAAAAATTCTACTCTTCATTCTCAAGGCTGTACTGTATTATACAGGCACAGTGGTCATAATCCATAGCGGAAAAGTGAACGAGGCTATCAATTTGTAGTCAAATGGAAGGATTAAAGATACATAGAGAAAACACGCTCGATAGAAAGAACACAAAGCAACCTATAACCAATTTTCAACTCTAAGAGAATAATAATAGACCCTGGTCAGCTATTGTGCGTAATTGACTTGATCTATAGTGACATATGCCAATGCCCTGAATCCAACAGTAGGCATTTGCAACCAAACCAAGTAACTGAATAGCCTATTGATGACTTCTGGTGCAAGAAAAAATATAGGTATTCTTTTCAACATGAATAAGAGTAACTTTCTCAACAGAGAAGCACCAAGTGAAACATGGAAGCATCCATCTGCGTACCAGGGTAGACGGAGATAGCAGATATAAGAGGACCATAGACTCCTCCGTCAGGTATAGCAGTGGTTCCTTTCCCAGCCCAATAGAAGCGTATCTCCAGAGTGCCCTTGGTTACGATGGCAGCAAAATTTCTCATGACCTCCTTTCCAACTCCACCTGCTTCAATCTCAATGTTGAAATCTTTCCACACCAATTTCCCCTGAAATAATATTTCATCTGATTCAAGTTGAGTTTCTCCACACTGAACAAGGTAAAACTTTTAGTCTCCATAGAATGTACAAATTGTGAAAAAATCATGATATGCAAGTATGAGATATTTGGATAAACTTCCCAACCATAACATATTGAACGCTTTATGTGCTTTATATATTAGAACCAGCACTCCATAATGCTCCGAGTTTACCTGTATATAAATATTAAAAGCTCTCCTTCCAAGGCTTTTATAACTTTTGTTGCCTGTGAACATTATCTCCGCAAAATGAAGGGTTACATTGTAGGGCCCATCCATCAGACAAAAACCGTAATAAGTTAGAGAGATGGCAGAACGTCGTGCTTCCATGTAAAGTTGGGCATTATTCATGGACAGTGTGGATGTGTTTTTAACTTTATAGCTAACTGCAGGGATATCGTCATCGGCGAAGTAACTAGTGCTACTGTAGGCCCAGTAATCACTCCTGAAGAAACTTGAAGGTGTAGCCTCCTGGGAGTCACCTTCGTATGTGGTGCCCCTTACTTCTGCTTTGCTTCCACCGCAATTTATGAAGAGGTAATACCGACCTGGATGGAGTAAAGAAGCAGCCACAGAGAAAATTCAGTTTCTTCTATTTGTTAATATGGAGTGGACTTTCCAGACACACTAAATAAGCTAGCATTCACTCATTGGAAAATTACATAGAAACACCCAAGTTATGAGCAACCCATTATTTCATGCAGGTAGCTTTTGAAATTATTAGGGCAATTATGCATCAACCATCAAAGATTGACACAATAGCCAAGAGGAGAGTTGACAAGGAGATAAATTTGATGAGAAATTACAGAGAGTAAGATGCAATATTAGAATCTGATGATAATAATAGGATATGTTAGAATAATTTAAATATAAAATCACGCATTCTTCTAACAATTTAAGCTTTTAAAACAGTTGGCTGTGATCCTATAAAATCTCATATGGTATCAGAGCTGGATTTCATGAGTTCAAATCTTTCGAAGCCTAATTTGCCTCCCTAATTAAATATGTCCACACTTCATCTAATATCTTAAACTTTTAGAACAATTAGCTACTGTCCCACAAAACTTCATAGGATATACAGCACGTCAATTTACATTTTATACAACAATGACTCTACAGCATATTAACTTACTTTTTGCACAACGTTGACTCTGCAAACATGAGACAAGTCCACTTGTGGCAGAATAAGAGGTTCTGAGCAAGTCAGCAAAGATTTTACTGTTATAATCATCATCATTCTTAATGAAGTTCAATGCTAAGTACATAATCATTAAAAATGTGGGTCCTTAGAAATCCAAGTCTCTCGTTGAAAAGTTAATCGCAAACATACACATTCTCAACCTCGGAGCTTGCGAACAAGTTGCTGTAGAGAAAAGACAAAATCAACATTCAGCAGAGAAATGGAAATATTATACACAAACAGGATATAAGTTACTCAATAAGTGCACATTTGGGGGGAGCCCTGGACTGACTGTAGGAAGTAGGACATACACAGATCCTTCTTGACATTCTGAGTCTCCAGCAGTGAAGTTGTTGTATCCAGCAGTGAAGTTGTTGTATGATAAATCACTACACAGAGAAACAGCCAACCATTTCCAAAATCTCATCAATTTAAAGAATACACTGAAAGTCATTCCATCAAATGATTTTTTTTTTTTTTCAATAATTCCATCAAATGATCAGTATGTACAAAAATGCAGACAAGTTGCAAAAAATGGACAGGTAAGGCAAGATGAAAGGCGAAAACATCACAAGATGATGAAATTGATATTTTATTCCTACTGAAAATATCTTATCTTAGAATATGAAAAGGAGAAAGACTAACGGAAGTAAACGGAGACTTTAAAACTATTTATAGTGTATAAAAACATTTTTACTCAGTAACAGTACCACAGTCATGATGTCTAAGGCAAAGAGGCTTAAATAGAACTGTGATTCCACCTACTACTATGTCGCGTCTTCTACTAAGAAATTATCCAGACCACATTTATCTGTTTAAACTACCTCACAAGGGCTTCATTCCTACACCCATAAGATAATATCAACTTCTCCTAAGTACACTCATTTTGGTTGTAGAGTTTCTCAAATACACAAACCCATAAAAACATTGTTATCAGCAAGAAATAGCCCAAGCAACTAATCATATACTGCAGGTGATACGTTAGACAAACTTTCAAAGAGGATTAATAGGAGGTAAAAATTTTCCAAACATAATTTTAATCATTCCAATAGGTCTGAAAATGATCTACAGCTGGGAATGGCTTTTTGTATAGGGGAAAATGGAGCTAACTAGGCACTTCCAAGAAAATACACTTTATATTCTTTCATGCATATCATACAGTTCAGCCTCTTTTGTTACATACGTCCATCCAATTAACAGATCCCAACGAGGAGAAAGGTACTTATAATGTTTCCATTTATCTCCAAAGGCTACTAACCATAAAGATGCAATATGTGAATGCATAATTGCTTGGTACAGAGCAAGATTAGCCAGATAAAGCTAGAAGCAAATTCATGATTAAACAAGATATTTTCTTCAGGCAGCGAAGCTTACACATTTTTTCCTTTCGCCAGGATCCAATCAGGAACTGCTCCAGTCAACTGGTTTCCAGTTAGATACCTAAACAAGATTATTTGAATGAGTCAGCTCCTCGTGTACTTTATACACTCTAACTGAAATTATTTAAGACTTATACCTCAAAAACGCATTATTTGGCAGATTATTAGCATTTTTGTTTACTTGTGGTGTAGAAAAAAATCAGTTTAAGTCATGATAACAATATAGAGCTTTCAGCTAGATGAAAGATTAAGGAAATCAATGACAGAGGAAAACCCTGATCCCTGCGAAACTTGGAGCGCCTGGAGAAAGATTACCATAACAGTAGTACACAAAGCTGGACTAGTGAAGGGTACCTCCAAATTAGCTTATCAACTATTTCCTCGTGATAATGTTTTTGTCCTTCTAAGACAAAATAAATAATTAAGGAAGACGTGCCATTGTCAAGCTTCAATCGTTGGGCAGAACGATGAAATCCAATGTTAAAGAATCCAAGAAGCTTAGGACTATAGTTTCTCATCATTCTCAAAACTAGGGTTAAGATACCAAGGTCCTCCACAGAACTTCCAAATAGCACTTAAGAGCTGCACTCACCAAACTTCTAGAGCCATTGTTGTGGAAAGAACCAAGTAGAGAGCCTAAGGACTTTTGCTATATTTAATCTCCTATACATCATAAAATAGGCACACAAGACATGCATTGAGTACAGAAACATACAACTATCAAATGCTAAAGTACCACTGATCCATTTAACTCTTCTAGCGTAAACAAGTAACTTTTTGAAACTTGTGAATCAGGCGAAGAAATGATCAAAAGGGCTGCTCTTTAAGCAACAGAATATCAACGATCTACGCCTGCTCCATGACTAAAGTCCCACCAAAATAATTACTTGACAATAATCATAAATTCTTAACTCAATTCATTACAAAATTTGGATGGTGAAGTAATAAGCATTCACGACACGAGGACTTTGAGAGTTAAAAAATGAATATGTTATCATGGTCTAAGTTCTATTGATAGCTCAACTACTTTATGGTAAAAGTTGCCTGTAGCTTGACCACTAGAAAACTTGAGACTTAAGATTCTTCTACAAAATATGAAAAGAAGCCTAAGTTCAGCATCGAAGTACTTACATATATTCTAAGTTTTCCAGGCCGCTGTAGGATGTAGGATTTTGCCACTCGGTTTGTTGAAGCTGAGGTCTCTGCAAAGCAAGTTTAAGTGAATATATAATGAGAAGATACTTTTAACTGATTCCCTCAGGACACTCTTTGAGCATACTTCAGACGATTGTACAAACACTGACAACATCAATGAACATACAAAGTCCGGTTAGAGATGTTTAGACATACGGAGTCATTTTGTCTAGTGCCTAAGCTTTCTACTAGACATTCATCTCCAGATGCATTCATTGCCTAAATCCAAGTTTCAAGTTGGTCACATGCTATAAGTATACAAAACTGCTGTAAATCAAATTTACAAAATGGAAATTTCAATTTATATAACTAGAAAAGCTATTTGGGCACTAAATTGAGTGCGTCGAGGAATGCACCATATTATAGTTCAGATTGGGAGATTTCACTAATCTAATAGGACCGAAACTAAAGCTAATCATAATTTGTTGGAAACATCTCCTTCACAATATATTATTTATGAATAAAGGAATGCCGACTCAATACTAGGGTGCTTAGAAAAGGAAATATCAGCTTCGGTGAATAAAAAAATAAAGAACAAAATGAGGATTTCAAAAAATAGGTTAGGGAATAGAGTATGTGATAAGCTGCGAGAACCACGAAATTTGGTCATTCAAGAATGTCAGAAAAACAAAAAATTAAAGCTCCATTTGTTTCGTGGAAAATGTAACGTTTTTAGAAAATGTTTTCCATGAAGTTATTTTTTTAGGAAAATGAAAATATTCCGGTGCTTGACTGAAATCCTAAAAATAGCCAGAAAATATTACGTCGTTTAGTATGGAATATTTAATTTGATTTTCTAGGAAAAAATTGCCAAAAAATTCGAATTTTTTAATTTTTTTTATAATCCTTTTCTTTTAACTTCTTCCTCGGCCGGTTGTCAGCTATGGCGACAGGCCACAGGATAAAAAAATATTTTTATAAGAACAAACATTTCATTAACTAAGGATCCAAACTTGAGCACCAAGGACCTGCACACGACCTTCGCGGACTCAACCTAAGTGCTGGGGACTAGAGCTTGAGTGTCAAGGACCCAAGCACTGCTTTTATGTACTCGGGGTCAGGTATTAGGGCATTGGGCTTGGGCACCAGGGCTTCGGGCCCAGCCTCGATGGACTAGGCCTGGGCGTTGAAGACCTAGTCCTGAATGCTGAGGACCAAGAACCAGGCGTTGGGGTTCCCGTGTCCAAGCAAAGAGTTGCGGGTCCAAGCACCAATACCAACTCATAGTTTGGAAAATGTTTTCCCACTTTTTCAAAAGAGGAAATCATTTCCTAAATTTAAACATAGATCCTTCATTGACTCGGAAAACATTTTCCATTAACTCATTTTCCTAAACAAACCAAACGCTGGAAAATCGGAAAATGTTTTTCGTGCAAAACAAACAAAGCCATGACAGAATGGCAAAATGTTGCTGTTAAAAGTAGCGTTTATTAAATCTTACGAGAGATGACCACATGAACAAGAAGAATTGACTTGTATAGAGATGCATTTGAAGCCATGCTCTCGTTTGAACTATGAATGTTATGTCTAACAAGTGTATAACAGTCAAGCATAAAACTCCAGATTGTAGGGCTGAGATTCGAGAATGTAAACCACCGGAAGGAAAGTTTCCAGACAATCAACCACTAGAAGCCTCCATTTTGCATTAATGCTCTTAAGAAGTGAAGATAACATGTCAAAGCAAAAGTAAATTAGATGAAATGGGAAACCACAACCAAGGTAAGAATTCTTGCTGGAAAAGTGAAAACAAAGAGAGAATATTTAAATAACAAATCACGCTTTTATCTAATAGCTTGAGTTTTTAGAACAGTTGACAATAGTTCCACAAATTCTCACAGAGAGAAAAAGTCAATATACTTTCGTGCGAAACTGTATATTCTACAGCAGAGGCCACAATCACCAAGAGTTTAAATGCCACATCATTCACAATTCAGCAATATCAATAGAAAATATCAAAACACCATTGAAGTCAGTAAGGGACCTTCAAGCCATCTTAAATGGGTTCTTTAACTGCAACCAATAGTCAACCAAAAACTAGTAGAAATTTCACTCCATAAGGGTAAAATTATTTATTCTGCTTGGAATAGCCAAAGGGAAAAGCTGCTTTCTACGCACAATATTTTTAGATCTGTCATATTTGCTAGATAACCAGGTAGCTCTCCCATGAGATTGCAGCTCCTCAGAATCCTATAAGAAAATAACACCGATATTGTCACATTGCTAAGACAATTTGGCTCTTTTGCATAAAGTAAACTATCTGTGAAGGAGCATTGATCTCACAGTGTTTCAATATTTGTACTGTTAAGTTGTGGAACACGAGACTCGGGTCCATCGAGGTCACTTATTCTCCTGCATATCAAAATCAAATAGGAGCTTTATTTGATTGATAACATCTTAAAGAAAGAGAGATCAGATCGAAATGCCAAAATTCCATACTGACAAGTCGTTCAATCCCTCCAAAAGTGCGATCCCAGAGGGAATCGGCCCTTGCAATCCACTTCCTTGAATAACCCTGATGATACAATTCATAGATGGAATTGTCTTGGGGGTATATCTATAGAGACCGACTTAAAAGGGGAAGAAGCATTAAGCCTTACAGTGTTGTGAGATTTGTCAAGTTCTGAATGAAATCGGGTATCTTTCCCGTGAACTGATTATCACCAAGTCGCCTACAGTGCATTAAACAACATGATTCATATGAAGGAGAAAGAATAGAAATGGCTAAATATTAGCTGAGTTTGTGGATACTGGAAACTAACAGGTCATCCAATTCCCTGAAGTTAACAAATGTTTGAGGCAGCTCCCCCGTGAAATTATTTGACGTAAGCACCCTGAAACAAGAAAAACCCATGACAACACATTGGTTAATACAACCTGAATGCTGTATCTTTCAACAGATCACTCCAATGGATAAAATTCCCTCGCCAGATACAAAATCATCAGCGAATAAAAACTCGATGCCTAACACAGAAATTAGCATCAAGAGACTCACAATCGATATAACCTGGACAAGTTCCCGAGCTCTGGAGGAAGAGGTCCAGAAAGCCAATTGCTTTCGATTTTTCTGAGCGGAATATGAAAGTTAAAATCTTGAAACATCAATCAAATTTATAACAGAGAAGAGGCCAAAGGCGAGCGTCGGGATGAGTGGTCACTCACAATTCCCGAAGTGCGGATATGTTCCCCAACTCCTTCGGGATTGGACCAGTCAATCGGTTTCCGGGTACATAACTGCACCCACATCATCGCGTTTCCCCCAATCAAACAATAGAACATACACTCGTGAGAGAGAGAGAGAGAGAGCATACATGTAGGTCAAGTTCGTAAGGCCCCATTCTTTAGGAATTGTGCCGTTCAGGTAGTTGCTGCAGACATCACTGTTTATAGAGAGAGAGGATGAAGAAGAAGAAGATCGAAAATGGAGAAAGGGGAAATGGAGAAAGAGAATGCTTACAAGTTCCGGAGGAAAGGCAATCTGAACAATTGAGGCGGAAGGGTGCCGGCAAGAGATTGCTTCTGAAGTTGTCTGTTTTCGCAACGACACGAAGGCTTTATTCTAGGTTTACTTGAAAACTAGGCATCAAAATGATGTTACAAAATGGCTTTATTGCATCTATTGATATGTATACATAAATCTCAATTAATTCTAAATGAAAAAATTCTTCAAAAATTGCCTAAGAAAAAGAAGGTTTTGTTTAAAGAAAATGAATATATAGCTAATGTGAAAATCACGCATCACTCAAAGTACAACCTTACCATGCATTAGTATGAATAACATATCTAATAAAGAAAGAATAGCATTAAAATTCTGACACTACCCTTACGATTAAAGTTAGAGGGAATATAACCCTCGTCACTTTGATATTTAATCATGATCTTTGAGTTTGACATTCCCATTAAACAGTAAAAATATAATTTATATAATTAAATGCTAAGCATATAATATGTGATTGTATTGATTAAACTTATAAAAATTTGTATAATCATACTATGAACAGTTAATATTATGCTCATAATTACCTCATGAGTAATTTTAATATGATAAGAGATTACATATTGTTGCTACATTTCCACCAAAAAAATCGGCTAATGTTTTCTTTTTTTTATGAAATACTAATATGTTGCGAATAGATTTAGCTCGGTAGCCAGCCGACTCTATAAAGAGAAAAGATTGGTGTGCAATTGCGTGATTAATATTAAAGTCTAGCGAGGAATCTACGATGGTATAATTCATGAAATTGAGGGAGAAAGAGACATGCTGATGACGTGAATAGTAGTGTTGTTGTGGGCATCGGTAAAATTGTCGCAGGTGACGGCGTTGGTAGTTGAATAATAGTCTTTGTTGTCACCCCCATCCACCCTTTACACCGCATGGATCTGCGTCGAAATCCCAATCCGATTTCCCTAACATCTTTGCTATTTCTTTCAATGCATCCACTGAAAGAGAAAATAGCCGATAAGTCAAAAGGAACAGCAATGTATCATGCAAAACAAGCAGAAAGAATGTCAGATTCGCGTGTGCTTGAGGTTGAATATGTGTATGAAAAACAAGCAAGAAAAAAAAAGGCCTTGGTGTACGTGTTGGAGCCCAAAAGACAAAGGAACAACACGACGAAAGCAATAAAAGATTGATGGGTTTTTTTTTTCACCTTCATCATGGGGTAGAAGAGTGGCGGTAGCAGCTAAGTTAGTGATGCTGAGAAGGACGAGCATAGAGAAGAGATATCGAGCCGAGAAGAGAATCGTCATCATTTCAGTCTCAAGCTAAACAGAGAGAGAGAGAGATCTCCCGTTCTTTAATCAGAGTCTGTGAAAACAAAACTTGGTTAAGCGAGGGAGCAAGAGAGAGATAATTGTTAAGTGAGCGATCTAACTTCATGCCTTTATGTATGAAAAAAGGCAGAGTGGATAAAGACTTTTTGCTCTTGTATATTTGACATTCAAGTCTTCCTCAAACATATGAATATTCATCCAGAATTGAGTGAGTTTTGGTTCAAATTTTCTTGCATAATAACTTTCTTGGACCATAGATTTACCTTCAATTGAGAGAGAGAGAGAGAGAGAGAGAGAGATGTGATTGTTAAGTGAGTGGTGTTCACGAAAAGAGAGAATGGACAAAACTCTTTGCTCTTGTATGTCTGGATGTGAGAGTGATGTGTGAGAGTGAGAGAGAGACGACCCCAAGTCTTCACGACAAAGAGAGAATGGACAAAGACTCTTTGCTCTTGTATGTCTGGATGTGAAACCGATGTGTGAGAGTGAGAGAGAGATGACCCCAAGTCTTCCTTGATTGTTAAGGAGAGACGACCCCAAGTCTTCACAAAAAAGAGAGAACGGACAAAGACTCTTTGCTCTTGTATGTCTGGATGTGAGACTGATGTGTGAGTCAAAGAGAGACGACCCCAAGTCTTCCTTGATTGTAGGGATATCCATCTAAAATTAAGCTGTTAAGCTTTTGTCCATCTCTTCTTGTGTAATAACCTTTTTCATATTGTCAGTTTTGAAAGGGCTAGTAACAACACCTAGAGGGAGGTGAATAGGTGTAAAAATAATTTCGCAAGATTCAGTAGAAATAATTTGCTTTTAGAAAATGACAAACTATAAACAAGTTTCGACTCTAGCAACAAAATAAAGGAGTTCAAAGAAGAGAACAAGAACACATGGTTTATAGTGGTTTGGCTTAGATCAAGCCTACGTCCACTCTCCCATGTTGACAGCCCCTTAGCTGGATTCCACTAAGAAACAAAAGAAATTTTATAGCTTTGTGATCTCAACTTCACAATGAAGAGTCCGCTTCTCTCTCACAAAGTCACACTATAAGTTTTTCTCTCTTTTGAGTACATATTTGAGCTCAGTGAATGAAATAGCAAGGAACTAGGAAGCTTCAGACCTTGAAATTTTTCTTTCACACACACATCGAATGACTAGAGACATCTCCTTTAAATACTCTTTCATGTCGTCTCAACTGTTAGTACTTTCCAAATGAATTCTTCCAATCTACCCATTGGATAGAATCAATCAAGAAGATCTCGAGTCGTTTGATAATTGTGATGAAAGCCTGTTAATCATGTTCACCCATATAATCAGGATTTTGGTTTCTATAAGTAGATACTTTCCAAGTTTACTTGCCTTCCAAGAGATTTGAATATCGAAATTGATTCCAATAAAGATAGTCAATCATGTAGGTGCTATATCCAACTAGAAAGCCATCCATAAACCATACGAATCGAATTCTTGAAGAAGTAAAGATAATCCTGCATCTGGATAAGTCTTCATTCTCCAATAGCATTCAGTTGGAAATTTGTCGGTGTGGGCAGACTTTAAATCTAAAATCTGGCGGTCTTTAGATTTTGATACTAAATTCTGGAATTCTTCAAAATAAACTTTGGATAAGTTTTGTCAATTTCAAAACATTAAAAGAGTTTTTTCCAACAATCTCCTCATTTTTTATGATGACAAAACTTTCCTGCAAATTTAAGAACTTTTGACCTACAAAACAACTCTTAAGTAGTACATGATATCTTATAAAAATAAGTTGGTTAGGTTCTGGATAGCATTGATTTACGCAACCACAGAAAAACGTGTTAATCTTGAAAAGATATGACAAATATCAAGACTTAAACAACTATCCATCCATAATCACAAAAGTAAGTTGCTGCAAAAGGTCAAACAACAAAATAATTGAATAAATGTAAAGGTCCAACAAAAGTTCAACAAAAGTTAAAGTCAAACAGGTCAAATCTACACATTCTCCCCTTTTTGTCAACAGCAAAAAGTGGAGAAAGTCAAAAAAAAAAAAAAAACAAATAAAAGGCAAATGAAATCAATTTTGTTTTGGAATACGAACGAGCTGGAAATCTCCCATCGACTGAACTGTCTCCTCAATCTTCTAGCATTGGAGAGAAACGTTCTAAATTGTAGTCTGAATAGTCTTTAGCACTTCAGCATTTTCATCATTCTTTACCACGGATTGAGAAACTTGCTGATTCAGAGTTTGTACCTGCGTGTCCAAAGACTGTACCTTTATGTCCAAAGACTGTACTATTCCAGTGTGTAATTCAGAAGACGATTTGAGGGCAGCATTAAGTTTATATATCTCATACTCCATAGCATATTGCTGGGCTTTCACCTCTAAAAGAAGTTCCATCAACCTTGGATAATTAGCAGTTGTGTCGGTTTGTGCACTAGCCTTAGCGAAATGAATTCAAGGAGTGTTGAGAATTGAGGGGACTTCAGCTTGTCCAACACCTTCACTTGGAGAGGATTCCTCAATGCCAGTTTCAGGAAAATGGGAAGCGTAGACATCCTCTGGATCGGCAAGAGATCTACTAACATCATCACCTGTAATGATAGGAGAAGAAGAAGTACCTATTTGCTCGCGAACTCCCCCTGTTTCTATGGCTACAAGTGGAGAAATGAATTATTCTTCTTGTTTCTTCTCGGTTTCACCATCAGAGTGATGGTCTTTTTCAATTCGAACTCCTACAGTTCCACTCCTTGTCTTCTCTAAATCCTTAGATAAGAATATTGCCAAAGTTGGTTCAATGGAGTCATCCTGACCCTCTTCTTCTTCAGCTTCTCTTCCTGCTTCTTCTCTTGCCTCTATTCCTTCTCCGTCTTCACTTCCTTCTTTTCTTTGCTCAATTTCTCCTCTTGCTCTATATTCTTTGTCCTGTTGCTGCTCAAAACTGACAAAACTCTGAAGATTCTTCAATGCAAAGGTAGAGGTAGTAAGATCATCTTCATCCTCTTCGTCTTATAGGATAAGAGATCTTCTCTTCTTGGCAGGTTCAAGCATAAGCTCCTTGCCTTTCCTTTTTCTATATAGCAGAGTCTTGTTTGGTTTTGCAGGGGGACTTTTCCTTCAAGCGCTCAAGGGCTTTGTTCAGTTCCTTCAACCTCATCTTGGACACCATCTTCAATCCTATAACCATAGGAGCAATAGTTCGAACACAAAGAGAGGCTGGAAGCTAAATGTGAAAATGTCTAAACAGTTGTGAGACCAGCACTGAGTAAGGGAGCTGTCCCTTATCCTTTACAACAGTCCTGTACATATGTATAAGGATTATATGAGGTAGAGAGAATTTTATTCCATTACTGATGGCAAACATCAGTTTTGCTTCATATCGAGAAACATCTGTCTTTGAAGTTGACTTTGGTCGGATACAGTTGATTATGACTTTGTGTAGCAAAATGTTTGAGGCATACAGTCTAGAATAAGTAATGCCGCCTTTAGAAAGTCTATCCCTAACAAGAGAACTTGTCGCATGACCAATAGAGACATTTATTGGTTGGAAACTACCTTTTTCCACACCAATAATGTCAGTCAATGTGTCAACATCCACCACGTAATCTTTCTCCATCACGGTAAAACAAAATCTATTTGCGTCAAGAAAAGACAGATTCGAATAGAAATAAGCAGTTAACTCAGAATAAGCAACGGAAGTTTCAGAGCAAAATTTTTCAAGTTGAAGGAGAGTCAACTTCTCCCTCAAGTTCACCTTTATCAAATCCAAGAAATCAAAGTCGATCGATAGAGAGTTCATCACCCCTCTTTTCAGCAATTTTGATTAAGTTTTTTTGTGATCTTTAGAACGAAACAAACTCATTCCATCACTACGCATTTCAACAGCAATGCCCATTTTGGGCTGAAAATTCGAGTACATTCTCTCATCATCATCCTTACTCTTTGGTTGATTGAAAGAACCAAAACGGGGATCAACATGAAAGTTACGAATTGCTCTATCTGCCTCTCCTTCAGGTGATATTCCCAATCTTTCCATCGTTCGCAAGAACTGAGTTTCATTCTTGTATCCTCTTTCTTTCAGAAAGTCATTAATAAAAGTCATAGTAGAACCACCCTTCTTCAAATGACTATAAAGTTTATAAATAACCTGGGGTTTCATGAAAACGATAAAAACTTGTAGAACAAACTTGAGAGTAAAAACGAGAGAGTAGAAAGTCTCGTATGCTAGGTTTGGTAAAAAGTGCTTGAAAGGAATACAAAAGGTATATAAAGAAAATGAATAGTCACAAATAAAAGAAAACGAACCGTCACAACGAAAATTACCTTTTTCGAAATAATTGAAAATAAAAATTGCCAAAAATTCAAAATTCGAAAAAGATAACTTCCAAAAATAAAATAGGCAAACAATGATTTTCAATTAAACATACATTTTCATTCCAAACATAAAATACCTAGATTCGAGACTTTCTTTTATTGAAGTAAAGTTCGGAAAGTCTAAGTCGACCAACATCGACTTTAACGGTAGGAGGTAAAATATTCAGTTTGGTGCGAATAGACTCAAATAGATTTTTCTCCAGAGGCTTTGTAAATATATATGCCAACTAATTCTTCGAGTCAATGAACTAAATCATAATCTCCCCATTTTGGACATGATCTCTCATGAAATTGTATCGAATTTCTATATGCTTTGCCCTCCAATGAAGAATTGGATTCTTTGTGAGATTAATAGTACTGGTGTTGTCACATTTGATCTTAGTACACGATTCTTCAATTCCAAAGTCTCTTAACTGTTGCCTTATCCACAAAATTTGAGAACAACAGTTCCCAAGAGCCCCAAGAGCCATATACTTTGCCTATGTTGTTGATAGAGCCACAGTACTCTGCTTCCTTGAAAACCAAGACACTAGCATGCTGCCCAATAGTTGACAAGTATCAAAAGTACTCTTTTTATCAACTTTACAACCTGCTACATCTGCGTCTAAATATCTAAGAAGAGTAAAGTCTCATTCTTTGGGATACCACATACCTAACTTTGGAGTAGTCACAATATATTTGATGATGCGTTTTGCAACACTTAAATGAGATTCTTTGGGATCAGATTGGCTGCATCTAAACAAAATGTTAGGTCTAGATGTAGTAAGGTAAAGAAGAGAATCGATTATGCTTCTGTAAAGCTTCTGGTCTACTTTATTTCCTCCTTCATTCTTGTCCAATTTCGAAGAACTTGATATTGGTGTCTCTATCTTCTTGCAATTCTCCAATTCGATTTTCTTGATGAGATCTTTTGCATACTTCTCTTGATGGATAAAGATACCTTTCTTTGATTGTCTAACTTGCAATCCCAGAAAGAAAGTTAACTCACCCATCATACTTATCTCAAATTCATCCTGCATACATCTAGAGAATTTCTTGCATAGATTTTTATTAAGGGATCCAAAAATAATATCATCAACATAAATTTGAACCGGTAGAAAGTCTCAACCCTCTCTTTTTATGAACAAAGTAGTATCTATCTTTCCCTTAATAAAACCATTTTGGGTTAGGAATTTACTTAATCTTTCATACCAGGCTCGAGGTGCTTGCTTCAATCCATACAAGGCATTTTTCAGTCTGTAGATTGAGTCTGGCTTTCTTGGATCTTCAAATCCTGGTGGTTGTTTTACATAGACTTCTTCTTGGATGAATCCGCACTCTTTACATTCATCTGGAATAACCTGAAATTTTTAGAGCAAGCAAAATTAAGTAATAATTTAATTGCTTCTAACCTCGCCATCGGGTGCATAGGTCTCATCATAGTCTATCTCTTCTTCTTATGTATATCCTTTGATCATGAGTCTTGTTTTGTTCCTTACCACTTTTCCTTTCTCGTCCATCTTGCTCCTGAAAACCCATTTTGTCTCGATAACAGAATTACCTTTAGGTTTAGAGATTAGCTCCCAAATATCGTTGATGCTTTGAATCGTTTGAGCTCTTTTTGCATAGCTTCGATCTAGCTTTCATCAGAAAGAGCTTCTTCTATACTTTTGGGTTCTATCTCATAAACAAGTGCAAGAGCGCTAGACTCTTCTCGCCTTTTGGATCTAGTGTGAATTCCTTCATCAATGTTGCTAATGATGAGTTTTTTAGGATGACTTGACTTATGTTTCCAGTTGCTGGTTGGTCTGAGAGTCTGCTGATCCTCTGCTTCAGTTGAATCTTCTAGATCTGCTTGTTGCTTATCTCCAGAAGTCTGAACTTCTTCGGGGGAAGTAGACTTTGAAAAGTCTGTAATAGGTTCAGATTCTTCAAGTTGAGTCTGATCTAGCTGATTCTGCACTAAATCTTGAAATTTGACATTCATGGATTCTTCCATAGATTAAGTCTTCTTGTTAAAGACTCTATATGCTTAACTTGAAGTTGAGTAGCCAAGGAAAATTCCTTCGTCTGATTTTTCTTCAAACTTCCGATTCGATCATTTGCATTTTTCAAAACATAACATTTACAGCTAAATACATGGAAGTAAGAAAAATTTGGCTTCTTCCCTTTATACACTTCATAAGGAGTTTTCTCTAAAATAGGCCTTAAGAATACTCTATTGATGATGTAGCAAGTTGTAGAAACTGCTTCAGCCCAAAATTGAGAGGAAATTTTGCTTTCAATTAAGAGGGTTCTGGCCATCTTCTGTGAAGATCTATTCTTCCTTTCCACGACCCAATTTTGTTCTAGAGTGTATGGAGAAGAGAAAACATGTCGGAAACCAGATTCATCACAGAACTTTGCAAAATCTTGATTTTTGAATTCACCTCCATAATTTGTTCGTATGCTTGAAATAGCATATCATTTTTCATTTTGAACCTTCTTATCAAACTTTGAAAAGTAGGAGAAGGCTTCAGACTTATTTGCCAGAAAGTAAACCCAAGTAAAGCAAGAGTAATCATCCACGATTACTAGGCACTACTTTGTGCCACCAATACTTTGAGTTATGGTTGGTCCAAAGAGGTCCATATGCAGAAGTTGCAAAGCTCGATTAGTAAAAAATTGATTTACAGATTTAAAGGAACTTCTAACCTATTTTCCCAAAACACATGGAGTGCATAAATTAGACTTTTGATAATTCAGGTTGGGAAGACCACGGACAAGTTTCTTGAAAGAAATCTTGGCAATCTGCTTCATGTTAACATGACCAAGCTTTCGATGCCAAAGATTTGCTTCATCTTGAATAGATATAAGACACTGAGAGCTTTTTGGTTTTATATCCATAAGGTAAATATTCCCATGTCTTCGTCTAGTGAAATATTGAGAGAAATCTCTACTCGTTCCCAAATAGATGCCTTCTTGGAAATTTATTTTGAATCTAGTATCGCAAAGTTGACTTATGCTGAGTAGATTATAATTCAGACCTTCCACCAAGGAGACATTATTGATAGTTAGGCTTCCAATCTTCATGGTTTTTTCCTTTATTGTTTCAACCAAAAGAAACTTTTCCACCATTCACTTGAACAAGTTTTATAAAACAACTCGAATCTCCTATCATGTGTCTCGAACAACCACTATCCAAATAGCATTTATCTTCCTTTTGATAGTGACCTACGATCAAAATAGAAATTCAAACTTTCTTTGGTACCTAGATTTTCTTGGGTTTAGGAGGGTTAGTATTAAAAACAGTCTTAGCCCAATCTCTCTTAACAGGTCTCCAAACCTTGGGACATTCCTTCTCGAAATGTTCTGAGCTGTTACACTTTAAACATTTGAGAGCATTTCGGCCAACAGGTTCTACAAAAACTTTTTGAAAGTGACTTTTGTAAAATGCCCTTGTAGGTCTTTATTTGATTCTTTGTTTAACTTTGGGAAAATCAATTAAAGGAATAGTTTCTGAAGTCATACCCAAACTAGATTTGTTAAAATAAGGTCTTTGTACTTGAAATAATTTTCTCCAACTTCTCAAATCCTTTTGAAAATCCTTTTGTAATATTTCAAATATCTTCTTTCAAAAAGGCATTTTCCTTTGAAAGAAAATCAGAATTTACTTTCAAATCAACAATACTTTTAGCCAAACTTTCAAACTTTTCTCTCTAAGAAGTTTCTTGTTGCCTCAGTTTAGAATTCTCCATTTTTAGTTCGGAAATCCTTTTAAGAGATGTTTTGAGACTGAGACAGAGTTCATTTATATACTTTGAGACTTTAACATGAATTTTTAAATTGCTAAACTTAACTTCTTGATTCGAATATGAATCAGAGTTTGTTTTTGATTCTGAGTATGAATCGGAATGGGCCATCAAGCATATATTGGCATATTCCTCTTCACTTTCCTCGCACTCGGTATCACTCCAAGTTTATACTTTGAGAGCCTTTTTGTATCTCTCAGTTCTTCCATTCTTTTTCTTCAACAGAGGACTATTAGGTTTGATATGCCCATTTTTCTTACATTCGAAGCATATTACATTTTTGCTAGTTTCATTATCCTCTGTTGATCTCTTATGGAAATTTTGAGTGCTTTGCTTCTTTTAGTTGAATCTTCTTCCCTTCCTATTCAACTTTCTAAACTTCTTAATCATAAGTGCTAGCTCCTCATCATCCAAGTCATCTTTTGAATCTATATCATCAGAATTGTCATTAGATTTTAAAGCAATTGACTTCTTACCTTTA
The DNA here is from genome assembly GCA_017140615.1 of Eucalyptus cladocalyx. Lineage (NCBI taxonomy): Eukaryota > Viridiplantae > Streptophyta > Magnoliopsida > Myrtales > Myrtaceae > Eucalyptus > Eucalyptus cladocalyx. The sequence goes on from CM029526.1 coordinate 18,844,541, forward strand.
GGATCTTCTTCCTCATTGATTTGCTCCACTTCATATGATTGAAGTGTGCCTACTAGTTCGTCTACTGAAGAGGCATGATCCTCTAGGTTTCTCTAATTGACATTTTCACATGATTCCAGTCTTTGGAGAATCCACACAGCAGTTTATAGACCTTCATTGGTTTGAGATTGGCTGTCCTTGATATGCCAATCCATTCACAATTTCAGTGAAACGACTGAACATATCAGTGATGGATTCTCCAGGCTTCATCTTGAAGGCTTCATATTGTCCGAGTATAATATTGATTTTCGTTTCCTTTACTCGATTATAAGTAACATACAACCTGTCCCAAACTTCTTTCGCTATTTCACAGGAAGAAATTCGGTTATACTTAGTAGGAGATAAAGCACAATATAAAGAGTAGATAGCTTTAGCGTCAAGAGATTGTCTCTTGGTTACTTCTGCTTGTGTTATTTTGCTAGCATCTACAGCTTCATTTCCTCTTTATGAAGTTGATGTAGTTTTGGGATTGATCCATTTTTCTACCACATCTCACTCTGGGGATCTTTTGATCTCAGAAACGCCTTCATCTTGTTTTTCCACACACTATACTCATTCCCATCAAAGTAAGGAGGTCCTTCAACAAAACCTGGAGCCAAAACTCTTTGCTCTTGTATGTCTAGATGTGAGAGTGATGTGTGAGAGTGAGAGAGAGACGACCCCAAGTCTTCCTTGATTGTTAAGGAGAGACGACCCCAAGTCTTCACGAAAAAGAGAGAAAGGACAAAGACTCTTTGCTCTTGTATGTTTGGATGTGAGAACGATGTGTGAGAGCGAGAGAGAGATGACCCCAAGTCTTCCTTGATTGTTAAGGAGAGACGACCCCAAGTCTTCACGAAAAAGAGAGAACGGACAAAGACTCTTTGCTCTTGTATTTCTGGATGTGAGACTGATGTGTGATAGTGAGAGAGAGACCACCCCAAGTCTTCCTTGATTGTAGGGATATCCATCTAGAATTGAGCTGTTAAGCTTTTGTCCATCTCTTCTTGCGTAATAACCTTTTTCATATTGTCAGTTTTGAAAGGGCTAGTTACAACGCCTAGAGGGGGTGAATAGGTGTAAAAATAATTACGCAAGATTCAGTAGCAATAATTTGCTTTTAGAAAATGACAAACTATAAACAAGTTCCGACTCTAGCAACAAAATAAAGGAGTTCAAGGAAGAGAATAAGAACACAAGGTTTATAGTGGTTCGGCTTAGATCAGGCTTACGTCCACCCTCCCACGTTGACAGCCCACTGACTGGATTCCACTAAGAAACAAAAGAGATTTTACAGCTTTGTGATCTCAACTTTACAGTGAAGAGTCTGCTTCTCTCTCACAAAGTCACACTACAAGTTTTTCTCTCTTTTGAGTACAAATTTGAGCTCAGTGAATGAAATAGTAAGGAACTAGAAAGCTTTAGACTTTGAAAAAAAAATTTCACACACACATCGAATGACTAGAGACATCTCCTTTAAATACTCCTTCATGTCGTCTCGACCGTTGGAACTTTCCAAAAGAATTCTTCCAATTTACCCATTGAACAGAATCAATCAAAGGAGATCTCGAGTCGTTTGATGATTGTGATGAAAGCCCGTCAATCCTATTTGCCCATACAATCAGGATTTTAGTTTCCATAAGTAGATACTTTCCAAGTTTACTTGCCTTCCAAGAGATTTGAATATCGAAATTGATTCCAATAAAGATAGTCAATCATGTAGGTGTTATATCCAACTAGAAAGCCATCCATAAGCCATACGAATTGAATTCTTGAAGAAATGAAGACAATCCTGTGTCTGGATAAGTCTTCATTCTCCGATAGCATTCAGTCTGTAATTTGTCAATGTGGGCAAACTTTGAACCTAAAGTCTGGCGGTCTTTAGAATTTGACACTAAATTATGGAATTCTTCAGAATAAACTTTGGATAAGTTTTGTCAACTTCAAAACATTAAAGGTTCTCCAACAAGTTTATCCAATCCCTCTTTTCATATTGTTCTTCCAATGACAATAGTCTTTTTCATTGCTCTAATTTTGGCAGTTGACACCAAATTTTGGTTGTTGACTTAAAGTTAAGTTATACAGAAAATTATGGATCAATGTTTAGCCTCTAAAAGAAAAAATCCATTAAATTACACAGCAAAGCACTGGTCAAGGCTAGAGCATGGAGGAGGAGAAGGGATTGCTGGGGTAGCCTAAGGATTGGCCAGCGTGAGAGATCGAAGGGTGAAGGGTCTTCACCGATTAGACTCTCCGCAAGTCAAGAGCCTATAAAAGGAGGCCTCTGGATGCTTACCAAGGAGTTTAAAGAGGTTCAGGATAGGAGGAAAAAAAACAGAGAGAGAGAGAGAAAAGAGAGGAAAAAAGGTCTGCGGTGAGAAATCGAGCAAGTGTCCTCCGGCGACAGACACACTCGAAACCCGGCCAGACAACCTACTGATGTCAGCCTTCTTCCCAAGTTGAAGCCATGGTAGGTCTTGGTTCGAATCTTGTTTGTTCTTCTTTCGGGTGTGTCACATCGAGTTCCCGATGAGAGGGCTAGTACTAACACCTAGAGGGGGGTGAATGGGTGTTTAAAATAAATTTTTGCTAGACTTAAAATTGCTGTTAGAAGATAATAAACTAATAACACAATCAGCTTTAAATAGTTATATAAAGCTATTGATTGAAATAAGGAGTTTAGGGAAAGAGAATAGAAACACAATGTTTATAGTGGTTCGGCTTAGATCAAGCTTACGTCCACTCTCCCACGCTGATAGCCTACTGGCTGAATTTCACTATGGATCAAAAGAGATTTTACAGTCTCATGCCCTTGACTTTATAGTGTAGAGACTTTACTACACTTCTTCAAAGTCTCACAAGTGTTTGCTCTCTCTTTTGACTACAAGGAAAGCTCAACGATTGAAATAGCAAAGAACTAGGAAGCTTCAGACTTTGAAATTTTTTTTTTCACACACACCTCTATCGAACAACTGAAGAGTCATCCTTAAATACTCCTTCATGCCTTTACGATTGTTGGCACTTTCCAAATGAATTTTTCCAATCTACCCATTGGACAGAATCAATTAAGGAGAACTCGAGTCGTTTAACGAATGTGATGATAGCCCGTCAATCCTGCTTGCCCATACAATTAGGATCTTGGTTTTCATAAGTAGAATCTTCTAAGTATACTTCGCCTTCCAAGAGATCTGATTATCCTAATTAATTTCAATAAGAATAATTGATCATTAGGTGCTATATCTAGTAAGATCTTCCATGAACCATACGAACCGAATCTTTGAACATAATCCTTCATCTGGATGAGTCTTCATTCTTCGGTCTGGAAACTGTCAATGAGGGCAGACTTTATGGTTAAAGTCTAACGGTCTTCAGACTTTGACAGTAGAGTCTGGAGTTCTTTAGACTATAACAACTGAGTTTGTAAGTCTTTAGATTAGACTTTCGGAAAGGTTTTGTCAGCTTCAAAACAATAAAGGAGTTTTCTCTAACAATCTCCCTATTTTTGATGGTGACAAAACTTTCCTGCAGATTTAAAAAATTTTGACCTGCAAAACAATACTTAAACAAAACGTGATATAAAAAAAAAAGCTGATTAAGACCTGGATAACTTTGATTTCGCAACCACAGAAAACATGTTAGACCTGTAAAGTAAATATCTTATCCAACCACAATCTATATCACGAAGTTAAATACTACAAGCATAAAAAAGATTCACACACTAACAACAGTCCACAGTCCAAAAGTAAACCGGTCCAAGGTCAAAAGTTCTAAACAAACCAAACAAAATGTCATCAAAAGTATCAAGCCAAAATTTGCATAACTCTCCCCCTTTTTGTCAACAACAAAAAGTGGAGAAAAATTTGAAAAAGAGATTGGTAAAATTAGGGCTTCTTGGGGATGCGAATGATCTAGAAATCCCCTATAGATTTTACAGTCTCCTCTAGGTTCTTCAGAGTCTCCTTTACCTCCTGAATATCCTTACCCTTTGCATAATCCTGCACTTGAGTCTTCAAGGCTTGTACCTGCTCTTGCAAAAAGTCTGAAGTTGACTTGAAAGCTGTCATCATGCTTTTCACCTCCAACTCAAAACCATATTGCTGACCCTTTAAATCCAAAATAAGATTTAGCAGCCTTCGAAAGTCTGCCATTGATTCTGATGTAGCACTGGGTACAGCCAAATCAATTCCAAAAGTTTTGAGATGTGAGGGAACATCAGTTGTTCGATCACCAGGACTTAGAGAGGATGCCTCAAGGTCTGCTTCAAGATATTGAGAGGCATACACATCCTTTAGGTCTGTGGGAGATCTATTAACATCATCACTATGTGAAGAAATACCTCGTTTATCAGCAGCTCCCCCTGTTTCTGTGGCTTCGGGTGGAGAAAAGTATTCTTCTTCTTGTTCTTGGTCTCCTTCAACACTAAGGTGATGTTGTTCCCTTCCTTCTCCTACAGTTCCTCCTCCTATCTCTTCTGAGACCTCAGCAAAAGTAGGCTCAAGAGAATCATCTTGACCCTTTTCTTGTTCTTATTCCTTTCTTCCCTCTCCTTCCTTTGTTCTTCTAGCCTCTTCTCTTCCTTCGTCTCTCTGTTCTATCTCTTCTCTTTCTCGATGCTCTCAGTCCTCTGTCTCTTGAAAACTGACATAACTCTGTAAATTTCTTAAAGCAAAGGTAGAGAGAGAGAGATATGGTCCTCATCTTCTTTGTCTTGCAAGATGAGTGCTCTCCTTTTCTTGATTGATGTAGTCATGGGCTCTTTGCCTTTTCTTTTTGCTGCAGTAGAGTCTTGTTTCGCCTTCACAGGGCACTTCTCCTTAAAGCTCTCCAAAACCTTGTTAAGCTCCTTCATATGCATCTTTGTAACCGTTTTCAGTCTAATCACCATTGGAGCAATGGTTCTGACACAAAGAATGTTTAGAAGATGAATCTTGAAGTGTCTGAAGAGTTGAGTGATAAGAGCTGAATAAGGAAGTTGTCCCTTGTCCTTCACCACTGTCCTGTACATGTGCATTAGGATGGTGTGAGATAGAGAGAACTTGTAACTAATGTTAATGGCATACATCAACTTCGCTTCCGAATGAGAGACATCAGTCTTTGACGTTGATTTGGGTCTGATGCAGTTGATCATGATCTTGTGGAGTAAGATATTTGAGGCAGTCATTCTAGAATAAGAAATCTTGCCTTCAGCAATTCTGTCTCGAACCAGTTCCAAAGTAGCATGAGCAACCGACACACTAATTGGTTGGAAACACCCTCTTTCCACCCCAATCACATCAGCTAGAGTGTTCATATCAACCACAATTTCACTGTCCCTAATAGTAAATGAAAATCTATTCGCATCTAAAAAAGATAGATTTGAATAGAAGTAAGCTTGATGAGTTAAAGTGCGACCGTCGTTTTAGAGCAAAAGTGTTCGAGTTGAAGGAGTGCAAACTTCTCCCTAAGTTTCACTTTCAATGAATCAAGAAAATCAAAATCCACACTCCCAGGGTTCATCACCCCTCGCTTCAGTAGTTTCGAATAAGTCCTCTTATGGTCCTTAGAACGAAAAAGATTCGTCATTTCTCCATGAACATGTGCAGCAATGCCCATTTTGGGCTGAAAGTTTGTAAACATCCTTTCATCATCATCTTTCCCTTCAGGTTGATTAAAGGATCCAAACCGTGGATCACTTGGAAAATTTTTGAAAGCTCTCGCAGCCAAACCAATAGGCGCAATCCCCATACTTTCTATTTTTTTCAAAAAATGTGTCTCATTTTTTACCCTTTCTCGCTCAAAAACTCATCAATGAAGGTCATAGTAGTACCACCTTTCTTCAGCTTAGTATAGAGTTTGAAAAAAAATTAAGGCTTCAGAGTTCTTACAGGTTTAGCGTCTACAATAATCTCTTCTTTAGCGTGTTGCGGTGTAGGATTTTGAGTCTCTTGCTGTGAGGAGTGACACTGTTGAGAATGTTGTTGTTGATTTTGCCACTGCTGCAGAGGAGAGTCTTCTTCCTTGGTCGATTAAAGTGCGTAGGACCCTCACGCATACGCTTGTGGGCCCCTGCTCGTGATTCTAGCAGACTTTCTCTGCGAAGACATTGTCACTTTCTTTGGGAGATTCCTCAAACTCGATCGTGGAAAAAGGTGAAATCTTTTTGGATTAAACTAGAGTAAAAGAGTAAGAAAGCAAAGTTATGTATTCTAGGGTTTGTGAGTGAAAACGGAGAAGAAGAATCTCAACAGTATATAAAGCAAATGAAACGGGGAAAACGAATCGTCACAAAGGAAAAAATAAAACTACCTTCTTGAAAATGAAAACTGCCATAAATTCAAAAACTCGGAAAAAACAATCTCTAAAAATACAATAAACACTTAGCGATTAAAAGTAAACATACCTTTTCAAAAGCTTCAACCGCAAATAAAATTACTTGTATTAAAAAAAAAAATTAACTCACAGTCGTAATTTCTGGTTGCTCTAAGTCTAACCATCTTCGACTTAAACCAAAAGAAGATGTAATATTCAGTTTGGTGCGAATAGACTCAAATATGCTTTTCCTTAGTGGCTTTGTAAATATGTCTGCCAACTGATTCTTCAAGTCAATGAACTGAATCTTAACTTCTCCCTTCTAAACATGATCTCTAACGAAATGATGTCTAATTTCTATGTGCTTTGCTCTTGAATGAATAATTGGATTCTTTGTGAGATTGATGGCACTGGTGTTGTCGCATTTGATCTCAGTGCAAGATTCTTCAATTCCAAAGTCTCTTAGCTATTGCCTTATCCAAAGTATTTGAGAACAACAACTTCCAAGAGCCACATATTCTATTTCAGCTGTAGAGAGAGCTACTATACTCTGCTTTCTTGAGAACCATGAAACCAACTTGTTGCTTAACAGTTGACAAGTATCAGAAGTACTCTTTCTATCAACTCTGTACCCTGCTAAATTTGCGTTTGAATATCCAAGGAGACTAAAGTCTTCTTCTTTGGGATACCATAGACCTAGCTTTGAGGTAGTTGCAATGTATTTGATTATGCATTTTATAGCACTTAGATGAGATTATTTGGAATCCAATTGGAATCTAGCACAACTGCAAACACTAAACAAAATGTTAGGTCTAGAAGCAGTAAGATAAAGAAGTGAACCAATAACACTCTTGTAAAGCTTTCGGTCAACTTTCTTTCCTCCTTCATCTTTATCCAGACTTCGAACAACATGAGTCTTTTTGCAATTTTCCAAACCGAACTTCTTGATGAGATCTTTTGCATATTTTTCTTGGTGAATGAAAATTCATTTCTTCAATTGTTTGACCTGTAATCTGAGAAGAAAATGTCAACTCACCCATCATGCTCATTTCGAATTCATCCTGCATAGTCTTAGAAAACTTCTTGCATATATTTTCATTAGGTGATCCGAAAATAATATCATCGACATGAATTTGAACAAGTAGAAATTTTTACCTTTTCTTTAATAAATAAAGTAGTATCTACTTTCACAAAAATAAAAATAAAAAAGGTAGTATCTACCTTTCCTTTAACAAAACCATTTTGAGTTAGGAATTTACTTACCCTGTCATACCAAGCCCGAGGTAGTTGCTTTAATCCATAAAGAGCCTTTTTCAGTCTGAAGACTGAGTCTGGCTTTCTTGGATCTTCAAATCCAGGAGGTTGTTTCGCATAAACTTCTTCTTGAATGAATCCGTTTAGAAATGCACTTTTTACATCCATTTGGAATAACTCGAAATCTTTGTAGTAAGTAAAAGCAAGTAATAATCTAATTACTTCTAACCTTGCTACTGGTGCATAGGTCTCATCATAGTCTATCCCTTCTTCTTGCGTATATCATTTGGCCACGAGTCTTGCTTTGTTTCGATCATTTTTCCTTTCTCGTTAATCTTGTTCCTAAAACCCCATTTAGTCCCAATAATAGACTTACTTTTGGGTTTAGTAATTAGTTCCGAAACATCTTTGATACTGAACTGTCTGAGCTCTTCTTGCATGGCTTCAATCCAGCTTTCATCAATCAAGGCTTCTTCTACACTTTTGGGTTCAATTTCAAAAACAAGTGCTAAAGCACTATACTCTTCTCGCCTTTTGCATCGGGTGCGAATTCTTTCATCAATGTTGCCAGTGATGAGTTCCTTAGGATGACTAGACTTATGCTTCCAGTTGCTGGTTGATCTTGAAGTCTGTTGATCCTCTATTTCTGTTGAAACTTCTGGTTCTTCTTGTTGTTTATCTTCATAAGTCTGAACCACTTCAGGGGAAGTAGACTTTGTAGGATTTGGAGTAGGTTTAGATTCTTTAAGATGAGTTTGAACTAGTTGATTTTGCATAGATTCTTGAAACTTGACGTTCATCGATTCTTCCACAGACTGAGTCTTTTTGTTAATGACTTTGTAGGCATTGCTTGAAGTTGAGTAGCCAAAGAAAATTCCTTCGTCTGATTTTTCTTCAAACTTACCAGTTCGATCATTTGCATTTTTCAATACAAAACACTTACAACCTAACACATGAAAATAAGAAAAATTTGGCATTTTCCCTTTAAACACCTCATAAGGAGTTTTTTTTTTTTTTCTAGAATAGGCCTTAAAAACACTTTGTTAATGATATAACAAGTTGTAGAAACTACTTTAGCCCAAAAACGAGGGGAAATATTACTTTCAATTAAAAGGGTTCTTGCAAAGATCTATTATTTCTTTCCACAACCCCATTTTGCTCTAGAATATAAGGAGAAAAGAAAACATGTTGGAAACCAGATTCATTACAGAATTTAGCAAAGTCTTGATTTTCAACCTCACCTCCATGGTCTGTCCATATGCTTGAAATAGCATAGCCTTTCTCATTTTGAACCTTCTTGGCAAATTTTGAAAAGTAAGAGAATGCTTCAGACTTACTTGCTAGGAAATATACCCATGTGAAGCGAGAGTAGCCATCCACGATTATTGATCTCTTTCCACCAATGCTTTGAGTTCTGGTTGGTCCAAAGAGATCCAAATGCAGAAGCTGCAAAACTCGATTAGTAAAAACTTTGTTTATAGGTTTGAAAGAACTTCTAACCTGTTTTCTCAAAATACATAGTGTGCAAAAGTTAGACTTTTGGTAAGTTAGGTTGGGAAGTCTACGAACAAGCTTCTTAGAGGAAATCTTGGCAATTTGCTTCATGTTAACATGGCAAGCTTTCTATGCCAAAAGTTTGCTTCATCTTGAATGGATATTAGACACTAAGAACTTTCTGCTTTTATATCTAGAAGATAAATATTTTCATGTCTTCGTCCAATGAAAGATTGAGACAAATCTTTACTAGTTCTCAAACAAATGCCTTCTTGAAAATTAATTTTGAATCTAGTGTCACGCAATTGACTAATGCTGAGTAGATTGTAATTCAATCCTTCCACCAAAGAAACTATCTGGTTCCCGAAGGCTTGTCGAAAGGAGAGATCTATCGGCACTTTTCACCACCATAGAGGATTTCTTGTGGTTTAAATTGTCAACCATCAGGGAATTCCCTCTCGGAGGTTCATCTGCTATTCTATGTGAGAGTTCAGTCCCCTATAGTTTAGAGGATTTGCAGGCTTAACTAAATAAGTTTGCAGCATCATACTATACCAAAAATGGGAAAGACCCTCTTGTATACCCATATATTCTACTCCTAAGCGTCCAGTTCCTCCCAGCTATCCTCTATTTGTCTAAAGAAGCAGGCGATGAAGGGTACAGCATTGATGCCACTCACATAGCTACCATGGCGTCCTTACGGAAGGTACAAGGGTAGGATCAAAGTTTGGTGTAATGGATGCTTATGCAGAAGCATCTAGCATGATTCAATAGCATGGATCTTCATTTTACATCTTGTAGATCTTTCAATGGCATTGGAATATTATGAACAGGCTGCTGCTGCAGTGGGTGGTGGACAACTATCTTGGACTAGAAGGGCAAATGCGAATCAGCAGAGACAGAGAAGTTTGATGCTGAAACAACTCCTCATGGAGCTGTTATTGCGAGATGGTGGAATTTACTTTTTACTTGGTTCAAGAGGTTCGGGGGAAGAAGGTGAATTGACAAGGTTTATACCGGACGTAAAAACAAGACAACAATTTCCGCTTGAAGTGCTCGGCAGTGCTTGGAAGCTGGGATATATGACAAAGTATGGTTTTTCTCCTTGTTTTCCTCCTTTTGTAAAATTTACTTAATATTGGACTGTGGTGTTCTAATCATATCACTGAACTTTGACTTCAATTGCCCGATTACTTTCATTTAGTGGCAATTGATGCAACTATGACTAGAATTTGGTCAATTTGCCAGCCAATTGCTAACATGTTGGCCATGTGGCCATGTGTATACCACATCGGTACTTTGCTTGAAAATTGACTGGAATTTGGTCAAAGTCATAAATTGTAAAGAAATAAAAGTTTTCGACATGAGATGATCAAAACTAAAGTTCAGTGAATTGATAGCATAATCCACTCAAGTTCAGTGATTGCTGATGGAATTTGCCCTTTCTCCTATTGCTTTTATGGAGTCACAAGTGAAATAAGTTTTCAATGAACCTTTGAGAACCAAAGTACTTTGATTGACTGTGTTTGGTTCATAAATTCTCTTTTTCGAGGTGATGCATGTTATGCTGATCATTGTGTTTTTCATTGGCTACCCAATAACATAAGTAAATGTGCTGTGATAGAGGGAGGGAGGGAGAGTCATTAGCTACCCAATAACAAAAGTAAATGTGTTGTGATATAGTTTATTGAGAAATATATGTACGGAGAATCTAGAGAGAGAGAGAGGGGGGGGAGGGGAGATCATTTTGTTTGTGTAAATGGAGGGATCATTTCATTTGTGTGAATAAATTAGCCATAGTTCATTTTCCTATTTACTATTGCTTGCTCGGTTTCCCTAAATACTTTAGTTCACTCTTTATGTGGAGCTTTTCATTGACATCTAAATATTCATCATCAATACCATTCCATTTATATCATCCCGCATTGCTAAATCTAGAATTTTAATGGATATTTCATCTTGGGACAGTATCAAATCTAGTGTGGTCTTAATACCCTTTTCCTTTGCTTATTCTTTCCTTTACTTATGATTTCCTTTAATTAAATCCATCAATAGAGATTCTGAAGAGAATTGGGGCATTCTCAATGGCCTTGGACACCATTAATAAATGCCTTTCAGACTCTTTATATGCTCTTTCACGTGGACGGTTGGATGGTGAGAGCTAGACAGCTGGCTTGGTTCATTCTGGAAATGAGATTTTGGAGACCTACAAATATAGTCCTGAAATCAGGTAATCCCTTGGTAGCTATGTTCCTGACATTCTAAAGGTTTCTCTTAGTTGTATGGATGTGCCTAATTCCGATGGATCACTATGTGCTCTAAAAGCCAAGGCAAATGGGCATTTGGATTTTTGAACAGTTCAGTTTTTTGTGTGCTCCAAAGCAGACTATTGTAAATTCCTAGCCACTTTGGGATATCTTCATAGATTGTGTTTGTTTGATGGAAAAAATATACTAAAAGTCAACATTTATGCTCCTTTTTTTTGGATGCTCACTTGATGCTCTTCTTTGCATCTGCAAATCGCAAATTTTCTTGCCAACAATTTGAAAGAGGAATTGGCCACGTGATCTTTATTGAAAGAGCTAGTATAAATACCTAGAGATGGGTGAATAAGTGTAAAAACAGCTTTTATCAACAAAAGCAATAAAAGAGTTTTCTTCAGACTAAGTCGATCGACACCACACTTTTGAAATAGATTCAAATTCAAAAAAGATATTTAAACAATAGCAAAACTTAGAAAATTATCACAACAAATAAATTAAATGAGTTAAAGGAAGAGAAAATTGAACACAAGATTTATAGTGGTTCAGCTTAGTTCAAGCTTACGTCTACTCTCCCACGACGGTCTTTCGGCTGGATTTCACTATGAATCAAAAGAGAATTACAACAAGTATGAATCTGATTGCTTAGTGAAGAGTTGTTTTTTCTCTCACTAAGTCACTTCTTTTGTGTTTCTCTCTCTCTCTCTCTCTCTCTCTCTCTCTCTCTCTCTCTCAAGTACGAATATAAGCACTATCAATGAATAACAAGTTATTTGAGAAGTTTTAGACTTTGGAATTCTAATTTCATGCTCTTCTTCAAATGACCCGAAAAAACCTCCTTAAATACTCTTCAATGCATTTATGACCATTGGCACTATCTAAAGGAATTATTCCAATCAACTCATTGGACATAATCAATCAAAGAAATCTTGTAGTCGTTTGAAAATTGAGATGAAAGTCCGATGATTTTGGTCACCTATACAATCAGAATCTTAGTTTCCATAAGTAAATTATTTCCAAAAAAACTTGTCTTCGAAATTGATTTCACCAATCCATGATTGATTTTATCAATATTTTTCAAAAGGTAAGTGAGATTTTCAACTAGAAAGCCAGATATATCTTGTTCGTACTGAACCCTTGTTGAAAGATCAATAATATCGAGTCTGATTATTTCTTCGTTCTTCACTAAATTCAGTCTGGACCTTCGTCAAAGTAGGGCAGACTTCTGATGTAAAATAGACTTTAATAGAGTTTCACAGTAGTCTAGTATTTCTCAGAATAAGAATAAGAATAGACATAGGAAAGTTTTGTCAACTTCAAAATCTAATAGGAGTATTCTCAACAATCTCTCCCTTTTTTTATGGTGACAAAACTTTCATGCAGATTTAAACGTTATATCCTACAAAACAACACTTTAGCAGTACATGATAGTCTATAACAAGAACATATCATTATAAAATTGAATAAGATAGAATCTGCAACCACAAAACACATTAGTTTGAATAGTTTTGCAACCACAATGCCAATTAGAGTTCAAACATAAGTTCAAAAGTTCAAACCAAAAAATATCAAGAACTTTAAAAACTTTAAATTTGCTCTTTCTCCCCCTTTTTTGTCATCAGCAAAAAAATAAAGTCAGTTAAGAATAAAAAGAGTGATTGAGAAGATGATCAGGTCTGTTTTGGAAGACGAACTAGTTGGAAATCCTCCAATGACTGCATGGTCTCCTCAAGCTTATGTAGGCACTGATGATAGACAGTCTCCACTTTCGCTACAGTCTGCGAAGCCTGTTGATTCAACGTTTGGACCTGAGTGTTAAGAGACTGTACCTTGCCTGTAAGAGAAATTCTGAGGTAGATCCTAAAGCAGCATACAACTTTTGAAACTCAAACTCCATCACATATTGCTGTGCCTTTATCTCCAGTAGGAGTTCTACTATCCTTGGATTGTTTGCTTTAGGTTCGGTTTGGGCACTAGCTTCGGCAAAATGAATTTGTGGAGAATTCAAAAGTAAAGGAACGTCAACTTGAACATGTGCAGTTTGTTCCTTCCTCTAATTTGGAGTTTCCTCTTTAAGACCTTCAACTGGAACTTCAGGGAAATGCTATGTGAATACATCTTTAGCATCTGTAGGAGATCTACTGATACCATCACTAGTAGTAAGTGCAACTAATGGAGTTTTCTCACATTCTCCCCCTTGTTTTGGTGCCTTTAGGTTAAGATGAAACTTCTCCTTTTTGCACCTTCTCCTTTCTAGCACGAGATCACTATTCTGGTTCAATCTCCTCAACATCAGGTGCAGCAATGTCCCTAGTTTCCTCAGTCTCATCTAGTTCTAGGATCACACCAGCATCTCCTTCTAAGTCTTCATCCTCATCTTCCTTCTCTTTAGACTCTTCAGCATCACTTTCTTCTTCCTATTCCTTTTCACCCTCTTCTTCTTCTTCTTCCTCTTCAGAATCAACAAAACCTTGAAGATTACGCAAAGCAATGGCAGAGGTTGTCAATCATCATCTTCCTCCTCTTCATCCTGCAGAAGGATAGATTTCTTCTTCTTTGATGTTTTCTGGACAACACTCTTTCCTTTGCGCTTCTTTGCAGCAACAAATCCTTCCTTGATTTTACTATATGAAACCTTCTTTAGAAGATCCAAGGCTTTAGAAAGGTCTTTTAGCCTCATCTTGGAAATCATTTTCATTCTAATTTCCATAGGAGCAAGGGTCCTTGATCGAAGTTGAGATGGTGGCTGAATATGAAAGTGCTTGAATGGTCTTGTTATTAAAGTAGAGTAGGGCAGTTGCCCTTTTTTCTTCATTACTATTATGTACATGTGCAAAAAGATAGTACGTGGGAGTGAAAAAAGCGACTCCATTGCATATTGCCCACATTATCTTTGCCTTAAATCTAGAAACATCAGTCTTAGAGGCAGCCTTAGATCTAATGCAATTTATCATTATCTTATGTAGCAGGATATTTGAAGCAGGCATTTGAGAGTAATTGATACTCCCACTCAGAAATCTGTCTTTCACGAGAAACTTAGTGGCTTGTGTAATGGACACATTTATGGGTAGAAAGCCACTTCGTTCTACATCCAAAATGTTAGCCAGGAGATCCACATCTACATCAAACACTTTATCATATATAGTAAACTGTATATGAGTCGGATATAGAATAGACAGATTCGAGTAAAAATATGCCGTTAATTCAGGATATGCTTCAAATATTTCTGCACAAAATTTCTCCATCTGAAGTCTGGCTAACTTCTCTCTCAAGTTAACCTTGATAGTATCCAGAAAATCAAAATCAATTGTTCGATAGTTTATGACCCCTCTGTTCAACATTTGAGCATAAACCTTTTTATGTTCTTTTGAACGAAACAATTTTGTTCTTTCTCCACTTATCTCAACTGCCACACCCATCTTTGGTTGGAAATTTTTAAAAATTCTCTCATCGTCATCTTTATTCTCGGGCTGATTTTCTGACCTAAAACGAGGATCAAAAGTAAAGTTCAAAAATTCTTCTCCGCTATTCCTTTTGGTGCCAGTCTTAATCTTTCCATGATTCTTAAAAACAGAGTTTCATTTCCATAGCCATTCTTTTTCAGAAAGTTAGTAATGAAGTCCATAGGACTTCCATCCTGTTTCAAAAACTTGTAGTGTTTGAAAAGTACCTCAAGCCTCTTTATTGAAATAGGGGTCACCTCCTGTGTAACTTCCTCATCTACAGAGTGACGAGGAGAACTCTGGGGAGAACCTTCTCCAATCAGATCAAAGTGAGTTGGTCATTCAGGCATATTTTGAGGGCCACGACTAGCAATGCGAGAAGATTTCCTTTGAAACAACATTGTGGCAGATTTGGAAGACTTTGACGACATGCTTGTATAGAAGAGAGAAAGAAATTTGCAAAGAGTTTGCGAGAGAAATCAAGAGAGAAGAGAGTTTGAGAGTTAGGGTTTGAAAAAGACGTGCTCGTAAGAAATAATTTGGAGAATTTAAAGAAACTGAAATAAGGCAAATGAATCATCATAAGGAAAAGCCTTCTCTAAAAAAAATGAATTTAAAAGGTAATTGGCAATAATAAATTCCGAAAAATTAGCAAGAAAAATGTAATTTCCAGAAATAAAAAAGGCGAGCAATGATTTAGAGATAACCATACTTGTTCAGTACTTACAAGCCAAAATTAAAATAAACTACCTAGATTAGGAAGACTTTCAGATTGAAGCAACTTCCATATGTTGAATTGTTGAGTCTGATTGAGCATAGACTTTAGTCTGAAGGAAGAATGATATTAGCTTACTACGAATTGACTCAAATAAGCTCTTCTCCAATGGTTTGGTAAAAATATCCGCCAGTTGGTTCTTCGAATCAATAAATTGAACAGTAATCTTGCCATTCTATACATGATCTCTTATAAAATGATGACAGATCTCAATGTGCTTTGTTTTTTTAGTGAAGAATTAGATTTTTGGTAAGATTGATAGCACTTGTGTTGTCACATCTAAATTCTATACAGAACTCTTCTATTCTAAAGTCTCTTAGTTGTTGTCTAATCCACAGAATTTGTGAGCAGCAACTTCCAATAGCAACATATTCTGCTTATACTGTAAAGAGTGCCACAATACTTTGCTTTCTTAAGAACCAAGATACTAGCATTTGTCCCAACAATTGACATGTACCTGGCGTACTTTTTTTGTTGACTCTACAACTAGCTAGATCAACATTAGAATAACCAAGTAAAGTAAAGTCTCATCCCTTTGGATATCACAGACCTAACTTTGGATAAGTCACAATATATTTGACAATACGTTTAACAACACTAAGATGTGATTCTTTGGGATCAGGTTGAAATCTAGCATATATACACACACTAAATAGAATGTCAGGTCAAGAGGTAGTGAGATAAAGAAGAGAACCAATCATGCTCCTGTATAGCATTTGATCAACTTTCTTTCCTCATTCGTCCTTGTCGAGCTTTGATAAGCTTGGCATGGGAGTTTCTATTTTCTTGTAGTTCTCCATTCCAAACTTTTGGATAATATCTTTGGCATATTTCTCCTGATGAATGAATGCTCCTTTCTTTGATTATCTAACTTGCAAACCCAGAAAGATCCAAATATTATATCATCTACATAAATTTGTACAAGTAGAAAAAAAAAATTCTTCCCTTTTTATAAACAAGGTTGTGTCAACTTTTCCTTTCTCAAAGCCACTATTTATTAAAAACTTACTTAACATTCCATACCAAGCTCAAGGTGCTTACTTCAGACCATACAATGCCTTCTCTAGTCTGTAGACAAACTCTAGTTTTCTAGGATCTTCAAATCCTGGTGGTTGTTTCACATAGACTTCTTCTTGTATAAATCCATTAAAGAAAGTGATTTTGACGTCCATCTAGAATAACCTGAATTTTTGAAAACAAACAAATGTAAGTAATATTCTAATTGCTTCTAACCTTGCTATTGGTGTATAAGTCTCATCGTAGTCTATTCCTTCTTCCTGTGTGTAACCTTTTGCCACAAGTCTTGCTTTTTTTTCTGGTTACTTTACCTTTTCATCCATCTTATTTCCGAATACCCACTTCGTTCCAATCACAAATTTTCCTTTGGGTTTAGGAATCAGCTCCCAGACATTATTAATGCTGAATTGTCTGAATTCTTTCTGCATAACTTCTATCCAGCTTTCATCAGACAGTGCTTCTTCTATTCATTTTAGTTCCATCTCTAAAATAAGTGCTATTGCACTAAAATCTTCTCTTCCCTTGGATTTGGTGCAGATTCCTTCATATAAATTGCCAATGATGAGTTCCTTGGGATGACTTGATTTTTTGCTTCCAGTTGCTATTTGATTTCTTGATTTCTTTTGAGATCAACTGATCATCGGTTTCCTTTGATTCTTCTAGTTTTGCTTGATGCTTTTTCTCCAGAAGATTGAAGTTCTCTAAGGGAATTAGACTTTATTGAGTTTGGAACTAGTTTAGACTCTTCAAGTTGAACCTAATCTAGTTGATTCTGAATATTTTCCTGAAATCTGACGTTCATTGATTCTTCTACAATTTGGGTCTTCTTATTAAAGACCCTGTAAGCTTTACTCGTCATTGAATAGCCAAGAAATATTCCTTCATCGATCGTTCTTCAAATTTTCCAAATCGATCATTTGCATTCTTCAAGATAAAGCATTTACAGTCAAATACATGAAAGTAAGAGATGTTAGGCTTCTTCTCTTTATACACTTCATAGGGAGTCTTCTCTAGGATAGGCCTTAAAAACACCATGTTGATTATATAATAGGTAGTAGAAACTACTTCTGCCCAAAATCGAGAAGGGATTTTGCTTTCTATCAATAGAGTTCATTGGTAACATGAAGAATTTAACAATTTTAGAGCTTGAGTATTGCCAATTCACTGGAAACATCCCCTCATCAACGTGGAATCTCAACCAACTCCAAGTTTTGTGGATTGACGGGAATAGCTTTAGTGGGGTTGTAGAATTTAAATTATTTGCAAAGCTTAAAAATCTCCGAATGCTTTTGGTTCTCAAGAACTAAATCTAATCTACGATACACTCGAGTATACATTCCCGAAGCTTGAAGTGTTGTGGTTATATTTTTGCAACTTGACCAAGTTTCCTTATTTCTTGAATTCATTGAAAAGATTAATACGCTTAGACCTCTCTTCAAATAGGATTAGTGGGGAGATCCTCTCATGTAAAGATCTGTTTTCCTTTTCCACAACTCCGTTATGTTCTAGAGTATATGGAGAGGAGAAAACATATTGAAAACTAGATTCATCATAGAAGTTTGCAAAATCTTGATTTCTAAACTCACCTCCATGATCTATTTTTATGCATGAGATAACATAACATTTCTCGTTCTGAATTGTCTTAGCAAACTTTGAAAGATAAGAGAAAGTTTCAGACTTACTTGCCAAAAAGAATACCCAAGAGAAACTTGAATAATCATTCACAATTACTAGATAGTATTTTTTTTCCACCTATACTTTGAGTTCTTGTTGGTCCAAAAAGATCCATATGAAGATGCTGCAAAACACGATTAGTAGAAACCTGATTTACTGGTTTCAAGGAACTTTTGACCTGTTTTCCCAAGATACAGGGAGTACATGATTCAAACTTTTAATAAGCCATATTAGGAAGACCTCAAACCAGCTTTTTAGAAGAAAGTTTAGCAATCTATTTCATATTCACATGACCAAGCTTTCGATGCTAGAAATTTGCTTCATCTTGTATTGAAATAAGGCACTGATAATTTTTTGGATTTACGTCCAGAAGATATATGTTGCCATGCCTTCACCCAGTAAATGATTGAGATAAATATTGACTTACTCCAGAACAAATACCTTCTTGAAAGTTTATTCTAAAACTTGTATCACAAAGCTGACTTATATTTAGAAGATTGTAGTTTAAACCTTTTACAGTGAAACGTTGTTGATAGTTAGGCTTCCAATCTTCACTATTTCAAATCTTATAATATTTCCTTTATTGTTCCCACCAAAAGAAACATTTACTCCTTTTGGTCTTTCAAGCTTAACGAAACTGCTTGAGTCTCCTGTCATATGCCTAGAATAGTCACTATCCAAGTACCATTTAATTTTTCTTTTAGTAGTGACCTGCAATCAGAAGAATAACTCAAACTTTCTTTGGTATCTAGATTTTCTTGGGTCTAGGAGAGTTAGTGTTAAAAATAGTCTTTGTCCAATCCTTCTTAACTAGTCTCGAAACTTTGGGACATTCATTCTCAAAATGTTCTAAGCTATTACATTTAAAACATTTGAGAGCACTTCGGCCAATAGGTTTTACAAACACTTTTTGGAAATGGTTTTTGTAAAATGACTTTGGAGGTCTTTGTCGAAGTCTCTCTTTTACTTTAGGAAAATCAATAAAAGGATTTATTTCATTATTCATCCCCAAACCAAACTTGTTAAAATAGGGTATTTGAGCTGTAAGAATTTTCTCTAATTTTTATGATCCTTTGGAAAACTTTTTGGAAATATCTTAAATCTCCCTTTTTAAACAGACATTTTCCCTTGAAAGAGAATTAGAATTTTCTTTCAAATCATCAAAACCTCTTTTCAAATTTTCAAATTTTTCTTTCGAAGAGATTTCTGTTGCTTGGGCTTAGAATTTTCCATTTTCATTTCGGAAATCCTTTTAAGAGAGGATTTATTGAGGTAAAGTCCATCTATATACATAAAGAATTTAACAGGAATTTCTGAGTGACTTACTTTGATTTGCTTGTCAGAGTCTGAATTTGTGTCTGATTCTGATTTTGAGTCTGACTCTAAGTGAGCCATCAGACATATGTTTGCAAATTCCTCTTTGCTTTCCTCACATTCGGTGTCACTCTAGGTTTCTGCTTTAAAAGCTTTTTTGTACTTCTCATAATTCCCTTTATTCTTTTTCAGCAAGGGATAGTTTGGGTTGATGTACCCATTTTTCTCACTCGAAACATATTACATCTTTGCTCGTTTCAACGTCTTCCATTGGTCTATTATGGGAATTTTGCATGCTTTGCTTCTTCCAATTAAACCTTCTTCATTTTCTATTCAGTTTTTTGAATTTCTTTATCATAAGGGCTAGCTCCTCGTCGTCCATGTCATCGTCCAAATCTGTATCATCAGAATCAATATTAGACTTTAATGCAATTGATTTCTTACCTTTTGGATCTTTCTCATCATTGATCTGCTCCACTTCATACGATTGAAGCATGCCTATCAGTTCGTCAACAAATAGAGGCATGATGCTTTGAGTTTTTCTGATTGAAGTCTTCACATGATTCCAGCCTTTCAAAAGTCCACGTAGTAGTTTGTTGGCTTTCATTGGTCTAGAAATTGGTTGACCTTGATATGCCAGGCCATTTACAATTTCTTTAAAGTGATTGAACATATCACAAATAAATTCTCCAGGCTTCATTCTAAAAGACTCATATTGTCCAAGTAAAATATTTATTTGTCTCATTCACATGGTTAGTCCCCTCATAAGTGGTGTGAAGTCTATCCTAGACTTCTTTTGCTATTTCACAGAATGAGATTCTGTTGTATTTAATGGGAGACAAGGCACAATATAAGAAATAAATGGCTTTTGCATCACGACCCTATCTCTTGGTAATTTCAACTTGTGTGGATTCATCAGCATCTTTTTCTATCACTCATTTCCTTTTGTCTGAAGCTGATGTAGCAATTGGATTGATTCCTTTTTGAACAACATCCCATTCCAGGGGATCTCTGGATCTGAGGATTGCCTTTATTTTGTTTTTCCATACATTGTACTCATTTCCATTGAAATAGGGTGGTATGGTATTGCTCTATCCTTCAACCAATCCTATAGTCAAAATACTAGCTATAGAAGATCTTTAACTTAGAAGTAAAAATACTTCAATAAAGTAAGTACCAAGGCTCTGATACCAATTGAAAGAGTTAGTATAAACACCTAAAGATGGGTGAATAGGTGTAAAAATAGCTTTTATCAATAGAAGCAATAAAAGAGTTTTCTTCAGACTAAGTCTGACTGACACCACACTTCTGAAATAGATTCAAATTCAAAAATGATGTTTAAACAATAGCGAAACTTAGAAAATTATCACAACAAATAAATTAAAGGAGTTAAGGGAAGAGAAAATTGAATACAAGATTTATAGTGGTTTGGCTTAGTTTAAGCCTACATCTACTCTCCTACACTGATAGCCTTCTAACTGGATTTCACTATGAATCAAAAGAGAATTACAACAATATGAATCTGATTGCTCAGTGAAGAGTTGCTTTTTCTCTCACTAAGTCACTTCTTTTATGTTTCTCTCTCTCTCTCTCTCTCTCTCTCTCTCTCTCTCTCTCTCTCTCTCTCTCTCTCTCTCTCTCTCTCTCTCTCTCTCGTGTACGAATATGAGCACTATCAATGAAGAACAAGTGATTTGAGAAGCTTCAGACTTTGGAATTCTATTTTTCATGCTCTTCTTCAAATGACCCAAAAAACCTCCTTAAATACTCCTCCATGCCTTTATGATCGTTGGCACTATCCAGAGGAATTCTTCCAATCAACTCGTTGGACAGAATCCATCAAAGATATTGTAGCCGTTTGAAGATTAAAATGAAAGTCCGATGATCTGGTTGCCCATACAATCAGAATTTTGGTTTTCATAAGTAGATTATTTCCAAAAATACTTGTCTTCGAAATTGATTTCACCAATCCATAATTGATTTTATCAATATTTTTCATAAGGTAAGTGGGATTTTCAATCAGAAAGCCATATATATCTTGTTTGTATTGAACCCTTGATGAAAGATCAATAGTCCCGAGTCTAATTATTTCTTCGTTCTTCACTTCAATTCAGTCTGGATCTTCATCGAGTAGGGCAGACTTATGATGTAAAATAGACTTTGATAGAGTTCCACAGAAGTCTAGTATCTCTCAAAACAAGAATAAGAATAGACATAGGAAAGTTTTGTCAACTTCAAAATCTAATAGGAGTTTTCTCAACATTTATGAGAAGGTTGCCCAAAGCTTGTGAATCCAAGGTGGCGGTCTCTCAGTTCCTACTTGTCCTCTAATGGGTAGGTTGCTTTTGCGTGGGCTAGTTTTGATTGTACATGATGGGTCTTTAACATAAGCGCCACCATTGTAAGAAAAAGTTAGTCAACATGGGGGTGTATTTACATTCTCAGGTGGGCAGCAAAGCTAATGGTTGTTTCAAATGTTGGAAACTGCTGTGATGATATGCCCCTCTTCCTTGGTCTGCAATATGCCTAGCAAGAGTGAAAAGTAGAAATGGTGTAATACCAAATCCGAAGAGGTTACTTTTTTGACTTTGCATATCTTCATTCCATGACGAACAAAACTTATGTCCTGAGGAACTTTTGATACATATTACGATGGAGGTTCAATAGTTTTTGAGCTGCTAGTTGATTATGAAGTGATTACTTAATCGTTATCACAGTTGTCAATTTTAATCTTAAATGTCAGATCCGAAGCTGATGTATGTTAGCTTGTAATTTCGAAGAAACGGTCAGCTAGGGTCTCTATGCGCGTTTCACTCATTATGACACTCCCTAAGATGAAAGCCAGCTACTATGAGTTTCTATAGCATCTTCGAAAGTGTCATTTTCATCTTTTTTCCTCAGAACTAGGGAGAAGTACACCATTCGTGCCATAAGTTGGGTACGGTGCTCACTTTGGTACCAAAAATTTCAATAGGATCACTAAGTGCCAAAATTTTTGAAAAACACTCACTTTGGTGCCAACTCTGATCTAGTTTGCCGGAAATCCGATGTGACATTTTTTTATTAATATTTGAAGCCGACGTGGATCGCGGAGAATACAATTAACATGCAAACAACAAAACGACGCCGTTTAGCGTCTTTTCCCCCAAATAAGAAACCCTAAATCCCCAAATTCGAGTAGAATCGGAAATTGAAAACCCTAAATCCCTAAATCGACCAATTCGAGTGCATACTTCGATTTTCTCTCTAAGTTATCAGATCGCTCTTGTAAATGGAAGGCAAAAGCTTCAACAGCGGCTCACATTCCTATAAAAAAAAAAAAACGAATTAGATGGTGAGTGTTACTGTTATTGTGGGTTATCAAGTCCGAGAAGAACATCTTGGACTCAGTTGAATCCCGGGAGAAGATTCCATGGGTGCGGCAGATATAGAGAAGGCTTGAAGTGCAAATATTTCAAATGGGTTGATAGGAAATTTTTTGATCGAGCAATAGAGGTGATCCTGGAGTTACTTGGAGACCGAAATCAACCTCCACCTGCGTTAATGGATGAGTTGGAGGATGTCGACTCAATGCAAGCTCAAATGAAGGGTTAAACATCTCTGGTAGACCATTTGAAGAGGGACGTTTCAAGGCTGAAAATTGAAAGAAACTTTTATCGAGCGTTGATTATGTTCTTATTCTCTTGGGTAGTTTATTCAAATGTGAAGTGAGTAATGAGAAGAAGTTTGTTTGTCTACCATTTTTGTATGAAGTAGAAGTTTTGTTGTAATTCATGGTAGAAATGCAAGGTTGGAGTTGGAATGCATTAATTGTGAGCACTTCAAAAATGCAATGTTTGCTTGCTGCATTTTTTATTTGCCCTCTTGATTTGCTGGTTTGTTGGTTTGCTGCAATTGCAAACCATGGTGAAATGGAAGGTTGGAGTTGGAATGCATTAGTTCTGAGCACTTTTTATTGTTTAGTTGTGTATTGGCAATGTTTGTTTTGGTTAGTTTTTGCTTCAAATAGAATGGTTGCTGCATTTTTATCATTGTAATGGTTTGTTGGTTTGCTGGTTTGCTGCAACTACAAACCATGGCAAAATTAAGGGATGGTGGCAAATTAACAATTGACCATTTCAGTGCCAAAAGTTGTAAATAGTGATCGCTTGAGTGTCAAGTTTTTATAAAAGTGATCATTTAAGTGCCAGTGCGATTACAAAGTGATCACTTTTGTTGCATAAATTGTAAATAGTGATCGCTTAAGTGCCAATTTCAAACTTGAACTAGTCGTTGTGCATCTTGCATCTTGTTCTTACACCAGTTGGGTTGCTGGTGCATCTTCTTGCAACACAACAGCTTTGCAACGAGATGCACCAGCACCCAAAACTGCATATTGTTCTAGCACATACAACCAGAACCCCACAAATAGCATCAACGCATCAACAACTTTAACCAGCAACACTCTATGCATACATCTAAATTTAAAAATAATAGCAACCTCATAAGAACATTGCACCAACAGCAAAAAAATATATAGCATAATTGATAACTATCTTGCTAGCTATTAGCCGAAACCAAGTCAAGAGAAAATAACAAAAACAGCTATTGTCATTGACATTGATTGATTGTTTACAAAAGAAAAGAAAAACATGAACTTCACTCCCTAATCACTGAAGGTTCAACACCCTCTTAAAGAAAAACCAATGGCAATATGGAGGTAGCAACTACCATCAGTGATATAATATCCAGAACCCTCCTAAAAAAAGAAAACATAAAAAGAGAGACCATGTCCAGCACCACATAAAAAGAGACCATGTCCGGCACCCTCCCATTAATCAATATGGACAACACCCTGATCTCATTTTCGTCTTGGAGCTTTGAATTGATTCATAATCCGAGCACTCTTTCGAACTGGATTTTCAGGTTCTTTAACTGGCTTTCTGTCACCTCATTTTCCTTGTTTTTGACGGTGGTTATTCTTGTTCTAGCACGTGTCATGTGTTGGTCCATATCATCACTATCGCGCTTAATTGTTGGTTGAGATGGAACTGGTGCCGGGTTCTGTTTGGATGGCTGTTTTGCAGCTATACCCACTGTCTTCTTCTTTGGAGCACTCTTCTTTAGTTGCACCCTTAATTCTTGAGTTGGCCCACCTTGAGAGAAAAGTACATCCGAAGTTCTCCCAGGCTGTAAGAACATAGCGATATTGTCAATCAAATGAATTGAAGTACAACAAATTAAATGCATGAGGCCTACAAATCTTACATTCAAAATAGTCATTCCGATTTGTTCATCTATGTAAATCTCATAACCATATTGCCTTAATCTTTTTCCAATAGCCCCTCTTGTTCACTGTGGTGCATTATTTTCAACAGTAACAGATGGGGGAGCGGCATCTGCAACTTGTGCAGTTGCTCGTCTTCTCGCCTAGAAAACACATAACAGATTTAAAATTCAGCCCATAAAAGACAAACACAGCGATGTACAACCTACATGAACTTTTTGTCTTCTCGTTTGCTCAATAGTAGACTCAGTTGTTGTTGTTGCTGTCCTGCTTGTTCTAGTCCTTGTCCTTGCACTTGAGCCTACAACATGGCCTTTTTCTGGCCCTTTAGAAGGCCTTACAACAATGTGCTATATTAGGATCATGACCAACTACAATGAATAATTAGACATCTACTCATTTTTATGGTGGAAACAAATTGAGAAAACTTATCAAATTACAAGTGCATTGTAGAGGAAAATCACAAGAGAAGCCAGTACATATGGTCAACCATCAAACTCTATCGAATAGGAAATGTAAAGTTACTGAGGTAAAGAGAATACTTACCTTATAGTAGGGCTTTCTATTTGCCCTTCAGTAGGCATTATTGTAGGGCCTTTTATTCTACCTTCACTAGGCCCAACAAAAAGCTCTTCAGTAGGGCCTTCTGTCCTACCTTTAGCCATTACATCTTACTGTTGATGCTGCATTTTTAGCTCACAACCTTTCTTATTGTGCCCTTGCTTGCGGCAATAGGAGCATTTTATCTTTGAGCCAGTTCTACTCATCTTCTGACTTGATGCCTCTTCCTACTACATTCTTCTTTTCTTTTTTGGCCTTCCAATTTGCTTCTTCAGCAGCAAAGGTAGAGGGCTTTCATGATTTGTTGGCTCCCAAAATTTACTGCTTCTGATAGGCTGCATCATGAATTGGTATGAAGTAATGTATGAGCTTTTTTTGTACCAATCATATATGGGCATAGGGAATTCCATTCAGTTGTCAGACTCTCTTCTATCCAAGTTGACAACATACTTATCCTGATTTTGAATAATCTCATGTCAATTATCTCCATTCCAAACTGGATGGCAAAACCTACTAACAACAATGTTTGCATCCAATCTCTTCATAATCCTAGGGCCATAATCTCTAGTCCATTTCGTAGCCTCATCTTTTTGCCTATGCAGTCTAGTCATTACCATCACTCGAATATCATAAGCATGCTGATGATTGGTTTGCACATGGTCTCTAAAATTCTGCCATTGAAATCTGAGGTTGTTATCAATGATATCGCATTTGAACTCTTAGCTGAAGAAGGCCCGACACCAGTGCTTAGCTTCTGTTTGGAAGAGTGCATCAAAACCTTCCTTTGTCAGCTGCAACAATCATTGTTTGGCTAATCTGAAATCAGCCATGTTGGTACTCTTTGCTATTTGCTAGAATTGCTTCTGCAGCCTATCACCTTTGAAGTTCTTTGACCAATTTGCATATATGTGCCTTGCGCACATTCTATGCTCATCATGTGGCATCAACTCAGCCAATGCAAGAATAAGTCTCTACAAAAATTCAAACCAATAAATACAAGTTAGGAAAAATATGCAAATGATTAATATTAAAAGGTAGTGAATTAATTGACAATGAAATTACTTTTTGTTTGTCGCTCATGAATGCCCATCCTCCCCCATTGGTTATCTCAAGGTTAGCCATTAATTTTTTGAGAAACTAGGACCAAATATCCTCGTTCTCTATCTTCACCACCGTCCAAGCTATTGGAAACATTTGATTATTGGCATCTCTCCCCACAACAGCCAACAACTCCCCCTTGCACAAACTCTTTAGAAAGCATCCATCAAATCCTATAACTTTTCTACAACCAGCCAAGAAGCCCTGTTTGCATGCATCAAAACAAACATAAAATCTCTCAAATCTAGGCCCAAGATTAGGGAGTGGCCTCTCCACAACCTTTATATATACCCTACTAGATGGGTTTTGCATAGTCCCATACCTACGCATATTCTTCCTTATACCCACCCATCAGTATTTTCATCACCCTCATCTTAGCTTTCTTGCATTGATTCCTTAACACATTAACCCTTACTTGCTCATTCACTAACTGTTAAAATTGAGGACTCATGATCTCGGGCATTGCTTTGATAGTGTTGAAAAAATGCTTCGATAACCACACACTTGTTACCATTTTATTGTTAAAGATAATTGGACAAGTATGCTCCTCCTGCAAAGATCTAATCTGGAATGACCCATTTTTACTCAGCGCGCCATAGAGCTTCCATGGACAATTGGGTTGTGAGCACTTAGCTCTCATGAATTCCTTCGTGTTTCTAATGAATTGAACACTCCTCTGTTCACCAATGGAACTCTTCACAATAGCTTCATTGAACTGTTTGGCATCGTCAAATCTCATGCCCACAGACAAAATAGGTTTATCAACAATCGGATCATAGCAAGGGTACTTACTTTTTCTTCGACGAGCAGGTTCTTCATCATCATTGTCAAGCTCATTCTCCGAACTAGCAACTTTATTGCCGCAGCATTCTTTATCTTCACTTTTGTTACCTTCAGCTGGAACTCCATCCTCATTTACTGGCCTGGGCCTCTTTGCTGAAGGTGTAAGTTTTTTTCTTAGAAATTCCCTTTGCTTTTGTCTTGATTGTGCGAGTCCATCATCATTTTCGTCACTTGGGAAGTTTACTGAAGCAAAATATTCATCTTCCGATTCACTAGATAAATCAATTTCCCATTCTAATCCAATGAAGTCTTCATCCAAATCTTCACCCAAATCTTCACCCAAGCTTTCAGGACATCTCATTATTTGTTCATCTCTATCAATGTGAGTTCTCTCCCTTTCATCTCTTTCATCCCCGACTTGATTACTTGCTTGAATAGGATCCCTCACTTCTCCTCTTTCAGTGGTGGTCTGCTCATCCCCATCCTCATCCTCATTCTCACCATCCTCATCGTCATCGTCATCCTCATCATCATTATAATACTCAACATATACCTTAGCTTCTTCGCCATGAAGATAATGGTAAATGATATCCTTAATACCATTATCGTCATTAAAAAATCTCAAGACATCCTTCAATTCCTTCCCAGGAACATAGTAATGTAATTTTTGCACTTTGCATCGTAAAAAAATACATCAAATCCCTCAGAAAATCAGTATATGATGGCTTCTGAACATTAACATAAATAGTACATTCATTTCCACTAGTATATTCTCAATCATCGGTGCCAATAAGAAACTCTCCACCATAGCAAACAATGATGCCTACCTAATTTACGTCCATGTCGATGCTACACCCAATGAAAAAAAACAAATGTCATTACTTGTTGGGACCACATGACAGAATTAGCAACTTCACATGGAGGTCCTTGTCGTTTTGTTGTCAAGAAACAAATGCAACTAATTTAATCAGTGCCGAAACAAAAGAAATCGAATTGAATAAACAAAGTGAGGTCCCACCACCCATTTTTCAATTCAATCACATTCGGTCCCCGTGTTTCCCCCACAGAAGTAGTCCAATTAATTAAATAAATTCGGTCCCACCACTGTTTCCCCCCGAGTCGAGCCCCATTTTCCCCTCAGCGCCCTATTTTTCTATTCGGTCCCCACAGAAGAAAGTGAACAAACGACGAAACCCTCAAATTTTCTATTCGGTCCCCGCCACTTTCCCCACCAATTTCCCCCTGAGCTAAGCCCTCAATTTGCCCTCCACGCCCTAACTTGCCCGTTGGAACCCTAAATTTTTCACTAAATTGACCCACGTAGAAAACATGGCAAACCTGAGTGAGCGAGAGTTGAGGACGCAACCAATAAATGAACGTGAACGACGGCGCAACTACAGCGGTGGCCGAGCGACGGCAAGCGAGTGAACGACAATGGGTCAGCGAGCTACGGCCGGCGGTGTGACATCCTGAAATCTAGGTTATGCTTTCGATCGAAATAGTTGGGCATTTCATCGACGCATTTATAGTTCTTTTCCCTGAACTGATCACTCATGGGATGACTAGTCTATCATGTAAAGCCGTTAAGGAATTTTAACGCATTAGACTTGAGAATTCGATCAGGAAATGACTATTCGACCGTGCAAATCTGCAAGAGATCATTACGACACAGTAAGATCGATTAGAAATCGGAGATAGGTTGATTCGACAAAGGTATGTGATTAAGTGTGGGTGATTCCACCTAATTGCACAATTCTTGTCGACCGGCACTAGACCGATTATTCTGTCGTTTCGATACCCCGTGTCTGTATTTGAAACCTTGAGATTTCTACGACAATAGAGAGTCACCAATGTATCAAAGATGTACATTGTGGCTTGAGAATAATCAACCATGGGTTAAATGCAAGAAAATTTCCTAAAAGCTATCCGATAGATTAGGACGCACTAAATTCGCATTGAATTGAAATTAACCGTGAAATCGAACCCGAATTCAGAAATTGGGAGTTTTGTCAAGTCACAATTCATTTTAGGAACATCAACTCATCTCCGGAAGATTTTTCTACAACCGAGAATTTTGGCGGAAAAGTAAAGTAAAGCCGTTTTTGTTCGAGATTGTCAAAGGATCGTTTTTGATCGAATCTTTGGGAAGCAAGTTGGATCATTTGATGGGAAAAAGTCATAAGAAGGTTGAGGACACATGGGTTAATTTAATTGAGCTTCAATTGGATGGAATTGATTGAGAATTGATTGAATTAAGTGTACGAGATTTTATACCACGGAGAAAAAGAAATTGGACCTATTGGACTAAGATTGTGAGAAATTGGAGATAGTGGAACATGACATGTCATGGTGGGCCAATTTTGGGAGATTAAATAAAGAGGAAAATAAAAGGAATGCCCCCCCTTTTCCTTCTCTCTCCTCCCTCTTTCTTCCCCATCGCCCCTTTCTTCCCCATTTTCTCTTCTTGCTCGACGGAACCGAGCAAACCAGCAAGGCTGGAGGAGTCGCCACCGTTTGCCGCTGCATGCCGCCGGAGCAACCGCGCCTCGGCTGTTTCGCCCTCGCCTTCCTCTCTTCCCTCCTGCTGCCGATCGACCAGCTCCTTTCTTCCTCATGTTTGCAAACCCAGAAAATTGCAGAGGAGAAACCTAATTAGCCCTTCACACCGTCGCACTCCCTCGCCGTCGCGTCGGACCACCGTTTGCCGCCTCTTCTCGCGCGAGCTGCCCCACCCGTCGTCCGCCTCTAACCGTGTCGTCCCTATTCGTCCTTGCCTCCAGCAGCTTCGCAAGCCAGCGCAAGCCACGGTTCAGCCCCTCCGGCCACCGTACGCCTCCGCCTCAACCCGCCGGAGCTTTGCCTAGCCCTCTCGGCCCTTGCATGCCCCAACCAAGCTCGGATCTACCCTTTCTCGGCCTTAAACCGCAATGAACAGCAGTAACCAAAAATGGGTATGGCAGCGGCTTTGTGGCTCGTTTTGGCCGACTTCCCGACCTCGGAAGCTAGGCCTGCCTTGGAGTGAATTGATCCCCTCGGCGTCCCCGTCGATTTGAGCCGCTCAAATCGCTAATCGGGTGAGTTTAACTCATTAATCCCTGCTTAGTAGGTTAATCACATTTAAGGGGTGTTTAGATTAAACTAAGTAGGTTTAGGTGGTTAGATTAATTTATTTAAATGTTAAGTGTATTAAGGGATGTGATTAGTTTAGTAGACAATTAATTAAAGTTAAGAAAATGTTTGGATTAAAGTAATCTTGTTTAAGCCTTAATTAATTATTTTAAATTAAATAATTAATTCGAAATTGTACTATTATAATCATAATATAATATAATATTATTATATTTAATTTTCGGAATAAATTTAATTATTTATTATTTTCCGGAAATTTTCGGGATAGTCGGTGACCGGAATTTTATGCTGATGATCGTGGTGAAGTCCGTTTGTTTAATTGAGCTTCGATTTGAGCTAAATTGAATTTATTGTAATTAATTATTAATTTTTGAAATTAATTAATTAATTAAAATTTGGAAATTAAGATTTAGAAGGTCGATGACCGAAATTCCGTGTTGATTATCGTAGTGCAGTCCGTTTATTTATTTGAGCATTAATTTGTGCTGAATCGAATTAATTGTGAATTTATGATTTATTCCTAAATTATATGATTTTGGTTTATTGATGGAGAAATAACCGGGCGTCGGTTTATAGCGCCAAAAATATGTAATGGGCTGATGAAATTGGTGGGATATTTTTAAGTAAAATTATTATATTTTGGCTAAGGCCAACCGTGTACCCACACACGGCTATTTATCGTGAATGATAAAAATGATGAATTGACTATATGGTTGGAGTGGTATACTATATCGGCCTTCGGGTGATATGTCAGCTTTGGGTGAGTAATATACTGGTATACTATATTGACCTACGGGCGATATGTCAGCTTTGGGTGAGCATATACATAGTATACTATATCTATCAGCTTTGGGTGAGCAGTCTTAGACTATGATCGGACTTTATAGATAGTATTGAATGTACCGACCAGGGAAAGGTCGTGGTGACATGTAATCGATTAAGTCGATTGATCGCTAAGTCGATCTGATTGATGGAATGCAATTGTTTGTTGTAGTTATCGATATTATTAATTGAACTAAAGTGCAGGAAAGGAACTAATGCCAAGGTAAGCCCTTTGACCTGTGTTGTGCTTAGGCAGCCTTTATGGCGTATTGGCTTCCTAATAAGGTCTTAGTGGGGTAGAATTTGCTGAGAAATAGTCTCATCCCGGTTTGGGGAAAATATTTTAGGTCCCTAGATGACGATCGTGGATGACCGGAAGTCCTGGAGTTCGGAAGGTGGAGGCTGAAGAATTGGCAAATGGGTATGACTAGTGGATGTTAAGACAGTCCCCTTTTTGAGAAGCTATTAATTTTGTAATCAGCCTAAATTTGTAATTAACCAGTTTGTCTATAAAGACTTGTCTTGGTTTGAAAAATATGATCCTACTTTTCTATCTCATTGTTTGATTGTCTGGGGATTTTATTAAGCTTCCGCATGTGTATATAAATGAATGGGTCGGCGACCTTCCTGGGACGTCACAAATAAATCGACCAAGTAAGGGATAGGCGCGCGCCCGAGGATCGGGGTGTGACAGGCAGCGTCGAGCGAGAATCCTATACGAACACCGTTTTTGGCCCACGTCGTTTTTTACCGTAGTGAATCCACTATACGATGATCGTTTTCTAGGTAATCCACATGGAATGGTAAAACAACGTCATTTCTTACGAAGAAAAGGAAACAACGTCGTTTTATGCCATCCACCGTGGACAGTATTAAGAGTTGTCGAATTTTTTTTTAAATATAAATGTCACGTAATCATTTTGGTCGGAATTTCTCGCCGGTGGCACCAAAGTGATTGTTTTTGCTCCGATTTGGCACTTAAATGATCCAACGGAAACTTTTGGTACCAAAGTGAGCGCCGTACACAACTTATGACACCAATAGTGTACTTATCCCTCAGAACTGGGAGGGAGTCTTCTTCAAAGGTCTTTGAGCAAGTAAGCTACGATGGGATATGGACTTTAAAATCGTCCTAATTAAGTTCTATCATTTTTTGTTTTGTTTTTTTAGGGTAATGACTGGAAAGCTCTATCAACAATCTCATCATTTTTCACTTATTTTCCTTTTTTTTTTTTGCCATAACTGTTAATTTACGTTCCAATTTGAAGTGTTGAAGTTTTTGGAGTCATAATGTGTTGAGTTCTTGTCTATGGACTGGGAACTGGTAAAAGGCGTCGGTTATATGTGTAAAAAAATGGAAAATCAGAAAGCAAAAGATGAATGTAATTGAGGCTTATGCTCGAAGAACAACTATATATCTCTTATCGACATGCTACATGTAAATAAAAGGGAAAATTGTCTAGAAAGTTCAGTTATAAATATTTCAATTTTACCAATTAAGTTCTAAATTTTTTTCACATTTTGGTAAATGAGTGATGTGGACATTGGTTGTTTTATATGGCACAACTGACATTGACGTTGATAAATTTTATAATTTTTAACAAAATTCTGAATTTTATTGTTTTTTATTAGTTTCTATTCTAAGGCTTGTGAGGGCCGGCCATCGTTCGACCTCGCTTTCAACTGGTGAGGTTCGCAACCTTCACCTAGTGGTTGACAATGATGGATTAAAAGTTAAAGAACTACATTGAACATGTACCAAAAATCAATGGATTATTATAAGTTTTGGATCATATTGTACATTGAGCTAAAGTTTGGGGATAATATTGAATAAATTATTAATTCATGAACCACATTTCACATTTGGCTAATATCTAGGGACTGTTTGTGTCATTTACTCTTTTAAATAGATATGTGTGAATCTACATGTTAACATTTGCATTTTGTGAAAATTTTAAAAATAAAACATAAAAGGTCAATCCAAATAGACCACGAGAGTTCGAAAATATCGATTCCAAAGCAGTGTGTTTACTAGCGAGTGCTTCAAGATTTTAGTCGCAATCAAGTAGGCAATTTTGCCAATGAGGAAAGCATGTTGAATTGGAATATTGCCCTTTTCTTGTACATAATACAAAACTAAGTGGTACATTACACTCCTTTTATTGCACAAAATATGAATGAGCTGGAAAATATTTTCCTAAAAATGATCAATTATACTATTGTATTGGTATCAAAATGAATGAGCGAAAAATATTTTCATTTTCCACAATAATATTTTAATTATATTGTTATTAATAATAAAAACATCTTTTTATCGACTGGTCATTTCAAGTTATATAAGTGATAGTTTCTAGGAAAATGCTTACCATATTAATTATTTTCCGTGAATAAAAAACAATGAAGTTGGGAGATTTTTCAATGTCACTTTACAAACGTTCGCCATTACACATTAAAAAATTCATTTTCAATAAAGTGACAATTGCTTTTATGTGATATTAACAATTTAATGGGATAAGTGCACTTTGGGAGTTTTAAAACTTGCTACGAAAACACAATCGAGTTTTAAAATTTTAGGAAGTGCAATTAAGGGCATGTTTGGTAATCATTTTATTTCCAAAAATAATTTTGATCAGAAAACGATTTTTCTTTTGATTTTTCTTTCTACACAAGTTTATAAGCATTTGAATACGTTTGATAACTATCCAAAATACCTATTTTTGGAATAAAAACGCGTTTGGTAGAACTCTTATTTTTTTTTTAATTTTTAATACTTTTATTATTTTATTTATTTTTTATTTTTCCTTTTCTTCTCTTCTTCCTCCTTTGTGGTCAGTTGCTATTGTCCGCGATGGTCGGTGATTGGCTGGGAGGAAGAAGAAGAGAAAAGGAGAAAATAAGAAAAAAAACGAGAGAAAAGAAAAGTCGGGCTTAATTATTGAAATTATTCCCGAGAATAAGAAGTTACTTTTTTCTACTTCGTAATTATGTTCCATGATTGATTTGAGAATCATGTTATGGTGGAGACTATAGTTGCAATTATAAATATACTTGATGAGACCAGTTCCGCGAATCTACTCAGGAACCGGACCGAACCGGTGGTCCAGTTCTCAAGTGGATCTATGGAATTAATGGGCAATTCCTGATTCCAAGTTCTTTAGAATCAATCCTCAGTGGAAACCATCCACCCGGACCATGCTTATCCATACTAGCGACCCTTACCAAGGGCTTGCAGGCCCTCTCGTAATTTTTCCTTCTTTTTTTTTTTTTTTGTGTTTTTTAAAATTTTCTTATTTTAGCTTTTTTTTGGGTCAGTTTATTTTAGTTTAACTTAAATAAAATTTGCACTTAAAAATAGATTTAGACCAAAATGACATAATTTTAGCCATGTCGACATCATGTAAGAAAAGGAAAATTATAATAAGAAAAAAGTCACGTTAGCATTTTTCATTAGTTAAATTAGACGGAGTTAACAAAGTGATTTGATTGCACGAATTTCACATGTTTAATGATTCAATTACACTATTCAAATGTTTTAAGATTCTATTGCAATTTAATGGCAAGTGTTGGAACTTCTAGTGCACTTTATCCCTACTTTATCAATCGAACTAGTTAGGCTGTTAACTAAGATTTACAAGAGAGTCCGCGGTTAAGATCAACGGCCTAAACCCGGTCCAATTCGCTCACTCTGTGTCCGACCGAAATAAGTCGATCCATCAGACATAAGTAGCCTCGTCGCCTTGGTTAGCGTTCCTTCAGCCAGTGCACCGGCGACCATGGCCGTCGTTAGCTCCCGCTAAGGAAGTTGTCGGTCCGGCGAAGTGAGGCATAGAGAGAGAGAGAGAGAGAGAGAGAGAGAGAGAGAGAGAGAGAGAGATGGCCATCGGAAGGAGCAGCAGCAGCAGTGCTGCGAAGGCGGCGGTGAAGAAGGCGCTGGGGGAGATGGGCTTCAACAGCAGCGGCGGCGCCATCAACTGGTTCCCCGGCCACATGGCCGCCGCCACCCGCGCCATCCGCGACCGCCTCAAAGTCTCCGACCTCGTCATCGAAGTCCGCGACTCCCGCGTCCATACTCTCTCTCTTCTCCTTTTTTTTTTCTTTGTTTGAATTCCGATATTCTGTGTGCACGGAATTGGTGATTCGCCTCGCTTGTCTTCGATCAGATTCCGCTGTCGTCGGTGAACGCGGACTTGCAGCCTCACCTCTCCAAGAAGAGGCGGGTGATCGCGCTGAACAAGAAGGATTTGGCCAACCCCAACGTCATGCACGTAAAAAAAATCCCAACTTTCGCTTTTCTCTGCTTTTCCCACTTCCGTAACGATTCCCTCGAGCATGCCTTTCGTGGCAACTGATCATTCGGGTTCTCGTCCCTTGGTGTTTGCCGTGCAGAAATGGACTCACTACTTCGACTCTCGGAATCAGGACTGCCTCCCCATAAATGCCCATAGCAAGAGCTCTGTTAAGAAGGTCCGTCAAAATGCGTTTGCTTTTTGATACCGGCGCCTTTAATTCAGTGCATCTGCTTGTCAAGAACATTAAGGGATGTACTCATAGAAGTTTTGGGGGCCCTCTTAATTTCGTAAAGCCTAGGATAGATGTTGGTCAAGAAAGCAAGAATTGACTTTGGCAGTCGATTTGCTCTGTTGCATAAAGCCTTCGCCCAGGTTTCAAGAATCAATCTGCTTGGCCATAGGCTGAGACCAACTACTGGAGTTTCGCATTCTTGTCCAACGTGGCAGTGTCGAATTTGCTTTAGCCTTTGAGGTTTGAAAACTGCAACTGGATTTTACCAATGAAGATTTGCTTCTGTTGTTGCTAGGTGTCTTTTTCTCTTAGCTGCTTTTGACCTGCATTTTGCTATCCCTTCTTAGTAATTGCTGCAAGACACTTTGTTTTATATGTCTTACTGTAAGGGAATGCTGCTTCCGTCAATGCAGTAACTGCACGATTGTGCCTTTTCTCTTCTTGGAGATGTGACGCCTTGGATATTTGTAATTCTTTTCCATAGCTTCTGGATCTTGTGGAGGTTAAATTGAAGGAAGTGATTTCAAGGGAACCTACTCTCCTAGTCATGGTGGTTGGCGTTCCTAATGTGGGCAAATCAGCTCTTATTAATTCAATTCATCGAATTGCATCCTCTCGTTTTCCTGGTAAGAGTTTCCTCTTCCTCGCAATGTGTATTGGCAAGAGATACAAACCTCCTCTTTGGCAGTTGACCTCATCTGTGTAGAAAAATACTCCACACCCGATAATTTGATGGTGCAATACAATTTTCTTAACAACTAAGTATAGTGAGGTTGAGGCTTAATCAAGTACCATGGATATATCGTAATGTTACCTGGTAACTTTGCTTTATTTTCTATTGCTTTATGATGGTGGCTTTGACTTTTTCTTAGTGCAGGAGAAGATCAAGAGAGCAACAGTGGGCCCCTTGCCTGGTGTTACGCAAGATATTGCTGGTTTCAAGGTCAAATTTTCTTCCGCTGTTATAAAAATTATGGCGGCTTTCTTTCAAGCAGTCTGACTTTGCAATTTTGTGCATGAACTCAGAACTCTCTAGATTGATAGATGCATGATCTTGGCTTTGTTGATTGACTGCTTTTGTATTAACATGCAGTGAAAAGACATCGGCAAACTTTTATAATTAATCCTCAGACTCTTGCTTTTATATGTGCTTGAATACAATCACAGATGAACTTTCTTGCCATCTGTTAACATCCTTTCCTTTCCTTCTTTTCTCATTATAGATAGACCTAATAATAAAACTTTCCAATTTATCCAATGTTCTCTTACGTAATATAGTTGTATATATTTTAATCTTTTCTGATTTTGGCCTGTGATGTGCAGATCGCTCATCATCCAAGTATCTATGTTCTTGACACTCCCGGTGTACTAGTTCCTAGTATCCCAGACATAGAAACAGGATTGAAGCTAGCTCTTGCAGGTTGGCTATTGTTTCTGTTTGTGTTTTTGCACTCTCTACCTTCTATAATTTGATCATCTGCTCAATTCATTTTGCTGCAGGGCAGTCCTTTTCTAAACTACTAAACTTGTAACTTGTGATTTGGGCATCTCTCTGCTACTTCTATTCAACTTAGTCTGCCATAGTGTAGTGCACACTAGGGGAAAAGGATTGGACATTAGCCATCAACTTCTAGATGTTGTGACCTGGCAGAGCTTTGTGAAAAATTGTTCACCATTATTGAGAAGAGATTCTAAAATTTTCCAGCTTATAAATGTAGGGAAATTAGTGTATGTTAGAATGTTTCACGCATTCCTCTTTAAGTATTGAAGATGGCTGAATTACTTGAACCCAGTTTCATCATTAGGTAACCCAGTCCTGACTGTCATTTGGGTTATAGAAATGGTAGATAGATGAATCTCATCCGAGAATATGCTATGATGACTTTATTAAGCAGAGCTTGGGGCATTGGAAGTTGTCTTTTGGTCTTTGGCTTTACATAGTGCAGCCTCAATATGATTTAACTAGACGACCACATTGCTTGACGAGGGAGAAGTATAATCCATCTGGTACTTGTTTCCATGTTTTTCTTTTGATTGGTAAAAAGAAGTATATCTTATATATATATTCCCTTGTCTGTTTTATTAAATTTTACCCTTGTTGGTGGAATTTGCATTTTCTTGATTGGTGAGTTGTTCACTGTTTCCTGCTTCAGTTTTGCCCTCTTTTCACACCCCCTATGCCTGGAGATATAGCTTAGTATCAGTCCATCTTGTATCTTCTTTATAATATAACTTACATATTAAATGTACCTGCAGGGTCTGTCAAAAACTCAGTGGTTGGTGAAGAGCGCATTGCTCAGTACTTGTCGGCAGTATTAAATACAAGAGGCACCCCCCTTTACTGGAAGCATTCAAATAACAGAAGAATGGAGGGTATTCGATATGAACCAGAAGAAAAGCATGATTACAACCTTAAAGATCTTCGGCCTAAGAAGAAGCCACCTAATGTCTCTGATGTCCTGTATATAGAGGTACTTTTTATGTACAATATGTGCCTATATGTGAGGTTTATAATGTGTCATGATAAACTTACAGTATTTGTTGGTAAGCAATTGTATGCACCTGGAAGTTGTGGTCTTGGGTACTTAGATACTAAATTCATTTATAGTCTTCCATACGTTCTGATGATAATGATCTGAAATTCGTTAGCAGTCCATGTCATTGAAAGCCACCAGCTTAATTCTTCCTGTAGATGATAGCTACAACTTGCCTTGAAAATTGTGATCCACTTGACTCAATATGCACTAACTTGGAGTTTTGACTGGGTTTCAGGTGTGATGTGTTCCTCCTTTAGATTAAAGTAAAAGCAGATCTGTGCAGCTATCAGAAGAGATGATTTTTTGCAATGTGACCCTATCTTAAACTATGCTTTATGCTTTGGAGTTTTATTGACTCTTCTTATTTAGTATGACTGTGGTTTCTGTGCAGCATCTTCAATTGATACAAAGAATCAAATAGAAAAATATCTCACCCACTATATTGCTAGAAATTTTGGTCAGCAGACCATGTTGCAAAAAAAATTACAAGGGACTCTGTTCATAGTCCATTTTCATTTTAATGCATATCATGTGGGAAACAGTATTGGAAGGGACAGCGTAGTCTAGAAATGAAAAATGCCTTTGAAGATATGAACTTGGTGCTTCAATGGTTTGAGATAGTGGAGAAAACATGTATTTACTGTAATTTCATTCGTTACAAAGATTAAGTATTGATTTAATCCTTTAAGTTTTAGTATTTGTATGAATTGGTCTTCTAATTATTATTTTGTTCAATCAAGTCCTCTTAACTTTCTTGATTTGTGCTATTTGGTCTTCTAATTTCTATTTTGAGCAATCAGGTCCTCTAATTTTCTAGACTTGTGCAATCAAATCCTTCAGTCTAACTTAATTTAATTAATGACGTGGCATTGCATAAGTGACAGAAAATTATATGTGATGCTAATTTGCCACCAAATGAGCAGAACGTAAACAGAAAAAACAAGGAAAAAGAATGCTGATTTGACAGTATTAGTCACAGTGGGTAAACAAAACACTTGATTGCATAAA
Source organism: Eucalyptus cladocalyx (assembly GCA_017140615.1). NCBI lineage: Eukaryota > Viridiplantae > Streptophyta > Magnoliopsida > Myrtales > Myrtaceae > Eucalyptus > Eucalyptus cladocalyx. The sequence goes on from CM029526.1 coordinate 18,883,804, forward strand.
GTAAGAAACTTAGAGGATTTGATTGCAGAAAATAAAAATTAGAGGACGATATTGCACAAATCCAGAAAGAAGACCTGATCGCACAAAATAAAAATTAGAGGACCAAATTGCACAAATGTTGGAATTTAGAGGACTAAATCTGTACTCGACCTTAAAATAAAAAAGGTGGTTATGATATAGTCAAGAGGGTGACACTGCGAAGGTAGAAGGTTGTATACTAAGAGTTTGTGTTTTTAGAAGCCATTCACAACTGATGATTTCTGAAACTGCTTTAATGTTCATTTAAACAGTGTTAGCTGGTGTTTCTTCATAGTTAAACCCTGCACTTCATGCCCTGTAAAATTGCTGTTACTGGTCTGTTTGATGGAGTGAGCTCCTTTCCTTTGAATTACTAACTGATATCTTTTTGGAGCTTCAGCTCGCTTTGTGTATGGGTTTGCACCTCGTTGGTGCCTTTACAATGAAGCTTATAGTTAATGGATTACAATGATCAAAAGTTGAATCTGTTTTGGTTGCAACTACTAGGGTGATAGCTGCTTAACTATTATTTGCTCATGGATAGTCATGCATTGCTTGCAGGATATGGTGACAGAAGTCCAACGTGCCTTGTACTTTTCTTTGTCTGAATTCGATGGTAATGTGGAAAATGAGAATGATTTGGAGTGCCTCATCGAACAGCAGTTTGAGGCACTGCAAAAGGCTCTGAGGATACCCCACAAGGCATCGGAAGCTCGTATTATGGTATCCAAGAAGTTCCTTACTTTGTTTAGAACAGGCAAACTTGGTCCCTTCATCCTTGATGACGTCCCTGAAGTCAATACTACATCATGAAAAGTTCTTAGGATCTGCAGGAGTTTATTTGTATTCAGATTTATTTTCCGTGTAATGTGACCTAATGTGAAGTAGGTCTCTGGAAGAGTAATAGTTGGTCTCTAAAATTACTTAATTGTTGTCCCTTTGTCCCGTCAAAATGGAAATAGTGATGTTCAGTTTCTTCCTGTCGTAGGTCTAGTATACAGATCCACCAACTGTAAATTGAATCTGAACACCCGATTGAGCATTGATTCCTTTGGTCTTCTTATTTAAACATTAAGGTTTTGTTTTCTGTTGCCTCTTGTTATTCTCCGGTAAATATTATGTTGGATCCATTTGAATTTATGCATTCCTGTGCATTCATTTCCTTCATACTTTTCGGTTCTAAGTATCTATGTGGACAATAATTAATCAGAAATTACAGACATTTTCAACGGATTCATGAAAGGCCTCTTGCCTGTGAAAAAGTACATGCTTGCCCGCCAGATTGCCCCGTATTGGAAAGAGAAGTACTTGGATTAGTGCCCAACCAGTCATTTTCTAGATGGAAGGACAAATGGGGCGAATGAAAGACGATTTGGGCCAAAGTGTTGCGATACTTTTAATTATATGGAGATTGCATCGGTTGTGCACGTCAACACATGCGGCATGAGACGTGGGGTGGCATGTAAAAGGAAATATGATGGCAGACGATGTAATGTCCATAAATGTCTCCTTGGTTCGTATCAGATCCAAGGATTGTCAGACTCACCATGGCGATTGATGGTGTTAATCCGTATGGCAACCTCAGGTTTACAATGTGGCATGTGGTTGGTTACAGATTTTCCATATAATTTGCCGCTTTGGAAGTGCATGAAGTCATCGTGTAATTTACTTTCATAATTGATTCCTGAGTCACCCGCTCCTGAAAGAGAGATAGAGTCTACCTTCAACCATCGATCATGGAGTTAAAGACATTATGAGAAGAGGGACGTGAGACCTTCCGTCATGTTGTACAGCATGATTTATGGATACATGTCACAGTGCTTTGTATCATTGATGATTTTCCTACTTACAGTGATCTATCTAGATTGGGTACGAAAGATTACAGACTGTGCCCGAATGCACTTATAGCACCACTTTGAGACTGTGATAAGATTTGTTTCACGGGATATCGACGTTCCTCAGATGCAAATCAATGAATCATGGATGGAGGAGGATTCGGAATGTTTAACAGCAGGCGTGAAGATTGACCAAACTTCCGGAGCGAATATGAGGGAAACTTGTCCTGAAATCTGGATTGAAGATTTGTTTTGTGGATGAAATAAGTTATAAAATAATGTGCATGGACCAAAATTTAATTGGGGCAATGGTACATGGACTGTTTTTGTTGTTTCCCCAAACCGAAGTAATCACTTAAAGCCAAGTTATGCTTTCGTCGGTCCCTCAACCCATCTACTTGAATAAAAGAGAAGCAAAATGAACTCCTCTTTTGTGCATCTCTGAAACGTGAAGGGATAGAGGAGAGAGAGAAACATAAAGCTAAAGTCGGCAAAAACAAAAAAGCGGAAGAAAGGGAAAAAAGGGATAAACACAGAGCACGGACAAGCTACTGTGCTTTGCGTACCTGATGTTCGGTGCTGGCCTTGATTCCAGCTGGTTGTCTTGTCCTTTCCGTTTGGGCGATGACGTTTTGTTTGATTTTGGCTTGGGTTGCCATTGTTTGGTTGGCTGGTCGCCTTCTTTCATTTGGTCCGTCTTTTGGATGTGGCCGTAGTTGTGTGGTTTATTTGCATTTTGTGCCTTGTTGGCTTTTCTGTTCTTTTTCTTTTGGCACCCTTCCACTCATTATCCCTCTGTTCATTATGAGTATATGTTTTGCTGATGTCTTTTTGTAAATATTGGTTTTAGCTTAATATGATTACCTTTCAGAAAAAAAAAAAAAAAGAGCACGGACAAAAGTTGCATGTATGATCGAGAGGTATTAACTCCTTTTCATTTCGTTATTTGATTTACATGCAATAAATTTGATGTGGCCATGTAACCCAGTGCTTGCTTCTGGAGTAGCAAAAACTTATATCCCAAATATCCAACTATAACTGGGTGCCCGAAGAAAAGATTCTAAAAAATCTAAATATGAATAACCTTCTTTCAAGAACTACAAAATAAAAATTTAACGAATCACATTTATATTCTTTTAATATATATATACACACACACACATATATACACCTTGTTAACGGGTTTGTATTGACGTAGTATAAGTTTAACTTAACATAACAATTACTAAGTTCATCACGTATATATTTAGTTGAGACTAATTAAAACTCATTTTACTTATTAAAGTTATGATAATGTTATACTTTTATTGTATTCTAATGTTATTTTAATAACTTAATGAAATTATTAAGTTGATAAAGTCATAAATTATAAGTATAACATTTATTAATTTATATATTATTGGTATAAGTTAATATACGTCATAACTTAAATATAAGTTTACATTGTAACAAATATGCTATTAATTTAATCATATGATTATGTAATCATTGTAATAACTCATGGATGGTGTTATCGTTTACTCACCGGTGGTGAGGGCTTGAGGGGAGAAAGATGATGCTAAAACATCACGTGAAGAGAGAGAGAGAGAGAGAGAGGGAAGAGAGAGTACAGAGCATGCAGGGGTTACGAGCAATCGACATACACACGTCAGAGACTGCAGAGAACAAAGCCAAGCGACCCAAACCGCTTTCTTTGTTCTTTCTTAGTCAAAAGCCACAAGTGTACGTGTTTGCGTGATCGAGGACCAAGTGCGCGCAGGTTAATGTACGTTAAACTCGCGCATGAACCCAAGGTGGTGGTCGCCAACTGCACCGCGCGCTCTCTGTGCGTCCGTGACTGTGAGTTAGAAAAGGAGACCACCTAGAGAGAGAGCGAGCCAGAGAGAGAGAGAGAGAGAGGAAAATGATGGAGGTGGGGAAGGATGTGATGGACAAGGACTTTGCAGAGAAAGAGAGCGACAGCGTTCGCGGCCAATCGTCGGCGTCCTACCTGGTGTGGGACGACTTGACGGTGTCGGTGTCGGCCGGTTCCAAGAGGAAACTGCTGAACCGGCTCAGCGGGTATGCTCAGACGGGTCGGATCTTGGCCGTCATGGGTCCTTCCGGTTCTGGAAAATCCACTTTCCTCGACTCATTGGCAGGTTTCTCTCCTTCTCTCTGCCAACCTTCTCGTTTTGGAACATTTTCTTTCAACAATATATCCATTAACTTAGCCTTATATTATTCAATTTTTATCTGAGTTATTATACGGTTTGACCGCCGGTGAAATCCGAATTCCACCTTCGAAGCATTACGTACGAAAACTCCCGGTGATACTGATATAGTTACTGAAAGAATAAGACCACAAGCATTGCCCATATATGAAAAAATACAGCAGCTTGATATAGTCACCAAAATCATTAATAGCATTGAAGATATTGCAGAAGGCTACGATGATTACTCCTTTCCATAGCCAAATTTAGAAGTGTAGAAACGAAGTTACACATGGAGTTTAGCTTTGTGACTAACCAAAATGCAGGAAGCTGTTTTTGTTCATGAATTTTGCTTAAAAACGATCGCTCCCCAAAAGCTTTCTTAACTTTTAATCCTAATTTTGCTTCAAACTTTTTTTTGTCTAAAAAAAGAATTTCTAACTTTCACTCTAATTCCAAATGTACCTCGTGTCCCAAAATTATCACTAGTTTTCATTTTCCAAAATTATCAATATTAGAAGACTGCTGTTGTTCCATATGAATATGAGGGTGTTGGAGAAAACACATATTTTAGTAATGAATTTTTAATTGGCCTTGATATTGATAATTCCAAAGAAACTAGTGGTTATTCTTGGATGGGCAAATTTTGAACTATGGTGAAAATCCATGATGCCTTTTTTAGATTGAAGAAAATTTCATGTTAATATAAGTTGTTTTTTTTTTTTTAGAAAATTAAAACTTACTTTTGGTCAAGCTCTTATGTTGGCACACTTTTTTTTTAAATATTTTTTAATATTTTATTTTTTTATCTTATAAAAATCCAGAGCTTTGAATTGGTACCCAAATCTAGCTCCTTGTCATGTTTCCATCAAATGATGTCATTAAAGATTCGACAAGTCATTCCATTTGTACTTGGCAAGAACTTAATGAGCGTCAAATTTATGATGTTATGTGAAAGTTGGTATTTTATTGCAAGAAAAAAAGTTTGGATTAGAATTGGGCCACAAAGTAAAGTCAAGACCTATTTATAAGACAAAAATATGGGTTAGAATTGGGTTATGATCTTAAAGCTAATATTATTCTATGAGAAAAAAATTGTGTCAAAATTGAAATTCAAGGTAAAGTTGATGCTTTCTTAGACTGAGCATTCTTTTTTTGTAAAATTGCATACTTCTTTCCTTTCTTGACGGGGCTTGGAGTGATTCATATTTTATGGCGCAAAACTATTGTCCTAAATATACTTGCTATAGTAAAATTACAACCTTAAAAGGGAAGCCATTGGAGTGTAAGTCCTGTTCTATTAATTCCCCTACGACGTGAGGATCAAGCGAATGGCTGTGAGAACCGGCCAATGCGACTTCCGGGCAAAGAGTTCAAGGAGGCTCCGCACACGTCCCTGCCTCATCGCACGTCGAGTGATGGAACTCTCGCCCTCAAAGTCGCTCTCATTTTGGAGACCGCATCTCTGCGGATCATGGCCCGGAGACTTTCCCAGGTCCGGAGCCGACCCGTCCTCTTCATACAATGGCCTGATAATGCCTAGGCACATCAACTTCCACTTAAAGGGACTATTTGGTTGCTTCATAGTCGACATGGGATAAGGAGAGAGAGAGAGAGAGAGAGAGAGAGAGAGAGAGAGAGAGAGAGATTCATCAACTTCCACTTAAAGGGACTATTTGTTTGCTTCATAGTCGACATGGGATAAGAAGAGAGAGAGAGAGAGAGAGAGAGAGAGAGAGAGAGAGAGAGAGAGAGAGAGATAGAGAGATTTCTAACGTAGCTTTCCATAATTTAGGTACATAGGCACATTTACTGCATAAGTACGTATTTGACCAAGCATACGTATTTCAACCACTTAGCACCCACTTCAATCGACTACTTTTAGTGCTTTATTTTTCAATAGGTCGGATTTCTTCTGACATCAGAAGAGGGGGAAATATTTCCCTAAGTGGGAAAAAGATGAAGCCCATAAACCACAAAGATCTGGTAAGCACATCAAGTCATTAGGTCTAAAGTTAGCTTTTGTTGTAAATTATTTGTGGTGGACAAACTTTACACAACAGAGGAAAATAGATTATGAGACAAGTATTTTGACTCTTGCAGAAGATAATTCTCTAGGTTTATAGGATTAAAAATCCCAAATCAGTACCCCCACAACATATTTTTCCCAAAGTAGTTTTCGTCTTACAAATGATATCAACTTTTCTAGCAATTAAAAGAAAATTTTAGTCTAGCAATTGTTAGATCATCTGTGGAATAACAAGATTGCTTCCATCAGCTTAACCCGCGCTTTCTGGCTATAGTTTCAGCTTCCCATCCTAATACTGTGGCTAGTGACCTCTAAAATGAAGCATCAGCAGGCCACTCTTCTGTCAATTTTGTTTCATGAAGCATCCTTTTAGCCCACAAAAGATTAAATAATATATTGAACTTCCTCTGATTCAATCTGGCGGTTTATGTGTGTGACCGGACGACATTCTTATAATCAAAATTTGGTTGGTTTTGCCATGTTTCTCCTTTCTGAAATTTGAGCTTGCAAAATGGCAAATAAATTTCTATCTGGTGATTGATGTTTCAACCTGGGTCTCATTCTTGAATCGTCTCATTTTGTGCATTTTTTCAGTCCTCTGTGACTCAAGAAAATTTTTACTTGGGCACTCTCACTGTCAAAGAGACAATAGCTTACACAGCTCATCTGAGGCTTTCTTCCGAAATGACGAAAGCCGAGATTGATGAGGTGGTAGAAACGACCATAAAGGAGATGGGACTTGAAGACTGTGCAGAGAACAAGATTGGTCACTGGCACTTGAGGGGCATAAGCAGTGGAGAAAAGAAAAGACTCAGCATCAGCCTTGAAATGGTGACAGGCCCACTGATCTTGCTCCTTGATGAGCCTACCACAGGCTTAGATAGCGTCTCGGCTTTTTTTGTCACAAGAGCTCTAAGAAATATTGCAGATGAAGGTAGAATAGTTATTTGCTCAATGCACCAGCCGAGCAGTGAAGTTTTTGATCTTTTTGATGATTTACTCCTTCTGTCGAGTGGAGAAACTGTGTTTCTGGGAGAAGCCAAAATGGCCATTGAGGTAATAAAGAGTCAACACTTCATTCTACCTCAAGAGGCATTTCGGCTGTGCAGAAGCAAGATCATTTAATTTAACTCCCGGTGCAGTTCTTTGCAGATGCTGGATTTGCTTGTCCGAGGAAGAAAAATCCCTCTGATCACTTTCTGCGGTGTATTAGCTTGGACTTCGATTCTATGACTGCCACTCTATTGCTTTCTCCTAGAAATTGTGTGAGTTTTAACTCGAAGACTTCTAGACTCTGCATCAGTTCTCCTACTATGTAAAGTGACTTCCGCCTATTATCCGGGCTTGCTATTTTATCTTGCAGCAAAATCCGGCCTCGTCTGGTTTTTCAATGAAGATGAAAACAGCAGAGATTAAAGCCACACTCATCCAAAGTTACAAATCCTCAGAGTATTCATGCGCAGTTAGGAGGAAAATGCAAGAAATTGCAGCTACTGTAAGCACTCCAGCTCAGAAGATATACAAATACAGATCATGCTCATGCAGTCATTTTTTTCATCTTTCCCACTTACCATAGTTAATGAACAATGTCTCCATCTGTGCTTTTTGAAACTAATGGAGTTACCTCTATATTGAAGTAGCATTTTCCGGAACTGATGTTATCAAAACTGAATCTCTTCTGTTGAAAACAGAAGGATTATCAGGTCTGCCAGTTGAATAAGAATACTAATTCCATCAAGTGGAAGCAGCTCAGGATTTTGACTCATCGGTCCTTCATCAACATGTATAGGGACATTGGACACTCCTGGTTGAGGATCATGTTCTACGTTTTATCATCAATAAGTATTGGAACTCTATATTTTGACATTGGATACGACAATGGGGCAATTATCAACAGAGGAAAGTGCGTTTCATTTATCTACGGCTTCATGATATGTTTATCTTGTGGTGGTGTCCCTTTCTTGGATGAAGAACTGAAGGTATAGCAAAGTGTCGAGGCTGATCTATTTTTCTCTATTATATATCAACAGTATCTTCATACATGAGGTAATATTAAAATGATATGTTACTAGGACTAGAACTAAGTTTCCTCTGGAGGGCAGACAAGCCCCACCATGACAGGTGGGAAGTTGCATGTCGTAGCCTATCACGCTGTTAATAACATAAATCTAACTAATGAACTTTTAGTTGACGGCCTACTCCGACTCGGTCACAGAGGAATGTGAGAATTGCACAATCAGTTAGAGAGATTAAAGCAAGAATATACATTTATTACATAACAAAGGAGAAACCTTTTCAGTGGATGACATCCTTTTCTTGTCTAAATCAGGTATTTTATGCCGAGAGACTCAATGGGCATTATGGTGAGACAGCATTCGTGCTTGCGAATTTCCTTTCTTCGCTCCCTTTCTTGGTGGCGAATTCTCTGCTTTCAGGAACAACGATATTCTACACGGTGAAGCTTCATCCAGGGTTCTCTCACTATGGTTATTTCTGCATTAATCTCTTCTGCTGCATCACCGTTATTGAGAGTTGCATGATGGTTGTGACCTCATTTGTCCCCAATGCCTTGATGGCCATAGGAACTGGAGCTGGTGTCATCGTAAGCAAATTTTCTCTCCTAAACTTTCCTTCTTGTAATTGTCATAAAGTATGTTTTCATAGCTAATTTTTGTGGATTCAGGTTCTAATGATGATGGCATCACAGATTTTTAGACTTCTCCCCAATCTTCCCAAGTTCTTTTGGCAGTACCCAATGTCCTACATCAGTTTTGCCAAATGGGCAGTTGAGGTAGTTAGTGCATACTGATTCACTATTTTCTGAAATCAAGCTTGAAAATTTATCAGCATATAATTTGCATAGAGCCATGACATGGAAAATAATCGTCTTCAGTTTCAAAAATGCTGCCTGACTAGTAGAACTCCACCTTGAGAAATTGCTACTGCTAAGCATTGCATATTCAAACTCATTGCAGTTCAATTCTTATCTTGCACCTGCGGTACATATATGAGAAAGAAATCTCAAATCAACAGAAATTAAGATGCCTTTCATTTTGCTGTGAAGAAATGGGTTGAAATGTTGACAGTTTTGCATTCCCTTGTTCCTTTTTTCATTGTTGGCCTTCTCTTCCATATGCTAGAGATTATGTTAATCAATGTAATAGTGTCATGCTAGATAGGTTCTGTTATCAGTCTCTTTCAGATATTGATGTAAATATGGCTTCACAGAAGCTTATATATCCCTGTAGTTAATATTGCCTATTGCCCAAGCTGTCGAGAGGCGTTCATTACCATTGAAGCTTGGTGAACATCATTATTCCTAAGAAGAGACCCTGAATCCCAGCCCCATGTACCCTGGTCATCAGCTGGCTTTGCGCTTTAACAGTTCATGCATTGTTCACGTAATAGTTCTGCGACTGGCCGCGGCAGTCGACAATACCAACATATGTTTTGGATCAGTGAGCAAGACTGCTCCCAAAGATCTGATGAATTAGAACTCACTCACACAAATCACTCACATGCCTTGCAGGGTCAATACAAGAATGTCATGACTGGCTGTGAGTTTGATTCAGCAGAGCCAGGAGAACCAAAACTGAAAGGCGAGACCATCCTCAAAACAACTTTCGGCATATCACCGGATCACTCCAAGTGGTGGGATGTAACTGTGCTTCTCTTTCAATTGTTTGTTTACAAACTGCTACTCTTCTTAATGCTCAGGTACAAGAAGAGAATGGCGCCCTGGTTAAGTGGAAATTATTCTTAGCTTGTTTACAAACTACTACTACTTTCTTAATTTTATGCTTTGCAAGAGGATTATAATCTACGTTTATTACGAAGAGGAAAGGGTGGATCCAGGCCGAGAAATAGGTATAAATTTTGCCACATTCTCTCTAATAAAAATAAATATCCAAAGCCGAATTTGTCATTGATATTAAACTGAAAAGGGGAACTGTACGTGGATCTTGTGACAAGGAACACATGCGTCACTGACATAACCTTGGTGGGTGAGGTGCTGATAAAGCAGGTACATTCTGGAAACATTAAGGATGCTAACTGCTATTTGGAACACTCAATCATCTGTCATGACGCCTTCCTGAATAACACTAATGATGATAACCATGTAACTGCTTATGTGTGCGTGTGATAAAGTGGTCACGATTACATCTTGTTCGAAAAACAGCCATCAACCACAAGCAATTGGAAAATTCAATATAGTGGATGATAAAATATATTGATTACAAGTGAAACATATGTCGCGCAATGAGTTACGACTTATGTCAGATATGCTTCCGCTCATTTACAAGAAAAAAATGGAAGGTAAGTGTACACTCAGTAATTTCATGGTGAATCACCCTTTAAACAGGCTCTCTGTTTCCTTACGATGCACCAAAATTAGGACAACGAGCTTGTCAAACCCATGACCTCCAAATGTAGTCCATGCCTGTGAAGCAGGCCCGGGTGGATGTTGTTACTGATCAAAAACAGTAAATAAGAAACAGAAAACCAGAATCTATATTTTTCAGATGAGGAAGAGAAGCACAGAGAAAACAGAGCACAAACTTGCGTACGTAAGTTTTCTAAGGAAACTGTCAAATACAAGACAACTTAAACAAGAACAAAAACTGCTTACAAACCACACACACGTGCAGCATATAATTGCACCTAAACGTGCTAATTCACTTCCTAGAAAATAGCAAAAAACACTAAATGCACTTGGCTGTTTTTTAATAAAAAAAAGAGAGTAAAACAGAGTAAAAAAAAACAAAACAAAATAGAAAACAGCAAACCGAGACATTATAATCCAACAAACTCCTCCTTGGATCAGCTTGCTGCATACTCCAATTTTCTTTCTTAATACTTCAAATCTTCCAGCTTGAAGTGGTTTTGTGAATATGTCTCGCAAGTTGATCTTCGGATCGCAATAGACCAACTTAACTTCGCCACTTTGTTGCACCACACGCAGAAAGAAAAATTTAACCTTGAAATGCTTAGTTTTGCCATGAAAAACTGGATTCGAGATATTGCTAAAGCGGCCTGATTATCCACATTAATTTCAGTGCAATCACTAGAATTCAACTACAGATCCTTCATTATCTTCTTCACCAAAGCTTGATTTGTAGCTCTGCAAAGTAGCTGTTATAAACTTAGCCTCTGCAGTAGACTGAGTTACAATCTCTTGCTTTTTGGAACACCAGGAGAAACAAGCAGAACCAAGACTAAAACAATACCCAGACGTACTTTTCATGTCATCTACTGAACCAGCCCAGTTACTATCAGAAAATATTTGTAAATTAAACTTATGACCTTTCTTAAACTTCACACCAAAGAACAATTTTCCTTTGAGATATCTTAATACCCTTTTTGCTGCAATCAAATGTAACCGACTAGGATTACTCATAAACCTGGATAAAACACTCACAAACAAATAGAATATCCGGTCCAAGTTCTTTGTAAGATACATGAGACATCCAATCGAGACTTATATACATAGAAGCATCTCGATCTGTTCCATCATTCTTCTGCAGCTTCTCTTTAGCAGCCATAGGAGTGCTTACACTTCGACAATCTTCCATCTGAAACTTCTTTAGAATTTCCTTCATGTATTTTTTCTGATAGATGAAGATCTCATATGAAGCCTGTTTGACTTCCAAACCCAAAAAATAAGCCATCTTTCCCAAGTCTGACATCTCAAAAACTGCAAATAGATCTTACTTCACCTTCTCTATCAATTCCATATCATTCCCCGTCATTAATAGATCATCTACATAAAGTGACAGAATTACAACACTATGATTCACCTTCTTGACATAAAGAGTGAACTCACTTAAGCTTTTTACAAAGCCAAAATCCTACAAATATCGATCTATCTTCTCATACCAAGCTCTTGGAGCCTGCTTCAGTCCATATAGAGCTTTCTTCAACCTGTATACACTCTCTTCTTGCCCTTTGATACTGAAGCCTTCAAGTTGTTCAACAAAAATCTCCTTCTCAAGCTCTCCATTCAGAAATGCAGACTTGACATCTAACTGAAATATATGCCACCCCTTCTCTGCTGCAATAGCTAACAGTAGCCTTATTGTATCAAGTCGTGCAACAGGAGCAAATATTTCAGAATAGTCTACTCCCCATATTTGTGCATAGCCTTTCACCACCAGTCTAGCTTTGTGTTTATTGACAGAACCATCAGGATTAAGTTTTGTTCTAAACACCCACTTAACCCCAATCACATTTTTATCAGATGGTCTATCAACAATCTCCCATGTGTGGTTTTTCTCGATCATTGCAATCTCCTCCTGCATTGCTGCAATCCACCTCTAATCCTCCTTAGCTTCCACAAAGTTAGATGGTTCGAGCATTGCCACATTACTTCTTTCATAGATTTCAGCAAGTGACCTTGTGCCCCTCAATGGTAAATCATTCACACTGTCTTCCAATCCATCTATAACTTCATCAACCTCTACATTTGTTGTAGGTTGTTTTTCGAACTGCTGCTTTTTTACACTCTTTCCTTGCATCCAATTCCACTCATCTTCCTCTAGAAAAACATCTCTGCTTATAGTCATCTTCCCTGTCATAGGGTGAAAAATTCTATAAGCCTTTGATTGGAGACTGTACCCAATGAAGATTCCAAGCTCTGCTTTCTTATCCAGCTTGTCCCTCTTGACTTGAGGAACATGAGTATAACACAAACACCCAAAAACCTTCAAATTTTTCACAGAAGGTTTAACATCATACCAGACTTCAAAAGGTGTTGACCTCTCTAAGACCTTTGTGGGCAACATTCAACGGGAACACTGCGCAGTATTAGCGCTTTCACTCGAGAACTTCTTAGGCAACATCTTCTCCGCATCATACATCTGGCCATCTCCATAATACTTTTGTTTTTCCTCTCACTGACCCTATTCTATTGAGGTGAATAGGGGGCAGTGAACTGCTGCACAATTCCTACTTGCTCACAATTCAACTTAAACTTGTGAGTAGTATACTCAGAACCATTATCAGACCTGAGCATTTTAATTTTCTTCCCACTCTGATTCTCAACTAAGGCTTTAAACTTCACAAACACATCAGCAACTTCAGACTTGGCTTGCAGAAAATAAATCCAACTCATCCTAGTCATATCATTAGTGAAGGTAATGAAATATCTGCTACCATTGAGAGAAGACTTAGACATAGGTCCACATAGATCTGTGTGGACTAATTGCAGCTTCTCACATGTTCTCCAACCTCCTCATTTGAAAGGAAATCTGACTTGCTTGCCAAGAAGACAAGTTCTGCACTGTGGAAATTCCTCCTCCAAACTTGGCAAGTCATCTGCCAAGCTATTTCTCTGCATAAACGACATGCTCTTCCTGTGAACATGCTCAAGTCTTTTATGCCATATCTCTGCATTTTCTTCTTTACACTTTAAAGCCATTTGTTGCATCTTTTGTGGCTTGAACATGAAACTCTTGTCCTTCATTGGGATTCTTAGCACTTCTTTGCTATCTGCATTATTAATAAGACATTAATTCCCTTCAAACTTCACTTTATGGCCCTTCTCAACTAATTGACCAACACTTAACAGATTATGGTCAATATTTGGCACAAAAAGAACATCACTGATCAGCTTCACCTCCTGATTTCCTTCAATAGCCACCTTTGTACCCTTCCCTTGCACTTCGATATCTTGTCCATTGCCAATTCGACTTTGGACTTGATCGACTGTCTAGACTCCTAAATAGCTTCGAATTGCCAGTCATATGATTGGTACAGCCACTATCCACCAGCCATGCATCATTCCCAACAGAAGATTTAGAAAAAGAAGCTACAAACAAGTGCTCTTCCTCAGTTTCATTTACTGCTACCTGTGCTTTTCCTGCTTGCTGGTAATTTTTTTTTTTTTTTTTGCAGATGGCTTCCATGTGACCCAACTTGTGACATCTTCTCGCATCTAGTATCAGGCTTTCTCCAACATCTAAAAAAGCGATGATTAGTTCCACCACAAGTATTGACAAGGCTTTTTGTTCATCTTCCATTTGCTAGACCCACTAGAATTTCCTTCTTTTGCTACAAACTTGGAGTCACCAGCATTTTCTCTAGACTAAATCCATTTCTTCCCTTTTCCTCCATCATTTGACTTCACTCTAGCTTGCAGTGCACCCTCTACAAACTCTTCTCTTCTCATCAGTCTTTTGTGCTCCTGTGCCTGTAGAGCCTTTAACAATTCTGCAAGCTTTATATCAGGTAAGTCTCTTGTATTTTCCAGAGACGCTATGGTGGCTTCGAACTTCTCTCGGGAAGAGACACTAGGATCTTCGAACAAGCCTTTCATCCTTCAAGTCAGTCCCTAAAACTCGATTTTATCAGCTATCCCCACTAGCCTATCGAGTATTCCTCATCGACTCAGACTCTTTCATCTGCTGTCTCTCAAATTCTCTCAAGAGATTTAGCACCTTCATACCTCTTATCTTCTCATCTCCTTCATATTCTTTCTTCAAGAAGTCCCATATGGCCTTTGCAGAGTCACACTTCATAATTCTGGTAAAGATGGTAGGCAAGACAAGCATACGGTGCAAGATTTTGCCTTGGTTTTCTTGTGGTTCTCTCTTTATGAAGTTTGATTTGATTCATGATCGGATTATCTGGAAGTGGAGCAACTTCATAATCATCCTCCACAGCTTCCCACAGATCATGACCCTCCAAAAATGCTGTCATCTTAACAACCCATGCTTGATAATTATCTCCAAAAATACCGGAGAAGCCATCGCAGAGAAACTACTCGACCTGTCTCCATCACCCTTTAACTTATTTACACTTCGATACTTGCTTCACTTCACGGTCCCTCAAGATCATACATGCTCGATACCACCGTTGTTACTGATCAAAAACAGTAAATAAGAAACAGAAAACCAGAATCTATATTTTTTAGATGAGGAAGAGAAGCACAGAGAAAATAGAGCACAAACCTGCGTACGTCAGTTTTCTAAGGAAACTGTCAAATACATGACAACTTAAACAAGAACAAAAACTGCTTACAAACCACACACACGTGCAGTATATAACTGCACCTAAACGTGCTAATTCACTTCCTAGAAAATAGCAAAAAACACTAAATGCACTTGGCTGTTTTTTAATATAAAAAAAAAACAGAGTAAAACAGAGTAAAAAAAAAAAACAAAACAGAAAACAGCAAACTGAGACATTATAATCCAACAGTGGAATATTCAGATCTTTGTTTTCCCCCCAAAACGATGGGCCATATGCAAAAGCCAAGAAAGTGTACTTGTCCCCGAATGCACAACTTTTGACGTGCCCAGGAGAAACAAACTCAAGATAAGTTTAAGATGCTCTGCCAAAAAGACGCCAGTATCCTCGTCCTTCCTACTTATTTCTTCTGTTTTTTTCCATCCGGCATTATTGCCATTGCGTGCTCTGGATGCTTTATGATTCCTTATTGTGATTTCCACGTTCATACTTCTTTTCAGTTCCATCTCTCTTTTCCCCAATTCTAAGTTGGTGAAAGGTCCTCTTCCTTTTCTTTCCAGATTCATTGGATTGAATCTTAGAAAATTTTTATGCAGCCGAATCACCATCCTATTGAGGACCTTCTAATCTGCCATTAGCACTAAGAGAAGGTTCATATTCTCCTAAGTGGAGGAAGCCGTCTTGGTTCTTCATTTTTTTTTTCATATCCTCATCCCCGGAGATCTTTCTGACTTGCAGAAGCTTCCTTGTTTGCTATGCTGCCTTCATTTGAGGTTTTGTTTCGTCGATTCTGAAAGGTAAAACATGACAGCAAAACCACAAGAATGATTGTGACCTGTATAATCGTACTTTTCTTGGGTAGCAAGCTGAATGACAGCAGGACCCCACTTCCTAATCATTATCTCGAGAATGATTGTGACCTGCATATACAGTGATAATGGAAATTCATTACGAGCTTGCAAAAAGGAGGCCCGTGGAAGGATGCATGTATGGAATTATCACAAAACATCTCAGTAAACTCCCTGTATAATTTCACATGCCTATGATCTGAAGTAATGTCTGAAGACCGATGACCATGAAATAACACCATCAATAATGTCGGAAAGTAAGCTTTGGGTCTTCATTTTGTAAGCAAGACACTATTACTTTCACAAAACCTAGAACAGCCTGCAAAATACGAAATAACTCTTAAGCCATGCCAATTGGGGCAAGAATCTATTTCAGTAATGGTATACTCACTTTTATCACTTCCACTGCTTTGCTTTGCAGCAGAGAAAGAACAGGAGGAGTAAGATCAGGAATTGATAGACAAATATCTGTATCCTTGTAAACTAGTATGGACAATGCAGAAACATCTTCATGCAACGGCACTATGTGTTATTCACCAAGCACTCTCGGAAACTGTATTTCCCAGATTAATGGGAGTGAAGATTGCAAAGAAGGCTTGGGAGATACTAAGAGAAAATTTCCAAGGATCAGAAAAGGTATGCACTAATCAGCTTCAAACTCTGTGAAGAGAATTCAAGAATTACAAAATGAAAAGTTATGAGACCGTCCAAGAATATTGTGGAAAATTAAAAGAATTAGTTAATCAAATGAGAGCCTATGGAGATGAAATCACTGATCAGAGGGCTGTAGAAAAAAATATTGGTGTCACTCACTAGGAAATACAATCCTATTGTCACAACTATAGAAGGAACAAAGGATTTAACAACCTGTTAATGAGTGAAATGATTAGCTCTCTACAAGCACATGAAAAAAGGCTGATGGCACAAGATGAAGATTCGATTGAAAGAGCCTTTCAGTCTAAAATAAACATGCAGTCTCGTCAATCTAAAAATGATGGAAGGAGCTCGTGGAAAAATAAAGGAGTTTAACTACACAAAAGGAAAAATATCCAATAGAATTTGCAAGCAAGACAATCGTTTGGAGAGAGATCACTGATCTTGGAAAAAACCACAATGCTGTAAAAAATATGGCCACATAGAAAAAGATTGTCACTCAAAAACAAATTATCAAGCCAATCCTGTGGAAGAAAAAGAAAGTGTAGATAATACATTCTATGTAAGCTAAGCGGCAAATGATGAGAAACATGATACAATATATTGATGGTGGGTGTAGCAATCATATGATGGGGGATGAATCCATATTGGTAAAATCTCAAGTGAAATTGGGCAACAACAAGTTAGTTGATGTAGTAGGAAAAGATACTATCGCTTTTGAAACATATAAAGCCCAAAATATATCCACAATGTATATTTAGTCCCTAGTCTTGCACAAATCTACTGAGCATGGGCCAAATGATACAAAGTGGGTATTACTTTAGAGGAGATGCTTGCATTATCTATGATAAAAATAAACATATTATTGCCTATGTTAAAATGGAGAGAACTTTCCTATTTGATGGAAATATGTCAAAAATATTGTCATGAAAGCTCAACTTGATGATTCATGATTATCGCACCAAAGATTTGACCACTTCAACTTTACTAGGTTAAAATTTCTCCATTAGAAATATATGATGGGAGATTTTCCAACCATTTTAGGAATTTCAGGTGTTTAGGAATGCTGCCTCCTTGGAAAACAACAAAGATAGTTCTTGTCATCTAAAGGCACATGGAGAACTAAAAAGCCACTAGGATTAGCTCATACAAATATATGTGGTTTAATGAAGATCTCCACACCCAATCAATATAAATCCTAATCATCGACTACGACACTCTTGCATTTTTCGAAAAAGATCAGAGATTTTCTCTATTTTCTGGAAATTCAGAAACCACGTTGAGAATCAAAGTTCTAAAGAGCGACAAAGGCACGGAATACAACTCAAGAGAGTATCATAAAATTTGTCAAGATGAATGAGTTCATTATCAACTAATAGTTGGCTAAGCCTGGAGCAAAATTGAGTTGCAAAAAGGAAGATTCACATGATCTCTCATGTTCATGGAATCATCATTTGCTAATTAGGTAACCTTCTTAACCGATTTGGTCCATTGCAAACAGCAGATGAAGATATGAGTTACTAGAGATAACCCGAACATGTCGACTATGGATTAGTTCATGTTGGTGTATCGTTATTTCGAATCATCCTTAGTTCAAGAGGACATCGGATTTCTTGATATGTTAAATGCAAATATTTAAATCAATCGAAGCCGAGGCACGTGCCGATGATGCATCAGCACGGCGGTATTAATGTCCCCATACAGCAAACAAAATGAAAGTGGTGAACTCCATGATATGACCTAGCGCACGACTTTGAATTACAAAGATCTTTTCTAGTGCAACTTTGAGACGATGGGATTGCTCCAAGGATGGAAAGGAGAGGAGATATGAGCATTTCCAAAAGTCGCTTGAAAGAACTCCACTTGGAGACAATAATAATAGGAACGCCACTTGAAAAGTGGGGTACGGATTCCCAAAAAATGACGTGTATATCGATTGTCATTAACCGTGCTCGTGGTTAGCTCTCCACGGGCCTCCAGATGATAAGGACTACCTTTGTTATTTTTCAAGAAGGCAGTCTTCACAAGCATTTGAGAATTCTCAAATGGCTAGAAAATCTATCATCATATTTTTCTGAAGAAATTTTAACCCAGCAAAATTGAAGTGGCCAAATCTTTGAGGCCATAACCATGAATTATCAAGTTGAGCTTTCATGATTATAATTCTGACAAATTTCCATCAAATAAGAAAGTTCCTATTCTCCATCTTAACAGAGGCAATAATATTTTTTTAATTATCACAAATAATGCAGACATCTCCTCTAAAGTATAGAGAATAGTCACTTTGTATCATTTGACCCACCTAGAGTAGATTTTGGGCAAGATTAGGGACTAAGTATACATTATGAGTATATTTTAGGCCTTTATTTGATTCAATAGCGATAGTGCCCTTTCCTTTGACATCGACTAATATGTCGTTGCTCGATTTCACTTGAGATTTGATCGATATATCAATATCAGTGAATATAAATTCATCTTGCGTATCAATATCAGTGAATATAAATTCATCTTGCGTCATATGATTGATACACCCACTATCAATGTAGCATGTATGATTTTTCTTATTGTTTGCCACTTGTTGCCGAGAATGTATTCTCTTCACTTTCTTTTTCTTCAACATAGTTGACTTGATTATTTTTTTTTTCGAGTGACCATCTTTTTTTACATGGCTATATCTTTTATAAAAGCACCATTGTGGTTTATTTCTAAACCAACAATCTTTCTTATTAGCTCTCTTGCAAATACCACAATGTGGATATTTTTACTTTTGAGTAGTTTCTCCTGCTCTTTTATTTTTTCATGACCTCCTTCCACCATTTTTAGATTGATGACCGAATATTTGTTTTAGAATGAAAGGCACTTTCAACTTAATCTTCATCTTGTGACATCAGTCTTTTCTTACATGGTTCTAGAGAGCCAATTAATTCACTTATCGACTAGGTCTGTTAAGTGATTAGTTCCTTTTATGGTGATGATAATAGGATTGTATTTTCTAGTAAGTGGAACCAATCCTTTTTCTACAACCCTTTGGTCAATGAAACCATCTCCATAGGCTCTTATTTGGTTAACTAGTTCGTTTAATTTTCTACAACATTATTGAACGGCATCATAATTTTTCATTTTAGAATTCTCGAATTCCCTTATCAAAGTCCGAAGTTGACTTGTGACATCCCGAAATTTGGCTTCATTTCGAAATATATGAAATGGTTATTTCATTAACGCACTTATGGTTATTTTACTTTGAACTGGTCACTCACGGGTTAACTAATTCATTGGGTGAGGCTATAAAGGGTTAAAACATGAAAGACTAGAGAATTCAATTGGAAATCGAACGCTTCGACCATAAGGATCGACAATGGTCAATACTACGCTGTATAAATCAATTAGCCAACAGATATAAATCGATTCGACTAAAGTACGTAGTTGGTTCGGGGGTGATTCCGCACAATTACGATATTTGTGTCGAACGACAATAAATCGATTTTCTATTGATATTATATTCAGGGTATGTATTTGAACCCTTGCGATTACATGACAACTGAGGGTCGTTCCCGATTTGAAGATGCACAAACGTGAATCAAAAAGTATCGAACCCTTAAAAACATCCGATAGATTAGGTTGTATTAAAATTGCGTTCGATCAATTTTAACCATAAATTTTAATTCGATTTCGGGTATCGAATTTTCGAGGGTTTCCATATTTAATTATTGGACATCGTCTCATCGTCTGTTGAATTAACGGCGAGCCTGAAATTTCGGAAAAAAAATTATCGGATGAAAAATTAGGGGATAAGTACACTAATGGTGCCATAAGTTGTGTATGGCGCTCATTTTGGTGCCAAAAGTTTCCGTCGGATCACTTAAGTGCCAAATCGGAGGAAAAATGCTCACTTTGGTGCCACCGGCGAAAGATTCCGGCCAAAATGATTTTTTTATAAAAAAATCGATAAGCCTTTAAATGACGTCGTTTAAGAAAACGACGTCATTTTGCCGTCCTACGTGGATGGCTTCATGGAAACAACACCGTTTAGCTCACATGGGGAAGAAATTAGGGTTGCGACTGGGTCGAAGCCGTGGCCGTCGTCGGGGTTGGAGTCGGAGTCGGGGTCGAAGCTGTGGCTGCCGAGTGGCCATCATCGAGGTCGGGGTTGGGGTCGGGGTCGAAGCTACGGCCGTGGAGTGGCCATTGTCGGGGTCGGGGTCGGGGTTTGAGCTGCAGCTGTTGAGTGGCCATCGTCGCGGTCGGGGTCGAGGTCGGGGTCGGAGCTACGGCCACCGAGTGGCCATCGTCGGGGTCGGGGTCGGGGTCGAGGTCGGAGCTGCTACCGTTGAGTGGCCATTGTCGGGGTTGGGGTAGAGGTCGGGGTCGGCCGTGGCCACCGAGTGCAAGGATTGTCGAGGACAGCGACGGCCGGAGATTAGGGTTTTGAATTGGGGGAGACACCAAACGGCGTCGTTTTGGTGTTTGGATGCTGACTCAACTCTCCGACGAGCCACGTCAACGTCAAAAATTAATAAAAAAAGGCCACGTCGGATTTCCAGCCAATTTTGTCGGAGTTGGCACCAAAGTGAGCGTTTTTCAAATTTTTTGGCACTTAAGTGATCCGACGGAAACTTTTGGCACCAAAGTGAGCGCCGTACATAACTTATAGCACCATTAGTGTACTTATCCCAAAAATTGGAGAGTGGAAGAAAAATAAAAATGATAACAATATTATTATTATTATTATTTCTCTCTCTCTCTCTCTCTCTCTCCTCTTTCTTCTCCTCCTCCTTCAACCGAGATTCCCCTTCTTCTTTTTTCTTTTCTCTCTCTCTCTCTCTCTCTCTCTCTCTCTCTCTCTCTCTCTCACATTTTCTTCCCCCTCCTTCACACAAAATTTCCTCCCCCTCTCTTTTCCTCTCTCTCTTCTCTCTCTCTTCTCCCTCATGTTTCCCCTCTTTCTACGGAAATTTCCACCCCCCTTTTCCTCTTTTCTTTCTTCTCTCTTTCTTTTTTTTTCTCCCTCTCTCTCCCACTTTTCCACCCCCTCACTTAGGCCAATCCTTCTGCTGCAATTTCCCCCCAACTTCCCCTCCATTACTTTATTGTTTCTCTCTCCTCTTCCCCCTTTCTCCTCTCGACAACATCCCCTCCCTTCTTCTTTTCTTTTTCTCTCCCTTCTCTCTTTATATTCTCCCCCCTCACGCATTCTCCATTTCTGCCGTAGCAACCCCATCTTTTTTTCACCTCCATTTATTTGCTTTTATTTTCTCTAACTTCATCATCTACTAGTCTCACCACTATCCTCCATTTCCACCACCACCACGACACCATTGTCCTCACTGTTGCACATCGTCCGCTCAAGCCGAGTGCCCTTGGCCTTGAGCTCAACTTCAACGAACCGTCGCCGTTCGAGTTGTGAGCCTCGTGATTTCGTCACCATCGCTGCTGTCATCGGGAGTTCTTCAATCCACAAATTAAGTGAGTTAATTTCCCTAAATTTTGATTAGGGGCTAACTACACTTGCTTAGGAGATTGATTAGGCCTAAGATTGGTTTAGATTAGTTTAAGTAGAGGTTAGTGATAATCTATAATAGTTATATTTGTATTAGAATGGGTTAATATTAATCAAACTAGGGAGATTTGCACCGTTGAGGATGGGTAGGTCGAAAACAGGGGCTGTTCTTCAGAACTAATTCCTGGACACTTGCCGTTTGTAATTTTTGTAGATTGTAATTGGTCATGATTCTGAAGCTGATGTCTTCTAGATAAATGTTTTAGACATGCCTAGATACAACATATATTTTTCTCAAGATTTTTAGGGACTCAGAAGCATGATAGATCAGCTCTGTCGTTTTCAAATAGAACTTCAGTTTTAGCTGGAATCGGTGACCTTTTAGGATTCTAGGGGTTTTTATCAACTCTTGGAGTCTGAATTTAAAAATGATTTTTTTTTTCACAAAAGTTGTTTGTCACCTCTTCTAGTTTAACATAGTCGAATTTCAGATCAAACAGATATATTTTGGATCTCGAACTAAATTGATTTCGGAAAACCGACTCTCTGGAAATGGACCCAATTTTGGTGTTGGATTGAGCAATTTACTGGGCCGAATCTAGAAGGATATGAGTTTACATGTCTTCATAAAAAAATGATTATTTATGTGTCTTTTACAACATGTTCAAATTTGAGAATTTTTCAAATTCAATTGATTAGATTTCTAGGGTTAAAACCGGAGACGTGCAAGTGAACAATTTCTGCAGGTCAGGGCCGGTTGTAGCTTATGACTGTTTTTAATGCTTTGCTTGCTAGAAATGACATATTTGGTGATGCAATTGAATTATGCAACTGATTGATAAATTATGAAACTGCCCAAGCCCGCACCATTCCTAGCATTACCTTTGCTTAAATGCATAAATGTTATGAGAATTCGTCACGAGCCTTTGGGGCCAGACAATGCTCCTTTGGGATTGCCTCAAGTCAATGGATATCGGTCGCAGTGGATGCTGGGTCGATGTTCCTAATCGGAATGCCGTTTAGATGTAGATGTTGCTATGCTCGATGGTGCGAGACGATGCCTGGTCAGGCCGGAAGACCGCTAATTGTTGAGTTAGTCATGGCCGATGGGCTGAAGTCAGTTGGGACTTATGGACAATTGAAATTGAGGGACCTAATTAGGAGACAAAATTGTATGGTGCGGTATGGGACGTATCATAACAATTTAGTCTAGTAATTGGGAGCCCGTGTCACGATCCGAACCCCGGGCACATGCACATCCCTTAATGGTCGATTTTAAAATTCGCAACATCCCTGGAACTGTTGCCGACCCATTCATTATTTTGCACATGCGGAAACGTAAAACAATCTCCATACAACAAAACAGTGGGATAGGAACGTAGGATATTATTTTTCACAAGCCACACCTACAACATCACAATATTTATACATATAGACCAGTTTAACACTCCAAGGTCTAATACAAAAAGTGAAGCTGTTTGATTACCTACTAACTAAGCTTCTATCTATAAGACTGGGGTTTACTTATACAATACCATATTTCTCAATATCTCGGGGGTGAACTGTCACCCTACATCCAGTCTTGACGGAAAGCCCGTCATCACTTGAAAGGAGATAGCGAGAGTCCTATTCCTCCTTTACTGCGATCGACTGTACATGACCTGGCCTTCCTCCATTTAGGAACTTGAAAAATGTTAGCCCACTAAGGGGTGAGATCACATCTCAGCGAGTAAATCCCCTAATTCTAGATTAGGTGAAGGGTACATCCAGCATGCAATCTAATCACATTTCTTACCATTCTTTTAATACCAGCAAGTTCCTACATATTAGTATCAAATAAAATATTCCTAACAGTATCAAGTTCACTCATCACAGGAATACTTTAACATAAGCATATGCAAGGGCGTGAATATCCATGTAAGCATACAGGTCGCAGTCAATGCAACAGATAACAGTCTTCCGGCAAAACCGGGCATCTCGTGTGTCACAAATGATGTCAATGCTCAGATAATAGTCTTCCGACATAACCGGGCATCGCCTCGCACCGTCGAGTGCGGCATCGTCTACATCTAGACGGCATTCCATATAGGAGCATCGGTCCAGCCTCCACTGCGACCGGCATCCGTTGACGTGGGGCATTCCCAAAGGAGCATCGCCCGGCCTCAAAGGCTCGTGACGGAATCTCATGTTGTGAATGCATATGACATCTCATGTTGTGAATGCATATGATCGATGTCACATTTCAATAATCAATTATATATAGCATCCACAGCATCAATTGAACAATTTCATAGCAAGAATTCTTCAAAACAAGCATACACTCTTATTCATCCAAATTGACAGAGAACTGCCTAATAACGATCTCCTAATTTCGAAGTGAGAAACTCATCCATATGATCTCAAAAAATTCTCAAATTCGGACACGTGCCAGAAAACATATAAACAAACATTCTTTTTTAAGACACCGAGATCCAGATCCCTCTGGATTCAGCCCAGAAATTGTTTCTATCCAGCACAAAAATCGGGTCCAGTTCCAGAGAGCCTAACTTATCGAAATTAGTTCGTTTTTGGGTCGAAATCTGATCCGTTTGACTTGAAATTTAATTATGTTAAACTAAAAGTTATAACGAACAAATTTTGTGAAGGAACTGATTGGAAATTCAACATCTAAAGGTCATTAACAGCCCTCGGAATCATAACAGATCACGGGTTACAAAACTGTCCGAATTATTGTTCCGAGGATGGCGTCATTAAAATCGTCATCTTTCTAATTTCTAAAAATTTTGAGAAAAATATATGTTATTATTTAGGATGTACCAAACGTTTCTTCAGAATAAAATTTTTTCAAAATCGCAACACACAGTTGTCTACGAAATTAGCAAAACACACACGTCTTGGAAACTGTTTCAGAAATCAGCTACTGTTCTAGTTCGAATCTTCCTCCACGACGTTTGTCTTGCTCTCTAAACCCTATCTAAGCTTTTCTATGGCTATCATAACATCCATAACCAACATCTATCTATATATAACGTCATCTACATATTTTTAACTTGTACGAATTCCTAATAGAGGTACTCAACCCCTAGTCCAGATTTAGAGGACAACTCACCAAACCACAGCTAACGGCGGCTCTCGTTGGTGGTTGGGCAGCAACAGAGAGACCAGCCTTGGTCCTCTTGGTGATGGTGTTGAGCCGACACCGCAGAAGAATTTGCTATGGTGCGATGGCAATAGCAACACACGAACTTATAAATTTTTCTGTAGAGGAAACTAAATATGGAGTTTGGTTGGTAGTGCGGTTCTTGTGCGAGTGAGGGGGTTTTTTCCTCACTCCAACTAAACGACCTATATATAAAAACCATGGTGGTAGGCGGTCGACATTTATGTGGGTCCAAGAATTTTTTGGTAACGTCACGTTCACGCCTTGTTTTGTTTTGTTTCTTAGTCTCCGGTCTGTTGTTCAAGAGGGAGCAAAAATGGAAGTAGCACGTTCAAGGGAAAAGAAAGCAACAGCTTGTATGTTGAAAGAGACAAGGGAGAAGAATAAAATAAAAGGCAGAAAGGGAAAGATGGAAGTTGCCATGTAAAATACAGCAGACAGACTTCCATGCGTGAGAATAGGGTGAGGAAGGAGAGTGGAAATTGCTTGGAAGTTTCATTGAAGTTTCCTTAAGCTTTTGGCCTAATTTTCCATGGAAATTTTGGCTACCTATCACCATCATAGGCCCCACAAAGTTTCCAACATTGTCTCTTCTAAAGGAGATGAAAGAAAAGGTTGGAATCCATGTAAGTTGCTTGAATCCGAATTTTGAAGTGATTCTCATAGCTTTTTCCCATGGAGATTGAGTTCCTTTCCCTATCAAGTGGTCCCCCCATCTTTTCCAAGTCCATCTCCATTAAATGCCAAGGAAATTGAGGTGAAATTGTAGGAGAGAGGGATTCCTACGAATTTCCTTTTTGAGGAGACTTCTCTTCTTTATTTTAATTACCAATCTAACATCCAATTCAATAGGGTCAAGTCCTTTAGTACCCACTTATAATACCTCTTAAATTACTTCACATTAGAGGTCTTAAAATCCTACTTAAAATGTGGCAATTCCCTTGCTCTTTTAATTTGCTGATCTTGCACATTTCATGAACAATTCTCATCATCAATAAATTTTTGAGAAGATACAACAATGTCCTTGGGATGAATTGTGACACGTGACAAATTTTAATTTCTGTAATCGACATCATTTCCTCGGCTAATTTCAGTCAAAATGTGATTTTAGCGCAACTTAAACTATCAGTTAGTTTTTGGGAATTTTTGGTGCACCGGCCTCGTGGTCGATTATTCCCGAGCCACAATGTACATATTCGACGCATTGACAACTCTCAATTGTCGTGAAAAATCTCGAGGTTTCATTTACGAGCACAGGGTACCAAAACAACAGAATAAATCGATTTAGTGCCGATCGACGAGAATTCTATAATTAGATGGAATCACCCAAACCTAATTTTATCTCTATCGAATCGACCTATTTTCGATTTCTGATAGATTTTCGACTGTGTTGAAATGATCATTGTAGATTAACACGGTCGAGCAGTCGATTTCTAGTCGAATTCTCAAGTCTGTTGCATCAAAATCCTTTAATAACTTTCTCGATTAATCAACTTATCTCATGAGTGATCAGCTCAGAGAATAGCGCTATAAGCATGTCAACGAAAAGCCCGATTTATTTAATTGAAAACAGAAGCGAAAAATCAGACTGTCACAGCTCGTATGATTGTGATGATATGTATCCCCATGCATATATATATATATATATATATATATATATATAAATACACATAGTGAAATGTTCTTATGATATGCGATCTCGATACAGTTATGTACGTTTTGATTGATACTAACATGCAGGAAAGTGCTGATGTTACTAGAATTATGGGAAATATGGTTAGGATGCGTGTGGGTGTACTTTTCTCCTAATCGAGATTTAGGGGATGGAGCTAAATTTTTCAGGTCCCTAGATGGAAGACTATCAAGCCAGATGCAGAGGGTTACAAGAGGTGGGGTATGAGTTTTTCTGTAGCCTTTTCTAGATATTGACAGGTCTTTCGTCTGATTTGGATAATGGGTGACAGCTCACCTAGGACTATTGAAAAGTCTAGTAGGGTCATAGGGAGGGACTTGATCCCATGGATGAGGAGCTCAGAGCGTAGATAGCCTAGAAGCTCTTCTTTTTGATATAGACCCCCATTATGTTAAACTTTTTTGTACATAAACACTACTGTAAAAATGTGTGTTTTATAAAAATATAATCCTATGTTTGCTATCTCATTTATGTGTTGTCTAGAGGTTATTATTATGTTTCCACTTGCGCAATAAAACGAACGGGTCGGCAACAATTCTTGGGATGTTGCAAATTTTTAATCGGCCATTGAGGGATGGGCATGCGCTCGAGGTTCGGGTCGTGACATGACTAGTGCATACCTTTCTAGTGCCTTGAAATTCTTCTTGTAATGTCTCCCAAGCCTTCTTTGCAATCTTCACTCTAATTATATTTGGACATACCATTTCAGAGGTTGCTTGCTAAATAATGCATAGCACCATTGCATCCCGTTGAAGTTGCTCTTTAAGGAACACTTGCTTCTTGAGGAGTTGCATAATCCTTTTCTACGATGTCTCGTAGATCTTTGGTAATCAAGATAGTAGCCATTTTAATGCTCCAATAGTCATAGATATTCCCATAAAAAAAAAAATAAGAACGAGAAATGAGGATGAGGCAAAGTTGGCCATGGATTTGGTGTTGGAAAATTTGGATTGGTGATTTTAGTAGAGGGTGGTTAGGACAAATGCCCAAAACAAATTGGAAATGTGACTCTTATATCACTATTGGAATTGCAAAAGCGTATGTTGGCTTTTGGTGAGCGAGTAAGTGTACATATTATGTAGGCTATTCACATTAAGGAACAAAGACCAAAAGACAAGGGAATAATGTTGTCACGCCCCGATCCTCCGAGCGTGCATACATCCCACTTCGGTCGATAGAAATGCTACTTCCCAGGACATGTGACCAACCCATTTTTTTTATTACGCATGCGGAAGTGAAACAAATCCCCTGACAACATTTAACTTAGGATAGAAAAGCAGGCAATCAATCATAATCAATCAAGCTTTCATATAAACACATATGTTTATATACAACATTGGATTGTCTACAAAATAGACCGGCTCAACAAAAAGGAAACTGTCCTATGACTAACTTGTCAGACACGTTCACCGATTCTTCAGCCTCCACCTTCCGAACTCCAAGACTTCCGGTCCTCCACGACCGTCATCTAGGGATCTGAAATATTATCCCACAACCGGGATGAGACAATGTCTCAGCGAGTCCTACCCTCTAAGACCCGATTATGAAGAAAATACGCCTCAGGGCGCTCTAGCCACACAAATAGGATAGAGGACTTACCTCGCCTCAGTCCCTTTCCCGCACGTTAGTACAATTCAATTCTCAATCACACAATTGAGCCAACAATTCAATTCAATCATACTATCTATCTTTCCATTTCAATCCGTACCATCTATCAATCATTACTATCTATCAATCATTACCGTCTATCAAACTAGTCGTCAATACGACACATGCTCTCCAAAGCTGAAATATATAGACGGTAGCTCGCTCAAGCTGTATAGATAGATAGCTCACTAGAAGTTGCCGCAATATATATAGTATACTATAGCTACCAGAAGCTGCCGCAATATATATGTATATCATAATTGCTCGGCCAAGTGGATACATATCTATACCAAGGCTCGCCAAAGCTGATCATAGAACTTGATATTCAATCCAATAATAACCAACGATTCAACTGGTCATACAAACCAATCACGGTGCTAAAAGGCAACACGGGGTATTTTCAAGTTAAATACCACAACTTCATCAAATTTCACTCAATTCCACACTTTTGGAATAATTAACCATAATCATCAATCACTCAATTTCTCAATTTAAACTTACAATTAACACAAACCGATTGCACCGTGATCACGAAATTCTAACGATCGGCCATCCCTAAGCAAAATTTTAGAAATTATTAAATAATTAAATTTAATTCCGAAAATTAAACAATTAAATATTATATTATAATAATATAATTTAACAAAATAATATTTAAAAATTCGAAATAATAAATTAATTAAAAATAATTAATTAGGGCTTAAAACAGGATTATGCTAAATTAAACATACAATTAGCCCTAATTAAACATACATTGAACTAATCATATAACTAATCTAATTTACATTAAAATAATCTAATTTAACCACATAAACCTAATTAGACTAATCTAAACACCCATTAAGCATAATTAACTTACTAAGCAGGGATTATAGGATAAACTCACCGGTTTTGCGTTCCGGTGAGTCCACGGCAACCACGACGCCAAGATGGACGATAAACCTCAAGGCGGTGACACCAACCAAGGCCGGGAAGACACCTAAAATGGGCCTCGAAGTCTCCAAATCCTTGCTGGTTGCTGCTTCTGTTCCAAAGATCGATCCAAAGAAGAAGGGCTGAACGGCGAGGAAACGGGCCGATCGGAGCTCGGGCGAGCGGGTGGTTGGCAACCGCTGGCTCCCGGGGTCAAGGGAATCTTGTTGGAGGTTGGGATGGGCAAAGAAAGGGTCGGAAAGAGGCGAAACAGCAAGAAAACGCGAAAAAGTGCAGGCGGCGTGCAGCGAGATGGTCTGGCGACCAGTAACTTCACGACGGCGTACCGGATGGACGGCAGCTCCGTTCGGGGCGAGGTCAAACTCTTTGGAACGGTCTGGATGTCCTCGTCGCAGTGATATGTGTCTAGTTTTCTGATTCATCCGGGAAGTTGACTTTTTACTTGGATCTTTGGCAAAAGGTCGGCTGGAGCGGAAACTAGAAGGAGAAGGAAACATGGGAGGAAAACGGCCAACGATGGCCTTCCGGGCGTGCGACGATGGAGGGGCTGGTGAGCTCGGTTTCCTCTGGTTCTCTTGACCTTTTCCTAAGCCTCAACCATGGAGAAAGCCATGAATGAAGGAAGAAGATGGTCTGCTGAAGAGGGGGCCCTTTGGTGAGTTTTCAAGCCTTCTACACTTGTCAAAATTTCATTTGCTTTGCCCCCACATGACCTCACATGACATCAGCCCATTCTCTCTCCTCAAGCTTCCTCTACAAGCTTGTTAATAGGTTCAATGTCTCCCCTGGCCCTTGGCATACGAATTTTGAGTATTTGTACATAAAATTCAATCAATTCTCACTCAATTCCATCCAATTGAAGCTCAATTAAATCAACCCATGTGTCCTCAACCTTCTTATGACTTTTCTCCATCAAATGATCCAACTTGCTTCCCAAAGATTCGATCAAAAAACGGTATTTTGACAATCTCGAACAAAAACGGCCTTACTTTGCTTTTCCGCCAAAAATCTCGGTTTATAGAAAAATCTTCTGAGAATGAGTCGATGTTCCTAAAATGAATTGTGACTTGATAGAATTTCCAATTTCTGTAATTGGGTTTAATTTCACGGTTAATTTCAATTTGGCGCGACTTTAGCGCGTCATAACCTACCGGGTAGCTTTTAGGAATTTTCTGTGCAATTGACCTGTGGTTGATTATTTTCAAGCCACAAAGTGCATCTTTTTCACATTGATGACTCTCAATTTTCATAGAAATCTCGAGGTTTCAAATATGGACACAGGGTACCAAAACGACAGAGAAATCGGTCTAGTGCCGATCAACAAGAATTGTGCAATTAGGTGGAATCACTCACACTAAATAACATACCTTTGATGAGTCGACCTATCTCCGATCTCTAATCGGTCCGTGCCATAATGACCCCGCAGATTAGTACGGTCGAGCAGTCATTTTCTCGATCGAATTCTCCAAGTCTATTGCGTTTAGATTCCTTAACGGCTTCACGATAGACTAGTTATCTCGTGAGTGGCCAACTCAGAGAAGAGAGCTATAGGTGCGAAGATGAAATGCCCGACTTATTCAATTGAAACAAGAATTGGAAAATCGGGATGTCACAACTCTTCCTCTCTTATAAAAATTTCATTCTCGAAATTTGAACCATTAAAATTCTTCTTCAAAATAGTGTGGTATTGTGGTCTCATCAATTTTGCTCCTTCATTGTGCTTCGTATTGCTATCCAAGATCCTCGGTGCTTCCGAAACATTTCCAAATTAACCATACCAATTCTTGATTCCCAAAAAGGCTAAGCACTTGCCAATTTTACAAAAATGAAAATTGCAATTTTTTTTGGTTCTTTTTCTTTTCTTTTTATTTTTCCATAAAGTGGCTAACTGTCGCTTCGAGGATTCGAACTCCTGACTTCACACCTGCGGCTTCACCCCGGGTACCACTTGGCTAGAGGCACCGACGATGCTCCAAACTGCTTTCTTTTTCCATTTAAAGCCAAATTTCTTAATTGATCCCAAACTCGAAATATTCCGCCATTTAAACAGTTCCGGCTCTCCTTTCTTAGCAATTC
Source organism: Eucalyptus cladocalyx (assembly GCA_017140615.1). NCBI lineage: Eukaryota > Viridiplantae > Streptophyta > Magnoliopsida > Myrtales > Myrtaceae > Eucalyptus > Eucalyptus cladocalyx. Next base: position 18,915,353 of record CM029526.1, read on the forward strand.
GAGATGTCCCTATCCTACGCGACATTCAAGGATGAATAGGATTCTCAACCTGAAAATTCAAAGGTTTCTGATGCTTAATTGTGTAAATTTCCTGACGGCTCTAAGAGGTCTTTAATTTGCCATTGATATTTGCAACTGCTTTCACAGACTGCTGAACTGACTCTAGGCTATAACCTTTCATTCTCTGATCTCAACTCAACAACTGAAGTTCTGAACACCCTGCTTTACACTGACTAAAAAGGAACTATCTGACTGATCTCCTGAAACTGGGAACCTTTGGTCAAGATCTAATATAACTCTGACACTAACACTTTATGTAAACGAATTATTTGATGCACAAACACCTCTGCATGCTTAATCAAATCAAGATCCTTCCGCACAGCCACAAGGTGGGCTGATTTCATCCACCTGTCGATTACTACCCGAAATAAGATTATTAACACACTAACTCCTCGATAGACCTGTCACAAAAATCTATTGTGACGTGATCCCACTTCCTCACGGAGATATTGAAAGATTACAAAGGTCCTCTCGGATTGCAAAACCATGCTTTCTTTTCATAGCACATTTGACACTTGCGACCTGTTAGTGATATCTATTTTCATACCGGTCTACCAATCCTGTTGATGCAAATTCTGACCCATCTTCGTACTGTCTGGACAATGCTGAAGTTGCTACGACAAGCCTCTAATAAGATCTCTTCTTTAATCTCAGAATCATCAAGTACACACAATCGTCCTCAGAAATCTGAAAATCAGTTCTCCTCTTCTCAGTATCCTCTTGCAGAATCTTTTGAATTTTAGAGTCTGTCCACTGAAGCGTCTAATTCTAACCTAAATATCCGGTTCAATTCTGAGGGTGGCCATAAAATTCGAAGGTGGCCTACCTCAGATTTGAAAACCAAATTTTGAACTTTCTCAAGTAAGGTCCATACTTTAACCAGCATATGCACAAATGAAGGCCCTCAACTCAACGCATCAGTGACTTCTTTCATCCTTCTAGGGTGATACTAGATACCACCATCCTAGTCCTTCAAACGATCTGGTTCACAGTGGTATCTCACATTCAATTCCTTCTGAGAGAATAAATAGTTTGAGACTTTAACGGTCAATAAAGATTTGGAGTCTTTCTTCACACCAACAATATCTCTAAATCTTCAGAGCGAAAATTATTGCTGCGAGTTCTAAGTCATGCGTCGGGTAATTCATCTCATGAGGTGTCAACTGATGGGACGTGTATGCAACAACCCTGCCATGCTGCATTAGAATGCAACCCAATCCTCTAAACGATGCACTACTGTAGATCTTGTAACCTCCAAGATAAGATGGAATGGTCAGCACAGGTGTGGTAGTCAACCTCTTTTTAGGCTCTTGAAAACTACGCTCGCACTTGTCTGTCCACACGAACTTCTTTTCTTTCTTCAGTAATCTAGTCAACGGCGACGCTAAAGCTGAAAACCCTTCCATTAACCGTCTGTAATACCCTGCTGAACCCAGAAAACTTATGATCTTTGTAACTGTAGTTAATCTCGGCCAACTGTTCACTGCTTCAATCTTGGACGGGGTCCACGGAGATTCCTTTCTCCTGAAATCACGTGACCTAAGAAAGCAATACGAGTCAACCAAAACTTGCACTTGCTGAACTTAGTGTACAACTCGTGATTTCTTAAAGTTTGTAGTACTATCCTCAATTGTCTTCCGTGTTCCTTTGGACTTCTCAAGTACATCATGATATCATTGGTTAACCCGATTACAAACTGATCCAAGTATTCCTTAAACAATATGTTCATCAGATCCATACAAACAACTGGAGTGTTCGTCAAACCGAACGATAATATAGTAAACTCTCGGTTGTCGTATCAAGTGCGAAATGCCAACTTCGGTATGTCTTTCTTCTTGATCCTCAACTGATGATACCCTGTCCTCAAATCGATCTTGGAGAATATCGATGCACAATTGCAACGAACCATCTTTCTTTTTCACGAATAGAAATGGCGCTCCCTAAGGTGATGCACTGGGACGTAAGAATCCCTTATTTAATAATTCTTGCATCTCCACCTTCATCTCTTTCAACTTAGATAAAGCCATCCGGCAAGGAGCCTTAGGGATGGGCTCTAATTTGATTGCTAATTCAATCACGAACTTTATTTCTCTTTCTGACAGCAAAATTGGTAGTTCTTCAAAAAACACCTCAGACAACCTCTGTACTACGGTTATGTTTCTCCATATTCAATTCCTCCACTGACGGATCCATTACAGTTGCCATATAGATTTGGCAACCAACAACCAGAACTAGGTCGTCTTCAGTGACGAATAATAGGGATTAAAGGTCCTTTCTGACTCTTAGTAAATCAAAACTTTCGTACGCTAACTGAACAAATTGAATTATATCACTGCCACGATTCATAACATCGGAAAGCTCCTCGAGTCAAATATTTTTATAAATGACTTCCAAGTCATATAAGAAAACCCTTCTAACACAACCATAGTCAGAAATTCATCTTCCTATTACTTTATTACAACAGTGAAAACTCCACAACCTTCATTCAAAATCCTGCTGCGCTACTCTGATAAAAACATCTCAGAAACATTCTTTCTTTGATCGATGCATGGTCAATCCAATCCTATTCCTTTCGCCATCCTAAGGGCGTCCTATCGGCGGTAGCGATGCTCGAGTTCTCTTGGACTTACGCAGACAGTTTCGATCCCGATGGCCGTGCTGACCACATTCAAAGCATGCTCCCGTTGTACTTGGTCACCGGGCTGACTCACACTTCTTTTCTTAAACTTGACACACAATCAGTGAGTCCTCTGCCTACTGTCAGGTGACAGTATGCGCTCTTTCTTGTACTGAAGGCCTGTTCTAAATACCCCACTATGCGTTCTATGGCACACTCCTTTCGTTCTGTCCCATCGGCTTTCTAAGACCGTTTCTGGCCAAGTAACCCTGTTGGTTACACACAAAACAAGCACCCATCTTACCAGGACATGGGGCTGATCCATGTAGGCTCCTGTCAGCACGACACACTCCATTCTGATTCATTGCTGACTTAACCATCCCACATTTCCAGTTGGACGGAAATGGGATACTCTTCTCCAATCATAGACTCCTTACAAAACTGATTTCCATCTCTACTAAATCTGAACCTTGACTCGGATGCAACGGCTTGCTCTCATATCACAACTCTAGCTTAGGCCTCAACAGGCGCGGCAATAATAACGGCTTGATCCTAAGCTTATTGGCTCAACAAGTTCCCAAGGAACACTAGTGTCAGAACGATCCCATTGAACCTCGGATCGCTCGGTGCTGCTACCCTAGTACCGACTTACAGCGGTACTCTTATACTCGCGCTGGTCTAAGCCGGCGCTTCGCCACAACCACCTTGGGTATCGATCCTTGTTGGCATACCACCCTGAGTAACTGGTCTAAAGGTTCTCTCTAAGAGTCCTCTGCTCCTGATCACTCATCTACAGGATCTTTACAGAAACCTGCTTTCCAATTCTAATCCCAGATTAGAATCTGAGTGATCCTCACCAAACAATTTATCAAACAACTATCAGTCACATGCACCAGCATGAAATAAAAGCCATTCCTACTAACTATCCCATAAACAATCGCACCTTATCACTCCATTCATAGACTCGCTCTGTTACCACTTAAATGGGGATGTCATGCCTCGATCCTCCGAGCGCACGCACATCTCACTTTGATCGATAGAAATGCGACTTCCCAAGACACGTCACCGACCCATTTATTTTATTACGCATGCGGAAGCGAAACAAATTTCCGGACAACGTTTAACTTGTGATAGAAAAGCAGGTAATCAATCACAACCAATCAAGCTTTCTTATAAACACATAGGTTTATATACAACATTGGATTGTCTACAAAATAGACCGGCTCAACAAAAAAGGAACTATCCAATGACCAACCCGTCAGACACGTTCGCCGATTCTTCAGCCTCCACCTTTTGAACTCGAGGACTTCCGGTCCTCCACGACCATCAGCTAGTGACCTGAAATATTATCCTACAACCGGGATGAGACAATGTCTCGGCGAGTCCTACCCTCTAAGACCCGATTAGTAAGAAAATACGCATCTGGGCGCTCTAGCCACACTAATAGGATAGATGACTTACCTCGCCTCAGTCCCTTTCTTGCACATCACTACAATTCAATTATCATCACACAATTGAGCCAACAATTTAATTCAATCATACTATCTATCTTTCCATTTCAATCCGTACCATCTATCAACCATTACTATCTATCATTTAATACCGTCTACCAAACCAGTCGTTAATACGACACATGCTCTCCAAAGCTAAAATATATAGACGGTAGCTCGCTCAAGCTGTAGAGATAGATAGCTCACCAGAAGCTACTGCAATATATATAGTGTACTATAACTCATCAGAAGTTGCCGCAATATATATGTATATCATAATTGCTCGCCCAAGTTGATACATATATATACCAATGCTCGCCAAAGCTGATCATTCAATAATAAACCATAGAACTTGATATTCAATCCAATAATAACCAACGATTCAACTGGTCATACAAACCAATCACGGTGCTAAAAGGCAACACCGGGTATTTTCAAGTTAAGTACCACAACTTCATCAAATTTCACTCAATTTCTCAATTTAAACTTACAATTAACACAATTTCTGACCACACTATTGCGATCGGCACGAAATTCTAACGATGGCCATCTCGGCAAAATTTTAGAAATTATTAAATAATTAAATTTAATTCTGAAAATTAAATAATTAAATATTAAATTATAATAATATAATTTAATAAAATAATATTTAAAAATTCGAAATAATAAATTAATTAAAGATAATTAATTAGGGCTTAAACAATATTATGCTAAATTAAACATACAATTAGTCCTAATTAAACATCCATTAAACTAATCATAGAGCTAATCTAATTTAACCACATAAACCTAATTAGACTAATCTAAACACCCATTAAGCATACTTAACTTACTAAGCATGGATTAGAGGATAAACTCACCGGTTTTGCATTCCGGTGAGTCCACGACGACCACGCCGCCATGACGGGTGATAAACCTCAAGGTGACGACACCAACCAAGGCCGGGAAGACACCTAAAATGGGCCTCGAAGTCTCCAAATCCTTGCTGGTTGCTGCTTCTGTTCTAAGGACCGAACCAGAGAAGAAGAAAGGCTGAACGACTAGGAAACGGGCCGATCGGAGCTCCGGCGAGTGGGTGGTTGGCAACCGGCGGCTCCTGGGGGTCAAGGGACTCTTGTTGGAGGTTGGGATGGGCAAAGAAAGGGTTGGAAAGGGGCAAAACAGCAAGAAAACACGAAACAGTACAGGTGGCGTGCAGCCAGACGGTCCGGCGACCAGTAACTTCACGGCAGCGTACCGGACGGACGGCGGCTCCGTTCAGGGCGAGGCTGGACTTTTTAGAACGGTTTGGATGTCCTCGTCGCAGTGATATGTGTCTAGTTTTCTGATTCATCCGGGAAGTCAACTTTTTACTTGGATCTTTGGCAAAAGGTCGGTTGGAGCAGAAACTGGAATGAGGAGGAAACATGGGAGGAAAATGGCCGACGATGGCCTTCCGGGTGTGCGACGATGGAGGGGCTGGTGAGCTCGGTTTCCTTTGGTTCTCTTGAGCTTTTTCTAAGCCTCAACCATGGAGAAAGCCATGAATGAAGGAAGAAGATGGTCTGCTGAAGTGGGGGCCCTTTGGTGAGTCTTCAAGCCTTCTACACTTGTCAAAATTTCATTTGCTTTGCCCCCACATGACCTCACATGACATCAGCCCATTCTCTCTCCTCAAGCTTCCTCTACAAGCTTGTTAATAGGTGCAATGTCTCCCCTGGCCATTGGCATACGAATTTTGAGTATTTGTACATAAAATTCAATCAATTCTCACTCAATTCCATCCAATTGAAGCTCAATTAAATCAACCCATGTGTCCTCAACCTTCTTATGACTTTTCTCCATCAAATGATCCAACTTGCTTCCCAAAGATTCGATCAAAAATGGTATTTTGACAATCTCGAACAAAAACTGCCTTACTTTGCTTTTCCGCCAAAAATCTCGGTTTATAGAAAAATCTTCTGAGGATGAGTCAATGTTCCTAAAATGAATTGTGACTTGATAGAACTTCCAATTTCTGTAATCGGGTTTAATTTCACGGTTAATTTCAATCTGGCGCGACTTTAGCGCGTCATAACCTACCGGGTAGCTTTTAGGAATTTTCTGTGCAATTGACCTGTGGTTGATTATTTTCAAGCCACAAAGTGCATCTTTTTCACATTGGCGACTCTCGATTTTCATAGAAATCTCGAGGTTTCAAATACGGACACAGGGTACCAAAACGACAGAGAAATCGGTCTAGTGCCGATCGACAAGAATTGTGCAATTAGGTGGAATCACTCACACTAAATAACATACCTTTGTTGAGTCGACCTATCTCCAGTCTCTAATCGGTCTGTGCCATAATGACCCCTGCAGATTAGTACGGTCGAGCAATCGTTTTCTGATCGAATTCTCAAGTCTATTGCGTTTAGATTCCTTAACGGCTTCACCTGATAGACTAGTTATCTCGTGAGTGGCCAACTCAGAGAAGAGAGCTATAGGTGCGAAGATGAAATGCCCGACTTATTCAATTGAAACAAGAATTGGAAAATCGGGATGTCACAAATGTTCAGTGAGAAATGATTTCATGGCTAGGATATGGGACTAGTTCTTACTTCTTAGGTTGAAGGGAATAGTTAATTGAAAGTGATCTATGAAGTTTGAAGCATGGGAAGAGCTTTTTGACCTTAGCATGTTCTATTCTTATACTAGTGCTTGAAGACCTATTTATAAGCCTCTTCCATTGCCATAGTGGATACAATATTTGCTATATCAGAGATTTTTATTTTTATTTTTATTTTTTGGTTTCCCCACCATTCTTCATCTCTAACTTGGGCAGTTTTTAGACCACTATTTCTAACTACCCATTCCTTCATCATGGAGTTTCTAAGTTGCAATAGTAGAGTCCATCTAATTCTAGAAAATGGATCATAATTCAATTCATATAAAGGGAAATACGATGGCGGGCGATATAATGTCTTAAATTTCTCCTTGGTTCGCATCAGATCCAAGGATTGTGAGACTTGCCTTGGCAATTGTTGGCGTTCATCCATATGGCGATCTCAGCTTTACATTGTGGCATTGTTGGGAATACATGACAAACGGTTGGAAAGAAAAATAAAGTCGGATTTTGAGGCATGATATCACTTTCTTTAAGGAGTTATTTTCCCTACAACATTACTAATGGTTATTGGCTAATTTCCTCTAAGATACAACAAAGTCTTGATTGAGAATACTAGATGACTATATTTTTTGGAAAGAAAGTTCAAAAAGATTTGATCATAATCGATCCCTAATGTTAAGGGGAATGATGACGCATCCTGATTTAGTTGCAATCTCTCCATCACTTGCTCATCAAGCAAGATCAATTCTTTACAAAGAGAAAAGATCACAATGACGTGTCTTGATTCAGCTACAATGTCTCCACCACTTTCTCATCAACCAAATCAAATCTTTCCAAAGAGAAGAGATCATGAGTGTGTCCCTCATTAATTTTGTAACCCTAGCTTGTATTGCGTAAAGACACCATAGTGCATAGTTGACGAATTTAACAAAAAATTCTATTGTTGAAACACAAAAACACTTATTGGCAATTGCCATCCATTCTCATCTTGTTAGTTTATTATTTTACATGATATTAGGCAGATGGTTAGTTTATAAGTGTGAAGGAAAGTCTCACCTCTTGAGCTAGTTTTTGGGGTTAGAGAGGCCAAAGACCACTCAACACTAGTATTAGAGCCAGAGGTTTTGTTTCAAATTTTTCTAAGCCCCATTTGCTTTCCTAGTTAAATTTCCACGCTTAGTACTAGGCGAAAGACCACACTAAGCATAAAGGGAGTGTTAGAATATTTAAATAATAAACAACGCCTTTTTTTAACAGTTTAAACTTTTAGAACAGTCGAAGTAACCTTACAAAATCTAACACCTAAAATTGACATAGTAATCTTTGTCTTTTGAATAGAGGCAACCCTTCGGAAAAAGTTGCAAAATGAATAGGTACATTTATTAATAAACAGCAAAAAATAAAAAAATTATATTCAGACAAACACAACCTTATAAGGATTAAGAATACATCTAGATTTTGAGATAACCATTGGAAAAAACAATAAAATTCGGAATTAAATAAATAAAACATAAATAATAACCGTAACTCCTTCATGAATAGTCACACTGTTTCAATGGGACACGATGGTTATTATTATTATTATTATTATTTTTATTTTTATAATTATAAGTATGGATTTTAATAAATAAAAATAATGATCGTTGACTAGTGCCAAATCTCGTTCATGGGCACATTTACATCTTTTCGATGTGGGACAAGGCATCTCTATACAAACAAACTTTCAACATGCATATGGCTGGTTATATGTTTCCCATATAATTTGCCGCTTTGGAAGCGCATGAAGTCGTCCTTTAATTTGCTTTCATTATTGATTCCCAAGTCCCACTCCCAGAAGAGAGATAGAGTCTATCTTTAACCATTGATCATCGAGTTAAAGACATTATGAGAAGAGGCATGTAAGACCTTATGCTATGTTGAACAACATAATTTTTAGATGCATGTCGCGGTGCTTTGGATCATGAATAATTTTCCTACTTATGGTGGCCTGTCTAGATAGTGTACAAAAGATTACAAACTATGCTCAAAATGCAATGATAGAAGATTTCTTTATGGGATATCGATGTTCCTTAGATTGAAATCTTGCATGGAGGAGGAGTGGGAAATTTTAATGGCAAGCATGAAGGTTGTCCAAAGCTTCTGGAGCTAATAAAAAGAAAACTTGTCCTAGAATTTGTGTGACATTCTTGATTCGGACCCCTATCTTGGGCACAAGGAATGGACTAAGGATTGATACGCCAATAATGAGAATAGGCTGTGAGTCAATCCTAGGGATTGTTCATGAGCCAACTAGCTGATTAGGGGTAAAGCGACTCTAGATTAGGGCTACATTAGACTAGAGAGTTCGACCATGAAAAGATCGTTCGACCATAAGGATAAATGTAGATAATCACATGTCATCACGAGTCGATTAGTGGATGGATATAGATCAATTAAGCTCGAATATATATCAGTCACGACTGACTCTGTATGGTCACTGTACCATTTGTGAACGACCCTAATCCGATTCCGTGCAACCGTGAGCCAAGACAAGTCGATCAACCCTACACGATTATATGACAATCGAAGGCCATTCATAGGTTGGCTAGGCTTAAACATAGGTCATGCATAGAACCCTGGATTGATGCCAAACTCAGTTTAGGTCTAGCTGCATGAGCATCGCTGATGAGACCCCCCCCCCCCCTTACATGCCTAAAGGCAATAAACTTGTGGGACAAGTTGTCTTGCAAGGCTTAAACCTTCACTAAGAATTTTGGAGGATGGTCTGTTAGTGCATTAATTGGAAACATATGCTAATTTATAGACATAGACCTTAATAGCACCGAAGGTGAGACCAATTAATTTCTTGAGATTTAATTGGGCGAAGACAGAATTTTTGGTGGCCGCTCAAGAAGGGTTGGGCGCCCATAAAGATGGAACAATGAGGATGGACAATCTAGTTTGTGTAACAAGTCTAGTTGCCCTTCTAACTAGCCAATAATTGAACCCCTGGAGCTTGAAGAACAAGCTTGTTAAGATGAGCTCTTTGCTTGACACTTGTAAGGTGGAGATCCATCCTTGCTCACCAAGTTTAGGAAAGCCATCATTGAAAATCAAATAATTGAGCTAGCATTAAAGCTTGAGAAGACCATTTCTCTCTCTCTTTTTCTACTTCTTTCTCAAGTTCTCTCCCTCTAGCCCTCCTTCTCACCGACCCTCTCTTCCTCATTCTCCCTCACATCTCTCTCTCTCTCTCTCTCTGTCTCTCTCTCTGTCCACTGCATCGCCACCGTTCGTTGCCGTTGTGGCGTTGCCGTGAGCTACAAGCCGCCGCTGTCTGTGTCTTGTTCTTGTTTTGATTTTTGTACGTTGATTCACTAAATGTCGACTAGGCGGTTATGTTACGTGGCTTGGATTTAGGTCGATTTTGTTAGATAGTATTGAACCATTTTAGAGTAGGTATAACTGTGCATTAATTTTGTATGTTTTGCTCATGAGATTGCTTGGGTTATGAAGTTTGAGGTAGACGGGGATAGGTTACGTTATTATCAAGGATGCATGGCTTAACGACTTGTTTATGTTCATGTCCGTGCTTGGTTTCAAGAAGTCATTGTTGTATAATGTGGTTAAGTTATTGTTGTTGTCTATGTTGAGTTATTTGGAATCATTGTTATTGTTGGATGTGTTTATTCTATATGATGTTAATTAGTATTGATGGCAAGGTTTTATATTTGTTTGTTTGAATGGATCTTTATATATACATGTCTATAGTCCACTGTCGGTGCTTGAGAACACCTCGAGCCTCCAAGACGAGATTTGTGATAGTTGTTAGACGAACGAGTGGAAGCATGCCGGGCTGAGTACTCTTGCTTTAGCAATATTGAGGTATATTATTTTTGATCTGGATTGGACTTAGATTGGTGCTCGAACGTAATGGGTCAAATCATGAATTCTTGTTTTGTGCTCGACGTATTTTATTGATGTAAATTCGATAGGCTATGAGATATACGCCACTTGGTATGCCTTTGAGGCATTCATACATTGGACTTAAAAATGAAGATAAGAATTGGTTGTGTGCTTAATTCACGTAGTTTTATGAGGAACGCGACACTGATGGATTTCGGGACAATACCTGATGGATTTCAAATGCCTTTTGCGGGGATGATTATCGGAACGATGCCTAATGGATTTCGGATGTCGCGCCCAATGAGGTGGGATGATGCCCCAGAGATTTCCGGAAGAGCCGTAGGGTTTCAGTTATGTGTGTATAATAAATGGACTCGAGATAGCATAATATTATGGGGTATTATGTGATTCTCGAGGCAAAATCCGTATGCGAGGTATTTGAGTGTTACACGCATACTTTCGAAGTTGTTACATGTCACAAGCATTGTTTGAAACATGAGAGGTATGTGCATAATTTATTTGTCATTATTAGTGACTTGAAAGGTAAGTACACGATATAATTGCCGTTATTTGTGAAGTGAGAGGCACGTACATAATTTATTTGTCACTATTAGTGACTTGGAAGACATGTGCATGATATAATTGCCGTTATTTGTGACGTGAGAGGTACATGAATATTTTGAAGTCATTATTTGAGACTTAAAGACCATGACAATATTTTATAAGCTAATATTTGATACATGGGAATTTTATAGACTATTATTTGTATTATACGAGGCACGTGTGAATTTTTATGCTATTATTTAGGGCTTGACAAGCATGTATACATTACATTGTTGAGGTTATTAATTGTCATGTTTAGAATTTTTAATGAGTACGAGATACCTCATAAGTTCTTGATAGGATGGATATTTGGGTAGTTGAGGACTTCCATTCATGTTCATAGTTAAGGTAAAGCAAATACTTTGTTATTGATCTGCCATTGACAAGTTAGTATTGGATTTAGTAGGTTTCCAAAATAAATCATCTGTCCATACAAGATTTAGGCAATTTACTTATTGAGTTTTCAATTCATTTGTCGTCGTTTCACCTTTTTCAGGCTCGTAATTATGAGTCATCCCCAAACCCGTTACGGTTTGCCAGTGTAAATGGAGGGATTCTCGATAGAGGATGTGGTACCCGACATCGTGTATTAGAGGCCCACCACGACGGTGTGAGTTGACGAGGGCCTAAGGTATTTAGTTCCCCCATCTTTACGAGGCATGGTTTGTGTAGGTTGATGAGGTCTTTGGACCACTCTGTAGTTTTAACGGTCCACCTCGGTGGCAAACCCTCTCGACGGAGCTGTAAATGATGTCGACTTCAACTCGGATTATGACCTTGAGCTTGAGCTGTGAGGAGCAGGTCTCTTGATAGAAACCATTTTTGATAGTTGCCCTCGTATGGTGCTAGGAGTAACCCCCTATTACACTTTTGGACGTGTACCAGATTGGCCCAAAATGGGCTTGTAAAATAACGAACCGATCTAATGAAGCAGTATATATAAGTTTTATATTTGCGTACGTATTTTCCCTGCTATCCTTTTGTGGTTTGTTGATAGGGTGTTGATATTGTATGCTTCTACATGTGTTTAATTAAAAGATGAAAATCAATGGGACAGCGACGTCTCCTTCAACGTCGCATAATTGACTCCTGCAAATGTTGTGTTCTTGAGGCAGGGGAAAAAGTTCAGGTTGTGACAATCTAGATGGAAGATTTAGTTGGTGGATGAAAAAAGTAATGGATATGTGCACTATAAGTCATAAAATTTGTCATAAAAATGCAATTAAATCTTAAAATTTACAAAAAGTGCAATGGAATCATAAAGCTTGTCAAATTGGTCAGAGCAACTCTTTTGGTTGACACCGTTAGCTTGTTTAATGAAAAATGTTGATGCGACATTTTTAAATTAATTTTTCTCTCCCACGTGGCATTTTTGATTATTATTTTCTTCAGTAAATCTTATTTAAATTAAATTATAAACTAATAAAGTTAGAATTTTATTAAAAAAATCAAAATTGAAAAGAAAAGAAGAAAAATAAGAAGAGGGGTAGGGCGGGGCCTTGCTGGTGGGCTGCCGTTGTTGCCGTCACCCATCGCTGGAGGGCCGGTGGAGGTTGTTGGCCCTAGGTGAGGGTGGTTGACCCTCACTAGCTCCGAGAAAAGCCTCGTCGGCCCCAAGCGAGGGTCGATGACTCTTGTTATGCTTGGGCGTGGCCTCACCGAGGTCAAATCATGGCCTCACCTAGATTTGCCCGACACAGATGGTCGCCTAGGGTTGACGAGAAACATTAGCCTTGGGGAGATCTCACTAGCCCCAAGTGAGGGCCGTGACACTCGCTAAGCTTGGGCGAGCGCTAGCTCGTCCATATGTGGGTGCCTTTGTTTAGGCCCAGCAAGGGTTGTTGGCCCTCTCCTTAGGCCAAAAAGGTTATCAGCCCCTTTGGCGATGGGTGGTGGTTGCGATGGTGGCATCGGTGCCCACCAACAAGCTTCGCCCTGCCATGCCTCATTTTTTTTCTTTTTAAATAAAATTTTATCTTTTTATTATATTTAATCTAATTTAAATAAGATTTGGATAAAAACAATTTAAAAATACAATGTAGGAGAGAGAAATTAATATAAAAATGCAACATCAATATTTTTCGTTAGACAAGTTAATAGTGTTAATAGAAGAACTCGATTGGATTAATTTGACAAGTTTTAGGATTTGATTGTACTTTTTGCAAGTTTTACGACTTAATTGTACTTTTGTGACATATTTTAAGACTTGCAGTACACATATCCCAGTAAGTTATAAAATAATGTGCATGGACCGAAATTTAATAGAGGTTGGTCCATGCACCATTACACGGACCAAATTCTTAAGTTTTCCATTGTGCCATCCTTCACTTATTAAACTGATAGTAATGCAATTTAGTTTTATCAAGAAATAATGTAACATTAGCCGAAGAATAGTTTGCAGTGGTTCCACAAAATTTCACATAGTATCAAAGCCAATGCTATCCCATTAGTCAAATTTTACGTGCTATGGTCAAAATTCCATTCCACATGTTAATTTGTAACCTAGCTTGCTTGGCTCTTGCCAATTCTATTATTCCTGCTTGCTTAGTGCAAACTATCTCCACAATCTCGTTCTTTTGTTGAATCTCGAAAGACTCAGTTGCATTGCATCAACTCAGCATGGGCTACAATCATGAACCCAAGGGAGGAGCATCCTTGTGCATTTCCTACTTTTTAGAATGTCCTTTCTTTGATTTGATCAAGGTCAATTTAATGCATCCTTGTACACCTTACCTAGATTCGAGAGAAATCTACTCACAATACCAACTGCATGAGCAATATTAGGTACTGTACAAACTATGGCATACATCAAACTACTCACGGTTGATGTATAAGGAATTTTCATCATCTCTACCTTCTATTTCTCACTTGAAGGACACTCATTACTACTCAACTTGAAATAACTTGCAAGTGGAGTACTCACTAGTTTACATGTACTCATGTTGAATCTTTCAAGCACATTTTTAATGTACCTCTCTTGAGATAACCACGGTTTCTTATTCTTCTTATCACAAGTAATTCTCATGCCTAAGATTTGCGTGGTTGGCCCTAGATCCTTCATGCAAAAGCTTTACTCAACTCATTTTTCAAGCTCTTGATTTTCTTAGCATCATATCCAACAATCAACATATCATCCACATAAAGTAAGAGAATAAGAAAATCATTATCTGAGAATCTTTTCATAAAGACACAAGAATCAGAGTTTGACTTATTGTATGCTTATTCTTCCATGAATGATTCAAGCTTCATATACCATGCATTGACACTTGCTTGAGACCATATAAGCTTTTCCTCAACTACATATAAGATGCTCCTTGCATTTAACTTTAAAACCCGTCGGTTGCTCCATATATATTTCTTCTTCTAGGTCTTCATGAAGAAAAACCGTCTTTACGTAAAGTTGTTCAATTTCTAAATTCAAATTGGCGGATAACCCAAGAACAACTCAAATAGAAGACATTTTTACAATCAGTGAAAAAATTCTTCAAAGTCTATGCCATTCTTTTGACAAAAGCCCTTCATAACAAGCCAGCTTGTATCATGGTTGTAGATTGTTTTCTTCCATCTTTAACTTGTACACCCACTTATTTGTGAGTGTTCTCTTACCCTTAGGTAACTTTACCAATTCAAATGTGTGGTTTTCATGCAAGGATTTAAGCTCCTCTTGCATGGCTTCATGCCACTCATTCTTTCGTTCACATGACATAGCCTCTTCATAAGTTTCTAGCTCTCTTGCATCAATGAGTAAAACATACTCATGTGACAAATATTTTTGAGAAGGCTTATGCTCACTCTCAGATCTTCTAACTTGAGGTAGGATAGGTTGCTCTTAGTCAATTATTTCACTTGTCTCAACTGAAGAATTAACATTATGTGAGGATTCATCATCCTTATGATTTCCATGCACTTCTCCCCCATGATTTCTATTAATGGTAGAAGGATTTGGGTTGAAATTAATCGAATGTTGAGCTATACTCTTTGGTTTCTCTGCCTTGTCGATGTCTTCAATAGTTTGATACTCACAAAACACCACATCTCGACTTCTAATGATTTTCTTTGCAATTGGATCTCATAATCTATAGCCAAACTCTTCATGTCCATAACCTAATAAGATACACTGTTTAGACTTGTCGTCTAGTTTGGATATTTCATCTCTTGGAACATGAACAAATACCCAGCAACTGAATACTTTTAAATGGTTGTAGGAAACATCTTTGCAACTCCAAACTCTTTACGAAACATCCCCTTTAAGAGGAACCAATGGAGAAAAATTTATCAAGTCTACTGTCATTCTCATCGCTTCACCCTAAAATGGCTTAGGCAACCTCGCATGAGAGCATACACCGAATCTGATCATCTATTGTTTGATTCATTCTCTCCACTACTCCATTTTGTTGTGATGTCTTCGGGACAGGCTTTTCAAGCTTGATACCATAGTCCATACAATAATGTTCAAACGGGCTTCCATATTCACCACCGTTGTCAGCTCGAACACATTTAAGTTTCTTCCTAATTTCTCTTTCCACGTTGACTGAAAATTGCTTTAAAACTGCAGGCACCTGATCTTTAGATTTCAAAGCAATAGCCCACACTTTTCTAGAACAGTCATTAATAAATATCACAAAATATAATGCATGCACCTCAAAGGGTTCTAACATCCATGCAACAAATATCAGTGTGAACTAAATCAAATACATTTGATTTTGTATGAGGAGAGGAATTATGAAATGAAAATCTATATTACTTACATGTAAGGCAATGAGTGCATTCCTTTAGAATTTTCTCCTTCAAAGGTAAAAGGTTCTTTCTAACAAGAGTTTCAAGTCCTTTCTCACTAAGATGACCCAGCCTTATATGCCATAAATCAACTGAGGAATCTTCTACTGCATTTACCTCTTCTTAAATCAAGTCAGCTTGCATGCTATAGAGAGAACCTGTTTTCTTACCCTTTGCCACTATCATGGAACCTTTAGTCAATTTTCATTTTCCATCAAAGAAGAAATTGCAATAACTATCATCATCTAAGGCACCCGTGGAGATCAAGTGAAGTCGAATATCTGGAATGTGTCTCACATTTTTCAAAAGCAAATTACATCCGACATCGGTTTCTAAATAAACATCTCCCATACCAATAACCTTGGAAACACCACTATTTCCCATCCTAATACAATCAAGTTGCCGTTGCGATAATAAGCAAAGTAGTCATGCCATGAGGAGTCATGAAAAGAAGCCGCTGAATCAACAATCCACGTAGAGTCATGGCATGTAAGATTCACACATCCGTCATCACATATGAACACAATATTGCCATCGGATGCAATCGCCATCATAGCTTGTTTCTCTTCTTTCTTTCGATCTCCATTTCTATCATGAGATTTATTTCTCTTTGGCAACCAATACTCTTTTGCATAATATCCCATCTTGCAACAATTATAACACTTCGCACTCCTCCTCGGTTTTGATTTTGACCTTCCTCTTGACTTGCCTCGAGCATCATTTCTTTGAAACCTTCTTGATTGACTTCTCGCCCAATTTTTTATAACAAGAACATCCGATGTAAAAGCATGATTTAAGCATTTTCTTCTTGTTTGTTCATTGAACAAACTTTCTTTAACCATACTCATGGAAAGCACATGAAAATGAGCTGAGTTGTTTAACGCCACAACCAAGGTGTCTCAACTATTGAGAAGAGTGCCAAGTAATAAGCATGCTTGCAATTCATTACCAAGATCAATCTTAAGATTTGTCAATTGATGACAACATCTTGAAATTCACTCAAGTATTCCGCCATATTACTTCCCTCCTTGTATCTCAAATTCACAAGTCGCTTAACTAGAATAGCTTAATTTTGTGGAGTTTTTCTCTCATAAAGATCTTGTAATTTCTTCCATAAAGTGTTTGCCTTCATTTCTTGAGCAACATGATGAAACACACTATTATCAATTCATTATCGGATAAACCCAACCATTTTTTGATTCATTCTCTCCCATTCTTCGTCTTCCTTATCTCCTTTGGCTTCATCACTATCAATAGGATCAAACAAGTCTTTGCAATATAATACATCTTCCATTCAAGGCTTCCAAATAGAATAACTTGAGGCATTTAACTTAAATATGGTGCCGCTAGTTTCTTTCATTTAATACTAGAAGTTCAACCTTAGCTTTGATACCGATTTGTTGGGAAGAACTCGGGGACAATAATTCACCATGAGCCAAACGCAATCCAAGATCAATTTCTCCCTCGAAACTAAATCAACTGAAATTCTCTTAACCTCAGCAACAACTAGCAATATATAACCTCATAATATACAAATATAATGCTGAAATGATAAATAGACAAAGCAAATAATGACACCAATGATTTAACGTGGAAAACTAGATGTGGGAAAAATCATGGACTGCCCAAAACATCCAATAATCACCAAGAATAGCAAAATACACAGTATTATTCTCTAGTCATACACTAGAGGCATAACATCAACATTATAATATCATTTCATCATCATAAAAGTGGATAAACAAATTTGTAGCTAGAAAATCCTAACCACAACTAGAGAATTCAAATGCGGTTCTCAATGAACAAAAACCATCAACTCATAACCCTTGGTCTCACGAGCAACATACTTAAATTTGAGCCGATTCCATCAACGTTTGGCCTTCGAATCTAGATCACAAAAAGTCAGTCCTCTTTTCTCCTTCGTGTGCTTTCTCTTGGTGGGTCTCTCTTTTTTTGCTTTTTATTCTCTCTCTTCTAGTCTACACAAAGCAACACCCCCTTTCTTTTCTCTTTCTCTCTCCTTACTTTGAGTGCGCGCACACACACACGAAGCCCACTTTCTATTCAACTTCTCTCTTTTTTTTAAAATGCTAGTTGGGCCCCACATGAAGATGAATCCAGCCAACACTATCTCCTAGGCACACTTATTTGGTTGTAGAGTTCATTGTTATCATCAAGAAATAGCTCAAGCAACTGATCATACTGTGCGAGTGATGCGTTATGCAAATTTTCAAAGAGGATTTATGGGAAGCAAAGATTTTCCAAATGTTAGTTTTATAATTTTAAGAGGTTTGAAAAAGATCTAGAGCTGGGAAGGGCTTTTTATATAGGGGGAAAGTGGGGCCAACTTGGCATTTCCAAAAAATCCGCTATATATCCTTTCATGCATACCATACACTTCAGCCTATTGTCTTGCCTATAAAATTTCAGAAAACATATCCTAACAAAGATAAAGGTACTTATGATGTTTCCATTAAAATCCATAGGCTACAAACTATAAAGATGCAAGATGGGAATGCACAATTGCTTACTACAGTGCAAGATTAGCAACAAAGAGCTAGAAGCAAATTCGGGATTAAACGAGATAATTTTTCATACAGCGAAGCTTACACATTTTTTTCTTTCTTCAAGATCCAATCAGGGATTGCTCCAGTCAATTGGTTTCTAGTCAGATAGCTAAACACGATTATTTGATTGAGTTAGTTGCTCGTGTACTTTATGCACTCAAACTGAAAACTTATAGAGTTATACCTCAAAAACACATTATTTAGCAGATTAAAAGCATTTAATTATCAGTGGTGTAGAAAAAAAAATCAGTTAACTGGCAATATCAATATAGAGCTTTTAGTTGGAGATGAAAGATAAAGAAAATCAATGACAGGAAAAACTTGATCCTAGCAAAACGTGGAGTGCATGGGAAAGAATTACCATAACACTAGTACACAAAGCTGAACATAATGAAGGATACAGTCATACTAGCTTATTACATATTTCCTCGTGGTAATGTTCTTGTCCTTCTAAGACATAAAATAAATAATGAGCGAGGATGTGCCAATGTCAAACAGTCAATAGTTGGGTAGAAAAATGAAAATATTGTGCCATTGTTGAACAGTTCGGAAGCTTAGGATTGCACTTTCTTGTCATTTTCAATAATGGGGACAAGACATCAAGCTCCTATCTGTAGACCTTCTAATCGCCACATGAGAACTACACTTACCAAAAAATCTAGGGCCATTATTGTGGAAAGCACCAAAGAAAGAGCTTAAGGACTTTTGCTATGTTAAATCTCCTATTCATCATAAAACAGGCGCACAGGACATGCCTTAAGTACATACAAATTCAATCTATCAAATACTTAAGTAACACTGATCCATTTAATCTCTTCCAGCCAGAACAAGTAACTCTATTGAAACTTGTTAATCATGCTCTTTAAGCAACAAAATATCATCGATCTATGTCTACTCTAAGCCTAGAGTCCCACCAAAATAATTACTTGACAATAATCACAACTTCATAACCTATTTTATTGTAAAATTTGGATGGTGAAATGATAAGCATTCATGACATGAGGACTATGAGAGTTATAAACTGGATATATTATCACGGTCTAAGTTTTATTGATAGCTCAACTACTTTATGGTAAAAAGTAGCCTGTAGCTTGGTCACTGGAACAATTTGGGATTTTAGATTCATCTACAAAATACGGAAAATGAGCTTGAGTTCTTAATTGGAGTACTTACATACAATCCACCACTTCCAGACTGCTGAAGGAACCAGGGATTATGCCACTAGTTTACTGAAGCTGAGGTCTCTAACAATTTAATGCGAAGGAGATGATTATTGTGATATCCCAAAATTTGGCATCTATTTTGAAATATATGAAATAATTATTTATCGATGTACTTATGGTTATTATACTCTGAACTGATCACTCATGAGTTAACTAATTTATTGGGTGAGGCCGTAAAATGTTAAAAAACGAAAGACTAGAGGATTCAATCAAGGATTAACCGCTCCACCATAAAAATTGACAAGGATTAATATGATGCTGTTATAAGTCAATTAGCGAATGGATATAAATTGATTTGATGAAAGGACGTAGTCGATTTGTGGGTGATTTCACACGATTATGATACTCACGTCGGACGACGATAAACCAATTTCAATTGACCTTGTACTTGGGTACGCATTTGAACCGTTGCGATTACGAGACAATCGAGGATATTCCACTATTCAAAGAGGAGCAAGCGTGGATAAAAAATTATTTACCATGGGTTAACCGCACGAGAACCCCTAAAAGCCACATAATAGTTTAAGTCGTATTAAACTTGTAATCGATCGATTTTAACCATAAAATTTAATTTGATTTCGGGTATCGAACTTTCAAGAATTTCAAGACTAAATTATTTGATGTCGCCTCATTATCTGTCGAATTATTGACAAGTTGAAGTTTTTGGGAAAAGGATTTACTGGATGGAAATTGGAAGCTGGAAAGGGAATCGAGCCCCTGTGGTAAAGTTGTGATTTTGGCCAAGGCTTGGCTTTTAAAATAAATTGAAAACAAAAATAAAGAAAAATAAAATAAATAGGGGCAAGAGACTAGGTGGAGAGGCAATTAGGATGAGTGGGTGAAAGGGAAATCATGGGATTTTGGCCTAAAATCCTCCCTTCCCTTTTCTCTCTCTCTCGCGTTTCCCCTCCCCTTTGCGCCACCACCACCTTCTGCCCACTCCCCATTCTCTTTTCATTCACTCTTTCTTCCTCCTCTCCATTGTGGCCGCATCCTCCCCATCTTTATCTTCTTTCATTTTTCTTTATCACCCACCATTCTCACCACCATCATCATCCGCCCATCGCCATCCAGCACCCCCTCATCACCACCGTCCACCACTCTTGCCATTGCCACTTCACCACACCTCGCCACCATTCACTGCCATCTCTCCCACCACTGAACCACCATCTCCACCACCGAGCACCCCCCTTCCTTGGTGGCAAAAAGCCTTAAGAGGCTTTGCCGCCGCCGTTAGGTCTTCGATCAAGCCACGAATGTCCTGCCCTCAACACCATTGCGCTGCCACCACCGCTAGCCCGTTGCCACCTAGAAACTCGCGAGTTAACTCCTAACCCTTAATTAGGTAGTTAATTGTGTTTAGGGATAGGTTTAGTTTGGACTAATGGTGATTAGTGCTAAATAAGTATGGTTTAGCCTTAATTATGTTTACGGACGATTTAAATTAAAGTTAAGTGTGATTAGTTTAAATAATTATGGTTAGTTTTAATTGATCGTGATTAGATTAATTAATCAGTTTAGTTTAATTAATTGTAATTATTTTATTCAATCGTAATTATTTTAATTAATCGTAATTATTTTAATTAATGATGATTAATTTTTAAGTAATTATAGTTAGATTAATTAATGATTTTTAATCTTAATTAATCACATTTAGCCTAATTAATCATGATTACCTTAGTTAATCACGATTGATGCAAATTAATAACAGATTAGTCGTTAAGTAGAATTTTGTGCTCGTTTTTCTGAATGAGTTTGTTCATAATTATGATTGTTTGAGCTTGAAATGTCATGATGTTTGATTACTCAAATTATGTATTTAATATGCTATTTTCAAAGAGGGCTTATTGGTAAGAAAATAGTAAACTTTGAGGTGTTGTGTTTGGATGCTATGTTTTACGTGTTAATTGGAGCAATGAGGTTTTAAAGTGAAAGTGTGCAAAATTTGGCAATTTGATTTTTAGTACGTGACCACATGTGAATATTTTACTGGAATTTTAAGTGTAAAAATTTGTCAAAGTTGATTATTTGAAAACGAACTGTGTTGTATTGGGCTAACTGATGATAAATAAAAATTAACTTGACTATTGGCGTGCTTGAGTGGTCACTTAATTGAATCCATCACCCAATGGGAGTTTAGGGGTGATGCCCGATGTTTGTTGGATGCTTGGTAGAGGTCCGGATGCCAAGTCACGATTGAGGGTGGACCAATACTCCTCTATGGAATTTTGTCTAAGCGGGGGTTCTAGACAACGTTGTGTCCTATGGGGCGGGACGATACTCAATTAGGTCAGAAGACTGTCAATTTGTGTGTTGGCCGGGGCCTAATGGGTCATAATAATTGGAACACTTGTGTTTGACAATGCATCTAGTTATTATGGAATGTATTTTGATGGCAAGATAAGTTTGTATATCATGTGTGCTTAAGTTGCCTCCAAGGCGAATTAGTGCCCTAGTCAAGGTTTAGGCTGTTAACTCGTTGGGATTTTGATCTCATCCTATTGTTGTTAAATATTTTCAAGTCTGTAGTAGGGAGAACTGTCGCGTGTGGTCTAAGGTCTCGATGGACCAAGATGCAAGTGTGCCCGATGTCACTTTTGGTTGGTCTCGTCGTTACTGAAGTTTAGGTTAACCCTTACCTGTAGGTTTTTGAAATGGTTAGTAGGAAGTGGCCATGGAAAGGCTTGTAATTATTAGACTTCCTAAAGTCAACAATTTATAAATGAAAGGGTTGCTTTTAGGAATGTTTTTTGTGTTTATACTATCCATGTTTGTTTATGATTGACTGGGTGTTCTTTATATTAAATGCATCTGCTTGAGTTTAATAAAAAAATAAAAGAATGGATTGGTGACAAGTTCTAGGGCGCCGCAATTTAATTGACCGTTGAGGGATGTTTGGGCGCTTGGGGATTTGAGGCGTGACATCCCCGTTTAAGTGGTATCATAGCCTGGTCAAGGTCTAGAGTGATAAGGTGAGATGGGTTTTGGGATAGTTAACTAGGAAAAACATTTCTTTACTTATGTCTGTGCTTGTGACTGGTTAATTATTTTGTGCGGGTTGCTCATATTTATGATTCCTTATTGGAAGTGGAAGGCATATTTCTATAAAGATCGTGCAAAATGAGTGATCTTGACTAGAGGGCCCTTCGGAGTAGGGTAGTGTCGACTCTAGCTGATGCTAGAGAAACGGCACCAACTTGAACATGTGTTAGGAGAAGGGCATTAAGATGGGCTGGTGCTAGAGGGAAAGCACCGATGCAAGCTAATGCCAGAGGTAATGCACCAGGTGATCCCAGGGTAGATGAGATCCTGCAAGCCCTAGAGACGTTGAGGAACATGATTGGTTAGTAGGCTCAAACCCAAACTACTGTTGCTGTCGCTGCCGCTACTGCTACTACCAATGTTGCTACTGCATCTGCTAATGTCTCACTTAGGAATGAGAACGGTGATTGGCCCGTGCATCAATTGGTGGAGTAGTTCCTGAAATTGAAGCAGCTGAAGTTCACTAGAGCGGGTCAACCTGAGGCTGCAACCCTTTGGGTTAGAGAACTAGAGAAGTTTTTCACATTGTTGAGGTACTCTAAGGAAGATAAGGTGACCTTGACCGTCTATCAGCTCCAAGGTAATGCAAGTACGTGGTGGGAAGCCACTGAAAGAAGAGTATTTTCCGAAGGCACGATCCTAGAGTAGGATGCCTTTGAAGAGGCTTTTTATGGGAAATATTTTTCAGACTATGCTCGGGAGCAGAAGATGGCCGATTCCAGTACCTTCGCCAAAACCAGCTGTTATTGGATCAATATGAGACGAAGTTCGCCGAGTTGTCCAAGTATGCGCCGAGGTTGATTGAGGAATCGACGGACAAGGTAAAAAGGTTTAGAAATGGTCTAAAGCCAGAGATCAAGGACTAGCTGGTGGCCCTAAATCTCAAGGACTATGATGAATTGTACGAGAGGGCCTAGCTAATTGAGAAGAACATGAATGAACAAGCAGCTAGATCTGGGCCACAGTTTGTGCCCAATAGAGACATCAATCGGTTTGGGAAGAAGCCGATAATTGGAGGCAAATATTTCATCCCTCCCAACTGAAAAGGGTGGAATTGGAAAGTCAACACCTAATGCGAGTGCCGATTTTGTGGAAGGAAACATTGATCAACCCCATATTGTGCTAGAACGGGAGCTTGCTATTGATGTGACTAGCACGGTCACCAAACGAAGAATTGCCTACATAGGCCCATGGAAGCGTAGGTGCCATTGTTGTAGGCAAGGCAATCAGTAGGGGGTGCGTTGCAAAATGCATAATAAGGCATTTTGAAAGGCCTTTTGTACAAGGAAATGTGTATGCTATCGCCATAAGAGAGGTGGAGAACTCGCAAAACGTGGTTATAGGTACAATCTCGTTGAATGACCATGCTACTTATGCTGTGTTTGATTATGGAGCTACGTATTTTTTTATTGCTGAGAAGTTCGTTAAGTTAGTTGGGTTAAGTCTGAAACTATTGAAAATAATCATTAGTATATCTACCCCGCTAAAGGATAAAGTATTGTTTGCGGTAGAGTGTTCTAGTTGCAAGTTAGTGATTGGTGATCAAGAGGAAATACAATATTTAATTGTGTTGGCAATATTTAATTTTAATGTGATTATTAGTATGGATTGGCTTACCAAGCAATGAGTTACGATGGACTGTTATCGTTAAGCGATTTAGTTTAACCCGTTGGTGAGTGGTAGTTTTGAGTTTGTTAGTGTTAGAGAAATCCTTCCAGAATATTTTGAAGCTGACAAAACGTTTCTATCAGTCTAGTCTGGATATTTGCAGACCGATAGTTTAAAGTCTGAAGACTTTATGATCACCAGACTCAGCACTCAAGACTCAAAACTCAAGACTCAAGACTATTCTCACTGACAGCCTTTCTAATCCAGTGACGAAGGAAATCTAGAGCCGAAGTATATGGTTAAGGATTCGATCCTATCCTCTGGAGAAGATCCCTTGGTTGGATAAATATAACGGATTCTTTTATTCGTATCTAGATCGATTGAAGATCCGATGGTCGACGAAATATTCTTGGAATGTTCTATTCTTGGAAACCAAGATCCTGATTGTATGGGCGAACATGATTGATGGGCTATCACCAGGTTCCTTTAATAGCTCGAATGATCTTCTTGATTGATTCCGTCCAACGGGTAGATAGGAGGAATTCCTTTGGTAAGTGACAACGGTTATGATGGCATAAAGGAGTATAAAAGGAAAACGTTCTAGTTGTTTTAGTAACGTGATTAATAGAGAAATTCCAGAGTCTGAAGCACCTTGATTATTAGTCGATACATTTTGAGCGAAATTGTATACACAGAGAGTGTTTATACTTGGTGATACCTTGAACGAGTGTGGTAGATCATCTACACCTAGAAATCAAGGAAGATCAACACCGTAACATCTCTTTGTTCATAGTGGAATCCAGCCAATAGGCTGTCAGTGCAGAAGAGTGGACGTAGGCTTGAATCAAGCGAACCACTATAAACCGCGTGTTCAATTCTCTCTTTCCTTTACTCGTCTTACGATTGATTATTAATTGTTGCAAATCCTTCAACTGTCTAAGTATTGTGCAATCATCAAGAAAAATCTTTTATATACCTATTTACTCCCCCTCTAGGTACTCGTACTAGCTATATCAATTGGTATCAGAGCTCGTGTTCTTACTTTATTTGAAGTGTTTTACTTTAGAGTAAAAGATCCATGGCTAGTATGCTAGCACCAGGGCTGGTGAAAGGGCAAAGCAATACCAGACCACCCCATTTTGATGGAAAGGATTACAACATCTGGAAGAACAAGATAAAAGCTTTCCTACGGTCAAAGGATCCTCTGGAATGGGACGTTATGGAAAGATGAATCACTCCTACTGCTGCATCAGTCTCTGAAAGAGGGAAAGAAACTATTGAGACCAGCGGAATGTCTTAAGAAGAGATTAATAAGAGACAAGCACTCGATGCAAAAGCAATTTACTCTTTATATTGTGCTTTGTTACCAACTGAATATAACAGAATATCTTCTTGTGTTACAGCAAAAGAAGTCGGGATAGATTACACATCACCTATGAAGGAACAGATCGAGTGAAGGAGACCGAATTAACATTCGCCTTGGTCAATATGAAGCCTTCAAAATGAAACCGGAGAATCTATAACCGACATGTTTAGCCGTTTTACAGATATTGTTAATGGTCTTGAGAATCAAGGACATAAAATTTCTGATCCCATGAAGGTGAACAAGCTACTGCGTGGACTCTCCAAGGATTGGAATCATATAAAGACTTTAATAAGAGAGATGCAAAGAATTATGCCACTATCTGTCGACGAGCTGATTGGAACTCTTCAGTCTTACGAAGTGGAACGAATTAATGAAGACGAAGATCCAAGAGGTAAGAAATCCATTGCATTAAAATCTAATGATGATTCTGATGATATAAATTCTGAAGAAGATCTGGACGATGAGGAGCTTGCTCTTATGATAAGAAGATTCAGAAAGCTGAATAGAAAAGGAAGAAGGTTCAACTCAAAGAAACAAAGTTTTCACAGCAAACCAAGTTTGTTGATGATGAGGAACCAAACAAAGATGTAGTCTGCTTCGAATGTAAGAAAAAGGGACACATCATACCCAACTGTCCTCTTCTGAAGAAGAAGAGAGGAAAAGCTGAAAAGTCTCGAAAAACTCTCAAAGCCGAAACACGGGAGCGATACAGAGTGTGAAGAAAGTGATGAGGAATATGCCAACCTGTGTCTGATGGCACAATGAAACTCAGATTCAGACTCTGGATCAGACTCAGACAGTGAATTTGAAGTAAGTGCTTTTAAAATTCCTGTCAAAGTCTCTAAATACATTGATGAACTATGTTTTAGTCTTAAGACTTCTCTAAAAAAAAATTCCGAACTTAAAAAGGAAAACTCAGCTCTAAAACAAAAGGAAAACATTTTAGAAGAAAGAGTGAAAATTTAGACTTGAATGTTTCTACTCTTAAAGAGAATGAAGATAATCTTTTGAAAGAAAATGCTCTCTTAAAACTGACTTATCAAATATTTCAAAGAAATTTTCAATAGGGTCTGAAAAACTTGAAAAAGTTCTTTCAGTTCAAAGACCTTACTTCAATAAGTCTGGTCTAGGTATGACAGCAGAAACAATTCCCTTGATTGATTTTCCTAAAGTAAAAGAAATAATTAAGAAAAGACCGTCAAGAGAGGCTTACAGAAATCATTTTAAGAAAGTTTTTGTAAAGTTTATAGGTCGAAATGCTCTAAGGTGTTCAAAGTGTAACAGTAAGGATCACTTTGAAAAAGAGTGTCCTATGGTTTGGAAGCCTGTTAAGAAAGTATGACCTAATAATGCTTATGCTACTAACACCAAATGACCTAAGAAAATTTGGGTACCAAAGAAAGCTTGAGACTCTCTTTTGAATGCAGGTCTCTGTCAAGAAGAAGGTAAAGTGGTATCTTGACAGCGGATGTTCAAGACACATGACAGGAGACTCAAATTGTTTCATAAAGCTTATTTAAGTAAATGGTGGAAAAGTTTCATTTGGAGGAAACAACAAAGGAAGCATTGTGGGATTTGGAACTGTGAAAATTGGAAATTTCACAATAAGCAATGTCTCTCTAGTGGAAGGACTCAACTACAATCTTCTCAGCATCAGTCAATTGTGTGATACTGGTTTCAAGATCTCCTTTCAAGAAGGCATATGTTCTGGAATTAGTAAAGACTTGACTCAGTCTTTTATGGGTCGAAGACATGGAAATATCTACCTCCTTGATGTAAAACCAAATGAAACAAAATGCCTAATCTCAATTCAAGATGAAGCAGTCTTATGGCACAGAAAGCTTGGCCATGTCAACATGAATCAATTAGCCAAAATATCATCAAAGAAACTTGTTCGAGGTCTACCTAAATTGCCATACCAAAAGTCTGATTCATGCACTCCATGTATTCTGGGTAAGCAGGTAAGAAATTCATTTAAGCCAACAAATCATATTTCCACTAATCATGTACTACAGTTACTGCACATGGATCTCTTCAGACCAACCAGAACCCAAAGCATTGGAGGTAAGAAATATTGTCTAGTAATTGTGAACTATTACTCTCGTTTTACTTGGGTATATTTCCTTGCAAGTAAGTCCGAAACTTTCTCGTATTTTGAAAATTTTGCTAAAAAGATTCAAAATGAAAAAGGGCGTGCTATCTCGAGTATAAGAACATATCATGGAAGTGAATTTGAAAATCAAGATTTTACAAGATTTTGTGATAAATATGGTTTTAATCATGTATTTTCCTCTCCATATACTCCAGAGCAAAATGGAGTTGTGGAAAGAAAGAATAGATCTCTTCAAGAAATGGCTAGAACTCTTTTAATTGAAAGTAAAATTTCTTCACGATTTTGGGCTGAAGCTGTGTCAACAGCATGCTATATCATTAATAGAGTCTTCTTAAGACCTATTCTAGAGAAAACCCCCTATGAATTGTTCAAAGGTAAAAAGCCTATTGTTTCATACTTTCATGTGTTCGGTTGCAAATGCTTTATTTTGAAAAATGCAAATGATTGAGTTGGTAAGTTTGAAGAAAGATCAGATGAAGGCATCTTCCTTGGATACTCTACCTCAAGCATGATGTAACTAGTATGAGTACCTAGAGGGGGGTGAATAGGTATACAAAGATTTTTCTTGATAATTTCTGTATACTTGCGCAATACTTAGACAGTTCAAGGATTAGCGAAAGATAACAATCAATGTAAGACGAGTAAGGAAAGAGAGAATTAAACACGCGGTTTATAGTGGTTCGGCTTGATCCAAGCCTACGTCCACTCTTCGGCACTGACAACCAATTTGGCTGGATTCCACTATGAACAAAGAGATGTTACATTGTTGTTCTTCCTTGATATCTCGATGTAGATGATCTACTACACTCGCTCAAGGTGTCACCAAGTATAAACACTCTCTCGTGTATACAATTTTGCTCGAACCGTATCGACTAACAATCAAGGTTCTTCGACTGGAATTTTTCTATCTTTTCCTACTTAAAACAACTAGAACGTCTTCCTTTTATACTCATTTATGCCATCATAGCCGTTGGCACTTACCAAAGGAATTCCTCCAATCTACCCGTTGGACGGAATCAATCAAGAAGATCATCCGAGCTATTTAAGGAATCGATGATAGCCCATCAATCCCGTTCGCCCATACAATCGGGATCTTGGTTTCCAAGAATAGAACATTCCAAGAATATTTCGTCGACCATCGGATCTTCAATCGATCTTAGATAAGAATCAAAGAATCCGAAATGATTATCCAACCAAAGAATCTTTTCCGAGAGGATAGGATCGAATCCTCAACCATATACTTCGGCTTTGGATTTCCTTCGTCACTTTGGATTAGAAAGACGTCGTGAGAATAGACTTAAATTCTTAAGTCTTGAGTCTTGAGTCATGAGTCTTGAGTCTCGAGTCTTGAGTCTTGAGTATACAAAGTCTTCAGATTTTAAACTGTCGGTCTCCGAACATCCAGACTTAGACTGATAGAAACGTTTTGTCAGCTTCAAAATATTCTGGAAAGATTTCTCCAACAAAGCAAGGCCTACAAAGTCTATAACAAGAAAAGCCAGTCGGTGGATGAATCAATGAATGTCAAATTCCAAGACTTAATGCAAGATGAATCCAGTCAGACTCAGTATGAAGAGTCTAAACTTACTCCAGACCTTCCAAAGCTTACAACTCAAGAAGTATCTCAGACTCTGGAAGTCCAGCATCAAGATGTTCATGAAGATTTAAATAAAGAAAGAGATCATCAACCAGACAAATCAACCAGTAATTGGAAGCATAAGTCCAGTCATCCCAAAGATCTCATTATCGGCGAAATCAATGAAGGAATCCGCACCAGATCTAAAAGGCGTGAAGAGTCTAGTGATGTGGCTCTCATTTCTGAAATTGAACCAAAAAGCATAGAAGAAGCTTTATCTCGATGAAAGCTGGATCGAAGCTATGCAAGAAGAACTCGGGCAGTTCAACATCAATGATGTCTGGGAATTGACATCTAAACCAAAAGGTAAAACTGTTATTGGAGCCAAATGGGTGTTCAGGAACAAGATGAATGAGGTAGGAAAAGTCGTACGAAACAAAGCAAGACTCGTGGCCAAAGGATATACGCAAGAAGAAGGAATAGACTATGACGAAACTTACGCACCAGTAGCAAGGTTAGAAGCTATTCGACTATTACTTGCGTTTGCTTGTTATAAAAATTTCAGGTTATTCCAAATGGACTTCAAAAGTGCATTCCTAAATGGATTTATCCATGAGGAAGTTTATGTGGAACAACCACTGGGTTTGAAGACCCAAAGAAGACTCGGTCTTCGACAGAGAAAAATGCCTTGTATGGTTTAAAGCAAGCACCTCGAGCTTGGTACGACGTACTAAGTAAGTTCCTAATGCATAATGGTTTTGTCAAAGGTAAAGTAGATACTACTTTATTTATCAAAAAGGAAAACAAAAGCTTTTTATTTGTTCAAATATATGTGGACGATATTATTTTTGGATCTCCTAATGAAAGTCTATGCAAGAAATTTTCTAAGTCTATGCAGGATGAGTTTGAAATGAGTATGATGGGAGAATTAACATTCTTTCTTGGTCTTCAAGTAAAGCAATTGAAGGAAGGAACTTTCATTTACCAAGAAAAATATGCTAATGATCTTGTCAAAAGGTTTGGATTGGAAAATTGCAAAAAGACCGACATACCAATGTCATGTTCTTTGAAGATAGACAAAGATGAAGAAGGGAAGAAGGTTGATCAAAAGCTGTACAGAGCATCATTGGTTCACTTCTTTATCTTACGCTTCTAGACCTGACATTTTGTTGAGTGTTTGCATATGTGCTAGGTTTCAATCAGATCCTAGAGAATCCCATCTCAGTGCTACGAAACGTATTATCAAATAAATTGCCTCATCTTCAAGCATCGGTCTTTGGTATCCTAAGAAGGGAGACTTTAATCTTCTGGGATATTCAGACGCAGATCTGGCCGGTTGCAGAGTCGATAGAAAGAGTACTTCGGGAACTTGTCAACTGCTTGGAAATAGGACAGTGTCTTGGTTTTCAAGGAAGCAAAGCACTGTGGCTCTCTCAACGATAGAAGCAGAGTATGTAGCTCTTGGAAGCTGTTGTTCGCAAATTCTATGGATAAAACAACAGTTACAAGACTTTGGGATTGAAGACTCATGCATAGAAATCAGATGTGACAACACCAGCGCGATCAATCTCACCAAAAATCCAATCCTTCATTCAAGAGCAAAGCATATTGAGATTCGACGTCACTTTATTAGAGATCATATTCAAAATGGAGAAATCTCGATTCAATTTGTTGATTCAAAAAGTCAACTAGCGAATATATTCACAAAGCCTTTGGAGAAAAATCAATTCGACTTTATCCGTTCCAGACTCAACATTTTGAAGCTTGAAGAAGTTAAAGTCTAGAGACTCACCAACCCTCAGACTCTAATCTCTCAGACTCTAAATCCTCAGACTCAGACATTCATGGCTATAGACTGTAAGTTGGTATCTAAACTCGAAAAGGTACGATCTTTCGTTCAGTTATTTTATGGTCTGTGTGAAAAACGAAAACTTATCTTTTCAAAAGGATTAATTTTAGCAGTTATTGATTTTAAAAAGAAGTGTTCATACACTTTCCTTGTGCCGATTGAACTTCCCTTTTCAAAACTGAGTTTTATATATACATTTTTTTTTCCAATCTTCAAAACCCTAAAAGGCACTCTCCTCCCGATCCTGTTTCTACTTCTTGTTCATCCTCGAGAAAGTTGTCATCTTTTCTTGGGAAAGCAAGTAAAAGAGTCTTTCAACGACAAAGAAGGATGTCTTCTTCAAGGAAATCTTCAAGAATAGCGAACAGGGGACCACA
This sequence comes from Eucalyptus cladocalyx, assembly GCA_017140615.1. Classification (NCBI taxonomy): domain Eukaryota; kingdom Viridiplantae; phylum Streptophyta; class Magnoliopsida; order Myrtales; family Myrtaceae; genus Eucalyptus; species Eucalyptus cladocalyx. Next base: position 18,947,089 of record CM029526.1, read on the forward strand.
GAAAATGAAGGAGGGACCTACTCACTTTGATCTCACCGAGGAAGGAGATTTATCGAGTTAGCATCAGAACCCTACTCACTCTCCACCACGTCATTCAATGCCTTCTACCCCACAAGGTGCAAGTCAACATCTGGAGGAAGAGATAATCGAGGAGGCCGACCCTGTAAGAGTCCAAAAACCCTCTTTCATCTATAAGCTATATCGTGCGTTGAAAAGCATTGGTACTCCATTGAACTATATAGATGAATTCCTTAAGGACAAGAATTATGGAAATGAATATATTTTTCTGTGAAAAATGGAGGATTTGGGAATTGCTCCCAAGGGAAAGGCAGAGGAAGCATTTGCGAACATTCCGAGTGACCCTCGTGTAGGAGGATTGAATCCCACTGATGGGAATGATGACGATAAACTGTTCAGTGAATTTCAACCTAGGATGGGTGTCGCTGCAAATGTGAAGGGAAAGAGGATGGAGTTGTTTAAATCAAAGGAATAGGAGAATCTGTTCTTCAGACTACTGAAACGAGGGGTGATAAACCCTAGAAGTGTTGATTTCAATTTCTTAGATGCCATTAATTTGAACTTAAGGGAGAAGTTCAACTTGCTTCAACTTGAGCAATTTTGCACTGATACCATAGACGGTTATGCGCAATTGACAGCATACTTCTATTCGAATCTCAGTTTTCTAGATGCGAATAGAATATCATTCAGTGTTCGAGATCAGGATTATGTGGTAGACGTGGACATGTTGGCGGACATAATTGGAGTTGAACGAGGACGTTATCAACCAATCAAAGTCTCAGTTGCTCGTGCATCATTGGAACTTGTCAAAGATAGAGATGCAGAGAGAAGAAGAGGAGAAAGCCAAGAACAGAGAAGAAGAAGAGCAGAGAGAGAAGGAGAAAGAAGTTGAAGAAGAAAGAGAAGGAGAGAAAGACAAGTTTACAGCTGAATCTGGAGAAAAGGGAAATCAAGATACAGAAGAGCATGATCATCACTCTTCCCCTTTTGATGTCCTAGAGACAGGGGGAGTTGGCGAGCAAGAAAGATCCATACCTCATGCTGTCGATAGTGAAGGTCTAAGACAATCTCTAGCAGACCCATAAGAGGTTCAGGTTTCTCAATTGCCTGAAGAAGGACATGATACGTCGACTCCAAATCTGCAAGATTATACAGAAGCTCCATCATCTGCATTCACTCCATCTGAGAAAGCTCATGCAAGTACACTGACGGACAACTCAGCAGATTTTCGTCGTATTCTTGATATTCTTCTGGAAATGCGGGGACAAATCTATGCTCTGGACTGTGAGATTTAAACCATAAAGATTGCTGGACAAGAATCTTTGGTTACCCTGGAGGACAAAATGAAAGATCTCGCTCTTCAACTTCAAGCCAATGCCAAAGGAGAGGAGGTAGCTCAACTAAGGGAAGACTTGAAGAGGCTAGAAGGCATAGTCCAGTCCATGGGAGATTTCCAGATCGTGCGCATTCCCAAGCAGACCTGACTTCTTTCTCACCTTTTTAATGATGACAAAAAGGGGGAGAACCAATTTGAACCAACTTTTAAACTTTGACTTTAAATTTGTTTTTGTGGTTATGTTTGTTTTTGAGTTTGACTTGAGTGAACTTGGGTGTGAACTTGAATTTGACTGAATTGGCTGTGGATTTTGATACTTGACCGGTTGCATTTATATCAAGTGTTGTTATATGGTATTACTCATGAAAGACTAACCAATTTTGTGGATGCAGAGTCTGGTTGTTTTATTAATCTTTATGAGATAGCCTATTGCTTGAGAAATGTTTTTGCAGTCAAAGTTGTTCAAATCTACATGAAAGTTTTGTCACCATCAAAAAGGGGAGATTGTTGGAGAAATCCTTCCGAATATTTTGAAGTGACAAAACGTTTCTATCAGTCTAGTCTGGATATTTGCAGACCGATAGTTTAAAGTCTGAAGACTTTATGATCACCAGACTCAGCACTCAAGACTCAAAACTCAAGACTCAAGACTATTCTCACTGACAGTCTTTCTAATCTAGTGACGGAGGAAATCCAGAGTCGAAGTATATGGTTGAGGATTCGATCCTATCCTCTGGAGAAGATCCCTTGGTTGGATAAATATAACGGATTCTTTTATTCGTATCTAGATCGATTGAAGATCCGATGGTAGACGAAATATTCTTGGAATGTTCTATTCTTGGAAACCAAGATCCTGATTGTATGGGCGAACATGATTGATGGGCTATCACCAGGTTCCTTTAATAGCTCAAATGATCTTCTTGATTGATTCCGTCCAATGGGTAGATTGGAGGAATTCCTTTGGTAAGTGCCAATGGTTATGATGGCATAAAGGAGTATAAAAGGAAAACGTTCTAGTTGTTTTAGTAACGTGATTGATAGAGAAATTCCAGAGTCTGAAGCACCTTGATTATTAGTCGATACATTTTGAGCGAAATTGTATACACGAGAGTGTTTATACTTGGTGATACCTTGAACGAGTGTGGTAGATCATCTACACCTAGAAATCAAGGAAGATCAACACCGTAACATCTCTTTGTTCATAGTGGAATCCAGCCAATAGGGTGTCGGTGCGAAGAGTGGACGTAGGCTTGAATCAAGCCGAACCACTATAAACCTCGTGTTCAATTCTCTCTTTCCTTTACTCAGTCTTACGATTGATTATTAATTATTGCAAATCCTTCAACTGTCTAAGTATTGTACAATCATTAAGAAAAATCTTTTATATACCTATTCACCCCCCTCTAGGTACTCGTACTAGCTATATCAGTTAGGAATCGAGAAGGACCATTGATTATTTTAATTTCATCAGTTGAGGTGACTTGATTGTTGGATGTGGGTTACTAAGGGAAATAGAGTTCGTGATTGAGTGGGCCCTTAGGATAGAGCTAATTTCTAAGGCTTCCTACCGTATGGCATTGTTGGAACTAAATGAGTTAAAGGTGCAAAAGCAATAATTGTTGGACCAATGATTCATTCGTCCAAGTGCATCGCCTTGGGGAGTGCCGGTTTTGTTTGTGAATAAGAAAGATGGTCTATTATGTCTTTGTATCAACTGTTGGCAACTCAATCAAGTGACGATTAAGAATAAGTATCCGTTATCAAGGATTAATGACTTGTCTGATTAGTTGCAGGGAGCTTTGATATTTTCCAAGATCGATCTAAGGACGAATTACCATCAGTTGAGGATTAAGAAGGAGGATATACCGAAGACGACATTTCATACGAGTTATAGTCACTATGATTTCACCGTGGTACCATTTGGATTAACCAATGCCTTAGTTGCTTTCATGGACTTGATGAATCGAGTGTTCAAGGAGTACTTGGATCAGTTCGTGATCGTGTTCATTGACGATATCTTGGTGTACTCAAAGTGTCCAGAAGAGCAGGAACAACACTTGAGGATGATACTTTAGACTCTGCAAGTACACAAGTTGTACGCTAAGTTAAGTAAGTGCAAGTTTTGGCTGACTCGTGTAACTTTCCAAGGTCACGTGATTTTTGGCAAAGGGATTGCAATTGTAACATCCCGATTTTCGACCCCATAAGAAATGGCTATGAGTTCGGTATGCCAGTGGCAAGGAGTGGCCATGGATCATTCCAAGAATTGACCATAGACTAATCGGCTTGACCATAAGGGCAATGGAGGGATTAACCATGTTCCGATCAAAGAATCGGCCATGGATTGATCAAGGGATTGACCATGGACAAGTCTAATGACCACGCAAGTGGACTCGAGCCGTTTGGCCATGAAACGGTTGCTCGACCATAAGGTTGGTCATTGGATGGTCAAGTACCATTGTGGATCGATGGATGATCATGGATCAATTCAGAGCGGTCATGTTGCGATCGAGAGTGATTCCGCTCGGTCATGTACCAATCGTGGATGACCATAAGTCGATCCAGTGCGACAGTGCATTGGTCATGGATTGACCGTGGGCCCTTTGTGATGGATCCTAGACCAGGCCAAGAGCTCTACTATGTGCTAGGTCCTATGCATGGGCCTGCCCTAAGCTTCAAGTTAGTCACGAGCTTAGTACACTTGGCTAGAACCAATCTAAAGGCTAGCCATTGAGCCCACACCCTAGGCCACCGACTTAGCCAAATAAGGCAATTTTGCCTAAGACAACCGCACCAAGGGTAGCTTTGTCACGAACATCAAGTGTGTCAAAATGGTCGATAGGGGATGTACACAAAAAGTCCTTGCTGGCTCAAGTTGCATTTCCAATGGCCTATTTCCCATAATTGTCATATTATTTGGAAATAGGCAAAATAGAACCTTCTAGAATACCCTATCTTCTTCGAAGGAGGATAACTCATCATTTTGGATAGATATTTCTAGATTTGATAATAATTACCAAAGATTTGCCTTGACAATTAAGTAAAGGATCCTCGATAAATGTTCCAATAAAAATGAGCCACCTTATACAATTATGGCTATTATATGGCCTAGGTGCCACCTCCTTTAGGGTGCCACCTAATTAAAGTAACTTGTTCTCCAAGAATGAACTAAGTGCTTATGTAGACCAATCAATAGAAGATATGGTAGATAATTCTAGAATGCTAGAGGAGCAACTTCTTGAATGTAAGCATGTGGTAACTATCCAAAATCTCATGATTGCCTTGGATGAATTATGGATGCAAATTAATTAGTGTAAGGGAATGAGTCACTAGACAAATGTCAAGAGATGATAGGGGTTTTAGAACCTTCCATGCTTTGGACTATAGTCCATCCTTATCCACCAAGTGTCACACACCAATTGCAAGGGAGGAAGAAGAAACTTGCTTTCCAAGTTGCTTTGTAAAAATATCAAAGCTTCATTAAGTGACTTTGGACTTTAGTTCATTAATGAGGTTGATGAATCACCAAGCTTAGGTGTCCCTTGAAGATTTTGTAATGATGGCCAAAAGATTTACCTTAGGGAAGAAGTTGGTAACTCATTGGCTTAGGTGTTTATGGAAGATATGGTCATTATTACCATAAGATTCTCCTTGGAAAACAAGTAAGCTAAGTCATGATGGCATGGAATAGGTGGTCCAATAAGAAGATGGTAAGTGTCCTAGGACCCTAGGTTTATCACCTTGCAAACTGAGCTTGCCACCTCGATGTTATAGCTGTGCCGGTTCAAGAAAGATGATTGGGCAACTTGGAAAGGTAATGATGAGAATTGAGCCCATAAATAGGGTAACCACCCCATTCATTCTCGCCTTGAGTCCTCTTCTCCTCTCTTGTCTTTTACATGCCATCCTTCTCTTTTTCTCAACCTTGCACCACCGCCCCTCACCAAGCTGCTCGCCTTTGCTTTCTTGAGGTTCATCCAAGTAAGTAAGATTCATTTTTCTCCTCTAGGAAGGTAGATCCCATTGTTGAAGCTAGCTAGGTGCTCATCGATTAAACCGTGGGTAGGATGTTAGATCTTTTGGATGGTTTTGCTTATGATTGTGTTTGAATATGTGCTTAAGTCATTCACGCCCGGAATGAAGCCAAGGTTCATTTGGGTTGAGTTCAACACGATGCAAGGTTGCCCAAGGCCATGAAGCAAGGTTGTCTAAGGCCACAAGGCCTTGGATCGACATTAAAGCATGCCTGATTCCAAGTCTCGTTTGATGGGGGGATCACCCAAGACCACGGTCTTGGAAGGGCATTAAGGCATACAGGTTCTAAGTCTTTATCGACATAGGGATCGCCTAAGCCCATGAGGTCTTTGTGAGGCATCAAAGCATGTTGATTCTAAGTCTCAATTGGTGTAGAGACTTTGTTCTTGGTGATTGAATCAAGCCACGGACCAAGGGTCATTCACGGCATGAAGTATATTCACGTTGAGTCGAGGCCAAGGTTTGTTAAGCTTAGGATCTTCATGAAAGCGAGGTATACCCAAGCCTTAAGATCTTGGATCAGCATTGAGGCATGTTGTTTTCAAGCCTTGTCTAGTGCGGGGATTGATGCTAAGTGATCAACTCAAGTGACAGACCAAGGATCATTCTCGACATTTTATCAATGTATTATAAGAATCATAGCACACATTTATGAATGAGCATGCCTTTGGGCCATGTATGAGTAAGCAAAGAAGAAAAGATAAGAACCAATTTGTGTGATGCACTTGTGTGTGTACACTTAAAGAGGAAAAAGTCTATCGTCACATAGTATTGATGGCAATGCCTTGTTCATTGAACGGGATGCCTTAGTTGAGTTAGGAATCCCTTGAAAGTATGGGATGCCCAGTTTGATGGTCGAATGCTCTAGTTGAGCCAAGAAGCTCCTAAAAGTATGAGATGCCTAGCTTGATAGCCAAATGCCTAGTTGAGCTAGGAAGCCCCTGAAAATATGGGATGCCTAGTCTGAGATTGGAAGCTCTTGAAAGTATGAGAAGAACCATTGATACGATTAATGAACTTATTGTGCATGTTACCATGTGTTATTTGATAAGCTTGTTTCTTGTTTGAAAGTTGAAAGTGGATCACATACGGATAGTCTAGAGATGGCAATGGATTTGCTATTGATATGCCATCGACACTATTTGCGAGTGTTGTACTTTATAGGCTTTAATGATGAGATACTTTCCTAGTAGAGAACTAGGAATTTTACTTATTGAGTTTCCAAGATTCACTCCCTCATCTTTTAGTCAATATTGACTAAGGTACTTAGTTTCTTGGAATTGGCAGGCTATTATAAATGGTTTGTGGAAAGATTGTCTATGATAGCCATGCCTCTAACGTGATTGCTAAAGAAGGACGAAAGGTTTGAATGGACAGATAAGTGTGAGCATAATTTCCAAGAGTTTAAGCATAAGTTGATTATCACACCTATATTGACTATTCTGTTTGGTCCTTGAGCATATGATATTTATAGCAATGCATCATACAAAGGATAGGGTTACTTTTTGATGCAACATAAGAGCGTAGTTGCGCATGCGTCCTGTTAGCTAAGACCTTACGAGTTGAACTATCCGACACGTGATTTGGAACTGGCAACGATCACCTTTGCCTTGAAGATTTGGAGACATTACTTGTGCGGAGAAAGTGTTGACACCTAAATTTTGGCGATCCGGTCATTTATTTATTGCATAGAAAATTAGGGGTTAATTTAATCACTGAAAAAAATATTAATTGCATAACATATAGATTTAAGTGAATTTATTTTTAATTTGCATTTTTTACATTTATTTATTGGACCGTTGGCGGATGGGTTCAGATTAGTGGTTCGAGCTTTAACTTGGCAAGTCGGACTAAGCCCATGAAGCGAGCAAATTAGCCCAAGCCCTTTTTTTTTTTTAATGATCGAAAATTATCTTGTGAAAAAGTAAAGATTTGAAACTTTTCCGGGATATGTTGGGGTTTTTAATATCTTCGGATAGGGCAAGTGTGACAAAACGTATTGTGAGCTCAATTTTGCAGGGTTTGAAATTTCAGAAAAATCCTTTTGCAATGCTAAACCATATCAAAAGCAAATATTGCATTTAGAAAAGAAATTTTTGTGGATTTGATTTGGAAAACGTGTAGGGTTTTGGGGGCCACACATTGATACATATGGCCATTGAGAGATACTGGGAGGGAGTGGAGAAAGGCTCGGCGGTTTTGTCAAAAACCAGATCGCAGAGAGAGAATCCTGTTCGCATAACAAAAGGGAGAAGTCGGCGGAGCGCTGGCGAGGTTTCGTTCAAGGAGAGAGCATAATCCATTACATCTAGTCCACGTTTTCAAGGAGTCATCACGAAAAGGAGTCCCACATGCGGCCGCACCATCACAAATACGCAGATCACTTCATCACATCATCGGTGCATCTCATCATCATCTTTGGCCACCTTACAAGTGATCTTAGCGATTTATTTCGAGGAGTACGCCCAACGCTCCACTGACCCGGTGACACTACTTAGCAAGCACCAACAATTCCTCTTTACCCTTGCAATAACAAATCGTGGACCGGGCTGCACCTCTAGCTCCCTGCAACATGGCGATGCTGTCCTGATATCTACCCACCGAGTCATGTGATGCCGGCTAGCATCCTGTGGCCAGCGACCCCTGCATCAATCACACTTGCACTTTTACTTTGCAGGTTCTTGGCGACATCGGCGAGTCTGGATTCTTCAATGGGCACAAGCGACGAGATTTTTCCTGTTTTGCCCAAGCTTTTTTAAAAGGTGAAGCTTAATAGCAAAGTGAAAGGAAGCTGAAGTTTACGGATAGAATTCGAAAGTACTCGGTCTTGTGGAACACGTCCAATGATTACCGGATCGTTGATCTTCCTCACCGTGATTCCCGTACCATCATCCATCCGGATTTAAAAATGTCACTCGTGTGACATCGTGAATTATGTAAGACTCTCGATTAATTTAATTTTCATATATGTCGCTGTCTAATTCGTAATATCGCAATATTTCTTTGAATGTTTGATCGATATTGCCTTATCCAAGAGATCTCTTGATCCCTCATGAATTAGGGATTAATCTCTAATTTCACAACGTGCATACGATTGACAGTTCGATTTTCGCGCCCGAAATTTGACTCGTAATCGCATGGAAAAATCACCAATCCAATCTCACGCTTGAGATTCGATTCGCGGTTTTATTTAAAATTGACCAACCCGATCTCATGTGCGAGATATAGTTCATCAATTTTTTAGATATCGATCTTATCTTGCTCTAATTTGCCGTCATGTGGTGAAAGAAAAAAAAAAAAGTGAGTTAGATTAGGTTTATTTCTTGTTTTAGGGTTATCTTGAATATCTAGAATATGAATTTTATTTCAAATTTTTTAAAATATAAAATAAAAAATGCATTCATTTAGAATGTTAGTTTTTGTTTTTTGTTTTAATTTGAATTGCACGTTTAATTATTTGGCAGTTTTAATTTCGAATTTCATAAAAGAAAAAGAAAAAATTAGAATTAAGGCATTCTTTGCACGTCATTGCATATTAGGATAGATTGCATGCTTATTAAGAAAAAAAAAAAAACTCATGTGCATATCATACATAATTAGGTTCATGAAATGCACGCCATTTAGTGATTGTTGCTAGGTTCATTTAATTAGAAATTGCCCGTCATTAGGATTAAGTCATTTTGGTTAATTTAGATTGCATGTTTAATTATTGCATGTTCGTTAAAAAAACACAAAAGAACTCATTCATATAGTTTAGGCTATACTACCATGTCATGTTATTTCATGTTGAATTAGTAGCATGCATTGCATGATTCTTATTAAATAAGTGAAAACAAAAAAATAAATTGCGTGTTAATTAGAAATCATATCTAGGGTGTTGATGTGAATTCTGATATAACAACACAGATGCTTTCGTTGCTATGAGGTTGGTTTTTGCAATTTATTCATTGCTTTTTATCTGGGTGTTAAATTGATGGTTTGCGCACCCGCATGATCGCCTCATATGTTAGAGAAGTAAATTAAAATCAATCCAAACTGCTTGCAAAAAAAAAATTTGAAAAAAAAAAATGGTACTGAAAGGACATTAGAGAAATCTAGTGTAATCAAGTCTCCGTACCTAAAGTTTCTGGTTTGTAGGAGTAAAATAATCCTCCAATTATTTTACTTAGGTGTCTAATCGACCTATCCTAAACTGATTAGTAGCAACTCTTAGATAAAATCCATTTGCATATTAAGAAATTTGAACTTAAGTCGCGAATTGGTCTGGGTTTGGGAGAGCCCGAGTTAAGTCTATGCTTAACAATTTATTAGCCAAACCTTAGGTGGTTCACACCCAAAAATTTGGTCGTGACAGAAAGGTTTCAGATCATTACGGACCATTAAAATTTAAAGTAATTGTTCTCTCATAAGGTGTTGAGCATGAGGCAACGTCTTTGGATGAAGCTTCTAAAGAATTACGATTGCGACATCTTGTATCATCTTGGAAAAGCTAATAAGGTCACGGATATGCCAAGTTGGAAGTTGTTGATTGCATAGATGTTGGCAGAAGTACAGCCCAAGTGCCATAACTTGGCACCGGAGGACACTTAAGTGTCATAACTTTAAAATGGTACACTTGAGTGCCAGTTTTGAAGTTAAATGGGATACTTAAGTACCACTCCAACGAAAATCCGGTCAAATGGCTTACGTGGCAACTTTCGGCGAGTTTGGTCCAAAACAACGTCGTTTTGTTACGACGTGGCGGAGAAAACGCAAAAACGACGCCGTTTCATGTTTACGTGTAAATAATAATATAAAAATTAATTAAATTAGATTTAAAATATTCAAAAAAAATTTTTAAAAAAAGAAAAATTTTAAAAATTTTAAAAATTAAGAAAAATTTTAAAAATTTTAAAAATTAAGAAAATTAAGAAATTTTGTTTTTTAAAAAGTGGGTGGGTTGAGCCCTTGCCGCCGCCGCCTCCCCATTGTCACCGGGAAGGGCCGGCGACGGAGAGGGAGGGTCGGGGGGGTCACCGGCCCCGCCGACCGACGGCGAGGGCTGCGAGCCCTCGCCGGATCGCGGTGAGGGCTGCTGGTCGGCCGGCCTCGCCGCCCCGGCCGGGGCCCGGCAACCCCGGCTGACCCTCCCCACTCCGTTGTCGGCCCTTCCCGGCGGCGGTGGGGAGGCGGCGAGGGCCCGCGACCAGATCTAGGGTGAGGGTCGCGGCCCTCGCCTAGATCCGGCGAGGGCTCGCGGGCCCTTGCCGCGTCCCCACCGCCATCGGGAAGGGCCGACGACAGAGTGGGGAGGGTCGGCCGGGGTCGTCAGGCCCTGGCCAAGGGCCGGCGAGGCCGGCCAACCGGTGGCGAGGGCCCACGAGCCCTCGCCTAGATCTGGGGCGAGGGTCATGGCCCTCGCCGCAATCCGCCGAGGGCTTGTAGCCCTCGCCGTCGTCGGTCGGGTGGGGGCTGGCGACCCGGCCGACCCTCCCCCCCTCCGTCGCCGGCCCTTCCGGCGAGGGCGGCGAGGGCTCGGCCCTCGGCCGCCCCATTCGACCTCCCCACCCCCCTTTTTAAATTTTTTTTTGAATATTTTAAATATAATTTAATTAATTTTTATATTATTATTTACACGTAGACACGAAACGATGTCATTTTTGCGTTTTTCTTCGTCATGTCGGCCACAAGAAACGACGCCGTTTTGGACCAAACTCGCCGGAAAATTGCCACGTCAGCCATTTGGCCGGACTTTTGCGGAGTGGCACTTAAGTGTCCCATTTTACTCCGATATTGGCACTTAAGTGTACCATTTTAAAGTTATGGCACTTAAGTGTCCCTCCGTGCCAAGTTATGGCACTCCAGGTGTCCCAACCTCCACAGGTGTTAGTTCAAGAGTGGATTCTGCTCGAATGAGTTCGAGATTTAGATTTCAAGTTTGAGGTAAGCCACTTTTCAAGTCTTATGGCTACCTTCGGAATTGAACTGGAAGTGTAGGCAAAGATTAAGATGCTACAGTCAACAAACCCAAAAATCTGGAAAGTACTACAAGGAGATGTGGAAAAGAGAAAAGCCAATTTTCAGATGGAATTCAGAAGTTTCGCGGGCGATTGTGCGTGCCTAAAGAAGTTGAGCTTAATGAAGAAATTTTGTCAAAATCTTATTGTACCAGTTATAGTATTCATTCGGGCAACACCAAGATATATTAGAATCTGCGTCAATATTATTGATGGAATGATATGAAGGCAGATATTGCCAAGCATGTTACCAAGTGTTTGATTTGCCAACAGATAAAGGCACATCATTGCAAGCCTAATGGACTTTTGCAACCCTTAAAGATTCCCAAGTGGAAATGGGAACATATTACGATGGATTTCGTCATGGGATGGCCAAGGAGTTAGTGAGGTAATGAATCCATTAGGGTTGTGATTGATAGGTTGACAAAGTCTATGTACTTCATCGTTGTACGAAAGGACTTTGCCTTGGACAAATATGCTGACTTGTACGTACGGCAAATAGTTCGTCTTCATGAAGTGCTAATAACGATCATGCTAGATCAAGCACCAAAGTTTACGGTAGCTTTTTGGAAAAGCTTACAAACTGCCTTGAAAACAAAGCTGTAGTACAGCACGACCTATCATCCACAGACAGATAGTCAGTTTGAAAGGACTATTCACATGCTTAAGGATATGTTGAGAGCTTGCGTGTTAGATTTCAAGGGAAGCTGGGAGGAGCATCTTCATTTGATTGAGTTCGCCTATAATAACAGCTACTAACAGAGCATCAAAAGGACACCATTTGAAGCGTTGTACAATTGGGCTTACAGAACTCTTGTCTATTGAGATGAAGTTGGTGAATGCAAGATTGCAAGCCCTAAATTGGTCCAACAATCAATGGATGCCGTTAAAATCATTCAAGAAAAGCTTAAGACTACCTAGAGCCATAAAAAAAGCTATGCAGATAAACAGCGTAGGCCTTTGGAGTTTCAAGTAGGTTAACACATTTTTCTCAAAGCATCACCGATGTGAGACACATCACTTTTTGGCAAGAAGGGAAAGTTGAGTCCAAGGTACGTTGGTCCTTTTGAGATTTTGGAGCGGATTGGGACTTTGGCCTATCATCTCGCGTTGCCGCCAAGACTTGCTCAAGTGCATGACATCTTTCACGTATCGATACTGAGAAAGTATGAACCCGATTCAATCTTTGTGTTGAATTTCAAGGAAATAGATATGGACGACAGGGTGTTGTAGCTGGAAAAGCCAGTTTGGATAATGGATCGAAAGGAGCAAGTATTGCGCAACAAGACGATTCCCTTAGTCAAAGTGGTCTGGCAACCCCAAAACGGAGGGAGTCACGTGGGAAAGCGAAGAATTGATGAGGCATCGACATCCCCATCTTTTTTAGGAAGTGTTGTAATCTTTCAAATTGCGAGGACAGAATTTTTCTAAGTGGGAAAGAATTGTGATATCTCGAAATTTGGCCCATATTTCGAAATATATGAAATGATTATTTCATCAATGCACTTATTGTTATTTTACTTTGAACTAATCACTCATGAGTTAACTAATTTATTGAATGAGGTCGTAAAGGATTTAAATGCGAAAGATCAGAGAATTCAATCAAGGATTGATCGCTTGACTATAAGGATTAACAAGGGTCAATACTACACTGTTATATTTCAATTAGCGAACGGACATAAATCGATTTGATGGAAGTACATAATTAGTTCACAGGTGATTCCACACAATTACGATACTTGCGTTAGACGACAATAAACCGATTTTCTATTGATCTTGTACTCAGGTAAGTATTTGAATTGTCGCGATTACATGATAACCGATGGTCGTCCATGATTTGAAGAGGCACAAGCGTAGATCGAAAATTATCGATCACGGGTTAACCGTGTGAGAACCCCTAAAAGCCACTCGATAGTTTAGGTCGTACTAAAGTAGCATTCGACCGATTTTAACCATGAAATTTAATTCAATATAAGGTATCGAACTTTCGAGAATTTTAAGACTAAATTATTGGATGTCACTTCATTATCTGTCGAATTATCGACAAGTCAAAATTTTCTGCAAAAGGATTTATCGGACAAAAATTGGAAGCCGGAAAGGAAACCAAGCCCTAGTGGCAAAGTTGTGATTTTGGTCAAAGCTTGGCTTTTAAAGAAATTGAAAAAAACAGGAAAAGAAAATAAATGGGGACAAGAGACTAGGTGGAGAGGAAATCAGGGAGAGTGGGTGAAAGGGAAATCATGAGATTTTGGCCTAAAATCCTTCATTCCCTCTGTCTCTCTGACTCCCCCCCCCCCACTCTCTCAGATTTCCCTTCTTCGCCACCACCACCTTCTGCCCATTCCCTATTCTCTCTTCCCTCACTCTTTCTTCCTCCTCTCCATTGTGGCTGCATCCTCCTCATCTTCATCTTCTTTCATTTTTCTTCATCACCCACCATTCTCACCACCATCATCATCCACCCATTGCTGTCCACCACCACCCTCATCACCACCGTCCACCACCACTCTCGCCACCGCCACTTCACTGCACCTCACCACCATTCACTACCATCCCTCATAACACCGAACCACCATCTCCACCACCAAGCACCCCCCTCCGTTGGTTGCCGAAAGTCATAAGAGGCTTTGTCATAGCCATCGGGTCTCCAATTGAGCCACGAACGTCACGCCCTCGATGCCTCGCACAGCTGTCACCGCCTGAAAACTCTTGAGTTAACTCATAATGTGGCACCCCCGATTCCAAGCTGAGGTCGCCACAGGTGATCTCTCTCTTTAATATTCGATCTATATAACTTCACAGACTGATACCCTTTGACTAGGGATTTTTTTTTTTTTTTTAAAGCGGTCCAAGCACAACTTATTAACGGAAGCATAAACAAGTCTCACCATCTCTCCCTCCAATAACCATAATGCAATACACACCAACTAAGCACCATAAGAAAAGATAATGCCGATTCACTCTTATTTATATTTTCCTGATGGACATCAAGGTCGATACAACAAAAAAGGCCAAGATTTTAACTATACTTGGCTACCACCCTAAAAAGGACTCGATTCTACATCGAACATGTACCACCCTCCATCAACGAGCCTCGGCTATCTCCAAAAAGTGTCAGCTCTCATCAGCTATATGCGCCATCATACCCAATCTGGTGCATCGGGTGGCGGCGGCGGTAACATCCCTAACATAACTCTGTCATGTCGAACACGGACAGATAAAAACTCCTGGACAACCGGGCCATCAGCTCGACCCACGTTGTACATCACCAGGACACGGACTCGAACAAAAACTAAACCAGGAGCACCGACACAGAAATGCTCAGTACACTCCACATCCACATTAGTAGGTATGCCATAGTAAGTACCGCGTGCAATTGGTCGCAACGACATCTTTCTAATCTGAAATGTTAATCCCCAAAGGGGTGAGTACAACCACTCAGCAGTAAAGATCCACCTCACCACTCAATGCGTCAAACAGAACAATCAAGAATAAAACACATATCATTCATGCATTCAAGCATACCTTACCTCACAGCCATACGTATATCACCATGCACTTATCATCAAACATTCCTGCATATATCCATGTTATATGTGCATATACTACCATGCACTCATCATCAAGCATTCATGCATATATTCATGCCATATGATTCGGTCTCAATTTTTTTTATCTTTCCAGGAACCAGTGTTTTCATCCCACAATTTATCGCTCGTATCCAACTTGGCATCATGAGGAATCTCCGGCACCCCCACACTCCGGGCATCTCGTATCCCAACTAGCATCATGAGGTATCCTCCCCAGCACACACCTCCGAGCATCCGGCACCCCCACACTTCGGGCATCCCAACACTCCCGGGGCATTATAGGCTCACACTTTCGACAGTCTTATTATTTCCTCAAGTTATATCCACACATGTATCTCAATTTTCAACATGATATTTGATGCAATAATATCAAAGATCTCAACCAACTTTTCATGCCATATAACATGCCATATGTCACCACATATGCAGCAAGATCAACCACTCAAAGTATCGTATCACATGGATAATTTCATTCATTTTTCAAAAACACATCAATGTTTTGGATAAATCAGAATGCATTCCTCTAATTAAAATTCTAGAAAAATTAGTAAATGACATTAATAAATTATGAAAAATTGACACATTATAGACGAGACCTAAAGGCAGATATCTCATGAATAACTCCATGTCAAAAGAATCTCACAAAAAACAGTATGGTCCATGCATCACAGAATTCGAAACTTCAATATTTCAGCTTGCACAGTTTCGAGAGTAATTTAAATTAAATACCAAATTGAACTCCAAAAATTCTGAAATTTTGACATGTTATAGAAAAGTACTAAAGGTAAATATCTTATGAAGAAATTGAAACCCAAATCGTTCTAGATTAATAGATACAGACGATTTATTTCCCCTGTTCTCGGTGTTATCTTTTCCAGATTATCATCTTTCAATAGAAACTCGTTTCATCGACCTACATGTGTTCATTTCTTCTAAATTGTTAGTATATTATTCCTCAGAACATTACCTACAACTTTTATTAAGGACACACAAACATATTTTAACTGTAGGATTTTATAAAAATCACGAAATCATACTGGGTCGAAGTAACGTTTTTCCCAGATTCAGTTCCTTCAAAGAACAACGATTTCACCGACCTATGTTTGTTCATTTCCTATAAAATTTTGATATGTTCTACCTCAAGAAGTATACTACAACGTTTTTTAAGAGATTGAAGTGATATTTTTATTAAAATGTTACTTTACAGACCACAAAATCTCTAAAGGTCAGCACAACGGATTCCAGATCTAACTTCTCCAAAGAAAAATCACTTCACTAACCAATACTTGTTATTTTTGTCTCAAATTTTAGTATGTTATTCCTCAAGGTGTTCTATACAACTTTCATGAAGAAATTGAAACAAGATTCCAACTAAAAAGTCACATGCAACACACAAACTCACAGACGGTCGGACTGGTCTTTCCAGAAACAGCATGCATGGCCAACAAATCTCTCTACAAAGCTTCGAAATCTCATCCCATCTACCACAACCAAGACTTACCATCTACTACACATACACACAGCAATGCAAGGGGTAGGTTAGGACTTCACTTGCCTTAAAATCAAGCACAAACAGCAACAAGAACGGCGGCAAAGCAGCGAACGGACGGCGGTGAGCTAGGCAGTCAGTCCTCCTCCTTCCTTTCGCACGCCTGCTTCCTCTCTTCCTCTCTCTCGGATGACACACACACACACTCTCTCTCTCTCTCTCTCTCTCTCTCTCTCTCTCTCTCGGTTGATTCCTCTTCACCCATCCGCCTCCCTCCCTTTAGCTTTCTTTCCTTCAATCATTTGCAATCATTTGATTGCATGAAGCCGCCCAAGGGAGCCAATGGGGGCAACCACACTTGGCTTCTCCTCCATGCCACTTGGCAGCTCACATGCAAAGTTGATGGGCTTCAAATGTTGGGCTAGTCTTGGGCTTTCATGGGCCGGTCGAACAAGGGGCTGGCATGGGCTGGTTGGATGGTCTTTGGGCCTAGAAATCAGCCCACCCTCTCCTATTCCTATCCCATTTAATCTTTATTTAAACAAACACCTAATTTCAACTTATAAATCCATAAGACTTTGTAATTTAAATCAATAAAATTCTACTTATAAAGTGCACCACCAAGAATAAGATTTCTATGTCAATTTGCACCTAAATAAAATCATTGGCTCACTTGTAGACAATCTCCATCCAAACAATCATTCATTACAATGCTTGGCCTTTAATTAATTGAAATTCATTAATTCAATGGCTAATACAAAATCAAACAGCACTTCCATTACCTAATCATGGTTCATGGTACTCTAGAGGTTGTCATGAGATTTTAGGATGCCACACATAATCCTTGATTAGGTAGTTAATTGCGTTGAGGAATAGGTTTAGTTTAGACTAATGGTGATTAGTGCTAAATAAGTATGGTTTAGCCTTAATTATGTTTATGAACAGTTTAGATTAAAATTAAGTGCGATTAGTTTAAGTAATTACTGTTAGTCTTAATTAATCGTGGTTAGATTAATTAATCGTGTTTAGTTTAATTAATTGTAATGTCATGATGTTTAAAGAGGGCTTATTGGTAAGAAAATTGTAAACTTTGAGGTGTCATGTTTGGACGACGTATTTTATGTGTTAATTGGAGCAATGGGGTTTAAAAGTGAAAGTATGCAAAATTTGGTTGGTTGATTTTTAGTACGTGATCACGTGCAAACATTTTACTATAATTTTAAATGCAAAAATTTGTCAAAGTTGGTTGTTCGGAACTCAAACTCTTTTGTACTAGGATAATTAGTGGCAAATAAAAATTGACTTGACTGTTGTTGTGCTTGAGGGGTCACTTAATTGAACCGGTCACCCAACGGAAGTTTGAGAGTGATGCCTAATATTTATATGATGCCTGGCGGGAGTCCGGATGCCGAGTCGCAGTTGAGTCCGAACTGATACTCCTTTATGGAATGCTGTCTAGGTAGGAGTTCTAGAGAATGCCGTGCCCAATAAGGCGGGATGATAACCAGACCGCTGACTCGTGTGTTTGCCGGGTCCCAAGGGGTTGTAATAATTGGAACGTGTGTGTTTGACAATGCGCCTAGTTATTGTGGAATGTGTTCTGATGGTGAGGTAAGTTTGTATACCATGCGTGCTTAAGCTGCCTCCGATATGAATTAGCACCTTAGTCAAGATTTAGGCTGTTAACTGCGGAGATTTTTATCACATCTCTTGTTATCAAATATTTTCAAGTTTGTAGTAGGGAGAACCGTCATGTGCAGTTTGGTGCCTCAATGGACCAAGGCGGGTGTGCTAGAGGTCACTTTTGGTTGGCCTTGTTGTTAGTAAAGTTTAGGTTAGCCCTAACTTTGCAAGTTTTTGAAATGGTCAGTAGGAAGTGGCTATAGAAAGACTTGTAATTATTAAACTTCCTAAGGTTAATAGTTTATAAATGAAACTGCTGCTTTTGGGAATGTTTGCTGTGTTTATACTATCCCTATTTGTTTATGATTGATTGGGTGTTGTTTATATTAATTGCTTCCACTTGCATTTAATTGAAAAATTAAAGAATGGGTAGGCGACAAGTTTTGGGACGTCGCAATTCAATCTACCATTGAGAAATGTTCACGTACTCGGGGGTTTCAGGGCATGACAATTATAGTGAGAAGATAGTTTTAACTGACTCCCACCGAACAATCTTTGTGCATACTTCAGAGGATTGTACAAACATAGACTACATCAATGAACATACAAGTCCAGTTTAGATGTTTAGACATACAAGTCAACTGCCTAGTGCCCCAAAGGCATTCATCGCTAAAATCCATGTTTCAAGTTGGTCACATTCTGTAGCTACACAAAACTTCTGCAGTAAATTTCCTACCGTAAATCAAATTTACAAATTGGAAATTTCAATTCATATAATCTAGAAATGCTACTCGGGCTTTAAGTTGAATGCATCCCGAGGAATGCAACATATTATAGTTTAAATCAGGAGATTCCATTTACCTAATAGGACCAAAACTAAAGAAAATCATAATCTACTGAACAGATCTCCTTCATAACAATTTATTCATGAATAAAGGGATGACGACTAAATATTAGGGTGCTTAGAAAGTAGAATATCAGCTTGAGTGAATAAAAAATAAATAAATAAAGTGAGGATTTCAAAATACAGGAAAGCATGATTCTGCAATCCGATGTAAATATCAATGGAGAAATTAAAACCTAGTTGAACCTCAAGAAAAGGAAATGGAGTATATGATAAGCCACTGCAGAACTACAGAAATCCGGTTATTCAAAATGGCAGAAAAGCAAAGAATAATTGCTGCTGGCTGATGATGATAGAATGGCAAGAAAGTGTTGTTAAATGTAGCATTTATAAAATTTTACAGAGATGACCAGCAGAATGAGAAGAATTGGCATGTATGGAGATGCACATGAAGCCATACTCTTGTTTGAAATAAGAATGTTATGGCTGACAAAAATACGACGGTAAAGCATAAAAGTCCAGTTAGGGCTGAGATTCAAGAATGTAAACCGCTAGAAGGAAAGATTCAAATCAACCAAGAAGTCTCCATTTTGCATTAATGCTCTTAAGATGATAAGATAACAAATCAAAGGAAAAGTAAATTAGACGAAAGGGGCACCACAGCCAAGGTAAGAATTCTTGTGGTTTCTATTCCTGGAAAAGTGAAAACTAAGAGAGAAAAGGTCCATGAACTTCTGAGTGAAACTTTATATTCTACAACAGAGGCCACAATCACCAGAAAGTTAAATGCCACATCACAATTCACAATTCACAAATTCAGCAATATCAATAGAAAAGATCAAAACTCCATTGAAGTCAGCAAGGGACCTTCAAGCCATCTTAAAATGACTGCAACCTATAGTCAATTATAAACTAGTAGAAAATCACTCATTAAGGGTAAAATTATCTATTCTGCTTGGAATAGGAACATGGGAAAGCCGTTTTCCACTCACAATATGAGTAGTTTTGTCATTGCTGCTAGATAATCAGGTAGCTCTCCTGTGAGTTTGCAGCTCCTCAGAATCCTATAAGAAAATAGCACTGATATTGTCACATTGCTAAGACAATTTGGCTCTTTTGCATAAAGTAAACTATCTATGAAGGAGCATCGGTATGACAGTGTCTCAATATTTGCACTGTTATGTTGTGGAACTCCGGACTTGGGTCCATCGAGGTCACTTATTCTCCTGCATATCAAAGTCAAATAGGGAACTTTATTTGATCGATACCATCTTAAAGAAAGAGAGATTGGATCAAATTGCCAAAACTCCATACTGACAAGTCGGACAATTTCTTCTAAAGTTCGATCCCCGAGGGAATTGACCCTTGCAATCCACTTCGTTGAATAACCCTGATGAGACAATTCATAAATTATATTATCTTAGGGGTATATCTATAAAGATTGACTTAAGAGGTGAAGCCTTACAGTTTTTCGAGATTTGTCAAGTTTTGAATAAAATTGGGTATCTTTCCCGTGAATTGATTATCACCAAGTCGCCTACAGTGCATTAAACAACAAGATTGACATGAAGAAGAAAGAATAGAAATGTGTAAATATTAGCAGAGTTTGTGGAAACTGGAAACTAACAGGTCCTGCAATGCCATCAATTTAATAAATGTTTTGGGCAGGTCCCCGTGAAATTATTTTACATAAGGTACCCGAAACAAGAAAATACCAATGGTATCACATTGGTTAATTGACCTTGAATGCTAATCTCTCAAGAGACCACTCCAATGGATAAAATTCCCATTCCAGATACAAAATCATCAGGGAATAAAAACTCAATGCCTAACATAGGAATTTGCATCATGGGACTCACAATTGATTTAACTGGGACAGGTACCCAGCTCTAGAGATACAGGTCCAGAAAGCTAATTGATCTCGACGTTTCTGAGCAGAAGAGAGTTGATATCTTCAGCATCAGTCAACTTTAACATAGCAAAGAAGCCGAATGCGAGAGGCGGGATGAGTGATTACTTACAATTCCCGAAGTGTGGATATATTTCCCATCTCCTTCGGGATTGGACCGGTCAATCGGTTTCCAAGTAGAGAACTGCACCCACATCATCACGTTTCCCCCAATCAATAGAAGATACATCCGTGAGAGAGAGAGAGAGAGAGAGAGAGAGAGAGAGAGAAGCACGTAAATGTTGCCCAACTTCATAGAGCCCCATTCTGTAGGAATTGTGCCGCTCAAGTAGTTGTGGGTGACATCACTGTTTACAGAGACAGATGATGATGACAATGATGATGATGCTTGTGATGAAGAAGAAGAAAAGGAATGGATAACGGAGAAAGGAGAATAAAGAGGCTTACAACTTTTCGAGGTAAGGCAATCTGAATAGTCGGGGCGGGAGAGTGCCGGGAAGCGACTGAGATTAGAGCATGACAAAAATGATTTTGGAGAATGGCTATATACAATATACATCTACATACCAATTGATTAAAAAAAAAAATGCTCAGAATTCCACACCCCCCCCCCCCCCACCCCCAAAAGGAACGTTTTTAAAAGCAAATGCATATATAGCTGATGAAATAT
This sequence comes from Eucalyptus cladocalyx, assembly GCA_017140615.1. Lineage (NCBI taxonomy): Eukaryota > Viridiplantae > Streptophyta > Magnoliopsida > Myrtales > Myrtaceae > Eucalyptus > Eucalyptus cladocalyx. The sequence continues at coordinate 18,968,599 of CM029526.1, forward strand.
TATCATTTGATTAATGATGAAATAATATTGTAATGTAATTGTAATGTTTTGTTTAAATAACTATAATACTATCACGCTGTTTACTTTCATGAATGACATTTGTAATAAGGAGAAATGGAATTTTAAAACTACCCCTAAAACCAGAGTTAAAGAAAATATACTAATTATTACTTTAATACTCAATCATAATTCATAAGTATCCAATCTTAAAATGTAATACCCCATATATATTCAAAATATCACAATTATATTTACATTTTTATATATTATTCAAAATTTAAATTATGAGTATGATTTAGATTTTTTTAATCAAAATATGATTTAGATTAATATAATTTATTACATGATTAACAGTTGATTGAAATAATATTATAGAGAAAGTGGATTGTGAACAGAATAAACAAAGTGATTAGCTGAGGATTTATTAGCCAACTACATTTTTTCCCCAATCTTACAATTTATTTATATTCTTCCTTTTCGCATAACCTAAAACTATTTGAATAAACGTATAAGAAAGACGATGAGAATTTATTAATTGAATACACACATAATTGGGTAATATTATTGCTTGAGATTTGTCTAATGATGTTTTCCTTTTAAACATCCATTCAGACAAAACAAAAGTTATTCTTTAAAAAAATGCGATAGGTACTCCTTGAATAGTTTTCATTTTTGTGGTTCGATATAGTATCCGTTTTCAACATCGTCAGTTTTCCTTGATTTCAAACTTTTAATCTAAATCGAGGTAATAGATACAAGTTTTTTCATAAATAAAATTGAGAGAGCTATTACGATGGTATGACAAAATAGCTTTCTGGATACAAAATTATAGAGACAACACAATACTTTGTAGCAAAATTAAAGCAAAGGCAACGGGATTAAGTTCGTTGCCATAAGCTCAATCTACGACCACAAAACAATATACTAAACCATTTTTTTTCTCAAAAGGACCACGTTTATTGAAGCTTAACTCTTGAAATAGGTTGGCCTTCGTAATTGGGGGCTCTGGCATTAAATTCTTATCTTTTCTTTTCATATAGAATGTTTCAAATATTTGGCTCAACTAAGTATCATATAAACCATAGAGTGACCAACTGGCCTCCAAAGTTACTTTGCAAAGGATTAATTGTGATTTAAGTAGAATATCTTTTACATCCTAATTAAGCACCTGACTATTCAGTCAACCCCTTCAAATGTGAGATTTTTGTCCCACATTGGAGTTCTCCTTTCCTTAGTGTAGATTACAACCCAACGAAGTCCTAGGATTAGTCAACATCTACGTTAGGTGTTTTGTATATTTGATCCGTACAATATAAAGATGGACGAAATTCTAACTCAAAAAATGAATTAAATCATTATACACGATCCCGCGCTCTCTCTCTCTCTCTCTCTCTCATAAATAGGATCCTTTTTTTTTTTTAAAAGAAAAAACATACCAGATCTTGCCCTAGAAGCCCAAACCTATATTTGGAGGTCGAACTCGGGACCTCAATGCTTGCACTAGACTAAAGTTCTCGAGCTGAGGACCACAAGAGCAGGATTGCAACCCAAGTGCTTGGCCCATACGGTATTGTGCTCCCCTCCCATGGGCCAAGCTTTGGGCATTGAGGTTCTAAGTCTAGAGGTCCTTAGGCCATATGCTGATCTTAAAGTTTTTTTTAATGATTTACTTAATAACTAAATATGAAAAGAAATGATTGGAAGTTTGATTAAAAAAGCAATAGGAAAGAAATGTATTACTTTCTCTTAAATTTAAGTTTCTCAAATCACATTTTTCAACATCATCCAATCTTCGAGAAAAGAAGGTAATACACTCGTCCCTTTGTTGGATCGGAGGGAAGATTAATGAATGAGATGAAACATGAACTTGTATAAATAGGGGACCCTCCCCTTCATTGAATTTAGCTCATTCATAAGCAATACACTTGTCCTTTGTTCATACAATCCCTTGTGTTTGAGCTTGTGTGCGTGAGGCTGACTTGGGATAAAAAATCCTAAGGCCGCATGAGTGTGAAATCATTCAAAATCGACCTACCCATGACAAGTGGTATTAGAGCCTTCGTTCCAAGCATAATGGCTGATCCTCAAGCTGATATCCCGGTCGTTTAAGGTGATGACCGAGAGGATCGTGGGTGACCAATCGAGAAGACCATTTGATCGAAGAAAAACCATGTTGTCTCGAGCTCAAGGGATCCAAAGAGGGATCTGGAGAATCGAATGATGGTCTTAGAAGAGACTATCACGGACGTCTAGGCGATGGTGGATGATCTGAACCAGACCATCGAAGGAGCGGAAGCCGGTAGGGGGGGACCAAAGTGCAAGAACTCAAGGCTGGCATGGGAGAGCTCTGTGTTGAGGTGCCGGGGTCCTCACGCATGAACTATAGCAATGGGATGAGACCTGAGAGGTCGTGATGGTGGCCATGCATGTGGAAATGGTAGAGTTGAAAGGCAAGCTCGGCGAGCTTGAGGCTTCACGTGTGAACGAGATGGTCACCGTGCATGCAAATCCACGAACCAAAGCACCCAAGCCAAGAGAGTTCAAGGGCTCACGGGTGGCCAAGGACCTAGACAACTTCATGTGGTACATAGAACAATATTTCCAAGCCATGGGAATCAACGACAACACATCTCAGGTAAACACCGTATCAATGTATTTAGTTAATAATGCTTTCTTGCGGTGGCATCGTCGGTCGGATGATAGGTGTGGTGACCCTATCACTACATGGGCTCGGTTTGTCGAGGAATTTCGATGGAACTACCATCCCGCATACGTGGAGGAGGAAGCTTGTGATGAACTCAAGTGCCTAGAGCAAAAAGGCGGAGTCCGCGACTATGTAAAGCGATTCTTGGAGTTGTTGCTCCAAATTCTATCCATGAGCGAGACGGAGGCGTGCCACCAGTTCATGAGTGGACTCAAGCCATGGGTCAAGCAAGAGCTAAAGAGATGTCATGTGATGGATCTCGAGATGGCAACATCCGTGGCTGAGTCCCTTGTAGAGTATAAGTCATCATCCATGACGAAATTCGATTCTTGTTCGAAGGACAAGGCCAATGGTGGGGGAGAACGAGGAAGATTTAATCGATCAAATGGAGGCAAACCACCAGTGGCTGCTTCTAGGTCCCAACTGGAATTGAGTGGATGGGGACAATGAAAGGTACAAACATACAAATGTTTCTTTATGATGGTCCATATATGGCCCGTGATTGCCCCAAAAGGGCTAATCTGGTAGTGCTATGTAAAGAGGATGAACCACGAGAGGAGGCGTGGTTGGGTTCGCTACGTATTCTTGCCCACGATCAACCCGTGCACAACCCATGATCAATGTTTGGCCGGCCCATGCACAACCTGTGACTGCCCACTTGCTCATGTCAGGCGACCTTTTCTTGCTTTTGACACACGCCTCGTAGGCTTTCCCAAGACCTAGCTATTGAGTGGCCTAGTGTACAGACTTATAATGATAGCATACATTCAAACACAACCATTAGATTATAGGGAAGATCAACATATGAGATTGTTGGAGAAAACTTCCTTATTTATTTTGAAGCTGACAAAACATTTCCATCAGTCCAGTTTGAAGACTTGCAGACTCTTTTGTCAAAGTCTGAAGATCGCCAGACCACCAGACTCAAGATTTAAAGTCTGCCCTCATTGACAGTTTCTAGATCGTCGAAGAAGACTTATCCAGAATCGAGTATTTCTTTAAGAATTTGATTCGAGCAGCTGAAGAAGATCTCACAGCTGGAGAAAGCATCTCAAGATCCATTATTCGTTTTGAAATTAATTCGGGTAACTTGGATCCGTTGATTGGCGAAATATCATTTGAAGGTTCTACTTATGGAAACCTAGATCCTGATTGTATGGGCGAGTAGGATTGGTGGGCTATCATCACATTTATTAAATAACTCGAGATCTTCCTAATTGATTATGTCCAATGGGTAGATTGGAAGAACTCCTTTGAAAGGTGCCAATAGTTATGAAGGCATGTAGGGGTATATAAGGAGGATGCTTTAGTTATTCGAGTGTGTGCACGATAGAAAAATTCCAAAATCTGAAGCTCATTGTTCTTTGCTGATTCAATTGTTTAGCATAAATTTGTACTCAAAAGAGAGTTTAGATTCTTGTAAGACCTTGAGGGAGTGTAGCAAAGTCTCTACCCTGTGGAATTAAGGACGTGATATTATAACGACTCTTTTGATTCATAGTGAAATCCAGCTGGTGGGCTATCAGTGCGGGAGAGTGGACGTAGGCTTAGATTAAGCCGAACCACTATAAATCTTGTGTTCTTATTCTCTTCCCTAAACTCTTTTGCTTTGTTCGTAACTCTATTTGATTGTTAGAGTCTAATTTCCTCTTCAAAGTCTACTGTTAAGCGGACTCAGGTTAAAAGTAATGTTTTATACTATATTCTGTAAAAAGTTGTTTGTGCACCTATTCACCCCCCTCTAGGTGCTCGTACTAGCTATCTCAATTGGTATCAAAGCCTGTGTACTCATTTGAATTGAAGTGTTTTTTACTTCAGAGTTAACGATCTATGGCTAGTATGTTGGCTCCAAGGTTGGTTGAAGGGCAAAGCAACACCAGACCGCCTTATTTTGATGGAAATGAACAAACATATGGAAAAACAAGATGAAGGCATTCTTAAGATCAAAAGATCCTCTGGAATGGGATGTGGTAGCCAAAGGAATCATTCCTAAAGCTATGACAGTCTCAGAAAGGGGAAAAGAAGTTGTTGAGGCTAGCGTGATGACTCAAGAAGAGACAACCAAGAGATAAGTTCCTGATGCAAAAGCAATTTATTTCTTATATTGTGTATTATCCCCTACTGAATATAACAGAATATCTTCTTGTGAAACAGCTAAAGAAGTCTGGGATAGGCTGCACATCACCTATGAAGAAACTGATTGAGTGAAAGAAACCAGAATCAATATTTTGCTTGGTCAATATGAAACCTTCAAGATGAAACCAGGAGAAATTATCACTGACATGTTTAGTCATTTTACAGAAATCATGAATGGTCTTGAGTATCAAGGTCAATCAATTTCTGGACCTATGAAAGTTAACAAACTGCTGCGTGGACTTTCAAAAGATTGGAATTACATAAAGACCTCAATAAATGAGACACAGAGGATCATGCCACTCTCTGTTGACGAATTGGTTGGCACTCTTTAGTCTTATGAAGTAGAGCAAATCAAAGAAAATGAAGATCTCAAAGGTAAAAAAATCCATTGCTTTAAAATCTAATGATGATTATGATATTACAGATTTTGAAGACAATATGGACAATGAAGAGCTTGCTCTCATGATAAGAAGGTTCAGTAAAACTGAACAAAAAGTGAAGAAGATTCAATTGGAAGAAACAAAGCTCTCAAAAGTTTCAAAATAAATCGTTGAGAATGATGAATCCAATAAATATGTTATTTGTTTTCAATGCAAGAAAATGGACACATGAGACCCAACTGTCCCTTATGAAGAAAAAGAAAGGAAAAGTTGAGAAATATAGAAAAGCTCTCAAAGCAGAAACTTGGAGTGATACCAAATGTGAAGAAAGTGATGATGATTATGCTAATATTTATCTAATGACACAATCGAATCGATTCGGACTCCGAGACGAATACGTACTCAAACAAAGTGAAACCGAGGTAAGTAATTTTAAAATTCCTACTAAAATCTCTAAATATATTGATGAACTGTGTCTTAGTTTCAAAACCTCTCTTAAGAGGATTTCCGAACTAAAAAGAGAAAATTTTGCATCGAAGCAATAGGAGATTGTTTGGAAAGAAAAGTTCGAAAATTTAGATAAAAATTTTACTACTTTGAAAGAAAATGCAAACTCTCTTTCAAAAGAAAATACACTTTTGAAAAATGTTATTTTAAGCATTTCAAAAAGATTTTCTATAGGATCTCGAGAAATTAGAAAAGATTATTTCAGCACAAAGACCTTACTTTAACAAATCAGGCTTGGGAATGATTGCCGAAACCATCCCTCTAATTGATTTTCCAAAAGTAAAGGAAAGAATCAAATAAAGACCTACAAAAGATTTTTACAGAAATCATTTTCAAAAAAAATCTTTGTAAAACCTATTGGCCATAGTGCCCTTAATTGCTCTAAGTGTAACAGCTCAAAACACTTTGAGTAAGAATATCCTATGGTTGGGAAACCTAATAAGAAGGTTTGAGCAAAGACCGTATATTGCACTAACTCCATTGGACCCAAGAAAGTATGGGTACTAAAGAAAGCTTGAGTTTCCTTTTTAAATGCAGGTCACTATCAAGAAAAAGGTCAAATGGTACTTGGATAATGGATGCTCAAGACATATGACATGAGACTCAAGTTGTTTCATAAAGCTTATACAAGTTAATGGTGAAAAAGTTTCTTTTGGTGGAAATAGCAAAGGAAGAATTGTTTGATGCAGAACAGTAAAGATTGGAAGTCTCACAATCGACAACGTTTCCTTAGTAGAAGGACTCAACTACAACTTGCTGAGTATCAGCCAACTGTGCGACACAGGTTTCAAAATCAACTTTCAAAAAGGAATATGTTCAAGAACCAGTAAATACTCCTCTCAAACTTTCACGGGGCGAAGACATGTGAATATCTATCTTTTGGATATCAAACTAGAAAAATCTCATCGTCTAATTTCAATTCAACAAGAAACTAATATCTGGAATAGAAAACTTGGCCACATCAATATGAAGCAAATAGTCAAGATCTCTGCAAAGAAGCTTGTTCGTGGACTACCCAACTTGACAAACCAAAAATCTAAATTATGCACAACATGTGTGTTGGGAAAATAGGTTAGAAGTTCTTTCAAACCAATAAATCAAGTTTCCACTAATCACGTACTGCAGCTCCTACATATGGACCTTTTCGAATCAACTAGGACTTAGAGCATTGGTGGAAATAAATATTGCCCAGTAATAGTGGATGATTATTCACGATTTACTTGGGTATATTTCCTGATAAGTAAGTTTGAAACATTTTCTCATTTTATAAAGTTTTCTAAGAAAGTACATAATGAGAAAAGGTATGTTGATGTTATCTCAAGCATACGAACAGACCATGGAGGTAAGTTTGAAAATCAAGACTTCGCTAAATTTTGTGATGAATCTAGTTTTCAGCATGTGTTCTCCTCTCCATACACTCCATAACATAATGGAGTTGTGGAAAGGAAGAATAGATTGTTGCAAGAAATGGCTAGACCACTTTTAATTGAAAGTAACATTTCTTCTTGTTTTTGGGCTGAAGCAGTTTTTACAGCATGTTATATTATTAATAGAGTTTTCTTAAGGCCTATTTTAGAGAAAACTCCCTCGAGTTGTTCAAAGGAAAAAAGCCAATTGTTTCCTACTTTCATGTGTTTGGTTGCAAATGTTTTATATTGAAAAATGCAAATGATCGAATTGGTAAGTTTGAAGAAAAATCAGACGAAGGCATCTTCCTTGGATATTCAACCACCAACAAAGCTTACAGAGTATACAATAAAAAGACTCAATCTGTGGAGGAATCAATGAATGTCAAATTTCAAGACCTTATACAAAATCAATCGATCCAAACTCAACTTGAAGAATCTAAACCTGCTCCAGACTCTACAAGGTCAAAATCCTCAGAAGCAGCTCAGACTTCAGAAGATCAACAACGAACGAACCTTGAAAAATCAAATGAAGAAAAAGATTAGTCTCGTCAAACCAACCAACAAGCGGAAGCACAAGTCCAGTCATCCCAAAGGACTCATTATTGGTGACATTGATGAATGGATTCGTACAAGATCCAAAAGGCGTAAAGAGTCTAGCGCTGTGGCTCTTATTTCTGAAATAGAACCCAAAAGCATAGAAGAAGTTTTATCTGATAAAAGCTGGATTGAAGTTATGCAAGAAGAACTCAGGCAATTCAGTATCAACGATGTCTGGGAATTAACTCCTAAATCAAAAGGTAAATATGTTATTGGAGCTAAATGGGTTTTCAGGAACAAGATAGACGAGAAAGGAAAACTTATAAGGAATAAAGCAAGACTCATGACCAAAGGATATACGCAAGAAGAAATGATAGACTATCATGAGACTTACGCACCAGTAGCAAGGTTAGAAGCAATTAGATTATTACCAACTTTTACCTGTTATAAGAATTTCAGGTTATTCCAAATGGACGTCAAAAGTGCATTCCTGAATGGTTTTATCCAAGAGGAAGTTTATGTGGAACAATCTCCTGATTTTGAATAACCAAGGAAACCAGACTCTGTATTCAAACTGAAAAAGGCGATATATGGTTTAAAACAAGCACTTCGAGCTTGGTACGATAGGTTAAGTAAGTTTTCAATCCAAAATGACTTTGTTAAAGGTAAAGTAGACATTACTTTGTTTATCAAAAGAGAAAGCAAAGACTTTTTACTTGCTCAAATCTATGTTGATGATATTATTTTTGGATCACTTAACGAAAATTTGTGCAAGAAATTCTCTAAGTCTATGCAGGATGAATTCGAGATGAGCATGATGGGTGAACTATCCTTCTTTCTCGGACTACAAGTAAAACAATTGAAGGAAGGGACCTTCATTCACCAAGAAAAATATGCTAAAGAACTTGTTAAAAAGTTCGGTTTAGAGAATTGCAAAAAGACTTATATACCAATTTTAAGTTCCTCGAAGTTGGACAAAGATGAAGAAGGAAAGAAAATTGACCAGAAGCTATATAGGAGTATCATTGGTTCACTTCTTTATCTTACTACTTCTAGACCTGACATTTTGTTCAGTGTTTGCATTTGTGCTAGATTTCAATCAGATCCCAAAGAATCTCATCTAAGTGCTGCAAAATACATCATCAAATACGTTGCAACAACCTCTAATTTTGGTCTCTAGTATCCTAAAGAATGAGACTTTACTCTCCTTGGATACTCAGATGCAGATCTAGCAGGATGCAGAATTGATAGAAAGAGCACTTGGGGTACTTGTCAATTGCTTGGTAACAAGACAGTATCTTGATTTTCAAGGAAGCAAAGTACTGTAGCTCTTTTAACAGCAGAAGCAGAGTATGTGGCTCTTGGAAGCTGTTGTTCTCAATTCTTATGGATAAAACAACAGTTAAGAGACTTTGGAATCGAAGAATCATGCACTGAGAGTGACAACACCAACATGATTAATCTCACCAAGAATTCAATTCTTCATTCAAGAGCAAAGCATATAAAGATTCGACATCACTTCATTAGAGACCATATTCAAAATGGAGACGTCTTGATTCAATTCATTGACTCAAAGAATCAGCTGACGAACATATTTACAAAACCTCTGGAGAAAAGTCAATTTGAGTCTATTCGTTCCATACTTAATATCTTGAAGTCTGAAGAAGCTCAGACTCAGGGATAAGAGTCTAAGGATACTCAGACTCAGAAAATCAAGAATCATGACTGTAAGTTATTTCCTTTTTAAAAATTTATGTCTCAAATAAAAACTCGAAAAGGTACAAATGCCTATTAATCTGCAATTGATTGATGTTATCTTTCCAAATTTTGTAATCATTTGTGGCACCCCTCGACGGCCCCCGATCCGATTAGGGTCGCCATAGTTCGCTTACAATTCACTTTTCCTAATAACATGTCACTTGATACCATTTCAATTGCAGTGGGTCCATACAACTTGGGGTTTACATATTTTAATCGGTCCCTTGCGCAGTTCATAAACGGAAGCACATCCAACAACTCCCTTCCATATATTCAGAAAACGATGCACACCAACTAAATGTCTTATAAAAGTTAAAGCCGAACACTTTTATTTACTTAAACCAGATGGCCATCATTCATGGGTACATCAAAATGCCGTAGTCTTCTATACTCGGCTACACTTCAAAAGATGACCGACATCTCCTCCAACAGTCATACACTTAAAGTCCATCGATCAGTGTCGGCGTCCAAAAGTTCCCTCCTTTGCTATCCTCCTCCTCGCGGTCATATCCAACCGCTCAATCCATCTACTAATCTGAAATGTTAGTCCCCGAAGGGGTGAGTACAACCATTCAGCAGGTAAAGGATCAATAAAACCACTTAATGCATCATGCCCCACAATCATCACAATCATAGCATTACATGTCATTAAAGCATCCATACACAATTTACCTTGATGTCATGCACATGTCATCATACCTCGTGTACACACATCATCATATAGTCATCATCATCATGTCATATACTTACCATCATCATGTCACATGTACCATCATCATTACCATGCATCCATGCATATAACATCATCATCATATCATATGTACCATCATCGTTACCATGCATCCATGCATATAATATCATCATCATATCATATGTACCATCATCGTTACCATGCATCCATGCATATAACATCATCATCACATCACATGTACCATCATCACATGTCCCATCATCATCACCATGCATCCATGCACATATCATCATCATATCATATGTACCATCATCGTTACCATGCATCCATGCACATATCATCATGTCATGCATATATCATCATGCATATTTCAATTTCAATTTCTCAATTTCATCTTTTCATATTGGACCGCCACATTTCTCTTTCCCAGGACCAATGTTTGCATCCCACATTCATCACTCGCGCCCAATCCTGGCATTGCGAGAACCATCCGGGCATGTATCCAAGATACAACCAGGCATCCGGCCCCCCACATTCCAGGCATCTCGTATCCCAACTAGCATCACGAGGCATCCCCCTGGGCACAAACCTCCAGGGCTTCCGGCATTTACACTCCCTGGCCGGGCATCTCGCATCCCAACTAGCATCGCGAGGCATCCCCCCGGGCACAAACCTTCGGGGCTTCCGGCTCCCCCACTCTCCGGGCATCTCGAAACTCCCGAGGACATTCGGCCATGTATCTCTATACATTCCGGCCATCCGGCACCCCCCATCCCGGGCATCCTGATACTCCCAGGGCATTATCATCCGCCACAAACGGTTTCCTCATTCATCATTATCCATGGTCACCAATTTAGTTCTCAACTCATCATGGCACACAATATAATGAACAACAAGATCATATGCAGCATTCAATTCATATATGCATCTCAATTCATTGTCATGCATGCATCAAAGCATCATCATCCAATCCATACAAAATTCCAGCAAATACCACTTTCAGAAAATATTTAAATTAAATATCCATATGCTTCTCAAAAATCATGAAATTGAGACATGTGATAAATAAGTCAATAAGGTAGCAATTTCATGAAAAGCACATGCCCAATAGAGTTCCACACAAGAAGGTACAATTCACACAAAACAGCATGCAAATTCGGACAGAAACAGAATGCACAGTTTCAGAAATAATTTGATTAAAATATCCATATGACCTCTGAAAATTATGAAATTTTACCAGGTTATAGCCAAGACACTAAAGAAGATTTTTCATGGAGACTTCCAAGCTAAATTGGTTTTATATTATTTTCTACAATCACACGAAGCTTCTGGATCTAACACCGAAACGTCCAGTGTATGTTTCTCCGAAATACTGAGTTTTCAGCCACTTATTCTTCTTCGTTTCCTCTGAAATTTGGATATTTTTTACTTAAAAGGATCCCCTACAACTTTCATTAAGAGATCTTAGTCAGATTTCCAGAGTATAGTCATCATACGGTTCCATGAAGTCTCGGGTATCCTGCACCACATCTCCAGATCTACGGTTTTCAAGAGCAAGTTGATTCACTGAGCTATACTTGTTCATTTTACCTCAAATTTGAGTATGTTAAACTTCAAGATGTTCTATACAAGTTTCATGAAGAAGTCGAAAAGAGATTCTTAGTAAAAATCAACATGCAACCACAAATCCACCGAAAGGTCAGTAAAATTACTCCAGACCTAGCGTCTCCGTAGGATGAGAGTTTGACCCCTCAAATCTCCATCATTTTACACCAAATTTGAGTATGTTGTATTTTAATATGTTATATACAACTTTCATGAAGAGATAAAAGCCAAAATCGAACTCAAAACATGCATGAAAGCTCTCACAGAGTTCTGACTCAGGCGGTTTTATACGAAAACATTCCAGATCTAGCATCTCCATAGGATGAGAGTTTGACCCCTTAAATCTCCATCATTTTGCACCAAATTTTAGTATGTTGTAGTTTAAGATGTTAGCTAGAACATTAATGAAGAAATCAAGGTCAAAATCGAACTCAAAACATGCATACAGGCCTCCACAAGATTCTGGATCAGACGGTTCATGCGAAAACAGCAAGCATCTCCAAGAACAAACCTCATGTACTTCGATTTCTAGCCTCTAAACATCCAAGAATTCAACCACACATGCAAGACACACATGCAAGAGTAGAAATCAATCCCTACTTGCCTCTAGAACCAAGCGGACAGCAGCACACGAACAGCACACCGGCGACGGACGGACGGCGTGCGGGCGGCGACGGGCGAGCTCCTCCTCCTCGGCCTCCCTCTCTCTCGCAACTCTCTCTCTCTCTCACTCTCACTTGGACGGTAGCCCTCACCATCAGCCACTCCTTCTCTCTCTTCCTTTTTGGTTGCTTATATATTGCATGTATTCTTCTCTTGCATGGGGGACACTTGTCCCTAAGAAGGAGACAAGTGTCTCCTTTGTTGAAGACACTTGGAGGCCATGCGGCGCCTCACTCCTCCCCTCCATGCGTAGACAATGGGCCGGGCTTATGGCCCACTTTAGGCCCATCTCACTTGGGCCTAAGGTCCAAACTTAAATGGCCCAAGTTTATTTTATTTTATTTTTATAATATATCTTAATCATCATTTAAATAAATATTTAATTGCATAAATAATAAGGCCATTAAACTTATAGTCACAAATTCATAAATTCCAATTTATGATGCACATGGCCAATGATAGAATTTTCTTTCCTATCACATAATTATCCCTTAAAAGCTTGACCATAAATCTTATTGCAAATTATGGATTAAATGGCCATAACTTGATGGTACTTCCATCACCTATTCATAGACTTTAATGTAACTAGATGTCATTATGAATTTTGGGATGCCACATCATTCCCTTTCAAAAAAGGAGTTATTTTTACAGTTATCTATTTTCAAAAAGGCAGTTATTTTTGAAAAGGCATTTTCTATTTTTCCTTTTACGACAATCCGTATACCTCGTCTTGATTGCTTTATACACTGTTTGTTTTCTTCTGTTTTACTCACAAAACCCTAGAAAGCACAGAACATCACATTCTCACTTTTACTCTCTAGTTTAATCCTCAAAGTTTTCATCTTTCTCGCGAAATGAGTTTGGAATCTCTCAAAGACTGTGAGAATGTCTTTCCAAAGAAAGTCTTCAAGGCTGGCGAGCAAGGGACCACGGCATATGCGTGAGGGTCCTACACACTTTGACCTTACGGAGGAAGAAAAATCTCCAAGACAGCAGTAGAATCCACAACATTCTCAACCGCGTCATTCTCCTCATGCTAGACCACAGGATGTTCAACAACAATCGAAGGAAGAAATTATTGAGGATACAAAACTTGTAAGAACTCAAAAGCCTGCTTTTACCTTCAAACTCTACTCTGCCTTGAAGGATGGAGGTACTCCTTTGAACTTTATTGATGAATTTTTGAAAGAAAAATGGTACAGAAATGAAACCCACTTTTTGCAAACGATGGAATGTTTGGGAGTTGCTCCTGCGGGCTTGGCAGAAAGAGCTTTTACGAATATTCCAAGCGATCCTTGTGTTAGAGGACTTAGTCAACCTGATGGAAATGATGATGAAAATATGTTCACTCATTTTAAGCCTAGAATGGGTGTTGCCGTGAATATTCGAAGCAAAAAGTCAGATCTGTTTCGTTCTGAGGAACACAAGTGAACTTACTCTAAGTTGCTGAAGCGAGGGGTGATGAACCGAAGGAATGTGGATTTTGATTTTCTCGATTCTCTGAACGTGAAGTTGCGAGAAAAATTTACTTTACTTCAACTGGAACGATTTTGCTCTAAGACAACAGTGGCTCATCCAAAACTTGCTGCATATTTCTATTCCAATCTAAGCTTTTTGGATGCGAATAGATTTTCTTTCAATGTTCGAGACTAGGACTATATAGTTGATATGGACACTCCAGCTAATGTGATTGGAGTAAAGAGAGGGGTATTCCAATCAATTAGTGTGTCTATTAGTCGTGCGACTGTAGAGCTTGTTTGGGATGGAATGGCAGAAGAACGAATTTCATACTTGAGGATGAATGCTTCGAATGTCTTGATTCACAAGATTGTGATCAACTGTCTTAGACCCAAATCGACATCAAAGACTGATGTCTCCAATTCAGAAGCAAAGCTGATGAATGCTATCAATGCTGGCAAAAAGTTTTCTCTGCCACACACTATCATGTTTCACATGTATATATCGATGGTGAAGGACAAGGGCCAACTTCCTTATTCAGCACTTGTTACTCTGTTATTCAGACATTTTCATATTCAGCCTCCCAAAATTTTGTGTGTTCGAACGTGTGATCAAATGGTGATGGGACTGAAGATGGTTTCTAAAATGTGTCTGAAGAAGCTGAACAAAGCTTTAGAGCGATTCAAGGAAAAAAACCCTCGTCAAGACTCGACAAGACTCTGAGGCGGCAAAACGGAAAGGCAAGGAGCCCATGACAGCTCCATCCAAGAAAAGAAGAGCACTCATCTAGGAGGATGAAGAAAATGAGGATGATGTTACCATTTCCACTCTTGCTTTAAGAAACCTTCAGTGTTTTGTTCCTGAGTCAAAGGAGAAAGAGGATCAAGACAGAGAAGAGACATAGTAGAGAAGTGAAGAGAGGGAAGCATTGAGAAAAGCAATAGAGGAAGAAAGAACAACAGAAGAAGAGGAAAGAGCAGAACAAGGTCAACATGTCACTGAAGACGAGATAGAGCATAAAGAGTACTTCCCTCCACCGGAAGGCACTGAAACAGGGGGAGCTACAGAGAAAAGAGGTACTTCTTCACTTGTTTTTACTAGTGATGATGTTAATCGTTCTCCCGCCGATCCAGAAGATGTATATGCATCTCAATTTCCTGAAGAAGGTCATGAGGTTTCATCTCCAAATCCGGGTGCTCAAATTGAAATGCCATCATCTGCTAATAATCCACAAACTGATCATGTTGAAGTAAGCACTCAAACTAACAACTCAACAGACTTTCGAGATTGCTTAATGTTCTTTGGAGATGCAAGGCCAGATTTATGCTCTAGGATGTGAAGTTCAGAATATGTGGAATGCCAGTCAAGCCTCTTTAGTTTCATTCTCAATCAAGTTCAGGCCCTTAATCTTCAAGTTCAAGCAACTGCCAAGGGTCAGGAAGTAGAACAACTGAAGGAGGATTTGAAAAAGCTGGAGGAGACTGTCAAGTCGATGGGAGATTTCTAGCTTGTTCGCGTTCCAAAACAATCTTAATTTTATCCCAATTTCTATTTCGTCTCTACCTTTTTAATGCTGACAAAAAGGGGGAGAAGTTAGTGCAGATTTGCAAATTTGACTTAGATTTGACTTTACTTTTGTTTGGTTGTGATTGTCTTGGACTATGTTTTGATGGTTTAGATTGTGGTGTTTTTGATCGGTTAATGCTTGCGATATCTTAAGCATTGTTGATATTCTCATGGCAAAGATAGTTGTTTTTACAGGACTAACTAACTTCCTATGGATGCAGATTCGATACTATCTTTATTCTAATCCATTTATCTTTTATGAGATATCTTTGATTGCTTGAGTATTGTCTTGCAGGTCAAAAGAATTCAAATCTGCAGTAAAGTTTTGTCACCATAAAAAAGGGGGAGATTGTTGGAGAAAACTTCCTTATTTGTTTTGAAGCTGATAAAACGTTTCCATTAGTCCAGTCTAAAGACTTGCAGACTTTTTCGTCAAAGTTTGAAGACCGCCAAACTGCCAGACTCAAGATTTAAAGTCTGCCCTCATTGACAGTTTCTAGATTGTTGAAGAAGACTTATTCATAATCGAGTATTTCTTTAAGAATTTGATTCGAGCGGCTAAAGAAGATCTCACAGCTGGAGATAGCATCTCAAGATCCATTATTCATTTTGAAATTAATTTGGGTAACTTGGATCCATTGATTGGCGAAATATACTTGGAATGTTCTATTTATGAAAACCTAGATTCTAATTATATGGGCGAGTAGGATTAGTGGGCTATCATCACATTCCTTAAATAACTCTAGATCTTCCTAATTGATTCTGTCCAATTAGTAGATTGGAAGAACTCCTTTGGAATGTGCCGACGGTTATGAAGGCATGGAAGGATATATAAGGAGGATGCTCTAGTTATTCGAGTGTGTGCGCGATAGATAAATTCCAAAGTCTGAAACTCCTTGTTCTTTACTGATTTAATTGTTGAGCGTAAATTTGTACTCAAAAGAGAGTTTAGATTCTTGTGAGACCTTGAGGAAGTGTAGCAAAGTCTCTACACTGTGGAATCAAGGACGTGATACTGTAATGACTCTTTTGATTCATAGTGAAATCCAGCCGGTGGGCTGTCAATGCGGTGGAGTGGACGTAGGCTTGGATTAAGCCGAACCACTATAAACATTGTGTTCTTATTCTTTTCCCTAAACTCTTTTACTTTGTTCATAACTCTATTTGATTGTTAGAGTCTAATTTCCTCTTCAAAGTTTGTTGTTAAGCAGACTTAGGTTAAAAGTAACGTTTTATACTACATTCTGCAAAAAGTTGTTTGTACACCTATTCACCCCCCTCTAGGTGCACGTACTAGCTATCTTAGAGATGAGACCTGAACTTGTATAAATAGGGGACCCTCCCCCTCATTATATTTAGCTTGTTCACAAGCAATACACTCGTCCCTTTGTTCATACGACCCCTTGTGTTCAAGTGTGTGTGCGTGAGGCTAACTTGGGATAAAAAATCCTAAGGCTGCATGGTGTGGGATCGTTCGGAATCGACTGACCCATGACACAAGGCTCTTACTTGAGCTTCTCATAAAAGCTATTTTAACTTGTCCTAATATTACTCAAAAGTGATACCAAAAAAAAAAAAATTACGTCCATATCAAACACTTGTGGAGATGCACGCATCCATGCACGACTTTGCTATTATTATTATTTATTTTTTTGGCTTTTAAAAAGTCAAATAATTCTTTTACCACTTCGGACCGTGTGTAGTTAAAATAAAACTATTCCGAAAATATCCCAATAAACCTTTTTTTATAAATGATGTGGTCTACATAATCAATTATAACTAAAAAAAAAAAGATTTTTCTCACATCACTTTAGCATGTTATCCTTTTTCGTAAATCGGTACCAAATTTAGCACAATTTATTTATCTGGCAAGTAAAAATGAACCCAAGTCCTTGTCTCCTGGATTTCCCAATTAAACTGTACGTCTAAGTGGAGCACTAAGCACGTAGTTCGGTGATTATTTTTGTACCTAGTCATCGTTAAAAAAGACTGAAATTTTCCAATTGCAATGAGTCATGAGTATGTTCTAGATTTTGGTCGAATTTGAACCCCAGTGAGGGGGTTTTGTTACTTTGACGGTAGATACTAATCTTTTCTTTTGACATAACATGGCCTCTTTTATCTCCGTTTTTATGTTGGAAATATGGACACCAACCCAGAAAAAACGCAGCACATCAAATAAAAGTTCAGGCTTAAAGCAAATAATAATCGTCCCTAGACCGAGCGCGTAGGGATATACACCATCCCACTGGGATACTCGGACAATCTGCAAATGTCCCAAAGATGAGATGTGTGTTTGGGACAGTAGGAACATGTGAATTCACTTTTATCATTCTTGTGGAGTCTATCGACCAATGTATCTTCGCAATCACAATATCTTGAACAAAAGGTCAAACCCTTTCTCTCACAAGGTATTCCTCGACAATTGATCCTTCCACATGACATTTGCTGCAAGCGTGTGTAAAGGATATGAAGAGACCACTACATTGATTGAAAGATTGCCTTCAATAGGATACATGTATTTGATTGCACCCGTGTACCAAGCTTGCTCCATCTATCACGTGCACCATAAATATAGCAAAGAATCCGGGAGAAAAATCCAAGTTTAATCTCATTTTGGAAAAGATGATGCAGATCTAATAATTGCTTGTCTCATATGAGAAATCCTTTTTCTCTGGTTTCGTGTAGGGAAGAAAGACATCAATTTTAACTTTTTGAAGTTCACCATCGTTAGAGTTTAACATGGAACTTTCGAAGCTCACGTGTTGAATGACGTCACGCGTGGAATGGAGATAAAAGAGGCCACATGAGTACGAAGCAAAGAAATGTATTTGCCGTCGGTGAGAATATATTAGGTGCATTTAATATACAACATAGGGTGATATAATAAATCATACATATGACAAATCCGAGTCCACCTGTCAATTGAACCATCAAAATTTCTCTCTCTCCGTTAACGCTTACGGAAACTCTCCTTACTTACCTTTACTCTCTCCTCCCCTCCGTTTCTGCGCGTGACTCTCTCTCTCTCTCTCTCCTCCCCTCCGTTTTTGTGTGACTCTCTCTCCCCCTCGTCTCTCTCTACTTCTCTTTTCTTTCCACTTGCGTCTGCCATGGCTCGAGCTCGAGTCGGCTCATGGCCGCTTCAGGTTGAGGAGGGATGGCATGCCTCCAGACGCAACAATGAGGGGTGATTCGTAGGGAGGTCGAGTGGTTGAGTTGTGTGGAGACTGCGTCAAGCTTCGTTTGCGGTGAGATGGCTTGAGGCCAAGCTTGAAACTCGAGTGACTAAGGCTACTCCAAGCTCTGGGTTTGAGGTTGAGCTTCATGGCCAAAGTGGCTGGTCACAAGCATCGTCCATGTTGGATGGGAAAAAACAATATCCAGGGATCAATAGCATATCCAAACGACACCGAGGACGGCCATGGATGAGCGTTGGTGTGCTCATGAACAGGGTGTCCATGGCTGGTCGGTGACGCTGCAATCCACATCCCAAGCGTCGTCCATGGCCTCAAGGCAAAAATATAAAGAGGAAAATGGAGAGAGAAAGAGCTTCATTGAGCGTGGGACAAAGCTTAACGGTGAGGAAAAGGGTCATTTAAAAATTTTAAAAAATCTAGCATGTGGGCCCAAGTCGACACATATCAATTTCTGAGTGGTTTATTGTACCATCCTATATGGCATATTAAATGTACTCAATATTTTTTGGACGGAACCGTGCAGATTGGGACAATTTTCTTGCCCGGTAGGGACATCTAATAATCATCCCTGAGTAATTAGGGACGATTTGTGAAATGGCCTGAGCATGTTGGGATTTATGCTGTCTTAGTGGAATACTGGTATGCTACTCTACAAACATCCCAATGATGGTACATGTGTATGGGACGTTAGAAAACATGTAAATTCATGGTGCCATTACTATAGGATTAATCGACTAACGTATCTTCAAGATTAATATATTTAGAACAAAAGGTCAAACACTCACAATGTATCCCTAGAAAATCGATCCTCTGCATAACATTTATTGTGAACATCTGACTTTAACCCCATTAACAATCCATTACATATAGCTCAGACTTGTATGCATACGAAAAGGACAAGAAGAGACAAAATTGAGGGAAGGATTACCTTCCAATAGGATACATGTATCTAGATTGTGTTTATCCAGTTATAATTAAGAATCTGGGAGAAAAGATCTTTTCCATATGACTAAGAAGTAATGCAACACAATCTTGGAATTAATCGAGCCACCAGGTCTTGAAACATGGATCTCCAGAGAATGCCGATAACTCACAAACCACTTTCAACACCTGTTTTGGCATGAGTTCTCTGAAATTAAAGGGAGAAGATCTTTCATTACGGTGGGACCATCACGACCCTTATACCTTTGCCTTGCCATATGTTTTCGACAAGTTCTCGACTTGTCTACGATCCTCAACCCCATTAAATTGGAGTTGGAGCAGATCTCTCAATTAAGATATTCTATAATTATGTATATTAATATGTGGTTTTAATTTTTTTTATTGGTTTTGATTTGTAAATTAGATAGTTATTATGTAAAACATGTACTCTTCATTTCATGTTGTATAGAATATTACATTTTTTTGTTATTATAATTCTCAATGGATGAAGAAATATCAATTCATCCAGAAGGAGGGCCAAGTCAGTTTACTTGTCTAGCCGCCCAAAACGTCATTAGCAGACTACACCATGATGTTGCTTCCTTAAAGATGACCTGATGTTTCACCTTTTAGTTACTATTAGCACGGTGATTTTTGAACTCGACGAGGACTGCCCAGTCAACCAACCATGCAACGAGGAGACAATTGCTACGACGAGAAACACGCATGCATGCATTGACTATGGGAGTCTCCCGAGACAATGATTTGTTCCTGCCAACACTGAGAAGCTAACCTCCATGATTTGGCATTTTGCTTTGGCACGGGAAAATTATCCAAAAAATTCTAAATTTATTACATTTATTACACTTTTGTCAATTTAGTCATAGATCTTTTAATTTTGCAAATTGAATTCTAAACATTTTCACTTCTTACCAATTCAGCTATAACTCATTTTTTGCCAATTAAACCATCCGGTCAATTTTGGCTGGAAATTACTAACATGAACAACCGATCTTTGTTGTGGTACTTTTTTTAATAATATTTTGAATATTTTATGGCTTTTTTTTTTTGTAACGTTGCTTGTGGCTGGCAAGAGTTGGCCAGCAACCCTTGCCGGTCCTGGATCCAAAAACCCAAAAAAACAAAAAAACAAAAAAAAAAAAAAAGGAGAGAAAAAAATCATCTAGAATGGAGTAGTAAAGCTTTTGTCCAACTCTTCATGTGAGAGCGAGAATGAGAGTGAGTGAGAGATAGAGAGTGATGTCTGAAAGTGAGAGATAGAGAAAGAGTTGTCTTCCTCGAATGTAGGGATATTCCATTTAGAAAGAAGTAGTAAAGTTTTTGTCCAACTCTTCTTACCTAATTTTTTTCTTCTAGTGATAATAGTCTTTTCGTTGCTCTAAGTTTGCTATGACCACGTCTCAAATTTAGATTATTATACAATTTATTGAAGGCAGAGTCCAAATTCCACAATTCTTAGAAGCTTCAGCAACTTGTGAAGTTGTCCAAAAAATAATTAGATTCACTTTTTTTGGGACAAATCTTTTTTCCCCTCTTTCTTTTCACTTTAATTGTAACAAATAATTGTTCTTTTAAAAATAGTCAAGGGCTACAGCCACCAAGAACCGGTAATGTGGAGGCCAATGAAATACCCTGCAAGTCCTACAAATTAGTTAAGTCCAATTCTCTGCTCTTGACTTGATATAGTTTGCGTGCCATTGGTGGTATCATATATGTTAGAACATAAATAATGGAAAAAGTTATCCTATTAAAGTTGTTACAATATATATATATATATATATATATATATATATATATATATATCATATATCATATATCATATATGTCGAGTTTGGGATCTAATATCAATGGACAGAATAATAATATCTTTAGACTTTTCAGGACAATAATTGAATTGTACAGCTATGGAAACTAAAATATTTGGCATCATGGTCTATCCCGTTCATTAATGGGTGCTTGTAAATTAGCATATCTGTTGGAGAAATTTTCGTGGAGTCTTTTGAAGCTGACAAAACGTTTCCATCAGTCTAGTCTGAAGACTTGCAGACTCTACTACTTAAAGTCTGAAGACCTCCTGACTGCCAGACTCAAGACTCAAAGTCTATCCTCATTGACATTTTCTAGTTTGTTGAAGAAGGTCTATCCAGGACTGGATGTTTCGTTAAGGATTTGACCTTATCGACTGACGAAGATCTCTTGGTTGGATATGATATAACAGAATCCTTTATTCGAACCAAGATTGATTAAGGATCTAATGATTGGCGAAGTATACTTGGAAGGTTCTACTTATGGAAACCGAGATCCTGATTGTATGGGCGAACAAGATTGATGGGCTATCGTCATATTCCTTAAATAACTCGAATGATCTTCCTAATTGATTCCGTCTAACGGGTAGATTTGAGGAATTCCTTTGGTAAGTGCCAACGGGTATGATGGCATA
Source organism: Eucalyptus cladocalyx (assembly GCA_017140615.1). NCBI lineage: Eukaryota > Viridiplantae > Streptophyta > Magnoliopsida > Myrtales > Myrtaceae > Eucalyptus > Eucalyptus cladocalyx. The sequence goes on from CM029526.1 coordinate 18,990,595, forward strand.
AAGGAGTATAAAAGGAAGACGTTCCAGTTGTTCGAGTGTGTGTGCGATAGAAGAATTCTAAAGTCTGAAACTCTTTGTTCTTAGTCAATTCATTTGCTGAGCGAAATCTTGTACGTAAAAGATAGTTTATATTCTAGAGAAACCTTGAGGAAGTGTGGTAAAGTATCTACACTGTGAAATCAAGGGAGAGCTTTGTTGTAACAACTCTTTTGTTCATAGTGAAATCCAACCGGTGGGCTGTCAGTGCGGAAGAGTGGACGTAGGCTTGTAATAAGCCGAACCAATATAAACCTTGTGTTCATTTTCTCTTCCCTACTCTCTTTTACTTTGATCATAATTACTTGTGATAACAAAAAGGCGAGCTTCATTTTTATTGTCTAATATTGCTCACATATCACGAGAAATTATTTTTGCACCTATTCACCCCCCTCTAGGTGCTTATACTAGCTATCTCAATTGGTATCAAAGCTTGTATACTCACTTTGTTTGAAGTGTTTTGCTTCAGAGTTAAAGATCCATGGCTAGTATGTTGGCTCCAGGGCTGGTAGAAGGGCAAAATAATACCAGACCGCCTTACTTTGACGGAAAGGAATACAATATATAGAAAAATCAGATGAAGGCCTCTTCCTTGGATATTCAACCTCAAGCAAAGCCTACAGAGTCTACAACAAGAAGACTCAATCTGTGGAGGAATCAATGAATATCAGATTTCAAGATTCTATGCAAAATGAATCTATTCAGACTCATCTTGAAGAATTTGAATCTGCTCCAGATTCTATAATATCTAAATCTCAAGAAACAGCTCAGACTTCAAAAGTCTAGCAATAAATGATTGTTGAAGGTTCAAATGAAGGAAGTGATCATCAACCTGACAAATCAACTAGCAACTAAAAGCATAAGTCCAGTCATCCTAAAAATCTTATTATTGGCGACATTAATGAAGGAATTCGCACAAGATCCAAAATGCGCAAAGAGTCTAGTGATGTGGCTCTTGTCTCTGAAATGGAACCCAAAAGCATAGAAGAAGCTTTATCTGATGAAAGCTGGATTAAAGCTATGCAAGAAGAGCTCAGGCAATTTAGTATTAATGATGTCTGGGAATTGACTCCTAAACCGAAAGGTAAGTCTGTTATTGGAGCTAAATGGGTTTTCAGGAACAAAATGGATGAGAAAGGAAAGGTAGTAAGAAACAAAGCAAGACTCGTGGCCAAGGGATATACGCAAGAAGAAGGGATAGACTATGACGAGACATACGCACCAATAGCGAGGTTAGAAGCAATTCGATTATTACTTGCTTTTGCTTGTTATAAGAATTTCAGGTTATTCCAAATGGATGTCAAAAGCGCTTTCCTGAATGGATCTATCCATGAGGAAGTCTATGTGGAACAACCGCCTGAGTTCGAAGACCCAAGGAAATCAAACTCAATATTCAAACTGAAAAAGGCCTTATATGGTTTAAAGCAAGCACTTCGAGCTTGATACGACAGGCTAAGTAAGTTTTTAATTCAAAACGGCTTTGTTAAAGGTAAAGTAGACACTACTCTATTTATAAAAAGAGAAAGCAAAAATTTTCTGCTTGTTCAAATATATGTAGATGATATTATTTTCGGATCCTCTAATGAAAGTCTGTGCAAGAAATTCTCTAAGTCTATGTAGGATGAATTTGAAATGAGCATAATGAGTGAACTAACCTTCTTTGTCAGGCTTCAAGTGAAACAATTGAAGGAATGGACTTTTGTTAATCAAGAAAAATATGCTAATGATCTTGTCAAAAAGTTTGGACTGGAAAATTGCAAAAAGACTAACATACCAATGTCAAGTTCCTTGAAGATAGACAAAGATGAAGAAGGAAATAAAGTTGACCATAAGCTATACAGGAGTATCATTGGTTCACTTCTTTATCTTACTACTTCTAGACCTGACATGTTGTTTAGTGTTTGCATTTGTGCCAGATTTCAAGCAGACCCTAAAGAATCTCATCTAAGTGCCGCAAAGCGTATTATCAAATACATTGCATCTACTTCAAACTTTGGTCTTTGGTATCATAAAAAGGGAGACTTTACTCTTCTTGGATATTCAGACACAGACCTAGCCGGATGCAGAGTTGATAGAAAGAGCACCTCGGATAATTGGCCAACTACTTGGAAGGGACGAGTGTCTTGGTTTTCAAGGAAGTAAAATACAGTAGCTCTTTCTACATAAGAAGAAGAGTATGTAGCTCTTGGAAGTTATTGTTCACAAATTCTGTGGATAAAACAATAACTAAGAGACTTTGGAATTGAAGATTCATGCACGGAGATTAAATGTAACAACACCAGCACAATCAATCTTACCAAGAATCCAATTCTTCACTCAAAAGCAAAACATATAGAGATTCAACATCATTTCATTAGATATCATGTTCAAAATGGAGATGTTTCAATTCAGTTTCTCGACTCAAAAAATCAACTGGTGGATATATTTACAAAGCCTTTAGAGAAAAATCAATTTGAAGTTATTCGTTCCAAACTTAACATCTTGAAGTCTGAAGAAGTAAAAGTCTAGAGACTCTCAAACTCAGACAATCGAGATTTTTACTGTAAGTTATTTTATTCTCTCTCTCGATTAAATCTCGAAAAGGTACGATTATCTATCCATAATTGATTTTTTCTATTTCCGTGATTATCGCAATCTTTCTTTTTCGAAAATGAAGTTAATTTTAAATGGCAGTTATCTAATTTTTGAAAAAGGTAATTATTCTTAAAAAATGCATCTTTTTACTTTCTTCTATGACGCTTCGTATGCCTCTCTTCGACTGTCCTATATACAAACTGTTCCTCTTCGTTTTACTCCAAAAACCCTAAAAAGCATCGATCTTCCACTTCTGTCTTCTTTTCTTGTTTAATCTTCAAAAAGTTGTAATCTTTCTTGGGAAAAACAAGTTTGGAATCTTTCGAAGACTGTGAAAGATGTCGTCTTAAAGGAATTCTTCAAGGATCGCAAGCAGGGGACCGCAGCAAATACGTGAGGGGCCTACTCACTTTGATCTCACCGAGAAAGAAGAGTCTCCTAGTCAGCAGCAGAGCCCACAACATTCTCAGCAATGTCCATCTTCTCCATCTAGTCCACAGGATGTTGCTCATCGAGAAGAGGAAGAAATCATCGAAGGCACAGATCTTGTAAGAATTCAAAAGCCTTCTTTTATTTATAAGCTTTACCGTGCTTTAAAGAGGAGCGGTACTCCATTGAACTACATCGATGAGTTTCTTAAGGACAAAGGGTATGGTAATGAGTACATCTTCTTACGAAATATGGAATGTTTAGGAATTGCCCCTACGGGGTTGGCAGAAGAAACCCTTGCAAATATCCCAAGTGATCCACATGTTGGAGGGCTGAATCAGCCAGATGGGAATGATAATGACAAGTTGTATAATCAATTTCAACCGAGAATGGGTGTTGCAATAAGAATTCAGAGCAAAAGAACAAACTTGTTTCATTCGGAGGAACACAAGCATCTTTACACTAAGTTGTTGAAGCGTGGGGTGATAAATCCTAGAAGTGTAGATTTTGATTTCCTTGACTCTATAAACGTCAGTCAATTTGAGGGAAAAATTCAGTCTTCTTCAACTTGAACAATTCTGTTCTGAACCTACAGAAGCCTATGCTGAACTCATTGCATACTTCTATTCGAATCTCAGTTTCCTAGATGCGAATAGATTCTCTTTTAGTGTCCGATATTAGAATTATGTGGTGGATGTAGATATGTTGGCTGATGTGATCGGGGTTGAAAGAGGGAGATATCAACCTATCAATGTGTCTATTGCTCTTGCCACATTGGAACTTGTTAAGGATAGAAGGACAAAGGAAAGGATTTCCTACTCAAGGATGCGTGCGTTCAACATTCTGCTTCACAAGATTGTGATTAATTGCCTCAAACCAAAATCTACTTCAAAGACTGATGTTTCAAACTAAGAGGCAAAGCTGATGTACGCCATCAATGCTGGGAAAAAGTTTTCTCTTCCTCACACTATTATGTTCCACATGTATAAAGCAGTGGTGAAAGACAAGGGTCAACTTCCTTATCCAGCTTTTGTGACCAAGTTATTCAGACATTTGAATATTTAGCCTCCTCGAAATCTCTGTGTTAGATCTTGTGATCAAATGGTGGTGGGACTGAAAATGGTGTCCAAAATGCGTCTGAAGGAACTTAACAAGGCGTTGGAGAAATTCAAGGAGAAAACCCCTATCAAGACTCATCAAATCTCTTCAGCAGCAAAAAGAAAAGGGAATGAGCCCATGGTTGCTCCATCCAAGAAAAGAAGAGCTCTCATCGTTGAGGATGAAGATAATGAGGAAGACATCACCATTTCTACTATGGCATTGAAGAACCTGAGTCGTTTTGTTCCAGAATCAATGGAACATCAAGAGAAAGACTCAAAACAGAGGACTGGAGAACGAGAAAATTTGGAAGCAGAGGAGAAAGAAACAAAGGAGAAAGAAGCAGAAGAAAGAGATGCTGAGGAGGAAAGAATTGAAGAAGAAGAAGAAGAAGAAGAAGAAGAAGAAGAAGAAGAGGAGAAAGGAGATCAAGAGGAAGGAGAGCATGAGGAACACTCTTCTTCACCTGAAGGCATGGAAACAGGGGGAGATCGTGAGAAAAGAGGAATGTCCTCATATCCTGCCACCAGTGAAGGAGTAAGTCGATCTCCAGCAGATCTAGAGGACATCTATGCCTCTCAATTTTCTGAGGAATGACATGGTGTTTCATCGCCCAATCTGCGTAACTATGCTGATTTGCCATCGTCTGCCTTTACTCCATCTGATTGTGCAGAAGCCAGTACGCAGACTGATAATTCAGCAGATTTTCGCAGAATTCTCGATGTTCTCTTAGAGTTGCGGGGTCCGATATATGCTATAGGATACAAAGTGCAGAATTTGCAGACTGTAAGCCAAGCTTTTTCAGTTTCTTTGAATGATCAAATCCAAGCCCTTGCTCTTCATATTCAAGCAAATGCTAAAGGTGAAGATGTAGCTCAACTGAAGGAAGAATTGAGAAAGCTGGAAGGCATTGTCCAATCAATGAGAGATTTACAGCTTGTTTGTGTTCCCAAGCAATCTTGATTCCATTCTCTTTCCATTTTAACCTTTTTAATGCTGACAAAAAGGGGGAGAGATGGGATGCAGATTTGAACTTTGAACTTTGAACTTTTTGAACTAGAACTCTTAATTTGTTTTGATGTTTGTTTTGACTTGACTTTTGTGTTTGGCTGTGGACTGGATTTGGCATTGGCTGTTTATCTTAAGTACTATTGATATCTTATGGCTTTTACTCATCTACAAGACTAACCTATTTTTTGTGGCTACAGATTCTAGTGTTATTTTTAAGCCATTTATCTTTATAAGATATTCATATTTGCTTGAGTAATGTTTTGCAGGTCAAAGTTATCTAAATATGCAGGAAAGTTTTGTCACCATCAAAAAGGGGGAGATTGTTGGAGAAATCTTCGTGGAGTGTTTTGAAGTTAACAAAACGTTTCCATCAGTCTAATCTAAAGACTTGCAAACTCTACTACTTAAAGTCTGAAGACCTCCTGACTGCCAGACTCAAGACTCAAAGTCTATCCTCATTAACAGTTTCTAGTTTGTTGAAGAAGGTCTATCCAGGACTGGATGTTTCGTTAAGGATTTGACCTTATCGACTGACGAAGATCTCTTTGCTGGATATGACATAACGGAATCATTTATTCAAATCAAGATTGATTAAGGATCCGATGATTGGCGAAGTATACTTGGAAGGTTCTACTTATGGAAACCGAGATCCTGATTGTATGGGCGAACAAGATTGATGGGTTATCGTCATGTTCCTTAAATAGCTCGAATGATCTTCCTAATTGATTCCGTCCAATGGGTAGATTGGAGGAATTCCTTTGGTAAGTGCCAACGGGTATGATGGCATAAAGGAGTATAAAAGGAAGACGTTCCAGTTGTTCGAGTGTGTGTGCGATAGAAGAATTTCAAAGTCTAAAGCTCTTTGTTCTTAGTCAATTCATTTACTGAGCGAAATCTTGTACGCAAAAGAGAATTTATATTCTAGAGAAACCTTGAGGAAGTGTGGTAAAATATCTACACTGTGGAATCAAGGGAGAGTTTTGCTGTAACAACTCTTTTGTTCATAGTGAAATCCAGCCGGTGGGCTGTCAGTGCGGAAGAGTGGGCTACTTGTAATAACAAAAAGGCGAACCACTATACTAGCTATCTCAATATCTATATCTCTATCAATGTTGAGAGGTGTTTCACCCATTCAACATGGAATTATTCGATATAGATTAATCCAAGTCAACTCTACAACACTCTTTTTTAGATAAAATTACCAAAAGCAAGTTCTAAACCGATTGTATTTGTATCAATTAAGTCATAAATTTTTCAATTATACCAATTCAGTCCTAAACTTTTTGATAATTGCTCACATAATCCATCCATCCCTCGCCTCTAGTCGGCCATGGTTACTAGCAAAGGAAGAAGGAAAAAGAAAATGAAAGAAAAAAAATTAAAAATTCAAAAATATGGATTTTTTCAAATTGCAAAAATTATCTACGTGAGTGTCAACTATGCCATGTAGGGTGGCCAGTGGGCACGACTGGTATCCATATCATTAGCCAGTGAACTTAATCAGCAAAATTTGAAAATATTTAGGACTCAATTGATATTGTTGAAAAGTTTATGATTGAATTGGCACCGATGCAATAGATTTATGATTTATTTAAAAATAAATTTCTCATCTTTCTTGAGCTGCTCATAGACTTGTCCACATACTTCAACAATTAATTACTACCAGAAAAATTAATATATATGCACACACACATGACTGTCTTTGTTTTTGGCTTCTAGAGAAGTCCAATAATTTTTAAACTCAAATATTTGAAAAATTATAAAAAGATTATATGAGAACTATTGTGGCAAATCAAAGGTTTCAAGTGCTTAATTTTTTTTTAAAAAAAATTCCAAATTATGTGCGTAAATATTTACAGAAACTTTTAACTATTTAAATAGTCATCGTCAAAAGAGGCTGAAATTTTCCAATTATAGGACGAGTCATGGAATCGTAGCGAGGAGGGGTTTTGTACTTTGACTTTGCTTTGGCCTAACATGGCCTCTTTTATCTTCGTTCCATGTTATAGACGTGGACACCAACAGCTGAGAAATCAAGGCACGTAAAACGAAAGTTTAGACTTAAACCAAATAATAATGGTTCCACGGACCATGTCATGCACAAGACCTAAGCAAAACACAATCTTCTATGTATGTCTAATCAGATTAATGTCGAGTTGTTGAGGGTTGTTTTAATATAGTCAATCAGTGCCGTTATATTCAAAGTTTCCGAGCTTTGAAAATTCCAGGTTAACTTTAAGTAATGGATTCTAAGCACGGAATCTGTCACTTACCTTGAAGTCTTCCTTGACTACAAGAAACCATGTAGATTGGAACAACTTTCCATTGTATGTTTCAATAGTCTTGAAATTTCGAAAGCTATTATTTTTTTTTAATGATTTTCGACCATCATCAATTTGTAACCATTTTTATCTGTCATTACTTTATTATGGTTTTATACTTCTAACGGGGTTGGAGTAAATCTTTCAATTAGACAAATAAGAAAATAGTCAAATCTCAATCACCTCTCCTTTCGAGCTTCTAATTAAAGACGAGATTTCTGGAGCCCTAATTAGTCAACTGGACTATGAGAGATATATTTAAAATATTCTATGATTTTATATATTATTATATGGTTATGTATATTTCCTTTGATTGGTCCTGATTTGTTACTTTAGATAGTTATTATATAAAGCCTATAAATAAGCTCTTGTATTCTTTATTTGATGTTATACAGAATATTACATATTTTAGTCATTATGATTCTCAACTTGGATGAAAAAAAAATCAACTCCTCAAAAGGAGAACCTAGTCAGTTTACTTGCCTAGCCACCCGAAACGTTATTAGTAGACTACACTATGACATAGCTTCCCTAAAGGTGATTCGATTTTTGACCTTTTAATTACTGTTTTTTTGTTGTTGTTGAAAACCTTTTAATTGCACCCTTTTATTACTGTTGGCATAGTGATTTTTGAACTTGACAAGGACTGCCCAGTCAACCATGCAACGAGGGGACAATTTCTACGACGAGAAACATGCACGCATTGTGACATCCTGATTTTCCAATTCTGGTTTAAATTAAATAAGTCGGGAATTTCATCTTCGCGTCTATAGCTCTCTTCTCTGAGTTGGCCACTCACGAGATAACTAGTCTATCAGGTGAAGCTGTTAAGGAATCTAAACTCAATAGACTTGAGAATTCGACCAAGAACCGACTACTCGACCGTGCTAATCTGCAAGGGTCATTACGACACAGATCGATTAGAGACCGAAGATAGGTCGATTCGACAGAACCATGTAATTCAGTGTGGGTGATTCCACCTAATTGCACAATTCTTGTTAATTGGCATTAGACCGATTTCTCTATCGTTTTTGTACCATGTGTCCGTATTTGAAACCTTGAAATTTCTACGACAACCGAGAGTTACCAATGTGTCGAAGATACACTTTGTGGCTTGAAAATAATCAACCACAGGTCAATCGCACAGAAAATTCTTAAAAGCTACTTGGTAGGTTAGGACCCGCTAAAGTCGCTTTTGATTGAATTTAACTGCGAAATTGAACCCGATTACAGAAATTAGAAGTTCTGTCAAGTCACAATTCATTTTAAGAACATTGACTCATCCTCAGAAGATTTCTCTACAAACCGAGAATTTTGGCGGAAAAGCAAAGTAAGGCCGTTTTTGTTCGAGATTGTCAGAGGGCCGTTTTTAATCGAATCTTCGGGATGCAAGATGGATCATTTGATGGGGAAATTTCACGAGAAGGCCAAGGACACATGGGTTAATTTAATTGAGCTTCAATTAGATGGAATTAATTGAGAATTGATTGAATTAAGTGTACAAATGTTCAAAATTCGAAATCCCCTTGGCACACAACATTTTGGACACTTTGGCAAGCTTGTGGAGGAAGCTTGAGGAGAGAGAGTAGCTGAGGTCATGTGATATCATGGTGGGGGCAAAGCAAATGAGAAGATGGCAAGTGTTGAGCTCTAGAGAGCCCAAGGAGACCCCCCACTCTTCAGCAGCTTCTTCTCCCTTAATCTAAAGCTTTCTCCATTATTGTTGAAGGAGAGAAGCTCAGCAAAAACCAGAGGAACCGAGCAGCATCAGCCCTCCACCATCGCATGCCCATCGGACCCCATTTCCTCCTCTGTTTTCCCCTCGTTCCAGTTTCTGCTCCAGCTAACCTTTCACCAAAAATTCGAGTTAAAAGTTGTTTTCCCGTGAGAATCAGCCAACACTCCACCCACCACTGTGACGAGCACACCCAACTCGTACTGGAGCACCCCGCCGCTCGCCGGAACGATTCTCCAGCCATCCCGTATGGCGGCGCGAAGAAACCGGTCGTCGGATCGCCTGTTTCGCGTTTTCTTGCTGTTTCGCCCCTTTCCGACCCTTTCTTTGCCCATCCCAACCTCCAATAAGATTCCCTTGACCTTTAGGAGCCACCGGTTGCCAACCACCCACTCGCCAGAGCTCCGATCAGCCTGTTTTCACCGTTGAAGTTACTCGTTTCTTCTCTGTAGTTCAGCCCAAATTAGAAGCAAAAGACAGCAAGGTTTTGGAGACTTTGTGGCCCATTTTCAAGCCCTTCCCGGTCTCCGTTGGTTTCACCGCTTTGGGGTTTATTGACCGCCTTGGCGTCATGGTCGCCGTGAACTCACCGGCGCGTAAAACCGGTGAGTTTATCCTCTAATCCCTGCTAAGTTAATTATGTATAAGGGGTGTTTAGATTAGTCTAATTAGGTTTAGGTGGTTAGATTAGTTTATTTTAATGTAAATTAGATTATTTTTATGATTAGTTTAATGTGTGTTTAATTATGACTAATTGTATGATTAAATTAGTGTAATCTTGTTTAAGCCCTAATTAATTATTTTTAATTAATTAATTCGAATTTATAAATATTATTTTATTAAATTATATTATTATAATTTAATATTTAATTATTTAATTTTCGGAATTAAATTTAATTATTTAATAATTTCGAAAATTTTTAGGGATGTTCGGTCGTTAGACTTTCACGCCGATTGTAGCAATGCGGTCGATTTGTGTTAATTGTAAGTTTAAATTGAGAAATTGAGTGATTAATGATTATGGTTAATTATTCCAAAAGTGTGGAATTGAATGAAATTGGAGAAGTTTTGGTATTTAACTTGAAAATACCCGGTATTGGCTTATATCACCGTAATTAGTTGGTAGGACCAGCTTGTATCGATTGATTGAATGGATGTAGGATGTTTAGTGTCGATATTTGATTGGAATTTGATGGTGAAAGATTGTGAATGGATCTAGAAAATCGCCGAAGTACGGTTGTGCCCTGTTGGGCCGTGATTTACCACCAAATTTGGAATCAGTTGTGCTAAGTGGGGCCGTGATGCCACTACATAAAATATTGCCGAGTGGGGCCGTGATGCCACGACATATAACATTGTCGAGTGGGGCCGTGATGCCACTACATATAAACTTGCATGTAAGGTCGTGATTGAGAGTCGAGAATGAATAGTCAGAATGACTGTGTGATGATTTTGATGACATGTAATCGACTGAGTCGATTAATCGCTGAATCGATCTGAGTAATTGAATTGTTTGAATGATGTGGTTGTCAATATTTATTGATTAAACTGACGTGCATGAAGAAACTGAGGTGAGGTAAGTCCTTCATCCTATTTGTGTGGTTAGAACGCCCTGAGGCGTATTTTCTTTCGTCTCATCCCAGTTGTGGGATAATATTTTCAGGTTCTTAGATGGCAGTCGTGGAGGACTCGAAGCCATGGACATTTGTGGAGGTGGAGACCAAAGAATCGGCGATCGTGTCTGACTAGTTGATCTTAGGATAGTTCTCCTTTTGTTGAGCCTATCTATTTTGTAGACAATCCAGTGTTATATAAACCTATGTGTTTATAAGAAAGATTGATTGGTTATGATTGATTGTCTGCTTTTCTATCCCAAGTTAAATGTTGTCAGGGGATTTGTTTCGCTTCTGCGTGTACAATAAAAATGAATGGGTCGGCAACGTGTCCTAGGAAGTCACATAATTTTATCGACCGCAATGGGATGTGCGTGTGCTCGAGGTTCGGGGCCTGACACGCATGCATTGACTATGGGAGTCTCCGGAGACAATTATTCGTTCTTGCCGACACTGAGGACCTGACCTCCATGATGTGGCAATTTGCTTTTGTGTTCATAATCTAGAACGTGGAATTTATGCTAATGAGCTTCTTTGAATTTTTGATGTCCCTCTTTTCTTCTTGTGATAGAAAACTTTCCATGTGGATGTTTTATCGTGTTCAAAAGAAATGTCAATCTTTCACATCTACATCATGTTTCCATGGAAGTCTTTACACATTGCATTAGTCTTTATTACTTCTTGGGTTGTAATTGCTATCTTATTAGGTTCCGCCAGTATAGCTGTTCGGAATCCACAAACCATTCCGAATGACAGTCAAAATTTCTTCGAATATGTCCTTGAATTCATTCGAGACGTTAGCAAAACTCAGATTGGAGAAGAATATGGTCCATGGGTTCCTTTTATTGGAATTATGTTGCTATTTATTTTTGTTTCAAATTGGTCAGGGCCTATAATGGTGTTCAATTATCAAAAACCGAATTTCCAAAAAATTGGTTGACAGACAATATTTAGATAAAGATCCTATTTCCTTTCCGTTGAGAAACAAAGAGCAAAAAAACGATTTTTGTTTTTTAACAGTTTTTGGGGAATGAAACTGAAGTTCCTTTTGGTTCTCCCTGAAAACAACGTTCATTTTTGAACCCACTTTTAAAGAACTAAACAAAAAAGGATATAATTTCACTTGATTTCACTTCACGCTCCAATTTTTTGATAATTCAAAATCTTTTTTGGGCGAAACAGAGGATATCTCGATAAAATCATCACATAGTAAATCAACAAAGCCCAAAGTAATGTCTCTTTCTCCTTCAAGTTTACCTACTACGAGGTAGTCTGCTGATGAGGTAGTAATCCAACATTTGCAAGAAACAGTGACTAGACATGCAAGTTTCTCCAGATAATTTTTTTGCAGGTGGACATACAAGTTTCTCTTTCATCATTTCTCAAAGATGGGAAAGATCAAATTGGCTGACCATCATCCACACTAAAGACTAAAAATTGGCATCTGCTAAGTGAGATTCTTGAGTAGCAACATATAACAAGTCGAGCTCGTGAACAAAACACATCCAGAGGAAGAAGGTGCCACTTTGCACATCTCGCCATTCAAACAAATGAAAAGCTTCCGTAATAGATTCCCTCCCTTGCAGTGGCCACCATCCATGTCATTATTGTGTGAAAAGGAAAAAGTTGCAACATCGTCTCTCTTTGAATAAGAAAATGGAAAGAGACAGCACGAATACAAACACCAAACCACAAGCCATTGTCTTTAGGCTTTCCCCACTAATTAGTTCACAATACCCAATTACTGCACTGCATAACACTAGTTGTCTTGTTTATATTACCTATACCTTCAGTTCCAAATGCGAGCGAAAGAGAAACTTCGAAGCAACATTTAAGAATTCTGCTGCAAGGATTACCCAATGAAGCCCTAGTTCTTTCAAGAACTAATTTACTTAGAACACAACAAACCATTTCTTACTCTCTCTTGTGCCAGTAATCAGTATCCAGAAGTACTGACAAAGCAGTTCCAGTCCCTGGCCCTTCAATAGAGATACTCTTGGTGATATTCTCACCAACTGCCTGATGTTCGTCACCTCTAAAATGCTTCCTCATGGCCTCAATTTTCTCCTCAGTCATGATAGCGCCTGCAGAGTCCAGCACTGGAACAGCAACCTTGCCTTCAAGCATGCTAACCACAGATGACATCGGCGGCCTTAGTGCTGGATTCACATTAGTACACATCAGAGCTACCTTTATCAATGCCAGCACTTCCTCTTTGTCAAACTGAGAACCAAGCCTCGGATCAACTAGTTCTATCAAATTTCCTTTCCCCTTCAGAAAGTGTGCCTAGATACAGAAATGTAAAGTGAAGGTATTTCCCTTTCAAGCTTCAGGTATTGATCAGTTGCAAAATATGCTCTAGATACTGAAAAAGGAAGAAGTATATTATCTCCCTTGATATTTACGCGGCAAATGCAGTTGATAAGCACCTGCTAGATTTAGGGTATAAATGGATAATAAGAATCGAATGAGTCAATACAGATCCAACATGATTTTTTTTTTTTTTTTACTGATTTTAAATAAAAGATACTAGACTACAGCATCACTTACTAATGGTTAACCGGTGGCCAAGAAATCACCTACACCGCTTTAAAATCACCAGTTATTGTCGAGTTTTATCAGCACAAATTATTTGTCAGTGTCATTACCTGAAACAGCAGACTCGTCTTTCAATGTTCTTGATTATGCAACTCGGGCGACAATCAGATTTAACAAGGACTAATAATGATTGTTTGCTCTAATGATTGTTCACTCAAAGCAAAACAAAATCTAACTTAAGGAGTCAATTATATGAATGTGAAAAAAGTTATACCTCAATTGAAAGTATATGGATATTCTGATAAAGACATGGTCTTGAAAACTTTTTAATTTAACAGTAACTGCCAAAATTCAATAGTAGTCGAAGGACTTGTTTGGCGCTAATGAAACTACATGGAGTATGAATGTCAAGCATAAAAACATAAAGACTAAAACTGAACTTTCCAGATCCACCCTAAATTATGGGGTCAACTTCCCCAAATTTCAAGGAATACAATTTTCTTCATTCCAAAAAAAAGAAAAAAAAAAAAGAATGTACATGAAAATTCAGAGTAGACCAACATGATAAGAAGAATCGGATTAATTTGAAAGAACAAATTGCAATTAACAGCATGACAATTCGTTAAGCAAGTTTCAATAGCTGTTAACTGTAAAACTCCTTTGCAACCATTGAAAGTGCATGTGAGGATTTAAATACTGATATTATCATAATTGAAATGATAGAGTTGATTACCCAATCGAGTAGATTAAAGCATTCCTCAGTTCTTTGGGAGCTAGTGTTGCTCCGGCCATTAACAACTTCTAAGGCAACAATGCCAAAACTATAGATGTCGGCTTTGTCAGTGAGGTAACCATGCATTGCGTACTCCGGTGCCATATATCCACTGCACAACAAGAAAAGAGCTTTTGTTTGAAACAAGGTTGCCTTAAATAGCACATACTTAATGTTCCTAAAATTCAAAAGAAAGAGTCGTTCCTAAATGTGACGCCATGGTCTAAAGAGTAGAGGAAAAAAACAAATGCATCCTAATATATTCTAATATCATTTACCAAGAATATTTCAGGAAAAGAAAAACATCATTGTTCTTCTTTATAAACTTTTTTTTATTTATTTGAAATATAAGTATCATTTATAAGATGACCTACATGAGATTAAGGGCATTTCCCAGCATTACAAAGATATCTAAGAATGTGCTAAAATGGAGTGAGGCAATCTCCATATAGTACCCAATATTACATTTATTTGGGAAGGCCTAAAGTGTTTGTAATGTGAAGCTCGCCCTGTAACAAGTTTACGAATTTTAGCCACGATGATGAGGACACCATTTGACTTGTTTTGGAAATGTCTATAGTTACGTTTATAGTTCTTTTTGTTGAATGAACGTTAGAGTTAGTAGAATGAACTTACAATTTTATCTTTTTCCTAATTAATCACATTCCTTTCAAAAACAAGTTGACTTTTCACACGCATTAATGCAAACATATAAAACATGTGAACATGCTTATCTATGTTTTCCATGTGCATACAATAGATACATGGGCGAATTTGCTATAATACTAAGTTATATTCAAATTAACAATTACATAAGTCAATATCATAGTATCATTACTTAATGGTAGAGTATGACACAATTTACATTTTTTTCCTAATTAATGTGAAGAGTGGTGGGACAGTCATAAAGCTTTGTGGTTAAGCCGAATTTGTTGAGCACCATGCTTTGGGATGATGTGAATCCACCACAAAGCTCCATTCAACTCACTTTTCTTAAATCAGAATATATGTTTCTATTCCATGCTTTTATGTTGTCACTGGCTCCTACTTAGGTTAACAGGAACAAAAAGCAAGAAACTTACTAAGTTCCAGCAATCTTGGTGCTAATATGTGTTTTGTCCTCCTCATCAAGCTTTGCTAAACCAAAATCTGATATTTTAGGGTTGAGATCCTTATCCAGTAAAACATTAGTAGCCTTAATGTCTCTATGCACAATCTTCAGCCTTGACTCTTCATGAAGATATGCCAATCCCCTGGCAATACCCACACATATCTTGTGTCTTGTCCACCAATCCAACTTTAACTGAAATTCTTTAGGACCTTCAATTGTATCAGAAGACATCAAAGCTGCTTTACTCCCATGTCATTAACTGAAGTCAATGAAGCACAATGTGATATCAAATTACCAAATAAAGCGCGAGCAAGACTGTTATTTTCCATGTACTCGTAAACCAGCAAAAGTTGATTTCCTTCAATGCAGCATCCATAGAGTTTCACAAGATGTGGATGCTGAAGAGCAGAAATCATCCCAATCTCAGTCAGGAACTCATTATTTCCTTGTTGTGATTTGGATGAAAGCTGCTTCACTGCTATAGTGGTGCCATCTGACAGAAAACCCTGCAATTCAACTTTGGCATCAAATCTATGTTGTGAAAATTGAGTTACATTGAATGCTGCTTTCAACATATCTTCTCTTTTGGGAATTGAGGGAATTTGGTTAGCCAATTTTCCAGCATACCTTGTATACAGAACCAAAACCACCTTCTCCTATCTTATTGGCAGTGTTGAAATTGTTTGTGGCAGCTTTAATCTGTCGCAAGGTAAATAAACCAATTTGCAACGCTAGACCCTTCAAATCTGCAACACGTTTTGGAACTTCTATGAATTTGGAAAAGTCAACAGTTAAAGTATGTAATCCACTATCTAACAAAGACGTATCAATTCCTTCTCAATATTCCAGAAAACCTTTTTGTGACGTTTTGGTCTGAGCAAGTTCAGTAAAGAATAGCTTAGCATCTCGAAAATTATTTTCTAGGAGAGTCTGGCATCAGTTGGCAGTATGTACTTTTGAAAAGTAAAATGAGATTGTCCCCAGGGTATTTAATAGTGAAGGAAAATGAAAATCATACAGAGAACCCCCTTGGAAACGTAGGGTATGGTTTGTATGTTTTAATTTCTCATGCACGTGAAGTTCTGGCAGCTATTTTTGGTGTCTTGAAAGCTGTAGACTTTGTGTGTATCATGCATCAACACGGGAACTGTAAATCTAGATGGAGCATTAATGACACACACACATCTGAGAAACAACTGTGCGATTTAGCTGAAATATAAATGAAGCAATTTGACTAGCCTCCCTCTCCACCAGAACATGGAAGGGGGAAAATGTATTCAGAGTGCATAACATTCTCATATTTCTTGACAAATACACGTGGACTAAATAGCGGAGATTCCAGGTAAGCAACTACCTTGTGCCATTTTATATTTACGTCCAAGGCATCCTCTCCACCACAGGATAACCAGGATAAGGAAAACTACAAAAACTATAGCAGCCAGAATCCCAGCCACTGTGCCAGCAGATATGCTGGCCGGGGGATCTGTGCCAGCAGATATGCTGGCCGGGGGATCAAAGCCTGCAATGAAGAAAGAACAAGCAAATATTTAACCAAAACTGTTCAGTTAAATGGGGTAGACGTAAATGCAGAAAAATATCTGTAGCTTCTCGTTGAACACAAAGAAATTGATGGAGAACACAATAATTGAGAATTAAGAGGACATAAAATCGCCCAGAGTACTCCACAGAAACTATCAGATAAATGAGCACGGGAAGATATCATCTATGGAACATGTAATACAAAATACAAAGGAAAAAACAAAAACAAAAACAAAAAACAAAAAAAATTCTACTCTTCATTCTCAAGGCTGTACTGTATTATACAGGCACAGTGGTCGTAATCCATAGTGGAAAAGTGAACAAGGCTATCAATTCGTAGTCAAATGGAAGGATTAAAGATACATAGAGAAAACACCCTCAGATAGAAAGAACACAAAGCAACCTATAACCAATTTTCAACTCTAAGAGAATAATAATAGACCCTCGTCAGCTATTGTGCGTAATTGACTTGATCTATAGTGACATATGCCAATGGCCTGAATCCAACAGTAGGCATTTGCAACCAAACCAAGTAACTGAATAGCCTATTGATGACTCCTGGTGCAATAAAAAATATAGGTATTCTTTTCAACATGAATAAGAGTAACTTTCTCAACAGAGAAGCACCAAGTGAAACATGGAAGCATCCATCTGCGTACCAGGGTAGACAGAGATAGCAGATATAAGAGGACCATAGACTCCTCCGTCAGGTATAGCAGTGGTTCCTTTCCCAGCCCAATAGAAGCGTATCTCCAGAGTGCCCTTGGTCACGATGACCGCAAAATTTCTCATGACCTCCTTTCCAACTCCACCTGCTTCAATCTCAATGTTGAAATCTTTCCACACCAATTTCCCCTGAAATAATATTTCATCGGATTCAAGTTGAGTTTCTCCACACTGAACAAGGTAAAACTTTTAGTCTCCATAGAATGTACAAATTGTGAAAAAATCATGATTGCAAGTACGAGATATTTGGATAAACTTCCCAACCATAACATATTGAACGCTTTATGTGCTTTATATATTAGAACCAGCACTCCATAATGCTCCGAGTTTACCTGTATATAAATATTAAAAGCTCTCCTTCCAAGGCTTTTATAACTTTTGTTGCCTGTGAACATTATCTCCGCAAAATGAAGGGTTACAGTGTAGGGCCCATCCATCAGACAAAAACCGTAATAAGTTAGAGAGATGGCAGAACGTCGTGCTTCCATGTAAAGTTGGGGATTATTCATGGACAGCATGGATGTGTTTTTAACTTTATAGCTAACTGCAGCGATATTGTCATCGGCGAAGTAACTAGTGCTACTGTAGGCCCAGTAATCACTCCTGATGAAACTTGAAGGTGTAGCCTCCTGTGAGTCATCTTCATATGTGGTGCCCCTTACTTCTGCTTTGCTCCCACCACAATTTATGAAGAGGTTATACCGACCTGGATGGAGTAAAGAAGCAGCCACAGAGAAAATTCAGTTTCTTCTGTTTGTTAATATGGAGTGGAATTTCCAGACACACTAAATAAGCTAGCATTCACTCATTGGAAAATTACATAGAAACTCCAAAGTTATTAGCAACCCATTATTTCATGCAGGTAGCTTTTGAAATTATTAGGGTAATTATGCATCAACCATCAAAGATTGACACAATAGCCAAGAGGAGAGTTGACGAGGAGATAAATTTGATGAGAAATTACACAGAGAGTAAGATGCAATATTAGAATCTGATTATAATGATAGGATATGTTAGAATAATTTAAATATAAAATCACGCATTCTTCTAACAATTTAAGCTTTTAAAACAGTTGGGCTGTGATCCTATAAAATCTCATATGGTATTAGAGATGGATTTCATTAGTTCAAATCTTTCGAAGCCTCATTTGCCTCCCAAATTAAATATGTCCACACTTCATCTAATAGTTTAAACTTTTAGAACATTTAACTGCGGTCCCACAAAATTTCATAGGATATACAGCATGTCAATTTACATTTTATAAAACAATGACTCTGCAGCATATTAACTTACTTTTTGCACAACGTTGACTCTGCCAACATGAGACAAGTCCACTTGTGGAAGAATGTGAGGTTCTGAGCAAGTCAGCAAAGACTTCACTGTTATAATCATCATCATTCTTAATGAAGTTCAATGCTAAGTACATAATCAATAAAAATGCGGGTCCTTAGAAATCCAAGTCTCCCGTTGAAAAGTTAATCGCAAACATACACATTCTCAACCTCGGAGCTTGCGAACAATTTTCTGTAGAGAAAAGACAAAATCAACATTCAGCAGAGAAATGGAAATATTATACACAAACAGGATATAAGTTACTCAATAAGTGCACATTTGGGGGGAGCCCTGGACTGACTGAAGGAAGTAGGACATACACAGATCCTTCATGACATTCTGAGCCTCCAGCAGTGAAGTTGTTGTACGATAAATCACTACACAGAGAAACAGTCAACCATTTCCAAAATCTCATCAATTTGAAGAATACAATGAAAGTCATTCCATCAAATGATTTTTTTTTTTTTTTCAATAATTCCATCAAATGATTAGTATGTACAAAAATGCAGACAAATTGCAAAAAATGGACAGGTAAGGCAAGATGAAAGGCGAAAACAACACAAGATGATGAAATTGATATTTTATTCCTTCTGAAAATATCTTATCTTAGAATATGAAAAGGAGAAAGACTAACTGAAGTAAATGGAGACTTTAAAACTATATATAGTGTATAAAAACATTTTTACTCAGTAACAGTACCACAGTCATGATGTCTAAGGCAAAGAGGCTTAAATAGAACTGTGATTCCACTTACTACTACGTTGCGTCTTCTAATAAGAAATTATCCAGACCACATTTATCTGTTTAAACTACCTCACAAGAGCTTCATTCCTACACCCATAAGATAATATCAACTTCTCCTAAGTACACTCATTTTGGTTATAGAGTTTCTCAAATACACAAACCCATAAAAACATTGTTATCGGTAAGAAATGGCCCAAGCAACTAATCATATACTGCAGGTGATACGTTAGACAAACTTGCAAAGAGGATTAATAGGAGCTAAAAATTTTCCAAACATAATTTTAATCATTCCAATAGGTCTGAAAATGATCTACAGCTGGGAATGGCTTTTTGTATAGGGGAAAATGGAGCTAACTAGGCACTTCCAAGAAAATCCACTTTATATTCTATCATGTATATCATACAGTTCAGCCTCTTTTGTTACATACATCCATCCAATTAACAGATCCCAACGAGGAGAAAGGTACTTATGATGTTTCCATTTATCTCCAAAGGCTACTAACCATAAAGATGCAAGATGTGAATGCATAATTGCTTGGTACAGGGCAAGATTAGCCAGATAAAGCTAGAAGCAAATTCATGATTAAACAAGATATTTTCTTCAGGCAGCGAAGCTTACACATTTTTAACGTTCACCAGGATCCAATCAGGGACTGCTCCAGTCAACTGGTTTCCAGTTAGATACCTAAACAAGATTATTTGAATGAGTCAGCTCCTCATGTACTTTATACACTCTAACTGAAATTATTTAAGACTTATACCTCAAAAACGCATTATTTAGCAGATTATTAGCATTTTTGTTTACTTGTGGTGTAGAAAAAGATCAGTTTAAGTCATGATAACAATATAGAGCTTTCAGCTAGAGATGAAAGATTAAGGAAATCAATGACAGAGGAAAACCCTGATCCCTGCGAAACTTGGAGCACCTGGAGAAAGATGATCATAACAGTAGTACACAAAGCTGGACTAGTGAAGGGTACCTCCAAATTAGCTTATCAACTATTTCCTCGTGATAATGTTTTTGTCCTTCTAAGACAAAATAAATGATTAAGGAAGACATGCCATTGTCAAGCTTCAATCACTGGGCAGAACGATGAAATCCAATGTTAAACAATCCAAGAAGCTTAGGACTATAGTTTCTCATCATTCTCAAAACTAGGGTTAAGATACCAAGGTCCTCCACAGACCTTCCAAATAGCACTTAAGAGCTGCACTCACCAAACTTCTAGAGCCATTGTTGCAGAAAGAACCAAGTAGAGAGCCTAAGGACTTTTGCTATATTTAATCTCCTATACATCATAAAATAGGCCCACAAGACATGCATTGAGTACAGAAACATACAACTGTCAAATGCTAAAGTATCACTGATCCATTTAACTCTTCTAGCATAAACAAGTAACTTTTTGAAACTTGTGAATCAGGCGAAGAAATGATCAAAAGGGCTGCTCTTTAAGCAACAGAATATCAACAATCTATGCCTGCTCCATGACTAAAGTCCCACCAAAATAATTACTTGACAATAATCATAAATTCTTTACCCAATTCATTACAAAATTTGGATGGTGAAGTAATAAGCATTCACGACCTGAGGACTTTGAGAGTTAAAATATGAATATGTATCATGGTCTAAGTTCTATTGATAGCTCAACTACTTTATGGTAAAAGTTGCCTGTAGCTTGACCACTAGAAAACTTGAGACTTTAGATTCTTCTACAAAATACGAAAAGAAGCCTAAGTTCAGCATCGAAGTACTTACATATATTCTAAGTTTTCCAGGCTGCTGTAGGATGTAGGGATTTTGCCACTCAGTTTGTTGAAGCTGAGGTCTCTGCAAAGCAAGTTTAAGTGAATATATAATGAGAAGATACTTTTAACTGACTCCCTCAGGACACTCTTTAAGCATACTTCAGACGATTGTACAAACACAGACAACATCAATGAACATACAAAGTCCAGTTCAGATGTTTAGACATACAGGTCAACTGTCTAGTGCCTAAGCTTTCTACTAGACATTCATCTCCAGATGCATTCATTGCCTAAATCCAAGTTTCAAGTTGGTCACATGCTATAAGTATACAAAACTGCTGTAAATCAAATTTACAAAATGGTTTCAATTTATATAACTAGAAAAGCTATTTGGGCACTAAATTGAGTGCATCCCGAGGAATGCACCATATTATAGTTCAGATTAGGAGATTTCACTAATCTAATAGGACCGAAACTAAAGCTAATCATAATTTGTTGAAAACATCTCCTTCACAATATATTACTTATGAATAAAGGGATGCCAACTCGATACTAGGGTGCTTAGAAAAGGAAATATCAGCTTCGGTGAATAAAAAAATAAAGAACAAAATGAGGATTTCAAAAAACAGGTTAGGGAATAGAGTATGTGATAAGCCGCAGCACAACCACAGAAATTTGGTCCTTCAAGAATGTCAGAAAAACAAAAAATTAAAGCTCCATTTGTTTACGTGGAAAATGTCACGTTTTTAGAAAATGTTTTCCATGAAGTTATTTTTTTAGGAAAATGAAAATATTCCGGTGCTTGACTGAAATCCTAAAAATACCCGGAAAATATTTTCCGTCGTTTAGTATGGAATATTTAATTTGATTTTCTAGGAAAAAATTGCCAAAAAATTCAAATTTTTTATTCTTTTTTAATTCCTTTTCTTTTAACTTCTTCCTCGGCCGGTTGTTAGCTATGGCGACAGGCCACGAGATAAAAAAATATTTTTATAAGAACAAACATTTCATTAACTAAGGATCCAAACTTGAGTACCAAGGACCTGCACACGGCCTTCGCGGACTCAGCCTAAGTGCTGGGGACTAGAGCTTGAGTGTCAAGGACCCAAGCACTGCTTTTATGTACTCGGGGTCAGGTATTAGGGCATTGGGCTTGGGCAACAGGGCTTCGGGCCCAGCCTCGATGGACTAGGCCCAGGCGCTGAAGACCTAGTCCTGAATGCTGAGGACCAAGAACCAGGTGTTGGGGTTCCCATGTCCAAGCAAAGAGTTGCGGGTCCAAGCACCAATACCAACTCATAGTTTGGAAATTTTCAAAAGAGGAAATCATTTCCTAAATTTAAACATAGATCTTTCATTGACTCGGAAAACATTTTCCATTAACTCATTTTCCTAAGCAAACCAAACGCCAGAAAATCAGGAAAATGTTTTTCGCGAAACAAACAAAGCCATGACAGAATGGCAAAATGTTGCTGTTAAAAGTAGTGTTTATTAAATCTTACAGAGATGACCACATGAACAAGAAGAATTGACTTGTATAGAGATGCATTTGAAGCCATGCTCTCGTTTGAACTAGGAATGTTATGTCTAACAAGTGTACAACAGTCAAGCATAAAACTCCAGCTAGATATAGTAGGGCTGAGATTCGAGAATGTAAAGCACCAGAAGGAAAGTTTCCAGACAATCAACCACTAGAAGCCTCCATTTTGCATTAATGCTCTTAAGAAGTTAAGATAACATACCAAAGCAAAAGTAAATTAGACGAAATGGGAAACCACAACCAAGGTAAGAATTCTTGCTGGAAAAGTGAAAACAAAGAGAGTGTTAAAATATTTAAATAACAAACCACACTTTCATCTAATAGCTTGAGTTTTTAGAACAGTTGAACAATAGTTCCACAAATTCTCACAGAGAGAAAAAGTCCATATACTTTTGTGCGAAACTGTATATTCTACAGCAGAGGCCACAATCACCAAGAGTTTAAATGCCACATCATTCACAATTCAGCAATATCAATAGAAAATATCAAAACACCATTGAAGTCAGTAAAGGACCTTCAAGCCATCTTAAATGGGTTCTTTAACTGCAACCAATAGTCAACCAAAAACTAGTAGAAATTTCACTCCTTAATGGTAAAATTATTATTCTGCTTGGAATAGCCAAAGGGAAAAGCCGCTTTTAACTCACAATACTTTTAGATTTGTCATATATTCTAGATAACCAGGTAGCTCTCCCGTGAGATTGCAGCTCCTCAGAATCCTATAAGAAAATAACACTGATATTGTCACATTGCTAAGACAATTTGGCTCTTTTGCATAAAGTTAACTATTTATGAAGGAGCATCGATCTCACAGTGTTACAATATCTGTACTGTTAAGTTGTGGAACACGAGATTCGGGTCCATCGAGGTCACTTATTCTCCTGCATATCAAAATCAAATAGGAGCTTTATTTGATTGATAACATCTTAAAGAGAGAGAGATCAGATCGAAATGCCAAAATTCCATACTGACAAGTCGGACAATCGCTTCAAAAGTGCGATCCCAGAGGGAATCGGCCCTTGCAATCCACTTCCTTGAATAACCCTGATGATACAATTCATAGATGGAATTGTCTTGGGGATACATCTATAGAGACCGACTTAAAAGGGGAAGAAGCATTAAGCCTTACAGTGTTTCGAGATTTGTCAAGTTCTGAATAAAATCAGGTATCTTTCCCGTGAACTGATTATCACCAAGTCGCCTACAGTGCATTAAACAACATGATTCATATGAAGGAGAAAGAATAGAAATGGCTAAATATTAGCTGAGTTTGTGGATACTGGAAACTAACAGGTCATATAATTGCGTGAAGTTAACAAATGTTTGAGGCAGCTCCCCCGTGAAATTATTGGACGTAAGCAACCTGAAACAAGAAAAACCCATGACAACACATTGGTTAATAGAACCTGAATGCTGTATCTCTCAAAGATCACTCTAATGGATAAAATTCCTTGCCAGATACAAAATCATCAAAGAATAAAAACTCGATGCCTAACACAGAAATTTGCATCAAGAGACTCACAAATAATATAACCGGGACAAGTTCCCGAGCTCTGGAGGAAGAGGTCCAGAAAGCCAATTGCTTTCGACGGTTCTGAGCGGAATATGAAAGTTAAAATCTTGAAACATCAATCAAATTTAAAACAGCGAAGAGGCCAAAGGCGAGCGTCGGGATGAGTGGTCACTCACAATCCCAAAAGTGTGGATATGTTCCCCAACTCCTTCGGGATTGGACCAGTCAATCGGTTTCCGTGTACATAACTGCACCCACATCATCGCGTTTCCCCCAATCAAACAATAGAACATACACTCGAGAGAGAGAGAGAGAGAGAGAGAGAGAGAGAGAGAGAGAGAGAGAGAGAGAGAGAGAGAGAGAGAGAGAGAGAGAGCATACATGTTGGTCAAGTTGCGAGATTGGCCCCATTCTTTAGGAATTGTGCCGTTCAGGTAGTTGCAGGAGACATCACTGTTTATAGAGAGAGAGAGGATGAAGAAGAAGAAGATCGAAAATGGAGAAAGAGAGTGCTTACAAGGTCCGGAGGAAAGGCAATCTGAACAATTGAGGCGGAAGGGTGCCGGCAAGAGATTGCTTCCGAAGAACTCTGTTTTCGCAACGACAGAAGGCTTTATTCTAGCTCTACTTGAAAACTAGGCATCAAAATGATGTTACAAAATGGCTTTATTACATCTATTGATATGTATACATAAATCTCAATTGATTGTAAATGAAAAAATTCTTCAAAATTGCCTAAAAAAGAAGGTTTTGTTTGATTCTAAATGAAAAGCACGCAAAAAGTACAACCCTCATATATTAGTATGAATAATATATGTAATAAGAAGAGAATAGCATTAAAATTCTGAAACTACCCTTACGATTAAAGTTAGAGGGAATGTAACTCTCATCACTTTGATATTTAATCATGATCTTTGAGTTTGACATTCCCATTAATCACTAAAAATATAATTTATATAATTAAATGCTAAGTATATAATAAGCGATTGTAACGATTAAACTTATAAAAATTTGTATAATCATACCGTGAACAATTAATATTATGCTCCTAATTACTTCATGAGTAATTTTAATATGATAAGTGATTACGTATTGTTGCTACATTTCAACTAAAAAATCGGCTAATGTTTCTTTTTTATGAAATACTAATATGGTGCAAAGAGATTCAGTTCGGCAGCCAGTCAACTCTATAAAGATAAAAGATTGGTGTGCAATTGCGTGATTAATATTAAAGTCTAGCGAGGAATCCTACGATGGTATAATTCATGAAATTGAGGGAGAAAGAGACATGCTGTAGACGTGGGAAATGGTGTTGTTGTGGGCGTCGGTGGAATTGTGGCAGGTGATGGCGTTGGTAGTTGTATCAATGTCTTTGTTGTCGCCCCATCCACCCTCTACACCGCATGGATCTGCATCAAAATCCCAATCCGATTTCCCTAACATCTTTGCTATTTCTTTCAACACATCCACTGAAAGAGAAAAAAGCCGATAAGTCAAAAGGAACAACAATGTATCATGCTAAACAAGCACAAAGAATGTCAGATTCGTGTGTGCTTGAGGTTGAATACATGTATGAAAAACAAGCACCAACAAAAAAAAATTGGTGTACGTTGGAGCCCAAAAGGTAAAGAAACAATACAATGAAAGCAATAAGAGATCGATGGGTTTTTTTTTTTTTTTTTTCACCTTCATCTTGAGGCAGAAGAGTGGCGGCAGCAGCTAAGTTAGGATGCTGAGAAGGACGAGCATAGAGAAGAGATATCGAGCTGAGAAGAGAATCGTCATCATTTCAGTCTCAAGCTCAACAGAGAGAGAGAGAGAGAGAGAGAGAGAGAGAGTGAGTGAGAGAGAGAGAGAGAGAGATCTCCCGTTCTTTAACTGGAGTTTGTGAAAACAAAACTTGGCTAAGCGAGGGAGCAAGAGAGAGATAATTGTTAAGTGAGTGATCTAACTTCATGCACTTATGTACGAAAAAAGGGAGAGTGGATAAAGACTTTTTGCTCTTGTATATTTGACGACCTCAAGTCTTCCTCAAATGTATGAATATTCAACTAGAATTGAATGAGTCTTGGTTCAACTTTTCTTGCATAATAACATTCTTGGACCACAGATTTACCTTCGATCCAGAGAGAGAGAGAGAGAGAGAGAGAGAGAGAGAGAGAGAGAGAGAGAGAGATGTGAGATGTGACTGTTAAGTGAATGGTCTTCACCAAAGAGGGAGAGAGAAAGAGATTTGTGACTGTTAAGTGAATGGTCTTCATGAAAGAGGGAGAACAGAAAGACTTTTTGATCCAGAGAAAGAAAGAGATATGTGACTGTTAAGTGAATGGTCTTCATGAAAGAGGGAGAACAGACAAAGACTTTTTGCTCTTGTATGTTTGGATGTGAGAGTGATGTGTCAGAGTGATAGAGAGACGATCCCAAGTCTTACTTGATTGTAGGAATATCCATCTAGAATTGAGTTGTTAAGCTTTTGTCCATCTCTTCTTGTGTAACAACCTTTTCATATTGTTGGTTTATCCAATCCCTCTTTTCATATTGTTCTTCCAATGACAATAGTCTTTTTCATAGCTCTAATTTTGGCGGTCGACACCAAAATTTTGGCTGTCGACTTAAAGTTAAGTTATATAGAAAATTATGGATTAATTTTTAGCCTTTAAAAAAAAAAAATCCATTAAATTACACAGCAAAGCACAAGTCAGTGCCAAAGCACAGAGGAGGAGAAGGGACCGCCGGGGTAGCCTAAGGAATGGCCACGCACGAGAGACCGAGGGGTGAAGGGTCTCCGCCGATTGGACTCTTCCGTAGGTCAAGAGCCTATAAAAGGAGGACTCTGGATGCTGACTGGGGAGTTGGAGAGGTTTAGGATAGAAGGGACAAAAAAAAAAAAAAAAACCAGAGAGAGAATAAAGAGGAAAAAAGGTCTGCGGTGAGAAATCGAACGAGTGTCCTCCGGCGACAAACACACTCGAAACCCAGCCGACAACCTACCGATGTCAGCCTTCTTCCCGAGCTGAAGCCACGGTAGGTCTTGGTTCGAATCTTGTTTGTTCTTCTTTTGGGTGCATTGCGTCGAGTTCCTGAGGATTCTGGCTCGGGGCGCGCGAGGTGACCGGACATTGTCCGATCTATCGAGCTCACCCTCATTCGCCGCCCCCGAGCCGGTTAGGGAGCACCACCGACAGCCCCTTTTTTTCCCTCGTCGTTATGATTTTGTGGCCTGATTCGGGCTCGCCGGACCGGGCTACCATTGTCAGTAAGTCCATGAGCGTTCCCTGGTCGCTTTAGGTTTGAGGGATCTGGGCTTGTTTTAATGTGGAGAGTTTGAGTGTGATTCGGCATTGATAATGGTGGGCTTAGTTTGGCTTGTTGAGTTTGGGTTTAATTTGGTTGAGTGGGCTTGGAATTTGTCCGGGTTGTGGCCGAATTGCGCTTCAATTGTTGAGCCCATCCATTTCTTTAGGCTTTTATTCAGAGCCTGACCCGAAGGCCCACGGTAGTCCACATCCTGACGGGCTCTAAGGCCCTACCGGAATACGCATCTTCAGAATAAAAAAATTATTATTATTTAAAATATTTTTAAAATTAAAAATTAAAAAAATTTCGATTTTCTTTTTCTATATTTTAAGTTAGGATAAAGCTTAATAATTAGTTTTTGAGCAGTTGTCCCTTAAAATATGTGAAAATCCTTGATAAATAGATTGTGCTTTATTAGATTGTTATTTGCATATTTCCATTATTTTGATTGTGCACTTTTTATAATCTATTTCCTTAGCCTAGTTAAGAATACATTTCTTGGACTCATGAATGCTGCATGAATACTTTATTTGGTGATTGAACAAGAATAAGTACCGAAATGGCATTAGTTGGCTGATTATTGCAATTAAGTTTCCGACTTTAGATTATCTGGTTCAAAGTAAATAGTCCTCCCAGTACTTTACTTGGGATCTAATCGATCCACCTTAAATTGATTAGTGTCATGATTTGTATGTTAAAAACTCAAAACATAAGTTGCAAATTAGTATGAGCTTGAGAGAGTTCAAGCTAGATTTGAACTTAATAATCCATTAGCCAAATTCTTGGTGGTCCATCCAAGGATAGGTCGCAACAATTTTGCTATGACCATATCTCAAATTTAGGTTATTATACAATTAATCAATGGTGGAGTCCAAATTCCATTATTCTTAGAAACTTCATTAGCTCATTTAGGGTTATGGCTGTGGAGACCCAATAATGTGGAGGCCAATGAAATACCCTTCAAGCCCTACAAATCAATTAAGTTCAAATCTTCGGATCTAGACCCAATATTATTTGCACGCTGTTGGTGGTATCATATATGTTAAATATAAATAATGGAAAAAAATTGTCCTATTAAAGTGGTTACAAAACAAAAATATCATATATGTCGAGTTGGAATCTAATTTAGATATACAAAGTAATAATATCTTAGGATTTTTTAGGACAACAATTGAATTGTACGATCGTGGAAACTGAAATATTTGGCAGCTTAGTCTATCCCATTCATTAATAGGTGCTTGTAAATTAGCATATCTAAGTCTCTGTTGATGTTGACAAGTGTTTCACCCATTCAACATGGAATTATTCGAAATAGATTTGATCGAATTTGGATTTGGAGCGTGAGGGTTTTGTACTTTGACTTGCTTTGGCCTAACATGGCATCTTTTATCTCCATTCCATGTTATAAATCTAGACACCAACTGCAGAAAAATCAGGGCACTTAAAACAAAAGTTTAGACTTAGACCAAATACTAATGGTTCCATGGGTGAGGTCGTGCACGAGACTTAGGCAAAACGTCATCTTCTATGCATGTTTAATCAAATTAATGTCGAGTCATGGAGGGTTATTTTAATATTGTTGGCCAACACAATTATATTGGACCCGCAAGTTTAGGAGAGCTTTGAAAATTCCAAGTTAACTTTAAATGATGAATTCTAAGCATGTAATTTCGTCATTTACTGTCAACCCCCGAACTTCGAGTGTGTGAACATCCCACAATGGTTGATCCATTCTTTTATCTTCTGGTTAAACGCATGCGGAAGCACTTAATATAAACAACACCCAATCAAATAACAAACAACGGGGATAGTAAAAACACAACCAACATTCCCAAAATAGCACTTTCATTTATAAATTGTTAACTCTATGAAGTTTAATAATTACAAGCCTTTTTATGACCACTTCCTACCGACCATCTCAAAAACTCGTAGGGTCAGGGTTAACTTAAACTTCACTAATGATGAGGCCAACTAAAAGTGACACCAGGCATTTTCACATCTTGATTCATCGAGACCCCAAATCAACGTGACGGTTCTCCATACTTAACAACAACGGGGTGAAATATAAATCTTAACGAGTCAACTCCTAAACCTCGATTAGGAAGCTAATTCGTCTTAGAGGCAACCTAAACACGCAAAGGCATACGAACTTACAATCTGTGAACATAATCTTATTTGCCCTCAACAACGAATCCCTTGGGTTGGGACTTATAGATTGTCTTCTCAAGCTCGTCATGCTAGAAAAGTGTTCTTGACATCAAGTTACTTAAGTTTTAGATTCATAAAGGGCTACTAATGTGAGTAACACATGAATAGAACTATGTTTTACAACTAGAGAGAACACTTCATTAAAGTCAATCCCCTTCTTCTGACTAAAAATCCTTCGCTACCAAACGTGCCTTGAATCTCTCATCATCACTCCCGAAATTCCCTCTTTCATCTTCAGTCCCGAAGCTTCATGTTGTCATTTAGCCCTCCCTACAACCAAACTCTAAGGTTGTTCAATTTCTTCTACTTCGTCTTTGATAGAATTTGAGTCTTGTTTCTCCTTGTCACTTTCTAATTGAATAGGAACATCTTCAAATGTTTTCCAAGAATGCTCAACATGAAACTCCACATCTTTTCCAACATTCTCCTTCTAGATACCCATAGGCTATAGATTCAGTAACAACTTTCCTCTTTTCAAGTATGGAATTTTTTTTTTTATCAAAAGTAACATCTATACTAATTATAAACTTTGATGACTGAGGGATAGAACACCATAACCTATATCCTTTAACTCCATCTATATAAACGACGAAAATACAATTCTCGGCCCTAGATCTGAGCCTACCCTCTTTTACATGATAATAAGCGAGACATCAAAATTGTTTTAAATCAAAATGAGAAGGGTTACTTGATCATATGTCATTAGGAATCTTACATTCAATTGTGATTGAAGAAGAATGATTCACCAAATAATATGTCGTGTTCACGGCTTCAGCTCGGAAATCTTTCCAAAGTCTAACATTAGAGAGTATACAATTAGCTCTTTCTAAAAATATCTGATTCATGCGCTCCATTACCTCATCTGTTGAGGTTGTGTACCTAACCGTTCGATATTGAATAATCCCTGAGTCTTCACAGCATTTGTTGAAATCACCTCCGAAAAACTAAAGACATTGTCCATTCTAAGATGCCTTATCTTTTTCCCAATTTGATTTTCTATCAATAGCTTCCACTCATTGAATGTATCAAAAATGTTACTTTTACGCTTCAAGAAATAAACCCAAACTTTCCAAGAAAAATAATCAATAAATGTCAGAAGATAAACTACACCACCTTTAGATATTACTTTTGTTGGTTCTACAAATCGGAGTGAATATAGTCAATTGTGCCTTCATCAAGTGCACGCCAGTATTAAAACTAAGTATGCATTGCTTCTCAAAAAAATGATGTTTGCAAAAGTCAAATGAGACCATATGATCCTGACAAAATAAACCATATTTGCTCAAGATGGTAATTTCTCTTTTGCTCAATGGCTTAACAGCATATGTTGCAACATTAATTTTTCAAAATCTGAAAAGGATGACATATTTAAAGAACCCACAATGGTACTTCCCTACGGAACATGAAGATTTTCTTTATGTTGCCTCTCATCACAATCAAGGAGCCTTTGAAATTTTCAAAACTCCACATTCACCTACATACATGCACCTAATGAAATCTAAATTGCTTAATGCAATAAAGTTTTTCTTCAAATCTGAGATGTGCCTAACGTTTGTCAAAGTTCTTATTACATTGTCATAACATTTAATCTGCACTGTACAATCTTGCAAACTGCATTTTTGCCTATCAAAACTAAACTACCATTGACTTTCTCATATGTGGGGAACCATTCTCTATATGGACACATGTGGTATGAACATGTTGAATCCAAAATCCATTTGTCATTGACATGATAATCTAAAGACAAAATAGTAAGAACATTGTCTACATTAGCTTATTTGTTATATTTCACTAGACTAGCTAAATCAGAACTCTCCATCGACTTCTTCCCCCTTCGCTTTGAGCACTTGACACTTACTTTTATAATGCCCGAATATGTGACAATAGTAACATTTCACCTTACTCTTATCTTTGAATAATCTAGACTTCGAACACCCTTTACTATTACTATGTCTATCTCGATGATTTGACTTTTCCTTGACAACTAAGTCATCAGCTTTATCACCACTACTACTGTAACATCCTTAATTCCAACCCCATGAGGATCGGCCATAAGGTCCTGAATAGATTGACCATGGACCATTAACCATGGGATCGTTCGGTTCAATCGGCAATGAATCAAGGATCGGTCATGGTCTGATTGACCAACCGGTCACAAATTGGCCGAGTTATCGGCTGTGAATTGTCTATCGACCAAACTAGCGGGATTGGATCACCAGTTCATAAGATGACTTTTGGATCATGATGATTGATCATGGTATGATTTTAGATTGGTGGATGGTTATGGGTTAATCCAACCAGTAGTAGTACTCGGCTGCGGGTGATTCCGCCCGACTATGCACCAATACATGGACAATCCGACCTCTGAACCAACCTAGACGATGGATTTCTCCGGACTGCCTTCTTGAGGAAGAAAAAGACAAACTAAAGAATGCACTAGAACACCCTCATTAAATGAAGGGGATGAAGTGTCCATTGAATTTTCAAAAGCCATGATGAGGTCAAAAATATCTTTGATGGTTAAGAAAAGGACAGCACACACGTGGCCTAATCAGAAAGCGATAATCGAATCCCTCATTAATGACCTAAGGAATCTAGATGCTGAGTTAGCAACTTTGGCGCCATCATCTTCAAACTTCATTAAATGCCCATAAATGCAGGATACAAGTGGTCCAATGAAAGGGTGAAAAGCGGGCCATCGTTGATGATGGCCCTGTTTGGTTCGACATTTCCAAGGGCCCAAAGCCCCTTGGGGAAAATGTTTTGTGTTTGGCAAATGTTTTTGAAAGCTCATTTGCCAAATGTGAGCATTCTCAATGCTGAAAGCTGAATGCTGGGGAGGAGGTGCTTTGGCTATTGGGCATTTTGGAAATGCAACCGCGTCACTGTTCATCATCCCTTCCCCCTTCGTCTTCTTTTCTTCCCCGCTCATCTTCTTCCATGTTTATCTTCTTCTTCCTTGCCCATCGGGCTTCTCCAGTAGCGGCCATTGTCGCCTGAGGGTTGCGCATCCCCGGTGACCACCACTTGGGGGTGGCGCAACCCGCGACCTAGGCGGCGTCCCTTGAGATTCGCATGACCCAAGTGACGCGACCTCGGGCGACACCGCCCGGGTCCGCGTGACCTCAAGCTGCCAAATTTGGTGGTCTGGAGGCCAAATCTAGTCGCTGGACGGCTAGATTTGGCCTATGTGACCTCAAGCACCTGAGGTCGCGCCTCTAGGTGGTGTCGCTTGAGGTCGCGACCTCAGGAGGCCAAATCCGGCCGTCGGATTTGATTTTCAAATTTAAAAAATAAAATAAAAATAAGAGCAAAAGCCCATTACAAATATTAGTTTTGCCAAATAATATTTATGCTAAATTACCTTTTAATGCTATTTGAGACTACAATTTACCAAATGGTGTAACATTTGGAAAACTCATTTACCTCAAAGGTATTTGCATTCTCCCAAGGGCATTTCCCCAAAGCCGAACCAAACGGGCCCGATGTCTATAAGCTAGATTGCCAAGTGAGACCTTTTTAGCCGTACTAACTCATTCTTTAGGCGCAATCATTGGACAAGTAGGCTTGCCACCCAAGGACCGCCACTTAAAAAATTTAGAATGGACCATTTGGCCTAGTAATGATGGCACCAAGGAGTATAAATAGGAGGACTTCTCCTCATTTCTCACCCTTGCCATCCAGTTTCTCCTTCCTCCTCCTCCTCACACCCTCTCTCTCTTCTTCGGCCTTCAAGCAAGCCACCTCCCTTTATAGTTCGTGTCTTAGTTCGAGGTTTATCTAGTCCTTCCTCTAGTAACATTCGTGACATCTTCAACCCTAGGAAATTCTCTCTTGAACAAGCCGAGGGTAGGTCGATTGATGTTTATATGTGTTGATGTATTCTATAACTTTGTTTGTATACTTGAGTTTTATTGCTTGACCGGAATGAAGTCATGGTTCATCGCTTTTGTTCGATAAAAGTTGAGGTTTGCCCATAGCCATAAGATGTGATTTGGTAGTGAGGCGTACCAAGTTCACGTCTTGGATTGGTGTAGGGTTCCTTTATACTTGTTACTTGAGCGGGGCCTTGGGCTTAGGTTCGTTTGTGAAGTTGTTGATGAGGAAATTCATGATTTCACGGCATGTGCATTATATTTGAGCACAAAATGCATAATTCATGACATGTGCATAAGGCTTGAGTATGCCCTCAAAATGGGATTAGTTCTTAAGCAAGATGAAAAAAGATAAGAACACGGTTCGAGTCCCCAAAATCATGGCAAGGACTAGGTTAGAGTCCTAGAGATTGGCAAGGGACTTGGGTTCAAGTCCCGATGTTAACTGGGTTTGAGTCTCAGAAGTCGGCAAAAATCATAAGCCTGGATAAAAGCTTGAATTGAATTAGGTTTGAGTCCCAAGACGGCTCCAAGAAGACTTGGGTTTGAGTCCCGAGCATAAGAGAAAGCTTAATAAGCATGGCATGCATGAGCAAGAAAGAAAGACTAGAAGTGCATAAGCTCATGGCATGCATCACGTTCATGAATGGTTGCTAGAGTTGCCATTTACGTGTGCAAGAACCATCATTGCATCCTTGCAATTGATTTGCCTTCGACATGGTTTGCATGAGGATGTTTTGAATAGTGTTGATAATGAAGCGATGTTCTAGTCGAAGGTCAAAGGCTATACTTACTAGGTATTCCAAGTACTCATCCTTGTTTCTTTTACATGTACTTAGAATTTATGGCCACTATGTATTAGCTGTCCTGTAAAGACTTATATCACCACATCAGACATAATAGATGTAGAGACCAATATTACTAATCGTAAAGTGTCATCCATCATGTGGATAAAAAAAGGGATTGGATGAACCTGTTTTGATGCATTTTGAAGCTTGGTTTAGGTGGTATGAGGACATGTGGACAGGGCCTCTTCGAGGGTTTGACAACCCGAACCCGAATCTTGATGATAACGATGATCCGTCCAAAGACGCAAACTAAGCCTATGTGTACCAGCCCAAGTAGTAGAACAAGAGTTCCCGATTTTGGCTAGTAACCACCATAGTGGAGATAGGGATACCCCAAGCTCTCTTTTGGTGTATGTGAAATAGAGTTTTGAAGTTTGTAAAATGTGTGGGGCTAGGAATAGGCTTGTAATCGTTACTACTTATGTAAGGTATAAAGTGTGTTATTGATGTTTGTATCTCATGTTCCCATGATATTTGTGTTGGGGATTGTATGTTCACGTTTTCCACATGCTCATAAATAAGAGACAAATGAATTCGGAATGGCAACAAAGCTTGGGATGTTGCAAAATAAAACCATAGCTCGACCTCCAAGTAAAGGGGGCATGACAGTGTTTTTGTTGAGACAAATGAATTCGGGATGGTGACAAAACCTAGGATGTCACAAAATAACCAGTAGCTCGACCTCCGAGTAAAGGGGGCGTGACAACTACTCGCATTCAATTTTGTACGCATCTTCGTGGAATTCAACAAGGCTTTCACATTCCCAAGAGTTATAGATTCCCTTCTATATAGTATAGAATTCACAAAAATTTCATATGAGCTGGGTAGTGAGCATAATACAATTAGAGTTTGATCTTCATCCTCTAATTTCAAATCTAAATTTTTCATATCCATAATGATCTTATTAAATTCATCTAAATGTTCTTGGATAAGAGCACCTTCTTGCATCTTAAGCGTGTAAAGACGTTGTTTCAAGAATAATTTTGTTATGAGAGATTTCTTTATGTAGAGGCTCTCAAGCTTATTCCACAATCCTGAAATTGTTTCTTCATCCGCGACTTCACGAAGCACCTTATCGGACAACAACAATTAGATGGTGCTATTCGCCTTCTCTTCCATCTCCTTGATCTCAGCTATAGTCATTGTCACGGCCCGATCCTCGGGCACGTGCCTATCCCTCATTAGGTTGATATAATAGTGACGTCCTAGGACGCATCGCCAACCCATTCATTTATAATACGCATGCAGAAGCATATAGAAAATCCCAAGACAATAAAAAATGGATAGAAAGTAAGGCCGCAAATTTCGACACCAACACAATCCTTTTTATAAACAAACAGGTATATATACGCTGTAGGTTACTTACAAAAATATCGGCTTAACAAAAGGAACTGTCTTATGACACTCTAGTCAGTCATATTTGCCGATTCTTCAATCTCACCTTCACAAACTTGAGGGCTCCCAGTCCTCCACCAATACCATCTAAGGACTTGAAAATGGTTATACAATAACCAATGAGACAATGTCTCAGCGAGTTCTACTCGTTAAGACTCAATTAGAAGGCCAATATGCTATAAGAGCTATCTAAGCATAATACAGGTTAGAGGACTTACCTTGGCCTCAGATTCCACTTGTAAGTCAATTCGAATAGGCACCCAATCAATCAATTCATAATATCAGATCAAATCATTGATCAATCGACCTAGTTGATTACATGTCACCACAACCTTCCTTCGGTTGGTACATTCAATACTATATATGATGTCCCATCAAATCAGGACCCGCTCACCCTAAGCTGATAATAGATAATATAGCTTGTGCTAAGATGATAAATAGTGTACAGCTTGCAATCTAAACTAACATATCAAAGCCCGTAGGTTGATATAATACACTAATAGTGCTCTTTCTAAGTTGATAAAGTATACTACTTGCAATCTAAGCTGACATATCAGAGCCCATAAGATGATATAATATACTGTCAATACTCTCCTTAAGCTTAAGCTGATAATGTATAGGATGATATAGCAACCTAAGCCGATCTATGTTGACATATCAAAGTCTGTATGATGATATAATATACCAGTATACTGCTCGCAATCTAAGCTGACATATTGCTCGTAGGTCAATATAGCATACCATCATGACTATTCAAATCAATTCATTATTTTTATCCTTCCTGATAAAAATAGCCGTGTGTGGGTACAGGTCGGCCTTAGTCAAAAGACTATAACTTTCTTCCCACAAATCCCACCATTTTCTATAGTCCACCAAAATATTTTTTGGCGCTGTCAACCGATGCCCAATTATTTTTTTCAATTAATTACAAAAATTAATTAATTTAAGAAATAAAACCTAAAATAACCATAAATCAATGTAGCGCAATCTAGTGCTCAAATAATTAAACAGATTGTACCCCAATATTCAGCATAAAATTCCGATCACTGGGTATCCCGGTCTAATTTTTGAAAAATAAATAAATAAATAAATAATTACGAAAATAATCAAATAAGTGCCAAAAATCCAACTTAGGCCTGTAATGCCTAATTGGATGCCAAAACGGACCCATAAAATTTCCAAGATTCGTTCAATAAATACTAGGACTTGTCTACCTACTAATTGCACTAACCATTTTTCTAACATGCATAGATAAATCCATAATTTAATTATTCTAATCTAATCTATCAACTTAATTGCACTTAATTAAATCTAATCAACCCCTAAGCATCATTAACCTACTAAAGCGAGATTTAGTGAGTAAAACTCACTTGTTAATCGAATAGTTCGGTTCAATTCGACGGAACGTGATGGGGATCGATTGTCTCCAAAGTGGCCTAGGTTTCAAGGTCCGGGACACCTCCAAAACGGGCCTAGAAGCCACTGGAAAACCCACAAACTTTCTGTTCTATTCTTGTTGAAACATAAGGGAAACATGGGCGGAGAAGTACGGCCCAAGTGCCATAACTTGGCACGGAGGGACACTTAAGTGCCATAACTTTAAAATGGTACACTTGAGTGCCTGTTTTAAAGTTAAATGGGACACTCAAGTGCCACTCCGGCGAAAATCCGGCCAAATGGCTGAGTTTGGTTCAAAACGGCGTCGTTTTGCACGATGACGTGGCGGAGAAAATGCAAAAATGACGTCGTTTCGTGTCTACGTGTAAATAATAATATAAAAATTAATTAAATTAGATTTAAAATTAATTTTATTTAAATATTCAAAAAATTAAAAAAATAAGAAAAATTTTAAAAAATTAAGAAAATTTTAAAAAATTAAGAAAATTTTAAAAAATTAAGAAAAATTAAATTAAAAAAAAAAGGGGGGGTCGAACGGGGGCGGGAGGGCGAGCCCTCGCCGCGCGCCCCCTCCCCCGCCGTCGCCGGAAGGGCCGGCGACGGAGGGGAGGGTCGGCCGGGTCGCCGGCCCCTAGCCGACCGACGGCGAGGGCGCGAGCCCTCGCCGGATCGCGGCGAGGGCCACGACCTCGCCCTAGATCCGGGCGAGGGCTCGCGGGCCCTCGCGGGCCGACCCTCCCACTCCGTCGCCGGAAGGGCCGGCAACGGAGTGGGGAGGGTCGGTCGGGGTCGCGGGCCCGGCCGGGGCCGGCGAGGGCCCGCAAGCCCTCGCCCGGATCCGGGGGCGAGGGTCACGGCCCTCACCGCGATCCGGCGAGGGCTCGCCGCCTCGCCGTTGGTCGGCCGGGGGCCGGCGACCCCGGCCAACCCTCCCCCTCCGTCGCCGACCCTTCCCGGTGGCGGCGGGGGAGGCGCGGCGAGGGCTCGCCCTCGCCCGCCCCGTTCGACCCCCTTTTTAAAAAAAAAAAAAAAATTTTTAAAATTTTTTAAAGTTTTTAAAGTTTTTAAATTTTTCTTAATTTTTAAATTTTTTTGAATATTTTAAATAAAATTAATTTTAAATCTAATTTAATTAATTTTTATATTATTATTTACACGTAGACACGAAATGGCGTCGTTTTTGCATTTTCTCCGCCACGTCAGCGTGCAAAACGACGCCGTTTTGGACCAAACTCGCCGGAAAATGGCCACGTCAGCCATTTGGCCGGATTTTCGCCGGAGTGGCACTTAAGTGTCCCATTTTACTCCGATATTGGCACTTAAGTGTACCATTTTAAAGTTATGGCACTTAAGTGTCCCTCCGTGCCAAGTTATGGTACTCTAGGTGTCTCAACCTCGGGAAACATGCACGGTTTAGGCGGGGATTGACCAGGAAATGGTGAAAGGGCCAAACCAAGCCTCGGCGGGCACTCACGGGGGTTGGAGGCGGGCCAAGCAGCTCCGGTTAAGCTCCACCAACGATGGGACAGCAGCTGGGACGGTGAGACCGGGCTGGAACGCGCATAGTTGTGCAGTGGTGCGAGCGCGGGCAAGGACGTCATGCGGAGGTGCGAATGGTGGCGTGAGGCGGCGACGATGGCTCTGGCTTCTCCTTCGACTTGCTGGTTTTCACATGGCACAAATGGAGGGTAAGAAAGGAGTTGGTCGCCGGTCATAAGGGGAGAGGAGAAGATGAGGGAGCATGGGGGCCACCTTGGCCGTATTTTCCATTCAAATGTCCCCTTGACCATCCATGGCCAAGTATAGTCTCTTGGCTGTCCTTAGGCCACCAAGGCTCATCCATGGACACTTGAGATGGTCCAAAATGGCTAGGGGAATGGGGGCACACGAATTTCAAGCATTTTCCCACCAATTGGACACCATTTTCTCCTTAATTCAATCTCATTTGGCCTCAATAAATTCCGTTATCGAGTTGATACTCAAATTAATATTTTTTCCCACTACTTGAACCATCTTGTATCCCCATTGCACGATCAAAATGATCCCCGACTTTTTCTAGACAAAATCGGCCATAGGACGACTTTTTCCCAAAAGGTCTCGAGTTGCAAAAAAAATTTCTAAGACTAAGTCGACGTTCCTAGAATTTATTGTGACATGAGAGAAAATTCAATTTCTAAAATCGGACTCGAATTTGCAGTTAATTTTCATTTGGAGTGTTTTTAGCGTGACCTAGGCTACCGGGTAACTTTCAGAAATTTTTCAATGCAAATAACCTTTGGTCGATTTTCTTCGAGTCACAATGCACCCGCTTGACTCATTGGCGACTTTCGGTTGTCGTGAAAATTTCTAGGATTCGAATACGGACACAAGGTATCAAAACAATAAGAAAATCAGTCTAATGCCGGCCGACGAGAATTTTCTAATTTAATGGTGTCACTCACGATTAGCCACACATCTCAATTGAACCAACCTTTCTCTGATTTCAAATTGATTTTTAACTGTGCCGTAATGGCCTCTAAAGGTGAACATGGTTGAAAAGCCGATTCCTGGTCGAATTCTCAAGTCTATTGTCTTAAAATTTCTTAATGGCTTCCCAAGATAGTCTAGTTATCTCAAGAGTGATCAGCTCTGAGAACAACTCTATAGGCGCTTCAATGAAATGCTCGATTTATTCAGTAGAAAATTGGACTGGAAATTTGGGATGTCACAACTCTTCCCCTCTTATAAAAATTTCGTCCTCGAAATTTATATCTTTACAAAACTTAAGTAAAAAGGTGGGGGTACAACTGTCTTATCGACTCTTCAGTCTCCCACATTGCTCCTTCAGTACCGTGGCGTTGCTAGACCACTTTGACCAATGGGATGGTCATTGTACGCAAAACTTGTTCTTTACTGTCCATGTTTCAACATATGACACTCGGTCATCCACGTCTAATTCCTCAACATTGAATACGTGGGTCGGGTCAGGCTCATACTTCGTTAACATCGACAGGTGAAAGACGTCGTGCACTTGCACCAATATCGGCAGCAATGCAAGACGATACACTAAGGTCCCGATTCTCTCAAGAATCTCGAATGGACCTACGTACTTCGGACGCAGTTTTCCTTTCTTTCCGAAGCGTGAAGTTCCCCTCATTGATGACACCTTTAGAAAAACATGATCACCAACTTGGAATTCCAATAATCTCCAACGCTTGATTGCGTAACTTTTATGTCTGCTCTGTGCGGTCTTTAATCTACCTCTGATTACTGCCACAACATCCATTGACTGCTGGACTAACTCTGGGCCTGTGATCTTCTTTTCCCAACTTTGTCCTAACACACTGGTGTTCTGCACACTCTGCCATACAACGCTTCAAAAGGAGCCATATGTATACTCTGCTGATAACTATTGTTGTAGGCAAATTCCACCAGGTGTAGTTGATCTTTCCAACTTCCTTTGAAATCTAGTACACAAGCTCTTTGCATGTCCTCAAGGGTTTGAATTGTCCTCTCAGATTGGCCATCCGTCTGAGATGATATGCCGTACTGTACTGAAGCTTGGTACATAGAACACTTTGCAAGCTCTTCCAAAAAGCAGCTATAAACCTCAGGTCTCGATCTAAGGTTATCGTAACCAGTACTCCATGCATTCGATCTACTTGACACACGTACAAGTCTGCATGCCTATCCAGACTGAGGTCCTTGCGAACTACAATGAAGTGAACCGACTTTGTCAGTCTATCGACTACTACCTAAATTGAATCATTTCCTCTCTAACTCCTTGGTAATCCGGTCACGAAATCCATCGTAATATGCTCCCATTTCCATTCTGGGATCGCAAGAGGTTGCAGAAGTCCTCCCGGCTTACAATGTTGAGCTTTTACCTGCTAACTCGTCAAACACTTAGCAACATGCTTGGTGATGTCCACCTTCATACTTGACCACTAATAGTGTTGACGCAGATTCTAATACATCTTGGTACTTTCGGGATGAATACTATAACTGCTACGATGTGCTTCAGATAAAATATCTTCTCTAAGCTCCACATCGTCAGATACAACCAAATGTCCTTGGAATCTTAGTGTTCCTTTTTGAAATTTGAGCTTGCAATCTGACAAATAAATTTCTATCTAATGATTGATATTTCAACCGGGGTCCCATGCTTGCATTTAGATGTGAGCATAATTTTAGGATTGAATTACGAATTAGAGAACTAGACCAATCACCGATTCGATTCTAGGTTCCAATGTGCCCTGGTCTAGTTCCATTTTTTTAGGAACCAATGGTTCTCAAGGGAACTGGGAACTAAGAATCAAATTGATAACCAGGGGAATCGAGAAAATTCTAAAGAGAGGCTTTTTACTTTTTCCTAATAAGAACTTAGATGTGCTTATGGAGGGGGTTTATACTAATTTTCTTGCAATCAATAACGATCAATGTGCATGAGGTCGTCAGTAGTTGAAATAAGGATTACTCCTCGGAAGAGTTATAATTCTCTACTAATAGTCACTTACGAAGTTCTAATAAAGGAATTAGACCGAGACTTAACATAAAAAGGTTTTTAGATATTAGTAGCTGGATAAAGCAGCAATAATGTCAAATATCGCACTAATTTTCCAAGACCATTAGATCTATTCTAGTTTCATTTCCTGAAAACAAACATATACCATTTGTGTCTTGTTGTAATTCATATCATTCTATGTTGTTCATAGATTGAATAAATTACCCTACATAGCATTATCTAGTGGGAATATGCAATGGCGAGTATCACAC
Source organism: Eucalyptus cladocalyx (assembly GCA_017140615.1). Classification (NCBI taxonomy): domain Eukaryota; kingdom Viridiplantae; phylum Streptophyta; class Magnoliopsida; order Myrtales; family Myrtaceae; genus Eucalyptus; species Eucalyptus cladocalyx. The sequence goes on from CM029526.1 coordinate 19,032,749, forward strand.
TATCACAAAATTTCACATGGCATTCAATATATTCAAGGTACTTTTGTTGTGCCCATTAAAACAAAATTGGAATCCATGGACCTTTTGCTCTATAAGACCGTAAATATGGTGATTAGTTTGGTCATGATCTTCACTGGATATTGGCCTAAGCTTATGTTATCATATGTTAACATGTATGTCGATAATCTAGATTTTAATTTCTTGCTTGGTTTAATTATAACACCTTCTACTTATATTCTATTATTGATGTGTCTATGTGAAATTGACGTATATAACATGTCAATGGAGGTGGAAGAATGAGAGGCAATGACTTTCATTATGTGTAAGCGATGTGGATGATTGATGACTAAAATTCAATAACTTAGGTTTCATGTTAGTGTTTTGAAATTTTTATTGTTTATTTTATTTTATACGTTCATCTTTTATAGATTATTTCTATTGACAAATGAAAAACTTTATTTTTGCTTTTGCATTCACTATCATTTTGCTTCACTAAAACTGCCCCCCCCCCCCCCAAAACATGTTAGACTATAAAACCAACCTTAGAACCTATGACAAGATAGGTACAGGTTCCGAGGTAGACAAGATAAGTTTTATGTTCTAAAAAATGGGCAACCTATTTTAATGGATAGACTCTAGATTTCAAGTGGAATTGGGACTGCTCACCCCTACTTAAATCTTCTCATTTTGGGCATTTTTTCAGTCCTATGTGACCCAAGAAAATCTTTTCTTGGGTACTCTCACCGTCAAAGAGACAATAGCCTACACAGCTCATCTGAGGCTTTATTCCGAAATGACGAAAGCCGAGATTGACGAGGTGGTAGAAACAAACATAAAGGAGATGGGACTTGGAGACTGCGCAGAGAACAAGATTGGTAATTGGCACTTGAGGGGCATAAGCAATGGAGAAAAGAAAAGACTCAAAGATCGGTCTTGAAATGGAGACAGACCCACTAATCTTGCTCCTTGATGAGCCTACCACAAAGCTTAGAGAGTGCCTCGGCTTTTTTGTGGCAAGAGCTCTAAGAAATATTGCAGATGAAGAAAGAATAGTTATTTGCTCAATCCACCAGCCTAGTAATGAAGTTTTCGATCTTTTTGATGATTTGCTCCTTCTGTCAAGTGGAGAAACTGTCACGCCCCGAACCCCGAGCGCGCGCACATCCCACTGCGGTCGATCAAATATGCGACATCTCAGGATATGTCGCCGACCCATTCATTTTATTATGCATGCAGAAGCGAAACAAATCCCCTGACAACATTTAACTTGGGATAGAAAAGCAGGAAGCAAAACCACAACATAACATTTTCATAATTCAACAGAATTACAAACAGAGGTCTACGGCCAAAAGTCTACAAAAGACCGGCTCTTAAAAATGAACTGTCCTACGACCTACAAGTCGGACACGTTCTCCAATTCTTATGACTTCACCTCTGCAACTCCTCAAGGCCAACCAAAGCTATCTAGCCACTTCATCCACCAAGGACCTGAAATTGTAATCCCCAAACCGGGATGAGACAATGTCTCAGCAAGCTCAACCCCCTAAACCCTTATTAGAAAGAAAATACGCCCCGGGTGGCCTAGCCACATCACACAGAAGACTTACCTCGCATTAGCCTTCATCTGCAGGTTAGCACGATTTATATAATTCAACCATGTACAATTATGATAACCAAACAACCATGGCACAATCACATCATCAGAACAATTCAACCATTTGGATCGTCTCAGCAATCAATCGACTTAGCCGATTACATGTCATTCTAGCAAATCAATCATTGCTCTCAATCACGGCGCCACTCGGCCAATTTTAGAATTAGTGGCATCACGGCCCCACTCAGCACAACCTTTGAAAGGTGGTAGATCCCGGCCCGATCGGCACGACCTCTAGGAGGTGGTAATTCATGGCTCGGTTGGGCGCGACCTTTATTATGTGGCAATTCACGGCCCCACTGGGTGCGACCTTTATCAGGTGGCAATTCACGGCCCCACTGGGTGCGACCTTTATCAGGTGGCAATTCACGGCCTCACTGGGCACGACCTCTAATAGGTGGTAATTCACGGCCTCACTGGGCACGACCTCTAATAGGTGGTAATTCATGGCCTCACTGAGCACGACCTCTAATAGGTGGTTAATCACGGCCAATTTCCCCTCAATTTCCACACTTAGGATTTTATAAAGAATCCCTATTTATCGCAATCACACTCAATTTGCCACAACCAATCATCAAATTCAAATTCTAAATGCACAGCAGTGATCAGCACGAAATTTTGAGAATTTAGGTCCCGAAATAATTTTTCGGAATTTATTAAATAATTAAATTTATTCCGAAAATTAATTAAATAATAATATCCATATATTTCACGATCCATGCTCAATTTATAATATCCAATCATCAATTTCAAAATCTGACTACAAAATTTTTTAAATTTAAAACCAGGGTCAAAAATAATTTTTCTTTTTTTAAATAAATAATAATATTTTAATAATTTCGGAATATAATATAATATTATAATTTCCAGAATTTCGAAACAATTAAATAATTCAAAACTAAAACCCTATTATGTCCCATCAAGGTTTATTATTAAATAAACTATCTTAGCCTTTAATTAAACACACTTTAAATTAAACAAACCTTTTAATCCAAATCACAATTAAATAAACTAAAATATCCACCTAAACTTGCTTAACTTAGACTAAGCATACTTAGGGCATAATTAACCGTCTAATGAAGGTTTAGTGAGCTAAACTCATCGGATTAACGAGCCGAGCGGACCAAAATGACGAGGACGACGCTAGGATCGACTTTCCTCAAGGCGGGCCAAGCATCCGGGCTCGGGAAGGCAGCCAAAACGGGCCACGAGCGGGCTGCAATACCCATTTTCCAAGCTAATTAAGGCTTTGGGGCTGGAGGAGGCGGATCCGGCGCTGGAATGGGCGGAGGATCGGGGCGGCAGCTCAACGGTGGCTCGGACGGGCTAGGCGGCGGCCAGGCGAGGCCTCACGGCGGCGGGGACGAGCTCCGGCAGCTCCTGGAATGTGCGAACAGGGGCAGACGGAGGCGGCTGGGCGTCAGGCGAGCGCGGGCGGACGGGTAGCGACGGCGAGCTCTGGCGAACGGGCGACGAGCGACGGCCATGGCTGCAGCTTCTTCGACAAGCTCAGATTTGATGGGTCTTCGAGCAAGAACCCGAGATGGAGGAGAGAGGGCGACGGTGAGCAGACGCGCGGCTGCGTGCGCGAACGGCGGCGACAACGACGGCACCGGCGGCGAGCGACGAGCGTCGAAGGAGGCGGACGGCGAAGGACTGCTTCGGCTTCTTCCTCTGCAAATTTTCTGGTCTTTCGCACAAAGAAGATGGAGGAGAAACCAACGGAAAGGAGAGAGGAAGGAGAGAGAAAGAGAGAGAAGGAGGGGGCCCTTTTCTTTTCTTTTTCCTTTTCTTTAATCCAACAAATGGCCCACCATGACATCACTTGATGATGTCATACTCCACCATCTCCCACAACCTTATTCCAATGGGTTCACTTGCAATTTCCGCCGGGATCCAATTCTTTGTACAATAACTTCTTCAATTTCACTCGATTCTCTTCTAATTGAATTAAATTAAAGCCCATAAAATTAATTCATTGTCACCACACTTCAATTCACATCTTCACTTGTCTATATAATCAACTTAAGTCCCAAAAGCGGCCTACTAATTTCTCGAGCTAAAATAGCCATTCTCGGATTTAATTTGCCAAAGAACTCTAATTGCATGAAAAATCTTCCAAAGATGAGTTAATATTCATAAAATGATTTGTGACACACCAGACTTCCAATTTCTGAATTCGATCTCAATTCCATGGTTAATTTCTCTTTGGCATGATACTAGCGCGGCCCAACCTACCGGGTAGCCTTTAGAAATTTTCATGCATTTGACCTGTGGTTGATCATCTCAAGCCACAATGTACATCTTTGAAACATTGGCGACTTTCGGTTGTCAAGGTAATCTCAAGGTTTCAAATACGAACACAGGGTACCCAATCGATAAAAAAGTCGGTCCAGTGTCGATCGACAAGGATTATGCGATCCGGTGGAATCACCCACACTCGATCACATGCCTCTGTCGAGTCGACCTATCTCCGGTCTCTAATCGATTTTTATTTGTGTCGTAATGACCCTTGCAGATTAGCTCGGTCGAAAGGTCGCTTCCTGGCCAAATTCTCGAGTATGATGCATTAGAATTTCTTAACGACTTCACCCGATAGACTAGTTTTCACATGAGTGGCCGACTCAAGGAAAAGAACTATATGCGTGCCAACGAAATGCCCGTCTCAAATTATTGAAAATAGAATTGGAAAATCGGGATGTCACAGAAACTGTGTTTCTAGGAGAAGCCAAAATGGCCATTGAGGTAATAAAAAGTCAACACTTCATTCTTACTCAGACATTTCGGCTGTGCAGAAGCAAGATAATGTAATTCTAAGTCCTGGTGCAGTTCTTTGCAGATGCTGGATTTGCTTGTCCGAGGAGGAGAAATCCAGCCGATCACTTTCTGCGGTGCATTAGCTTGGACTTCAATTCTGTAACTGCTGCTATTGCTTTCTCATAGAAATTATGTTGAGTTTTAAATCGAGCACTTCCATACTCTGCATCAGTTCTTGTGATATGTAAAGTGACTTCTGAATATAATTATCAGGGCTTGCTATTTTATCTTGCAGCAAACTCCAGCATCATCTGGTTTTTCAATGAACATGAAAACAGCAGAGATTAAAGCCGCACTCCTCAAAGTATTCATGCAAAGTTAGGAAAAAAAATGCAAGAAATTGCAGCTACTGTAAGCACTCCAACTCAGAAGAAATTAAAATCAAGATAATGCTTATGCAGTCATTTTTCTTGTCTTTCCCGCTTACCATAGTTAATGAACAATGTCTCCAACTGTGATTTTTGAAACTAATGGAGTTATATCCATATTGAAGGAGCATTTTCCAGAACTGATGTTTTCAAAACTGAAACACTTTTGTTGAATGCTGAAGGATTATCAGGTCTGCCAGTTGAACAAGAACACTAATTCCAGTAAGTGGAAGCAACTCAGCGTTTTAACTCATCGGTCCTTCATCAACATGTATAGGGACATTGGATACTCCTGGTTGAGGATCATGCTCTACATTTTATCATCAGTAAGTGCTAGAACTCTATATTTTGACATCTGATATGACAATGGGGCAATTATTAACAGAGGAAAGTTTGTTTCATTCCTCTTCGGCCTCATGGTATGTTTGTCTTGTGGTGGTGTCCCTTTCTTCAATGAAGAATTGAAGGTATAGCAAAGCGTTGAGGCTGATTGATTTTCATCTATTATATATCAGCAGTATCTTCATACTTGAGGTGATATTAGAATGATTTGTCGCTAAGACTAGAATTAAGTTTCCTCTTCAGGACAGACAAGCTTCACCATGATAGGTGTGAAGTTGCATGTTGAAGCCTAAGACGCTGTAAATAACACAAATCTAACTAAAGAACTCTTAGTCGATGGCCTACTCCGACTCATAGTCACAGAGGAATGTGACTATTGCACAATCAGTTGGAGAGATTAAAGCTAAATCAACTAAGTCTTTTCAAGGGATGCTTAAGATTATTCATAAGGGATTGATCTCATCATCAAAACAAGAATATACATTAATTACATAAAAAAGGAGAAATCTCGGCGGCGTATGACATCCTTTTCTTGTCTATCTCAGGTATTTTATGCCGAGAGACTCAATGGGCATTATGGCAAGACCCTGTTTGTGCTTGCGAATTTCCTTTCTTCACTCCCTTTCTCGGTGGCGAATTCTCTGCTCTCAGGAACAACGATATTCTACATGGTGAAGCTTCATCCAGGATTCTCTCACTATGGTTATTTTTGCATTAACTTCTTCTGCTGCACCACCATTATTGAGAGCTGCATGATGGTTGTGAACTCATGTGTCCCCAACGCCTTAATGGCTGTAGTAACTGGAGTTAGTGTCAACGTAAGCAAATTTTCTCTCTTAAACTTCCCTTCCTGTAATCCTTATAAATTACGTTGTCGTTCATAGCTAATTTTTGTGGATTCAGGTTCTAATGATGATAGCATCACAGATCTTTAGACTTCTTGCTGATCTTCCCAAGTTCTTTTGGCGTTACCCTATGTCCTACATCAGTTTTGCCAAGTGGGCAGTTGAGGTAGTTAGTATTCAGTGATTCGCTATTTTTCCGAAATCAAGCTTAAAAATTTATCAGCATATTTATGCATAGAACCATGACATGGAAGATATTTATCTTCAGTTTCAATAATATCATCTAACTAGGAAAACTCCACCAGGAGCATGCGCTACTTCTTGCATTGCATATTTGAACTCATTGAAGTAAAAATTATCATCTTCCGCCTAAGCTACATTTATGAGAAGGAAATCTCAAAACAACAAAAATTAAGTAAGATGCCTTCTATTTTGATGTGAAGAAATGGGTTGAATGGTCGACAGTTCCGCCACTCCCTTCTTCCTTTTCGGATTATTGACCCGCTCTTCCATATGCTAGAGGTTATGTTAACCAATGTAATAATGTAATACTATGAAGATTCTATTATCAGTCTCTTTCATAGATTGATCAGAACACCACAAGGCTTCACCACATGTTTTACTTCGTCTCTTTACTCAAACTAGCGCTTCAGATAAACAGGGCTTCTCAGGAACAATTCTGCGACTAGCCATGGCAGTTAACAATACAAGCATATGATTTGGATCAGTGACTTTGAGTTCTCCCAAATATCTCATGAATTACAAGTCACTCATACAAATCATTCACACGCCTTGCAGGGTCAATACAAGAATGTCATGACCGGTCTTGAGTTTGATTCAGCAGAGCCAGAAGAACCAAAACTGAAAGGCGAGATGATCCTCAAATCAACTTTCGGCATATCACTGGATCATTCCAAGTGGTGGGATGTAGCTGTGCTTCTGTTTCAACTGTTTGTTTACAAAGTACTACTCTTCTTAGTGCTTACGTACAAGAAGAGAATAGCACCCCAATTACGGTTGTTGTCACAAGTGTTACTCAAGAAGGTGTCTTGACAGATGATTTCGGTGCCAAATAGCAGCTAGCATCCCTTATGTTTCCAGAACATACTTACTTTATCGGCAACTGATGCACCATGGTTATGTAAATGATGCATATGTCTCTAGTTGTCGCAAGTTCTAAATGCAATTCACCTTTTTCACTTCAATGTTATGACTAATTTGATATTGTTATACGTAATGTGACAAAATTTAGACCTAATGCTCGGCCTGAGGTCCACCCCTTCCTCTTTGTAATTAATGTAGATTATAGACCTCTTACAAAGCACAAAATTTGGACATACGGCATTGGATAGACGGCCCGTTTAGTGCCTCTCTGTCTCTGTCTCTCTCTCTCTGCTACAAGCTACTGTGAGATTCGATGTAGTGGATAATAAAGTACATTGATTACAAGCAAAACATATGTCACGCAATGAGTTACAACTTATATTGAAAATAAAGATTAAGCAATTCAAGGGTTGTACAAGAGTCAGATATATAGCTTGAACTCATTTACAAAAAGATAAAAAAAATGGGAGGTAAAGTGTAAACTGTCTTTGGACAGCCTCTCTTGTCCCCTTTTGGCACACCAAACATTTGGACACCGAGCTTATCATACCCATGACCTCCAAATCTAATCCATGGCTGGGAAGCAGACCCAGGTGGATTATTCTGATCTCTCTTTTCCCCCAAAACTGAAAGGACCAAATATGTAAAAGCCAAGAAAGTGTACTTGTCCTCGAATGCCCAACTTTTGAGGCGCCCAGGATAAACAAAATCATCATAACTTTAAGATGCTTTGCAAGAAAAACCGGTATCCTCATCCTTCCTACTTATTTCTTCTGTTTTTTCCGCACCCCATTATTACCATTGCGTGCTCTGGATGCTTTATGATTTCTCATTGAGGTTTCCATGCTCATGCTACCTTTTAGTTCCATCTTTCTCTTTTCCCCGCTTTTAAGTTTTTGAAAGGTCCTCTTCCTTTTCTTTCCAGATTCGTTGGATTGAATCTTAGAAAATTTCCCTGCAGCCAAATCACCATTCTTTTTAGAACCTTCTAATCTGCCATCAGCAGTAAGAGAAGTTTCATATTTTCCTGAGTGGGGGGAGCCATCTTTGTTCTTCAATCTCCTTTTGTATCCTCGTCCCCTGACATCTTTCTGATTTGCGGAAGCTTCCTTGTTCTCTATCCCGCCTTCATCTGAGGTTTTGTTTCGCCAATTCTAAAAGGTCAAACATGCAATCATTTTACAAAACAATATTACGACCTCCAGAAATCATGCACTGCTAAATAATATTTCTGTAGGATACACATCCAAGCGTTGTTGAATTCATTACCTCCATAACTGTCTTAAGAAAACCCTTGTACTTTTCTGGGGTAACAAGCTGAACAGCAGCAAAACCACACTTCCTAGTCATTATCTCAAGAATGACTGTGACCTGCATATACAGTGATAATGGACATTCATTACAAGATAGCAAAAAAGAGGCCCTTGGAAGGATGTGTGCATGGAATTATCACAAAAAAACTCAGCAAACTTCCAGTAAATTTCACATGCCTTTGATCTGAAGTGATGCCTGGAGACAGATGACCATAAAATAACACCATCAACAATGTCTGAAAGTAAACTCTGAAGGTCTTCATTTCGTAAGCAAGACACTACTACTTTCACAAAACCTAGAACAGCCTGCAAAATGTGTACGAAGTAACTCTCAAGCCTTGCCAATTGGGGCAAGAATCTACTTTGGTAATGGTATACTCACTTTTATCACTTCCACCGCTTTGCTTTGTAGCAGAGAAAGAACAGAAGGAATAAGATCAGGAATTGATAGACAGATATCTGTATCCTTGTAAACTAGTACGAACAATGCAGAAACAGCTCCACTTGTAATTTGAGGTGATGAACCAGAAGGATAGCCCACTATCTGAAAGCACGTTATTTAGAATCAACACACTATTACTTGAATAAAATTACAATCCTGAGAATTGCAATTGTCTAGTAATAAATTACTGTTAAGAACTACAAGCAGCAAGGAAAATTGCAGATTAGGTTAGACAATTTCTACATAAGTATGCTCTCCCAATCATCTGACAGAAAGTCCTGTAAGCAAATAAAATTCCCCGATGTTCACAAGACACTTAAAGCGTTCATCTGTGCAGTGCATATAAAACTTCTATGGGCAACCATTTACACAAGGAACCCAAGCTTTAATAATAACACATGAGAAAGGGACTCCACTACCCCTCGATTAACCAATTTGGCTTCTTAAAATTTCTCAATTTTTCATCGGATGAAACAAATGCAAAATTTCGATTGAATAGGCTTAGGGGCCAACAAGGCATCCACAACATACAGACCACATGATTTTAAATTTTGCCACTTGTATTTCAGTTCTTCGTTTTTTTACTGGTTAGAGGGCATTAATCATCTTCTCTGGCTGCAACTGCAAAGCCTAATCCCTTGGCAGAAGCAGCTAGACATGAATAAATGAAGGAAAATGCCGTGACTCAACCATACTGCAGCCACGAAATTAGCTTTATTCTTTGAGAAGAGAAATATGTTTTAAGGCCTCTGAATCAATTCGTAGCCATACCAGACTTACAATCTTCAAATACAATGCACATACTTATAAAGATTTTGTTGGGATTGTCGGATTCCCAAAAACCGGATTCGACACTAAATCGAACCCCTAAAACGAATGCGGAAAACAAGTCCAGGAAAAAAAATGTATCACCGATCTTAAAGCACACCACGGAATCGAGCGTACCTTGTTAGCCACAGATTAAACACCAACGCCGATAAGAGGAAGAGAAAACCGATGCCGTTCGATCCGATGATGTCAATTGGCCTTAAAGGGAAGATGGCGTCGCCTTTGCGTTTTGTTTTTCTTTTGGAGGGAGAGAGGGAGAGGAACGTACGTACAAATGCCAAAGGGTGCGTTCTCCCTCTCTTTCCTCCCTTATATACGTCCCCTCCAAAATAGAAATCGTGCCCCTTCATCATATCCCTCCATCCATGGGCCATAATCTTGTGGGCCGGGCTTTTAGGCCCAACATGGGCGGACGGGCCAACTTAGGCCCATCACATAAAACCATCATCTCCCACTCGCACATGGTGGGCCGAATAGGATTCTCTTTACATATCTTCAACATTCATACCGGTGAATAATCCGTGCGATCAGCATACTTTGAGAGCTCATTGCCATACATTTGTTAGGAATATATAGCAGCTCATAATGTGCATCACACTCTGAGTAGATTTAGTATGCAGTACCCTAGATCGATCGATCACATTTATATCTCTCTTGATCTCTTTCAAACAATGATATATATATTGTATTCACAATTATGATTATCCCAAAGACAGTCATAATTGGTTAACTAGTGAATACAAAACTACAATGTGATTCTCCAAATTCGATCTTCCTCTTTCCTTCAAACTCTCAATTTCAGTTTAGCTTACTTTTCTAGAAATGTCCCATTAGATTGAATCAACTCATGACCATTGGCAACATCCTAAGATAGCAAACACTAAATAGAAATCTTGAGAATAAGTAAGAGTCATGAGGGGACTAAAAAATGGAGGAACTCTTTTCCTCAAGAGTCTCACACGGCATAAAAGTTGAGATCAAACTTTTGCCACTCTTATTGGTCGTCTCATGCATATGTAGTATGAAATACGTATTACGGTATTAACTCCTTTCCCATGGAGCGTATGTCTACACCTTTCAATACCGTACAGATGATAGTTCAGACATACCCAATGTCTAACTTGAGTTTACGTATCTACTCATTCACAAAATTCATCAAAACTCACATCTGGCATCATAGACAGATAAAGTAAAATATGTGGGGTATTTTACTTTCGGATATAGTAAGTATTATGTCCTCATCTTAACACCCAGTTAAGGCGACATACGTATTTTAAGTTTGAGCTATCGATTATCACCTAGATAATAAGCTTAAAAACAATCTCATCTCTATTTATCACACAGTAAATAGAGGCGATTACTCGTGTGAGTGGGCCAATCTTATATCTGTCCGACATACTTTCTCAACTTAAAGTAATGCACTGAGCATTAAGATGCATAAAGATCAAACAAAGATTCATAGGCATTAATGATGAAAAACACAAATTCATCAAATGTGAACACTTTAGGGAAATTACAATCCAGTACATCAGACTCTACACAATCTTAGAGATTTCATATGGCCACAAAACACATCTCTAGGTATTGGCTTTGTCATAGGATCTGCTACCATTCTATGCGTAATATGTACTGTAAGTTCACATCTTTTCGTGCAACCATATCCTTGACAAAATTATACATGGTATCTATATGTTTAGTCTTGCCATGATATTTTGGATCTTTGGTGTACGCTTTTGCTGCTTGGCTATCACAGTTAACCAATAATGAATCTGCAACACTTCTAATAACACCTAAATGATCCAATAATCTTTTAAGCCGAACATCTTCTTATATTGCTGCTGATAATGCCACAAACTTAGTTTCTATCGTGGACAAGGCTATACACTTTTGTTTCTTACTACTCCAACATATGGTGCCATTATTCGGTAAGAAAACAAACCCAAAGGTAGATTTTCTTTCATATAAATCTCCTCCCCAATCAGCATCAGAATAGCCTTAGAGTCGCAAATCTTTTCCTTAATAACTCAGCGTATAATCAGCAGTTCCCTTTAGATACCTTAGTATTCTTTTAACGGCTTTCCAATGTGCTTGACCTGGATTGGATTGGTATCTACTCACCATTCCAACTGCAATACATATGTTAGGTCTTGTACACATCATAGCGTACATCAAGCTTCCAACAGCACTAGCATAAGAAACATGTTTCATTTGTTCCTTCTCTTGTGGAGTCCTTGGACACAGTCTATGGCTTAATCCTTCACCTTTTGCAATAGGAGTGTCTATGGGTTTACAATCTTGCATACGAACTCGTTCAAGAACCTTATTTATATATGTTTCTTGCGAAAGGGATAATGATCTCTTCGAACGATTTCTTGAAATCTTAAATCCAAGAATGTATGCAGCCTCACTCATATCCTTCATCTCAAAGTTGGAAGACAACCAACTCTTGACAGTATTAACAAACTCCATATTGCTTCCGGCAATTAGTATATCATCAACATATAATGATATGATCACAAATTGATCTTTGGATCTTTTGATATATATACAATGATCCTCATCTATCATTGTAAAGTCATATGCCATTATGGTATTATGAAAACGTATATACCATTGTCTCGATAACTGCTTAAGGCCGTATATCGATCTCAAAAGTCGACATACCTTTCCTTCTTGGCCTTCTTTAATGAAACCAGTAGGTTGTTCCATATATATTTCTTTCTTTAATTCTCCATTGAGAAAAGCAGTCATTACATCCATTTGATGTAACTCAAGATCCATACTAGCCATTATTGCCAGAATAATGCGAATCGAGGTAAATCTCACTACAGGAGAAAATATTTCTTCATAATCAATTCCTTCCTATTGATTATACCCCATTGCCACAAGGCGAGCCTTATGCCTTTCTATCGAGCCATCAGCCTTTCGCTTTATTTTGAAAACTCACTTGTTCCCAATAGCTTTGTGTCCTTCTGGAAGATCAACTAGTTTCCAGACTTAGTTTGACTTCATTGACTCAATTTCCTCTTCCATTGCATGAATCCATTTTTCCTTACTAGGGAAATTCAGAGCCTCATTAATATTTCTTGGCTCATCCTCATCTTGTGGAGCAACCATAAAAGTTTCCCCTTCAATGTCAAAACGTTGACGGGGAATACTTTGGCGACTTGTTCGCTGTATGGGAGATTGTACACTTTGCACATCATTCCCCATTATGCTCCCACTTGGATTAGATAATGATGATGTCGTCTCATCATGTCGTCTCATTTTACTCCCACTTGGACGAACTCCACTAATATCATTATCTTGATCCAAGGTTTCAAATAGGGAGTAATCTTCCCCTATTTCGCCCTTCTTAGGAAATTCATCATCTAAGAATGTGACATCCCGTGATTCAAATTCAGTTATACTCCCACTTTCCTGCTCACCTATGAACACATACCCTTTCGTGTGTTCGGAGTATCTCATTAAAATACTCTTCTTTCCTTTAGGACCCAATTTCCCAAACTTGTGAGAGGACTCATGAGTATAGGCAGCACAAACCCACGGCTTAAGAAAACTTAAGTCCGGTTTTCTACCTGTCCATAACTCATATGGAGTGGAAGTAACTAAATTTGGAAGGCACCCGGTTAAGTATATAGGCAGCAATTAACAACGCATCACTCCAAAAAGTGATAGGTAAGTTAGCACGTGCCATCGTGGACCTAACCATTTCTAGTGGGGTTCTGTTTCTTCTCTCCACAACACCATTTTGTTGAGGAGTATATGGAATAGACAACTGTCTTTCTATTCCTTTTTCATCACATAATTTTCTGAACTCATCAGATAAATATTCTCGACCTCGATCGGATCTCAATGCTTTTATTTTCTTGTCTAATTGATTTTCTACCAAGTTCATAAACCTTTTGAAACAACTTAATGCTTCAGATTTATGAGAAATCAAATAGACATTTCTGAATCGAGTATAATCATCTATAAAAGTGATGAAATAAACAGTCCCATGCCTTTCTCTCACATTCATTGGACCACAGACGTCAGAATGGATTAAATGCAGAGGAAATTCAGCTCTTTTACATTTTCCAAGTGGTTTTCTTGTCGTTTTCCCTTCTAGGCAATGCTTACATATGGGCAAATCGACTTTTTCAATGTTACTCAATAAGCCCTCTTTGGCTAGTCTATTCATAAGTTTGTTAGCCAATATGACCAAGTCTAGCATGCCACATAATCACATCATTATCATATGAAATAGAAGACGTGAAACAAGGGAATAACAAATATTGACATTACCACAGTCAACATTTAGTACAATAAAACCATCCAGAAAATGACCACAACCATAGTAGTTTGTATCCAAATACAAATCTACACCTTTATTATGGAAGTTCACATTAAAACCAAGCTTAACCAACACCAAAACAGACACTAAATTTCGACGAATCTCCGGAGCATATAGAACATCATGTAGGAACAAGGTGCGTCCACCACACATGTTCAATTGGCAGGTGCCAATCCCTTTAACTTCAGCTCTGGAGTTATTTCTTACATAGATCTACTTAGTTCCAATTGGTACTCGTCGGAATTCCACGAAGGATTCTTTATCCTTCGCTACATGGTCTATCACTCCTGAATCTACAGTCCACAAAGGATTGGATTCAGCCAATAATACATAACTTGACACATAAGCAAAGTTCTCAAATGTACAAGAGGTGTTTACCTTTTTTGGCTCACAACAGTTGTGAGCATAGTGACCTTTCTTGTCACAATTGTAACACCTCACCCTTGACATTTTCTTCACTTGAGGACGTTTTCCTCTCTTGTGTTGGTTAACTCTTGATTTTTTGCAATAATGACTTGATCCTTTGCATTTCCACATATTGAACGAATCAATACGCTTGCGCTTAGAGCTCAAAGCCCTTTCTAAGCTAGAACCAGCATTGCAAATATCTATTTTCGGCTTAAATGCCGTTAAGCGGTCCTCTACTAGCTCAAGGTGGCGCATAGCATCCTCAAGATCTTCCATAACATGGTCAAGAGCTTCTAGTGCTTCTTGCTTTTCCAGCACATATTGAATCTTCATATTCAATATTTCACAATTGTTTCCGTTCATATTAGCAATTACGTTCTTAGTTGCTGAAACCATCGATCTAAACACATCAGACATATATGCACGAATAATTAATGCCTATCATTTATGCATCCACTTTGCACAAACCCATCATATCAATGAACAATTTCAAGTAAGGTTTCATAATCAAAAGGTCACTATGTTTCCAATCATCCTCCAAAAATCCTAACTCAAAATTATTATTAATATAATTGTCTTATGCAAAATAAATTCTATGAAGTTATAAAAACTTCTATGAACTACCCACAGCAGTCAACAATAACAGAAAGCAAATAATATTTGACATCCAATAGAATAATAATGCTTTCACATAATACAACTATCCATTACACTAAGTAATATATACAAAGAAAAATATCAACATAGAAAGAGATATTCACAACCAAAAAACATCTCAAACTAATCTAAGAAATAAATAGGGAATGTTTCTTCTAATCTATCAGTCAAAATATCTAAGAAATTTGAAAGCACATTTGCCAACTATGGAAAAACTTTTGGAGAGCTTTCATGTCGCCTCCAAGGCGCATTCATTCTGCGCCATGTTGCGCTCAATCTAAGGGTTGAAGTTTTGGTTAACTCAATCCTATAGTACTCTCTTACAAAAGCTACCACTAGTCTCCTATAACCCGGGACCACGTTGACCTCTCATAGCCGATCTAACACTGCTTGCCATTCAGGTGGAATAGTGTTCATCAAAGCCGGCACCTTCTTAAAATCCGGCATAAGATAACCATTCCAGATGATTTCCTGTATCATCTGATTGACCCTGATCACATGTGATACTAAATCACCGTCATGCCACCGATAATTAGCTAACTCTGTCATCAGCCTTTTAAGTCTTACACTTCCCTCGTCCGTTCTCGGGATTGCAGGTATCCGTGCATAACGCATCATAGTTCATGCAACAAATGCAGAACTAAAAATGGATTACTTATAATCCATAATATACATAATTTTCCATGATTCATGCAACAAATGCAGAATAAACAATGGATTATTTATAACTCACATAGACATAATTGAAAAAGAAATGGATTCCTTTTTTTTTTTTAGGTCAACGGTCAACGGTCATCGGTCATCGGTCAACGGTCAACGGTCATCAGTCAACGAGTCAACGGGTAAACGGGCGGTGGGTCGGGCCGGTTGGATCGGACGAGCTGGTCGGGCCGGTCGGGTCGGGTCGCCGGCCGGCCAACAGTTGTCGACGATGACGTCATCCCAGCAGTTACCAACCGTTGGGTGACATCATCACGTGCCGGTTCGCCGACGGATGCGTGCCGGTTCGCCGGCCGACGGCACCGCGCACATGCCGGTTCGCCGACCGGCACGTGTGGCTCACGTGCTGGCCGAGCCAGCGCTTCAGGCGCGTGGCGCCCACGCGCAGCGGTTTCTGGCCGCGCGTGTGGGCGCGTCCGGCGTCTCCCGGTGGCGTTAGACCCATTGCCAGACTCGTCTCGACAAGCTCTTTCACCCTATGCCATCAGAAATCGATTTCGACTTACAGAAACTCGAAAAAGTGGATGAACAATGCTCGGGTGTCGGGATTTTTCGCCCTGATCCGTGTCGGCCTATTATTTTCGCGAAAATTCAATCAAAAATCATGAAAGGGGTCGAGAAAACATGAACTAGGGCTCTGATACCAATGTTGGGATTGTCGGATTCCCAAAAACCGGATTCGACACTAAATCGAACCCCTAAAACGAATGCGGAAGACAAGCCTGAGAAAAACATGTATCACCGATCCTAAAGCACACTATGGAATCGAGCATACCTTGTTAGCCACAGATTAAACACCAACGCCGATAAGAGGAAGAGAAAACCGATCCCGTTCGATCCGATGACGTCAATTGGCCTTAAAGGGAAGATGGCGTCGCCTTTAGCTTTAGTTTTCTTTTGGAGGGAGAGAGGGAGAGGAACGTACGTAAAAATGCCAAAGGGTATGTTCTCCTTCTCTTTCCTCCCTTATATACGTCCCCTCCAAAATAGAAATCGTGCCCCTTCATCATATCCCTCCATCCATGGGCCCTAATCTTGTGGGCCGGGCTTTTAGGCCCAACATGGGCGGACGGGCCAACTTAGGCCCATCACATAAAACCATCAGATTTTAACCAATACCAGGAAGCAAGTATACACAAGACCATGAGGACTTCAGTCCACTTGTTTCCCAATTTTGCGGGAACAACAACATGGCCAAAGAAGAGGAATTTAAATAAACTACATTCTCCTTCAACTTTTCCCCCATCTATGGATGTTACGTGAGGCAGAGCAGAAACCAATTACTTACAACACGAAAGCCCCTCCAGATGACAACTTACATAGGATCTACCATTGGAAAATACGTACGTCAGACAAGATAGAAAGATCTGCTTCAACCTCTTCCATTGTTGTTACTTTCAATTGCCTATGCCTTATGTACTCGTTCTTTTAAAGTTCTATTTTTGTTTTCCTTGCATGTTCCTGATGTTCTAGAATGTATGTAGTATCAAACATGTCTTAAAATATAAGCAGTAATTTCCACCAAAGCTACACAAATATGTCCCATAATGAGGAATACCATACCATGTTAATCAGTTTCGACAAGGTGCAAGCGAACTAACAGGCAAAATGCTTCTCAAGCTGGAACTTATGTTGATGAGAACATCATAAGCTTCCTTCCTAGATTCTTCCTTAGCCTGCAAATTTCATGTCACAACAGTGATTAGTGCTGAAAGTAGATCATCACCCCCACACTGTAAAGGAGGTTCTTACATCCTTTAAGACAAGTATAATCTCATTGAGGATGAAAAAAGCTTTTGAATCTTCTTTCTCCTCCTCTTCTTTATCTGCATGAAGAATCAAGTTGACATGTCAAATGGAACAGCATATGACATCAACAATAGAGGTGCTTATATTACTTAATTTTGAGCTACAATTGCAAATACACCATAACCAAAAGCTTAAGAATCCATTCGCAAGAAGTACATATATGATTCCTTCCATGTTGAGACACGACCCAAAAGAAAAAAGAAGTTTTTGGCCTTAAAAGCGGACTGAGGAGGGAGATGAAGCTTGGATTATCATAGAGTATTAGGGGGTGCATGATAAAACTCATTTCTGTTCCAGAAATGATTTTTCTGTTCCAGACCAATTTCTGGAACAGAAACTCGTTTGATAACACTTATCAATTTTTCTATTTCTGGAATAGGTTTCTATTCCAGAAATAGAAAATGAAGGAGAAATCGAAGTAGAAATTTTCTACTTCGATTTCTCCATAAATCAATTTCTATTTCTCCCGACCTAATTTCACTCCTCCTCGTACGCCTCTTCTCTCGCCTCCTCCTTCGCCTCTTCTCTACCTCCTCCTCCTCCTTCGCCTCTCCGCTCTCCTCCGCCAGACGACCGACGCCTCCGCCTCTCCTCCGCCTCGCACCGACGCCCTCCGCCTCTTCTCTGCACCCCCGGCGCTCATTCCCCTGCGAAGCCGAAGCCCTCTGCAACAGATCTGAGCACCGACGCCCTCCGCCTCTTCTCTGCACCCCGCCGCTCGTTCCCCTGCGAAGCCGAAGCCCTCTGCAACAGAGCACCGACGCCCTCCGCCTCTTCTCTGCACCCACGCCGCTCGTTCCCTGCGGGCCGAAGCCCTCGCAACAGAGCACCGACGCCCTCCGCCTCTTTCTCGCACCCACGCCGCTCATTCCCCTGCGGGCCGAAGCCCTGCCACGCAGCAGAGCACCGACGCCCTCCGCCTCTTCTCGCACCCCGGCGCTCGTTCCCCGCGGGCCGAAGCCCTCTCGCAACAGATTCGAGGCCCCAAGCCGCTCCTGCTCCGTCTCACCAAAATCCGCCCTCGCCCCGCGACCTCAGCCGCGCGCCCTTCTCCTCCCTTCTCTGGTTTGTGCCGATTCCTCTTCTTTTTTCTCTCTCTGTTGAGTTCTCTGCAGCATTGCGCTTTGGTCGCGTCGAGTTTGAGGCGGGAGCGATGGGCCGAGACGCGATTCTTCTTTTTCTCTCTCTGTTGTGTGCTCTGCTGCATTGCGCTTTGGTCGCGTCGAGTTTGAGGCGGGAGCGATGCTACATTGCAGTTCTGCGGTGAGTGTTGATTTCGTAGCGCATGTTGTTCGTGTCCTCCTCTGCAACTATTTTCTTAGCATTACTTGGATCGAGCAATTGGACGTGTGCGAGAGAAGTTTATGCAGATGCAGCCTATCGGCTATTTTCATCGGATGAGGAGCAGTTTATTTTTTTGCTTGTGGTAGAGCTAGATGAGAATTGGACACTATTGAGATGTTCTCAACATTCGATCTGCAAACTGATTTTTCTATGCTCCTACTTCAGGTCAGGAGTATTTGTAAGAGCCTGTTGATTGCATGGAGACTATTGATAAGTATATATTGTTTGACCGTAATTACCTATCTACGTAGATGCTAAAGAATTTTTTGTGAAAATTTAGAAAATTTGATATAACATCTCTTACTTTGTATTTTTTTTTTTTGCAAAAAATGGAGACTTTACTTTAAAAACAAAAAAAGTAAATACTTTGTATTTGGGTCAATGATTTCATAAGCATATGAAATTTGTAAGAATGTACATTTCATTTGCTCCAAAAAAAGAAAATTTTGTTTTAAGAAATAGAAATTTTATTCAGTTATCAAACGAATTTCTATTTCTGAAACAGAAATTTTGTATCGTTATCAAACAGATTTTTTTCTTCAGAAACTCGTCCAGAAATAGAAATAGAAAAATTCATTTCTGTTCCAGAAACTATTTCTGGAACAGAAATGTTGTCATGCGCCCCCTTAGTATCCTATTATTATCTTATAATGGACATGAGTCCTATTAGCATCTTGAGATGAGGCATATGCCTAAAAAATTGGAGAAAAAGTTCAGACATCCAAAGTAAGTGGAAAATTACGAATATGAAAGGCGAGAGGAGAAAACAATTGTGCAATAACTAGTAAGAAATTTAGTATAGAGCCAAAAAAGACTTTAGTGATTGAGGGAGAACCTTCAAGTATGACCTTGTCGCAGGAATGGAATCAACAAATAAGTCCAATAAAAGTTGAAGCAACTCAGTAGAGCATGAACTTAAAGCCTTGATATTTCTGCTTGCAGTTTTCTTTTAGTAAATCGGTAGAGTTTGCAATTCTAATCCGGATGCTTGCACATTACAGGTGTCTAAATCTTTAACTACTCTAGAGCTAAGTACACTTGTATTCTGATTCACAAGGATCTGCAGAATTAGAACGGTACTATCAGGAGATATGAAAATGGTATAACAACCTCTTCCCAGCTAAAGAACAAGTGTAAACCAAATGTCACCAATGTGGCAAGAAGATCACCTTTAAAGCAAGAGCCACACTTTCATGCATAAGAGAATATCTTTTAAGAAAATCAGTCAATAACACTGCCAAACGTCTAAGCTGTTTGTCTGTATCACTTGAACCCTGGCAAAAGGCTGGTAACAGTTTCCAATGGTCATGAGCATGACCCAGCAGCTCCTTACCAAGTACTGATTTCTTAACTGGAGAAAAGATAAACAGAAGCGCAATCAAATCCCCGATGTCACTAAAATGTTAATGATGAACTGAACAAAACTCAAATCAAGTAATGCTGATTAAGGACTCCACTACATACATGAACAATCGGCATTCAACCAAAGCTCACACTAAAAAATAAGCATCAAGGAAGGAAAAGTTAATGTCACAGAGGCAGATGAAGAATAAAATTGCATAAACAACAATATTTTGCTCCCCAGACCTGTCCCTCCTATCAAATATCTACAGAATGCAAAAAAACATACCTTGAGATGAACAATTGCGATAAGAAAATATTTACATGCATAATTCAATGGGTATCATAAGCCAAGTAAGGAGAGGTCAACGCTTTGGGATGGTACCTATCAAATGGGATCAACATATATAATAATAAAAAGAAAAATCAAGAAGTTGACAGTTCTGTTATAATGTTTCAGACAAGCTTTCAGCACAGCTTACAAGCAGGTTGAATTACCCAGCTTGATAAGTCTATGGAGACTCTTATTGAAGACTAAAGCTCCTTCTAGCATAGCTTGTGAACATGCAAAAATGATCTCACGTGATGATGATCTATTGTGAGGAGTTTATGATGGACAAAAAAGTTTTTGTATTGAGTTTTGGTTAAACGCATGGAACTTTGTGCACTTATTCCTTATAAAATGTGTCTCCTGTCAAAGAACATTTAGTGGTGCCTTTGCAAAAAGCAGGACTTTTACCCTGCTTAAAATGATTTGAATCTGAATACGGATTTAAAGATGGAGATTCTAGGTTGCTTTTAATTGATAACTCATAAGTTATGCACAACCAGTGGTGAATCTGTGCCAAACAGCCAAGGATCTCCACACTTATTATGACATCAAATATGATATCTGAAAAATGAAAATCACGGAAACAAAAGTCATGTAGAATGATGACATACCTCCAGAACTAGCACGCTTGAAAGATTTTGTGAGGGGCGCAATATAATCCATGTAATACTCAAGTGATGAACCAACCACATAATCTCTTAGAATGGGCACCAACCAAACATTACTAGAACTAAAATTGTTGGGATGCAGTGAAATAGGCACAACAGAAAGCATCTTTTCTGGGCCCATAGCAATTACAGCAGAACCAATAAATCTCTGAAGCTGTGAATCACAGTAAATTAAACATTGATGAGTTACCATTCAAACAATCTTCAAACTACACAAGTATGTGTTTTATAAAGCTAGACAGTCAATTATTTGTTTCATCAGATAATGGCAAAGTACTATGCTCAAAGCTCTGTTAACTTGTCATCTACCCAATTTAGTAAAAGAAGCTTTTGCTTTTTTCGTTTTTTTGGTAAGAGTAAGCAATATATTAATAGGGGTCAAACTGTATAAACAACACGGCTCCAAAAACTTACACTCAAAATGAACACGCTCATTAAGAGTGGAAGGAAGCTGCGGAAAAGCAACAAAACGACCAATAGAAAGCCAACGGCAAACAAGCCTGGCAAAAACACCCAAGCAACCACCGATAAGCCTATGTTAGACTACGATCAGAGGAAGTGAAGATAATGGGGTCCATATCCCACGAGCGTTGCATCCGCCTGTTCCTAGGAGAGTCTTCAACATTCTTAAAGGTAAGGGCCTTATCCTTAACGACCTTGAGGAGATGCTTCTTCATGGCCGAAATAGATAACGGCTCCCCCTTGAAAAGAATATTGTTCCTATTCTTCCAGATGATGTGACACATCGCCCCAAAGGAGAATCGGGCAACACACTTATAAAAATCATTGCCGACGAGCAAGGTAATGGCCCAACTGAGAGTCTCCTCCCAAGTCCTGTTGGTCCAGGGGAGATTGCATCTAGTAGCCTAGAAGAAGGCAATACTCAAGGTAATGCGACAACCAAAAAATGGATGATTGATAGATTCAGACACCTCGTTGCAAAAAGGGCAGGAAGCAACATCAATCCTACCATAAGATATGAGAAGAGACTGTGTAGGCAACCTCCTCTTGGTGATGAGCCACAGGTTCAGTTGGTATCGAGGCGGGATGGCATTACTCCAAATGAAACAATGCCAATTGACTCTAGCCTTCTTCCGCCTTAAGGCCCCCCAAGCCGAGGCCACCGAGAACAAGCTTGTCGAGTCCTCCCTCCAACAACACCGATCTTGGGTTCCAGACAAGGAAGGAAGCGGCGAACCCCAAGACTCAATCTCTGATCTAATAGCTCATCCATCCTCAGAGAAGAGATTAGCAACCAAAGCCTGCCTAGAGAGACCGGAGTTATAGATGTGGGGATTCGTGAAATATAAATTCAAAGGACCCCTGGGATGCCAATTATCGAACTAAAGCGACGTTGATAAGCCATCGCCTAACCTCCAGTGGAAGCGAAGCCAGCAATCTATCCTGAGTTGTAGAATTTTTTTCCACGCCCAAGAGCAGCAGGTTGGCTTTTTAACTACCCAGAAGTTCTTGGTTTTTAAGAAGGTCAAGTGGACCCACTCACACCATAACGACTCTTTATCTGAAAATAAATTCCAGATATGTTTGAGCATAGCCGCCTTATTGCACTCACGCAATCTTCGGATACCAAGACCTCCCTCCACTTTAGGAAGGCAAACATCTTCCCAGGAGACTTTGGCACCCCATGCCCAACTCAGGTTCCTTCCAAAAAAAATTGTTTGAGAATACGCTCTATCTGATCCAGTACAGCTGTAGGAAGAATAAAGACACTTGCCCAAAAAGCTTGAATGGCATGGAGGACTGACCTAATTAGCTGAAGTCAGCCAGCAAAAGAAAGAAACTAATGAGTCCAAGACTGTACCCTGGAAGTGATGCGCCTCACAAGCTCAACGCAATCTGCCTTTCGGAGCCTCGATGTGATGATTGGAACCCCAACATACTGGACTGGAAGGTTACCCTCAACAAAGCCAAGCTTCAGAAGGATTTGATTTCTTAAGGCTAGCAGGCCTCCCGAGAGGAACACCTCGCTTTTTCCTTGGGTTTGGGAGAAGTCCACTCCAAGAAGAAAACATATGGAGACCATCCCTGAGAAGCTTCACGGATGGCAGGTGACCCTCGCAAAATAGGAAGACATCATCCGCGAAGAACAAGTGCGAGAGGCAAGTAGACCTACATCTCTAGTAGAATCTGAAATCCGGCTGTAGCGAGCACCTCCCAAGATACCCAGAGAGCACCTCCATAACCAACGTGAATAAGTAGGGAGAGATGGGGTCTCCCTGATATAAGCCACGCCCACTAGGAAGAAACCATGTAGCTCCTCATTTAACGTGATGGAAAACCAAGGAGTCCTCACACAAGTCATGATGAGGTGAACCAATCAATCAGGAAATCGAAAAGCAAGTAGTACACTCGAGAAACCGCCAGTCCACGGTATCATACGCCTTTCTGAAGTCGACTTTGATAGCACACTTGGGAGAATAGGGTTCAACATGAAACCCAGAGAAAAGTTCTTGCGCCAAGAGAATATTATCCTTGATTCGTCGTCCCTTGACGAAGGCACTCTAAGACAGATGGACAAGGTCTTTTAGCACGGCTGCAATCCTATTCGCCAACACTTTAGTAATAATCTTGTAGACCGTGTTGCAACAAGCAATAGGCATGTAGTCGTCAACGGTAGTCGCATTGGGAACCTTCAAACCATGACCAAAATGGTGTTATTGATTTCCCTGAGAAGCCTCCCCGAGGTGAAAAGTCCTTCACGGCTTCCGTGACTAGCTGACCCATTGTATCCCAATTCTCCTTGAAGAACTCAACCGTGAAGCCATTCGGATCTGGTGCCTTACCCCTAGCAAGGGAAAAAGAGTATCTCGAATCTCAAGATCAGCCACAAGGCGAGCAAGAAAGGTAATTTGGTCATCATTCAGCTGAGAGCGGATAACCTCCCGAATCTCCGATACCTGAGAGGTGTCCAGCTCCATCCTTGGCAAAAGGAGATCACGGAAATGCTCCATAAAATGCTGTTGGATCAGTTGAGGCTTAATGATTTGGTTACCTGAGGAGTCTACCACAGAGAGAATTATGTTTCTTAGTTGTCTCTTATTGACATACTAATGAAAGAACTTTGTGTTCCGGTTACCTTCCTTGAGCCATCTTATATGAGCTTTCTGCCTAAAGAACGACTCTTCCTGAGACCTAAGCTCCACTAAAGTATGCCGCTAAACTCGCTCCACGTCCGCAAGGACCATGCTGGTGGGGTCATTGAGGAGGCCAACTTGAGTTTGCTTTAAGGCTTTCCTTGCTTCAGAAGTCCTTTTGGAAATGTTGGCGAAGGAAACTCTATTCAACTGCTTGAGCCGACCCTTCAAGATCTTTAGTTTACGCACCAACCTAAACATAGGCACTCCATAACCCGGATTCTCCCAAACTTGCTTCACAATTGAGTCGAAATCTGGGTGTTGCATCCAGAAGTCGAAGAACTTCAATGGTCTTTTCCGAAGGATCGGGTTCTTCACCTTAATCATCATAAGTGAGTGGTCAGAAATCCCAGGCGCAAGAAAGGACGCTTCCGAAAAGGAAAAAGCCTGGCTCTAACAAGGGTTTACCAGGACTCTTATCAATCTCCCTAATCTTTTGAGAGGGCTCTGAAGAAGTCGACCAAGTGTATAGAAACCCCACATAACAAAAGTCTTCCAACTCCACCTGATCCAAACACTGTCGAAATTCATCGAAGCACGACAGCCAAAGGTCCGAGCCACCCAGTCTATCCGAGTTTGTCCAAGGGATCCTTTATAACATTAAAGTATCCCAAAATAAGCCAAGGTACATCCTGCAAAGAATAGCTTCTCGCCACCAAATCCTCCCAAAGAGGTCAACGAGTAGAAAAAGAATGCTCAGCATAAATAAAAGAGACATAGCAGGCCACTCCGGTCTCCAACCAGCAAAGCTTCCCAAGAATCATCTGATCCAAGATCAATAAAACTTCAAAGGAAACCACAGTAAGATCCCAACCAACCCAAGTCCTACCCCGATTAGAGTACTCAGAATTAGCCCGCCAGCACCAATTCGAAATCAAATTCCCAGAAATGGCATTGAAGAGGTTGTGAGGAATTTTAGTCTCAACTACCCCGATCAAAGCTAACCGGTTAATCAAGACAAAGTTCCTCACTTCTAGGCGTAGCTCCTTTTAGAGGAGCTACGCCTAGTAGAAGGCGGGGCCGTTCGGACTGTTGAAGGAGGAGGATCCGGGGCAAAAGCAAGCAGCTTGTCTTGTATAGTCGAAGGAGGAGGCTCCGGCGTCTCAACAGGCCTCTTATCGTCTATAGATGCCTTTGGTGAAAGGCAAGGGGAGAGGAGATCATCCTCTGAAAAAAGAGATGTCTGAGCTCCCTACAACCTCCGAGCGGGGTACCGCAATGTCTACCGGCACCGAAGTGGTGATAGTTTCAACCGAAGTAGTTGGAACAGTATCAACTAGGGGTGTGCAACCGGACCGGGTCAACCCGGTTCCCAGATCGGCCCACCTGGAAAACAGGGTCGGGAACCGGTTCCGGTTGAAACCCGTTCGGGAACCGGTTCCCAAAACTCAAACCCTGTTTGAATCGATCCGGGAACCGGTTCCGAGGGTTTACCCACCCGGGAACCAGATCAACCAGACCGGTTTTGGGAACTGGTTGGAGAACCGGTTTTAAGCCATCCCCAAAAACCAAAATGCAAAACCCTAATCTCTACTTTCTATCTTTATCTCTCACACGGGCTGGTTCCATCCAGCTGTGGCACCCCGAAACACCTAAGGTCGCCATAGATACCAAAAGAATAACCGTAATTCATAGGAATTTTTTTTTTTTTTTTATAACGGTCCCAACGCATCTTATTTGCAGAAGCATAATCAAGTCTTACCAATTCTTCCTCCAACAATCATGATACAATGCACACCACTAAGCACCATAAGAAAAATAAAGCTGAGTCACTCTTTATTTATATATTTTCAAGATGGATTTCACGGGTCGGTACAACCAAAAGGAAAGCCAAGACTCTTGGCTAGACTTGGCCACAACTCAAAAAGAGACAACTCGACCCTCTATGTCGATCATGTATAATCCTTCATCTATAGTGTCGTCTATGTCCAAAAAGTGTCAGCTCCCACTCCTCACGCGGGCCGTCACACCCATCCCGGTGCGTCAGGCGGTGGCAGTGGCAATATCCCCCGCATCACTCCGTCACGACGGACGTGGACAAATATGAACTCCTGAATGACCGGGCCCCTAGCCAGGCCCACGTCATACATCACCAGTGCACGAATTCGAATGAATGTCAGACCAGGGATGGTGGGATAGTCGATCTCCATACACTCAACCTCCATGTCAGATGGAAGGCTGTAAAAGGTGCCTCGCGTGACAGTAGGGAGCGGTATCTTTCTAATCTGAAATATTAGTCCCCAAAAGGGGTGAGTACAACCACTCAGCAGGTAGAGGATCCATTAAACTACTCAATGCATCACACAGAACAATCAAGACATCATGGTATAGTTCATATTATTCATGCATCCAAGCATTACTTACCTTGCAGCCATGCATATGTCATCATACCATATATGCATACACCATCATGCACTCATCACCAAGCATTCATGCATATACCATCATGCCATAGGTGCATATACATCCATGCACTCATCATCAAGCATTCATGCATATACCATCATGCCGTAGGTGCATATACATCCATGCACTCATCATCAAGCATTCATGCATACATGTCACCATACCATGCATGACTCAATTTCAATTTCTCAATTTTTATTCTTTCAATTGGGCCGCCACATTTTTCTTTCCCGGGACCAGTATTTACATCCCACATTTATCGCTCGCACCCAACTTGGCATCACGAAGAACCTCCGGCACACATTTTTGGGCATCCGGCACACACACTTCGGGCATCTCGTACCCCAACTGGCATCACGAGGTATCCCTCGGCACACACCGCCGGGCTTCCGGCACCCCCACATTCCGGGCATCTCGAAACTCCCAAG
This sequence comes from Eucalyptus cladocalyx, assembly GCA_017140615.1. Taxonomy (NCBI): domain Eukaryota; kingdom Viridiplantae; phylum Streptophyta; class Magnoliopsida; order Myrtales; family Myrtaceae; genus Eucalyptus; species Eucalyptus cladocalyx. Next base: position 19,060,065 of record CM029526.1, read on the forward strand.
AACTTCCAGCACACACCCTCTGGGCATCCGGCATACACACTCCCTAGCCGGGCATCCCGACACTCCCGGGGCATCGTCGGCTCACACCTCCGAAGACATCCTCATTTATCATAATTCACTTTCATATTTATGGCTCAATATCTACATGGCATATGATAGGATGGCAACAAGGTCATTTTCAGCATTTTGATTCTTATATGTAGTGCCAAATATCATCACATGTGCAGCAAGATACAACCACTTAAGACAACATAATCCATGGGGTTTATAAAGCTTAGAATAATCCATACATCACGGCTTTTGAAATTTACAAAATCCAGCTTGCACAATTTTAGAAAACATATTAATTAAATACCCAAATGACCTTCAAAGATTATGAAATTTGAACATGTGATAGTCAAGACATAAAGGCAGAAACTTCATGAAGAACACATACCCCAAAGAACCTCACACAAAAAGATATAGCTCACGCATTACAGCTTGCAAAATTCGGACACATCAGATTTCGCGGTTTTAGAAATATTCCAAATTAAATACCCGAATGACCTTAAAAAATTATGAAATTTTTACCATGTGATAGTCAAGACCCTAAGGTAGATTTTTCATGAAGACATCAAGGCCAGATTCGTCCTAGATAATTAACTATGGATGGTTGAAGCCCCTGTTTCTAATACCGAACATTTCAAGTTTAGCCGTCTCCGAAAAATCATGATTTCACCTACTTATCTTCCTTCTTTTCCTCTGAATTTTTGATATGTTTTTCCTCAAGAGGTATAATACAACTTTCACTAAGGGATCAAGGTGAGATTTTCAAAGGAAAGTCACTTTATAGTCCACGAAGTCACTGGAGCTCAGTACAACATTTCCAGATCTAACGTCTTCAAAATAAAAATCATTTTGCTAGGCTATACTTGTTCGTTTTATCTAAAATTTGATTATGTTAGTCTTAAAGATTTCCCCTACAATTTTCATGAAGGGGTCGAAGTGAAATTCTCAGTACAAAGTTACATGCAACACATAAAATCACCAAGAGGTCAACAAAACAGCTTCAGATTTAACATTTTCGTAGAGGGAGGGTTTCACCCCCAAAAAACTCATTCATTTTGCCTCAAATTTTATTATGTTATACTTTAAGATGTTATCTACAACTTTCATTGAGAATTCAAAGCCAAAATCCAACTCAAACATCGCATGCAAGCCCCTACAACATTCTTGGTCAAGCTGTTTTCTCAAAAACAGTTCACTAGCTTAGGACACCACCCTTGTAACTTCGGTTTTTGCACATTCTAGACCTCCGAGATTCTTCATCCATCAACCACACATATTAAACACAACATGCAAGAGTATATCAAGGATCTCACTTGCCTTTAAATCGAGCAACGGCGAGCACAACGGCAGCGGGACACGGCGGCGACGGTCACGGCTCCTCCTCCTTCTTCTCTTCTTCCTTTCCTTCCCTTTCCTTTCTCTCTTCCTCTCCCCTCTCTCTCTCTCACGGTCGACACACCTCCTCCCTAAACCGGCCACCTTTTCTTTTTCTATTTCTCTCCTACTCATCATTAGCAATGATTGATTCTTGCATGGATGACACTTGGTCATCAACTTGGGACAAATGGGGTAGGACATGCAAAACCGGTTTCCCCCCCCCTCCTCACGGTTGACAGCCCCTCATGACTCTAATGGGCCAGCCAATTGGCCCATCTTAGACCCAACATTCTTGGGCCTAAGACCCAAGCTTAATTAAATCCAATTTTAACTCCTTTTTAAAACTAATTATAATACTTTGTAACATAGACTAATAAAATCCAACTTATAAAATTTATGGCCAAAAGCATAATTTCCTCATCAAATAAATCGGGATCTTACATGGGCATGGAACATGTTTCTAACAAAACATTAGCCCATTAGGTACTTGGCCATTAATTCTATTACATTTCTTTGATCTAGTGGCCACAACTTCAATGACACCACCATTTCCTTTTCCATAAGTCGTAATGTCTTTGGAAATTGCCATGAGATTTTGGGATGCCACACCAACGTCGCCCGCCGCTCTCGTTGCACCCTCGCGCTTGCACCACCGCCGCCGTTCGCGGTCATCGAAGCTCCGCTCCACTAGTTCTGCCCGCGAAGCTGCTGACCCCTGCCAAGCTAACACCCGAGCGCCAACGCTGCCTCCGTTCGATCTCACCGTTCCACTCGCTGCTGTTGCCTCGCCGACGCCCTTGACCCGTAGATCTTGCGTCCGCAAGCCCACCCTGTTGCATCTTCGAGCAACCCACAATAGCCCTCCGCCAATCCTGTTCTCACCGCGCGCTGTTTCCCGAGCTCCCCTGCTGCCGATCTACCGCTACCCGAACAACGCCCCTCTGCTCTGCTCGCGATTTGGCCTAGCCCCCTCACTGATGCCCACTGAAGCTGCGTCGATCCTTGCCGCCCTCACCAGCCACGATACCAGCAGCCCGTTGAAGCCACTACTGTGCTAATCCGCGTCGACCCGATGTCGCGGCGTCCCGCCGAGCCCCCTGCTACAGTGCCTCGCCTGCGTTGCCCTCCCCTGCGAAGCCGCTGCTTCCCCTGCTGCCGGGTCCTGCTAATTTAATCGTATAGCACTGCTACAAGATGAAGAAAATCTCATTTGTCTTGCAACATTCTATTCCTAATTTAATCAATGGTAGTGGTCTCATAACATCAAGTTTCAATTAAAGATGCCTTGGTTCTTCACTTATGTTCATGCATTGGATGACAAGTTAGTTTGTAGCTGTGGCATAAGGATATCACACTTTACAACTGCATCCTACTTAGTGTTTGAATTTTCTTTAAGTCATTGCTAGTTTATTTTACTGCAAATGGACAGGGTGAACATTGCCCCTTGATCTTGTAATGCAAAATGATTGATAGAAGGTGTCGGCACAGACATCGTTAATTCTTTTTCACTTTTGTGGTTCAAATTGTTGGATTACACTTATAGTTTGTGTGACATCCCGCTTTTCCAATTCTATTTTCAATAATTTGAGACGGGCATTTCGTTGGCACGCATATAATTCTTTTACTTAAGTCGGCCACTCATGTAGAAACTAGTCTATTGGGTGAAGTCGTTAAGAAATTTTAATGCATTAGACTCGAGAATTTGACCCGAAAGCGATCTTTCGACCGAGCTAATCTGCAAGGGTCATTACGGCACAATTAAAAATCGATTAGAGATCGGAGATAGGTTGACTCGACAGAGGCATGTGATCAGTGTGTAGGTGATTCCACCAGATTGCACAATTCTTGTCGATCGGCACTAGACCGACTTTTACGTCGATTGGGCCGTGTTCGTATTTGAAACCTTGAAATTACCTCGACAACCGAAAGTCACCAATGTTTCAAAGATATACATTGTGGCTTGAGATGATCAACCACAGGTCAAATGCATGAAAATTTCAAAAGGCTACTCGGTAGGTTGGGCCGCGCTAGTATCGTGCCAAAGTGAAATTAACCGTGAAATTGAGATCGAATTCAGAAATTGAAAGTCAGGGTGCGTCACAAATCATTTCATGATCATTAACTCATCTTCGGAAGATTTTTCATGTAATCAGAATTTTTCAGAAATTAAATCAGAGAATGGCTATTTTGGCTCGAGAAATTAGTAGGCCCGCCTTTGGTCTTGCTTTTAGGACTTAAGTTGATTCTATGGACAAGTGAAGATGTGAATTGAAGTGTGGTGACATTGGATTAATTTTATGGACTTCAATTGGACTCAATTGGAAGAGAATTGAATGGAATGAAAGAAATTAATGTACAAAGTTTCATGCCCCGGCGGAAAAATAAAATGGACCCATTAGAATAAGGTTGTGGGAGTTTTGAGTGAGTGGAGTATGACATCATCAAGTGATGTCATGGTGGGCCATTTTGTTGGACTAAAGAAAGAGAAAAAGAAAAGAAATTGCCCCCTTCCTTCTCTCTCCTCCCTTCCTCTCTCCCATTGCCTCTCTCCTCCATTGTTGTTGTGCGAAGATCAAAGAAATTTCAGAGAAGAAGCTGGAGCAGCCATGGCCGTCCACTCCCGCTCGCACGCCGTCGTCGCCGTCGCCGCCGCCATCGTGCGTCTTCCCCGCGCTGCCCGCGCGCTCGCCGGCCCGCCGTCGCGCCGTCTTCGCCTCTCCGCTCCGCCTCAACTCGCGTCATAGCTGCTACATCAGCTCGTGCCGGAGCCGTTCGGCCACCTCCGGCCACCGTTCGGGTCCCACCTAGGACCGGTTCGACCCCTCAACCTTCCCCGGTCCTTCTCCATCTCATCCAAGCACCGGATCTACCATTTCTTGGCCTCAAATCGCAGCGGACAGCAGCAAACAAAATGGGTATTTCAGCGGATGTTAGGCCCGTTTTGGCCGCCTTCCCGAGCCTGAATGCTCGGCCCACCTTGAGGAAAGTCGATCCTCGCATCGCCCTCGTCGTTTTGGTCCTCAGCTCGCTAATCCGGTGAGTTTAGCTCACTAAATCTTGATTAGACGATTAATGATGCCCTAAGTGTGCTTAGTCTAAGTTAACTAAGTTTAGGTGGTTAGTTTAGTTTATTTAATTGAGATTTAGATTAAGAGGTTTGTTTAATTTAAATCATGTTTAATTAAAGGCTAAGAGAGTTTATTTAATAATAAATCTTGATGTGACATAATAGGTTTTATTTTTGATTTATTTAAATGTTTCGAAATTCAGGAATTTATAATATTATATTATATTTCGAAATTATTAAAATATTATTATTAAAAAAACGGAAAAATTATTTTTGACCGACGATCTCGAATTTTCGTGCCGATCGCTGTTGTGTATTCGGATTTTGAAATTGATGGTTGGATATTATAAATTGATTGTAGATTGCGAAAAATATGGATATTATTATTTAATTAATTTTCGGAATAAATTTAATTATTTATTAAATTCCGAAAATTTCGTCGGGACCTTATTCTCTTAGAATTTCGTGCTGATCACTGCTGTGTATTTAGAATTTAAAATTGATGATTGGTTGTGGCAAATTGAGTGTGATTGCGATAAATAAGGATTCTTTATAAAATCCCAAGTGTCGAAATTAATGGGAGATCGACCGTGAATTGCCACTGATAAAGGTCGCGCCCAGTGGAGCCATGAATTACCACCTATCAGAGGTCGTGCCCAGCAAGGCCGTGAATTACCACCTATCAGAGGTCGTGCCCAGCGAGGCCGTGAATTACCACCAATCAGAGGTCATGCCCAGCGAGGCCGTGAATTACCACCTATCAGAGGTCGTGCCCAGTGAGGCCGTGGATTGCCACCTGATAAAGGTCGCACCCAATCGAGCCGTGAATTACCACCTATTAGAGGTCGTGCCCATCGGGCCGGGATCTACCACCTTTTAAAGGTTGTGCCGAGTGGGGCCGTGATGCCACTAATTCTAATTTTGCCTAGTGGGGCTGTGATTACCACTAAATGTTAGACTTACCTGTAGGGTCATGATTGATTTGCTAGAATGACATGTAATCGGCCGAGTCGATTGATCGCTGAGACGATCCAAGTGGTTGAATTGATTTGATAATGTGATTGTGCCTCAGTCGTTTGGTTATCATAATTGCATGTGGTTGAATTATATAAACTGTGCTAACCTGCAGATGAAAACTAATGCGAGGTAAGTCTTCTGTGTGATGTGGCTAGGCCACCCGGGGCGTATTTTCTTTCTAATAGGGATTTAGAGGGTTGAACTTGCTGAGACATTGTCTCATCCCGATTTGGGGATTACAATTTCAGGTCCCTGGTGGACGAAACGGCTAGATAGCCTTGGTTGGCCTTGAGGAGTTGCAGAGGCGAAGTCATAAGGATTGGAGAACGTGTCCTGCTAGTTGGTTTTAGGATAGTTCCCCTTTTATCGAGCTGGTCTATTTTGTAGACAGTCCAGTATTGTATTTAAACCCTTTGTGTTTGTAAATGAGTGTTTGGTATTGTGATTGATTGCCTGCTTTTCTATCCCAAGTTAAAGGTTGTCAGGGGATTTGTTTCGCTTCCGCATGCGTAATAAATTGAATGGGTCGGCGACATATCTTGGGATATCGCATATTTGATCGACCGTAGTGGGATGTGCGCGCGCTCGAGGTTCGGGGCGTGACATCCCCGTTTAAGTAGTATCAGAGCATGGTCTGTGTATGAAGTGATAAGGTGCGATGAATCATGCGATAGTTAGTAGGAAAGGCTTTTAATATGCTGATGCATGTGGTTGATAGTTGATTGGTAGTGTGTTTGTGGGGTCACTCAAATTCTAACCTGATGTTGGAATCGAAAAACAGGCGTCGATAAAGAGCCTGTAGGATGAGTGACCAGGAGTGGATAACTCCTTGGAGGAGGTCGATAGGACCTGCACCTCAGGGTAAGATGCTGACAAGAGTTGGTACCCGAGGTAGAGCGCAGGCTTAGACCGGCGCGAGTGTGAGAGTACTGTTACAAATCGGTATTGAGAGTGTAGCAGCACCGAATGATCCTAAGTTCACCGGGATTGCTTAGGCGCCAAAGTCTTTGGGAAGTATTTTGGGTTCGTAAGCTCAGGATCAAGCCGTCGCTGTTGCCGTTGTTTCTACTGCTGCCAGTGTTGTGACCGCTGTTGTTGTTGCGCCTGTTGAGGCCTAATCTGTGATCGAGGATCAAGCCGCCGTATCTAAGTCAAGGTTTAGATTCAGTAGAGATGGAAATCAGTTGAGGAAGAAGTCTATAATCGTAGAAAAGTATTCCATTCCGTCCATCTGGAAAATTGGGATGGTTAGGTGAGCAAGGAATCAAATTGGAGTGTGTTATGTTGACAGAAGCTAACATGGATCAGCCCAGTGTCCTGGTAAGACGGGTGCTTGTTCTGTGTGTGACCATCAGAGTTACCTAGCCAGAAACGGTCTTGGAAAGCCGATGGGACCGATCGAAAGGAGTGCGCCATAGAACGCATCGTGGGGGGTTTTTAGAACAGGCCTTCAGTACAAGAAAGAGCGCATCGTTACCGACGATGGCGGGGAACTCACTGATTGCGTGTCGAGTTTATGGAAATGAGGCTTGAGTCAGCCCGATGCCAGAGTAAAAGGGGAGCATGCTTTGAATGTGGCCAGTATGGCCGTCAGGTTAGGAACTGTCCGTGTAAGTTCAGGAGAGTGTAAGCACCGTTACTGTAGATAGAACGCCACTAAGATGGTGAAAGGAATAGGAATGGATTGACTATGCATTAATCAAGGGAAGAATGTTTTGAGGTGTTTTATCATAGTAGCGCAACAGGATTTTGAGTGAAGGTTGTGGAGTTTCTGTTGTTGTAATAAAGTAATAGGAAGATGAGTCTCTGACTATAGTTGTGCACGATGGGTTTGCTTATGTATGACTTGGAAGTCATTTATGAAAAGGTTTGGCTCGAGGAGCTTTCTGCTGTTATGAATCGTGGCAATGATATAATTCAGTTTGTTCAGTTAGCGTATGAAAGTTTTGAATTACTGAAAGTCAGAAAGGACCTTCGATCCCTGTTATTCGTCATTGAAGACGACCTTAGTTCTAGTTGTTGGTTGCCAAATCTACATGGCAACTGTAATGGATGCGTCAGTTGAGGAGCCGAATATGGAGAACATAGCCGTGGTACAAAAGCTTTCTGAGGTATTTTCTAAAGAATTGACAGGTGTGCTGTTAGAAAGAAAAATAGAGTTCGTGATTGAATTAACCTCCGGAACAGAGCCAGTCCCTAAGGCTCCTTACCGGATGGTGTTACCTGAGTTAAAAGAACTGAAGGTGCAGATGCAGGAATTGTTGGATAGGAGATTCATACGTTCCAATGTATCACCTTGGGGAGCACCTGTTCTATTCGTGAAGAAGAAAGTTGGTTCATTGTGGTTGTACATCGATATTCCTTAAGATCGACTGGAGGTCAGGGTATCATCAGTTGAGGATCAGGAAGAAAGACACACCGAAGTTAGCATCTCGTACTCGATACGGCAGTTATGAGTTCACTGTAATACCGTGTGGTTTAATGGACACCTTAGCTGTTTGTTTGGGTCTAATGAGCAGAATGTTTAAGGGTACTTGAATTAGTTGTGATCGTGTTTATTGAAGTTATCCTAGTGTGTTCAAAGAGTGCTGAGGAGCACGAGAGACATTAGAAGATGATACTTCAGACCTTGAGGACTCTTGAATCTTACGTTAAGTTTAGCACGTGCGAGCTTTAGATAACTTGTATTGCGTTCCTAGGTCACGTGATTTCAGGAGAAGGAATCTCCGTAGACCCTGTCCAAGATTGAAGCAGTGATCAGTTGGCCAAGATTGACTGCAGTGACAGAGATCATAAGTTTTCTGGGTTTAGCAGGGTATTACAGACAGTCTGTAGAAAGGTTTTCAGTGTTAGCATCGCCGTTGACAAGATTTCTGAAGAATGAAGAAAAGTTCGTGTGAACAGGTAAGTGCGAGTGTAGTTTTCAAGAGCTTAAGCAAAAGCTAACTACCACACCTGTGCTGACTATTCCATTTGGTCCAGTAGGATTCAAGATATACGGTGATGCGTCGTTTAAAGGACTAGGTTGTGTGCTAATGCAGCATGGTAGAGTTGTTGCATACGCGTCCCGTCAGTTGAGACCTCGGGAGTTGAATATGAGACATCGTCGCTGGATGAAACTCCTTAAGGATTATGACTATGATATTTTATACCACTCTAGAAAGTTGAGCAAAGTCGCAGATGCACTAAGTCGAGAGTCCTTAGTTGCACAGTTGGTACTCAAGGATTGGATCTTATTTGAGAAAGTCCGAAATTCGATTTTCAAATCTAAGGTAGCCCACCTTTTGAATCTTATGACCACCCTCAGAATTGAGCCGAGAGTACAAATCAGAATCAAAACGCTTTAGTGGGCAGATTCAGAAATTCATAAGACTTTATGAGAGAATGCAGATGAGAGAGAGGTTGATTTTCAAATTTCTGAAGATAGAACGTTAAGGTTCTGAGGACGATTGTGTGTAATTGACGATACAGAGATTAAAGAAGAGATCTTATGGGAAGCTCATCTTAGCAACTTCAGCGTTGTCCAGACAGTACGAGGATGAGTCAGAATCTACATCATCGGGATTGGTAGATCGGTATGAAGATAGATATCACTGAGCGAGTTGTAAGTGTTGGATGTATCAGTAAGTGAGAATTTGGTGATGTAAGCCAGGAAAGCTTTTTCAAGCACTTGAGAGAGTCCTGTGTATGAATGGAAGTATAGTAGGATGGAATGTTATGATAGGCTTATTAAGGAGTTGGGAAGAGTATTGATTCCTTATGGGGTTGTGGTCGACAGATGAACAGAGTCAACTCACCTTAATGCAGCACGAAAAGATCTCGATTAGAATAGGTATACCGAAGTGTGTGTATATCATATAAATCATCTGCATGAAGTGCCGGGAATGAATTGTATTTCAAATCTAGATCAGATGTTCCAAATTAATAGAGCTTTCAGATGGTTCTTTCTTAAGCAGTGCATAGCAGAGAGTGCAGAATTTCGATTGCTGAGATGAAGTCAGGGAAAGAAATATCACAGGCCAAGGTCAGAATAGTAGTTAGTGATTGCAGTTACCAAGATCGATATCGAGTTATATCGAGATCTTGACCGAGGTTCCAGTTTCAGAGATCGATCGTATAGTTTCTTTTTAATCGGTGCGAAAGCGAGTGTACGGGATTTGATCAGTTGAAATGAGATTAGAGATCATAAAATCGCGTGTCTAGAGTTGGTTCGAAATCGGTGATTGATCCGCAATTATTAGAGACAATTTAGAAAGCGCTCAGAATCTAGGTTTAGCCATGATTTTGTGTTGAAGACCTTTGGAATTTTAAGTAGGCAAGTGTTTAGCATTTTGGATTCGAAGTGGTTTGGGCAAGATAACAGTGATCTGGCAGCACTGGTATAGAAAGAGCAACCTGAGAAAGAGAAAACTAGATGAGACGACTGTACCCCCACCTTTTTGTTAAGAATTGGTAAATGTTTAAATTTCGAGGACGAAATTTTTATAAGAGGGGAAGAGTTGTGACATCCTGGTTTTCCAATTCTATTTTCAATAATTTGAGACGGGCATTTCGTTGGCACGCATATAGTTTTTTTACTTGAGTCGGCCACTCATGTAGAAACTAGTCTATCGGGTGAAGTCGTTAAGAAACTAGTCTATCAGACTCGAGAATTTGACCCGGAAGCGATCTTTCAACCGAGCTAATCTTCAAGGGTCATTACGGCACAATTAAAAATCGATTAGAGATCGGAGATAGGTTGACTCAACAGAGGCATGTGATCAGGTGTGGGTGATTCCACTAGATTGCACAATTCTTGTCGATCAGCACTGGACCGACTTTTCTATCGATTGGGTACCTTGTGTTCGTATTTGAAACCTTGAGATTACCACCGAGGCCGTGAATTACCACCTATCAAAGGTCATGCCCAGTGAGGCCGTGGATTGCCACCTGATCAAGGTCGCGCCCAATCGGGCCGTGAATTACCACCTATTAGAGGTCGTGCCCATCGGGCCGAGATCTACCACCTTTTAAAGGTTGTGCCGAGTGGGGCCGTGATGCCACTAATTCTAATTTTGCCGAGTGGGGCCGTGATTACCACTAAATGTTAGACTTACCTGTAAGGTCGTGATTGATTTGCTAGAATGACATGTAATCGGCCGAGTCGATTGATTGCTGAGACGATCCAAGTGGTTGAATTGATTTGATAATGTGATTGTGCCTCAGTCGTTTGGTTATCATAATTGCATGTGGTTGAATTATATAAACTTGTGCTAACACCGAGATGAAGACTAATGCGAGGTAAGTCTTCTGTGTGATGTGGCTAGGCCACTCGGAGTGTATTTTCTTTCTAATAGGGGTTTAGAAGGTTAAACTTGCTGAGACATTGTCTCATCCCAGTTTGAGGATTACAATTTCAGGTCCCTAGTGGACGGAGCAGCTAGATAGCCTTGGTTGGCCTTGAGGAGTTGCAGATGCGAAGTCATAAGGATTGGAGAACGTGTCCTGCTAGTTGGTTTTAGGATAGTTCCCCTTTTATCGTTTGGTCTATTTTGTAGACAGCCCAGTATTGTATTTAAACCCTTTGTGTTTGTAAATGAGTGTTTGGTATTGTGATTGATTGCCTGCTTTTCTATCGCAAGTTAAAGATTGTCAGGGGATTTGTTTCGCTTCTGCATGGTAATAAATTGAATGGGTCGGCGACATATCCTGGGATGTCGCATATTTGATCGACCGCAGTGGGATGTGCGGGCGCTCGGGGTTCGGGGCGTGACAATTTGTGTTTGATCTGTTCTCCTGTTCAATGTGTTTTAACCAGATGCTTTGCCTTTTGATCATCCCCATAGATACAAGAAGCTCCTGTCTGTGGTTGATCTTACGAAGGACTTCTTCTTCAACTACTCATATGATGTTATGCATAGCCTTTAGAAGAACCTGTGTGATCAGGAGTCTGGGCAAAGCCTTTATGATACAATGTTTGTTTGGAATGAATATCTGACATGTGGAATTCGGAATAACCTCAAGAATACCTTGTGGACAGTCGCATTGGTACATGGGTTCTTTCACCAGTTATGGATTGTGAAGTACTTCAATCAGAGTTTTTACCGAATTATTGTTATATAGGATGAAGCGCAAGGGCGTAAAACAGTTTATATAGCCAGACCTTTTTAATGGGATAAGGCTTAGTTTTGTTGTTGCCATTCCATTTAATCAATATTCAGTCTTTAGCTTACTAATCTAACTGTTAATCAATTAAAATGGTTTGTACCGAGAATAGCATCATGCAACTAAGTTAAAAAGCATCCTCATGCATTTCAATGATAATTTGTGCTAGAAATCATGTACCTAACTAAGAGAATGAGAGAATGATATTGTGTTAAAGCTTACGTGTCGTATTAGGAGAAGCTTTCTTTCTTGGGCAAGCAATTCTGGTTCACCCGATTGCTAGACACTCGCGACATTATGCTGGCACCAAGTAATAGATTCTAGTTGGTATTCCAAGGAAGAATCTACCTGGAAAATACCCATGCTTTTCCATGCATCTATGTATCCTGTTTTCTTTTCTTTATTCCTTTTTATAGCAATAAAAATAGGCCACTCTTCCTCTTCATTTGCTCGTTCTACGCCTGATCCTGCTAATTCATCTCTTGTGCAGATACCTCGCGACATTGCTAGACACTCGCGACATTATGCTGGCACCAGGTAATAGATTCTAGTTGGTATTCCAAGGAAGAATCTACCTGGAAAATACCCATGCTTTTCCATGCATCTATCTATCTTGTTTTCTTTTCTTTATTACTTTTTATAGCAATAAAAATAGGCCACTCTTCCTCTTCATTTGCTCGTTCTACGCCTGATCTGCTAATTCATCTCTTGTGCGAGATACCTCAAAAGAGGCGTCAATGAGAGAGGCGAGTAGCTAATGATGTTGAGACGAGCAAATCGTGATTGAGACATGGCGTCAATGGTAAAAGTCTATTAAGTGAATGTCTTATTTAATCTTTTTTTTTTTTATAGATTTGGATTGTCTTACCAAGGACATTATCATTGGAAAATAAACTTCATTTTGTCTTACCAAGGACATTATTATTGGATTGTCTTACATATGAGTGTTAAACGCTTTATCTTATGAGTATTGTACAACAATTTTTATGCAAAAAAGGTTCCAATATAAACAGGGTTAACCCTGTTCCCGAACTGGAAAAACAGGGTGGGTCGAGAACAGAGTCCAATGCAAACAGGGTCGGGTACAGAATCCAAAAAAAGAGAACTGTTATAATAGGGTCGAGAATAGGGTCCAGGTTTAGACCCTACCCACCCTGGATCCGATCACCCCTAGTATCAACCTGCTCCGAAATAATCAAAGGCCCCTTAAGGGGCCTACGTGAATATGTACCAGGCAGACTCTTCTCCACAGCTGCAGTCTTGAGCTTTAAAGACCTCTCTCATTCGCTCGGACTGACCAAACTGGGTGGAGTCCCCTCCAAAGATTGGTGAGCCTTTTTTCTTCTTGCTCTTCACCTGCTTCCAACCCTGCTCTGGGGCTTCAGGAGCCCCGGAAGGCTGGTCAAGGAGGCGAACAGCATCCAAAGGAACAGGAAGAGACCGAACAAGGGGAGGGGCAGTATCACATTTATGTCCAAAGACCCCACACTTGGAGTATTCAAGGGGCCTCCATTCATAATCCACAGCAATGGACCTAGTGACCCCATCAACATTCGCTTCAACCGTCGAAACTCTTGGCTGATTAACTTGGATTTCCACGCACACTTTGGCAAAGGAAATCATCCTCATACCCTCGGTTCATTGATCCACATGAAGGGGTTTGCCAACGGAGCTGGCTATAACACTAATCGCCGGTGCGAACCACAGTCGAGGGGAATATTCTTGAGTCTTATCCACACCGGAATGGAGGTCTGCTTAGCCTTCTTCAACTCCATAAGAGGTTTCCATTGTTGTAAAATAAGGGGAATCCGAGCAATAGTGGTCAGTCCCTCCTCTAGGATCTTCCTCTGGAACACCGGATCCGAGATATGGAAATAGTAGAACCCTTGGCCATCGGCCAGCATATCAACTAGCTTTGTCCCCCAAGTATTCTTCAAAGTCTGTTTGGTCATCTGAAAATGAAGCCTTCTCCCAACAAAATAACCTATCAAGAACTTCCATTTGGGATCCGCAGCCTGCAGCACTTCTCCCATCAGATTTACAACCGCTTTCTCCCCCACAACAGCAACAGGAGGAATATAGGATAGCTCGTAGCCCTTTGCGGCCAACTGCGCCACATTGGCCCACGACTGGGCTTGGGGAGGCCTTGAAGAGCTTGCTGGCTTGCTCGAGGCCCTCTTAGTAGGAGCTCGAACTCGACTTCGTCCCCGAGATCGGCCTTCCCGAAGAGGCCGAGAGATCGGCCCACGGCTCAAGCCATCCCTTGTCAAAGAAGACCCTCCTACGGTTCGGGATTGCTGGCCCGACTTGCTAGCTTGCCAGTCCACAGACTTGTGAGGAGGGGAGCTCGGCCCCTTCCCCCTACCACCACCTAGCTGAGGTTCCGCCGAAGAAGAGGCTATCGAGCCCCGTAGAATCATCAAGCAGTCAACAAAACTCTATATACCAGCCAATGTAAGGAGCTCCATACCAGGCCGAGCTACGAAGAGGAGGGACACTCTGGACCACCACAGCCGCCTCAGACTAGAGTCGACCAAGGCACAAGCACAAGTGGCTCCCGTGAGTCTCGAACCAGAGCCGAGCGAGACTCCAGTAGGCAACGGCCGAACCAGAGCAAAGATGCTCGGGACCTCCACAGCTGTCTCAAGCCAGAGCCGAGTAGGACCCGAGTGCGAGCAGCTCTCGCAGGTGACAGTCGAACCAGAGCCGAGAAGGAGCTCCAGCAAGTGACAGTCGATCAGAGCCCAGTAGGGTAGCGGAGATCTCGTCTTGGGGAAGAAAACGAGCAAATCCACTCAAAAGGGAAGATGGAGGAAGGTGAGGAGAAGAAAACCCTCAAAAATTAGAGCAAGAGGAAGGCCGAATCGTCTAGGCCGAGCAGGGAACCGGTCGGCATGAACAGTGCACGATTGCCTACCTTGAGAGAGGAGATGAACAGTGAAATGCGAGAAACAGATGACCCCCCCTTTTCCACCTAAGCTGAAAAAGAAGCTTTTGTTAATCCTTATATGTAAGTAAAAAAATAACCTGCTGTTAATGCTCCAATCAACAATTCAATCTAACTCTAACAAAATTCATGAACAACAAGCCGATTTGGAGTTTGCTATGAACCTCATCTTCTTCTTTGCACACTTCAACAGGATAAACATATGAAGCAAAGATGACTTGAAAAATCAAATTTTGGAGAGCAAGATCAAGTAAGAGCCTTCACATCATTCTCTTGAAAATCAATTTCGAGATCAAGACAAATCAATTCCCTTTACATGATTCTCTTTTTCCTTTATACAAGAAATTAAATCAATAACAAGGCAGCAAGGAGGTGCAAACCCAAGTACCAAAAGATATCGAGAACCAAAAAAAAGCTCAATTCATTGATAATGACAATAAATGCATCTACATGGACATGCATGTTTTCAAGTCGCATTTCCACTTCCATAAGAACATTGACAAAAAACAAGGACAAAACATATTGCCTTCTTCCATGAGTAACCAGCCTCGCTATGAATGAAAACGTCATCACATAATTAAGTACTTTTGTTGCTTCAAAGAGCAATACAGTGACTTTATTCGAGAACTTTATCCATTCATAACATACTCATAATTTCAGCAGCAATTTTATTGACAGAAGGAACACCACTGCACTGACATGCCATGTAGAGAGCTGAACCAGAGGCGAATTGGGCCATCACTCTTAACTACAGATGATAATGGACATTTTCAGATGCTCTTTACGAGAATATGACAAGAATACTGTAACGCAAACTTGCACACTGCACGAATTTAAAAAGAAGCTAAAGATGATCCTACAGAAATAACAGCTTTCACACCAATGACATTTCTCATGCCAATAAATTTCTGAAGCATACAAATACGTACATGGCCTGTGATAGATTGGCCCCTTTCAGCTGAGGTCATTAAGTGAACAAGTTTGAGCAGGATACTCCTCATATAGATGTAAGAAGTTTTTCCTACACAACATTTAGAGATGAGAGGGGAGGACTGTGGAAATCAGTTTGTGGTCATATTAACAAAGATAATCAAATGAGAAAAAATAGTCTTTATACACTTTAAGAATAGTGCATGTGAAATAAATCCTGAACAATCTCACACATCATTCTATACTAACAGAGAAAAACACTGTCACCCACAACCAATGTGGCATTAAAAAAAAAAAAACTGCCATTCCATAATTCAAATGAACTTCCAAGAGAAAACAATCTTCTTTTTCAAGGAATAGGAAAATGAAGGAGGTATGTACACCTAGCTAGTTCAAAAGAACAGACTGATGAAAGAAATGGGCAAAATCCACGCTAAATCCAGTACTCATGATTCAGGACATTCTAAGTCTAAACTATTAATAATTTGTAACATGTCTGTACAGGAAAACTCTTCAAAAAAAATTGCAGCTTAATCACTAAAGTCAAGTTCAAACTGACACCTTATGAAGATCAAATAGCAACACCCAGGACTTTAGAACTTTTACAGTGAAAAATCATCAAAATTGCTGATCATATCCTGTTTGACTTCCAACATGCAAGACAAAGTACTTTTGAGAAGTTGAAACTGTAAACCTCATGCAAAGGTCAAAACTCAATTCAAGTAGAAGTCCAGTTCTGCGTAATTTATAGCAAGGTATGGCACTAATATATATTTCTTTGCTAAAGTTTGACATTTCTTTTCTGTTAATGCGAAATAGATATGAAGTCCTAATGAAAGAGGAAGAATGCCTTCCAGCTTATTTAGTCGTTGAAAAACAAACCAAAAATACAGCCACAGCAGAGCTCATAAGCCTCTACAATGTTGAACATTATCAGCAAGCCCACAACAAATAGAATTGAAAGTAAGAACTGCAGAAAGTAGTTGCCAAGAAGTCAAGATGGAGAAACATAAGAATTAATATGGGTTCAGACGCAAGTATAACCCATTTCTTTCATAATCGAATTCAGAAATTGACATATAACAGTCCTTGATCAATGTCTGGTAGAACTTGAATCATGCCAATCATACAAATCACAAGAAACAAAGAACATTAAATATATTGAGCTTGAGTTATTTCATGACAAAGCAAAGGGTTAATACATGTATTTGCAATTGACGAATGGCAAGAAATGAAAATCTTCTATAGCATACAATAAATCAAGATGTATGCATACCAAGTTTGAGGTACAAAAGAGAGATTACAGAAAGTGCATGCTGATTTGGAGTTTCGCCATGGGCACCAAGGGCACTTTCCAGAGCAATACATATTCTCCTTATTGCTATTGTTTCCAGACTCTCCTCACTTACGTCATCACTTGGTTGGCTCTCCATATGGAAAGTCTCTTCATTTACTTGTTCATTAATCAAGTCCTTCAATATAATCTATGCCTGCGATGCAGCATCAGCCTCACCAACGAGAAGTCCTAAATTAGTATACCAAGTGCATCAGAAAGCAAACACCGGGGTTAACAATATCAAAAGATCAAGTGAATCATCCACAATCTCATTTCCAGTAACTAAAATTAACAAAAGATAAAAGTAGAGTCCTTGAAAGTAAGCTTCCAAGTACATCAACCTAGGCTCCCGAGTGGTAGAGGTTCATTTGTTTATCAGTCAAGGGATAATCCCATACCTCCACTATCTCAAAAATGATGTCTTATACTCTTTGATGTACTGCAGTTGCATGAAATTTCTTGTAAGAGGGATGATACCCATTTGAGCCACTATTTTTTCTATCATAACTCCTTCGTAACACCATACATAAGATTTTGTTTCTATCATAACTCCTCCGTTCCACCAAGACAGAAAAGATTGCAGTAATGATTTAAAAAATAACAAGAGCAAAATTATGAAAAATGTTGACAGCAGAGAAAACAAAAAGTAAAAAAAAAAAAAAAATAATATGCGACTTAGGTTTGACTATATTTAGGAAAGTTAATCAATGAACAAGGTGCCATAGATTAAACTAAAGGGAGAACATCTTTTGATTAACATAAAGATCACATTTTTCTTTTTTGCAATATACAGATGGTTTGACTTTGCTGCATTGTCTGTTCAACCCTCGAACTTCAATTTGCATCATGGCCATTAAATACTGCCCTTTACAATTCTTCCAAGTGTGTTGTCATAATTCCAAAACATCAATGACATTTGAATAACTTTGTAGAGTACAGTGACAAGCAAGGTACACAATTTAAAAATGATGCACCTCCTTCCACGCACCACTTTACACCACAAAAGGTAAAGCTTCAATCGACAAATTCAATCAATGATAAAGATTGATACTGCCAATGTTGGAGATTTAGGGCCTGTTTAATTACCATCCTATTTTTATATTTTTCTGTTCTTTTGCTCCCCGGAGCAGAAACAAAATAGAAATCCATTTGGTAACGTTAGCTAATTTTTCTATTAGGAATAGAAAAGTAGCCAGGAAATAGATTTGGAACAGAATCAAGAAGTAAAAGAAATCTATTTCTTTGTTCTAGGGAGTAGAAATGGAAAAAACTATTTCTTAACATATATTGTTCCCGGGAATCGAAAGGTTACTAAGGGCACCCATAGAAGTTAACACAAAATGTGACAAGGAAATTCTCACCAACAAAGGAATCCACCGTAGGATACAGGACAGTAATTTTTACGAAAAAAAGTCTATTAATTGAGAAATCTGCTCAAAATAACGAAAGAAATAGTAATTCAAGAAATGACTAGAGCATGAACCCTACTTATTAAAATCAGCAAAAACAGAATCAAGAGAAGATTAAGATATTTGAATTGTCCCCTATTCCATTATTTTCCAAACTCACCACGTAAGGCAAAGAGTAGGAGCATTTTGGGCTGATTTGAAATGTAGAGAAGTATGGGAAAACATGACATAATTGTAGAACCAAGTTAGCTAAGAAACTACCAAAACAAAGCAGTCGAAGCACCTCCTGCCCCAAGAAAGTTAAGAAGCATACCTGCTAGAGACTCCCAAACTACAGGAAGGTTCTTAATCCACAAACTTGATCCTCCAGTGTGGAATTTATTCAGAGCAACTCTTAACGAGTTTGCAGCAGTCATGACAGTGTCCACCGAGTTCTCTTTTGAAGAAACATAAGAAGCAAGAGAAGTGATGACATTTTCTATCTCTTGAACAGTATCTCCCACTGCTAGAGTTTCCAATAATGCCTCGATGATTTTAAGAAACAGTGTTGTAAGTGCTGAGAACCTGAGACTCATAAGCTTGTCTAATTCTGAAAGGATCTGAATGCTTACTTTGGCAGAAGCATTCAGATACGGACAAACAGATACCAGCACATTAAGCATATGTAAGAATCCTATATTCTCAGATTTCAACAGTTTATCATCTGTAGATCCATCCTCAGGACTCGTAGTCCTTGACCAATCTGCTGAAGAAATGCAACTTTCAAAAGAAGACAGTACCAGCTTGCTTGCTACTCATTTCTTAAAGCATTTAAAAACCTTTTCAAGACATTCTTGTGCACATTGCCGAACCTGAGAAAACAACAAAACATATCTTCAATTGCTACTCATTTCTTACGATATGCAAAAGAATACTGAATAGGAACACATTTCCACCTTTCAAAGCCTTACGATTAACAAGGCCATAAGGGGAAGAATACTGACCTAAAAAAGGTGACAATTACATGTTGCAAAGTCTAACAAAAAAAAATAAAAAATCCCAAAGAGCTTAAAAGAGCAGGACTGGATACAGCAATGCATGATTTGCGACAATATACCTTAGGACACTTGGCCAGGGAGAACTTCAAAAGCGTCTTCAACCCGAATTTCACCGAATTCCAATCCTCCAAGTCGCAAAACCCAAGCAAAACCCCCAAACACTTCACCGCGGACCTCACGCTGGACACGGCCAGCTTCTCCTCCTCCCTCGCCAACACCTCCGCCAACACCTCCGCCGCCTCCCTCGCCCTTGCGGGCGCGATCCCCTGCAGCGGCACCACGGCAGGACGATCACGAGGAACGACATGAGCGCCGCGACCTCCGTGGAGTCCAGGGCCTGCAACGAGGACGTGGTCTCGACGGCGGACATGGCGGCGCCGAAGTAAGAGGCGGGCGTGAGGGGAGGGACTCGGCGTCGAGGATGGCGCGCATGGCGGCGGCGGTGGCGAGGAGGTGGCGGTGCTGGGGGGCGGAGGATTTGGCGTAGCGGTCCATGAGCCGTTGGCAGACGTCGGCGCCGTCTCGCAGCGGTTCGTCGGCGTGGTCGTGCTCCATCTGTTGATCCTGTTGAAGCAACGAGGGTCGCTCTTCCTGTTTCCGTTGTCTGTGCTTCTGTGGCTTCATGGCGGCGGCGGCGGCGGATGCTTCGATCGCCGCCGTGCGGTGGCTTCTCCCGGCTGTGGAATGTTTCGGGGTAAGAAATTCGTCTTTGATGCTTAATCCATGTTATTTCATATTTTTAGGATAACTAAAAGTGAAAATGTCACAAATGGCCCCTATATTATTACTTGTCTGCGATTTCGCCCATTTAACTTTCGATCGGGCCAATTTAATCCATAAACTATTGATAAAATCCGATTTGGTCTGAATTTTCGATCGGTTTAATTTGGTCCTGAACTATTGATAAATGTCCGATTTAATATTCGTTCTTATTTTTTTTTTTTTTTTTATAGTAACGAAATTGAAAAAATATAAAAAATAACGAAAAAAAAAGAAAAAAATAGTAACGAAAAAAATAACAAAAAAAAAATAGTAACGAAAAAAAAAAGAAACCCTAACGGGTACTGTTCATCCTCCTTGCAGAAGCAGCCTTGACCGCACTGGCCACTGCGCCGGCAGACCTCGACCGCGTCGGCGACCCACGAGCCCTCTCTGCTCCACCGCCGCTCCACCGGTCTCGCCCGCCGCCCATCGACCTTGCAACGCCTCAGTCGCCCGCAACTTCCAGATCCGGCGACCTCCGCGTCCCTGCCGCACCTCAACGCTCTGCCCGACGACCAGCGATGACCTGACGCTTCTACTACCTCGCCGAGCCGATCCTTGCCGCCGCGACCCAGCGCTCGACGTCCCCCGCTCTAGCCCGTGCCGACCTACGACGCCATCGTTGTCCCGATCTCGCCGCTTGAGTGTCCGACGCCTGCAGATCTGAGACCCCCGCAGCAGCCACGACCCGAACGCCCCTACTCGCCTCCGCCCGACGCTCAACCGCTGCCATGCCGCTGTCCCTGCCGCGACTCGACGCCGCCGGAGCCCACACCGCCGCTGCTCGTCTCTCCCCGATGTCCGACAGCAAGTCTCGCGCCCTGCGACGCCCCTCGTCGATGCCTTGCCACGCCGGAGTCCCTCGCCGGTGTCAACCCTCGCTTTCCCGCGCCGGACGTGCTGCTCGCCGGAAACCCTCGCCGGCCACTCCCCTCGTCGGAGTTCCGAACCGGCCAAGATTTCTTTTTTTTTTAAAAGAAAGAAGAAAAAAATTAAATTAGGTATATTTATTTTATTAGGCAAGTTTATTTTACTTTATTTGAGATATTTCCCCATGCATAATTGGCCGGTGCGGGCAAGGCTACTTCCGCGAGGAAGATAAACAGTACCCGCTAGGGTTTTTTCTTTTCATTACTATTTTTTTTGTTATTTTTTTTTTCGTTATTTTTTTTATTTTTTTAATTTCGTTACTATAAGCAAAAAAAAAAAGGAAAAATAGTAACGAATGACTAAATCGACATTTATCAATAGTTCAGTGACCAAATTAAGTCGATCGAAAATTCGAGACCAAATCGGCATTTATCAATAGTTCACACCAAATTGAGCCAATCGAAAGTTCGGGGTGACGAATTGCACATTAAGTAATAGTATAGGGACCATTTGTGACATTTTCCCTAACTAAAACTCGGGGCCGTTATTTTCTTCGCATTTGATCTAATATTGCTTCGCAAAGAACATTTTTTTGATTACATTGATTAGGTTTGCCTTGTCCCTAGTTCCTATCATGTAACTCAACTTTCAAAAAAATATAAAGGGTTAATCTCACAAAAAATCTCAAATTATGGACATTGTAACTCAAATACTCTTAATCTGATCTTAAATTCATTTTTTATGACATATATATCTTAGCTTTTTCTTATGTCATAAAAAACCTTGAAATTATATTAATATAACAAATATATAATAGATGGAATTGAAATAAAAAACATATATATACCGTTACACATGTAAAAAATTGGATTTTTTTTGTGATACAAAACATTGAGGTATTTGTGTTGCTATGGACAAATTTAGGATTTTTGGCGACATAAAAAAAAAAGTAGATATTTCTATCACAATAAATGTAATTTGGGGGCAAATCAAATTTATGGAGCAAAAGTGGTACTTCTGATGTCTCCATGCACAATCTTGTGTCTTGTCCACCAATCCAACTTTAGCTGAAATTGTTCGGGACCTTCAATTGTATCAGAAGACATTAAAGCCACTTTAGTCTCATGTCATTAACTGAAGTAAGTGAAGCACGATGTGATATCAAATTACCAAATAAAGCTCGAGCAAGACTGTTATTTTCCATATACTCGTAAACCAGCAAAAGTTGATTTCCTTCAATGCAGCATCCACATAGTTTCACAAGATGTGGATGTTGAAGAGCAGAAATGACCCCAAGCTCAGTCACAAACTCACGATTTCCTTGCTTTGATTTTGATGAAAGCTGCTTCGCTGCTATAGTGGTGCCATCTGACAGAAGACCCTGCATATGAACTTTCACATCAGATTTATGCTGTGAAGACTCAGTTACATTGAATGCTGCTTTCTACACATCTTTTCTGTTGGGAATTGGGGGAAATTGTTCACCGATTTTCCTCCATACCTTGTACACAGAGCCAAAACCACCTTCTCCAATCTTATTGGCAGCATCCTCATAATTTCCAAAGGAATGCACAAATATCATGCATCAACAGTTTTATGGGGGAACTGTGTAACGTAGTTGCGGTATTAATGATGGATTAAGATTACCCCTTCCCCAACAAGAAAAGGTAAAAAGAAGAGTCACGCACCAACAGTTTGACAGGACAACCGTGTGATCTAGCTGATATATAAAAAGATGCAATGTGATTACACCACACCCCCCACCGCGCCCCTACACCCCCCACCCCCACACCAGAATAGGGAAGGGGGACTATGTATTCAGAGTGCGTAACATTCTCATATTTCTTGATAGATATATGTGAACTAAATGACAGAGACTCCAGGTAAGCAACTACCTTGTGCCATTTCATCTTCACGTCCAAGACATCCTCTCCACCAAAGGATGCCTAGGATAAGAAAAGCTACAAAAACTATAGCAGCCACAATCCCAACCACTGTACCAGCAGATATTTTGGCCGACTCTCGTGAAATTTCAAAGTCTGCAGTGAAGAATGAACAACATATGTTTACCCAAAACTGTTCAAGTAAATGGGGGAGGCGCACATGCAGATATATATATGGGTAGCTTCTTGGTGAACACAGAAACCAACAGATGGGACAGCATTAATTGAGAATCAGGAGGACCTGAGAACTGCTCAGAACACTCCATGAAAACTATCAGATTAATGTGCACAGGAAGATATCAT
The DNA here is from genome assembly GCA_017140615.1 of Eucalyptus cladocalyx. Classification (NCBI taxonomy): domain Eukaryota; kingdom Viridiplantae; phylum Streptophyta; class Magnoliopsida; order Myrtales; family Myrtaceae; genus Eucalyptus; species Eucalyptus cladocalyx. The sequence goes on from CM029526.1 coordinate 19,083,255, forward strand.
CTTTGGAACATGTAATACTAAATACAAAGGGAACAAGAAAAAGAAAAAGAAATATATTCTTCATTCTCAAGGCTGTGTACTATATAATACAGGCGCAATGGTTGTTGATCCATAGCAGAAAAGTGAATGAGGCTGTCGTTTCATAGTCTGAATAGAAGGATTAAAGATACACACAGAAACATGCTCTGATAGAAAGAAAAAAAAAAGCAAACCATAGACAATTCTTGCCATTTCAGAGAAGAATTATAAATTCTAGCCAGCTACATTGGAAATTTACCCGAATCTAAGAGTGGACATTTGCAACCAAACCAACTGAGTAGCCTATTGATGACTTCTGGTGCAAGGCAAAATATGGGTATTTTTCCTAATATGAATACAAGTAACTTTCCCAATATAGAAGGACCAAGTGAAACATGGAAGTGTCTGTCTGCATACCAGGAAGGACAGAGATAGCAGATACAAGAGGACCAGACTCCTAGGGCAGGTATAGCATAGGTTCCTTTCCCAGCCCAATAGAAGCGTACCTCTAGAGTGCCCTTGGTCACCATGGCAGTAAAATTTCTTATGACCACCTTTCCAACTCCACCTGCTTCAATCTCAATATTGAAATCTTCCCGCACCAATTTCCCCTGAAATAATATTTAATCTAATTCAACTTGATTGTCTTCACACTGAACAAGGTGAAACATTCAGCCTCAACAGATTGTTCAAGTTGTGAAAAGATCATGACTTGCAAATATGAGATATTTAGATAACCCAATCATAACATGTTCAACGCTTTATATGCTTGACATCTGAGAACCAGCACTACATGATGTCCAAAATTTACCTGTATATAAATATTTAAAGCTCGCCTTCCAAGGCTTGTATAATTTTTGTTGCCCGTGAACATTATCTCCGCAAAATGAAGGCTTACATTGTAGGTCCCATTCATGAGACAAAAACCATAATAAGTTAGATAGGAGAAAGCCGTGCATTCATGTAAAGTTGCACATTATCCATGGATAGTTCAGATTTATTGCTGACTATATATGTATCTGAATCGGTTTCGTCATCGAGGAAGTGGCCAGTGCTACTGTAGGCCCAGTAATGTCCAGTCAGGAAGGATTTTGAAGCTGAAGGCGGCTCTTTATCCTTGGTGTATGTGATGTCCCCTACTGTTACTTCACTCCCACCGCAATTTATGAAGAGGTTATACCAATCTGGATGGAATAATGAAACAACCACAAACAGAAAATCAAGTCTTCTTTCTGTTAATAGGGAGTAGACTTTCCAGACACACTAAGCAAGCTAGCATTCCCTTATTAAAAGATCGCACAGAAACTCCCAAGTTTATGAGCAAGACGTTATTTCATGGAGGCGGCTATTAAAATATTTAGAGTAATTATGCATTAATCATCAAATATTGACACAATAGCCCAGAGGAGAGTTTTGATGACAAAATGCACATAGTATGACGCAATATCAGTATCTGATGATAATGATAGGATGTACAGCAGATCTACTTACTTTCTGGACAATGCTGATTTTTCATACATGAGGCAAGCCCACTTGTGGCAGGATATGAGGTTCTGAGCAAGTTAACGAGGATTTTAATGTTACAATCATCATCATTCTGAATGAAGTTCCATGCTACATACATAAACAATTACAATGCAGGTCCTTGGAAATCCAAATCTCTTGGTGAAAAATTTAATCATAAACATATGCATTGTCAACCGCTGAGCTTGCGAACAAGTTTCTGTAGAGAAAAGACAAAATCAACATTCAGTAGATATATAGAGATCTTGTATGCATGCAGGATTATAGGTTAATCATAACCGCACATTTGAGGGGATCCCTGACTTAGACTGAAGGAAGTAGTACATATATATATCGTACTTGACACTCTGAGCCTCCAACAGTGAAGTTGTTGTATGATAGGTCACTACACAAAGAAACAGTCAAACCGTTTCCAAAATATCATCAATAAGAATACACTGAAAATCATTCATCAAATGAATTATTATGAACAAAAATGCAGACCAGTTGCAAAATATGGAGAGGTAAGGCAAGTTGAAAGGAGAAAACATCACAAGGTGATGAAAGTAATATTTTGTCTTTATTGAAAATATCTTATCTTAATTAATTAAAAGGAGAAAGACTAAGTGGAGTCATTGTAGACTTTAGAACTAGTTGGAGTGCATAAATACATTTTTACCCAGTAATAGTACAACAGACATGATGTATAAGGCAAAGAGACAAAAATAGAACTGTGATTCCAACGACCACTAAGTCGGATCTTCGTATTAGAAAATATCCAGACCACTATTCAAATGTTTAAACTACCTTATAAGAGCTTCATTCTTACACCCATAAGATAATATCAACTTTATCCTAGGCACATTCATTTTGCTTGGAAAGTTTCTCAAATATACAAACCCATAAACATTGTTATCAGCAAGAAATAGCCCAAGCAACAAATCATACCGTGAGGGTGATGCGTTAGACAAACTTTCAAAGAGGATTTATGGGAAGTAAAGATTTTCCAACTGTTATTTTTATCATTCCAGAGGTTTGAAAAAGATCTAGAGCTGAGAAGGCCTTTTTGTATAGGAAAAAGTGGGGCTAACTTGGCTTTTCCAAGAAAATCTGCTTTATATTCTTTCATGCATACCATAAAATTCAGCCTCGTCTTACATATAACATTCCAATCAGATCCCAACAAGAAAGAAAGGTCCTTGTGATGTTTCCATTTAACTCCATCGGCTTCAAACCATAAAGATGCAAGATGCAAATGCATAATTGCTTACCACAGTGCAAGATTAGCCAGATAGAGCTAGAAGCATATTCGGGATTAAACAAAACATTTTTCTTCAGGCAGCGAAGCTTATGCAAATTCTACTTTCTCCAGGATCCAATGAGGGACTGCTCCAGTCTATTGGTTTCCAGTCAAATAGCTAAACAGTTTGATCGAGTCAGTTCCTTGTGCACTTCAAGCACTCAAAATGAAAAACTATAGATAACCTCAAAATTGCATTAGTTAGTAGATTAAAAGAGTATTAGAGGTGTAGAAAAAAAATCGGTTAACTCACGATATCGATATAGAGCTTTCAGCTGGAGATGAAAGATAAAGGAATCAGTGACAGAGGAAAACCTTGATCCCTGCAAGACTTGGAGTGCATGGGTTACCATAGTACTAGTACACAGAGTTGAACATAATAATGACTACTATTACGCTAGCTTATTAACTATTTCCTCGCTATAATGTTCTTGTCCTTCTAAGACATAAAATACATAATGAGTGAAGATGTGCCAATGTCAAACAGTCAATTGTTGGGCAGAAAGATGAAAAGATTGTGCTGTTATTAAACAGTCCAAGGAGCTTAGGACTACAAGTTCTCATAATTCTCAAGACTAGGGACAAGACATCAAGGTCCTATCTGCAGGCCTTCTACATAGCACGTAAAAACTGCACTCACCAAACAATCTAGGGCCATCGTTGTGGAAAGAACCAAATAGATAGATTAAGGACTTTGCTATGTTAATCTCCTATACATTATAGAACAGGCGCACAGGACATGCATTAAGTACATACACATTTGACTGTCAAATACTTAAGTAACACTCATCCATTTAACCTCTTCCAGCATAAACAAGTAACGCTATTGAAACTTGTGAATCATGCTCTATAAGCAACAGAATATCATCGATCTATGTCTGCTCAAAGACTAGAGTCCCACCAAAATAATTAGTTGACAATGATCATAAATTCATAGCCCAAATCATTGTAAAATTTGGATGGTGAAATAATAAGCTTTTAGACACAAGGACTTTAAGGGTTATAAACTGAACATGTTATCGGGTCTAAATTCTATTGATAGCTCAACTACTTTACAGTAAGAGTTGCCTGTAGCTTGGCCACTGGAACAACCTGAGATTTTAGATTCTTATACAAAATATGAAAAACTAGCCTGGGTCCAGCATCAAAGTACTTACATATAATCTACTTCTTTCAGACCGCTGAAGGAGCTAGGGATTTCACCACTCAGTTTGTTGAAGCTGAAGTCTCTGCAAAACAATTGAATGGAAAGGAGACAATGATAATGAGAAGATAGTTTTAACTGACTCACACTGGACAATCTTTGAGCATACTTTGGAGGATTGTATAAACACAGGCTACATCAATGCACCTACAGGTCCAGTTTAGAAGTTTAGACATACAGGTCAACTGCCTGGTGCCTAGGCTTTCTACTAGACATTAATTTCCAAAGGCATTCATCGCATAAAATCCATGTTCATCAAGTTGATCACACATGTAAATATACAAAAATTCTGCTGTAAATCAAATTTACAACTTAGAAATTTCAATATATATGTCTAGAAATGCTACTCGGGCGCTAAATTGAATGCAGCCCTTAGAATGCAACATATTATAGTTCAAGTCGGGGAATTCCGTTTATCTAATGGGACCAAAAACATTGCAAATCATAATTTATGGAACAGATCTCCTATAACATTTCATTCATGAATAAAGGGATGACGACAAAATACTAGGGTGCTTAGAAAGTAGAGTATCAGCTTGAAAAAATAAAATATAGAAAATGAAACAGTGATTTCAAGAAACAGGAAAAGCATGATTCTGTGGTCCAATATAATTGACGGTGGAGAAATTACAACCTAGTCGAATCTAGAGAAAAGGAATGGAGTATATGATATATGATTAGGCGCAGCAGAACCACAGAAATTTGGTTATTCAGAATTTTAGGAAAACAAAGATCAAGCGTTGATGGCTAATGATGACAGAATGGCAAAAATTGCTGTTAAAAGCAGTACATATAAAATCTTATAGAGATGACCAGATGAATAAGAAGATTTCACTTGTATAGAGATGCACTTGAAGCCATGCTCTCGTTCAAACTAAGAGCATTATGGCTGACAAATATACAGCAGTCAAGCATAAAATTGCACTTAGATATTGTCAGGCTGAGATTCGAGAATGTACACCACTAGAAGGAAAGTTTTCAGACAATCAACCGCTAGAAGTCTCCATTTTGCATTAATGCTCTTAAGAATTTTAAGATATCAGATCAAAGCAAAAGTAAATTAGACGAAATGGTCACCACAACCAAGGTAAGAATTCTTGTCTTTCATATTCCTGGTGTCACAAAGCTGAATAGAGAACCCGCAGCGAATAGTAGGAGAGAAAGAAGAAGAGAGAAGGAATAGAGAAGAAGAGAAGGAGAACGTAAAAGAAAGAAAGAAAGAAAGAAAGAAAGAGGAGCTGTAGATTTCTGTAATAACAAAAAACCTACACCCATTGTATTTATATTGAATATAAACTGTATATGACAATAATACCCTTATGTAAGTAAAAAAAAGAAAATAAAACTCTGATAATAAAGGAAACTCGATTAAAGTAACTAAACACTCTCCCTCAAGCTGGAGCATATAGGTCACCCATGCCCAGCTTGGAACAACCAGCAACAAAAGCAGGACGAAATAATGCTTTGGTAAACATATAAGCAAACTGATCTCTAGATGCAACGTAAGGAGTAGCAACCAACTTCTGCTTCATAGCATCACAAACAAAGTGACAGTCAACTTCTATATGCTTAGTTCGCTCTTGAAAAACAGGATTCCCAACAATATAAATAGCTGCTTGATTATCACACATCATATTAATAAGTTGATTAATAGAAAATCCAAGCTCCTGGATAAGAGATTTCAACCACAACAATTCAGCCACATTATGTGCCATAGCATGATATTCAACCTCTGCACTAGACGTGGCAATGGTAGTCTGTTTCTTGCTTCTCCAAGTAACCAAATTACCACCAATAAACCCAGTTGTAGACCGTCGATCATATGTTGACCCACCCCAATCAGCATCAGAATAGCCAACCAAAGTGGAAGAACCATTAGTTTTATAAATTAGTCCCTTACCAAGAGAGCTTTTAAGATATCAAAGAATGCGACATACAGCATCCCAATGAGCTTTCTTAGGTAACTCCATAAACTGACTCACCACGCCAACAGCAAAAGAAATATCGGGACGTGTAACAGTAAGATAAATTAGTTTCCCAACTAGACGCCGATATTGATGCTTGTCTTCAATTTCTTTTCCATCATCAACTCCAAACTTTTGATTTGGATCCATAGGAGTATCAACTGGCTTGGAAGCTAGTGTACCTGTCTCAGACAAAAGATCAAGAACATACTTTCGCTAAGACAAATTAATACATTTTTTACTTCATAAAACTTCAATGCCCAGAAAATACCTAAGAGTCCCTAAGTCTTTAATTTGAAATTGCTGCTGAAGAAAGGATTTAATCTCAGAAATGCCGATCATATCACTACCAGAGACAATTATATCATCCACATATACCACAAGAATGACCACCCTCGATTCCTTCTTGTGAACAAAAACAGAATGATCAGAATAACATTGGTGGAAACCCCATCTGGAAATCACCGAACTGAATTTTTCAAACCATGCTCTTGGAGACTGTTTCAACCCATAAATGGCCTTATGTAGCCGACATACTTGACTACGATTCTCCCCCTGAGCAACATACCCAGGAGGTTGCTCCATATATACTTCTTCAGACAAATCACCATAAAGAAAATCATTCTTTACATCCAATTGATATAATGGCCAATTGAAATTCACAGCAAGAGAAATAATAACACGAACAGAATTGAGACGCGCCACAGGGGAAAAAGTCTCAAAATAATCCATTCCATAAGTTTGAGTAAAACCTTTAGCAACGAGTCGAGCTTTAAGACGCTCGATTGAGCCATCTGGATTGTACTTGATAGTGTACATCCAACGACACTTCACCACATCTTTCCCAAGGGGAAGATCAACCAATGACCACGTTTGGCGAGACACTAGAGCTTCCATTTCCACATCCATAGCTTTCTTCCACTCAAGGCGAGACCAAGCCTCAGTGGTAGAAGTAGGAATTGTGTGAGTTTGTAATGATAGAGCAAAGTCATGTAAAGGAGAAGGAAGATGCGAGAAAGACACATAACACTCAATAGGGTAAACCAAAGAGGATTTTTGTGTGCAAGACCGAGTACCTTTGGGAAGGGCAATCGGAAGATCATCTAGACCAGGAGACAAGGAGGAAGATTGGTTGGAGGGCATTGAAGAACTGGAGACCGGTGGTGCCGTAGACTGCTTTCGCCGCTGATACACCTGCAAGGGAGGAGATACTAAAGACGGAGTAACAGAATCTAGGGGGATTTGTTGTGGGATAGGAGGATTAGCTACAATGTCAGTTGAAAACTCTTTACCCTCAGTAGGATAGTATGGTGTGCCCTCGAAAAAAGTAATATCAGCACTAACATATTGGGTATAAGTTGTAGGATCATAACACCGATATCCCTTCTGTGTACATGAATACCCAAGAAAAATACATTTAGTAGCACGAGGAGATAGTTTATCAGAACTGGAACCTAGGTTATGAATAAAACAAACACACCTAAAGACGCATGGGGTAAGAGAGAATAACGGCTTGTCAGGAAATACAACATTGATTGGTGACTGATGATTGAGGATAGTGGAAGGCATATGATTTATGAGGTAACATGCGGTAAGGACAGCATCACTCCAAAATGATTTTGGCACATTTATATGAAATAAGAGTAAACGAGCAACTTCTAGAAGGTGACGGTATTTTCTCTCGACCACACCATTCTCATTGACGAGGGGTATAAGTACAACTTGTTTGATGTATAATGCCAAGATTAGAACAAAACAAAGAAATTGATTTCTGTGTATATTCTAGAGCATTATCTCGTTAGCAAAATTTTAAGGGATGTATTAAACCGATTAGTAACCTCACGATGAAATAATTGAAAAACATGTAAAAATTCAGAGTGGTCATGAAGCATATAGAGCCATGTTAAACGAGAATAATCATCCACAAAAGTAACAAAGTACTTAAAACCATTTCTACTAGCAATACGGGAAGGTCCCCAATGTCCGAATCAACAAGTTCAAGTAAAGTAGATGCATGAGAATCATTACGACTAGGAAAGGAACTACGATAATGTTTCCCAAGTTCACAAGCCTCACACTCAAGAGTAGAAATTGATTTACACTCGGGAATTATTTGTTGTAACTTAAATAAAGATAAATGCCCTAAACGAGAATGCCATAATAGGGGGGTAATAGAACTAGCAGCTAGACCATTGGCGTCAGCAATGGAGACACCATTGAGATAGTAGAGTCCATCACATTCATGCCCTCCACCAATCATCTTCTTTGTTTGAAGGTCCTGAAAAACGCAATGAGATGGATAAAATGTAACTGAACAACTAAGAGCTTTAGTTAACTGACTAACATATAACAAATTTAAAGGAAGTTAGGGAACATGTAAAACAAAAGACAAAGATAAGGAAGATGTAAGTGAAACAGTCCCTGATGCAACCACTTGAGTCGATGAACCATTAGCTAAAATAACTTTGGATGAAGGACTAGAGTTAGTATGGGAAGAAAATAATTCTTGCTTACCCATCATTTGACTAGAAGCTCCCAAGTCAATGACCTAAGAGGTGTTAGGAGACAAAGTAGAGAAAGAGGATGAGAAATTGGAAGCCTCTAGTTGTTGGACCCGTTTGATGAGTTGTGCAACCATATCATCTCGAGCCGTAGACTCAGAAAAAGTACCCCCCAGGTGGGATAGATGGGTTCATGTCGTTGTAAGACATTTCAAGCACTCCGTTCAGACACAGCAGTATTTGCAGTAACTAATCGTTGAGCCCACTCAAGCTTGCCATGCTTGGCCCAACAAGTGTAAACAATATGACTGGATTTGCCGCAGTATATACACTGACAGCTATCTCGATTAGAACTTTGTCCACTATGTCCACCACCACGACTACAACCTCCCCCGAAACCACGACCTCTATTGGAAAATCCACCACGACCACGACCATCACTACCAGCCACAAATGCTGAATTGTCTCTAGTTGACATAGAAGACGGAGGGACAATGCGCTAAATTCGACAAAATGCTTCATTCATAGAAGGAACTCTCTCTCTAGCAAGAAGCGACTCTTCACAGCTGTAAGTCGGCATTCAAGCCGAGATAAAAATTTGGCCACTTGAAATTCAGCTCGTTGTGTCTTTAGTCTCTCAAGATCAGTAGTGATGGGCTGATAAATATTTAGTTCTTCCCACATACCTTTCAAAGCACTATAATATTCTCCAAGAGATTTGTCTCCCTATTTAAAATTAAAGATCTTCTCATATAGTTCATAAACTCTAGACATATTTTTGTCTTGTGAGTAACTCTCCATAAGATCATCCCACACTCCCTTAACAGTTGTGTGGAACATGACATTAGCAATGATGGATGGTTCCATGCTATTCCATAATCATACCGGAAGTGTATCATTCTCTCTCATCCAATCACTATAGTCTCTAGAATTTTCAGCAGGAGGGTTTGTGGTAAGATAATGAAGTTTCCCTTTAGCATTAATATAGACCTTCACAGCTTGGGCCCATAACAAGTAATTAGAGGATCCATTTAATATAATAGTGGTAATTTGAACGTTGACACTATCTGGAGGAGCCTTAGTATCACTCATGATGATAATCTCAATATAAGTATATCTACCACTAATCAAGAAGGCTGAAACTTTAGTGCAAGTAACAAAGCAGCAACGCTAATGTATAATCAGATGTAATTGGCTCCATCAATTAACCAAAGGGATGCTGAAAACTCATAAATAGAGACTGTTGTATAGAAGAAAATATCTGACTAGAAATCTCGATTCAAATAATTATATGTTTGATGGAAAACCAGCAAGACCAGTCAACCATAATCAATAGAGTACTCTAATTCTTGAATCCGCTAATTAGCAAGTGTTGTAATCCATGTTCATAAACCCAACTTGATGAATCTGATATCTTCTGATCTCATATGTATTAAGACTCGAAGAGAAAACAGATAAAAATTGCAGCTTTAGGTGGCTACACACCAGAGAAGAAATAGGGTTACTAGGGGACTCTCAAACCAGCAATATGATCAAGAAATCAGATAGTTAGATCCGCTCTGATACCATGTCACAAAGCTGATTAGAGAACCCATAGCAAATAGGAAGAGAGAAAGGAGAAGAGAGAAGGAATAGAGAAGAAGAGAAGGAGAACGTAAAAGAAAGAAAGAAAGAAAGAAAGAAGGGATGTAGATTTATGTAGTAACAAAAACCCTACACCCATTGTATTTATATTGAATATAAACTGTATATGACAATAATACCCTTATATAAGTAAAAAAAGAAAATAAAACTATGACAATAAAGGAAACTCAATTAAAGTAACTTAACACCTGGAAAAGTGAAAACAAAGAGAGAAAAGGTATGTATACTATTGCGCTAAACTGTATATTCTACAGCAGGCGCCACAATCACCAGAAACTTAAATGCCATAGCACGACTCACATTTCAGCATTATCAAAAGAAAAGATCAAAACACCATTGAAGTCAGTAAGGGAGCTTCAAGCCATCTTAAATGGGTTCCTTAACTGCAATCAATAGTCAACCATAAACTAGTATAAATTTCACTCATCAAGGGTAAAATTATCTATGTTGCTTGGAGTAGGAAAGAGGAAAAGTCATTTTCCACTCACATTGTTTTTAAGGTCGTTATTTCTGCTAGATAACCAGGTAGCTCTCCTGTCAGATTGCAACTCCTCATAATCCTATAAGATAAAAGCATTGATATTGTCACATTGCCAAGACGATTTGGCTCTCTTGCATTAAGTAAAACTATTCATGGAGGAGCAGCACTCTCACAATTGTAAGAGTTTTCCTAGTGTTGACTACATTAATTGTTATTGTAATTTATTGTTTTTACGGCTACCGTAAAACATGGCTGGTCTAATGTGAGATAGAAGGTTTCTTAATTAGTCTAATATGGGGCTGGCTAGTGTGGGTCGAGTTGAGCCTGGCCCGTAATGAGGGGACCTAGCTAGAAACTCTGTAAATAGTGCTCAAGTCTTTCCTATAACCCTAATTCTCACATATATCCTCACCTAAGGAGTGTCTACCTAACGCGACACGTGAGAGGGCCGCTTCATTGAGCCAGTGATACGGAGGGCAATAGAGGAGAAGGACTTACGCGTGGAACATTGTGTTTCTGCTTCCGCTTCAAGAACAATGGATCCCAAAACAGGTGCGTTAATATTTCTACTCTATTATACATGTTCTTGTTATAGTTATGGAGATATTGGGGTTACGCAATTTGCGTCCAATAACAATATCTTAAAATCTTTACAATTAAGTTGTGGAACTCGGGACTTAGGTCCATTGAGGTCACTTATTCTCCTGCATATCAAAATCAAATAGGAAACTTTATTAGATTGATACCATTTTAAAGAAAGGAGAGATGAGATTGAAATGCCAAACTTTCATACCGACATGTCGGACAATTTCTCCAAAAGTGAGATCCTGGAGGAATTGGCCCTTGCAATCCACTTCCTTGAATAAACCTGATGATACAATTCATAGATTGAATTATCTTAAGGGTATATCTATAGAGACTGACTTAAAAGGTGAAGAAGCATTAAGCCTTACAGTTTGTTGAGGTTTGTCAAGTTCTGAATAAAATCGGGTATCTTTCCCATGAACTGATTATCACCAAGTTGCCTACAGTGCATTAAACCACAGGATACATATGAAGTAAAAAGAATAAAAGCATCTAAACATATTAGTGGAGTATATGGAATCTGGAAACTAACAGCTCCTGCAATGCTGTCAATTTAGCAAGTATATTAGGCAGCTTCCCGGTGAAATTATTTGACGTAATGTGCCTCGAAAAAGAAAATACCAATGGTATCACATTGGTTAATTGAGCATGAACGCTAACATCTTAACAGATCACTCCAATGGATAAATTTCCCTTCACAGATACAAAATCATCAGCGAGTAATAACTCGATGAATGATGCAGGAATTTGCATCAAGAGACTCACAGCATACGTAGCTGGGACAAGTTCCCCAGCTCTGGAGGAAGAGCTCCAGAAAGCTGATTGATCACGACATCTCTGAGCAGAAGAAGAGACTTAATATCTGAAACATCAACCAAATTAAACAACGCGAAGAGGCAAAACGCGAGCGGCCGGTAGAGTGGTCACTTACAATTTCCGAAGTGTGGATATGTTTCCCAGCTCCTTCGGGATTGGACCAGTCAATCGGTTTCCAAATACAGAACTGCACCAACATCATCGCGTTTCTCCAATCAATAGAAGATACACTCGAGAGAGAGGGAGAGAGAGAATACATGTTGACCAACTTCGTAGAGCCCCATTGTTTAAGAATTGAGCCGTTCAGGTAGTTTTCGGTGACATCACTGTTTACGGGGAGAGATGATGATGATGATGCTTGTGAAGAAGAAGAAGAAGAAGAAGAAGGAGAGGAAGAAGAAGATCGATGATAATGGAGAAAGAGAAAATAGAGAGGGGCTTACAAGTTTCGAAGGAAAGGCAGCTTGAACAGTCGACGCGGAAGAGTGCCGGGAAAAGACTGTTGCTTGAGAACTCTGTTTTCATGTGAGAAAAGTCTTATTCTATCTACTTAAAACTGGCATCGAAATGATTTGGAATTTGACTATACAGTATAATAATCTATATATCAATTGATTCAAAATAATAAAAAAAAAATTCTGAGAATTGCCCCCCAGGAGGAACGGTTTGTTCAAGCAAATGAATAAATAGCTAATCGAAAAGGCAAGCATAAACCATAGCATGGCCATGTGATGCATAGCACATCTAACAGCTCGTTTGGGATTTTTGTGACACTAAATAGAGTTTGGGAAAAATGTAGCGCAAGTAAATAAAATTGAGATTTTTTTCACACAAAAACCAATTTGTGGTAAATGTAGCACAAATATACTAATTTTGGATTTTTTTTGTGGTATTAACCCCGAAAAAGTGTCTACATAATCAGGTAATATTGTTGCTTGAGATTTGTCTAATGAGGTTTTCCTTTTAAATTTTCCTTTTTTACTTAACTTATTAACTTAGCAAGAACAAACATCCAAAGTTACTCTTTAACGAAATGCGGTCGGTCATCCTTGAATAGTTAATTTGTTTGTGGTTCAATATGGTGTCCATTTTCGAGGTAATCAATTTCCTCATTTTCATATTATCGACCTAAACCGAGGTAAGGTTAAATCATCATCATAAGTTCCGTTCACCTATATGTTCACAATTATCTAAGAAAAAATAGCATTAATCTCAAATTTTATACATCACATTGAACAAGAAATAAAATAATATAATTGTCCATTCGTTTCGCGGAAAATAATTTCCAAAAATACTTAAATTTTCCGATGTTCATTTCATAAAAAAATGAATTGCTTGGAAAAAAATATTTTCCATGGAGGAAAAAATGTCTTCTAAATTAGGAAAAAAATTTCCATTTTTGAAAGGTGAAAAATATTTTCCTTACTTGGTCTTTGTTATCTCACACCTTTGCAAGCTCTCACTTCCTTCTTCTTCTTCATTCCTTCCTCTCTTTTTTCTCTTTTAAATTCTAATTATTTTTTATTTTTTATTTCTCTTTTCTTCGTTTTCCCTCTTCTTCTTTATTGGCCGGTCACCGACCATGGCAACTGCCGATGATCGGCCAAGAAGAAGAGAAGGAAAACCAAATAATAAAAATAAAAATAAAAAATAATTAAAATCGAATTTTACAAAAAATAAAAATAATGAAAAATCAATTTTAAAAATAAAAGAAATGAAAAAGATGGAGGAAATTATTTTCCTTACTGAATAGCGAAAAATATTTTCCACTTCATTTTCAAGTTTCACCCGAATACCAAAAAATAATTACATTTTCCTAGAAAATGGCTTCTTAGAAAATATTTTTAAACGCCACATTTTTCGTGAAACGATCACACCCTTAGTGTCTTCATCTATAAAAGGAAATAAGTTAAAAAAAAAAATCAAGTAATGTTCACTATAACACATTTGTCCTAAATTTTTTTTTTTGTGACATCAAAAACCAAAAACTATATTCAATGTCACACATTTATCATAAACATTTTCTTGTGAAATAAAAAATCCCAAACTTGTATTTATGTGGCATATTTACCCTCTATCAATATCAATCAAATGATTTTTCATCCAAAAAAACGTTGTTTTATTTCACTTAAGCCATATTGGCACTACGTTAACATTTCTGCTTTCTAGCTTCCATGTAGATAAATATTTAATGATTCTCATTGACAAAACTTTGATGGAGATTAAATGTGTTGCATAGGTACAAGTTTGATATTTTAGTGTCATAGAAAAATGTTTAGAGTAAATATGTCGCAATGAGTATAATTTTGGGATTTTGGTGGATTTTACCCAAAATTAAACATAGAGAGCTATTGCAATGTTAAGAGAAAATAGCTTTCTATGGATGATATTATAGAGACAATGCTATATCCTATAGCAACATTAAAATAAGGGCAACGGTATATGTTCAATCTATGATAATAAAACAATATATTCGTAAAGTTTTTTGGTGACCATTATTAATTGTTCTATAAACCAATCAAATGAGTGGGTCAAGTCTGGTCTAGGTCACATCACAAATAGTTAGACTCAAATTGACCCATTTAACTTGTTTTAATTCATTTTCATGCATTACAAATCTAGTGATCTATATACCCATTGCCAAAAACTTCCATATTTTATTCAATTTAGGAAAACTCATATCCAAGCTGAGGTGAGAACACAGAGTGATCGAGCACGAGATCAAGTGAGAAAGAGAGAGGGTGAAGAGAGAGAATTATAGAAGTGGGTTGGTTCTAAGTAAATTGTGGTTTCATTTAACTCATATTATTTTGGGTTTTATCATTCTAACTCATTTATGACCCATTTAATGAATATAGCTAACTTACATCAATCTGGTCAATCAAATATGGGTTAAGAAATGGGTTTATGATATATTTTGACAATGTCTATTGTCCCAAAAGTTCAAACTTTAAATGACGGTATGGCTTGATATTATAATATTATAGACTTTTGGCCTAAGATTAAACGTAGAAATATATAATAAGATAGAAAAATGGAGAAAAAAATGAATATCTATAAAACCACTGCCAATTGTTCTAGAGCTTAACACTATAAATGAATGCATGATTTAAATTTAGATATTCTATCAATATTAAACCATTTTTTCTCATAAAAGGATCACATTTATTGAAGCTAAACTCATTGGAACGTTATCACTTCACCGAAAAGCTATAAAGATCTTCAATGTACACAAAGCACCTTTTGCTAATTAGCCTAGTAAAACTACCACTATTTTGTTTAAAGGTAAATTATTGTCGAATTGGAAGTTTGATAAGAAGTCGATCTTATGACTACGATGTGATGGAAATTACAAGCGACGACATCTATCTACTCCTTTTTCTTTCCATGCAAAACAATATTGATATTTTCACGGACGGCTTATTTTTGTCGGAAAATCTCATTTGTGATCCTCAAATTTCAGTTGATTTTGCAATTGAATGGCCGAGATGTGATATTTCAATTCCTCAGTCCAATGAATTTTCATTTTCTTTTTTATACTCAATATATTTTGACCCAACAATGCTAATATGTTGGTCACAGAATTGGTTTGATGTTCACCACAGTGGCCAACTGACTCTATAAAGAGATGAGACGAGGGAGGGAGGGAGGGAGAGAAGAGTTACATGCTGATGACATGGCAAAATCTGTTGTTGTCGGCGTTGGTGAAATTGCAGTCACAGGTGACAGCATTAGTAGTTATATTAAGCCATTTGTTCTCACCCCATCCGCCCTCTGTACTGCATGTTAGAGGTTTGTTTGTTAAAACAAACAGAGTGTTTTCTTTGTCCCACGTAGGAAAAGTGGGAGGGAGTGGGCTAATTTAAAAGTGCGGGTTTTTCTTTATGTACTTAAAGAATGATTGGGTGGGGCTAGACCCCACCATACCCGCGTGCGGATGCGCAATTATTTGGCGCACTTAGCACTTAGCACGCCCGCGGTTTAATTAACTCTAATCCCTTTGTCATTTATTCTAATTTTTATTTCTTTGTTAGTAAACTCAAAGATTGTCTTTTATTTTGAGAATTTCGGAAATAAAATATATAGAATGAAAATTTGAAATTCTATTTAAAAAAAAGAAATTATAATTACTCCGAATTTTGTTTGTCTTTTCAAGACAACCTTTGGAAAATTACTTATTCGGTTTTAACTTTTCCCGAATGGTTGCAATTGTTCGTTTTCGACTTCTTCCGAAGAGTCACATTTGTTTATCTGAACAATTTTCTAAAGACGTGTTTGTTCGCAATTTTCATGAAGAGTTGCAAAGACTGTTTCGTATATATACTTGTCATTTTTCGGAAAGAAAATGTGTGGTCATTTTTCGAGTCTTCTTTCTGAAAAACAGCAGCCAATTTTTCGATTGTTTTCCTAGAGAGACCCTAGAGAAATACTAGAATTGCTATCTAGCATTCTCATCCGAGACTTTGTTGTATCCTAGAGGATTTTTGCCAGTAATCATTAGCAACGTTGTGGGGCAAATAAATCCTTAAAGAAAGTGATATCACGCCTCAAAATCCGAGTTGTTTTACTCGATCCGATTACATTGTTCAATCCATTTCGAAACCATATATTTCCAACACTGCATGGATCTGCATTGAAATCCCAATCCGTTTTCCCTAAAGTCACTGCTATATCTTTCAACGCGTCCACTGAAAGATAAAAGAGCCGACAAGTCAAAGGAACAGCCATATATCATGCAAAACAAGCACAAACGATGTCAGATTCGCGTATACTTGAGGTTGAATATATGTACGACATCTTTCTTTACCTATAAGAAAGCACAAACAAATAGAGCACGGTGAACGTGCGAGCCAAAAACAGTAGGAGGAAAAGGAATAGTACGATGAAAGAAACACAAGATTGGTGGGTTTCTTTATTTTCTTCACCTTCGTCGTTGAGCAGAAAAGTGGCGATAGCAGCTAAATTAATGGCACACAGAAGGACGAATCCAGAGAAGAGAGATCAAACTGAGAAGAGATTCATCATCATCTCAATCTCAAGTTCAACCCAAAGAGAGTGAGAGTGATCTCACTCTCTTTAACCAGAGTAGTATGGGAAGGCAAAACTTGGCCAAGTGAGAGAGAAGGAGAGAGAGAGATGACTGTTAAGAATGTGTGGTTTAACTTCATGACATGCATGTATAAAAAGAGGGAGAGTGGACTTAGACTTTGCTGTTGTCCGTTTGTAAGTGATAGCGAGAGCGAGTCAGAGAGTGATGGCTGAAAGTGAGATATGACTTGCCAAGTCTTCCTTAGGATTGATGTTTATCATGTATCTCATAAAAGTCTTTCTATTCTTATCATTTTTCCCTCTTTCATTTTGTTCTTCCAATGACAATAGTCTTTTCAATGGCTCTGATTTTGCTAAGTCCACGTCTCAGCAGGGTTAGGTTATTATTTAGTCCACTGATGGTGGAGTTCAAGTTCCCCGACTCTTTGGAAAGTTCATTAGCTTATTAACTTATCTATAAAACAATTAGATTCCTATTTTTGGGACAAATCTTTTTTCTCCTCTTTCTTTTTACTTCAGTTGTAAAAAATTATTGTTTACTTGATGATCTAGGGGTATGACTGCAAAGACCCGATTATGTGAAAGTCAATGAAATTCCTTGTAATCCCTATAAACCGGTCACATTCATTCTTTTGGCCTGTGCAGATAGTTTTAGATCATTGTTTGCACACAATTAGATATCATATATATTGAATATAAATGATGAAGAAATTGTCTTGTCGAATTACATTAAAAAAAAATAATAATCATATATGTTGAAGTTGGAAATCCCTACCGCTGGACGATATAATAATCGTAAATACTCGAACAATAAGTGAGTTGGATGATCGGGGAATCCAAAACTTTCTGCACCTTAGTTTGTCCCATTCATTAATGGTTGCTTGGACATTAGCATATCTTAAGTTTCAATCGACGTTGACAAGTGTTTCACCCACTAACAATGGAATTCATCCGAAATAGATTAATCAGTCAACTAGACAAGTGACAGGCCCCACGGACGAGCATGATCTAAGACTGTCCGTGAAAGGGCCGTGTCCTGTACAAGGGCCAGCCCATGAGCTGCCCACGATCGACCCATGCACGACCCATGATCAATGCTCAGTCGGCCCATGTGCAACCTGTGACTGCCCACCTACTCATGTCAGGCGCCCTGCCCTTGCTTCTGACACATGCCCCATGGGCTTTCCCAAGGCCTAGCCATTGAGTGGCCTAGTGTACAGACTTATAATGATGGCATACATTCAAACACAACCATTGGATCGAAGGAAAGATTAACAAATGAGATGAGACCCTCACTTGTATAAATAGGGGACCCTCCCCCTCATTGAATTCAACTCGTTCATAAGCAATACACTCATCCTTTTATTCATACGACCCCTTGTGTTCGAGCGTGTGTGCGTAAGGCTGACTTCGGATAAAAAATCCTAAGGCTGCATGGGTGTACGATCGTTCGAAATTAATCGACTCGTGACAAGTGGTATTAGAGCCTTCATTCCAAGCGCAATGGCTGATCCTCGTGCTGATATCTTGGTCATTCAAGGCGATGACCGAGAGAATCATGGGCGACTAACTGAGAAGACCACTTAATCAAAATAAAATCGTGTTGTCTCAAGCTCGAGGGATCCAAAGAGGGATCTGGAGAATTGAATGACGGTCCTAGAAGAGACCGTCACGGATGTGCAGGCGATGGTGGACAATATGAACTAGACCGTCGAAGGAGCGAAAGCTGGTAGGGAAGAGTTCTTGGCCGAAGTGCAAGAACTCAAGGCCAGCATGGGAGAGCTCTGTGTTGAGGTGCTAAGGTCCCTCACACATGAGCTACAACAACGGGATGAGACCTAGGAGGCCGCGATGGTAGCCATGCGCGTGGAAATGGCCAAGTTGAAAGGCAAGCTCGGTGAGCTTGAGGCTGCACACGTGAATAGGGTGGTCACCGTGCTTGCAAATCCACGAACCGAAGCACCCAAGCTGAGAGAGTTCAAGGGCTTGCTGTGGCCGAGGACCTGGACAACTTCCTGTGGTACATGGAACAATATTTCCAAACCATGGGAATCAACGGTGATGCATCTCGGGCAAACACCGCATCAATGTATTTAGTTGACAACGCTTTTTTGTGGTGGCATCGTCAATCGGATGATAGGTGTGGTGACCTTATCACTACATGGGCTCGATTCATTGAGGAATTTCGACGGAACTACTATCCCGCATACGTGGAGGAGGAAGCTCACGATAAACTCAAGTGCCTAGAGCAAAAAGGTGGAGTCCGCGACTACGTAAAGCGATTCTTGGAGATGTTGCTCCAAATTCCATCCATGAGCTAAACGGAGGCATACAACCAATTCATGAGTGGACTCAAGCCATGGGTGAAGCAAGAGCTAAAGAGATGCCATGCGATGGATCTCGAGATGGCAACATGCATGGCTGAGTTCCTTGTAAAGTACAAGTCGTCATCCATGATGAAATTCGATTCTCATCCGAAGGACGAGGCCAATGGTGGGGGAGAATGAGGAAGATTTAATCAATCAAATGGAGGCAAACCACCAACGGCTGCTCCTAGGACCCAACCGGAATCGAGTGGATAGGGACAACAAAAGGTACGCACACACAAATGTTTCTTCTGTGATGGTCCTTATATGGCCTTTGATTGTCCCAAAAAGGCTAAGCTAGCAGCCATATGTAAAGAGGATGAACCAAAAGAGAAGGTGCAATTGGGTTTGCTGTGTATTCTTGGCTCAATCAAAACCAACAAGGCAAAGGAACCCAAAGGCATGATATTCGTAGATGTAAAGATCAATGGTACCACAATGGTTGCGCTCGTGGATACTGCGGCGTCCGACCTCTTCATATCCCAAGAGGCCACGAAAAAGCTAAATCTTCTGGTCGAGAAAGGGAGAGCCGGTTGGCTCAAAACGGTGGACTCCAAGGAAGTCCCAACTAGCAACATGGCTAGGGACATGGAGTTCCACCTTAGTTCATGGACTAGCAAAGAGGACATCGAGGTAATCCCCCTTGACAACTATGATTTTGTGCTTGGTCTTGGATTCTAGATAGGATCAACGCAGGCATTATGCCCTTCGCGGATTGCATATGCATCCTGGACAAGCGATGCCAATGCATGGTCCCGATCTACCCCGAGTTGGGACATGATAAGAAGATGCTATTGGCCATGCAGTTGTGGAAGGGAGTAAAAGAAGGGTGAGATAACCTTCTTAGCGGCGTTGAAGGAGGAGGGCATGAAAGAAAGTAGGGTACTAAGGGAGGTGACCCAAGTCCTTGACACCTTCCAAGATGTGATGCCATTCAAGCTACCCAAGAAGTTGCCTCCCTAAAAAGAAGTGGATCATCGAATCAAGCTCGTGCCCGATGCTCGACTGCCGACCATGGCACCCTATCGCATGGCCCCACCAGAATTGGAGGAATCACCTCAAAGAATTGCTTGACGCGGGTTACATTAAGCCATCCAAGGCCCCATTTGGTGCCCTGGTCTTGTTCCAGAAGAAGCATGACGAATCCCTCCGCATGTGCATAGACTACCAAGCACTAAATAAGCTCACCGTTAAGAACAAGTATCCAATCCCTCTCATTGCAAACTTGTTCGATCAGCTCGGGGAAGCTCGATGGTTCTCCAAGTTTGGATTGCCGAAAGGGATGAGCCAAAAACCGCGTGTGTGACCCGTTACAGATCATACAAGTTCCTCATCATGCCTTTTGGCTTGACAAATGCGCTAGCCACATTCTGCACTCTTATGAACAAGGTATTTCATCCGTTCCTTGATCAATTTGTTGCGGTTTACCTTGATGACATTGTTGTGTATAGCCGAACGCTCGAGGAACCCGTCAAGCATTTGAGTCAAGTTTTCCAGGTCCTACGGGAGAATAACCTATGCATGAAGCGCGAGAAATGCACTTTCGCACAAAATAAAGTCCCTTTCCTTAGGCACATCATTGGGGGCGAACAAGTGCAGATGGAGGTGGCCAAGATACATGCCATCGTTGAATTGGAGCCACCGACCAAGGTGACGGAACTAAGATCCTTCCTCGATCTCACGAATTACTATTGGCGCTTCATTTGGGGATATTTGAGCCTTACCGTGCCACTCACGAACATGCTAAAGAAAGAGAGGCCATGGGAGTGGACGGACTGGTGTCAAAAGGCATTTGATCGGTTGAAGCAAGCCATGACTGAAGAACTAGTGCTCGTGTTGCCTGACCATGCCGAGCCCATGACTGAGGTAGAAACCAATACCTCTGATTTTGCTATCAATGGTGTTCTTATGTAGGATGAGCACACGGTTGCCTTCAAGTCTTAGAAATTGAATGATACTAAGCGACGATACACAGTCCAAGAGAAGGAAATTACTGCAGCAGTGCATTGCCTTCGTATATGAAGTACTATCTCTTGAAATCACGATTCATCATGAGGACTGATAATGTGGCCACGAGCTACTTTCGAACCCAGAAGAAGCTCAGCTCGAAGTAAGTTGGTGGCAAGACTTCATGGCCGAGTTTAATTATGCGTTGGAATACAAGTTCGAAAAGTCCAACTCCGTGGCCGATGCCTTAAAAAGGAAGTGAAGCTGGCCAACATGATGAGTCGACCCGACTGTCCATGGATTGACCATATCAAGGAGGGGTTGAAGCACGACCAAACGGCCCAAGCCCTCCTTCGATACGGCCAAGAGGGAGGGCAAGATGAGGTGATTTTGGTGTGAGGATGATCTCCTTTACACCAAGAGACAGCGACTCTATGTGCTGCTCCATGGGAAACTCAAGAAGGAGGAGATGCACGAGTGCCACGATTCTAAATGGGTGGGTCATTCAGGGATTCATTGCACTATGGCACTCGTCGAGGATCAATACTATATGCCACACATACAGGATGACATTGAAGCGTACGTGCGGACATGTCTTGCGTGCCAACAAGACAAGATATAACAACGATCACCGACGGGACTCTTTAAACCGTTGCCTATCTTGGAATGTCCATGGGAAAGCATTTCTATGGACTTCATCATGAACTTGCGAAAGTCCAAAGGGTGTCAAACCCTTATGATCATGGTGGATCATTTTTCCAAGTACGCAACGTTCATACCAGCCACAAAGGATTGTCCAGCCAAGGAAGTAGCCAAGCTATTCCTCAAGCATGTCATCAAGTACTGGGGCGTACCACGCACGATCATGAGTGATCGCGATCCATGGTTCACCGGGCGGTTCTGGACCTAGTTCTTCAAGCTGCTAAGGATGAACCTCAACTTTTCCACGAGCTTGCATCCCTAAACCAACGGGCAGACGGAGAGGGTGAATGCGCTCCTAGAAATCTACCTCCGGCACTATGTGAGCAACACGCAAGTGAACTAGGCACGGCTAATCGACGTGGCCCAATTCTCCTATAACTTGCAGCGGAGTGAGTCCACGAACCAAACCCCGTTTGAGATCATGACTGGGCAGCAACCGCCCATACCAAGAGTGATTGCCTCAGGATATCGAGGAAGCAGTCCCTCCGCGTACAAGTTTGCCAAAGAGTGGGAAGAACATGTGAACTTGGCGTAGGCGTGCCTACATAAGGCCGCAAAGCACACAAAGAAATGGGCTAAGAAGAAGCGACGGCACGTAGAATATTAAAGGGCCTAGTGTTGGCCAAGCTACACTTGGTTCTTTGATACCGCAATGTGCACAAAGGACTAATTTATCTCTATGAAGGCCCCTTTCGAGTGTTTGTAACGGATCAGGAAGGTTGCGTACAAGCTGGACTTGCCAGCCAAACTCAAGGTACACCCCTTGTTCCATGTAAATATGCTGAAACTTTTCCATGCAAACGAGGAAGATCCGGATTGAGGTGAATCACAACAAGCGCCCCTTGGAGCAAAAACCTCCTATGATCGGGACGTTGAATGCATCATGGCGGACCGCGTCATATGGAAAAGATATTGTGCACCAAAGAAGGAGTACCTCGTCCAATGGAATGGCCTTTCCGAGAGTGAAGCAAGTTGGGAACCATCCGAAACCTTGTGGTAGTTCAAGAAACACATCGATGCCTTCCATGTCACAAACGCGACGAGGGCATTGCCTAATTAGGTGGGGAAGATTGACATAGCCCACAGACGAGCATGATCCAAGACCGTCCATGAAAGGTCTGTGTCCCGTACAAGGGCCAGCCCAAGAGTTGCCCACAGTCGACCCATGCATGACCCATGATCAATGCTCAACCAGCCCATGCACAACCCGTGACTACCCACTTGCTCATGTCAGGTGGCCTACACTTACTTCTGACACACGCCCCATAGGCTTTCCCAAGGCCTAGCCATTGAGTGGCCTACTTATAATAATGGCATACATTCAAACACAATCATTGCATCGGAGGGAAGATCAACGGATGAGATGAGACCTAAACTTGTATAAATAGGGGACCCTCCCCCTTATTGTATTCAGCTCGTTCATAAGCAATACACTCGTCCCTTGGTTCGTACAACCCCTTGTGTTTGAGCGTGTATGCTTGAGGCTAACTTGGGATAAAAAAATCCTAAGGCCACACGGGTGTGGAATCTTTCGGAATCGACCGACCCATGACACAGGGCTCTTACTTGAGATGCACGTATCCATGCACAACTGGAGATGCACGTGTCCATGCATGACTTTGCTATTATTATTATTATTATTATTTTGGCTTTTAAAAAGTCGAATAATTCTTCTACCATTTCAGACCGTGTGTAGTTAAAATAAAACTATTCCAAAAATATCCCAATAAACCTTTTATTTTATTTTTTTTGTAAATGATGTGGTCTACAAAATCAATTATAACTAAAAAAAAAAAAAAAGATTTTTCACACATCACTTCAGCATGTTATCCTTTTTAGTAAATCGGTACCAAATTTAGCACGATTTATTTATCCGGCAAGTAAAAATTAACCCAAGTCCTTGTCTCCTGGATTTCCCAAGTAAACGGTACGTCTGAGTGGAGCACTAAGCACGCAGTTCGGTGATTATTTTTGTACCTAGTCATCGTTAAAAAAGATTGAAATTTTCCAATTGCAATGAGTCATGAGTATGTTCTAGATTTTGGTCGAATATGAACCTCAGTGAGGGGGTTTTGTTACTTTGACGGTTGTTACTAATCTTTTCTTTTGACCTAACATGACCTCTTTTATCTCAGTTTTTATATTGGAAATATGGACACCAACCCAGAAAAAATGCAGCATGTCAAATAAAGTTCAGGCTTAAAGCAAATAATAATCGTCCCAAGACCGAGCGAGTAGGGATATACACCATCCCAATGGGATACTCGGACGATCCTTAAACATCCCAAAGATGAGATGTGCGTTTGGGACATTAGGAACATGTGAATACATGTGAATTCATTTTGTGGAGTGCATCGACCAATGTATCTTCGCAATCACAATATCTTGAACAAAAGGTCAAACCCTTTCTCTCACAAGGATTCCTCGACAATTGATCCTTCCACATGACATTTGCTGCTAGTGTGTATAAAGGATACGAAGAGACCACTAAATTGATTGAAGGATTGCCTTCAATAGGATACATGTATTTAATTGCACCCGTGTACCAAGCTTGCTCCATCTATCATGTGCACCTTAATGATAGCAAAGAATCCGAGAGAAAAATCCAAGTTTAATCTCGTTCCGGAAAATATGATGCAGATCTAATAATCGCTTGTCTCATATGAGAAATGCTATTTCTCTGGTTTCATGGAGTGAAGAAAAACATCAATTTTAACTTTTTGAAGTTCACCATCGTTAGAGTTTAACATGGAACTTTCAAAGCTCACATGTTGAATTTAATGGCATTTGTTGACAAGTCTTGTGCATGACGTCGCGCGTGGAATGGAGATAAAAGAGGCCACGTGAGTCCAAAGCAAAGAAATGTATTTGCCGTCAGTGAGAATATATTAGGTGCATTTACTAAATCGGATCGACACATATGGCAAATCCGAGTCCACCTGCCAATTGAACCATCAAAATTTTTCTCTCTCCGTTAACGCTCTGTTACGGAAACTCTACTTGCTAACCTTTACTCTCTCCTCCCCTCTGTTTCTGCGCGACTCTCTCTCTCTCTCTCTCCTCCCCTCCGTTTTTGTGTGTGACTCCCTCTCCCCCTGGTCTCTCTCTACTTCTCTTTTCTTTCCACTTGGATCTGCCATGGCTCGAGCTCGAGTCGGCTCATGGCTGCTTCAGGTTGAGGAGGAATGGCATGCCTCTAGATGCAACAATGAGTGGTGATTCAGAGGGAGGTCGAGTGGTTGAGGAGTGTGGAGACTGCATCAAGCTTCGTTTGCGGTGAGATGGCTTGAGGCCAAGCTCGAAACTCAAGTGGCTAAGGCTACTCCAAGCTCCAGGTTTGAGGTCGAGCTTCATGGCCAAAGTGGCCATGGATGAGTGCTGTCCATGGCTGGTCACGAGCGTCGTCCATGTTGGATGGGAAAAAACGATACTCAGGGATCAATAGCATATCCAAACGACGCCGAGGACAGCCATGGATGAGCGTTGGCGTGCTCATGAACAGGGTGTCCATGGCTGGTTGGTGACGCTGCAATCCACATCCCAAGCGTCGTCCATGGCCTCAAGGCAAAATAAAAGAAGAAAATGGAGAGAAAAAGAGCTTCGTTGAGCGTGGGACGGAGCTTAACGGCGAGGAAAAGGGTCGTTTAAAATTTTTAAAAAATCTAGCATGTGGGCCCAATTCGACACATATCAATTTCTGAGTAGTTTATCGTACCATCCTATATGGCATATTGAATGAACTCAATATTTTCTGGACGGAACTGTGCAGATTGGGACAACTTTCTTGCCCAGTAGGGACATGTAATAATCATCCCTGAGTAATTAGGGACGATTTGTGAAATGGTCTGAGCATGTCGGGATTTACGCTGTCCTCGTGGAATACTAGTATACTCCTCCACAAACATCCCAGTGATAATACATGCGTATGGGACGTTAGAAAACATGTAAATTCATCATGCGATTCCTATAGGATTAATCAACTAATGTATGTTCGAGATTAATATTTTTAGAACAAAAAGTCAAACACTCTCATAATGTATCCCTAGACAATCGGTCCTTCGCATAACATTTGTTGTGAACATCTTACTTGAACCCCGTTAACAATCCATTACATATAGCTCAAACTTGTATGCATGTGAAAAAGACAAGAAGAGACAAAATTGAGGGAAGGATTACCTTCCAATAGGATACATTTATCTAGATTGTGTTGATCCAATTACAATTAAGAATCCGGGAGAAAAGATCTTTTTCATATGACTAATGTCGCGACCTAATCTCGGGTGAACCACCTAGAGTTTGGCTAATAGATTACTAAATCTAAACTTAACTCGAGCTCTCCCAAATACATACCAATTCACGACTTAGGTTCAAGTTTTTTAACATGGAAATGATTTTTCAATTAAGAGCCGCCACTAATCTATTTTTGGTAGGTCGATTAAAAATCCAAGTAAAGTAACGAGAGATTTACTTTACTCCTACGAACCGAGAGATTGTGAGCTCAGTAACTCTCTAACGACTTTTCGCAAAATTCTCTTTTATTTTTGAAAAAATGGTTTGGCAAGCAACTTGATTTCAATTTATTTCCTTCATATGTGATGTTATCATGCGAGTGTACAAACCACCAATTTAACACCCAGATAAAGTAGTGCAATTGCAGGACTTATCTCATGGCATCGAAAACATCTGCAGTGTTAGATCAAAATTCATATCGGCAATTCTAGATATGATTTCTAACTAACACACAATTACTTTGTTTGTTTTCACTTATTTAATGAAAATTATGCTTTATGCAATGCATGCTACTAATCTAACATTAAATGATATGACATGGCAATATGACATAAATTATATGACGTAAGTGAAATATTTTGTGTTTTCTTAATGAACATGTAATCTATCAAAATTAATTTATTCTAAGATAATTTTTTGGTATTTTCCATGAAATTCGAAATTAGAAAATCGCGAAAATTATCTATCCAAATTAAGTTATCACCCAACTTACATTAAGAATTAGGTTAGGCCAAATCTTAATTTAAATTAGGGTGTTATCTCAACTTGGTAATCCTTATCCTAAAATGTAATCCATCTAAAAACACTTATCTAAACTTATAAAAATTAAACATGCAATTTTATCCTAATATATAATGACGTGCAAAAAAAATGCCATAATTCTATTTTTTTCCTTTTTCTATACTATGAAATTCGAAATTAAACGTGCAATTTAAATTTATAAAAAAAATAACATCCTAAATAAGTGCCTTTTTTTTTTTTTTGGATTTTTATTTTTTAAAAATTCAAAAAAATAAATTTCATATTCTAAATATGCAAAATAATCCTAAAACAAGCAATGAACCTAATTTAACTCAATTTTTTTTTTGGATTTTTCTTATGGCAACAAAATTGAATCAAAAGATAATAAATCGGGCAAGATAAAGTTGATATCCATAAATTAACGAATTATATCTCGCGCATTGAGATCAGATTGGTCAATTTTTAAACAAAATCACTTAATCAAATCTCGAGTGTAAAATTGGATTTGCGATTTTTCCGATCGATTGCGAGTTAGATTTAGAGGTAGCGAAAAATTGAACCGTTAATCATATACACATTAATGTCACTCGAATTGTCAATATCAATTGGGGATTTCAATCATACGTCATGGAATATCTCAAATAAAGAAACAAAACATTAATAAAATGAAAAATCTACCTAATTTGAATTTCGGCTTCCTAATCGAGCTGAGCAACCGGGCTCGTGAATCGCGATGGACGCTCGGCGTGGCTCGAGGACAGGCGTCTGCTTGGCTGAAGGGGGGAACGCCGGCGTCCGGAACTCCGGCGAGGGAACAGCAGGCGCGCGGCGAGGGAGATCGGGTTGCTAGTGCTCGGACGGAAGCTGCAGGGGACGGGGGAGCAGTGGCGCAGCTGCAGGCGTCGGGCTCGCGGGTCGCTGGCGGGGCGGCGGTGCGAGCTCGCGGGTGAGGGGAGCCCCGGGGGTGGCGGCAAGAGCGGCGGAGGCGTCGGGTCGTCCCGGGTTGGCACGGGCTGCAGGCTTCGGGCTCTCTGGTCGCTGAGGTGTGGCGGCCGGCTTGAGCAAGGGGCGCAGACGGACGGGCTGAGGGACAGCAGCAGCGGCGTCGTGACTGGGGGCAGAGGCACGGCAAGGTCGGTCTGCTGGAACGGCGGGGGGTGCTCGCGGCTTTGCTGGCAGATCGGCGGTGGCGAGCAGAAACAGGGGCTGCCGTCGCGGAGGACGGTAGGCGGAGGCGCGGCAGAGACTCGGCTGCGCTCAGGCGAGGGGACTCGGAGCGGCGGTGGCCGGCAGCAGCGACGGGGGCAGGGGTGCAGAGACGCGGCGTCGTGGCTGGGTCGCGGGCGGAAGGCGGGCGAAGCGGCTGCACGAAGAAGATGAACAGTGCTCTGCCTTTCTTCCTTTTTTCTTTTTCTCCCCTGCTGGCCGCACGTCCCTTCACTGTTGTTGTCCCCTCACGTCTCTCTGCTGTCTTTCTTCTCCTGCTGACTTTTTTTCTTTTTTTCCTAAAAAAGAACACAAAAATAAAAAAAGCTTTTCCCTTTCCTTTTTGTAGTTTTTTTTTTTGGGACCTAGAAACCGAAAAAAAAGACCCCTCGTAGCATCCTATTTATAAGTGAGTGTATTAGGGTTTTAAATCAACATCACGAAGATCTTTTCCAAATACAATATTTCTTCACCGATTTTATCAAATATTGATAAGAATTCAAAATTGTGATAGAATTTTTTTCAAATTTCAAATCTTACAAAGATAAGCTCGCAATATTATTTTTGTCGCACTTACCCTATTCGATGATATTGAAAAATCTCCGTCATATCTCGGAAAATTTCAAATCATTATTTCTCACAAAATATTTTTTGTCATGAAAAAAATGGGCTTAGGCCAATTTGCTTTTTAGTCCAATCTGTCAATTTAAAGTTCGAAACCACCAATTCGAATCCATTTGTCATTAGTCCAATGTAAATACAAATTAAAAAATACTCCTAAAACTATATGCTACGCAATTTAATTATATTTTTTTAGGGATTAAAAATTAATTCTTAATTTTTTTTATAAATAAATTACTGAGTTGCCAAAATTTATATATCAACAACTAAGAAATGTAACATGATCTTGGAATTAATCAAGCCACCAAGTCTTGAAACATGGATCTTCAAAGAATGCCAATAACTCACAAAACATTGTCAACACTTGTTTTGGCATGAGTTCTCTTAAATTAGAGGGAGAAGATCTTGCTTTAAGGTGTGAGCATCACGACTCTTATACCTTTGCCTTGCCATATGTTTTCGACAAGTTCTCAACTTGTCTACGATCCTCGACCCCATTAAACTAGAGTTGGAGCATATCTCTCAATTAAGATATTCTATAATTCTGTATACTAATATGTGGTTATGTATTTTTTTTATTGGTCTTGATTTGTTAATTTAGTTATTTATTATGTAAAACATGTACTTTTCATTTGATGTTGTACAAAATATTACATTTTTTTGTTATTATAATTGTCAATGGATGAAGAAAAATCAATTCGTCCAGAAGGAGGGCCAAGTCAGTTTACTTGTCTAGCTACCCAAAACGTCATTAGCAGACGACGCCATGACATTGCTTCCTTAAAGATAACCAGATGTTTCACCTTTTAGTTACTGTAAGCACAGTGATTTTTGAACTCGACAAGGACTGCCCAGTCAACAATGCAATGAGAGGATAATTTCTACGATGAGGAACACGCATGCATGCATTGACTATGGGAGTCTCTAAAGACAATTATTTGTTATTGCCGACACTGAGAATCCGACCAATTTGCTTTTGCATGGGAAAATTGTCCAAAAAATTCTAAATTTATTACACTTTTATCAATTTAATCCTAGATTTTTTAATTTTGCAAATTGAATTATAAACATTTTTACTTCTTACCAATTCAGTTATAAACATTTTTTTTTTTTTGGCCAATTAAACCATCTAGCTAATTTTGGTTGGAAATTTCTAGCATGAACGGCCGATGCTTTGACGTTGTACTTTTTTAATAATATTTTGAAGTATTTTATGGTTTTTTTTTTTTTTTGCAACCACGCTTGTGGCTAGCAAGAGTTGGTTGGCAATCCTTGCCGGCCTTGGATCCAAAAACCCAAAAATAAAGCAAAAAAAAAAAGGAGAAAAAATCATCTTGAATGGAGTAGTAAAGTTTTTGTCCAACTCTTCATGTGAGAGCGAGAATGAGAGCGAGTGAGAGACAGGGAGTGATGTCTGAAAGTGAGAGATAGAGAGAGAGAGAGAGAGCCAACCTCAAGTCTTCCTCAAATGTAGGGATATTCCATTTAGAATGAAGTAGTAAAGCTTTTCTCCAACTCTTCTTACCTAATTTTTTTCTTTTTTTCCATTGCTCTAAGTTTGCTATGACCACGTCTCAAATTTAGATTATTATACAGTTTATTGAAGGTGAAGTCCAAATTCCACAATTCTTAGAAACTTCAGCAGCTCATGAAGTTGACCGAAAAATAATTAGATTCACTTTTTTTTTGAGACAAATCTTTTTCCCCTTTTTCTTTTGACTGCAATTGTAACAAATTACTGTTCTTTTTAAAAATAGTCAAGGGCTATGGCCACCGAGACCCGGTTATGTGGAGGCCAATTAGGCTGTGCATGACAACGCTTCGTTTCCGGGAAGAGTTTTTTTTTTTTTTTTTTTTTTTTTTTTTTTCAGAAATAGTTCTTTTCTATTTCTGCTCCGGGGAACAATTTCTGAGTAAAAGAACCGTTTGGTAACGACACAAAATTTCTACTCCTGGAATAGAAAAAGAATAGAAATGCGTTTGGTAACGCAACAATTTCTCTTTTGTATTTATTCATTTTTTATTTTTGTCGACGGATCCGATGGGCGGTCGTCGGCGGTCGGCGGGCTTCCATGAGGTCGGCGTGACGGTTGGCGGCCAGCGGTCGTCAGCGGCGGCTGGCGGCGGCGCAGCGGCGACGGCGGGCGGCGGCAGCGACGGCGGGCCGGCGGCAGCGCGGGCAACCGGGCGGAGGCGACCGATGTGGGTAGCGGCGACCGACGGCGGGCGTGGGCGGTGACTCGGGCGGTTGACGGTGGTCACGGCAAGAAAATAAAATTAAAAAAGAAAATCAGCTTACTTCTAGAAATTGTTCCGGGAACAAGAAGCAACTTTTTTTACTTCTCAAAACTGTTCCCGGAACAAAACGGGAACAAAAAATTGAGAAATTGTTTCAGGAACAAATGTTTTATCAAACAGGTTTTTGTTCTTTTTTGTTCCGGGGAACAAAAGAACATAAATTGGGAGAAACAGGAGCGTTACCATGCGCTACCTTAAATACCCTGCAAGTAGGGGTGTCAAAGGCCCGACCCGAACACGAAATAAGTATAATACATGTTTTGGATTGAGTTAGGGTTGGAACATTATTCGACCCCAGAACACATTAACTCCAAATTCCAAACAAGCCAACAAACACAAACATGTTCTCATCTTTCTTTACCCAAGGTTTGGCCGCCAAACAGTCAAACACAAGAATAACACATTGCGTTTGGGAACTGCCTGGTCACGGCGAGGTCGCGCGACCTCCGGCGACCAAATCTGGTCGCGAGTAGGTCGCAGCCGACGCGACTCGCCGGGTCGCGCGACTCGCGAGCGGTCGACGCGACTCACCGGGTCGCATGACTGGCCGGTGACGATCGCCGCGACCTCGCCGACCTCAGCCGTGACCTCACCGGCCTCTCGAGCTCGTCTATGCTGCCGGAGAAGAAGATGAACAGTAATTCATAAACAGTAATATGTGCATTTCGAAAATGCTCAAAGCCCAAAGCAGTCTATACCGTCTCCTTCTCGGCTCCGGCTTCTTCTCTGACTACTGTACCTTCGCTCACGACTGCCAGTTCGGCCTCTCCTCCAATCGACGCACCTCCGCCTCGCCGTCGCCATCGCCACCCCTCGTCTCAACGCCGGAACCCTAGCCGCCGCCGAACCAGTCGATCGTCGTCGTCTGTCGCCGAAAACCCGTGAGGTCCGTGCTTCCATCGATTTCTTGATCCGCGAGGAGCTTCAGCGTCCTTCTTCTTCGTTGAATTTTCCTGTTGATTTTTTTCCGAATTCGATTGGCTTTGGTGGTGGTGAAGGAGGAGGCGGGTGCTCTTTTAGGGCTCTGTTTGAGGTCGCTCTCTTCGTTCGAGCTTGCTTCTTTTTGAGCTGCACGGGGCTCAAATTGTTTTCCTTGGGAGCGATTCGGTCTCTTTCTGTGGAGAATTGGCTCTTGTGGTAGGCTGTGCTGGGAGAGTGGGGGGATTGGATTGGTCCTTACTACGCGTCTGGAGTCGCGTCGCGCGGGGTTTCGGGTTCTCGAAAGAACGTCGAGAAACGATGCACCGTCCTTTTAAAGCAATTCAAATTCTTGCAGCGGATGGGTTAATCCGTATTTTTTTTTTTTTTGGCTTCCGTTTGGAAGGAAATCTTGGGACTCTAGGTTGAGCTGAGGTAGTGATGTAGGCATTCAGGAGTTTATGCGGTCTAGCCGTGTTTCGGTGTTGTTCTTAGCATGTGGGCTAGCCTTTGCTGGTGATGGGGGTAGTAGTAGTTAACCCCATATGATCTTAGAGATGTTGGGAAGACTTGCTATATTGAGTGGTGGATGAAACCAGAGGTTCTGTGATGTAGATATTTTAGTGCACGAGTTGCAAACAGGGTTCAGGACACTTTGAAATTACACTGCGGGAGAGCTATTGGTGTTGATACACTGCTCTGTATCTTGAAAGGACTCCATCCATCATAAACAAATTGTCCATTGTAATTTTTTTTTTAATCACACTAGTCTTGAAAGTTCTTCCAGATATGCTTTTTAAGTTTCCAATTCTATAATTTGCATGGTGGTGCGGAAACTGAAAACCTTCCCATGAAATGATGGTCATTCCCACAAAGGCATATTCTTTCACCACTAATTTAGATGTTAAATATGGCTGATCTTTGAACCTCTTGTGCTGTCCTTTTATAAGTTATTTGTTGGAAAAAAAACTTTACATTCTGGTTCATGTATAAGAATGTCTTTCCACTCATCACTTCAATTGAACTTTTGTGTTCCCATTGAAATGGGTTTCCATGTGAACTATGAGAAATAACAGAAATTCTTATTATTGGAGCAATTATCTTGTTTTTTGTTCCATTATGTATCTTTCTCCTTCAAATATGTCAGTTGGCATCTTATTATTGGAGCAATTATCTTGTTTAGCCAAACCGGACAACAATATTTGGATGAAAAATTAGAACTGGACAAGTACTTAGAGGAAGCATTGTGGTCAATGTCTGTTCTTTTCAGGATCTATCAAAACCCAGTACTTCTCAGGGCTGCCTCAAATACCTTTTGGACTTCTTGTCATGTTATATCAAAGCTTCTTTGATCTTCACAATCTGCCCGAAGAGGAGCTTAATTAGTTCATTCCATGCCCGTGTTGCCAATGCAGCCGATGTTGTCCACCTTGTTTGACATTAGTGCATTAATTAGGCTTTCCAGTTTGATTTATTACCCTCTGGTGTCACCAAAATCGTGTAAATGAGTAACTATTCTATAATTCAAGTTTGGACACAAATGTGATGTAAAAATTGTCTGCTATTGAATGCAGAACTGGTCTTACACCTTCTCTCAGTACTTTGCAGCATTAAGAACACATGTCATGTCAAGGGGGGAATTGATGGATAAATTTTTTCATTAATTGGACCCCCGGCACTAAATAATTTCTTTATTTACTTAGAGAGTCAATAAAAAAAACAAAAGTAGATAGTTTCCATCCCAACCCGAACCCCAGAGAAAAGAAAGGTGTGAAAAATAAAAAATAAAAGAAAATAAAATAAAGTGGGAAACCCAGCAACCCGACCTAACCAGAACTGACCCGAATTTTTGATGCAGGTCTAATGTGTTTCGGGTTGGGTCATAGTGTGTGATCCTTGTGATTCGGGTAGGGTCAGGTAACAACAAAACCTGACCTGATTCGACCCATTAACACCCCTACTTGCAAGTCCTACAAATTGGTTAAGTCCAATTCTCTAGTCCTTGACTTGATGTAGTTCGCACACCATTGGCGGTATCATATATGTTGAACATAAATAATGGAAAAAGTTATCCTATTAAAGTTGTGCATATATATGTCGAGTTTGGGATCTAATGTCAATGGACAGAATAATAATATCTTAAGACTTTTTAGGACAATAATTGAATTGTACAGTCGTGGAAATTGAAATATTTGGCACCATGGTCTTTCCTGTTCATTAATGGGTCCTTGTACATTAGCATATCTAAGTCTCTATCGACGTTGATATGTTTTCACCCACATGGAATTATTCGATATAGATTAATCCAAGTCAACTATACAACGCTCTTTTTTAGATAAAATTACCAAAAGCAAGTTCTAAACCTATTGTATTTGTATCAATTAAGTCGTAAAATTTTCAATTATACCAATTCAGTCCTAAAATTTTTGATAATTGCCAACATAATCCATCCGGCCCTTGCCTCTAGTCAGCCATGGTTACCAGCAGAGTAAGAAGGAAAAAGAAAATTAAAAATTAAAAAACGTGAAAAAAATTAAAAAA
The DNA here is from genome assembly GCA_017140615.1 of Eucalyptus cladocalyx. Lineage (NCBI taxonomy): Eukaryota > Viridiplantae > Streptophyta > Magnoliopsida > Myrtales > Myrtaceae > Eucalyptus > Eucalyptus cladocalyx. Next base: position 19,117,950 of record CM029526.1, read on the forward strand.
AAAAACATGGATTTTTTCAAATTGCAAAAATTCGGCTTGGGAGCTCATAAGGTGAAAGAAGGATCGAGTTAGTTGGAATGGTTTCATCTGGAACAATGCCATCCTACCTCGATGTCAGTTCAACCTTTGGCTCATTACCAATCGAAGGTTGCCTACTCAATCCCTACTCATGGCCTATGGTAGGATTGATGATGCATCCTACCCTTTTTGTGAAGAGGAGCCTGATTCTATTGATCATTTATTTTTTGGATGTCGCATTACGTCGCGTATTGCCTTCTTTTGGGCGACCAGGTGTGTACTCCCTTGGAGTAACAAGCCTTGGGAGGATATGCTGACTTGGGCCACCACCTTCCTTGCGGGTAAGGAGTTCCACAAATGTATTGCCCATTTTTCCTTTGGTGCGCTTTGTCACATCATCTGGAAGAATAGGAATGATATCATTTTTAGGGGTGAGCCCGTTTCTATCTCGACCATGAAGAAGCACCTTTTCAAAGTCGTTCAAGATAAAGCTCTCACCTACAGGAATGTGGACTACTACACTAGAAACAAAAAATTACAACAGTACTAGGAGTTAGATCCCTCCATCTTCTCCTCTACTGTTTGATCTCTAGCTGGTTAGGCCCTTGATATTTTTTGGGTGTGCCAGTGCCTCTTGTACTGGTTTGGTTCTTTTGCTTACCGATTGGCTTTCTTCTATCGGCTTCCTTCCACTCTCTATGAGCATGTTCATTGAGAGTGTAAGTTTTTTGAAGCTGAGGGTTGTATAGTTTTCCTTCCCCCTTATATCTATTTCTTACCTTCCCAAAAAAAAAAAAAAATTAAAATTAAAAAACGTGGATTTTTTCAAATTGCAAAAATTATTTATGTGAGCGTCAACTGTGCCATGTAGGATGGCTAGTGGGCATGATTAGTATCTATATCAACAATTTCCTATCAAAATTGGTTAGTGAACTTAATTGGCAAAATTTGAAAATATTTTTAGGACTCAATTGATATAGTTGAAAAGTTTATGATTGAATTGACACCGATGCAATAGATTTATGATTTTTAAAAAATAAATTTCCCATTTTTCTTGAGCTGCTCATAGACTTGTCCACATACTTCAATAATTTACTTCTAGAAAAATTAATATACACACACACACACAACTGTCTTTGTTTTTGGCTTCTAGAGAAGTCCAATAATTTTTAAACTCAAATATTTGAAAATTTATAAAAAGATTATATGAGAACTATTGTGGCAAATGAAAGGTTTCAAGTGCTTATATATATATATATTTAAAGTCCAAATTATGTGCGTAAATATTTAAAGAAACTTTTAACTATTTAAATAATCACCATTGAAACCACTGGGGGTTTGCCCTAGTGGCCACCCTTCCAACTTAGAAGGGGGAGGTGGGGGGTTCAAATCCCCACCTTCTCAGGGGGGCTTGGGGTGGGGACGATTTCATTTCAGGAGTGGGTTTCGACTCCCACGCCCTGCAAGGAGGCATGGCAAAAGTCTAAGAGTGTGTGTTAGAGTGGGATTAGAATAGGATCGACCAAAAAAAAAAAAATAGTCACCGTCGAAAGAGGCTGAAATTTTCCAATTATAGGACAAGTCATGGAATCGTAGCGAGGAGGGGTTTTGTACTTTGACTTTGCTTTGGCCTAACATGGCCTCTTTTATCTCCGTTCCATGTTATAAACGTGGACACCAACAGCAGAAAAATCAAGGCACGTACAACAAAAGTTTAGACTTAGACCAAATAATAATGGTTCCACGGACCACGTCATGCACAAGACCTAAGCAAAATATAATCTTCTATGCATGTGTAATCAGATTAATGTCAAGTCATTGAGGGTTGTTTTAATACCGTCAATCAACGTAGTTATATTCAACACGCAAGTTTCAGAGCTTCGAAAATTCCAGGTTAACTTTAAGTAATGGATTCTATGCTCGGAATCTCGTCACTTACCTTGAAGTCTTCCTTGACTACAAGAAACCATGTAGATTGGAACAATTTTCCATTGTATGTTTCAATAGTCTTGAAATTTCGAAAGCTATTATCTTTTTAACGATTTTCGACCGTCAGCAATTTGTAACTGTTTTTATTTGCCATTACTTTATTACGGTTTTATACTTCTAACGGGGTTGGAGTAAATCTCTCAATTAGACAAATAAGAAAATAATCAAATCTCAATCACCTCTCATTTCGAGCTTCTAATTAAAGATAAGAGATTTCTCAAGCCCTAATTAGTCAACTGGACTATTAGAGATATATTTAAAATATTTTATGATTCTATATATTATTATATGGTTCTATATATTTCCTTTGATTTGGCCTTGATTTGTTACTTTAGATAGTTATTATATAAAGCCTATAAATAAGCTCGTGTATTCTTTATTTGATGTTATACAGAATATTACATCTTCCGGTCATTATAATTCTCAACTTGGATGAAAAAGAATCAACTCCTCAAAAGTAGAACCTAGTCAGTTTACTTGCCTAGCCGTCTAAAACATTATTAGTAGACTACACTATGATGTCGCTTCCCTGAAGGTGATTTGATTTTTGACCTTTTAATTAATGTTTTTTTGGTCGAAAACCTATTAATTGCACCTTTTTATTACTGTTGGCACGGTGATTTTTGAACTTGACAAGGACTGCCTAGTCAACCATGCAACGAGGGGACAATTTCTACGACGAGAAAAACACACGCATGCATTGACTATGGGAGTCTCCGGAGACAATTATTCGTTCTTGCCGACACTGAGGACCCGACCTCCATGATTTGGCAATTTGCTTTTGCGTTCATAATCTAGAATGTGGAATTTATGTCACGCCACGATCCTCGAGCGCGCGCACATTCCTCATTGGTCGATAAATATTTGTGACTTTCCAGAACGAGTTGCAGACCATTTCATTTTAATGCACATGCGGAAGCGAAACAAATACCCCTGATAACAAACAGCATGGGATAAGAAAGCAGGGCAACATTTCATAACATCATACTCTTATAAATAACGGAGTTTAGGTACAAAACGAGTCTGGTCAAAAGCCTACAAAACATCGGTTCTCAAAAAGGAGCTGTCCTACGACATACTAGTCAAACACATACGCTGATTCTTTGAACTCCACCTCCACAGACTCAGGGGCTTCGGTCTTCCACGACCACTATCTAAGGACCTGAAAATGGTTATACAATAACCAGTGAGACAATGTCTCAGCAAATCCACCCCCTAAACTCCTATTAGGAAGAAAATACGCCTCAGGGCGCTCTAGTCACACAGCCATACAATTAGGATAGAGGACTTACCTCACCTCAGTTCCTTCTTGCACGTCAGCAGAGCTCATATCACAACTATATGCTTATAGCACTATCACACATCAATTGGAATATCTAAATCAATCACTGCTTACATGAGCAAAAGTTACCGATACACATCAAAGCAAGAATTACAATTAAATCACAGCTCACACAAGCAAGAACTACCAATACACATCAAAACAAGAATTACCGACACACGTCGATCCATCAATTCAACTCAACATGCGTTTCAATTAATGAACTATTACTACCCACACAAGCAGTTTTATCCGACACACACCGGGGAAAAATAATAACGACCAACACATGCCGGGGTTAGGTAATATCCACCGACACACGCCGGGGTTAAGTAATATCCATCGACACACGCCAGATTAAGTAATATCCATAATCATCACTCAATTGCACAATCCAACAAGCAATTGCATAAACTAACCATACCACTGCAGTCAATACAAAATTCTAACAAACGGCTCTCCTGGTATAATTTCCGAAAAATATTAATTAATTAATAATTAAATAAATTCCGAAAATTAATTTAATTTAAATAATAAATAATATAATTTACATAATATTTAATAATATTTAATTTAAATAAATAAAATAATTAATTAAAAATATAATCATGCTCACACTAATCTAATTGCATAATTAGACTAATTAATCCATCCCTTAAACTAATCATGTACATAATCTAATTAACAATTAACTAAGCTAATCTAACCACCTAAACCATCGTTAGGCTAATCTAATCACCCATTAAGTATCATTAAATCCCTAAGCGGAGATTAGTGAGTAAACTCACCGGTTTAGCATTCCGATGAGTCCACGGCGACGCGGAGGCGGGCGACAATTCTCCTAGCGATGACACCAACCAAGGCTGGGAAGGGCTCGGAAACGGGCCACGAAGACCTCACAGTTTGCTAGAACTTCAGCTTCTATTCTTGGATTGCAGAGGTTGAATCGATGGCTGAAACAATGAAGGAAAGGGCTAATCGGAGCTTTGACGAGGGGATGGTCGGCAACCAGCAGCACCTGAGGGTTAAGGGAGACTTGCTGGTGGTTAGTATGGGTGAAGGTAGGGTCAAAATGAGGAGAAAACAGCTGAAACGGGCGAAACAGGCTAAACCGGGCAAGCTGCTAGGCGGACCGACGGACTGCTGACAGGTTTCTTCTCGTCGGCGTACAGGTCGGCCGACGACTCCATTCGGCGCGAGGTCAGGCTCCTCTGAACGGTTTGGATGTGCTGAAGACAACGGTGGGTGGCACGAATGCTGATTCGCACGGAAAGACCACTTTTAACTTAGATCTTCGGCGAAAGGTCGGTTAGAGCAAAAACTTACGTAAGGAGAAAACCGGGGGGGGGGGGAATGGTGGGGTGGAGGGGGCTATTGTGCTCGGTTTGCTGGTTCTCTCAAGCTCTCCAACAAGCACCAATGGGGAAAGCAAGATTGAAGAGGAAGAAGAAGATGGTTGAAGGGGGACCACCACAAACCTTCAAAGTCCACAATCTCATTCTCATCACTCATCACACTTGCCCCCACTACTCAGCCCTATCCTCTGCCTCTTTTCTCTCACAAAACTTCCCCAACAAACCTTAGTCGAGTCCCCAGATGTTGCACCCCATCCTTCGCTACGAATTTGTACACATTCCCCTCCAAATCCGTTAATTCTCCTTCAATCTCATTCAATTTCTCATCCAATCAATCCCAATTGAAGCTAATAATTTTATCCAATGTGTCCACACTTAAATCCACATTTTTCCTTGCCCATAGAACCAACTTGCATCCCAAGAATGCGACCATAAGTGGGTCTACGAATTTTCCGATCCAAAATAACCATACTTTGATTTTTCTCCGAAAATCTCGGTTTATACAAAAATCTTCTGATGATGAGTCGACGTTCCTAAAATGACTTGTGACATGATAGAACTTCCAATTTCTGAAATCGGGTTCAATTTCACGGTTAATTTCAATCTGGCGCAATTTTAGCGTGTCCTAATCTACATGGTAGCTTTTAGGAATTTTTGGTCCATTTAAGCTGTGGTTGATTATTTTCAAGCCACAATGTACATCTTTGACGAATTGGCGACTCTTAATTTTCGTGAAAATCTCGAGATTTCAAATATGGACACAAGGTACAAAAAAGACAGAACAATCAATCAAGTGTCGTTCGATAAGAATCTTGCAATTAGGTGAAATTACTAAAATATCTCAGTCGAATCGACCTATCTCTGATCTCTGATTGATTTTGACAGTGCCGTAATGATCCTTGCAGATTGGCATGGTCGAGCAGTCGGTTTCTGGTCGAATTCTCAAGTCTGTTGCGTTAAAATTCTCTAACGGCTTTGCCTGATAAATTAGTTAACTCGTGAGTGGCCAACTCAGAGAAAAATGCTATAGGTGCGTCGATGAAAAGCCCAACTCAATCAATCGAAAGCAGAACATGAAATTCAGGATGTCACAATTTGTGCTAATGAGCTTCTTTGCATTTTTTATGTCCTTCTTTTCTTTTTGTGATAGAAAACTTTCCATGCGGATATTTTATCGTGCTCAAAAGAAATGCCAATCTTTCACATCTACATCATGTTTCCATGAAAGTCTTTACACATTGCACTGTGAACGTATCAGTACATGCATTAATGTAGTTGAGAGTTGATTTGGACACCAATGAGAGTAAGTGCGGGCTAGGTTGAAGATCTCCATTCAACCGGCGAATGCGTCAAATGCGGGAAAATGATCATATTAGGTAGATAGAATATGATTTTCAGCATATAAATAATATGAGTCGAAACGTATACTATGATCCATCTTAAATTGAGACCCATGTTCTCCCTTTAGTCTAATCATGGAAACCCATGACCCACACGTATTTAAATTCTCTATTCCTTTGTTTTCCAATTCAATTTACATGTTTCTGATCTTGATATTTTCTAACTTTATTTTGATCTTAAATGCACATGCCATCATCTAATGAGAGGAGCATGGATTAAAAGACAAAGTGAATAGATGGGATCTGCCACTTATTTTGAAAAAAAAAAAACATTTTTATGCTTTGTCAATTTCTTGACATTAACTCATTTCCAATCTCTAAACCTTCCAATGTCCTATAAAAAAGTCTAAACCATTCAATGCTTTTCCATAGCGATATTGGTCATTAGTATTCATTTGAAAGCCTACCCCTTTCTTGAGTTAGGGAAAAATTACCTCTATAGCTTGCCACCTATTTTATCTTAAACTAAAATTTAAGTTCATTTTTTTTCATAGTGACACGTAATTATTAAACTGATGATAGTTATAAAATTGACAAAAAAACCTTTCCAAATATCACTATTTAAATAAATTTTCACTAACGATAGATGTCGGCTTTGTCAGTGAGGTAACCATGCATTGCGTACTCCGGTGCCATATATCCACTGCACAACAAGAAAAGAGCTTGTGTTTGCAACAGGGTAACTGCCTTAAATAGCACATACTTAATATTCCTAAAATTCAAAAGAAAGAGTCATTCCTAAATGTGACGCTATGGTCTAAAGAGTAGAGGAAAAAAACAAATGCATCCTAATATATTCTAATATCATTTACCGAGAATATTTCAGGAAAAAGAAAAAGACCATTGTTATTCTTCATAAATTTTTTTTTTTTTTTTGGTTTGAAATATAAGTATCATTTATAAGATGACGTACATGAGCTTAAGGGCATTTCCCAGCATTACAAAGATATCTAAGAACGTGCAAAAATGGAGTGAGGGAATCTCCATATAGTACCCAATATTACATTTATTTGGGAAGGCCTAAAGTTTTTGTAAAGTGAAGCTCGCCCTATAACAAGTTCACGAATTTTAGCCATGATAATGGGGACATCATTTGACTTGTTTTGGAAATGTCTATAGTTACATTTATAGTTCTTTTTGTTGAATTAACGTTAGAGTTAGTAGAATGAACTTACAATTTTATCTTTTCCCTAATTAATCACGTTCCTTTCACAAACAAGTTGACTTTTCACACGCTTTAACGCAAACTTCTAAAACATGTGAACATGCTTATCTATGTTTCTACATGTGCATACAATAGAAACATGGGCGAATTTGCTATAATACTAAGTTATATTCAAATTAACAATTACATAAGTCAATATCAGAGTATGATTACTTAATGGTAGAGTATGACACAATTTACATTTTTTTTCCTAATTAATGTGAAGAGTGGTGGGACAGTCATAAAGTTTTGTGGTTAAGCTGAATTTGTTGAGCACCATGCTTTGGGATGATATGAATCCACCACAAAGCTCCATTCAACTCACTTTTCTTAAATCAGAATATATGTTTCTGTTCCATGCTTTTATGTTGTCACTGGCTCCTACTTAGGTTAACAGGAACAAAAAGCAAGAAACTTACTAAGTTCCAGCAATCTTGGTGCTAATATGTGTTTTGTCCTCCTCATCAAGCTTTGCTAAACCAAAATCTGATATTTTAGGGTTGAGATCCTTATCCAGTAAAACATTAGTAGCCTTAATGTCTCTATGCACAATCTTCAGCCTTGACTCTTCATGAAGATATGCCAATCCCCCGGCAATACCCACGCATATCTTGTGTCTTGTCCACCAATCCAACTTTAACTGAAATTCTTTAGGACCTTCAATTGTATCAGAAGACATCAAAGCTGCTTTACTGCCATGTCATTAACTGAAGTCAATTAAGCACAATGTGATATCGAATTACCAAATAGAGAGCGAGCAAGACTGTTATTTTCCATGTACTCGTAAACCAGCAAAAGTTGATTTCCTTCAATGCAGCATCCATAGAGTTTCACAAGATGTGGATGCTGAAGAGCAGAAATCGTCCCAATCTCAGTCAGGAACTCATTATTTCCTTGTTGTGATTTGGATGAAAGCTGCTTCACTGCTATAGTGGTGCCATCCAACAGAAAACCCTGCAATTCAACTTTGGCATCAGATCTATGTTGTGAAAATTGAGTTACATTGAATGCTGCTTTCTACATGTCTTCTCTCTTGGGAATTGGGGGAATTTGGTTAGCCAATTTTCCAGCATACCTTGTATACAGAACCAAAACCACCTTCTCCTATCTTATTGGCAGCGTCAAAATTGTTTGTGGCAGCTTTAATCTGTCGCAAGGTAAATAAACCAATTTGCAACGCTAGACCCTTCAAATCTGCAACACGTTTTGGAACTTCTATGAATTTGGAAAAGTCAACAGTTAAAGTATGTAATCCCTATCTAACAAAGACGTATCAATTCCTTCTCAATATTCCAGAAAACCTTTTTGTGACTTTTGGTCTGAGCAAGTTCAGTACAGAATAGCTTAGCATCTTGAAAATTATTTTCTAGGAAAGTCTGGCATCAGTTGGCAGTATGTATTTTTTTAAAAGTAAAATGAGATCGTCCCCAGGGTATTTAATAGTGAAGGAAAATAATAATCATACAGAGAACCCCCTTGCAAACGTAGGGTATGGTTTGTATGTTTTAATTTCTCATACGCGTGAAGTTCTGGCAGCTATTTTTGGTGTCTTGAAATGTAGACCTTGTGTGTAAGGGGGTTCTCTATTCCTATAACTATCTATTCCTTCATTTTTCGGATTTCTAAATAAAAATTTAGTTCGTTAAGCAAACCAAATGGTTCTATGACACTTTGGCTGTATATCACCTAATAATAATCTTTGGCTTTTTGCGTCGAATCAAATTCCCTATGGAATGCACAATGTCATGCATCAACAGTTTTACGGGAACTGTAAATCTAGATGGAGCATTAATGATGCATTGTCATTACACTTTCCCCCACCAGGAAAGTAAGAAGAAGAAGAAGAAGAAGAAGTGTCATGTGCCAACAGTTTGACAGGACAACTGTGCAATTTAGCTGAAATATAAATGAAGCAGTGTGACTATCCTCCCTCTCCACCAGAATTCGGAAGGGGGAAAATGTATTCAGAATGCATAACATTCTCATATTTCTTGACAAATACACGTGGACTAAATAGCGGAGATTCCAGGTAAGCAACTACCTTGTGCCATTTTATCTTTACGTCCAAGGCATCCTCTCCACCAAAGGATAACCAGGATAAGGAAAACTACAAAAACTATAGCAGCCAGAATACCAGCCACTGTGCCAGCAGATATGCTGGCCGGGGGATCAAAGCCTGTAATGAAGAAAGAACAAACAAATATTTAACCAAAACTGTTCAGTTAAATGGGGTAGACGTAAATGCAGAAAAATATCTGTAGCTTCTCGTTGAACACAAAGAAATTGATGGAGAACACTAATTGAGAATTAAGAGGACATAAAACCGCCCAGAGTACTCCACAGAAACTATCAGATAAATGAGCACGGGAAGATATCATCTATGGAACATGTAATACAAAATACAAAGGGAAAAAGAAAAACAAAAAGAAAAACAAAAAAAATTCTACTCTTCATTCTCAAGGCTGTACTGTATTATACAGGCACAGTGGTCATAATCCATAGCGGAAAAGTGAACAAGGCTATCAATTCGTAGTCAAATGGAAGGATTAAAGATACATAGAGAAAACACGCTCAGATAGAAAGAACACAAAGCAACCTATAACCAATTTTCAACTCTAAGAGAATAATAATAGACCCTGGTCAGCTATTGTGCGTAATTGACTTGATCTATAGTTACATATGCCAATGGCCTGAATCCAACAGTAGGCATTTGCAACCAAACCAAGTAACTGAATAGCTTTTTGATGACTTCTGGTGCAAGAAAAAATATAGGTATTCTTTTCAACATGAATAAGAGTAACTTTCTCAACAGAGAAGCACCAAGTGAAACATGGAAGCATCCATCTGCGTACCAGGGTAGACGGAGATAGCAGATATAAGAGGACCATAGACTCCTCCGTCAAGTATAGCAGTGGTTCCTTTCCCAGCCCAATAGAAGCGTATCCCCAGAGTGCCCTTGGTTACGATGGCAGCAAAATTTCTCATGACCTCCTTTCCAACTCCACCTGCTTCAATCTCAATGTTGAAATCTTTCCACACCAATTTCCCCTGAAATAATATTTCATCTGATTCAAGTTGAGTGTCTCCACACTGAACAAGGTAAAACTTTCAGTCTCCATAGAATGTACAAATTGTGAAAAAATCATGATTTGCAAGTACGAGATATTTGGATAAACTTCCCAACCATAACATATTGAACGCTTTATGTGCTTTATATATTAGAACCAGCACTCCATAATGCTCCGAGTTTACCTGTATATAAATATTAAAAGCTCTCCTTCCAAGGCTTTTATAACTTTTGTTGCCTGTGAACATTATCTCCGCAAAATGAAGGGTTACATTGTAAGGCCCATCCATCAGACAAAAACCGTAATAAGTTAGAGAGATGGCAGAACGTCGTGCTTCCATGTAAAGTTGGGCATTATTCATGGACAGTGTGGATGTGTTTTTAACTTTATAGCTAACTGCAGCGATATTGTCATCGGCGAAGTAACTAGTGCTACTGTAGGCCCAGTGATCACTCCTGAAGAAACTTGAAGGTGTAGCCTCCTGTGAGTCATCTTCGTATGTGGTGCCCCTTACTTCTGCTTTGCTCCCACCACAATTTATGAAGAGGTTATACCGACCTGGATGGAGTAAAGAAGCAGCCACAGAGAAAATTCAGTTTCTTCTATTTGTTAATGTGGAGTGGACTTTCCAGACACACTAAATAAGCTAGCATTCACTCATTGGAAAATTACATAGAAACACCCAAGTTATGAGCAACCCATTATTTCATGGAGGTAGGTTTTGAAATTATTAGGGCAATTATGCATCAACCATCAAAGATTGACACAATAGCCAAGAGGAGAGTTGACAAGGAGATAAATTTGATGAGAAATTACACAGAGAGTAAGATGCAATATTAGAATCTGATGATAATGATAGGATATGTTAGAATAATTTAAATATAAAATCACGCATTCTTCTAACAATTTAAGCTTTTAAAACAGTTGGCTGTGATCCTATAAAATCTCATATGTTATCAGAGCTGGATTTCATGAGTTCAAATCTTTCGAAGCCTAATTTGCCTTCCTAATTAAATATGTCAACACTTCATCTAATAGCTTAAACTTTTAGAACAATTAGCTATGGTCCCACAAAATTTCATAGGATATGCAGCACGTCAATTTACATTTTATACAACAATGACTCTGCAGCATATTAACTTACTTTTTGCACAACGTTGACTCTGCAAACATGAGACAAGTCCACTTGTGGCAGAATATGAGGTTCTGAGCAAGTCAGCAAAAATTTTACTGTTATAATCATCATCATTCATAATGAAGTTCAATGCTAAGTACATAATCAATAAAAATGCGGGTCCTTAGAAATCCAAGTCTCTCGTTGAAAAGTTAATCGCAAACATACGCATTCTCAACCTCGGAGCTTGCGAACAAGTTGCTGTAGAGAAAAGACAAAATCAACATTCAGCAGAGAAATGGAAATATTATACACAAACAGGATATAAGTTACTCAATAAGTGCACATTTGGGGGGAGCCCTGGACTGACTGAAGGAAGTAGGACATACACAGATCCTTCTTGACATTCTGAGTCTCCAGCAGTGAAGTTGTTGTATGATAAATCACTACACAGAGAAACAGTCAACCATTTCCAAAATCTCATCAATTTGAAGAATACACTGAAAGTCATTCCATCAAATGATATATATATTTTTTTTTCAATAATTCCATCAAATGAGTAGTATGTACAAAAATGCAGACAAGTTGCAAAAAATGGACAGGTAAGGCAAGATGAAAGGCGAAAACATCACAAGATGATGAAATTGATATTTTATTCCAACTGAAAATATCTTATCTTAGAATATGAAAAGGAGAAAGACTCAAGGAAGTAAACGGAGACTTTAAAACTATTTATAGTGTATAAAAACATTTTTACTCAGTAACAGTACCACAGTCATGATGTCTAAGGCAAAGAGGCTTAAATAGAACTGTGATTCCACCTACTACTACATCGCGTCTTCTACTAAGAAATTATCCAGACCACATTTATCTGTTTAAACTACCTCACAAGGGCTTCATTCCTACACCCATAAGATAATATCAACTTCTCCTAAGTACACTCATTTTGGTTGTAGAGTTTCTCAAATACACAAACCCATAAAAACATTGTTATCAGCAAGAAATGGCCCAAGCAACTAATCATATACTGCAGGTGATACCTTAGACAAACTTTCAAAGAGGATTAATAGGAGCTAAAAATTTTCCAAACATAATTTTAATCATTCCAATAGGTCTGAAAATGATCTACAGCTGGGAATGGCTTTTTGTATAGGGGAAAATGGAGCTAACTAGGCACTTCCAAGAAAATCCACTTTATATTCTTTCATGCATATCATACAGTTCAGCCTCTTTTGTTACATACATCCATCCAATTAACAGATCCCAACGAGGAGAAAGGTACTTATGATGTTTCCATTTATCTCCAAAGGCTATTAACCATAAAGATGCAAGATGTGAAAGCATAATTGCTTGGTACAGAGCAAGATTAGCCAGATAAAGCTAGAAGCAAATTCACGATTAAACAAGATATTTTCTTCAGGCAGCAAAGCTTACACATTTTTAACTTGCACCAGGATCCAATCAAGGACTGCTCCAGTCAATTGGTTTCCAGTTAGATACCTAAACAAGATTATTTGAATGAGTCAGCTCCTCATGTACTTTATACACTAACTGAAATTATTTAAGACTTATACCTCAAAAACGCATTATTTGGCGATTATTAGCATTTTTGTTTACTTGTGGTGTAGAAAAAAATCAGTTTAAGTAGGGGTTCATTCTGGTTCGCGTTTCACTGTTCATCTCCTCTCCCAAGGCGCGGCGATCGTGCACTGTTCACGCCGACTGGTCTCCTGCTCGGCCTGAACGTCTCGGCCCTCCTCTGGCTCCGTTTTTTGGGGGGTTTTCTTCCCCTCACGTTCCTCCATCCTCCCCGAGAGTGGATCCGTTCGTGCTCTCCCCAAAGACGAGATTTCCGCTGCCCTATTCGGCTCTTCGTCTTGCTGGAGCGGCTCAGGTTGGGTTCGACGGCCACCTGCGGGAGCTGCTCGCGCTTGGCTCTGGTTCGTGACCCACGGAAGCTGCTCATGCGTGGGCCTCGCTCGACTCGGGTCTGAGGCGTCGGGGTACTCGGGCCTGCTCGACTCTGCTCAACCTTGGGGCGACGGCCACCGGAGGAGCTGCTGCGGGAGCTCTGGTTCGTGACCCACGGAAGCTGCTCGTGCGTGGGCCTTGCTCGACTCTGGTCTGAGGCGTCGGGATACTCGGGCATTGGTTCAGCTTTGGGTCGACGGTCACCGGAGGAGCTGCTCGCACTTGGCTCTGGTCGCGACTCACGAGCTGCTGGTCGCACTTGGCTCTGGTCGCGACTCACGAGCTGCTGTCCACTCGGCTCTGGTTCGAGACCACAGAACCATCCTCTTCTATGGAGCGCCTCTTGGCTGGTATATAGAGGGTTCATTGGTTGGAGATTCTACGGGGCTTAATGGCCTCTTCTTCGGCGGAACCTCAGCTAGGTGGTGATAAGGGGAAGGGGCCGAGTTCCCCTCCTCGCAAGGTTGTAGACCGACAAGCTGGTAAGCCGGGCCAGCATTCCCAACCCATAGGAGGATCTTCCTCGATAGGGGATGGCTCGAGCCGTGGGCCGAACTCTCGGCCTATTCGGGAAAGTCGATCTCGGGGACGAAGTCGAGTTCGGGATCCATCTAAGAGGGCACCGAGCAAGCCAAGCTCCTCAAAGCCTCCTCGAAGCCCAATCGTGGGCCAATGTGGCGCGATTGGCCGCAAAGGGCTACGAGTTATCCTATAGTCCTCCTGCTGCTGTTGAGGGTGAGAAAGCGGTGGTAAATCTGCCGGGAGAAGCGCTACAGGCTGCGGATCCCAAATGGAAGGAATTCTTGGTAGGTTACTTTATTGGGAGGAAACTTCCTTTTCAGCTGATTGAACAAACTTTGAAGAATATGTGGGGGACAAAGCTAGTAGATATGCTGGTGATGATCAAGGCTTTACTATTTCCATATCCGGACCCGGTGTTCGGAGAAAGATCCTAGAGGAGAGATCGATCTTTGTTGCTCGGATGCCCCTCATTTTGCAACAATGGAAACCTCTTATGGAGTTAAAGAAGGCTAAACAAACCTCAGTACCGGTGTGGATAAGACTCAAGAACCTTCCCCTTGACCTGTGGTCTGCACCGGCGATTAGTGCTATAGCCAGCTCCATTGGCAATCCCCTTCATGTGGATCAACGTACCGAGAATACGAGGATGATTTCCTTTGCCAGAGTATGCGTGGAGATCCAGGTAAATCGGCCGAGAATTTCGACGGTTGAAGTGAATGTGGATGGAATCATTAGACCCATTGCTGTGGATTATGAATGGAGACCCCTTGAATGCTCCAAGTGTGGAGTTTTGGACATAAATGCGATGCTGTCCCTCCCCCTGTTCGGCCTCTTCCCCGCTCCTATGGCAGATGATCGGCCCCTTAACCGACCTTAGAGGACTACGAAGCCCCGGGCGGGTGGCGGCGGGTGACGAGAAAGAAGAAAAGGCTAAACAACCTTCGGAAGGGACGCCACCCGAGTCGGTCGGCCGAGCGAAGAAAGAGGTCTTTGAAGATCAAAAGCGCAGTTTGTAGAGAAAAGGCTACACTGGTACATACTCACGCAGCCCCTAGGGGTCGTTGATCATCTCGGAGCAAGTTCATACCGCTCCAACTACTTCAGTTGAAGATATCACCACTTCGGTGTCGGAAGACATTGCGGTGGCCCGACCGAAGATTGTAGGGAGTCCAGACATATCTTTTTCGGAGGATGATCTCCTCTCCCCTGTTCCTTCACCGAAGGCATCTATAGAGGACAGGAGGCCTGTTGAGACGCCGGAGCCTCCTCAAGACAAGCTGCTTGACATTGCCCCGGATCCTCCTCCTTCAGTGATCCAAGCAACCCCGCCTTTTACTAGGCGTAGCACCTCTAGAAGGAGGTAATGCTCGTGCACTCTTCTGTTGTATATATATATATATGTATATAGGTTGCTGGAATATTTGGGGGCTTGGTGCCCCTATTAAACAAGCAGAAGTGAGGAGCTTTATCTTGACGAACCGGTTGGCTTTGATTGGGGTAGTTGAGACTAAAATTCCTCATAACCTCTTTAATGACATCTCCGGGAATTTGATATCGGCGGTCTTGGCGGGCTAATTCGAGTACTCTAATCGGGGTAGGATTTGGGTTGGTGGGATCCTACCGTGGTTTCCTTTGAAGTTTTATCGGTCTTGGATCGGATGATTCTTGGGAAGCTTTCTTTGGATGGAGACCGGAGTGGCTGCTATGTCTCTTTTATCTATGCGAGCATTCTTTTTCTAATTGTCGTCCTCTTTGGGAGGATTTGGTGGCGAAGCTATTGGTTGCGGGATATGCCTTGGCTTGTTTTGGGAGACTTTAATGCAATAAAGGATCCCTCGATGACTGGGTGGCTCGGACCTTTGGTTGCCGTGCTTCGATGAATTTCGACGGTGTCTAGATCAGCCGAGCTAGATGACCTTCGTTATGTGGGGTTTAGATATACTTGGTCGGCCTCTTCGGGGCCCTCTCGAAAGATGAGAAAGATTGATAGAGTCTTTGGTAAACTCTTGTTGGAGCCAGGTTTTCTCCTTTTCGGAAGCGTCCTTCCTTGCGCACTGGGATTTCGACCACTCACCTATGGTGGTTAAAGTGGAGAACCCGATACTCGTAAAAGGCCGTTCAAGTTCTTCGACTTTTGGATGCAGCACCGGATTTTGACTCAATTGTGAAGCAAGTGTGGGAGAGTCCGGGATATGGAGTGCCTATGTTTAGGCCTGGTGCGCAAACCGAAAATCTTAAAGGGTCGGCTTAAGCGAGATGAATAGAGATTCCTTCGCCAACATCTCCGGAAGGACGTCTGAGGCGAGGGAAGCTTTAAAGCAAACTCAAGTTGACCTCCTTAATGACCCCACCAGCATGGTCCTTGCGGACTTGGAGAAGGAGCAGCGGCGTACTTTAGTGGAGCTTAGGTCTCATGAAGAGTCGTTCTTTAAGCAGAAAGCTCGTATAAGATGGCTCAAGGAAGGTGATCGGAACACAAAGTTCTTTCATCAATATGTCGAAGAGACAACTAAGAAAGAATCCTCTCTGTGGTAGATTACTCGAGTAACCAAATCACGAGCCTCTCCGGTACAACAGCATTTTGTGGAGCATTTTCGTGATCTACTTCTACCAAGGATGGAGCTGAACACCCCTCAAGTATCGGAAATTCGGGAGGTTATCCGCTCTCACCGAATGATGATCGGATTACCTCGCTTGCTCGTCTGTGACGGATTTTGAGATTCAAGATACTCTCTTTTCTCTTGCCAAGGGTAAGGCACCAGGACCGGATGGCTTCACGGTTGAGTTCTTCAAGGAGAATTGGGATACGGTGGGTTAGCTAGTCACGGAAGCCGTGCAGGACTTTTTCACATCGGGGAGGCTTCTCAGGGAAATCAATAACACCATTTTGGTCATGGTTCCGAAGGTTCCCAATGCGACTACCGTTGATGATTACAGGCCTATAGCTTGTTGCAACACGGTCTACAAGATTATTACCAAAGTGTTGGCGAATAGGGTTGCGGCGGTACTAAAAGACCGGTCAATCCGCTCGAGTGCCTTTGTAAAGGGACGACGAATCGAGATAATATTCTTTTGGCGCAGAACTTTTCTCAAAGTTCCATGTCGAACCCTATTCTCCCAAGTGTGCTATCAAAGTCGACTTCAGAAAGGCGTATGATACCGTGGATTGGCAGTTTCTCGAGAGTGTACTTCTTGCTTTTCGATTTCCTGATCATTTGGTTCACCTCATCATGACTGTGTGAGGACTCCTCGGTTTTCCATCGCGCTAAATGGGGAATTGCATGGTTTCTTCCCTAGTGGACGAGGCTTACGTCGGGAGACCCCATCTCTCCCTACTTATTCACGTTGGTTATGGAGGTGCTCTCCCGGGATTCTTGGGAGATGCTCGATACGACCGAATTTTAGATTCTCGGAGATGTAAGTCTACGTGCCTCTCGCACCTGTTTTTCGCGGATGACGTATTCCTATTTTGCGAGGGCCACCTGCCATCCGTGAAGCTTCTTAGGGATGGTCTCCATATGTTTTCTTCTTGGAGCGGACTCTTCCCAAACCCAAGAAAAAGCGAGGTGTTCATCTCGGGAGGCTTGCCAACTTTAAAAATCAAATCCTCCCGGAGCTTGGCTTTGTTGAGGGTAACCTTCCAGTCCGTTATCTTGGGATTCCAATCATTACATCGAGGCCCCGGAAGGTAGATTGTGTTGAGCTTGTGAGACGCATCACCTCCTGTGGTGCAATCCTGGACTCATCGGTTTCTTTCTTTTTCTGGCCGTCTGACGGTGATCGGTCGATCCTCCATGCCATTCGGGCTTTTTGGGCGAGTGTCTTTATTCTTCCCAACATGTACTTGGACCAAATAGAGCGGATTCTCGACAATTCCTTTGGAAGGGACTGAGTTGGGCGAGGAGGAGCCAAAGTCTCCTGGGAAGATGTATGCCTTCCTAAAATGGAGGGAGGTCTTGGCATCCGGAGATTGCGTGAGTGCAATAAGGCGGCCATGCTCAAGCATATATGGAATTTATTTTCAGATAAGGAATCGTTATGGTGCAAGTGGATCCACTCGACCTTCTTAAAAACCAAGAACTTTTGGGTAGTTAAAAAGCCAACTGCTTTGCTCTTGGGCATGGAAGAAAATCTTACAACTCGGGGCCATTGTCGGCTTCACTTCCACCGGAGGTTAGGCGATGGCTTATCAACTTCACTCTGGTTCGATAATTGGCATCCCGGGGGTCCTTTGAATTTATATTTCACGAGATCCCCTCATCTATAGCTCCGGTTTCTCTAGGCGAGGCTTTGGTTGCCGATCTCTTCTCCGAGGATGGACGAGCTATCGGATCGGAGATTGAGTCTTGGGGTTCGCCACTTCCTTCCTTGTCCGGAACCCAAGATCGATTCTGTTGGGAGAGGACTCGACGGGCTTGTTCTCGGTGACCTCGGCTTGGGAGACCTTGAGGAGGAAGAAGGCCGAGTCAATTGGCATTACTTCATTTGGAGTAATGCCATCCCGCTCGATACCAACCGAACCGTGGCTCATCACCAAGAGAAGATTACCTACTCAGTCTCTACTCATGTCATATGGTAGGATTGATGATGCTTATTGCCCCTTTTTTGCAACGAGGTGCCCGATTCAATCAATCATCTCTTTTTTGGTTGTCGCATTACCTCGAGTATTGCCTTTTTTGGGCTACTAGATGCAATCTCCCCCGGACCAATAGGACTTGGGAAGAGACTCTCGTTGGGCCATTACCTTGCTCAGCGGCAAAGAGTTTTATAAGTGTGTTGTCCGGTTCTCCTTTGGGGCAATGTGTCACATCATTTGGAGAAACAGGAACAATATTCTTTTCGAGAGGGGAGCCGTTATCTATTTCAGCCATGAAGAAGCACCTCCTCAAGGTTGTGAAGGATAAGGCCCTTACCTTTAAGAATGTTGAGGGCTCTCACGGGAATAGGCGGATGCAACGCTCGTGGGATGTGGACCCCATTATCTTTGCCTCCTATGATCATAGGCTGACTTAGGTTTTCGGTGGTTGTTTAGTTGTCTTTTTGCCTGGCTTGTTTTGCCGTTGGCTTTCGTTGGTCGTTTTGTTGCTTGTCGGCGGCTTCCTTTCACTCTCAATGAGCGTGTTCATTTTGAGTGTAAGCTTTGGAGCCGTGTTGTTTGTACAGTTTGACCCCTATCAATATATATTCTTACCTTTACCAAAAAAAAAAAAAAAAAAAAATCAGTTTAAGTCATGATAGCAATATAGAGCTTTCAGCTAGAGATGAAAGATTAAGGAAATCAATGACAGAGAGGAAAACCCGATCCCCGCGAAACTTGGAGCGCCGGAGAAAGATTACCATAACAGTAGTACACAAAGCTGGACTAGTGAAGGGTACCTCCAAATTAGCTTATCAACTATTTCCTCGTGATAATGTTTTTGTCCTTCTAAGACAAAATAAATAATTAAGGAAGACGTGCCATTGTCAAGCTTCAATCGTTGGGCGAGAACAATGAAATCCAATGTTAAACAATCCAAGAAGCTTAGGACTATAGTTTCTCATCATTCTCAAAACTAGGGTTAAGATACCAAGGTCCTCCACAGACCTTCCAAATAGCACTTTTGCTATATTTAATCTCCTATACATCATAAAATAGGCACACAAGACATGCATTGAGTACAGAAACATACAACTGTCAAACGCTAAAGTATCACCGATCCATTTAACTCTTCCAGTGTAAACAAGTAACTTTTTGAAACTTGTGAATCATGCGAAGAAATTATCAAAAGGGCTGCTCTTTAAGCAACAGAATATCAACGATTTACGCCTGCTCCATGACTAAAGTCCCACCAAAATAATTGCTTGACCACTAGAACAACTTGAGACTTTAGATTCTTCTACAAAATACGAAAAAAAGCCTAAGTTCAGCATCGAAGTACTTACATATATTCTACTTTTTCCAGGCTTCTGTAGGATCTAGGGATTTCGCCACTCAGTCTGTTGAAGCTGAGGTCTCTGCAAAACAAGTTTATGTGAATATATATTGAGAAGATACTTTTAACTGACTCCCTCAGGACACTCTTTGACCATACTTCAGACGATTGTACAAACACAGACAACATCAATGAACATACAAAGTCCAGTTCGGATGTTTAGACGTACAGGTCAACTGTCTAGTGCCTAAGCTTTCTACTAGACATTCATCTCCAGAGGCATTCATTGCCTAAATCCAAGTTTCAAGTTGCCTAAATCCAAGTTTCAAGTTGGTCACATGCTATAAGTATACAAAACTGCTGTAAATCAAATTTACAAAAGAGGAACAAACATTTCATTAACTAAGGATCTGAACTTGAGCACCAAGGACCTGCACACGGCCTTCGCGGACTCAACCTAAGTGCTGGGGACTAGAGCTTGAGTGTCAAAGACCCAAGCACTGCTTTTATGTACTTTGGGTCGGGTAATGGGGCATTGGGCCTAGGCACCAGGGCTTCGGGCCCAGCCTCGATGGACTAGGCCCAGGCGCTGAAGACCTAGTCCTGAATGCCGAGGACCAAGAACCAGGCGTTGGGGTTCCCGTGTCCAATTAAAGAGTTGCGGGTCCAAGCACCGATACCACCTCATAGTTTGGAAAATGTTTTCCCACTTTTTCAAAAGAGGAAATCATTTCCTAAATTTAAACATAGATCTTTCATTGACTCGGAAAACATTTTCCATTAACTCATTTTCCTAAGAAAACCAAATGCCAGAAAATCAGGAAAATGTTTTTCGCGAAACAAACAAAGCCATGACAGAATGGCAAAATGTTGCTGTTAAAAGTAGCGTTTATTAAATCTTACAGAGATGACCACATGAACAAGAAGAATTGACTTGTATAGAGATGCATTTGAAGCCATGCTCTCGTTTGAACTATGAATGTTATGTCTAACAAGTGTACAACAGTCAAGCATAAAACTCCAGCTAGATATTGTAGGGCTGAGATTCGAGAATGTAAACCACCGGAAGGAAAGTTTCCAGACAATCAACCACTAGAAGCCTCCATTTTGCATTAATGCTCTTAAGAAGTTAAGATAACATATCAAAGCAAAAGTAAATTAGACGAAATGGGAAACCACAACCAAGGTAAGAATTCTTGCTGGAAAAGTGAAAACAAAGAGTGTTAGAATATTTAAATAACAAATCACGCTTTTATCTAATAGCTTGAGTTTTTAGAACAGTTGACAATAGTTCCACAAATTCTCACAGAGAAAAAGTCAATATACTTTTGTGCGAAACTGTATATTCTACAAAGCGAGAGGCCACAATCACCAAGAGTTTAAATGCCACATCATTCACAATTCAGCAATATCAATAGAAAATATCAAAACACCATTGAAGTCGTAAGGGACCTTCAAGCCATCTTAAATGGGTTCTTTAACTGCAACCAATAGTCAACCAAAAACTAGTAGAAAGTTCACTCCTTAAGGGTAAAATTATTTATTCTGCTTGAAATAGCCAAAGGGAAAAGCCGCTTTCTACGCACAATATTTTTAGATATGTCATATTTGCTAGATAACCAGGTAGCTCTCCCATGAGATTGCAGCTCCTCAGAATCCTATAAGAAAACAACACCGATATTGTCACATTGCTAAGACGATTTGGCTCTTTTGCATAAAGTAAACTATCTCTGAAGGAGCATCGATCTCACAGTGTATCAATACTTGTAGTGTTAAGTTGTGGAACACGAGATTCGGGTCCATCGAGGTCACTTATTCTCTTGCATATCAAAATCAAATAGGAGCTTTATTTGATTGATAACATCTTAAAGAAAGAGAGATCAGATCGAAATGCCAAAATTCTATACTGACAAGTCTTTCAATCGCTTCAAAAGTGCGATCCCAGAGGGAATTGGCCATTGCAATCCACTTCCTTGAATAACCCTGATGATACAATTCATAGATGGAATTGTCTTGGGGGTATATCTATAGAGACCGACTTAAAAGGGGAAGAAGCATTAAGCCTTACGGTGTTTCGAGATTTGTCAAGTTCGAATAAAATTGGGTATCTTTCCGTGAATCGATTATCACCAAGTTGCCTACAGTGCATTAAACAACTTGATTCATATGAAGGAGAAAGAATAGAAATGGCTAAATATTAGCTGAGTTTGTGGATACTGGAAACTAACAGGTCAGCCAATTTTGTGAAGTTAACAAATGTTTGAGGCAGCTCCCCCATGAAATTATTTGACGTAAGCCACCTGAAACAAGAAAAACCCATGACAACACATTGGTTAATAGAACTGAATCTTTGTATCTCTCAACAGATCACTCCAATGGATAAAATTCCCTTGCTAGATACAAAAGCGAATAAAAACTCGATGCCTAACACAGAAATTAGCATCAAGAGACTCACAATCCATTTAACCCGGACAAGTTCCCGAGCTCTGGAGGAAGAGGTCCAGAAAGCCAATTGCTTTCGACGACTCTGAGCGGAATATGAAAGTTAAAATCTTGAAACATCAATCAAATTTAAAACAGCGAAGAGGCCAAAGGCGAGCGTCGGGATGAGTGGTCGCTCACAATTCCCCAAGTGCGGATATGTTCCCCAACTCCTTCGGGATTGGACCAGTCAATCGGTTTCCAAATACAGAACTGCACCCACATCATCGCGTTTCCCCCAATCAAACAATAGAACATACACTCGTGAGAGAGAGAGAGAGAGAGAGAGAGCGAGAGAGCATACATCCCACTCAAGTTCGTAGAGGAGCCCCATTCTTTAGGAATTGTGCCGCTCAGGTAGTTGCGGGAGACAATACTGTTTATAGAGAGAGAGGATGAAGAAGAAGAAGATCGAAAATGGGGGAAAGGGAAAATGGAGAAAGAGAGTGCTTACAAGTACTCGAGGAAAGGCAATCTAAACAATCGAGGCGGAAGGGTGCCGGCAAGAGATTGCTTCCGAAGAACTCTGTTTTCGGAACGACACGAAGGCTTTATTCTAGCTTTACTTGAAAACTAGGCATCAATATGATGTTACGAAATGGCTTTATTACATCTATTGATATGTATACATAAATCTCAATTGATTCTAAATGAAAAAATTCTTCAAAAATTGCCTAAAAAAAAGAGAAGGTTTTGTTTAAAGCAAATGAATATATACCTAATGTGAAAAGCATGCATCACTCAAAATACAGCCCTATCATGCATTAGTATGAATAACATATGTAATAAAGAGAGAATATCATTAAAATTCTGAAATTACCCTTACGATTAAAGTTAGAGGGATTGTAACTCTCATCACTTTGATATTTAATCATGATCTTTGAGTTTGACATTCCCATTAATCACTAAAAATATAATTTATATAATTAAATGTTAAGCATAAAATATGCGATTGTATTGATTAAACTTATCAAAATTTGTATAATCATACCGTGAACAATTAATATTATGCTCCTAATTACTTCATGAGTAATTTTAATATAATAAGTGATTACGTATTGTTGCTACATTTCGACCAAAAAATCGGTTAATGTTTCATTTTTTATGAAATACTAATATGGTGCAAAGCAATTCAGTTCGGTAGCCAGTCGACTCTATAAAAAGAAAAGATTGGTGTATAATTGCGGGAATAATATTAAAGTCTAGCGAGGAATCCATGATGTTATAATTCATGAAATTGAGGGAGAAAGAGACATGCTGTAGACATGGGAAATGGTGTTGTTGTGGGCGTCGGTGGAATTGTGGCAGGTGATGGCGTTGGTAGTTGTATCAATGTCTTTGTTGTCACCCCATCCACCCTCTACACCGCATGGATCTGCGTCGAAATCCCAATCCGATTTACCTAGCATCTTTGCTATTTCTTTCAACGCATCCACTGAAAGAGAAAATAGCCGATAAGTCAAAAGGAATAGCAATGTATCATGCAAAACAAGCACAAAGAATGTCAAATTCGCGTGTGCTTGAGGTTGAATATGTGTATGAAAAACAAGCACAAAAAAAAAAAAAAAAGCCTTGGTGTACGTTGGAGCCCAAAAGACAAAGGAACAATACGATGAAAGCAATAAAAGATCGATGGGTTTTTTTTATTCACCTTCATCATGGGGCAGAAGAGTGGCGGCAGCAGCTAAGTTAGTGATGCTAAGAAGGACGAGCATAGAGAAGAGATATCGAGCCGAGAAGAGAATCATCATCATTTCAGTCTCAAGCTCAACACAGAGAGAGAGATCTCCCGTTCTTTAATTAGAGTCTGTGAAAACAAAACTTGGCTAAGCAAGGGAACAAGAGAGAGATAATTGTTAAGTGAGCAATCTAACTTCATGCCTTTATGTATGAAAAAAGGGAGAGTGGATAAAGACTTTTTGCTCTTGTATATTTGACGTTCAAGTCTTCCTCAAACGTATGAATATTCATCCAGAATTGAGTGAGTTTTGGTTCAAATTTTCTTGCATAATACCTTTCTTGGACCACAGATTTACCTTCAGTCCAGAGAGAGAGAGAGAGAGAGAGAGAGAGAGAGAGAGAGAGAGAGAGAGAGAGAGAGAGATGTGATTGTTTTTTTTTCTTTTGGTAAAAGGTAAGTAGGAGAGAGATGTGATTGTTTTTTTTTTTTTTGGTAAGAGGTAAGTAGGAGAGAGATGTGATTGTTAAGTGAGTGGTCTTCACGAAAAGAGAGAACAAACAAAACTCTTTGCTCTTGTATGTCTGAAAGTGAGAGTGATGTGTGAGAGTGAGAGAGAGACGACCCCAAGTCTTCACGAAAAAGAGAGAACAAACAAAGACTCTTTGCTCTTGTATGTCTGGATGTGAGACTGATGTGTGAGAGTGAGAGTGAGATGACCCCAAGTCTTCCTTGATTGTTAAGGAGAGACGACCCCAAGTCTTCACGAAAAAGAGAGAACAGACAAAGACTCTTTGCTCTTGTATGTCTGGATGTGAGACTGATGTGTGAGAGTGAGAGAGAGACGACCCCAAGTCTTCCTTGATTGTAGGGATATCCATCTAGAATTGAGCTATTAAGCTTTTGTCCATCTCTTCTTGTGTAATAACCTTTTTCATATTGTCAGTTTTGAAAGAGCTAGTAACAACACCTAGAGGGGGTGAATAGGTGTAAAAATAATTTTGCAAGATTCAGTAGCAGTAATTTGCTTTTAGAAAATGACAAACTATAAACAAGTTTCGACTCTAGCAACAAAATAAAGGAGTTCAAGGAAGAGAATAAGAACACAAGGTTTATAGTGGTTCGGCTTAGATCAAGCCTACATCCACTCTCCCACGCTTACAGCCCACTGGTTGAATTCCACTAAGAAACAAAAAAGAAAAAAAAGAAAAATTATAGTTTTGTGATCTCAACTTTACAATGAAGAGTCCGCTTCTCTTTCACAAAGTCACACTATAAGTTTTCTCTCTTTTGAGTACAAATTTGAGCTCATTGAATGAAATAGCAAGGAACTAGAAAGTTTCAGACTTTCAAAATTTTCTTTCACACACACATCGAATGACTAGAGACATCTCCTTTAAATACTCTTTCATGTTGTCTCAACCGTTGGCACTTTCCAAAGGAATTCTTTCAATCTACCCGTTGGATAGAATCAATCAAGGAGATCTCGAGTCATTTTTAATGATTGTGATGAAAGCTTGTCAATTTTGTTCGCCCATACAATCAGGATTTTGGTTTCCATAAGTAGATATTTTCCAAGTTTACTTGCCTTCCAAGAGATTTGAATATCGAAATTGATTCCAATAAAGATAGTCAATCGTGTAGGTGCTATATCCAACCAAAAAGCCATCCATAAGCCATACGAATCAAATTCTTGAAGAAGTAAAGATAATCCTACATTTGGATAAATTTTCATTCTCCAATAGCATTCAGTCTAGAATTTGTCAGTGTGGGCAGACTTTAAACCTAAAATCTGGCAGTCTTCAAACTTTGACACTAAATTCGGAATTCTTGAGAATAAACTTTTGATAAGTTTTGACAACTTCAAAACATTAAAGGAGTTTTCTCCAACAATCTCCCCATTTTTTTATGGTGACAAAACTTTCCTACAAATTTAAGAACTTTTGACCTGCAAAACAACTTTTAAGCAATACATGATATTTTATAAAAATAAGTTGGTTAGGTTCTGGATAGCATTGATTCTACAACCACAGAAAAACGTGTTAATCTTGAAAAGATACGACAAATATCAAGACTTAAACAACTATCCATCCATAATCACAAAAGTAAGTTGCTTGCAAAGGTCAAACAACAAAATAACTGAATAAATGTAAAGGTCCAACAAAAGTTCAACAAAAGTTAAAGTCAAACAGGTAAAATCTGCACATTCTCCTCCTTTTTGTCAATAGCAAAAAGTGGAGAAAGTCAAAAAAAATAAAAATAAATAAAAGACAAATGAAATCAATTTTGTTTTGGAATTCAAACGAGCTGGAAATCTTCCATCGACTGAACTGTCTCCTCAATCTTCTAGCATTAGACAGAAACATTCTAAACGTAGTATGAACAGTCTTTAGCACTTCAGCATTTTCATCATTCTTTACCACAGATTGAGAAACTTGTTGATTCAGAGTCTGTACTTGTGTGTCCAAAGATTGTACCTTTATGTCCAAAGATTGTACTATCCCAATGTGTAATTCAGAAGGCGATTTGAGGGCAGCATTAAGTTTCTGTATCTCATACTCCATAGCATATTGCTGGGCTTTCACCTCCAAAAGAAGTTCCATCAACCTTGGATAATTAGCAGTTGTGTCGGTTTGTGCACTAGCCTTAGCGAAATGAATTCAAGGAGTGTTGAGAATTGAGGGGACTTCAGCTTGTCGAACACCTTCACTTGGAGAGGATTCCTCAATGCCAGTTTCAGGAAAATGGGAAGCATAGACATCCTCTGGATCGGCAGGAGATCTACTAACATCATCACCTGTAAAGATAGCAGAAGAAGAAGTACCTATTTGCTCGCAAACTCCCCCTGTTTCTGTGGCTACAAGTGGAGAAAGGAATTCTTTTTCTTGTTTCTTCTCAATTTTAGCATCAGAGTGATGGTCCTTTTCAATTCGAGCTCCTACAGTTCCACTCCTTGTCTTCTTTAAATCCTCAGATAAGGATATTGCCAAAGTTGGTTCAATGGAGTCATCCTGACCCTCTTCTTCTTCGGCTTCTCTTCCTGCTTCTTCTCTTGCCTCTGTTCCTCCTCTGTCTTCACTTCCTTCTTTTCTTTGCTTAGTTTCTTCTCTTGCTCTGTCTTCTTTGTCCTGTTGCTGCTCAAAACTGACAAAACTCCGAAGATTCTTCAATGCAAAGGCAGAGATAGTAAGATCATCTTCATCCTCTTCGTCTTGTAGGATAAGAGATCTTCTCTTCTTGGCAGGTTCAAGCATAAGCTCTTTGCCTTTCCTTTTCTGTACAGTAGAGTCTTGTTTGGTTTCGCCGGGGGACTTTTCCTTCAAGCGCTTTAGGGCTTTGTTCAGTTCCTTCAACCACATCTTGGACACCATCTTCAATCCTATAACCATAAGAGCAATAGTTCGAACACAAAGAGAGGCTAGAAGCTAAATGTGAAAATGTCTGAACAGTTGTGAGACCAGCACTGAGTAAGGGAGCTATCCCTTATCCTTTACAATAGTCTTGTACATATGCATCAGGATTGTATGAGACAGAGAGAACTTCATTCCATTACTGATGGCAAACATTAGTTTCACTTCAGATCGAGAAACATCTGTCTTTGAAGTTTACTTTGCTTGGATACAGTTGATTATGACTTTGTGCAGCAAAATATTTGAGGCAGACAGTCTGAAATAAGTAATGCCGCCTTTAGAAAGTCTGTCCCTAACAAGAGAACTTGTCGCATGACCAATAGAGACATTTATTGGTTGGAAACTACCTCTTTCCACACCAATAATGGCAGTCAACGTGTCAACATCCACCACGTAATCTTTCTCCTTCACAGTAAAACGAAATCTATTCGCATCAAGAAAAGATAGGTTCGAATAGAAATAAGCAGTTTGTGGCACCCTTCGACGGCCCCCAATCCGTTAGGGTCGCCACAGATTACTTGACACTCATCCTACTACATTTTAGTGAAACCATGGTTCATAGGGGTTGATCAATAAAATACTTTTTCATTTTTTTTCTTTGTAAAGGTCTCAGCGCAGTTCATTAGCGGAAGCATAAACGAGTCTCACCATCTCTCTCTCCAATAACAATAATGCAATGCACACCAACTACGCACCAGAAGAAAAGATAAAGCCGATTCACTTTTATTTATATTTTCATGATGGACATTTCGGGTCGATACAACAACAAAAAGGCCAAGATTTTTAATATACTTGGCTATACCCAAAAGAGAACTCGACCCTATATGAAATATGTACATCCCTCCATCAACAAGCATCGGCTATCCCCAAAAAGGAAACGTCAGCTCCCACCAGTTATACGTGCCATCACACCCAACCTAGTGCATCGGGCGGCGGCGGCGACGGTAACATCCCTAGCATCACCCCCATTGCGTCAAACGTAAACGGACAAAAACTCTTGTATACTAATACAGGAATGCTCGGTGCACTCCACCTCAACGTCAGTAGGTATGCCATAGAAAGTACCGTGCACAACTAGTGAAAGAGGCATATTTCTAATATGAAATGTTAATCCTCAAAAGGGGTGAGTACAACCACTCAGCAGTAAAGATCCGCCAAACTACACAGTGCATCAAACAGAACAATCAAGGTATCATGAATAAAACACATATCATTCATGCATTCAAGCATACCTTACCTTGCAGCCATGCATATATTATCATGCAACGTGCATATACCACCATGCACTTATCATCAAGCAGTTATGCATATATCACCATGCAACATGCATATATCACCATGCACTTCATGCTTGCATTCCCATGAGGTTCATCCCATGCCATATGTACACATCCATGCGTATGATACAGTCTCAATTTTTATCTTTCTAGGGACCAGTGTTTGCATCATTCAATTTATCGCTCGCATCCAACCTGGCATCGTGAGGAACCTCCGGCACACACCTCCGGGCATCCGTCACACACACTCCGGGCATCTCGTACCCCAACTAGCATCATGAGGTATCCCCCCGGCACACACCTCCGAGGCTTCCGGCACACACCTCCGGGCATCCCGAAACTCCCGAGGACATCCGGCACACACACTCCGGGCATCTCGAAACTCCCGAGGTATCGTCGGCTCACACCTCCGACAGTCTTGTTATTATCTCAATTTATATTCACACATGTATCTCAATTTCAACATGGCATTTGATGCATCAATATCAAGAGTCTCAACCAGCTTTTGATGCCATATAACATGCCATATGTCATCACATATGCAGCAAAATCAACCGCTCAAAGCATTACATCACATGGAAAAATTCATTTATTTTTGAAAACACATCAATTTTTGGATAAAACAGAATGCACTCGTTTAGTTAAAACTCTAGAAAAATTAGTAAATGGTATTAATAAATTCTGAAAACTTCACACATTATAGACGAGACCTAAAGGCAGATATCTCATGAAAAACACCATACCAAAAGAATCTCACATAAAATAGTACGGTCCATGCATCACAGTTTTCAAAATTTTTAACGCTTCAGCTTGCACAGTTTCGGAAGTAATTTAAATTAAATATCCAAATGAACTCCAAAAATTCTGAAATTTTGATATGTTATAGAAAAGTCCTAAAGGTAAATATCGCATGAAGAAATTGAAACCCAAATCATTCTAGATTAATAGACATAGACGATTAATTCCCCCTGTTTTCGGTGTCGTTTTTCCAGATTATCTTCTTTCAAAGGAAACTCATTTCACTGACCTA
This sequence comes from Eucalyptus cladocalyx, assembly GCA_017140615.1. Taxonomy (NCBI): domain Eukaryota; kingdom Viridiplantae; phylum Streptophyta; class Magnoliopsida; order Myrtales; family Myrtaceae; genus Eucalyptus; species Eucalyptus cladocalyx. The sequence continues at coordinate 19,147,700 of CM029526.1, forward strand.
CATATGTTCGTTTCTTCTAAATTTTCAGTATGTTATACCTCAGAATATTACCTATAACTTTTATTAAGAAATAAAAGTGAGATTTTCGCAAGAAAGCTATTTTACAGTCCACGAAATCACTAAAGATTAGTACAACACATTCCAGATCTAATTTCTCCAAAGGAAAATCGTTTCACCAGGCAATACTTATCCGTTTTATCTCAAATTTTAGTATGTTACTTCTTAAGATGCTCTCTACAACTTTCATTAAGAGATCAAAGCGAGATTCCAATTAAAAAGTCGCATGCAGCTCACAAACTCATGAAGGGTCGAACTGATTTTTCCAGAAAACAGCATGCTAGGCCAACAAATTTCTCCCCAAAGCTTCGAAATTTCATCCCTTCCACCACAACCGAAGTTCACCATCTTCTACACACACATCACAACAAGCAAAGGGTAGGTTTTAGGACTCTACTTGCCTCTAGCTCAAGCGAACACAGCAAGTAACGAATGGAGGGGCAAGGCGGCGAACGAACAGCGGCAACTAGGCGGACGATCGGTAGCGAACGGACCTCCTTCTTCTCTCTCGCATGCACGGTCTCCCCTTTCTCTCTTCCTTTCTTTCTCTTAGACGACCACTCTCTCTCTCTTTCTCTTTCTCTCGCGCGACTCCCTCTCTTTCTCTCCCTTTCCTCGCTTAATCCGCCCCCCTCATCCTCTCTAATTTTCTTCCCTCTCATGATTAGCTTGTAATCATTTCTTTGCATGCAGGTGACACTTGGTAATTGCCATGCAAGATGGGCTTTATCCGGCTGGGCTTGGGCCAGCTTGGTCGACGGCAGCTCCTCCTCCTCCTTTGGGCTTCGCGGGCCAGGCCCATATGGCCGAATGGTGGGGCTATGGGTTGGTTTGGTTCTTAATTATCCAGCCCACCATTATTCCAATTAATCCCACCTTAATTTCCTGCTTAGATAAATACCTAATCATAAAATAATATGGCCAAAACTTGCAACATTAAACCATAAGAATCAAATCTATAAGGTGCATGGTCAAGAACCATAATCTTCCTTATCAAATTGTCCTATAGCACCAACCTTAATTTACTCATGAACACAAGATACATTTCCATTAAAGTACTCAGTCTTAATCTATTACAATTCTTTGGTCTAATGATCACAACATGAATCAATGACACTTCCATCACATTTCCATAGGTCTTAATGTATTTGGAGGTTGCCATGAATTTTGGGATGCCACACAGTTAACTCAGAATAAGCAATAGAAGTTTCAGAGCAAAATTTTTCAAGTTGAAGGAGAGTCAACTTCTCCCTCAAGTTCATCTGTATTGAATCCAAGAAATCAAAGTCGACCGATAGTGGGTTCATCACACCTCTTTTCCACAATTTTGAGTAAGTCTTTCTGTGATCTTTAGAACGAAACAAACTCGTCCCATCACTATGCATTTCAGCAGCAATGCCCATTTTCGGCTGAAAATTCGAGTACATTCTCTCATCATCGTCCTTACTCTTTGGCTGATTGAAAGAACCAAAACGGGGATCAACAGGAAAGTTATGAATCGCTCTATCTGCCTCTCCTTCAGGTGATATTCCCAATCTTTCCATCGTTCGCAAGAACTGAGTTTCATTCTTGTATCCTCTTTCTTTTAGAAAGTCATCAATAAAAGTCATAGCAGAACCACCCTTCTTCAAATGACTATAAAGTTTATAAATAACCTGGGGTTTCATGAATCTGAGAGGTTCAACATCTTCCTCGATTTTTTCTTCCACTAGTTGGGGCGGAGGATTTTGTGTAGCACGCTGTGGAGAATATTGTGGAGAATCTTCTTCCTCGATCTGATCAAAATGTGTTGGACCCTCAGGCATATTCCGTGGTCCCCTTCCTGAGATCTGAGACGACTTCCTTTGTAAAGACATCTTCACAGTCTTTGAGGATTTCCCAAACACGTTTTGTAGAACAAACTTGAGAGTAAAAACGAGAGAGTAGAAAGTCTCGTATACTAGGGTTTGGTAAAAAGTGCTCGAAAGGAATACGAAAGGTATATAAAGAAAATGAACGGTCACAAATAAAAGAAAGACGAACCGTCACAAAGAAAATTACCTTTTTCGAAATAATTGAAAATAAAAATTGCCAAAAATTCAAATCGAAAAAGATAACTTCCAAAAATAAAATAGGCAAACAATGATTCGATTAAACATACATTTTCATTCCAAAAATAAAATACTCGGATTCGAGACTTTCTTTTATTGAAGTAGAGTCTGGAAAGTCTAAGTCTGACCAACATCAGACTTTAACCGGTAGGAGGTAAAATATTCAATCTGGTGCGAATAGACACAAATAAATTTTTCTCCGGAGGCTTTGTAAATATATTTGCCAACTAATTCTTCGAGTCAATGAACTGAATCATAATCTCCCCATTTTGGACATGATCTCTTATGAAATGTTGTCGAATTTCTATATGCTTTGCCCTTGAATGAAGAATTGGATTTTTCGTGAGATTAATAGCACTGGTGTTGTGCCATTTGATCTCAGTACACGATTCTTCAATTCCAAAGTCTCTTAACTGTTGTCTTATCCACAACTTTTGCTATTGATAGAGTCATAGTACCCTGCTTCCTTGAGAGCCAAGACACCACCATGCTGCCCAGTAGTTGACAAGTATCAAAAGTACTCTTTTTATCGACTTTACAACCTGCTAAATCTGCGTCTGAATATCCAATAAGAGTAAAGTCTCATTCTTTGGGATACCACAGACCTAGCTTTGGAGTAATCGCTGTTGGAGAAAACTTATTTACTTGTTTTGAAGTTGACAAAACGTTTCCATTGGTCTAGTCTGAAGAATAGCAGACTCTTTCGTCAAAGTCTGAAGACTGTCAGACCGCCAGACTCAAGATTTAAAGTCTGCCCTTATTGACTGTTTCTAGACCGTCGAAGAAAGACTTATCCAGAATCGTATAAGGATTTGTGTCGAGCGGTTAAAGAAGATCTCACGGCTGGAGATAGCATTTCAAGATCCTTTATTCGTTTTGAAATTAATCGAGTAAGTTTGATCCGTTGATTGGCAAATCGTACATGGAAGGTTCTACTTTTGGAAACCTAAATCTTGATTGTATGGGCGAGCATGATCGATGGGCTATCTTCACATTCCTTAAGTAACTCGAGATCTCCCTAATTGATTCTGTCAAACGGGAAGATTGGAATAACTCCTTTGGAAGGTGCCAACGGTTATGAAGGCATGGAGGAGTATTTAAGGAAGACGTACTAGTTACTCGAGTGTGTGCGTGATAGACAAATTCCAAAGTCTGAAGCTCCTTATTCTTTGCTGATTCAATTGTTGTGCGAGAATTTGTACTCAAAAGAGAGTCTAGACATTTGAGAGGCCTTGAGAAAGTGTAGTAAAGTCTCTACACTGTGGAATCAAGGACGTGATACTATAACGACTCTTTTGATTCATAGTGAAATCCAGCCGATGGGCTGTCAGTGCGGGAAAGTGGACGTAGACTTGGATTAAGTCGAACCACTATAAACTTCGTGTTTACATTCTCTTCTCTAATCTCTTTAATTTAGTTCGTAATTTTATTTGCATAAGTGTGATTTCCTTTGCAGAGTCTATTGTCTACCAGACTCAGGTTAAAAGTAAGATCTTACCTTATATTTTGCAAAATTTGTTTTAGCACCTATTCATCCCTCTCTAGGTGCTTATACTAGTACTCTCAGTCGCAATATATTTGATGATGTGTTTTGCAGCACTTAAATGAGATTCTTTGGGATCAGATTGAAATTTAGCACATATGCAAACACTAAACAAAATGTCAGGTCTAGATGCAGTAAGGTAAATAAAAGAATCGATTATACTTCTGTAAAGCTTTTGGTCTACTTTATTTCCTCATTCATCCTTGTCCAGCTTCGAAGAACATGATATCGGTGTCTCTATCTTCTTGCAATTCTTTAATCCAAATTTCTTGATGAGATCTTTTGCATACTTCTCTTGATGAATAAAGATACATTTCTTCGATTGTCTAACTTGCAATCCTAGAAAGAAAGTTAACTCACCCATCATACTTATCTCGAATTCATCCTGCATACATCTAAAGAATTTTTTGCATAGATTTTCGTTAGGGGATCCAAAGATAATATCATCAACATAAATTTGAACCAGTAGAAAGTCTCTACCCTCTCTTTTTATGAACAAAGTAGTATCTATCTTTCCCTTAATAAAACCATTTTGGGTTAGGAATTTATTAATCTTTCATACCAGGCTTGAGGTGATTGCTTCAATTCATACAAGGCATTTTTCAGTCTATAGACTGAGTCTGGCTTTCTTGGATCTTCAAATCCTAGTGGTTGTTCCACATAGACTTCTTATTGGATGAATCCATTTAGCAAGGCACTCTTTACATCCATCTGGAATAACCTGAAATTTTTATAGCAAGCAAAAGTAAGTAATAATCTAATTGCTTCTAACCTCTCTACTAGTGCATAGGTCTCGTCATAATCTATCCCTTATTCTTGTGTATATCCTTTGGCCACGAGTCTTGCTTTGTTCCTTACCACTTTTTTTTTTCTCGTCCATCTTGTTCCTGAAAACCCATTTTGTCCCGATAACAGACTTACCTTTAGGTTTAGGAATTAGCTCCCAAACATCGTTGATGTTGAACTATTTGAGCACTTCTTGCACTTTGATCTACCTTTCATCAGACAGGGCTTCTTCTACACTTCTGGGTTCTGTCTTAGAAACAAGTGCTAGAGCGCTAGACTCTTCTCGCCTTTTGGATCTGGTGTGAATTCCTTCTCAATGTTGCCAATGATGAGTTCTTTAGAATGACTTGACTTATGTTTCCAGTTGCTGGTTGGTCTGAGAGTCTATTGACCCTCTACTTCAGTTGAATCTTCTAGATCTGCTTGTTGCTTATCTCCAGAAGTCTAAACTTCTTTGGGAGAAGTAGCCTTTGAAAAGTTTGTAACAGGTTCAAATTCTTCAAGTTGAGTCTAATCTAGCTGATTCTACACTGAATCTTGAAATTTGACATTCATGGATTCTTTCACAGATTGAGTCTTCTTGTTAAAGACTATATACTTTGCTTGAAGTTGAGTAACCAAGGAAAATTCATTCGTCTGATTTTTCTTTAAACTTCCGATTCGATCATTTGCATTTTTCAAAACATAACATTTACAGCCAAATACATGGAAGTAAGAAACATTTGGCTTCTTCCCTTTATACACTTCATAAGGAGTTTTTTTTTTTTTTTCTAAAATAGGCCTCAAGAACACTCAATTGATGATATAGCAAGCTGTAGAAACTACTTCAGCCTAAAATTGAGAGGAAATTTTGATCTCAATTAAGAGGGTTTTGGCCATCTTCTGTAAAGATCTATTCTTCCTTTCCACGACCCCATTTTGTTCTAGAGTGTATGGAGAAGAGAAAACATGTTGGAAACCATATTCATCACAGAACTTCACAAAATCTTGATTTTCGAATTCACCTCCATGGTCTGTTCGTATGCTGGAAATAGCATATCATTTTTCATTATGAACCTTCTTAGCAAACTTTGAGAAGTAAGAGAAGGCTTCAGACTTATTTGCTAGAAAGTAAACCCAAGTAAAGCAAGAGTAATCATCCACGATTACTAGACACTACTTCTTTCCACTAATACTTTGAGTTCTGGTTGGTCCAAAGAGGTTCATATGCAAAAGTTGCAAAGTTTGATTAGTAGAAACTTGATTTATAGATTTAAAGGAACTTCTAACCTATTTCCCCAAAACACATGGAATGCATAGATCATACGTTTGATAAGCCAGGATAGGAAGACCACGAACAAGCTTATTGGAAGAAATCTTGGCAATTTGCTTCATATTAACATGACCAAGCTTTCGATGCCAAAGATTTGCTTCATCTTGAATAGATATACGACACTGAGAAATTTCTAGTTTTATATCCAGAAGGTAAATATTCCCATGCTTTCGTCCAGTGAAAGATTGAGAGAAATCTCTACTCATTCCCGAATAAATGCCTTCTTGGAAATTTATTTTGAATCAAATATCGCAAAGCTGACTTATGCTGAGTAGATTGTAATTCAGACCTTCCACCAATGAGACATTATTGATAGTCAGGTTTCCAATCTTTACGGTTTCACATCCAACAATCATTCCTTTGTTGTTTCCACCAAAAGAAACTTTTCTACCATTCACTTGAACAAGTTTTATAAAACAACTCGAATCTCCTTGAACATCCACTATCCAAATACCATTTGATCTTCCTTTTGATAGTGACCTACGATCAAAATAGAAATTCAAACTTTCTTTGGTACCTAGATTTTCTTGGGTCTAGGAGGGTTAGTATTAAAAACAATCTAAGCCCAATCTCTCTTAACAAGTCTCCAAACCTTGGGACATTCTTTCTTGAAATGTTCTGAGCTGTTATACTTTGAACATTTGAGAGCACTTCAGCTAGCAGATTTTACAAAAACCTTTTGAAAGTGACTTTTGTAAAATGCCATTGTAGATCTTTGTTTGATTCTTTCTTTAACTTTGGGAAAATCAATTAAAGGAATAGTTTCGGAAGTCATACCCAAACCAAATTTGTTAAAATAAGGTCTTTGTACTGAAATAATTTTCTCCAACTTCTCAGATCCTTTTGAAAATCTTTTTGTAATATTTGAAATATCTTCTTTCAAAAAGGCATTTTCCTTCGAAAGAAAATCAGAATTTACTTTCAAATCAACAAGACTTTTATCCAGACTTTCAAACTTTTCTCTCCAAGAAGTTTCCTATTGCCTCAGTTTAGAATTCTCCATTTTTAGTTCGGAAATCCTTTTAAGAGATGTTTTGAGATAGAGATAGAGTTCATCTATATAATTTGAGACTTTAACATGAATTTTTAAATTGCTAACCTTAACTTCTTGATCCGAATATGAATCGTATCCTGCTTCTGATTCTGAGTATGAATTGGAATGGGCCATCAAACATATATTGGCATATTTCTCTTCACTCCAAGTTTATACTTTGAGAGCCTTTTTGTATCTCTCAATTCTTCCATTCTTTTTCTTCAACAGAGGACAATTAGGTTTGATATGCCCATTTTTTCTTACATTCGAAGCATATTACATCTTTGCTGGTTTCATTATCCTTTGTCAATCTCTTCTGGAAATTTTGAGTGCTCTGCTTCTTTAAGTTGAATCTTCTTCCCTTCCTATTCAACTTTCTAAACTTTTTAATAATAAGTGCTAGCTCCTCATTGTCCAAGTCATCTTCTGAATCTGTATCATCAGAATTGTCGTTAGATTTTAAAGCAATTGACTTCTTACCTTTAGGATCTTCTTCCTCATTGATTTGCTCCACTTCATATGATTGAAGTGTACCTACTAGTTTGTCTATTGAAAGAGGCATGATCCTTTGGGTTTCTCTAATTGACATTTTCACATGATTCTAGTCTTTGGAGAGTCCACGTAGCAATTTATTGACCTTCATTGGTCCTGAGATTGGCTGTCCTTGATATGCCAATTCATTCACAATTTTAGTGAAACGACTGAACATATCAGTGATGGATTTTCCAGGCTTCATCTTCAAGGCTTCATACTGTCCGAGTATAATATTGATTTTCATTTCCTTTACTCGATTAGTTCCTTCATAAGTAACATGCAACCTGTCCCAAACTTCTTTCACTATTTCACAGGAAGAAATTCGGTTATACTTAGTAGGAGATAAAGCACAGTATAAAGAGTAGATAGCTTTAGTATCAAAAGATTGTCTCTTGGTTACTTCTGCTTGTATTATTTTGCTAGCATCTACAGCTTCATTTCCTCTTTCTGAAGTTGATATAGTTTTGGGATTGATCCATTTTTTTACCACATCCCACTCCAGGGGATCTTTTGATCTCAGAAACGCCTTCATCTTGTTTTTCCACACAATATACTCCTTCCCATCAAAATAAGGAGGCGTGGTGTTGCTTTGGCCTTCAACCAAACCTGGAGCCAAAACTCTTTGTTCTTGTATGTTTGGATGTGAGAGTGATGTGTGAGAGTGAGAGAGAGACAACCCCAAGTCTTCCTTGATTGTTAAGGAAGACGACCCCAAGTCTTCACGAAAAAGAGAGAATGGACAAAGACTCTTCGCTCTTGTATGTCTGGATGTGAGACCGATGTGTGAGAGTGAGAGAGAGACGACCCCAAGTCTTCACGAAAAAGAGAGAATGGACAAAGACTCTTTGCTCTTGTATGTCTGGATGTGAGACTGATGTGTGAGAGTGAGAGAGAGACCACCCCAAGTCTTCCTTGATTGTAGGGATATCCATCTAGAATTGAGCTGTTAAGCTTTTGTCCATCTCTTCTTGCGTAATAACCTTTTTCATATTGTCAGTTTTGAAAGGGCTAGTAACAACACCTAGAGGGGGGGTGAATAGGTGTAAAAATAATTTCGCAAGATTCAGTAGAAATAATTTGCTTTTAGAAAATGACAAACTATAAAGAAGTTTTGACTCTAGCAACAAAATAAAGGAGTTCAAGGAAGAGAATAAGAACACAAGGTTTATAGTGGTTCAGCTTAGATCAAGCCTACGTCTATTCTCCCACGCTGAAAGCCCACTAGTTGGATTCCACCAAGAAACAAAAGAGATTTTACAGCTTTGTGATCTCAACTTTACAGTGAAGAGTCTGCTTCTCTCTCACAAAGTCACACTATAAGTTTTTCTCTCTTTTGAGTACAAATTTGAGCTTAGTGAATGAAATAGCAAGGAACTAGAAAGCTTCAGACTTTGAAATTTTTCTTTCACACACACATCAAATGACTAGAGACATCTCCTTTAAATACTCCTTCATGTCGTCTCGACCGTTGGCACTTTCCAAAGGAATTCTTCCAATCTACCCATTGGATAGAATCAATCAAGGAGATCTCGAGTCGTTTGATGATTGTGATGAAAGCCTGTCAATCATGTTCGCCCATACAATCAGGCTTTTGGTTTTCATAAGTAGATACTTTCCAAGTTTACTTGCCTTCCAAGAGATTTGAATATCGAAATTGATTCCAATAAAGATAGTCAATCATGTAGGTGCTATATCCAACTAGAAAGCCATCCATAAGCCATACGAATCGAATTCTTGAAGAAATAAAAATAATCTTGCGTCTGGATAAGTCTTCATTCTCCAATAGCATTCAGTCTATAATTTGTCAATGTGGGCAGACTTTGAATCTAAAGTCTAGCGGTCTTCAGACTTTGACACTAAATTTTGGAATTCCTCAGAATAAATTTTGGATAAGTGTTGTCAACTTCAAAACATTAAAGGAATTTTCTCCAACATGTTTATCCAACCCCTCTTTTCATATTGTTCTTCCAATGACTATAGTCTTTTTCATTGCTCTAATTTTGGTCTGTCGACTTAAAGTTAAGTTATATAGAAAATTATGGATTAATTTTTAGCCTTTAAAAAAAAAATCCATTAAATTACACAACAAAGCACTGGTCAACATTATAGCACGGAGGAGGAGAAGGGATTGCTGGGGTAGCCTAAGGACTGGCCAGTGCGCGATAGACTGGAGGGTGAAGGGTCTCCGCTGATTAGACTCTTCCGCAGGTCAAGAGCCTATAAAAGGAGGCCTTTGGACGCTTACCAAGGAGTTTAAAGAGGTTCAGGACATAAGGAAAAAAAAAACAGAGAGAGAAAAGAGAGGAAAAAAGGTCTGCGGTGAGAAATCGAGCGAGTGTCCTCCGGCGACAGACACTCAAAACCCGGTCGACAACCTACTGATGTCAGCCTTCTTCCCAAGCTGAAGCCACGGTAGGTCTTGGTTCAAATCTTGTTTGTTCTTCTTTCGGGTGTGTCACGTTGAGTTCCCGATGAGAGGGCTAGTACTAACACTTATAGGGGTGAATAGGTATTTAAAATAAATTTTCGCTAGACTTAAAATTGATGTTAGAAGATAATAAACTAAGAACACAATCATCTTTAAATAGTTATATAAAGTTATGAATTGAAGTAAGGAGTTTAGGGAAGGAGAATAGAAACACAATGTTTATAGTGGTTCGGATTAGATCAAGCCTACGTCCACTCTCCCGCACTGACAGCTCGCAGGCTGGATTTCACTATGGATCAAAAGAGATTTTACAGTCTCACGTCATTGACTTTATAGTGTAGAGACTCTACTACACTTTTTCATAGTCTCACAAGTGTTTGCTCTCTCTTTTGAGTACAAGTAAAGCTCAACGATTGAAATAGCAAAGAACTAGGAAGCTTCAGACTTTGAAATTTTTCTTTCACGCACACCTCTATCGAACAACTGAAGAGTCATCCTTAAATACTCCTTCATGCCTTTACGACCATTGACACTAATGAGTTCTTCCAATCTACCTGTTGGACATAATCAATTAAGGAGATCTCGAGTCGTTTAAAGAATGTGATGATAGCCCATCAATCTTTCTCGCCTATACAATCAGGATCTTGGTTTCCATATGTAGAACATTTCAAGTATATTTCGCCTTCCAAGAGATCTGATTATCCAAATTAATTTCAATAAGAATAATTAATCATAAGATGCTATATCCAGCCGTAAGATCTTCCACGAACCATATGAATCGAATCTTTGAACATAATCCTTCATCTGGATAAGTCTTCCTTCTTCGATCTATAAACCGTTAATGAGGGCAGACTTTATAGTTAAAGTCCAACGGTCTTCAGACTTTAATAATAGAGTCTAGAGTTCTTCGACTATAACAACCGAGTCGTAAGTCTTTAGATTAGACTTTTGGAAATGTTTTGTCGCCTTCAAAACAATAAAGGAGTTTTCTCTAACAACCTCCCCATTTTTTATGGTGACAAAACTTTCTTGCAAATTTAAAAAAATTTGACCCGCAAAATAATACTTAAACAAAACATGATATAAAAAAAAAAAAAAAGCTGATTAAGACCTGGATAACTTTGATTCTGCAACCACAGAAAACATGTTAGACCTTTAAAGTAAATATCTTATCCAACCACAATCCATATCACGAAGTTAAATACTACAAGCATAAAAAAGATTCACAAACTAACAACAGTCCACAGTCCAAAAGTAAACTAGTCCAAGGTCAAAAGTTCTAAACAAACCAAACAAAATGTCATCAAAAGTATCAAGCCAAAATCTGCATAACTCTCCCCCTTTTTGTCAACAACAAAAAAGTGGAGAAATTTTTGAAAAAGAGATTGGTAAAATCAGGGCTACTTGGGGATGCGAACGATATGGAAATCCCCCATAGATTTGACAGTCTCCTCCAAGTTCTTTAGAGTCTCCTTCACCTCTTGAATATCCTTACCCTTTGCATTATCCTGCACTTGAGTCTTCAGGGCTTGCAGCTGCTGTTACAAAGAGTCTGAAGTTGACTTGAAAACTGTCATCATGCTTTTCATCTTTAACTCAAAACCATATTGCTGACGCTTTAAATCCAAAATAAAATCTAGGAGCCTTCGAAAGTCTGCCGTTGGTTTTGATGTAGCACTGGGTCCAGCGGAATCAATTCCAAGAGTTTTGAGATGTGAGGGAACATCAATTGTTCTATCACCAGGACTTGGAGAGGATGCCTCAGGGTCTGCTTCAGGATATTGAGAGGCATACACATCCTCTGGGTCTATGGGAGATCTACTAACATCATCATTATGGAAGATAGGTGAAGAAATATTTCGTTTATCAGCAGCTCCCCCTGTTTCTATGCCTTCGGATGGAGAAAAATATTCTTCTTCCTATTCTTGGTCTCCTTCAGCACCAAGGTGATGTTGTTCCCTTCCTTCTCCTGCAGTTCCTCCTCCTATCTCTTCTGAGACCTCAGCAAAAGTGGGCTCAAGAGAATCATCTTGACCCTCTTCTTGTTCTTGTTCCTTTCTTCCCTCTCCTTCCTCTATTCTTCTAGCCTCTTCTCTTCCTTCGTCTCTCTGTTCTGTCTCTTCTCTTTCTCAATGCTCTTGGTCCTCTGTCTCTTGAAAGCTGCATAACTCTGTAAATTTCTTAAAGGAAAGGTGGAGAGAGTGATATGGTCCTCATCTTCTTCGTCTTGCAAGATGAGTGCTCTCCTTTTCTTGAATGGTGCTATCATGGGCTCTTTGCCTTTTCTTTTTGCTGCAGCAGAGTCTTGTTTTGCCTTCACAGGGGACTTCTCCTTAAAGCTCTCCAAGACCTTGTTAAGCTCCTTCAGACGCATCTTTGTAACTGTTTTCAGTCTAATCACCATTGGAGCAATGGTTCTGACACAAAGAATGTTTGGAAGATGAATCTTGAAGTGTTTGAAGAGTTGAGTGATAAGAGATGAATAAGAAATTTGTCCCTTGTCCTTCACCACTGTCCTGTACATGTGCATCAGGATGGTGTGAGGTAGAAAGAACTTGTAACTAATGTTGATGGCATACATCAACTTCGCTTTCGAATGAGAGACATCAGTCTTTGATGTTGATTTGGGTCTGATGCAGTTGATCACGATCTTGTGGAGTAAGATACTTGAGGCAGTCATTCTAGAATAAGAAATCTTACCTTCAGTAATTCTGTCCCGAACTAGTTCCAAAGTAGCATGAGCAACTGACCCATTAATTGGTTAGAAACACCCTCTTTCCACCCCCAATCACATTAGCCAGAGTGTCCACATCAACCACAAATTCAATGTCCCTAATAGTAAACGAAAATCTATTCGCATCTAGAAAAGATAGATTTGAATAGAAGTAAGCAGTGAGTTCTCGGTAGGCGACCGTCGTTTTGGAGCAAAAGTGTTTGAGTTGAAGGAGTGCAAACTTTTCCCTAAGTTTCACTTTCAATGAATCAAGAAAATCAAAATCCACGCTCCTAGGGTTCATCACCCCTCGCTTCAGCAGTTTCGAATAAGTCCTCTTATGGTCCTTATAACGAAAAAGATCTGTCCTTTCTCCATGAACATGTGCAACAACGCCCATCTTGGGCTGAAAGTTTGTAAACATCCTTTCATCGTCATATTTCCCTTTAGGTTGATTAAAGGATCCAAACCGTGGATCACTTGGAAAATTTTCGAAAGTTCTCACAGCCAAACCAGCAGGCGCAATCCCCATACTTTCCATTGTTTTAAAAAAATGTGTCTCATTTCTATATTCTTTCTCGCTCAAAAACTCATCAATGAAGGTCATAGCAGTACCACCTTTCTTTAGCTTAGTATAGAGTTTGAAAATAAATTAAGGCTTCAGAGTTCTTATAGGTTCAGCGTCTACAATAATCTCTTCTTTAGCGTGTTGCGGTGTAAGATTTTGAGACTCTTGCTGTGAGGAGTGACGCTGTTGAGAATGTTGTTGTTGATTTTGCCGCTGCTGCTGAGGAGAGTCTTCTTCCTTGGTCAGATCAAAGTGCATAGGACCCTCACGCATACGCCGTGGTCCCCGCTTGCGATTCTAGAAGACTTTCTATGCGAAGACATTGTCACTTTCTTTGGGAGATTCCTCGAACTCGATCGCGGAAAAATGTGAAATCTTTTTGGATTAAACTAGAGTAAAAGAGTAAGAAAGTGGAGTTCTGTATTCTAGGGTTTGTGAGTGAAAACGAAGAAGAAGAATCTCGACAGTATATAAAGCAAATGAAACGAGGTAAACGAATCGTCACAAAGGAAAAAATAAAGCTACCTTTTTTAAAATGAAAATTGCCATAAATTTAAAAACTCGAAAAAGACAATCTCTAAAAAATACAATAAACACTTAGCAATTAAAAGTAAACGTACCTTTTCAAAAGCTTCAACCCCAAATAAAATTACTTGTATTAAAAAAAAAAATTAACTTACAAATTCCTAATTTCGATTGCTCCGAGTCTAACCATCTTCAAACTTTAACCAAAAGAATATGTAATATTCAGTTTGGTGCGAATAGACTCAAATACGCTTTTCTCCAGTGGCTTTATAAATATGTCTGCCAACTGATTTTTCGAGTCAATGAGCTGAATCTTAACTTCTCCATTCTGAACATGATCTCTAATGAAGTGATGTCTAATTTCTATGTGCTTTGCTCTTGAATGAAGAATTGGATTCTTTGTGAGATTGATGGCATTGGTGTTGTTGCATTTGATCTCGGTGCAAGATTCTTCAATTCCAAAATCTCTTAGCTGTTGCCTTATCCAAAGTATTTGAGAATAGCAACTCCCAAGAGCCACATATTCTACTTTAGTTGTGGAGAGAGCTACTGTACTCTACTTTCTTAAGAACTATGAAACCAGCTTGTTGCTTAGCAGTTGACAAGTACCAGAAGTACTCTTTCTATCAACTCTGCACCCAGCTAAATCTACATCTGAATATCCAATGAGAGTAAAGTCTTCTTTTTTGGGATACCACAGACCTAGCTTTGAGGTAGTTGCAACGTATTTGATTATGTGTTTTGTAGCACTTAGAAGAGATTCTTTGGGATTCGATTGGAATCTAGCACAAATGCAAACACTAAACAAAATGTCAGGTCTAGAAGCAGTAAGATAAAAAAGTGAACCAATAATACTCCTATAAAGCTTCTGGTCAACTTTCTTTCCTCCTTCATCTTTATCCAGCTTCGAAGAACATGACATAGGTATCTCGGTCTTTTTGCAATTTTCCAAACCGAACTTCTTGATGAGATCTTTTGCATTTTTTTCTTGGTGAATGAAATTCCTTTCTTCAATTGTTTGACTTGTAATCCGAGAAAGAATGTCAATTCACCCATTATCTCATTTCGAATTCATCCTGCATAAACTTAGAAAACTTCTTGCATAGATTTTCATTAGGTAATCCGAAAATAATATCATCGACATGAATTTGAACAAGTAGAAATTTTTTTCCTTCTCTTTTAATAAATAAAGTAGTATATACTTTTCCTTTAACAAAACCATTTTGAGTTAGGAATTTACTTAACCTGTCATACCAAACCCGAGGTGCTTACTTTAATCCATAAAGAGCCTTTTTTCAGTTTGAAGACCGAGTCTGGCTTTCTTGGATTTTCAAATCCAAGAGGTTGTTCCACATAAACTTCTTCTTGAATGAATCCGTTTAGGAATGCACTTTTTACATCCATTTGGAATAACCCGAAATCTTTGTAGCAAGCAAAAGCAAGTAATAATCTAATTGCTTCTAACCTTGCTACTGGTGCATGGGTCTCATCATAGTCTATCCCTTCTTCTTGCGTATATTTTTTGGCCACGAGTCTTGCTTTGTTTCTTATCACTTTTCCTTTCTCGTTAATATTGTTCCTAAAAACCCATTTAGTTCTGATAATAGACTTACCTTTGGGTTTAAGAATTAGTTCCCAAACATTGTTGATGCTGAACTGTCTAAGCTCTTCTTGCATGGCTTCAATCCAGCTTTCATCAACCAAGGCTTCTTGTTGTTGTTTATCTTCAAAAGTCTGAACCACTTCAGGGGAAGTAGACTTTGTAGGATTTGGAGTAGGTTCAGATTCTTCAAGATGAGTCTGAACTAGTTGATTATGCATAGATCCTTGAAACTTGACGTTCATTGATTCTTCCACAAACTGAGTCTTCTTGTTAAAGACTCTGTAGGCTTTGCTTGAAGTTGAGTAGCCAAAGAAAATTCCTTCGTCTGATTTTTCTTCAAACTTACTGGTTCGATCATTTGCATTTTTCAATACAAAACACTTACAACCAAACACATGAAAATAGGAAACATTTGGCTTTTTCCCTTTAAACACCTTATAAGGAGTTTTTTTTTTCTTTCTAGAATATGCCTTAAAAACACTCTGTTAATGATATAACAAGCTGTAGAAACTGCTCTGGCCAAAAAACGAGTGGAAATATTACTTTCAATTAAAAGGGTTCTTGCCATCTCTTACAAAGATCTATTCTTTCTTTCCACAGCCCCATTTTGCTCTAGAATATAAGAAGAGAAAACATGTTGGAAACCAAATTCATCACAGAATTTAGCAAAGTCTTGATTTTCAAACTCACCTCCATGGTCTGTCTATATGCTTGAAATAGCATAGCCTTTTTCATTCTTAACCTTATTGGCAAATTTTAAAAAGCAAGAGAATGCTTAAGACTTACTTGCTAGGAAATATACCCATGTGAAGTGAGAGTAGTCATCCACAATTACTAGACAGTATCTCTTTCCACCAATACTTTGAGTTCTGGTTGGTCCAAAGAGATCCAAATGCAGAAGCTGCAAAACTTGATTAGTAGAAACTTTGTTTATAGGTTTGAAAGAACTTCTAACTTGTTTTCCCAAAACACATGGTGTGCAAAAGTCAGACTTTTGGTAAGTCAGGTTGGGAAATCCACGAATAAGCTTCTTAGAGGAAATCTTGGCAATTTGCTTCCTGTTAACATGACTAAGCTTTCTATGCCAAAGGTTTGATTCATCTTGAATAGATATTAGACACTGAAAACTTTCTGGTTTTATATCCAGAAGATAAATATTTCCATGTCTTCTTCTAGTGAAAGATTGAGACAAATCTTTACTAGTTCCCGAACAAATGCCTTCTTGAAAATTAATTTTGAATCTAGTGTCACACAATTGACTAATGCTAAGTAGATTATAATTCAATCCTTCCACCAAAGAAACTATCTGGTTCCCGAAGGCTTGTCGAAAGGCTGTTGAGAGATCTATTGGCACTTTTCACCACCATAGAGGATTTCTTGTGGTTTAAATTGTCAACCATCGTGAGTTCCCTCTCGAGGTGCATCTCGCTATTCTAAGTGAGAGTTCAATCCCCTATAGTTTAGAGGATTTGCAGGCTTACCTAAATAAGTTTGCAGCATCATACTATACCAAAAATGGGAAGGACCCTCTTGTATACCCATATATTCTGCTCCTAAGCGTCCAGTTCCTCCCAGATATCCTCTATTTGTCTAAAGAAGCGGGCGATGAAGGGTACAACATTGATGCCACTCACATAGCTACCATGGTGTCCATACGAAAGGTACAAGGGCAGGATCAAAGTTTGGTGTAATGGATGCTTATGCAGAAGCATCTAGCATGATTCAACAACATGGATCTTCATATTTACATATTGGAGATCTTTCAATGGCATTGGGATATTATGCACAGGCTGCTGCTGCAGTGGGTAGTGGACGACTATCTTGGATTAGAAGGGCAAATGCAGATCAGCAGAGACAGAAGTTTGATGCTGAAACATCTCCTCATCGAGCTGTTATTGCGAGATGGTGGGATTTACTTTTTACTTGGTTCAAGAGGTTCAGGGGAAGAAGGTGAATTGACAAGGTTTATATCGGACGTAAAAACAAGACAACAATTTCCGCTTGAAGTTGCTCGGCAGTGCTTGGAAGCTGGGATATATGACAAAGTATGGTCTTTTTCCCTGTTTTCCTCCTTTTGTAAAATTTACTTAATATTGGATTGTGGTGTTCTAATCATATCACTGAACTTTGACTTCAATTGCCCAATTACTTTCATTTAGTGGCAATTGATGCAGCTATGACTAGAATTTGGTCAATTTTCCAGCCAATTGTTGATGTGTTGGCCATGTGGCCATGTGTATACCACATCGATACTTTGCTTGAAAATTGATTGGAATTTGGTCAAAGTGCATAAATTGTAAAGAAATAAAAGTTTTCGACATGAGATGATCAAAACTAAAGTTCAGTGAATTGATACCATAATCCACTCAAGTTCAGTGACTGCTGATGGAATTTGCCCTTTCTCCTATTGCTTTTATGGAGTCACAAGTGAAATAAGTTTTCAAGAGGTTCAGGGGAAGAAGGTGAATTGACAAGGTTTATATCGGACGTAAAAACAAGACAACAATTTCCGCTTGAAGTTGCTCGGCAAAGTGCTTGGAAGTGGGATATATGACAAAGTATGGTCTTTTTCCCTGTTTTCCTCCTTTTGTAAAATTTACTTAATATTGGATTGTGGTGTTCTAATCATATCACTGAACTTTGACTTCAATTGCCCAATTACTTTCATTTAGTGGCAATTGATGCAGCTATGACTAGAATTTGGTCAATTTTCCAGCCAATTGTTGATGTGTTGGCCATGTGGCCATGTGTATACCACATCGATACTTTGCTTGAAAATTGATTGGAATTTGGTCAAAGTGCATAAATTGTAAAGAAATAAAAGTTTTCGACATGAGATGATCAAAACTAAAGTTCAGTGAATTGATACCATAATCCACTCAAGTTCAAAGGATCCGATGGAATTTGCCCTTTCTCCTATTGCTTTTATGGAGTCACAAGTGAAATAAGTTTTCAATAAACCTTTGAGAGCCAAAGTACTTTGATTGACTGTGTTTGGTTCATAAATTCTCTTTTTCAAGGTGATGCATGTTCTGTTGATCATTGTGTTTTTCATTGGCTACCCAATAACAGAAGTAAATGTGCTGTGATAGAGGGAGGCAGGGAGAGTCATTGGCTACCCAATAACAAAAGTAAATGTGTTGTGATATAGTTTATTGAGAAATATATGTATGGAGAAGCTAGAGAGAGAGAGAGAGAGAAGAGAGAGAGAGAGAGATAGAGAGAGAGAGAGAGAGAGAGAGAGAGAGAGAGGAGGGGAGATCATTTTGTTTTTGTTGTTGGAGAAAACTTCCTTACTTGTTTTGAAGCTGACAAAATGTTTCCATCAGTCTAGTTTGAAGAATAGCAGACTCTTTCGTCAAAGTCTGAAGATCGTTAGACCGCCAGACTCAAGACTTAAAGACTGTCCTCATTGATTGTTTCTAAGACCATCGAAGAAAGACTTATCCAGAATCGTATAAGGATTTGTTTCGAGCGGTTAAAGAAGATCTCACAGCTAGAGATAGCATTTCAAGATCTTTTATTCATTTTGAAATTGATTCGAGTAAGTTTGATCCGTTGATTGGCAAATCGTACATGGAAGGTTCTACTTATGGAAACCTAGATCCTGATTGTATAGGCGAGTAGGATTGGTGGGCTATCTTCACATTCCTTAAGTAATTCGAGATCTCCCTAATTGATTCTGTCCAACGGGAAGATTGGAAGAACTCCTTTGGAAGGTGCCAACGGTTATGAAGGCATGGAGAAGTATTTAAGGAAGACGTTCTAGTTACTCGAGTGTGTGCACGATAGATAAATTACAAAGTCTGAAGCTCCTTATTCTTTGCTAATTCAATTGTTGAGCGAGAATTTGTACTCAAAAGAGAGTCTAGACATTTGTGAGGCCTTGAGGAAGTGTAGTAGAGTCTCTACACTGTAGAATCAAGGACGTGATACTATAACGACTCTTTTGATTCTTAGTGAAATCCAGCCGATGAACTGTCAATGCGGGAAAGTGGACGTAGGCTTGGATTAAGCCGAACTACTATAAACTTCGTGTTCTCATTCTCTTCTCTGATATCTTTAATTTAGTTCGTAATTTTATTTGCATAAGTGTGATTTCCTTTGCAGAGTCTATTGTTTGCCAGACTCAGATTAAAAGTAAGATCTTATATTATATTTTGCAAAATTTGTTTTAGCACCTATTCACCCCTCTCTAGATGCTTATACTAGCACTCTCAATTGGTATCAGAGCTCGTGTACTCATTTAAATTGAAGTATTTTTTCTTCAGAGTTAAAGACCCATGCCTAATATGTTGGCTCCAGGTTTGATTGAGGGACAAAGCAACACCAGACTGCCTTATTTTAATGGAAAGGAATACATCATATGGAAAAACAAGATGAAAGCATTCTTAATATCGAAAGATCCTTTGGAATGAGATGTGGTAGACAAAAAAATCATTCATAAAGCTACAACAGTCTCAAAAAGAGGAAAATAAGTTGTAGAGGCTAGCGAGATGACTCAAGAAGAAATAACCAAGAGACAAGCTCTTGATGCAAAATCAATTTATTCCTTATATTGTGCATTATCTCCTACTGAATATAATAGAATATCTTCTCGTGAAACAGCTAAAGAAGTCTAGGATATGCTGCACATTACTTATGAAGGAACAGATCGAGTGAAAGAAACCAGAATCAATATTCTGCTCGGTCAATATGAAGCCTTTAAGACGAAGCCAGGAGAATCTATCAATAACATGTTTAGTCGTTTTACAGAAATTGTAAATGGTCTTGAGTATCAAGGTCAACCAATCTCAAGACTCATGAAGGTTAACAAACTGTTGCGTGGACTTTCCAAAGATTGGAATCACGTAAAGACATCAATAAGGGAGACACAAAGAATCATGCCACTTTCCGTTGATGAATTGGTAGCAAATTAATGAAGAAGAAGATCCCAAATATAAAAAATCTATTACTTTAAAATCTAATGATGATTCTAATGTTACAGATTCTGAAGACGATATGGATGATGAAGAGTTTGCCCTTATGATAAGAATGTTCAGAAAGCTGAATAAAAAGGGAAGAAAATTCAATTGGAAGAAACAAAGTTCTCAAAAGCTTCAAGATAAATCAGCTAAGGATGATGAATCCAATAAAGATGTGATTTGTTTTGAATGTAAGAAAAATGGACACATCAGACTCAACTGCCCTTTGCTAAAGAGAAAGAAATGAAAAGCTAAGAAATATAGAAAGTCACTCAAAGCAGAAACTTGGAGTGATATCGAATGCGAAGAAAGTGATGATGATTGTGCTAATATCTGTTTAATAGCAAAATCAGAATCAGATTCAGACTTAGACAGTGAAATCGAGGTAAGTAACTTAAAAATTCCTACTAAAGTCTCTAAATATATTAATGAACTGTGTCTTAGTCTCAAAACCTCTTTTAAGAGGATTTCCGAACTAAAAAGGGAAAATTCTACACTAAGGCAACAGGAGATTGTTTGGAAAGAAAAGTTCGAAAATTTAGATAAAATTTTTATTACTTTGAAAGAAAAAGCAGACTCTCTTTCAAAAGAAAATACATTTTAAGAAAATGATATTTCAAATATCTCAAAAAGATTTTCTATAGGATCGAGAAATTGGAAAAGATTCTTTCAAAGACAAAGACTTTACTTTAACAAATCAGGCTTGGGAATGACTTCTGAAACCATTACTCTAATCGATTTTTCAAAAGTAAAAGAAAGGATCAAACAAAAACCTACAAAATACTTTTATAGAAATTATTTTCAAAAATTATTTGTAAAACCTGTTGGTCGCAATGCTCCTTAAATGTTCTAAGTGCAATAGCTCGAACACTTTGAGAAAGAATGTCCTATGGTTTGGAGGCTCGTTAAGAAAGATTGGGCAAAGATCGTATATTGCACTAACTCAATTGGACCCAAGAAAGTGTGGGTACCAAAGAAAGTTTGAGTTTTTTTTTTTTTAAATGCAGGTTACTATCAAGAAAAAGGTCAAATGGTACTTAGATAGTGGATGCTTAGGACATATAATAGGAGATTCAAGATGTATCATAAAGCTTAAGCAAGTTAATGGTGGAAAAGTCTCTTTTGGAGGAAACAGCAAAGGAAAAATTGTTGGTTGTGGAATAGTAAAAATTGGAAGTCTCATAATAAACAACATTTCCTTAGTAGAATGACTCAATGACAACTTGCTGAGCATCAGTCAACTTTGCGACACAGGCTTCAAAATTAATTTTCAAGAAGGAACATGTTCGGGAACCGGTAAAGACTTCTCTCAGACTTTCACGGGACAAAGACATGGGAATATTTATCTTCTAGATATCAATCTAGAAAAATCTCAATGTCTAATCTCAATTCAAGAGGAAGCTAATCTTTGGCATCGGAAACTTGGTCATATCAACATAAAGCAAATTGCCAAGATCTCTTCAAAGAAGCTTGTTCGTGGACTACCCAACATAATATATCAAAAGTTTGAATTATGCACACCATGTGTGTAGGGAAAACAGGTCAGAAGTTCTTTTAAACCAATAAATTAAGTTTCCACTAATTTTGTGTTGTAGCTCCTATATATGGATCTCTTTGGACCAACTAGAACTCAAAGCATCGGTGGAAAGAAATATTGTCTAGTAATTGTGGATGATTATTCACGATTTACTTGGATATACTTTCTTACAAGTTTGTTTGAAACTTTCTCTTATTTTGTAAAGTTTGCTAAGAAAGTACAGAATGAGAAAGGGTATGTTATTTCAAGCATACGAATAGACCATGGAGGTGAGTTTGAAAATCAAGATTTTGCTAAATTCTATGATGAATCTGGTTTTCAGCATATGTTCTCCTCTCCATACACTCCCGAACAAAATGGAGTTGTGGAAAGGAATAATAGATCGTTGCAAGAAATGGCTAGAACACTTTTAATTGAAAGCAACATTTCTTCTCGTTTTTGGGCTGAAGCAGTCTCTACAGCATGTTATGTTATTAATAGAGTTTTCTTAAGGCCAATTCTGGAAAAAACTCCCTATGAGTTGTTCAAATGAAAGAAGCCAATCGTTTCCTATTTTCATGTGTTTGATTGTGAATATTTTATATTGAAAAATGCAAATGATCGAATTGGTAAGTTTGAAGAAAAATCAGATGAAGGAATTTTCCTTGGATATTCAACCACTAGCAAAGCTTACAGAGTATACAACAAGAAGACTCAGTTTGTGGAAGAATCGATGAATGTCAAATTTCAAGATCAATTGATTTAGACTCAACCTGAAGAATCTGAACCTACTCCTACAAAGTCTACTTCCCCTGAAGCAACTCAGACTTCAGAAGGACAACAACGAACGAATATTGAAGAATCAAATGGAGAAGAAGTTCAGCAATCTATCAGACCAACCAGCAACTGGAAGCACAAGTCTAGTTATCCTAAAGAACTCATTATTGGTAACATTGATGAAGGGATTCATACAAGATCCAAAAAGTATGAAGAGTCTAGTGCTAAGGCTCTTATTTCTGAAATAAAACCCAAAAGCAGAGAAGAAGCTTTAACTGATGAAAGCTGGATTGAAGCTATGCAAGAAGAGCTTAGGCAGTTCAGAGTTAATGACGTTTGGGAATTAACTCCTAAATCAAAAGGTAAATCTGTTATAGGAGCTAAATGGGTTTTCAGGAACAAAATGGACGAGAAAGGAAAAGTTATAAGAAACAAAGCAAGACTCGTGGCTAAAGGATATACGCAAGAAGAAGGGATAGATTATGATGAGACTTACACACTAGTAGCAAGATTAGAAGTAATTAGATTATTACTTGCTTTTGCTTGTTATAAGAATTTTAGGTTATTCCAAATGGACGTCAAAAGTGCATTTCTGAATGGATTTATCCAAGAGGAAGTCTATGTGGAATAACCTCCCGGTTTTGAAAACCCAAGGAAACCAGACTCTGTATCCAGACCGAAAAAAAGGTGCTATATGGTTTAAAACAAGCTCCTCGAGCTTGGTACGACATGTTAAGTAAGTTTCTAATCCAAAATGGCTTTGTTAAAGGTAAAGTGGACACTACTCTGTTTATTCTTGTTCAAATCTACGTTGATGATATTATTTTTGGATCACCTAACGAAAATCTATACAAGAAATTCTTTAAGTCTATGTAGGATGAATTCGAGATGAGCATGATGGGTGAACTATCATTCTTTCTTAGACTACAAATAAAACAACTGAATGAAGGAATTTTCATTCATCAAGAAAATTATGCCAAAGAACTCGTCAAAAATTTGGTTTGGAAAATTGCAAAAAGATTCATATACCAATGTCAAGTTCTTCGAAGCTAGACAAAGATGAAGGAGGAAAGAAAGTTGATCAGAAGCTGTACAGGAGTATCATTGGTTCACTTCTTTATCTTACTACTTCTAGACCTGACATTTTGTTTAGTGTTTGCATTTGTGCTAGATTTCAATCAGATCCCAAAAAATCTCATCTAAGTGCTGCGAAACGCATCATCAAATATGTTGCTACAACCTCTAAATTAGGTCTGTGGTATCCTAAAGAAGGAGACTTTACTCCCCTTGGATACTCAGACGTAGATTTGGCAGGATGCAGAATTGATAGAAAGAGCACTTTCGGTACTTGTCAATTACTTGGAAACAGGACAATATCTTGGTTTTCGAGGAAGCAAAGTACAGTAGCTCTTTCAACAGCAAAAGCAGAATATGTAGCTCTTGGAAGTTGTTGTTCTCAAATCTTATGAATAAAACAACAACTAAGAGACTTTGGAATTGAAGACTCATGCACTGAGATCAAATGTGACAACACCAGCACAATTAATCTCACCAAGAATCCAATTCTTCATTTAAGAGCAAAGCATATGGAGATTCGACATATTTTATTAGAGATCACGTTCAAAATTGAGAAGTCTCAATTCAATTCATTGAATCAAAGAATCAGCTGGGGGATATTTTCGCAAAGCCACTGGAGAAGCTCAGACTCAGAGATAAAAGTCTAAAGGTGCTCAGTTTGAAGTTCAAGAATCAAGACTGTAAGTCATTTTAGTTCTAGCAATATATTTTCGGATAAAATCTCAAAAAAGGTACAATTGTTTATTAATTATTAATTGATGATGTTATCTTCCCAAGTTTTTGAAATTATGGCAATTATTATTTTCGAAAAGGAAGTTATCTTTTTGAAATGACAGTTATCCATTTTTCAAAAAGGCGTTATTTTTTTAAAAAGGGATTTTTTTAACAACGATTCGTATACCTTGTTCCGATTACTTTATATACGTTTGTCTTTTTCACGAACCCTAAAGGCAAAGAACTTCACTTTTTACTTTCTCTCTCAAGTTTAATCCTTAAAGTTTTTATCTTTCTCGCAAATCGAGTTCGGAAACTCTCTCAAAAACTATGATAATGTTTTTCCAAAGAAAGTCTTCAAGGATTTGACGGGGGACCACAAAGATATGCGTGAGGGTCCTACGCATTTTGACCTTACCGAGGAAGAAGATCTTTCAAGGCAACAGCAAAGTCCACAACATTCTCAACCGCGTCACTCTCCTCAGGTTAGTTCACAGAATGCTTAGCAACACCAAGAGGAGGAGGAAATTTTGGAGGATGTCAATCCGTAATGTGACATCCCGATTTTCCAATTTCTGGTTTCAATTAAATAAGTCGGGCATTTCATCTTCGCGTCTATAGCTTTCTTCTCTCGAGGCGTCGATCACTCACGAGATAACTAGTCTATCGGTGAAGCCGTTAAGGAATCTAAACGCAATAGACTTGAGAATTCGACCGGAAACGATCGGCCGACCGTACTAATGCAAGGGTCATTACGACGCACGAACCGATTAGAGACCAGGAGATAGGTCGATTCAACATAACCATGTAATTCAGTGTGGGTGATTCCACCTAATTGCACAATTCTTGTTGATCGGACTAGATCGATTTCTCTATCGTTTTGGCATTCTCGTGTCCGTATTTGAAGCCTCAAGATTTCTACGACAATGAGAGTCGCCAATGTGTCGAAGATGCACTTTGTGGCTTGAAAATAATCAACCACGGTCAATTGCATTTAAAATTCCTAAAAGCTACCTAGTAGATTAGACGCGCTAAAAGTCGCGCCAGATTGAATTTAACCGTGAAATTGAACCCGATTACGTAAATTGGAAGTTCGTCAAGTCACAATTCATTTTAGGAATGTCGACTCATCTCCGTAAGATTTTTCTACAAACCGAGATTTTTGGCGGAAAAAGCAAAAGTAAAGAAAGTTTATGTTCGGGATTGTCGGAGGCCGTTTTTAATCGAATCTTCGGGATGCAAGTTGGATCATTTGATGGGAAATGTCATGAGAAGGCCGAGGACACATGGGTTAATTTAATTGAATTCAATTGGATGGAATTGATTAAGAATTGATTGAATTAAGTGTACGAATTTAAGATTTACGCCACGCGGCGGAAAATGAGATTGAACCCGTTGGAAGGAGGTTGTGGGAGATAGTGGAAGGTGACATCATGCGTGAGGTGTGGTGGCCATGAGAGAGAGAAAAGTGGTCCCATCTTCCTTCTCTCTCCTCCCTTTCTCTATTCGGTTGTCTCTCTCTCCTCCCTCTCCTTGCCGTGCGAGCGTTTCCTCCTCTCTCCATCTTCATCTTCTTCTTCGAAGCCCAGAAACCGCAGAGGAGAAGCTGCTCGTCGCCTGGAGCAGCAGCGCCGCCCGTCGCCGTCCGCCGTCCTCGCACAGCAAGCCCGCTCGTACAAGCTGCTCCAGCCGCGTGGTCGTGGATGTCCGCGCGTCCGAGCTGCTTCTGTCCGTCTTCATTGAAGCTAGCAGGAGCTCCATCGTCGTCGTCAGCTAGCCTCCGTCGCCCCTGCTCACCGGAGCCTCCCGTCCGGCCTCCCCTTCGCCGTTGCAAGCAGAGGAAGCCAGCAACCGTGCGCCTGCTCATCCCTGCTGTTCCGCGAGTCCAGCAACAATTTCCAGATCTGGGAAAGCTCCGCCGGAGCCGTCCAGCTCATCTCCGGCCACCGTGAAGCCCCGCCTAGGTCCGGTTTGGTCTCCTCCGTCCATTTTGGCCCTTGTGCGCCTCAACCGGTGCCGGATCCGCCCTCAACCAGCAGCGAACAGAGAGTTGGAAAATGGGTATGGCAGCGGCTATTTGGCCCGTTTTGGCCAGCTTACCGACCCCGGAAGCTAGGCCCGCCTCGGGAGACTATTGATCCTCGCGTCGTCCCCGTCGTTTTGAGCCGTTCGGCTCGTTAATCAGGTGGGTTTATCCTCTAATTCTTGCTTAGTGAGTTAATGACGTTTAAGGGTGTTTAGATTAGTCTAATTAGGTTTATGTGATTAAATTAGATTATTTTAATGTAAATTAGATTAGTTGCATGATTAGTTTAATGGATGTTTAATTAGGGCTAATTGTATGATTAAATTAGTGTAATATTGTTTAAGCCATAATTAATTATTTTTAATTAATTAATTATTTCGAAATTATAAATATTATTTTATTAAATTATATTATTATAATATAATATTTAATTATTTAATTTTCGGAATTAAATTTAATTATTTAATAATTTCGAAAATTATGCCGGGATGGCGGTCGTTAGAATTTTACTGATCGGAAGCTGTGCGTTCGGTTTGTGCTAATTGTATGTTTAAATTGAGAAATTGAGTGATTGATGATTGTGGTTAATAATTCCACTAATGTGGAATTAAGTGAAATTGGAGAAGTTTTGGTATTTAACTTGAAAATACTCGGTGTCAGCCTATTGGCATCGTAATTGGTTAGTAGGACCGTTTGAATCTATTGATTGATTTGATTGAGGATTGGTTTGGGTTATTGTTGAATTGATAGCTTTTGGCGGAAATGAGTTGTTTATATATGTATCGGCTTGGTCGAGCAAATATTATATACATATACGCTACGGCTTCGTGAAGCTTATATATATACGCTACAGCTTCAGTGAGCTATATATATACGCTATAGCTTCAGTGAGCTATATATATACGCTACGAAGTGAGCTATCTATATACGCCTGGGCTTGAGTGAGCTATATATATACGCTACGGCTTTCTACGAGCTACCGTCTATATACTACGGCTTTGGAAAGCATATGTCGTATTAACGACTGGTTTGATAGACGGTATGGAAAGATAGATAATATGATTGAATTGAATCATTGTGATCAATCGGATTTGGTTGAATTATGAAATGTACCGACATGCAGGAAATGGGCGAGGCGAGGTAAGCCCTCTATCCTATTTGTGTGGCTAGAGCGCCCGAGGCGTATTTTCTCCCTAATTGAGTTTTAGAGGGTAGGACTCGGCGAGACGTAGTCTCATCCCGGTTGTGGGATAATATTTCAGGTCCCTAAATGACGGTCGTGGAGGACCGGAAGTCCTGGAGTTCGGAAGGTGGAGGCTGAAGAATTGGCGAACGTGTTTGACAAGTTGGTCATAGGACAGTTCCCTTTTTGTTAAGCCGGTCTATTTTGTAGTCAATCCAGTGTTGTATATAAACCTATGTGTTTATAAGAAAGCTTGTTTGGTTGTGATTGATTGCCTGCTTTTCTATCCCAAGTTAAATGTTGTCAGGGGATTTGTTTCGCTTCCGCATGCGTAATAAAAATGAATGGGTCGGCGACGTGTCTTGGGAAGTCGCATTTGTATCGACCAGAGTGGGATGTTCGCGCGTTCGGAGGATCGGGGCGTGACATCCCCGTTTAAGTGGTATCAGAGCGGGTCTGTGAATGGAGTGATAAGGTGCGATTGTTTGTGGGATAGTTAGTAGGAATAACTTTTAATTCATGCTTGGTGCATGTGGTCGATAGTTGTTTGGTAGATTGTTTGGCGTGGATCACTCAAATTCTAATCTGGGATTAGAATTGAGAAACAGGTTTCTGTAAAGATCCTGTAGATGAGTGATCAGGAGCAGAGGACTCCTAGAGAGAACCTTTAGACCAGTTACTCGGGGTGGTATGCCGACAGGAATCGGTACCCGAGGTGGTCGTGGTGGAGCACTGGCTTAGACCAGCGCGAGTGTGAGAGTACCGCTGTAGGTCGGTACTAGTGTAGCAGCACCGAGCGATCCTAGGTTTGATGGGATCGTTCAGGCGCTAGTGTTCCTTGGAAGCCTGTTGAGTCAGTAAGCTCAGGACCGAGCCGCCGCTGTTGCTGCTGTATTTACCGCCGCCAGTGTTGTCATTGTTGTTGTTGCTGCGCTTGTTGAAGCCCAAGCTGGAGTTATGATAGGGGATCAAGCCGTTGCATCTAAGTCGAGGTTCATATTTAGTTGAGATGGAAACCAGTTTGGGAATGAGTCTATGATTGGGGAAAAGTATCCCATTTCCATCCAAATGGAAATGTGGGATGGTCAAGTCAATAATGGATCAGAATGGAGTGTGTCGTGCTGACGGAAGCCGACATGGATTAGCCCCGTGTCCTGGTAAGACGGGTGCTTGTTTAGTGTGTGACCATCAGAGTTACCTGGCCAGAAACGGTCTTAGAAAGCCGATGTGATTAATTGAAAGGAATGCGCCGTAGAACGATCGTGGGGTTTGTAGAGCGTGCCTTCGATCAAGAAAGAGCGCATCTTTCATATACCGACAGAGATAGGACTCACTGATTGTGTGTCAAGTTTGAGAAAAGAAGCGTGAGTCAGCCTGGTGACCAAGCACAACGGGAGCATGCTTGAATGTGGCTAGCATGGCCATTGGGCTAGGAACTGTCCATGTAAGTCCAAGAGGACTTGAGCATCGCTACCGCCGACGCGACGCCCTTAAGATGGTGAAAGGAATAGGAATAGATTGACCATGCATCGATCAAGGGAAGAATGTTTCTAACGTGTTTTTATCGAGTAGCATAGCTGGATTTTGAGTGAAAGTTGTGAAGTTTCCGTTGTTGTAATAAAGTCAAATGAAGATGAATCTCTGACTATAGTTGTAGTTGAAGGGTTTGCTTATATATGACCTGGGAGTCATTTATAAAAAGATTTGGCTCGAGGAGCTTTCTGCTGTTATGAATTGTGGCAGTGATGTAATTCAGTTTGTTCAGTTAGTGTACGGAAGTTTTGATTTATCGGAAGTCAAAAAGGACCTTCGATCCTGTTGTTTGTCACTGAAGAGGACCTGGTTTAGGGATGTAGGTTGCCTAATCTATATGGCAACTATAGTGGATGCGACAGTTGAGGGACCAAGTAAGGAGAACTTAGTCGTGGTACAGAAGTTTTCTAAGGTGTTTCCTGAAGATTGCCAAGTTTGCTGTCAGAAAGGGAAATAAAGTTTGTGATTGAATTAGCAACCGGATTAGAGCTAGTCTTTAAGGCTCCTTACCGGATGGCTTTATCAAAGTTGAAAGAACGAAAGTGTTGATGCAAGAATTGTTAGATAAGGGATTCTTATGTCCTAAAGTGCATAACCTCGGGGGAGCATCGGGCCTTGTTTGTGAAAAAGAAGGATGGTTTGTTGCGTTTGTGTATCGATATTCTCCAAGATCGACTTGAGGACATGGTATCATCAATTGATGATTTGAAAGGAAGACATACCGAATTTAGTGTCTCGTACTTGATATGGCAATTGTGAGTTCACCGCATTATCGTTTGGTTTGACAAATCCTCTAGCCGTTTGTATGGGTCGATGAACGAGTGTTCAAAGGGTACTTGAATCAGTTTGTGATCGTGTTCATCGTCGTTATTCTAGTTTGTTTGAAGAGGCCGAGGAGCAAAAGAGACATTTGAGAAGAGTACTTCAAGTCTTAAGGATTCATCAGTTGTGCGCTAAGTTTAGCGAGTGCGAGTTTTGGATAATTAGTGTCGCGTTCCTAAGTCACGTGATTTCAGGAGAAGGAATCTCCGTGGACCCCGTCCAAGATTGAAGCAGTTGATCGTTGGCCGAGATTGACGCAGTGAGGATGAGATCGAAGTTTTTTCGGGTTTAGCAGAGTATTACGAGAAGGTTTGTGGAAGGGTTTTCAGCTTTAGCGTCGCCGTTGACTCGACTACTGAAGAGAGAAAAGAAGTTCGTGTGGATAGACAAGTGCGAGCGTAGTTTCCAAGAGCTTAAGTAGAAGCTGACTACCGCACCTGTGCTGATCATACCGTCTGGTACTAGAGGGTACGAGATCTATAGTGACGCGTCGTTTAGAGGACTGGGTTGCGTGCTGATGCAACATGGTAGGGTTGTTGCATATGTGCCCCGTCAGTTGAGACCTCATGAACTGAATTACCCGACGCATGACTTAGAACTCGCAGCAATAATTTTTGTTCTGAAGATTTAGAGATATTGTTGGTGCGAAGAAAGACTCGGATCTTCGCCGACCGTTAAAGTCTCAAAGTATTAATTCTCTTAGAAGAAATTGAATATGAGATAGCTACGTGAACCAGATCTTTTGAAGGACTCGGATGGTGGTATTTGGTATCACCTTGGAAGGATGAAAGAGGTCACTGATGCATTGAGTCGAGAATCTTCATTTGTGCATATGCTGGTTAAAGAATAGACCTTACATGAGAAAGTGGAGATTCAGTTTTCAAATCTGAGGTAGGCCACCTTTTAAATCTTATGGCCATCCTCAGAATTGAGCCGGAAGTACAGATCAATCGAATGCTTCGAGCCCATCGATCTGAGTTTGGAGTAAGGTCGTGCAAGCAGATGCAGAAGAGAGAAGGTTGATTTTCAGATTTTTAAAGGCAGAACATTGCGGTTCCGAGGACGATTGCGTGTGCCTGACGATGCAGCGCTTAAAGAGGAGTTGGTCGAAAGCTCATCATACCAGTTACAGCATTCATCCTGTTAGTATGAAGATATATCAGAATATGTGTGAACATTATTGATGGTCTGATATGAAGACGGACATTGTCAAGCATGTCGCCAAATGTTTGACATGTTAGCAAGTGATGACTCAGCATTGTAATTTGAGAGGATTCTTGTAACCTCTCGAAGTCCCTAATGCGGAAATGGGATCGTGTCACAATGGATCTTGTGATAGGCTTATCAAAGAACCAGAGGAGTAATGATTTCGATTGGAATAGTGGTGAATAGATAGATGAAGTCGGTTCGCTTCATCGCAATAGAAAATGACATTGTTTTGGACAAGTACGCTGAGTTGTACGTGCGTTAGAGAGTTCGTCTATTTGGAGTGTCGGTGATGATTATTCTAGACCGAGAACCGAGGTTCGTGGCTACCTTCTAGAAAAGTTTGCAGAGTGCTTTGAGAACGAAGTTACAGTATAGTAATGTTAATCATCCTCATATCGATGGCCAATCTGAGATGGCATCTCAAGTCTATCGAGGAGTCAGTGTGGTAATAATTTCATTCTGGGAAGTAATTGACAGACTGATGAAATCAGCCCACCTTGTGACTGTGTGGAAGGATCTTGATTTGATTAGGCATGCAAAGGTGTTTGTGCATCGATAATTCGTTTGCATAGAGTGTCGATTGTCGAGTTATGTCGATCTTGACCGAGGTTCTCAATTTCAGCAGATCGGTCAGATAGTTCCTTTTAGTCGGTGCAAAGTAAAGTGTTCGAACTTCGTTGTTGAATTGAGATCGAGAATGAAAGGTTATAGCTCGAGTCAGTTCAGATCAGTGATTGATTCTCGGTTATTAGTGATAGATTTGGACCGCTCGTAATCGCGCGTTAGCTTCGAGATTAGTATCGCAGGACCTTGGAATTTCAAGTAGGGGAAATATATTTTTCCTTAAATGTCGCCTTTGAAAGGGACATTGTGTTTGATTAAGGAAATGAATGTGAAGCAGCATTTAAATCGGAATCCATCGAAATTTGGGTTCAAATGAGGATTTTGGCTTTAAATTGATAAAGAAAGCGGTTTGGAGCACCGTCGGCGCTCTAGCCGAGTTGGTATCCGGGAAGGAAGCGAACGGTCCGAAGTCGGGAGTTCGATCCCGACGCGGCAGTTAGCCGTGGCTTGTGGAAAAAAAAAAAAAAAAAAAAAAAAACCAAAATTTTTGCAGCTTTCATTTTTATAAAGATGGACAAGTGCTTAGCCTCTTTGGGAATCAAGAATTGGTCTGGCCAATTTGGAAATGTTTCGTCGGCATCGAGGATCTTGGATAGCAGTGCAAAGCAGAATTGATGAGACGACAATACCCCACCATTTTGAAGAAGAATTTTAATGGTTTAAATTTCGAGGACGAAATTTTTATAAGAGGAAGAGTTGTGACATCCCGATTTTCCAATTCTGGTTTCAATTAAATAAGTCGGGCATTTCATCTTCGCGTCTATAGCTTTCTTCTCTGAGCTGATCACTCACGAGATAACTAGTCTATCAGGTGAAGCCGTTAAGGAATCTAAACGCAATAGACTTGAGAATTCGACCAGGAAACGACTGCTCGACCGTACTAATCTGCAAGGGTCATTACGGCATAGACCGATTAGAGACCGGAGATAGGTCGATTCAACATAACCATGTAATTCAGTGTGGGTGATTCCACCTAATTGCACAATTCTTGTTGATCGGCACTAGATGGATTTCTCTATTGTTTTGGTACTTTCTGTCCGTATTTGAAGCCTCGAGATTTCTACGACAATTGAGAGTCGCCAATGTGTCGAAGATGCACTTTGTGGCTTGAAAATAATCAACCACAGGTCAATTGCACAGAAAATTCCTAAAAGCTACCTAGTAGATTAGGACGCGCTAAAGTCGCGCCGCATTGAATTTAACCGTGAAATTGAACCCGTTACGAAATTGGAAGTTCGTCAAGTCACAATTCATTTTAGGAATGTCGACTCATCTCCGAGAAGATTTTTTCTACAAACCGAGATTTTTGGCAGAAAAGCAAAGTAAGGCCGTTTATGTTCGGGATTGTCAGAGGGCCGTTTTTAATCGAATCTTCGGGATGCAAGTTGGATCATTTGATGGGGAAATGTCATGAGAAGGCCGAGGACACATGGGTTAATTTAATTGAGCTTCAATTGGATGGAATTGATTAAGAATTGATTGAATTAAGTGTACAAGATTTCATGCCACGGCGGAAAATGAGATTGAACCCATTGGAAGGAGGTTGTGGGAGATAGTGGAAGGTGACATCATGCATGAGGTCATGGTGGGCCATGAGAGAGAGAGAAAAGTGGTCCCATCTTCCTTCTCTCTCCTCCCTTTCTCTATTCGGTTGTCTCTCTCTCCTCCCTCTCCTTGCCGTGCGAGCGTTTCCTCCTCTCTCCATCTTCATCTTCTTCTTCGGCCCGAAACCGCAGAGGAGAAGCGCTCGTCGCACGGAGAGCGCCGCCGCCCGTCGCCGTCCGCCGTCCTCGCACAAGAAGCCCGCTCGTACAAGCCGCTCCGGCCGCGTGGTCGTGGATGTCCGCGTCCCAGCCGCTTCCGTCGTCTTCATTGAAGCTAGCAGGGGAGCTCCATCGTCGTCGTCCGCCTAGCCTCCGTCGCCTCGGCTCACGGGAGCCTCCCGTCCGCCTCCTTCGCCGTTGCAAGAGGAAGCGCAACCGTGCGCTGCTCATCCTCGCTTTGTTCCGCGAGTCCAAGCAACAATTTCCGGATGCGGGAAAGCTCCGCCGGAGCGCCCAGCTCATCTCCGGCCACCGTGAAGCCCCGCTAGGGTCCGGTTTGGTCTCCTCCGTCCATTTTGGCCCTTGTGCGCCTCAACCGGTCCGGATCCGCCCTCAACCACCCAGCGAACGAGAGAGTTGGAAAATGGGTATGGCGGCGGCTATTTGGCCCGTTTTGGCCAGCTTACGACCCCGGAAGCTAGGCCCGCCTCGGAGACTATTGATCCTCGCGTCGTCCCGTCGTTTTGAGCCGTTCGGCTCGTTAATCGGGTGGGTTTATCCTCTAATTCTTGCTTAGTGAGTTAATGACGTTTAAGGGTGTTTAGATTAGTCTAATTAGGTTTATGTGATTAAATTAGATTATTTTAATGTAAATTAGATTAGTTGCATGATTAGTTTAATGGATGTTTAATTAGGGCTAATTGTATGATTAAATTAGTGTAATATTGTTTAAGCCATAATTAATTATTTTTAATTAATTAATTATTTCGAAATTATAAATATTATTTTATTAAATTATATTATTATAATATAATATTTAATTATTTAATTTTCGGAATTAAATTTAATTATTTAATAATTTCGAAAATTATGCCGGGATGGCCGGTCGTTAGAATTTCGCACTGATCGCAGCAGTGCGGTCGGTTTGTGCTAATTGTATGTTTAAATTGAGAAATTGAGTGATTGATGATTGTGGTTAATAATTCCACTAATGTGGAATTAAGTGAAATTGGAGAAGTTTTGGTATTTAACTTGAAAATACTCGGTGTCAGCTATTGGCATCGTAATTGGTTAGTAGGACCAGTTTGAATCTATTGATTGATTTGATTGAGGATTGGTTTGGGTTATTGTTGAATTGATAGCTTTGGCGAGCAGTTGTTTATATATGTATCAGCTTGGTCGAGCAAATATTATATACATATACGCTACAGCTTCAGTGAGCTATATATATACGCTACAGCTTCAGTGAGCTATATATATACGCTACAGCTTCAGTGAGCTATCTATATACGCTACAGCTTCAGTGAGCTATATATATACGATACAGCTTCAGCGAGCTACCGTCTATATACTACGGCTTTGGAAAGCATATGTCGTATTAACGACTGGTTTGATAGACGGTATGGAAAGATAGATAATATGATTGAATTGAATCATTGTGATCAATCGGATTTGGTTGAATTATGAAATGTACTGACATGCAGGAAATGGACTGAGGCGAGGTAAGCCCTCTATCCTATTTGTGTGGCTAGAGCGCCCTGAGGCGTATTTTCTCCCTAATTGAGTTTTAGAGGGTAGGACTCGCTGAGACGTAGTCTCATCCCGGTTGTGGGATAATATTTCAGTCCCTAGATGACGGTCGTGGAGGACCGGAAGTCCCGGAGTTCGGAAGGTGGAGGTGAAGAATTGGCGAACGTGTCGACAAGTTGGTCATAGGACGGTTCCCTTTTTGTTAAGCCGGTCTATTTTGTAGTCAATCCAAGTGTTGTATATAAACCTATGTGTTTATAAGAAAGCTTGTTTGGTTGTGATTGATTGCTTACTTTTCTATCCCAAGTTAAATGTTGTCAGGGGATTTGTTTCGCTTCCGCATGCGTAATAAAAATGAATGGGTCGGCGACGTGTCCTGGGAAGTCGCATTTGTATCGACCAGAGTGGGATGTTCGCGCGTTCGGAGGATCGGGGCGTGACATGTAAGGACTCTTAAACCTGCTTTTTCTTTCAAGCTCTACTCTGCCCTAAAGGATGGAGGTTCTCCGATGACCTTCATTGATGAATTTTTGAAAGAAAAGGGGTATAGAAATGAAACCCATTTTTTTTTTATAAACGATGGAACGTTTGGGGATTGCACCTACTGGTTCGGCAGAAAAGGCTTTTGCAAATTTCCTAAGTGATCCACGTGTTGGGGGTATTAATCAGTCTGATGGAATGAATGATGATGAAATGATGTTTGCTCATTTCAAGCCTAGAGCGGGTGTTGCCGCGAATATTGGAGGAAAAATGGTAGATTTGTTTCGTTCTGAGGAACATAAATGAGTTTACTCTAAGTTGCTGAAGCGAGGGGTGATGAACCTAAGAAGTGTGGATTTTGATTTTCTTGACTCCCTGAACGTGAAGCTATGGGAGAAATTTACGTTACTTCAACTTGAACAATTTTGCTCTGAGACAACAGTTGCTCATCCAGAACTTACTGCGTACTTCTATTCCAATCTAAGTTTCTTGGACGAGAATAGATTTTCTTTCAGTGTTAAATACCAAGATTATGTGGTTGATATGGACACTCTGACTGATGTGATTGGAGTAGAGAGAGGGATGTTTCGATCAATAAGTGTGTCTATTGGTCGTGCGACTGTGAAGCTTGTTCGAGATAGAATGGCAGAAGGTCGAATTTCGTACTTGAGGATGAATGCCTCAAAAATCTTGCTGCATAAGATTGTGATTAATTGTCTTAGACCCAAATCCACATCAAAGACTAATGTCTCCAATTCAGAAGCAAAGATGATGTATGCTATCAATACTGGTGAAAAGTTCTTTCTGCCGCACACTATCATGTTTCACATGTATAGATCGATGGTCAAGGATAAGGGACAACTTCCTTATTTAGCTCTTGTTACTCATTTGTTCAAACATCTTAATATTCAGCCTCCTAAGATTCTGTGTATTCGCACCTATGATCCAATGATGATAGGACTGAAGATGGTTTCAAAGATGCATTTGAAAGAACTAAATAAGGCTTTAGAGTGCTTTAAGGAGAAGACCCCTGTCAAGACTCGACAAGACCCTGTGGCTGCAAAACGAAAAGGCAAGGAGCCTATGTTAGCTCCATCTAAGAAAATGAGAGCACTCATCTTGCAGGATGAAGGAGATGAGGAAGATATCATCATTTCTGCTCTTACCCTAAGGAACTTATAATGTCTTGTTCCAGAGATAGACGATAGAGAGAATCAAGAAAGAGAAGAAGCAGAGAAAAGAAGTGAAGAGAGGGAATCGATGAGGAAAGAAGTAGACGAAGGCAGAACTGCAGAAGACGAACAAAGAGGAGAACAAGGTCATCATGTCATTGAGGAGGAAACAGAGCATGAAGAGTACTTCTCTCCACCTGAAGGCACTGATACAGGGGGAGCTGCTGATAAAAGAGGTACTTCTTCACTTGCTTTTACTAGTGATGATGTTAGTCATTCTCCTGCCGACCCAGAAGATGTATATGCTTCTCAATTTCCTGAAGAAGGTATTGAGGTTTCATCTCCAAGTCTAGGTGCTCATGCTGAAGTCCCATCATTTGCAAATACTCCACAAACTGATCATGCTGAAGCAAGCACTCAAACTGACAACTCAACATATTTTAAAAGATTGCTTGATGTTCTTATGGAGATGAGAGGTCAGATTTATGCATTGGGATGCGAATTTTAGAATATGCAGAATGCTACTCAAGTCTCTTCGGTTCATTGCACGATCAAGTCCAAGCCATTTCTATTCAAGTTCAAGCAACTGCCAAGGGTGAGAAAATAGTGCAACTAAAGGAGGATCTGAGAAAGCTAGAGGAGACTGTCAAGTCGATGGGAGATTTTCAACTCGTTCGCGTTCCAAAACAATCTTAAATTTATCACATTTTGTTTTTCATCTCTACCTTTTTAATGCTGACAAAAAGGGGGAGAAGTTGGTGCTGATTTGGTTTAGCTTTGACCTTAATTTTTGTTTGTTTGGACTGGTTTGTTTGGACTTTGGTTGACTGTTTGCACTTTGGACTGTTTGGATTGTTTAATGCTTGCAGTATCTTAAGCATTGTGGGTATTCATGGCAAAGATAATTGTTTTTACAGGACTAACCCATTTCTTGTGGATGCAGATTCGATACTATCTTAAACCTAATCCATTTATTTTTTATGAGATATTCCTATTTGCTTAAGTATTGTCTTGTAGGTCAAAAGTATCCATATCCAAATTTGCAAGAAAGTTTTGTCACCATCAAAAAGGGGGAGATTGTTGGAGAAAACTTCCTTACTTGTTTTGAAGCTGACAAAACGTTTACATCAGTTTAGTCTGAAGAATAGCAGACTCTTTCGTCAAAGTCTGAAGATCGTCAGATTGCCAGACTCAAGACTTAAAGACTGTCCTCATTGATTGTTTCTAAGACCGTCGAAGAAAGATTTATCCAGAATTGTATAAGGATTTGTTTCGAGCGGTTAAAGAAGATCTCACGGCTGGAGATAGCATTTCAAGATCTTTTATTTGTTTTGAAATTAATCCGAGTAAGTTTGATTCGTTGATTGGCAAATCGTACATGGGAGGTTCTACTTATGGAAACCTAGATCTTGATTGTATAAGCGAACAGGATTGGTGGGCAATCTTTACATTCTTTAAGTAACTCGAGATCTCCCTAATTGATTCTGTCCAACGGGAAGATTGGAAGAACTCCTTTGGAAGGTCCCAACAGTTATGAAGGCATGGAGGAGTATTTAAGGAAGACGTTCTAGTTACTCGAGTGTGTGTGCGATAGATAAATTCCAAAGTTTGAAACTCTTTATTCTTTGCTAATTCAATTGTTGAGCGAGAATTTGTACTCAAAAGAGAGTCTAGACATTTGTGAGGCCTTGAGAAAGTGTAGTAGAGTCTCTACACTGTGGAATCAAGAACGTGATATTGTAACGACTCTTTTGATTCATAGTGAAATCCAGCCCGTGGACTGTCAGTGCGGAAAAGTGAACATAAGCTTAGATTAAGTCAAACCACTATAAATTTCGTGTTCTCATTCTCTTCCCTGATCTCTTTAATTTAGTTCGTAACTTTATTTGCATAAGTGTGATTTCCTTTGCAAAGTCTATTGTCTGCCAGACTCAGGTTAAAAGTAAGATCTTATATTATATTTTGCAAAATTTGTTTTAGCACCTATTCACCCCCCTCTAGGTGCTCATACTAGCACTCTCATGTGTAAATGGAGGGATCATTTCATTTGTGTGAATAAATTAGCCATAGTTCATTTTCCTATTTACTATTGCTTGCTCGGTTTCCCTAACTACTTTAGTTCACTCTTTATGTGCAGCTTTTCATTGACATCTAAATATTCATCATCAATACCGTTCCATTTATATCATCCCGCATTGCTAAATCTAGAATTTTAATGGATATTTCATCTTGGGACAGTATCAAATCTAGTGTGGTCTTAATACCCTTTTCCTTTGCTTATTCTTTCCTTTAATTAAATCAGTCAATAGAGATTCTGAAGAGAATTGGGGCGTTCTCAATGGCCTTGGACACCATTAATAAATGCCTTTCAGACTCTTTATGTGCTCTTTCACATGGACGGTTGGATGGTGAGAGCTAGACAACTGGCTTGGTTCATTCGGCAATGAGATTTTGGAGACCAACAAATATAGTCCTGAAATCGGGTAATCCCTTGGTAGCTGGCTGTCTGTCTTCTAAGTAGCAGTTTCTTTTTGGGTGGACTATTTTCATTCTTTTTAAAGCTTCTGTCATGCTGGATCATTTATTGTTGCAGCATGATGAAACTGGAAAATTGGTCCATCATTTATATTTCTCCTATTCTAAATATTTTCTTACCCGCTGCCATATAATTGCATAATTGTGGCACCCCAAACCCTTCGTAGGTCGCCACAAGCGCCAATGTTACACCTTATTACCTTTCATCTTAGAAGAGGCGTCGTAATTAGTAGACACATTTTTTTTTTATAAAACGGTCCTAGCGCGACTCATCAGCGGAAGCAAAATAAAACATCATCATCTCTCCCTCCAGCAACCATGATACAAATACACACCACTAATCATCATGATTAAAAGACAAGCCACGACATTTATTTACATATATTTTCAAGATGGGACTTCTTTTGGGTCGGTACATCAAAAGGAAAAGCTAGGACTCAGCCACGTCCGGCCTAAAACCCCAAAAAGAACCCTTGACCCTCTACAACTCGCGTGCACAATCCCCATCATCAGTGTTGGCTAACTATCCAAAAAGATCCAGCTCCTACTCGTCACGCACGGCCCTTACACCCATCCCGGTGCATCAGGCGGTGGTGGCGGCAACATCCCACGCATCACTCAGTCGCGTCGAACATGGATAGATATGAACTCTTGGACAACAGGGCCCCCAGCCAGGCCCACGTCGTACATAACTACACAGCGCACTCGAATATACATAAGACCAGGAACAGAAGGACAGTCAAACTCCTCATACTCGACCTCTACGTCCGAAGGTATGCCGTAAAATACGCCCCGCGTAACGGCAGGAAGCGGCATGTTGCTAATCTGAAATGTTGGTCCCCAAAAGGGGTGAGTACAACCACTCAGCAGGTAAATGAATCCAATAATCACTCAATGCATCATACAAGTCATACATGCATTGCAGGCATTACTTACCTTGAAGCCATGCGTATATCATCATGCATCATCACCACAATCATAACACATACATGTGTATCACCATGTCATACTCATATCATCGTTATCATGACATTATTTTATCACACACATATCATCATCATCATATACATGACACCATCATACCATACACATGTCATCATCATCATGGCATCATCTTATCACACATGTCATCATCATCATGACATCATCATATCACACATGTCATCATCATCATGACATGTCATCATGCCATATCATATATCATCATCATATCATGTCATGTATCATCATCATCATGCATGTCATCATGCCATATCATATCATGCATTGTTCAATTTCCACTTTTAGCTTTCAATTTGATCACCACATCATCCTTCCTCGGATCATCAATTTCATCTCATATTTTACACTCGCATCCCATGCGAGAAAGAAAAACCTCCGGCATTCAGCCATTCCAGGCCACCGCGCATCCGGCCCCACATTCCGGCATCTCGCATCCCAAGCGGCATCACGAGGCATTCCCCTCGGGCAAAGACCTCCGACAGGGCTTCCGGCATTTACACTCCCTGGCCGGGCATCCCGCACCCCAATCCTGGCATCGCGAGGCATTCCCCTCGGGCAAAGACCTCCGACAGGGCTTCCGGCCCCCCACATTCCGGGCATCCTGAATCTCCCAGGGCCATCCGGCAATGTATCTCTATACATTCCGGCATCATCATCCGCCACAACAATCTCCTCATTTAACATTATCCATGTTCACTAATTTCGGTCTTAATTTAGTATGGCATATGATGCAATGGCAACCAAAAATCATGTTCAACATTGAATTCACATATGCATCTCAATGCATACATCAAGACCTCATCACACATTTTACATGGTGCAATTATTTATAAAATAAAATTCATGGAATTTATGCCAATTAAAATAATCCATTTATCATGCCCTTTTTACATTTATTTAAATTCCAGCTTGTGCCATTTTTCAAAAATATTAAATTTAATTATTTATATAATCTCAAAAATCATAAAATTAAGGCAAGTAATAAATAATACAATAGGATAATAATTTCATGCAAAATACACGGCTAATGAGAATTCTACACAAATTCATAATTCACACAAAATAGCATGAAATTTTCGGATGAAACCAGAATGCACAGTCTCCGAAGAAATTCAATTAAAATGCCCATACGACCTCCAAAAATTACGAAATTTTACCAAGTTATATTCAAGACATTAAAGTACATTTTTCATGAAGACTTCGAAGTCAGATTCTTTTTAGATTATTTTCTACAGTCACACGAAGCTTCTGGATCCAACACCGAATCGTCCAGTACATGCTTCTCCGAAATACTGAGTTTTCACCTACCTTTTCTTCTTCGTTTCCTCTGAAATTTAGATATGTTCTACATCAAGATGTTCTCTACAAGTTTCATGAAGAGATCTAAGTCAAATAACCAGAGTATAGTCGTCATTTAGGTCCATGAAGTCTCGGATGTCTTGTATTACATCTCCAGAATTACTGT
Source organism: Eucalyptus cladocalyx (assembly GCA_017140615.1). Lineage (NCBI taxonomy): Eukaryota > Viridiplantae > Streptophyta > Magnoliopsida > Myrtales > Myrtaceae > Eucalyptus > Eucalyptus cladocalyx. The sequence goes on from CM029526.1 coordinate 19,189,284, forward strand.
CTCCAAGATTTAGTCGATTTACGAGGTTATACTTGTTCATTTCACTTAAAATTTGAGTATGTTGTAGTTTAAGATGTCCCCTACAACTTTCATGAAGAAATCGAAGAGATATTCTTAGCACAAATCAACATGCAACCACAAATCCAACGAGATGTCAGTGAAATCGTTCCAGATCTGAGGTCTCCGTAGAATGAGAGTTTAACCCCTTGAATCTCCATCATTTTCCACCAAATTTTAGTATGTTGTAGTATAAGATGTTAGATACAACTTTCATGAAGAAATAGAAGCCAAAATCGAACTCTAAACATGCATGCAAACTCTCACAACATTCTGACTCGAGCGGATTCGAACGAAAACAGCAAACTTACTCAAAAACAAGTCATCCAAGCTTCGGTTTTTCCTCTCCTAATCACCCAAAACTCGACATACATGTAGCACACACACACATGCAAGAGCAGCAAAGGACTCCAACTTGCCTCTAGACCACACAAACGGCGGCACACAGCGGCGAACACGGCGGCACACAGCGGCGAACGGGCGGCGCACGGGCAGACGGACGGCGTGCAACTCCTTCCTCTCGGCTTCTCCTCCCTCTCAGCCTCACTCTCCCTCTCTCTCGCACACTCTCTCTCTCTCTCTTTGGGCGGTAGCTCAACTGGCCACCCCTCTCTCTCCTCTTCCCTTTTATTCCCCCTTAAACCTCATCATTTGCAATCATTAGATTGCCTTTTAATTGGCCAATGCATGCCATCTCCTCTTGCCACTTGTCACAACACATGCATGGGCTTGGGCCGGCCACTCTTGGGCCTCCTCTTGGGCTGGTCGACAGTCCCCTTTCGTGGGCCTAATTGGGCCGACTAGCTTGGCCCATCAAGGCTTCGGCCAATGGGCCTAAGGCCCAACCAAATAAAAATTAACTTTTCCCTTTTTTTTTTAATCTCTTCCATAAATTTTTAAATTTTAAATTTCCACATGGCTAAAGTCTTGTGACATTTTTATTTAATTCATAAGGTGCATGGCCAAGCATAAATTATCATTATTAATCTACAATATTTAAAATCTCATGATCATAAGCACAAATCACCTAATCTAAAAAAAAGACTAATGGCTAAAGCATAAACATAGGAAATTTTCATTACCTAATTATAGGCTTTAATTCCTCTAGAGGGTGACTCGAATTTTGGGCTGCCACAATAATTCAAATCGCTTGCTTCAATTAGGGCACTGAGGTTGTGCTTTGTGACTAGAAATAACTTATTCGTTTTCTTATTGTGGACACAAAAGTGTGAGAGGCCTTGGGGCTTTTCAACTATTTTAATCATTTATGAAGTTAATTGTCGCCATTTTTTTGTTCCATGGTTAGACATTTACTTCTCAGTTGCATAATTCCCGCAATCCTCAAGAGAGAGAGTGTTATGGAGCAACAAACAGTGTTAAGACAGCTTGAGGCGATATTGTCGATATACAAATTGGCGAGAGCAGGTCATTATCTAGATGCTTTGAGGGAGGTTGCCAAACTTCCACTTCTTCCATTGGATCCACGAACACCAGATGTTACGACAAATGTATTGCAGAACTTATCTCCGTATGTCCAAGCCTGTGTTCTTGACATCCTAAAGGTTGCTCTTAGTTGTATGGATGTGCCTGATTCTGATGGATCACTCCGTGCTCTAAAAGCCAAGGCAAGCGGGCATTTGGATTTTTGAATAGTTTAATTTTTTGTGTGCTCCAAAGCAGACTATTGTAAATTCCTAGCCACTTTGGGATATCTTCATAGGTTGTGTTTGTTTGATGGAAAAAATCAACTGAAAGTCAACATTTATGCTCATTTTTTTTGATGCTCACTTGATGCTCTTCTTTGCATCTACAGATCACAAATTTTCTTGCCAACAATTTGAAGAGGAATTGGCCACGTGATCTTTATTAAAAGAGCTAGTATAAACACCTAGAGAGGGGTGAATAAGTGTAAAAACAGCTTTTATCAACAGAAGCAATAAAAGAGTTTTCTTTAGACTAAGTCTGACTGACACCACACTTCTAAAATAGATTTAGATTCAAAAATGATATTTAAACAATAGCGAAACTTAGAAAATTATCACAACAAATAAATTAAAGGAGTTAAGGGAAGAGAAAATTGAACACAAGATTTATAGTGGTTCGGCTTAGTTCAAGCCTATGTCCACTCTCCCATGCTGATAGTCTTCTGGCTGGATTTCACTATGAATCAAAAGAGAATTACAACAGTATGAATCCGATTGCTTAGTGAAGAGTTGTTTTTTCTCTCACTAAGTCACTTCTTTTGTGTGTGTCTCTCTCTCTCTCGAGTATGAATATGAGCACTATCAATGAAGAACAAGTTATTTGAGAAGTTTCAGACTTTGGAATTCTAATTTTCATGCTCTTCTTCAAATGACCCGAAAAACCTCCTTAAATACTCCTCCATGCATTTATGACCGTTGGCACTATCTAAAGGATTTCTTCCAATCAACCCGTCAGACAGAATCAATCAAAGAGATCTTGTAGTCATTTGAAGATTAAGATAAAAGTCCGATGATCTTGGTCGCCCATACAATCAGAATCTTAGTTTTCATAAGTAGATTATTTTCAAAAAAAAACTTGTCTTCGAAATTGATTTCACCAATCCATGATTGATTTTATCAATATTTTTCAAAAGGTAAGTGAGATTTTCAACCAGAAAGCCAGATATATCTTGTTCGTACTAAACCCTTATTGAAAGATCAATAATCCTGAGTCTGATTATTTCTTCGTTCTTCACTTGAATTCAGTTTGGACCTTCATCAAAGTAGGGCAGACTTCGATGTAAAATAGACTTTAATAGAGTTTCACAGAAGTCTAGTATTTCTCATAATAAGAATAAGAATAGACATAGGAAAGTTTTGTCAACTTCAAAATCTAATAGGAGTATTCTCAACAATCTCTCCCTTTTTTTATGGTGACAAAACTTTCATGCAGATTTAAATGTTATATCCTACAAAACAACACTTTAGCAAGTACATGATAGTCTATAACAATAACATATCATTATAAAACTGAATAAGATGGAATCTACAACCACAAAACACATTAGTCTTAACAGTTCTACAACCACAATGCCAATTAGAGTTCAAACATAAGTTCAAAAGTTCAAACCAAAAGTGTATCAAGAACTTTAAAAACATTAAATCTGCTTTGTCCCCCCCTTTTTTGTCATCAGCAAAAAAATAAAGTCAGTTAAGAATAAAAAGAGTGATTAAGAAGATGATCAGGGCTGTTTTGCAATACGAACTAGTCGGAAATCCTCCAATGACTGCATGGTCTCCTCAAGCTTATGTAGGCACTGATGATAGACTGTCTCCACTTTTGCTACAGTTTGCGAAGCTTGTTGATTCAACGTTTGGACCTGAGTGTTAAGAGACTGTACCTTGCTTGTAAGAAATTCTGAGGTAGATCCTAAAGCAGCATGCAACTTTTGAAACTCAAACTCCATCACATATTGTTATGCCTTTATCTCCAGTAGGAGTTCTACTATCCTTGGATAGTTTGCTTCAGGTTCGGTTTGGGCACTAGCTTCGGCAAAATGAATTTGTGGAGAATTCAGAAGTAAAGGAACGTCAACTTGAACATGTGCAGTTTGTTCCTTCCTTTGACTTGGAGTTTCCTCTTCAAGACCTTCAACTGGAAATTCAGGGAAATGCGATGTGAATGCATCTTAGCATCTGTAGGAGATCTACTAATACCATCATTAGCAGTAAGTGCAACTAATAGAGTTTTCTCACATTCTCCCCCTGTTTTGGTGCCTTCAAGTTGTGATGAAACTTCTCATACTTGCACCTTCTCCTTTCCAGCACGAAATCGCTATTCTGGTTCAGTCTCCTCAACATCAGGTGCAGCAATGTCCCTAGTTTCCTCAATCTCCTCCAGTTCTGGGATCACACTAGCATCTCCTTCTAAGTCTTCATCCTCATCTTCCTTCTCTTCAGACTCTTCATTATCACTTTCTTCTTCCTATTCCTTTTCACCCTCTTCTTCTTATTCCTCTTCAGAATCAGCAAAACCTTGAAGATTACACAAAGCAATGGCAAAGATTGTCAAGTCATCATCTTCCTCCTCTTCATCCTGCAGAAGAATAGATTTCTTCTTCTTTGATGTTTTCTGGACAACCCTCTTTCCTTTGCACTTCTTTGTAGCAACAAATCCTTCGTTGATTTTGCTATATGAAACCTTCTTTAGAAGATCCAGGGCTTTAGAAAGATCTTTCAGCCTCATCTTGGAAATCATTTTCATTCTAATTTTCATGGGAGCAAGAGTCCTTGATCGAAGTTGAGATGGTGGTTGAATCTGAAAGTGCCTAAATAGTCTTGTTATTAAAGCAGAGTAGGGTAGTTGCCCTTTTTCATTCATTACTATTATGTACATGTGCAAAAAGATAGTATGTGGGAGTGAAAAAGCGACTCCATTGCATATTGCCCACATTATCTTTGCCTTAAATCTAGAAACATCAGTCTTAGAGGCAACCTTGGGTTTAATGCAATTTATCACTATCTTATGCAGTAGGATATTTGAAGCAGGCATTCGAGAGTAATTGATACTCCTACTCAGAAATCTGTCTTTCACAAGAAACTTAGTGGCTTGTGTAATGGACACATTTATGGGCAGAAAGCCACTTCGTTCTACACCCAAAATGTTAGCTAGGAGATCCACATCTACATCAAACACTTTATCACATATAGTAAACTGTATATGAGTCGGATCTAGAATAGACAGATTCGAGTAAAAATATGTTGTTAATTCAGGATATGCTTTAGACGTTTTTGCACAAAATTTCTCCATCAGAAGTCTGGCTAACTTCTCTCTCAAGTTAACCTTGATGGTATCCAGAAAATCAAAATCAATTGTTCGAGGGTTTATGACCCCTCTATTCAACATTTGAGCATAAACCTTTTTATGTTCTTTTGAACGAAATGGTTTTATTCTTTCTCTAGTTATCTCAACTGCCACACCCATCTTTGGTTGGAAATTTTTAAAGATTCTCTCATCGTCATCTTTATTCTCAGGCTGATTTTCTGACCCAAAACGAGGATCAGAAGGAAAGTTCAAAAATTCCTTCTCTGATGTTCCTTTCGGTGCCAGTCTTAACCTTTCCATGGTTCTTAAAAACAGAGTTTCATTTCCATAGCTATTCTCTTTCAGAAAGTCAGTAATGAAAAGTACCTTAGGCCTTCAAAAACTTGTAGTGTTTGAAAAGTACCTCAGGCCTCTTTACTGAAATAGGGGTCACCTCCTGTGTAACTTCCTCATCTACAGAGTGACGAGGAGAACTTTAGGGAGAACCTTCTCCAGTCAGATCAAAGTGAGTTGGTCATTCAGCCATATTTTGAGGGCCACGACTAGCAATGCGAGAAGATTTCCTTTGAAACGACATTGTGGCAAATTTGGAGGACTTGACGACATGCTCGTATAAAAGAGAGAAAGAAATTTGCAGAGAGTTTGAGAGTTAGGGTTTGAAAAAGACTGTGCTCGTAAGAAATAATTTGGAGAATTTAAAGAAACTGAAATAAGGCAAATGAATCGTCATAAGGAAGAGCCTTTTCAAAAAAAAAAATTTAAAAGGTAACTGCCAATAATAAATTCCGAAAAATTAGCAGGAAAAATGTAATTTCCAGAAATAAAAAAGGCGAGCAATGATTTAGAGATAACCATACATGTTCAGTACTTATGAGCCAAAATTAAAATAAACTACCTGGATTAGGAAGACTTTCAGACTGAAGCAACTTCCATATGTTGAGTTGTTGAGTCTGATCGACCATAGACTTTAGTCTGAAGGAAGAATGATATTCAGCTTACTATGAATTGACTCAAATAAGCTCTTCTCCAACGGTTTGAACAGTAATCTCGCTATTCTATACATGATCTCTTATGAAATGATGATGAATCTCAATGTGCTTTGTTTTTTAATGAAGAATTGGATTTTTGGTAAGATTGACATTAGAATAACCAAGTAAAGTAAAGTCTCTTCACTTTGGATACCACAGACCTAACTTTGGATGAGTTGCAATATATTTGACAATACGTTTAACAGCACTAAGATGTGATTCTTTAGGATCAGGTTGAAATCTAGCACATATACACACACTAAATAGAATGTCAGATCGAGAGGTAGTGAGATAAAGAAGAGAACCAATCATGCTCCTATATAGCATTTGATCAACTTTCTTTCCTCCTTCATCCTTGTCGAGCTTTGATGAGATTGGCATTGGATTTTTTTTTTCTTGCAGTTCTCCATTCCAAACTTTTGGATAATATCTTTGGCATGTTTCTCCTGATGAATGAATGCTCCTTTCTTTGATTATCTGACTTGCAAACCCAGAAAGAAGGTCAATTTACGCATCATGCTCATTTCAAATTCTTCCTATAAGATCCATGTGGCATCCTAGAATTTCATGACAACCTCTAAATGTGCTATGAGCCATGGATAGGTGATGAAAGTACCATCAAATTATGTTGTAACCATTTGATCCATGATTTGCAATAAGTTTAACGCCAAGCTTTTAATGGATAATTACTTGATGGAAAAATTCTACTCTTGGCTATGTGTTTTATAAGTTGGAATTTATTTATTTATGTTGCAAGTTTTATGGTTTTATGAATTTCAATTAGGTATTTATATAAGTAGGAAATTAAGGTGGATTATTAGGAATGATGGTGGGCTGGATATTTAAGGACCAAACCAGCCCATAGCCCCACCATTCGACATGCCCAAGAAGCCCAAAGGAGGAAGGGTTGCCTTTGACCAAGGTTAGAGAGGGATGGACGGAGAGGCTCGGCCCAAAAGGAAGGCCCATCATGTGCATGGGAAAAATGATAAGTGGCAAGAGAAGCTTGCCAAGTGTTTTTCCTCTAGAGCCAAGTGGCATTAGCCATGCAAAATCAAATGATTGCAAATCATGAGGGGGAAAGGAAAGAGAATGGGCGGATTGAGAGAGAGGGTTACCGAGAGAGAGAGAGAGAGTGAAATCGAGAGAGGGAGAGACGTCGTGTGAGAGGAAGAGAAGGAGAGAAAGAAAGGAAGAGGGAGGCCGTTCGCTGCCGTGCGTGCTGCCGAGTCCCGCCGTCGAGCCGCCTTGCCCCGCCGTGTGCTTGCTGTGTTTTTGCTTGGATTAGAGGCAAGTAGAGTCCATTGATCTATCATTTGCTTGCTGTGATTGTGTGTGATGAATGGTGAATTTTGGATGTGGATGAAGTGCGAAATTTCGAAGTTATTGGAGTTGTGTTCTAGCCTAGTATTCTGTTTCTAGAAAAACAGTTCGACCTTTGGTGATTTCGTGAGTTGCTTGCAATGTTATAGTTGAAATCTGACTTTTACTTCTTGATAAAAGTTGTAAAGGACTTCTTGGAGAATAACATATCAAAATTTCAAAGGAAACGGACAAGTATAGGTCGATGAAACCATTTTTCTTCAATGAAGCTAGATCTGGAAACTGTTATGATGATCTATTGTGATTCTGTGAATTTCGTGTTAGACGCAAATTGCGCAACCCCAAGATCTCCATAACCAGAACAAGAACATGCATAATTGAGTAGAAAGATTAACGCACCTGAATCCATCGAACATAAAGCGGAAGCAGAAAAAGGGATTACCCACATATAAAGGGGATCCACGCATCAAGTCCTTCTCCTCTATTGCCCTCCGTATCACTGGCTCAATGAGGCGGCCCCCCTCACGTGTAGCGTTAGGTAAACGCCCCTTAGGTGAGGATACATGTGAGAATTAGGGTTAGAGGAGAGACTTGAGCACTATTTATAGAGTTTCCAGCCAGTCCCCCTCATTACGGGCCAGGCTCAACTCGGCCCACACTAGCCAGCCCATATTAGACTAATTAAGAAACCTTCTATCTCTCTTTAGACCAACCCTGTTTTACGATAACCGTAAAAACAGTAAATTACAATATCAATTAATTTAGTCCACGTTAGGAAAACTCTTACATTCTCTCACTTGGACTATATTAATTGAAATCGTACCGTATGTGCGCACATTTGGTCCAGAGATAATTCTTAATAGTCAATCCTATCCCATAAAGTCTTAAACACCGAATCATGGCGGTAACTGCGTGTATATACACAGAGCCTTCCATGGTCACGAATATTCTCAACTTTATTGATATGGATTCAATATGGTAGTGTGTCAAATGGATAACGTCTCTCATTGAGAGATCCCATTTGTCAGTCACCATTCTCTTACCTTAGGTGTCACAAAAAACTTGTGCCATTAGAGAATGCTTTATGGTTCCAATGAACCCACATATGTCTTGTCCTTATGGTTAACCTTTCTTTATGTATTACAAGACATATGCACAAGGCTAATAACCGGATGCCCGGATGCCCCTAGCCTTCACTCAAGGTCTATACAATCCCTTGAGACTTTATCAATATGTATTCAACATAATAACACATTCAAAATATTTTATTGAATGCAAAAGTTGATACATATCAAACCGTTACTAAGTGTAACGAACCACAGATGTGAACTTTATCAGAGTAAAACCAAAATAGCTCCCACTAAACAACAATATCCGAAGATACTCTTAGGCCCATGCTAATGACATGTCACTCAAATACACATGGGCATAGGCCTTTAGTTAGTGGATCTGCAATCACATCATCTGTGAAAATATATTATATTAAAACGTCACCTTTCTGTACCGTTTGCTTTTGGTCAAAAATTTTGACCACCATATATTTAGACCCCTTAAGACCTTTGTAGTAAATAATACTACAAATTTGTTATCTCAATACAACCGTATGGGTTTATCCATAAAGTTAACACGATCAATTCCATCATGAGGTTTTGGAGCCTAAAAGCTCAAGTAACAGCCTAAAAGAATGTTACCAACATTGCTTACATAGCAGAATATGACATAAGACTTTATTTACTGCACTTACTGCTAACATATGTAATCTGTTATTGATTGCATGTCATCAGAACAGCCAGCAAAGTTTACATCTAAATACCCTACTAACTGCAAGAATTGAACATGGCTATAAATTAGCATATAATCTCTTGTCTTCTTTAAGTACCTTAAAACCTTCTTGACAGCAACCCAGTGATCATGTCCTGGATTTGACCGATATATGTCTAGAAGTCCTGTCACAAAGACAACATTTAGTCTAGTGCAAATTCGAGCATACATTATACTTTTAAGTGCACTGACACAAGGTACACCATTTAATTAGATTTTCTCAATATCTAAATAAGGACAATGTGATAGATTTAGTCTATCACCCTTAACAATGAGGAGCAATTCCTGGCTTGCAATGATGTATATTGAATATTTACAATATACAATCAGCAAATGTCATCCGAGAAAATCTAATATAATATGGCAAAAACAATCCTTACAGACCTCAGTACAAAGGATATAAGATGTCTCAAGGTCACAACTTGTAAGCAAAATATCATGTACATAAAGTATGCGAAAAAATAAATTTCCTCCCACTAACTTTGCAGTATATTGAATTACTTTGTTCCCAATTGAACAAAATAACAACACTATGAAACTTTAATAATATTGTCTGAAAACTTGCTTAAGACCATGAATTAGAACTTTTCAGTCTACACACAAGTTTACTTGAATCTGTTGCAAAATCATCCAGTTGCACAATATAGATTTTGTATCTATTTGGCGTAACTTTATTAATGCCACGTTCACTCTGAAAGAACATTTAAAGAAATAATTATTTCTTCACTATAAACAATCCACCCCTCTTTCGAGTTAAAACGTTAGTTACAAATTTGGCTTTAAATTCCACAATCTTTGTTTGAAATTCTTTTAGTTTTGTACGCCAATTTGCAACTAATAAACTTGTGATCTTTAGATAAGTCAGTAAGTTTCCAAACATGTTTCATAGATTATATATCGCCTTTTATGGCATCTAATCACATACTTAATTAAGAATAAGAAACGACATTTATAAATATGTCATTACATCAACCATATAGTGGATATTGTAATCATGCTCTCATAAATAGACTATATAGTCTGATGGTATAACTGACCGTCTTTCCTTAACAAATCTCCTTAATAAAGCTGCAACCACTTCATTCTGCACTTGAGAGGTTTAAGAAATTTCATTATAAACTATATCAAGAATAGTACCTTGAACCTCAACAAGTTTAGTCTATGGTACATGAGATTCCATAATTATCCGTATAGGTAAAGACAAAAAGATAGTAACCTCCATCATACTATTATCTTTAATAATCTGAGAGCAGCTATCCTCTACAATTACGTCAATATTTAGAAACTTTAGAGTAAGTGATTCTATAATTCTTGTACCTTCTTTAGGGTCATAAAATCAATACCCCTTTTGTATATGAAAAAATTGCTTTCATAATATCAGCTCACAAAAGACCAGATAAATTAGTCTTACTAATCATACTCATCACCATGTTCAATATGGTGCATTTATGCCTTTTGACCAAATCTTTTTGTCAGAATTTTCAGGTATAGTAATTAAATTACCACCCCAGAATCTATCAAGTATTTGACAAATGACCCTTTAAGTTATTTCGCATTGTTATACTTGCCAAAATACTCATAGCCACTGTTAAACCTGACAACCTTTTAAGACCTTTACAAGATATATATGTCATTAGGACTTAAACACAACTTTTGCAGATGTGTCCTAATTTCAATATCAGACAATACATAATTTCAAGCAACTAAGGCTTCCTTCATCTTATAGCATTGCAGTCCGTAGGCAAACCTCTTTTCAAGTGTTCTAGAATGGAACGCTTCATGGACAGTAAGTAAATTCAATTGCTATTTTCTCAAGCAACAAATCATATGTCCACAACTTAAAATTTGAAGCCATAAAAACCTTAATGGTGACGGAATTACCATTTACAGAAAAGGTGACTGAAAAACAAGCAGTATATAATTAGCATCATGTGAGCATTGTGTAACTTGACGTACAAGTACACATCCAGAGAGTTACATGCAAAATCATATAATCACCTTTGGGCAAAATACATGACATGCAATTGTACACTCCCCACATGATAAGGGTTATGAGAATATATTCCAATCTTCGTGAATTCATCACCTTTGGGCATATGAACCATTAGGATCAGTCACTCCTCCACCACACTATCATGTATCCCTTCATGAACTAATACACAATCACCTCCTTTGGGAGTATGATTACGCATTAGACCAGAAGACATCCCAATCATCATACGAGACCGAAATTTCTCAAACCCAATCAAGTGTGCCACTTTGGCAGTTACTACTCAATTGAATCATTGAAATTCTCTCATAGTAGGGATATAAGCTTTACTCCTCACATACACCATATATATGTGATTTTAACTTTAGTGATAGGGGCATCATATCACCAAAATCACATATCATGCTAATTATATTGCTTTATATATATATATATATATAGCGAACCTGAAAGACAGATTCCAATGAGATCATTGATCACAATAACACAAGAAACTTCTCATAACAGAGAATAAAACATCTCTTATGCACCCCAATTACATATTACCAGAACAACATAAAAAGAATGCTGATCTATAATATCTCTCACAAATTAACATCAATAGTAATACAGGGTACACCAAATCAACAAGCACTATTGCTCATGAGTTCCATACGGCAAAACATGACTCCAAGGCCAACATCTGATTTATTAGCCAATTTTAAGCAACAAATTATCATTGTAATCAACCAGTGGCCTATTAATTGAGTCAAACCAAAGAACCAAATATCTAAAATTTAACAGTAGATACTATTGCTCTGCGTACATATTGCCATACTCCTTTACCATAAAAATATTCAACTTGATAGACATTAACAAGTGACCAGATGAGTTCATGTACAATATGCAGTAACTTAATTGACATGCATTACCCACATTCAGTATATCAGTTTGGTCACGAGTCCTTAAGTCGTCTATCATTCAAAGATTACCAGTGTGTAAAGGAGTATACCTGAGTAACAAAAGTTTCATAATATTTATTGTTTCTCATCAGTTCAATACATAGCTTAAATACAATCTCATACGAATTCTATCTCATTAAGCCAGCTTCAATTAACAATAAAGTTTGATTTTTATTGATGAATCACACCTTTTATTATGTGATAACATATTAGTAACCCATCACCTGTATTTTCAAAATCACAGAAAATACAAGAAAAATACGCAAAATACACTAAAAATACACGTATTTAGGGTTTCATATGCAATTTCACATCAATAAAACCATCAAACATATAAAATAAATATACAACGAGATAGGAAATCACCATACGAGTCCAACGCCGCCAGCCACGCGCCGATCGGAGCCTCCACGCGCCCACACTCGCCGCCTGAGTGCTCGGCTCGTGGAGTTCACGCGCGGCGCTCGTTCGACGCCCAGGCGGCGCGTGGCCACGTGTGGGGGCGCGTGCGGCCTCCTTCGGCGACGCGCCGCCTACCCTCTTGCTCATCTCGTCGAGCCCAGTCCGAATTTGTGATTTAATTTAATTTTTATTGAACAAAAAGTCTCGAAAATCACAAATTAGGGCAAGATCAGTACCAATTAGGGCTAATCCATAAAAATTAGGGTAGATCCGTACAAATTAGGGTAAATCAGTACAAATTAGGGCAAAACCAATTGTGTTCGAGTTCTAAGATTATGGTTGCTCTGATACCACATGTTAGACGCAAATTGCGCAACCCCAAGATCTCAATAACCAGAACAAGAACATGCATAATTGAGTAGAAAGATTAACGCACCTGGATCCATCGAACATAAAGCGGAAGCAGAAAAGGGATTACCCACATATAAAGGGGATCCACGCATCAAGTCCTTCTCCTCTATTGCCCTCCGTATCACTGGCTCAATGAGGCGGCCCCCTCACGTGTAGCGTTAGGTAAACGCCCCTTAGGTGAGGATACATGTGAGAATTAGGGTTAGAGGAGAGACTTGAGCACTATTTATAGAGTTTCCAGCCAGTCCCCCTCATTACGGGCCAGGCTCAACTCGGCCCACACTAGCCAGCCCATATTAGACTAATTAAGAAACCTTCTATCTCTCTTTAGACCAACCCTGTTTTACGATAACCGTAAAAACAGTAAATTACAATATCAATTAATTTAGTCCACGTTAGGAAAACTCTTACATTTCGTGCAAGTATCCAGTCCGAATTTGATCTCGTGTTCTTCATGAGAGTTGTATATGACATCTTGAGGAGCGACATACTAAAATTTGAGGATAAACGGACAAGTAATGATCTGAGAAAACGATTTTCTTTGAAAAGGATGAATCTGGACAGTGAACCGAGAGATAGGAAGAGTTATAAACATTATAGCTTTTAATCCAGAAGGAATTAGAATTTGATTTTTTCATGAGACTTTTACCTTTAGATCTCAAATATAACATGTTAAAATCTCAGAATTTTCGGAGTTCATTTAAGGGCTTAATCGAAATTATTTCCGAAACTGTGCAAAAGTGGTACTGAAATTTCTTTTGTTGTGATGAATGGATTTATATGATTGATGTGAAACTTTCTTGACATGGTGTTCTTCATTAAATATCTTTCTCTGGATCTTTTTTACATCATGTTAAATTTCCAGAATTTATTGAGATCGTTTACTAATTTTTCCAGAATTTTTATTAAAGAAGCGTATTCTGTTTTATCCGAAATTTGCTGTATTTTCAAGAATAAATGGACTGCTCTACGAAATATGATGTCTTGAGTGGTTATATATGCTGCATATATGGTGATGTTTGGCATATCATGTGACATCAAAGGATGGTTTAGACTTTCGATATTGTTGCATTAAATGCCATGATGAAAATGAGACATATATGAGATTATATATTGTGATAATAATGAGACCGTCAGAGGTGTGAGCCGATGATGCCTCGGGAGTTTCGAGATGCCCGGAGATTTGTGCCGGAGGCTCCTCGCGACGCCAGGTTGGGTGCGAGCGATAAATTGTGGGATGCAAAATTGGTCCCTGGAAGAAAAATGATGAGATCCTTGTGAAAAATAAGAATTAAAATTGAATCATGTGCATGGGTATATGCATATGGCATGATGCATGATCTGCTTATGAAAGTAAATTGATGCTATTTGATATTGAAAATGTGATCATTAAGGCATGAATGGATCTCATGGTGATATATGCTCGATAGCATGGACGATATGAATCATGAGTATGTATGTGCATATGGCATAGAATGAACCTCATGGAAATATAGATATGATTGCGTGGTGGTATATGCATGATGACATGGTAAGATATGCATGACTGCATGGTGATATATGCACGACTGCATGGTGATGTATGCTCTATAGCATGGATGATATGTGATTTACTCGTGATATATTGATTGTCTTGCTTGATGCATTGTGTAGTTTAATGGATCTTTACTGTTGAGTGGTTGTACTCACCCCTTTGGGGACCAACATTTCAGATTGAGCTATGCCTCTAGCACCTGTCACGCGTGGTACATTTTATGGATTACTGTCTGATGTCAAGGTCGAGTGCACGGAGCACCCTTGCTTTGATGTTCATGGTTTGGTGTTTATCCGCCTCCGTGTTTTGGTCATGTACGACGTGGGCTTGCCTGGTGGCCCTGTAGTACAAGAGTTTTTGTCTGTCCATATTCGTCGAGATGGGAGGATGATGGGGATACTGCCGCCACCACCGGCCGATGCACCAGGATGGGTGTGATAGGAGCGTGTGACTGGTGGAGGTTGCCACTTTTTTTAGGATGGCCGACACTAGCTGATGGATAGATGTACATGTTTGATGTATAGTCGGGTTCTTTTTTAGTTTAGCGGAGCTTAGTTATAGTCTTGGCCCTTTTGTCATACCGACTTGTGAAATCCATCCTAGTATGTAAATAAAAGTGATCCGGCCCTAAAATGCATATATATATATATATATATATATATATATATAAAAGTTTGTAGTTGGTGTATATTGCATTATATTGTTTGGTTGTGTATGTGTTAGGGAGATGATAAGTATGTTTCCGTTATATGATCTGCGCTGGGACTGATTGAGATGGTACAAACCCCCAAGAATTATGGACCCGCTGTAATTGAAATGGTATCAGAGTGGAATGTTATTTGGACAAGTGAAAAGGTAAGTAGGTGTAGTGGACTGTGGCGACCCAAGCGGATCAAGGGCCGTGTCGAGGGGCGCCACAATCCAAAGATTATATCTACATAAATTTGTACAAGAAGAAAAAAAAATTTCTTCCCTTTTTATAAACAAGGTTGTATCAACTTTTCATTTCCCAAAGCCACTATTTATTAAAAACTTACTTAACATTTTATACCAAGCTCGAGGTGCTTGCTTCAGACCATACAATGCCTTCTTTAGTCAGTAGACAAACTCTAGTTTTCTAGGATCTTCTACATAGATTTCTTCTTGTATAAATCCATTAAAGAAAGTGCTTTGGACGTCCATCTGGAATAACCAGAATTTTTGAAAACAAACAAATGCAAGTAATATTCTAATTGCTTCTAACCTTACTACTGGTGCATAAGTCTAATGTAGTATATTCTTTCTTCATGTGTGTAACCTTTTGCCACAAGTCTTGCTTTATTTCTAGTTACTTTACCTTTTTCATCCATCTTATTTCTGAATACCCACTTTGTTCCAATCATAGATTTGCCTTTGGGTTTAGGAATTAGCTCCCGGACATTATTAATGCTGAATTGTCTGAATTCTTTCTGCTGAATTGCCATAAGTCTTGCTTTATTTCTAGTTACTTTACCTTTTTCATCCATCTTATTTCTGAATACCCACTTTGTTCCAATCACAGATTTGCCTTTGGGTTTAGAAATTAGCTCCCATATATTATTAATGCTGAATTGTCCGAATTCTTCCTGCTGAATTGCCACAAGTCTTGCTTTATTTCTAGTTACTTTACCTTTTTCATCCATCTTATTTCTGAATACCCACTTCGTTCCAATCATAGATTTGCTTTTGGGTTTAGGAATCAGCTCCCAGACATTATTAATGCTGAATTGTCTGAATTCTTCCTGCATAGCTTCTATCAAGCTTTCGTCGAGACAATGCTTCTTCTACTCATTTTGGTTCCATCTCTGAAATAAGTGCTATCGCACCGGAATCTTCTCTTCCCTTGGATCTAGTGTGGATTCCTTCATATAAATTGCCAATGATGAGTTATTTTGGATGACTTGAGTTTTGCTTCTGGTTGCTATTTGATTTGTTGATTTCTTTTGAGATCAACGGATCGTCTATTTCCTTTTATTCTTCTAGTTTTGCTTGATGCTTTTCTCCAGAATATTGAAGTTCTCTGGGGGAATTAGACTTTATTGAGTCTGGAATTGGTTCAGACTCTTCAAGTTGAACCTAATCTAGTTGATTATGAATATTTTCCTAAAATTTGATGTTCATTGATTCTTCTATAGTTTGAGTCTTCTTATCAAAGACCCTGTAAGCTTTACTCATCATTGAATAGCCAAGAAATATTCCTTCATCCGATCTTTCTTCAAATTTTCCAGATCGATCATTTGCATTCTTCAAGATAAAGCATTTACAGTCAAATACATGAAAGTAAGAGATGTTAGGCTTCTTCTCTTTATACACTTCATAAGGAGTCTTCTCTAGGATAGACCTTAAAAACACCATGTTGATTATATAACCAGCAGTAGAAACTACTTCTGCCCAAAATCAAGAAGGGATTTTACTTTCTATCAATAGAGTTCTAGCTATCTCCTGTAAAGATCTATTTTTCTTTTCCACAACTCTGTTCTGTTCTAGAGTATATGGAGAGGAGAAAATATGTTGAAAACCATATTCATCACAGAAGTTTGTAAAATCTTGATTTTCAAACTCACATCCATGATCTGTTTTTATGCATGAGATAACATAACCTTTCTCATTCTGAATTTCTTGGCAAACTTTGAAAGATAAGAGAAAGTTTCAGACTTACTTGCCAAAAAGAATACCCAAGAGAAACGTAAATAATCATTCACAATTACTAGACAGTATTTTTTTCCACCTATACTTTGAGTTTTTGTTGGTCCAAAAAGATTCATATGAAGAAGCTGCAAAACACGATTGGTAGAAACCTGATTTATTGGTTTCAATGAACTTTTGACCTATTTTCCCAAGATTCAGGGAGTACATGATTCAGACTTTTGATAAGCCATATTAGGAAGACCTCGAACCAGCTTTTTAGAAGAAAGTTTAGCAATCTATTTCATATTCACATGACCAAGCTTTCAATGCTATAAATTTTCTTCATCTTGTATTGAAATAAGGCACTGAGAATTTTTTGGATTTACGTCTAGAAGATATATGTTGCCATGCCTTCACCCAATAAATGATTGAGATAAATCTTGACTTACTCCAGAACAAATACCTTCTTGAAAGTTTATTCTAAAACCTATATCACAAAGCTGACTTATACTTAGAAGATTGTAGTTTAAACCTTTTACAGTGAAACATTGTTGATAGTTAGACTTCCAATCTTCATTGTTCCAAATCCTATAGTATTTCCTTTACTGTTCCCACCAAAAGAAACATTTCCTCCTTTTGGTCTTTCAAGCTTAATGAAACTGCTTGAGTCTCCTATCATATGCCTAGAATAGCCACTATCCAAGTATCATTTAATTTTTCTTTTAATAGTGACTTGCAATCAGAAGAATAACTCAAACTTTCTTTGGTACCCAGATTTTCTTGGGTCTAGGAGAGTTAGTGTTAAAAATAGTCTTTGCCCAATCTTTCTTAACTGGTCTCCAAATTTTGGGACATTCATTCTCAAAATGTTTTGAGCTATTACACTTAGAACATTTGAGAGCACTTCGGTCAACAGGTTTTACAAACACTTTTTGAAAATGATTTTTGTAAAATGACTTTGGAGGTCTTTGTCGAAGTCTCTCTTTTACTTTAGGAAAATCAATAAAAGGATTTGTTTCATTATTCATACCCAAAACAAACTTGTTAAAATAGGGTATTTGAGTTGTGAGAAATTTCTCTAATTTTTATGATCCTTTGGAAAACTTTTTGGAAATATATGAAATCTCCCTTTTTAAACAGACATTTTCCTTTAAAAGAGAATCATAATTTTCTTTCAAATCATCAAAACCTCTTTTCAAATTTTCAAATTTTTCTTTCCAAGAGACTTTCTGTTGCCTGGGCTTAAAATTTCCCTTTTTCATTTCGGAAATCCTTTTAAGAGATTATTTAAGATTGAGGTAAAGTTCATCTATATACATAAAGACTTTAATAGGAATTTTTGAGTGACTTACTTCGATTTCCTTGTCGGAGTCGAATCGTGCTCGATTCTAATTTTGAGTCCGACTCTAAGTGAGCCATCAAATACATGTTTGCAAATTCCTCTTCGCTTTCCTCACATTCGGTGTCACTCTAGGTTTCTACTTTAAGAGTTTTTTTGTACTTCTCATACTTCCATTTCTTCTTTTTCAGCAAGGGACAGTTTGGTCTGATGTATCCATTTTTCTCACTCGAAACATATTATGTCTTTGCTCATTTCAACGTCTTCCATTGGTCTATTCTGGGAATTTTGCATGCTTTGCTTCTTCCAATTAAACCTTCTTCATTTTCTATTCAGTTTTCTGAATTTCTTTATCATAAGGGCTAGCTCCTCGTCGTCCATGTCATCGTCCGAATCTGTATCATCAGAATCAACATTAGACTTTAATGCAATTGATTTTTTTACCTTTTGGATCTTCCTCATCATTGATCTGCTCCACTTTGTATGATTGAAGCGTGCTTATCAGTTCGTCAACAAATAGAGGCATGATCCTTTGAGTTTTTCTGATTGAAGTCTTCACATGATTCCAGCCTTTTGAAAGTCCACGTAGTAGTTTGTTGGCTTTCATTGATCCATAAATTGGTTGACCTTGATATGCCAGGCCATATACAATTTCTTTAAAGCGACTGAACATATCACAAATAAATTCTCCAGGCTTCATTCTAAAAGACTCATATTGTCCAAGTAAAATATTTATCTTTGTCTCATTCACACGGTTAGTCCCCTCATAAGTGACGTGAAGTCTATCTTAGACTTCTTTTGCTATTTCACAGGAGGAGATTCTGTTGTATTCAGTGGGAGACAAGGCACAGTATAAGGATTAAATGGCTTTTGCATCAAGACCCCGTCTCTTGGTAATTTCAGCTTGTGTGGATTCATCAGCATCTTTTTCTATCACTCATTTTCCTTTGTCTATAGCCGATGTAGCCATTGGATTGATTCCTTTTTCAACAACATCCCATTCCAGGGGATCTCTAGATCTGAGAAATGCCTTTATTTTGTTTTTCCATACATTATACTTATTTCCATCGAAATAGGGTGGTATGGTGTTGCTCTGTCTTTCAACCAATCTTGGAGCCAAAATACTAGCTATAGAAGATTTTTAGCTTAGAAGTAAAAATACTTCAATAAAGTAAGCACCAAGGCTCTAATACCAATTGAAAGAGCTAGTATAAACACTTAAAGAGGGGTGAATAGGTGTAAAAATAGCTTTTATCAACAGAAGCAATAAAATAGTTTTCTTCAGACTAAGTCTAACTGACACCACACTTCTGAAATAGATTCAGATTCAAAAAGGATATTTAAGCAATAGCAAAACTTAGAAAATTATCACAACAAATAAATTAAAGGAGTTAAGGGAAGAGAAAATTGAATACAAGATTTATAGTGGTTTGGCTTAGTTCAAGCCTACATCCACTCTCCCACACTAACAGCCTTTTGGCTGGATTTCACTATGAATCAAAAGAGAATTACAACAGTATGAATTTGATTGCTCAGTGAAGAGTTGCTTTTTCTCTCACTAAGTCACTTCTTTTATGTTTCTCTCTCTCTCTCTCTCTCTCTCTCTCTCTCTCTCTCTCTCTCTCTCTCTCTCTCGTGTACGAATATGAGCACTATCAATGAAGAACAAGTGATTTGAGAAGCTTCGGACTTTGGAATTATATTTTTCATGCTCTTCTTCAAATGACCCGGAAAACCTCCTTAAATACTCTTCCATGCCTTTATGACCGTTAGCACTATCCAGAGGAATTCTTCCAATCAACCCATTGGACATAATCAATCAAAGAGATCTTGTAGCCGTTTGAAGACTAAGATGAATGTCCGATGATCCTGATCGCCCATACAATCAGAATCTTGGTTTTCATAAGTAGATTATTTCCAAAAAAAAAATTGTTTTTCGAAATTGATTTCACCAATCCATAATTGATTTTATCAATATTTTTCAAAAGGTAAGTGAAATTTTCAATAAGAAAGCCAGATATATCTTGTTCGTACTAAACCCTTGATGAAAGATCAATAATCCTGAGTCTGATTATTTATTCGTTCTTCACTTGAATTCAGTCTGGTCTTCATCAGAGCGGGGCAGACTTATGATGTAAAATAGACTTTGATAGAGTTCCACAGAAGTCTAGTATTTCTCAAAATAAGAATAAGAATAAACATAGGAAAGTTTTGTCAATTTCAAATTTTAATAGGAGTTTTCTCAACATTTATGAGAAGGTTGCCCGAAGCTTGTGAATCCAAGGTGGCGGTCTCTCAGTTCCTACTTGTCCTCTAATGGGCAGGTTGCTTTTGCGTGGGCTAGTTTTGATTGTACATGATGGGTCTTTAACATAAGCGCCACCATTGTAAGAAAAAGTTAGTCAACATGGGGGTGTATTTACATTATCAAGTGGGCAGCAAAGCTGATGGTTGTTTCAAATGCTGGAAACTTCTGTGATGATATGCCCCTCTTCCTTGGTCTGCAATATGCCTAGCAAGAGTGAAAAGTAGAAATGGTGTAATACCAAATCCGAAGAGGTTACTTTTTGGACTTTGCATATCTTCATTCCATGACGAACAAAACTTATGTCTTGAGGAACTTTTGATACGTATTAGGATGGAGGTTCAATAGTTTTTGAGGTGCCTGTTGATTATGAAGTGATTACTTAATCGTTATCACAGATGTCGATTTTAGTCTTAAATGTTAGATAGGAAGCTGATGTATGTTAGCTTGTAATTTCAAAGAAATGGTCAGCTAGAGTCTCTGTGCGCGTTTCATTCATTGTGACACTCCCTGAGATGAAAGCTAGCTACTATGAGTTTCTATAACATCTTCCGAAAGTGTCATTTTCATCTTTTTCCTCAGAACTGGGAGGGATTCTTCTTCAAAGGTCTTTGAGCAAGTGAGCGACGATGGGATATGGACTTTAAAATCGCCCTAATTAAGTTCTATCATTTTTTTGTTTTGTTTTTTTAGGGTAATGACTGGAAAGCTCTATCAACAATCTGATCATTTTTCTCTTATTTTCCTTTTGTTTTGGCCATAACTGTTAATTTACGTTCCAATTTGGATGTGTTGAAGTTTCTAGAGTCATAATGTGTTGAGTTCTTGTCTATGGACTGGGAGCTGGTAAAAGGCGTCGGTTATGTGTGTAAAGAAATGGAAAATCAGAAAGCAGAAGATGAATGTAATTGAGGCTCATGCTTGAAGAAGAGCTGTATATCTCTTATTGGCATGCTACATGTAAATAAAAGGGAAAATTGTCTAGAAAGTTCAGTCCTAAAAATTTCAATTTTACCAATTAAGTTTTAAATTTTTTTTCATGTTTTGATAAATGAGTGATGTGGACATTAGTTGTCTTACATGGCACAATTGACATTAACGCTGATAAATTTTATAATTTTTGAAAAAATTCTGAATTTTATTATTTCTTTATTAGTTTCTCTTCTAAGGCTTGTGAGGGCCAGCCATAGGTCGACCTCGCTTTCAACTATTGAGGCTTCACAACTTTCACCTAGTGGTTGCCGTAATGGATTAAAAGTTGAAGAACTACATTGAATATGTACTAAAAATCAATGGTTTATTATAAGTTGGGAAAATGTCACAAATGATCCCTGGACTTCTACTTAACGTGTAATTTCGTCCCGAGCTTTCGATTAATCTCGTCCCTAAGCTTTCGATTTGCACAATTTAGTCCCCGAACTATTAACAAATGTTCAATTTCCGCTCAACGCCGGTGGAGGGAAGAGAGAAGAAGAAAAAAACAAGAAAAAAGAAGAAGAAAAGACCAAAATGCCAAATTCTGTTAACTTTAACTAACAGAATGACGAAATTGGTCAATTTTCAAATAGTCGGACTAGATTGGATATTTATCGATAATTCAGGGACCAAATTGAGCAAATCGAAAGCTCGGGGACGAGATTGCACATTAAGTAGAAGTCCAAGAACCATTTGTGACATTTCCCTTATAAGTTTTGGATCATATTGTACATTAAACTAAAGTTCATAATCATATTGAATAAATTATTAATTCATGGATCACATTCGGTTGATATCTAGGAACCGTTTGTATTATTTACTCTTTTAAATAACTATGTGTGAATCTACATGTTAACATTTGCATTTTGTGAAAATTTTAAAAATAAAACATAAAAGGTCAATCCAAATAGACCACGAGTTCGAACATATCAATTCCAAAGCAATGTGTTTACAAGCGAGTGCTTTTAAGATTTTAGTTGCAATCAAGTAGGCAATATTGCCAATGAGGAAAGCATAGTTGGAATATTGCCCTTTTCTTGTACATAATACAAAACTAAGCGGTACATTACACTTTTTTTGTTTCGCAAAAAATGAATGAGTTGGAAAATATTTTCCTAAAAAAGATCAATTATACTATTGTATTGGTACCAAAATGAATGAATGAAAAATATTTTCATTGTTCACAATAATATTTAGATTATATTGTCATTAATAATAAAAACATCTTTTTATCGACTAATCATTTCAAGTGATAGTTTCTAGGAAACTTACCATATTATTTATTTTCCATGAATCAACAATAGTGAAGTTGGGAGATTTTTCTAATTTCACTTTACAAACGTTCGCCATTACTCATTAAAAAATTCCATTTTAATAAAGTGACAATTGCTTTTATGTGATATTAATAATTTAATGGGATAAGTGCACTGGAAGTTTTAAAACTTGTTACAAAAACGCAATTGAGTTTTAAAAATTTTAAGAAGTGCAATTAAGGGCACGTTTTGTGATCATTTTATTATCGAGAACAATTTTGATCAGAAAATGATTTTTCTTGATTTTGTTCCCTACACGAGTTTTTGAGCATTTATAGATGTTTAGTAATTGTCCAAAATTTCTACTCTTGGAATAGAAATGCGTTTAATGGGACTCTTAATTTTTTTTGTTTCATTTAATTTTTTAATACTTTTATTATATTTTTCTTTTTCCTTTTCTTCTCTTCTTCCTCCTCCTTTGTGGTCAGTTTCCGTCATCAGCGATGGTCGGTGATTGGCTAGGAGGAAGAAGAAGAGAAAAGGAGAAAATAAGAAAAAAAAAACAAAAGAGAGAAAAGAAAAGTCGGGCTTAATTATTGAAATTGTTCCGGGAACAAAAAGTTACTTTTTTTCTACTTCTTGATTATGTTCCAAATTTATTCTTGAGAAAAAATGGATTTTTATTCTTGGGAATAAAAATTTACCAAACGGATTTATTTTTTTCGAAGAATGAAGTGTTATCAAACATGACTTAAGTCTTAAACTTATTAAATTAGTGCAATCAAGTATTCTGTTAGTTCCATCCAAATTAACAAACAAAAATTGTTAACATTACTTATTATTATTATTATTATTATTATTTCCTCTATGTGGCGATGATGTGACCAAACATAAAACATAATACTAAAATGGTGCCATTTTGATCAAAATTTGATTTGTTAATACAAAATTTATTTCAAATAATATTTCAAATAAGCAAAATTTAAAAGAAAATACAAAAAAAAAAGGAAAAAGCGGGCGAGGGCTTGCGACCCTTGCCTTTGTTGCCCCACCATCTCCGAAAAGGGCCAGTGAAGGTGGAGGAATGGTTGGTGGGGGTTGATGGGCCTTAATTAGGAGCTAGTGATTAGGGGTGTGCAAAGGAATTAGGAATCGCCCAAACCGCTCAGAATCGGACTTGATTAGCCTAGAACCAGTGGTTCCTAAGAGAACTGATCCGATTCTTAGTTCTAATAATTTGGAACCGGTGGGTACCGGTCCGGTTCTCGGTTCTATGGGTAGAACCGCCCACTAGTCCACATGGATTGGATTGGTATTATAATAATATAACAATTTTTAACGATATATAATTATATTATTTTTTAATATTAAAAAAATGAAATTTCTAAATCCCCAAAATTTGAAATTCTCTCATTCTTGATGGATCGGCCCTTTATTCATGTCCCTGTATCGGAGGATGAGGTGCAATTTGGCCAGCACCAAGTCCCCGACTTGAAACTCTACATGCTGTTGCTTTTTGTCGACCCTTTCCGAGTGATACAGCGGATCGGGAAGGTGGCGTATAAGTTGGACTTGCCGTCCAAGCTCAGGCTACACCCCGTGTTCCACGTGAGCATGCTGAAGTCGTTCCTCGCGGACGAGGATGATCCGGATCGAGGCATATCACACCGAGCGCCCTTTGGGGTTTGAAGACCTCCTATGATCGGGATGTTGAGTGTATCATGGCCGATCAGATCATACGGAAGAAATATCGAGCACCAAGGAAGGAATACCTCGTCTAGTGGAGGGGCCTTCTCGAGAGTGAAGCAAGTTAGGAACCCTCTAAGGGCCTGTGGTAGTTCAAGAAGCACATCGAAGCCTTCCATGCCGCAGACGCAACGAGAGCGTTGCCAGAATAGGTGGGGGAGAATGACACGACCCACGAACAAAGCATGATCCAAGATCGTCCGTGATCGGCCGTGTCACGCACAAAGGGCTACCCGAGAATAGCCCACAGTCGACCCACGAGTAGAACGAGTGAAAGGCCCATGCGCAATCCATGAGCGACCCATGAACAATGTTTGGCCAGCCCACGAGTAGCCCATGACCGTTTGGTTGATCGCATGTCAGACGGACCTGCAACCCTGATCTTGCTTCTGACACATGCCTATGGTCTGCCCAAGACCTGACATGTGTGACCCATGATCTTCCCAAGGGCCTACCATGTGCAGCCATTGAGTAGCCTACGAGTAGCCTTGTAATGATGATATGGATTTAAAATACACCGTTGGATCGGAGGAACAATCAACTGCTGAGATGCGACCCGCTCTTGTATGAATAGGGATCCCTCTCCCACTTTGTATGAGTTTGTTCACAAGCAATATACACTCTCTTTGCTCATCCGACTCTTGTGTTCGAGCGTGTGTGTGTGTTAGGTTGACTTGGGATCATTGATCCTAAGGTCGCACGATGTTTGATCGACCGAAATTGATCGACTCGTGACAAGTGGTATCAGAGAAAAGTATGATCTGATCAGCCATGATACACTCAACATCCCAATCATAGGAGGTCTTCACCCCAAGGGGCACTCGGTGTGATATGCCTCGATCCGGATCATCCTCGTCCGCGTGAAACGGCTTCAGCATGCTCACGTGGAACATGGGGTGTAGCCTGAGCTTGGACGGCTCCAGCTTGTACGCCACCTTCCTGATCCGCTGTATCACTCGAAAAGGGCCTTCATAGAGACGGATTAGCCCTTTATTCATGTCCTTGTATCGGAGGATGAGGTGTAATTTGGCCAGCACCAAGTCTCCAACTTGAAACTCCACATGCCGTCGCTTTTTGTCGGCCCATTTCTTCGTGTTTTTAACGGCTTTGTTCAGACACGCCCGCGCCAAGTCGGTGTGTTAGTCCCATTCCTTAGCGAGCTCGTACACGGACGGACTGCTCCCTCGGTACCCCGAGGCGGTCGCACTTGGCGTGAGTGGTTGATGCTCGGTCACGATCTCGAACAGGCTTTGGTTCGTGGATTCGCTCTGCTGCAAGTTGTAAGAAAATTGGGCCACGTCAATCAGCCGTGCCTAGTTCACTTGCGTGTTGCTCACATAGTGCCGAAGATAGATTTCTAGCAATGCATTCACCCGCTCTGTCTATCCGTCGGTTTGGGGATGCATGCTGGTAAAAAGATTGAGACTCATCCCCAGCAACTTGAAGAGCTCGGTCCAAAACTGCCTGATGAATCAAGGATCGCGATCGCTCACGATCGTGCGCGGAATGCCCCAATATTTGACAACGTGCTTGAGGAACAGCTTGGCGGCTTCCTCGGCTAGGCAATCCTTTGTTGCTGGCACAAATGTCGCATACTTGGAGAGGCGATCTACCATGACCATGAGAGTCCAACACCCTTCGGACTTTGGCAAATTCACGATAAAGTCCATGGAGACACTCTCCCATGGACGTTCTGGGATAGACAACGGCTCAAGGAGCTCCGCGGGAGACCGTTGCTCTATCTTGTCTTGTTGACAAACAAGACATGTCCGCACATATGCTTCCACGTTGTCCTGCATATGCGGCCAATAGTATTGATTTTCAATGAGTGCCATGGTGCGGTGGATTCGCGGATGTCCCGCCCATTTGGAGTCGTGGCACTCTTGTAGGACTTCCTTTCAAAGTTTCCCGTAGAGTGGCACATAGAGTCGCCGTCCTTTGGTGTAGAGGAGGTCATCCTCGAGCTAAAATCTCCTCATCATGCCCTCTTGAGCATATTGAAGGAGGGCTTGGGCTGTTTTATCATGCTTCAGCCCCTCCTTGATACAATCAACCCATGGGCAATCGGGCCGACTTACCACATTGGCCAATTCGAACTTCCTACTTAAGGCGTCGGCCATGAAATTGGATTTTACGGGCTTGTATTCCAACGCATAATCAAACTTGTCCAGGAAGTCTTGCCACCAAGCTTGCTTCGGGCTGAGCTTCTTCTGAGTTTGGAAGTAGCTCGTAGCCACGTTGTCGGTCCTCACGACGAACCGGGATCCCAAGAGGTAGTGCCTCCATGTGCGAAGGCAATGCACCACCACGGTCATCTCCTTCTCTTGGACCGTGTACCGTCGCTTGGCATCATTCAACTTTTGGGACTCGAAGGCCACCGGATGACCTTCTTGCATTAAAACACCACTGATGGCAAAATCAGAAGCATTAGTCTCTACCTCATACGGTTTGGTATAGTCGGGCAGCATAAGCACCGACTCCTCAGTCATGGCCCGCTTCAATCGCTCGAACGTCTCTTGACATCAATCCGTCCACTCCCACAGCCTTTCTTTCTTTAGCATGTTCGTAAGTGGTACGGTGAGGCCTGAATTTCCCCGAATGAAATGCCGATAATAGTTCGTGAGACCGAGAAAGGATCTTAGCTCAATCACCTTGGTTGGTGGTTCCCAATCAACGATGGCACGAATCTTGGCCGTGTCCATCCGCACACGTCCGCCTCCAACGATTTGCCCAAGGAACGGGATTTCTCTTTGTGCAAAGGCACATTTCTCACGGGTCGATCAATTTCGGTCGATCAAACATCGCGTGGCCTTAGGATCAATGATCCCAAGTCAGCCTAACACACATATGCTTGAACACGAGTCGGATGAGCAAAGAGAGTATATATTGCTTGTGAACGAACTCATACAAAGTGGGAGAGGGATCCCTATTTATACAAGAGTGGGTCGCATCTCAGCCTTTGATCGTCCCTCCGATCCAATGGTGTATTTTAAATTTGTATCATCATTACAAGGCTACTCGTAGGCTACTCGATGGCTGCACACGGTAGGCCCTTGGGAAGATCATGGGTCGCGCACATCAGGCCTTGGGCAGACCATGGGCATGTGTTAGAAGCAAGATTAGGGTTACAGGTCCGTCTGACACGCGATCAACCGAACGGTCACGGGCTGCTTATGGGCTGGCCGAACATTGTTCATAGGTCGCTCATGGATTATGCATGGGCCTTTCGCTCATTCTGCTCGTGGGTCGACCGTGGGCTATTCTCGGGTAGCTCTTTGTGTGTGACACGGCCGATCACGGATGATCTTGGATCATGCCTTGAAGAGGAAGACCCCACTTGGCTCTGCTAAGTTTCTACCAAAAACCAAGAGGCATAGTTTTGTTTAAGTGAAAATTTTGATTACGATTGAGGTTGTTTTGATGATATGATTTTGTATTATTGATGACTATGATAATTTGAGAAGAATCGACCCTTTAATTCTGCATATAAATACCTTGGTTGAGATGCATTTGACATATTCTATATTATGATTGAATGACAGCCCAAATGCACTTGACATATTCTATAAAATGATTGAATGACAACTCAACACACATTCGTAGAAGAAAACAAGTTCAATATTTACTTTGTTCAATGCTTAACCTCACGCGATTTGATCGTTGCACTTTTAGGCATTCGTATTTCTTTTTCCATGCTTGATTTGAGAATCGCGTTATGGTGGAGACTATAGTTGCAATTATAAATATACTTGATGAGATCGGTTCCACGAGTCCACTCGGGAATTAGATTGGACCGATGGTCCAGTTTTCTGGTGGATCTATGGAATTAACAGGTGGTTCTTGATTCCAATTTTTTGGGATCGATCCTTATTGGATGATTCCTAGTTCTAGGGTGCTCGAACCATGCTTACCTCTATTGGCAACCCTTACCAAGGGCCTGTAGGCCCTCTCGTAATTTTTCCTTCTTCCTTTTTCGTTTTTGTTTTTTTTTTTTAAATTTTCTTATTTTAGCATAACTTGAAATAAAATTGTTCTAAAAAAATAGATTTAGACCCAAATGACATAACTTTAGCCATGTCGACACCACGTAAGAAAAGGAAATTATAATAAAAAAAGTCATATTGGCATTTTTCGTTAGTAAAATTAAACGGAGTTAACGGAGTAACTTGATTGCACAAATGTCACTTAATTTATGATTTAATTACACTATTTAAAAGTTTTAAGACTCAATTATAATTTAATGGCAAGTGTTAGAACTTCTAGCGCACTTTATCCCTGTTTCATTAATCGTACTAGTTAGGCCGTTAACTAAGATTTACAAGAGACTCCGCGGTTAAGATCAACGGCCTAAAACCGGTCCAATTCGCTCACTCTGGGTCCGACCGGAATCAGTCGATTCATCAGACCTAAAGTAGCCTCTCGCCTGGTTAGCTTTCCTTCAACGAGTGCACCGGCGACCATGGCCGTCGTCAGCTCCCGCTGAGGAAGGTGTCGGTCCGGCGAAGTGAGGCAGAGAAAGAGAGAGAGAGAAATGGCCATCGGGAGGAGCAGCAGCAGCAGCAGCAGCAGTGCTGCGAAGGCGGCGGTGAAGAAGGCGCTGGGGGAGATGGGCTTCAACAGCAGCGCCGGCGCCATCAACTGGTTCCCCGGCCACATGGCCGCCGCCACCCGCGCCATCCGCGACCGCCTCAAAGTCTCCGACCTCGTCATCGAAGTCCGCGACTCCCGCGTCCGTACTCTCTCTCCCTCTCTCTTGTTGTTGTTGTTGTTGTTGTTCTTTTTCTTTGTTTGTTTTGAATTCTGATACTCTGTGTGCATGGAATTCGTGATTAGCCTCGCTTGTCTTCGATCAGATTCCGCTGTCGTCGGTGAACGCGGACTTGCAGCCTCACCTCTCCAAGAAGAGGCGGGTGATCGCGCTGAACAAGAAGGATTTGGCCAACCCCAACGTCACGCACGTAAAAAAAAATCCCAACTTTCGCTTTTCTCTGCTTTTCCCACTTCCGTAACGATTCCCTCGATCATGTCTTTCGTGGCAACTGATCATTCGGGTTCTCGCCCATTTTGTGTTTGCCGTGCAGAAATGGACTCACTACTTCGACTCTCGCAATCAGGACTGCCTCCCCATAAATGCCCATAGCAAGAGCTCTGTTAAGAAGGTCCGTCGAAATGCGTTTGCTTTTTGATACCGGGCACTTTTTAATGAGTGCATCTGCTTGTCAAGAACGTTGAGGGATATCCTCATAGAAGTTTTGGGGGCCCTCTTAATTTCGTAAAGCATAGGATAGATGTTGGTCGAGAAAGCAAGAATTCACTTTGGCAGTTGATTTACTCTGTTGCATAAAGCCTTCGCCTGGGTTTCAAGAATCAATCTGCTTGGCCATAGGCTGAGACCAACTACTGGAGTTTCGCATTCTTGTCCAATGTGGCAGTGTTGAATTTGCTTTAGCCTTTGAGGTTTGAAAACTGCGACTGGATTTTACCTATGAAGATTTGCTTCTGTTGTTGCTAGGTGTCTTTTTCTCTTAGCTGTTTTCGACCTGCATTTTGCCATCCCTTCTTAGTAATTGCTGCAAGACACTTTGTATTATATGTCTTACTGTTAGGGAATGCTGCTTCTGTCAATGCAGTAACTGCATGATTGTGCCTTTTCTCTTCTTGGAGATGTGATGCCTTGGATATTTGTGATTCTTTTCCATAGCTTCTGGATCTTGTGTAGGTTAAATTGAAGGAAGTGATTTCAAGGGAACCTACTCTCCTAGTCATGGTGGTTGGCGTTCCTAATGTGGGCAAATCAGCTCTAATTAATTCAATTCATTGAATTGCATCCTCTCATTTTCCTGGTAAGAGTTTCCTCTTCCTCACAATGTGTATTGGTAAGAGATACAAACCTCCTCTTTGGCAGTTGACCTCATCTATGTAGAATGATACTCCACACCCGATAATTTGATGGTGCAATACAATTTTCTTAACAACTAAGTATAGTGAGGTTGAGGCTTAATCAAGTACCATGGATATATCGTAATGTTACCTAGTAACTTTGCTTTATTTTCTATTGCTTTATAATGGTGGCTTTGAGTTTCTCTTAGTGCAGGAGAAGATCAAGAGAGCAACAGTGGGCCCCTTGCGCGATGTTACACAAGATATTACTGGTTTCAAGGTCAAATTTTCTTCTGCTGTTATAAAAATTATGGCGGCATTCTCTCAAGCAGTCTGACTTTGCAATTTTGTGCATGAACTCAGAACTCTCTAAATTGATAGATGCATGATCTTGGCTTTGTTGATTGACTGCTTTTGTATTAACATGCAGTGAAAAGACATCGGCAAACTTTTATAATTAATCCTCAGAAACTCTTGCTTTTATATGTGCCTGAATACAATCACAGATGAACTTTCGTGCAATCTGTTAACATTCTTTCCTATCCTTCTTTTCTCATTATAGATAGACCTAATAATAAAACTTTCCAATTTATCCAATGTTCTCTTACCTAATATAGTTGTATATATTTTAATGTTTTTTGATTTTGGACTGTGATGTACAGATCGCTCATCATCCAAGTATCTATGTTCTTGACATTCCCGGTGTACTAGTTCCTAGTATCCCAGACATAGAAACAGGATTGAAGCTAGCTCTTGCAGGTTGGCTATTGTTTCTGTTTGTGTTTTTGCACTCTCTACCTTCTATGATTTGATCATCTGCTCAATTCATTTTGCTGCAGGCAGTCCTTTTCTAAACTACTAAACTTGTAACTTGTGATTTGGGCATCTCTCTGCTACTTCTATTCAACTTAGTCTGCCATAGTAGAGTGCACACTAGGGGAAAAGGATTGGACATTAGCCATCAACTTCTAGATGTTGTGACCTGGCAGAGCTTTGTGAAAAATCATTCACCATTATCGAGAAGAGATTCTAAAATTTTCCAGCTTATAAATGTAGGGAAATTAGTGTATGTTAGAATGTTTCGCACATTCCTTTTTAAGTATTGAATATGGCTGAATTACTTGAACCCAGTTTCATCATTAGGTAACCCAGTCCTGACTGTCATTTGGGTTATAGAAATGGTAGATAGATGAATCTCATCCGAGAATATGCTATGATGACTTTATTAAGCAGAGCTTGGGGCATTGGAAGTTGTCTTTTGGTCTTTGGCTTTACATAGTGTAGCCTCAATATGATTTAACTAGACGACCACAATGCTTGACGAGGGAGAAGTATAATCCATCTGGTACTTGTTTCCATGTTTTTCTTTTGATTGGGAGAAATATAAAATCTAAATATATATATATAATTTATATATTTATATATTTATATATATTGCTTCCCTTGTCTATTTTATTAAAATTTTACCCTTGTTGGTGGAATTTGCATTTTCTTGATTGGTGAGTTGTTCACTGTTTCCTGCTTCAGTTTTGCCCTCTTTTCACATCCCTAATGCCTGGAGATATAGCTTAGTGTCGGTCCATCTTGTATCTTCTTTATAATATAACTTATGTATTAAATGTACCTGCAGGGTCTGTCAAAGACTCAGTGGTTGGTGAAGAGCGCATTGCTCAGTACTTGTTGGCAGTATTAAATACTAGAGGCACCCCCCTTCACTGGAAGCATTCAAATAACAGAAGAATGGAGGGTATTCGATATGAACCAGAAGAAAAGCATGATTACAACCTTAAAGATCTTCGGCCAAAGAAGAAGCCACCTAATGTCTCTGATGTCCTGTATATAGAGGTATTTTTTATGTACAATATGTGCCTATATATGAGGTTTCTAATGCGTCATGATAAACTTATAGTATATGTTGGTAATTGATTGTATGCACCTGGAACTGGTGGTCTTGGGTACTTAGATACTAAATTCATTTATAGTATTCCATACGTTTTCATGATAATGACCTGAAAATTGTTCGCAGTCCTTGTCATTAAAAGCCCTTATAGTTTTGAGCTGCTTAATTCTCCTGTAGATGATAGCTACAAGTTGCCTTGAAAATTGTGATCCACTTGAATTAATCTTCACTTCAAACTTGGAGTTTTGACTGGATGGATTCCGTCTTTAGATTAGAGTAAAAGCAAATCAGTGCAACCATCAGAAGAGATGATTTTCTGCAATGTGACTCTTATGTTAAACTATGGTTGATGGTTTGTAAATTTACTGACTCTTCTTATTTAGTATGAAAGTTATTAGTTCATTTATTGACATTGATCTAGAATAGTTGCTGTGCAGCATCTTCAATTGATACGAAGGATCAAATAGACAAATGCCGTGCCCACGATATTGCTAGAAATTTTGGTCAGCAGACCATGTTGCCCAAAAAAAAGAAAAAAAGAAAGAAAGTACAAGTTAAGGGACTCTGTTCATAGTCCATAGTATCTCGTTTTAATGCACATCATGTGGGAAATAGTTGGAAGGGACAGTGTAGTCTATAAATGAAAGATGCCTGTGAAGATTTGAACTTGGTACTTCAATGTTTTGAGATAGTGGAGAAAACATGTATTGATTATAATTTCATTCGTTAGAAAGATTTAGTATAGATTTAATCCATTAAGTTTTAGTGTGTGTACGAATTGATCCTCTAATTATTATTTAGGTCAATAACTCCTCTAACTTTCTGGATTTGTGCTATTTTGTCTTCTAATTTCTATTTTGGGCAATTAGGTCCTCTAACTTTCTAGATTTGTGCAATCAAATCCTTCAGTCTAACTAAACTGTTAATTTAATTAATGATGTGGCATTGCATATGTGACAGAAAATTATATGTGATGCTAATTTGCTGCCAAATGAGCAGAAATAAACTGGAAAAATGAGGAAAAAAAATCCTGATTTGACAGTATTAGTCACAGTGGGTAATCAAAACACTCAAATGCACCAAGTAAGAAATTAGAGGATTTGATTGCAGAAAATAAAACTTAGAGGACCATATTGGTCAAATCCAGAGAGAGGACTTGATTACACAAATAAAAGTTTGAGGATCAAATTACACAAATATCAAAACTTAGATGACTAAATCTGTACTCAACCCCCCCCCCCCCCCCCAAAAAAAAAAAAAAAAACCGGTTATGATATAGTCAAGAAGGTGAAACTGCGAAGGTTGTATACTAAGAGTTTGTGTTTCTAGAAGCCATTCACAATAGATGATTTCTGAAACTGCTTTTAATGTTCATTTGAGCAGTGTTAGCTCCGTGTTTTCTTTATAATTAAAATTCTGCAGTTCATGCATCGTAAAATTGCTGTTACTGGTCTGTTTGATGGAGTTAGCTCCTTTCCTGTTAGTGACTAACTGGTATCTTTTTTGGAGCTTCAGCTTGCTTTGTGTATGGGTTTGCACCTCGTTGGTGCCTCTACAATGAAGCTTATAATTTTTTACTGATCCAAAAAGTGGATTGCAATTATCAAAAGTTGAATCTGTTTTGGTTGGGATTCGTAGGGTGATAGCTGCTTAACTACAATTTGCTCATGGATAGTCATGCATTGCTTGCAGGATATGGTGACAGAAGTTCAATGGGCATTGTATTTTTCTTTGTCTGAATTCGATGGTGATGTGGAAAATGAGAATGACTTGGAGTGCCTCATCGAGCAGCAGTTTGAGGCACTGCAAAAGGCTCTGAGGATACCCCCACAAGGCATCGGAAGCTTGTATTATGGTATCCAAGAAGTTTCTTACTTTGTTTAGAACAGGCAAACTCGGTCCCTTCATCCTTGATGATGTCCCTGAAGTCAATACTGCATCATGAAAAGTTCTTAGGATCTGCAGGAGTTCATTTGTATTTGGATTTATTTTCTGTGTAATGTGACCTGATGTGGAGTAGGTTTTTGGAAGAGTAATAGTTGGTCTCTAAAATTATTTAATAGTTGTGCCTTTGTAAGTTATTTTCAGGTTCTTCCTGTTGTAGGTCTAGTATACAAATCCATTAACTGTAAAATTGAATCTGAGCACCCGATTGAGCATTGATTCCTTTGGCCTCCTTATTTAAAATTGAAGGTTATGTTTTCTGTTGCCTTGTGTTATCTTCTGGTAATTATTATGTCGGATCCTTTTGAATTTATGCTTTCCTGTGCATCCATTCCCATGGTACTTTTTGGTTCTAAGTATCACTGCGGTCAATAATAATCAGAAATTGCAGACATTTCCAGCAGATTCATGAAAGGCCTCTTGCCTGTGAAAAAATACATGCTCGCCGGCAAGATTGTCTCGTTGTGAAAGGAGAAGTACTTGGATGAGTGCCCAACCAGTCATTTTTCTAGATGGAAGGACAAATGCCGTAAATGAAAGAAGATTTGGGCCGAAGTATCGTGAAGCTTTTAATTGCATCGACATTGCGTTGGTTGGACATGTCAAGACATGCGGCATAAGACGCAGGGTGGCATATAAATGAAAAAATGATGGCAGACAATCTAATGTCCATAAATTTCTCCTTGGTTCGCATCAGATCCAAAGATTGTGAGACTCGCCTTGGCATTTGATGGTGTTAATCCGTATGGCAACCTCAGCATTAGAATGTGGCATGTGGCTGGTTATATATTGCCCATATAATTTGCCACTTTGGAAGTGGTATGAAGTCATCGGTAAATTTGCTTTCATTATTGATTCCTGAGTCACACGCTCCTCCTCGAAGAGACATAGGGTCTACCTTCAACCGTTGATTGTCAAGTTAAAGGCATTATGAGAAGAGAGTCATGTTAAACAATGTGATTTTCGGGTGCATGTCGCAGTGCTTTGGATCATCGACGGTTTCTTGCTTACTGTGACCTACCTAGATGGTGTACGAAATATTACAAACTATGCCCAAAATGCAATGCATCTTAGTAGGGGCAATGGTAGATGGGACTGTTTTTGTAGTTTCCCCTCGATTTTGATTGGTTTATTCCACGTTAGTACCACTTGTTCATGTCTAAATCCTAGTCATTATTTCCATGATATGTGGGGGAAATGTTAAAGTTTTCATTACTGCTGCTGGTTATTTTGGAAACCAAATTTTACATGAAACAAAGTTTGAAGACTAAAATTTCATGGTGAAGATGTGATAATTGGCCAAACCCAAGTAATCACTCAAAGCTAAGTTACGCTTTCGTCAGTCCCTCAACCCATTTACTTGAATAAAAGAGAAGCAAAATGAACTCCTCTTTTGTGCATCTCAAAGAATCGTGAAAGGACAGAGGAGAGAGAGAGAGAGAGAGAGAGAGAGAACTAAAGTCGGCAGAAACAGAAGAGGAAGAAAGGAAAAAAAGAATTAAACATGCATGCTCGGAGATCTCGACAAATCAGATTAACTCCATTTCATTTCGATCTTTGATTCACATGCAATAAATTAAACGTAGCCATGTAACCCAATGCTCGAGTCTGGTGTAGCATAAGCCTATATCCCAAATATCCAATTATAACTGGACTCAATTCATTCGAGAGCTACAAAATAACCATTTAACAAATCACATATATATACTTTTACGAGCATAGTATATATTATACCTTGTTAAAGGGTATGTATTTACATTAGTATAAGTTTAACTTAACATAACAATAACTAAGTTCATCACATATATATCATATCGAGACTGGTTAAAACTTATTTTATTTATAAAGGATATGTTAATCTTAAACTTTTATTATAATTTAATGTTATTATAATAAGTTAATGAAGTTATTATGTTAGTAAGTGTCCTTATAACTTATAACTTACAATTGTAATAAAGTCATAACTTATTAATTTATATATATTAATGGTATAAGTTAATATATGTTTTATTATAACATATATGTTATTAACTAAATCATATGATCATGTAATCATTCTTATAATTCGTTAATGGTGTTATCATTTATACCTTCCTAACAAGCAATCTAGATTAATCTATGAAGTTAAGCAGCGACGGGGTGGACACCGGAACACTCTCAAGCCGCTCACAGGTCATCTTCTTGAGCTTTTTCTTAAATTCTTCTTTTTAATTTCGAAGCTATGGAAATTTTTCCTGAAAATTGATTGTTTGTTTGAAATTAGTTGATTGTGAGATTAAATGCAGGGGAATTTGCTGGCTGTGTTTTGCGTTGATGATTGCTCTTCCTCCTAGTCCAACCATAGCCTGGACCTTCCTCACCTCAAGACCTTTGGGAAGATGTACAAGAGGAGTTGAAAAACAAAGAAACGTCGGAAATAATGAATAAATGGATCTGGTCTGATCTGTGGTTATAAGAAATCTCATATCATCCAATATTTCTTATGTACAAGAAGTTATAAAAATCCTAAATTAGCAGTTATATAGACATAATTACCAAGCAATTATGTTTTTTTTATATTAATTGCTTCTTGTCGATACCATTGTTAATTAACTTCTCAAGTCTTGATGCAGCCTTTCAATGGTAAGTTTTACGTTGTGTTGCCAATGACTTCATAGCCAAGTTATCAATTATCTTCAAATTGTTGACCATTCTGTTTTATTGGTGATTTCTATCTTGAACAGACCTTGCTCTTTTCGACTAGTCGGTCTTGTCGATAATAAAAACAAAAAAAAGAAATTGATCATTTTTAGGTGTAAACAATAATGAGAATATATGTGTCAATTAAATCTTAACCAGAACTAAATTATTGAAACATAGAACTCATATTATGTCGAGTTTATTTATTTCGATGTCAGTAGGATAACTAATCTTTTCTTCTGTTGTGATTAATGAAGAACACTGACCCAAAATTTTGTCATGCAATGGGTCGGTGTCTTGCGGACCTTCTCTTATATTATTAGATTAGATAAACAAATTTAATCTTTAACTTATTTTAGTTACTCGCCGATGATGTGGGCTTGAGGGGAGAAAGATGATGCTAAAACATCACATGAAGAGAGAGAGAGAGAGAGAGTACAAAGCATGCAGGGGTTACGAGCAGTCGCCACACGATGGTGTGGGCTTGAGGGGAGAAAGATGATGCTAAAACATCACGTGAAGAGAGAGAGAGAGAGAGAGAGAGAGAGGGAAAGAGAGAGTACAGAGCATGCAGGGGTTACGAGCAATCGCCATACACACGTCAGACACTGCAGAGAACAAAGCCAAGCGACCCAAACGGCTTTCTCTGTTCTTTCTTAGTCAAAAGCCACAAGTGTACGTGTTTGCGTGATCGAGGACCGAGTGCGCGCAGGTCAATGTACGTTAAACTCGCGCATGAACCCAAAGTGGTGGTCGCCAACTGCATCGCGCGCTCTCTGTGCGTCCGTGACTGTGAGTTAGAAAAGGAGACCACCAAGTGAGCGAGCGAGACAGAGAGAGAGAGAGAGAGAGACGAAAATGATGGAGGTGGGGAAGGATGTGATGGACAAGGACTTTGCAGAGAAAGAGAGCGACAGCGTTCGCGGCCAATCGTCGGCGTCCTACCTGGTGTGGGACGACTTGACGGTGTCGGTGTCGGCCGGTTCCAAGAGGAAACTGCTGAACCGGCTCAGCAGGTATGCTCAGACGGGTCGGATCTTGGCCGTCATGGGTCCTTCCGGTTCTGGAAAATCCACTTTCCTCGACTCATTGGCAGGTTTCTCTCCTTCTCTCTGCCAACCTTCTCGTTCTGGAACATTTTCTTTCAACAATATATCCATTAGCTTAGCCTTATATTATTGCATTTTTATCTGAGTTGTTATACGGTTTGACCGCCGGTGAAATCCAAATTCCACCTTCGAAGCATTACGTACGAGAACTCCCGGCGATACTGATATAGTCACTGAAAGAATAAGACCACAAGCATTGCCCATATATGAAAAAATACAGCAGCTTGACATAGTCACCAAAATCATTAATAGCATTGAAGATATTGCAGAAGGCTACGATGATTACCCTTTCCATAGCCAAATTTAGAAGTGTAGAAACGAAGTTACACATGGAGTTTAACTTTGTGACTAACCAAAGTGCAGGAAGCTGTTTTTGTTCATGAATTTTGCTTAAAAACGACGCTCCCCAAAAGGTTTCTTAATTTTTAATCCTAATTTTGCTTCAAACTTTTTTTGGTCTAAAAAAAAAATTTCTAACTTTCACTCTAATTCCAAATGTACCCCGTGTCCCAAAACTATCACTAGTTTTCATTTTTCCAAAATTATCAATATCAAAAGATTGCTGTTGTTCCATATGAATATGAGGGTGTTGGAGAAAACACATGTTTTCATAATGAATCTCTAATTGGCCTTGATATTGATAATTCCAAATAAACTAGTGGTTATTTTTGGACGTGAGGCAAATTTTGAACTATGGTGAAAATCCGTGGTTCTTTTTTTAGACTGAAGAAAATTTCATGTCAATATAAGTTTTTTTTTTTAGAAAATTAAGACTTACTTTTGGTCAAACTCTTATGCTGGACACATTTTTTTATCTTATTTTTTATCTAGCTCCTTGTCGTGTTTCCATTGATGTCATTAAAAAATTCCATTTGTACTTGGCAAGAACTTAATGAGGGTCAAATTTATGATGTTATGTGAAAGTTGGTATTTTATTGCGAGAAAAAAAGTTTGGATTAGAATTGGGCCACAAAGTAAAGTCAAGATATTGAATTGGGTTATGATCTAAAGCTAATATTATTCTATGAGAAAAAATTTGTGTCAAAATTGAAATTCAAGGTAAAGTTATACTTTCTAAGACTGAGCATACTTCTTTCCTTTCTTGACGGGGCTTGGAGTGATTCTGTAAAATTACAACTATAGTTTATAAAGGGGAAGCCAATTGGAGTGTAAGCCCTGTTCTATTAATTCCCATACGACCTGAGGATCAAGCGAATGACTGTTAGAACAGGTCAATGCGACTTCTGGGCAAAGAGTTCAAGGAGGCTCCGCACACGTCCCTGCCTCATCGCACGTCGAGTGATGGAACTCTCGCCCTCAAAGTCGCCCTCATTTTTGAGACCGCATCTCTGCGGATCATGGCCCGGAGAC
The DNA here is from genome assembly GCA_017140615.1 of Eucalyptus cladocalyx. NCBI lineage: Eukaryota > Viridiplantae > Streptophyta > Magnoliopsida > Myrtales > Myrtaceae > Eucalyptus > Eucalyptus cladocalyx. Next base: position 19,228,726 of record CM029526.1, read on the forward strand.
TTTCCCAGGTCCGGAGCCGACCCGTCCTCTTCATGCAATGGCCTGATAATGCTAGGCACACCAACTTCCATAAAGGGACAATGGACATGGGATAATGCCTAGGCACACCAACTTCCACTTAAAGGGACTATGTGGTTGCTTCATAGTTGACATGGGATAAGAAGAGTGTACACAGAGAGAGAGAGAGAGAGAGAGAGAGAGAGAGAGATGTGGTTGCTTCATAGTCGACATTGATTGAGAGATTTCTAATGTAGATTTCTAACGTAGCATTCCATAATTTAAGTACATAGTCACATTTACTGCATAAGTACGTATTTGACCAAGTATACGTACTTCAATCACTTAGCACCCACTTCAATCGACTACTTATTATGCTTTATTTTTCAACAGGTCGAATATCTTCTGACATCAGAAGAGGAGGAAATATTTCCCTAAGTGGGAAAAAGATGAAGCCCATAAACCACAGAGATCTGGTAAGCACATCAAGTCATTAGGTCTAAAGTTAGCTTTTGTTGTAAATAATTTGTGGTGGACAAACTTTACACAACAGAGGAAAATAGATTACGAGACAAGTATTTTGACTCTTCTGGAAGATAATTCTCTAGGTTTATAGGATTAAAAATCCCAAGTCGGTACCCCCATGACATATTTTTCCCAAAATAGTTTTTCGTCTTACAAATAATCCCAACTGTTCTAGCAATTAAAAGAAAACTTTAGTCTAGCAATTGTTAGATCATCTGTGGAATAACAAGATTGCTTCCATCAGCTTAATCCACGCTTTCTGGCTTTAGTTTCAGCTTCCCATGCTAATACTGTGGCTAGTGACCTCTAAAATGAAGCATCAGCAGGCCACTTTTCTGTCAAATTTGTTTCATGAAGCATCCTCTTAGCCCACAAAAGATTAAATAATATATTGAACTTCCTCTGATTCAATCTGGCGGTTTATGTGTGTGACCGGACGACATTCAATCTGATTCAATCTCCTTTCTGAAATTTGAGCTTGCAAAATGGCAAATAAATTTCTATCTGGTGATTGATGTTTCGACCTGGGTCTCATTCTTGAATCGTCTCATTTTGTGCATTTTTTCAGTCCTATGTGACTCAAGAAAATTTTTACTTGGGCACTCTCACTATCAAAGAGACAATAGCTTACACAGCTCATCTGAGGCTTTCTTCCGAAATGACGAAAGCCGAGATTGATGAGGTGGTAGAAATGACCATAAAGGAGATGGGACTAGAAGACTGTGCAGAGAACAAGATTGGTAACTGGCACTTGAGGGGCATAAGCAGTGGAGAAAGGAAAAGACTCAGCATCAGCCTTGAAATGGTGACAGGCCCACTGATCTTGCTCCTTGATGAGCCTACTACAGGCTCAGATAGCGCCTCGGCTTTTTTTTTCACAAGAGCCCTAAGAAATATTGCAGATGAAGGTAGAATAGTTATTTGCTCAATGCACCAGCCGAGCAGTGAAGTTTTCGATCTTTTTGATGATTTACTCCTTCTGTCGAGTGGAGAAACTGTGTTTCTGGGAGAAGCCAAAATGGCCATTGAGGTAATAAAGAGTCAACACTTCATTCTACCTCAAGAAGCCTTTCAGCTGTGCAGAAGCAAATATCATTTAATTTAACTCCCGGTGCAGTTCTTTGCAGATGCTGGATTTGCTTGTCCGAGGAGGAAAAATCCCTCTGATCACTTTCTGCGGTGTACTAGCTTGGACTTCGATTCTGTGACTGCCACTCTATTGCTTTCTCCTAGAAATTGTGTGAGTTTTAACTCGAAGACTTCTAGACTCTGCATCAGTTCTCCTGATATGTAAAGTGACTTCCGCCTATTATCCGCACTTGCTATTTTATCTTGCAGCAAAATCCGGCCTCGTCTGGTTTTTCAATGAAGATGAAAACAGCAGAGATTAAAGCCACACTCATCCAAAGTTACAAATCCTCAGAGTATTCATCCGCAGTTAGGAGGAAAATGCAAGAAATTGCAGCTACTGTAAGCACTCCAGTTCAGAAGATATATAAATACAGATCATGCTCATGCAATCATTTTTTTCATCTTTCCTACTCACCATAGTTAATGAACAGTCTTCTGTAGCATTTTCCGGAACTGATGTTATCAAAACTGAATCTCTTCTGCTGAAAACAGAAGGATTATCAGGTCTGCCAGTTAAATAAGAATACTAATTCCAGCAAGTGGAAGCAACTCAGGATTTTGACTCATCGATCTTCATCAACATGTATAGGGACATTGGATACTCCTGGTTGAGGATCATGTTCTACGTTTTATCATCAATAAGTACCGGAACTCTATATTTTGACATTGGATATGACAATGGGGCAATTATCAACAGAGGAAAGTGCGTTTCATTTATCTACGGCTTCATGATATGTTTATCTTGTGGTAGTGTCCCTTTCTTTGATGAAGAACTGAAGGTATAGCAAAGTGTCGAGGCTGATCTATTTTCCTCTATTATATATCAATAGTATCTTCATACATGAGGTAATATTAAAATGATATGTTACTAGGACTAGAACTAAGCTTCCTCTGGAGGGCAGACAAGCCCCACCATGACAGGTGTAAAGTTGTATGTCGTGGCCTATCACGCTGTTAATAACATATATCCAACTAATGAACTTTTAGTTGACAGCCTACTCTGACTCAGTCACAGAGGAATGTGAGAATTGCACAATCAGCTAGAGAGATTAAAGCAAGAATATACATTTATCACATAACAAAGGAGAAACCTTGTCAGTGTATGACATCCTTTTCTTGTCTAAATCAGGTATTTTATGCCGAGAGACTCAATGGGCATTATGGTGAGACAGTGTTCGTGCTTGCGAATTTCCTTTCTTTGCTCCCTTTCTTGGTGGCGAATTCTCTGCTTTCAGGAACAACGATATTCTACATGGTGAAGCTTCATCCAGGGTTCTCTCACTATGGTTATTTCTGCATTAATCTCCTTTGCTGCATCACCGTTATTGAGAGTTGCATGATGGTTGTGACCTCATTTGTCCCCAATGCCTTGATGGCCATAGGAACTGGAGCTGGTGTCATTGTAAGCAAATTCTCTCCCCTAAACTTTCCTTCTTGTAATTGTTATAAAGTATGTTTTCATAGCTAATTTTTGTGGATTCAGGTTCTAATGATGATGGCATCACAGATTTTTAGACTTCTCCCTGATCTTCCCAAGTTCTTTTGGCAGTACCCAATGTCCTAATCAGTTTTGCCAAATGGGCAGTTGAGGTAATTAGTGCATAGTGATTCACTATTTTCTGAAATCAAGCTTGAAAATTTATCAGCATATAATTTGCATAGAGCCATGACATGGAAAATAATCGTCTTCAGTTTCAAAAAAGCTGCCTGACTAGTAGAACTCCACCTTGAGAAATTGCTACTGCTTAGCATTGCATATTCAAACTCATTGCAGTTCAATTCTCATCTTGCACCCGCGGTACATATATGAGAAAGAAATCTCAAATCAACAGAAATTAAGATGCCTTTCATTTTGCTGTGAAGAAATGGGTTGAAATGTTGACAGTTTTGCATTCCCTTGTTCCTTTTTTCATTGTTGGCCTTCTCTTCCATATGCAAGAGATTATGTTAATCAATGTAATAGTGTCATGCTAGATAGGTTCTGTTATCAGTCTCTTTCAGATATTGATGTAAACATGGCTTCACAGAAGCTTATATATCCCTGTAGTTAATATTTGCCTATTGCCCAAGCTGTTAAGAGGCGTTCATTACCATCAAAGCTTGGTGAACATCATTATTCCTAAGAAGAGACCCTGAATCCCAGCCCCATGTACCCTGGTCATCAGCTGGCTTTGCGCTTTAACAGTTCATGCATCATTCACGTAATAGTTCTGTGACTGGCCACAGCAGTCAACAATACCAACATATGTTTTGGACCAGTGAGCAAGAGTGCTCCCAAATAGCTGATGAATTAGAACTCACTCACACAAATCAATCACATACCTTGCAGGGTCAATACAAGAATGTCATGACTGGCTGTGAGTTTGATTCAGCAGAGCCAGGAGAACCAAAACTGAAAGGTGAGACCATCCTCAAAACAACTTTCGGCATATCACCGGATCACTCCAAGTGGTGGGATGTAACCGTGATTCTCTTTCAATTGTTTGTTTACAAACTGCTACTCTTCTTAATGCTCTGGTACAACAAGAGAATGGCGCCCTCGTTAAATGGGCACTATTCTTAGCTTGTTTACAAACTACTGCTACTTTCTTAATTTTATGCTTTGCAAGAGGTTTGTAATCTACGTTTATTAAGAAGAGGAAAGGGAGGACGCAGGCCGAGAAATAGGTATAAATTTTGCCACATTCTCTCTAATAAACATAAATATCCAAAGCCGAATTTGTCATTGATATTAAACTGAAAAGGGGAACTGTACGTGGATCTTGTGACAAGGAACACATGCGTCACTTACATAACCTTGGTGGGTTAGGTGCTGATAAAGCAGGTACATTCTGGAAACATTAAGGATGCTAACTGCTATTTGGAACACTCAATCATCTGTCATGACGCCTTCCTGAATAACACTAATGATGACAACCATGTAACTGCTTATGTGTGCGTGTGATAAAGTGGTCACGATTACATCTTGTTCGAAAAACAGCCATCAACCACAAGCAATTGGAAAAAGTGGATGATAAAATATATTGATTACAAGTGAAACATATGTCGCGCAATGAGTTACGACTTATGTTAGATACAGCTTCCGCTCATTTACAAGAAAAAAATGGAAGGTAAGTGTACACTCTTTGGTCAAAAAAAAAAAAAAAGTGTGCACTCAGTAATTTCATGGCGAATCACCCTTTAAACAGGCTCTCTGTTTCCTTACGATGCACCAAAATTAGGACAACGAGCTTGTCAAACCCAGGACCTCCAAATGTAGTCCTTGCCTGTGAAGCAGGCCCGGGTGGAATATTCAGATCTTTGTTTTCCCCCCAAAACGATGGGCCATATATGCAAAAGCCAAGAAAGCGTACTTGTCCCCGAATGCACAACTTTTGACGTGCCCAGGAGAAACAAACTCAAGATAAGTTTAAGAAGCTCTGCAAAAAAGACGCCAGTATCCTCGTCCTTCCTACTTATTTCTTCTGTTTTTTCCATCCGGCATTATTGCCATTGCGTGCTCTGGATGCTTTATGATTCCTGATTGTGGTTTCCACGTTCATACTTCTTTTCAGTTCCATCTTTCTCTTTTCCCCAATTCTAAGTTGGTGAAAGGTCCTCTTCCTTTTCTTTCCAGATTCATTGGATTGAATCTTAGAAAATTTTTATGCAGCCGAATCACCATCCTATTGAGGACCTTCTAATCTGCCATTAGCACTAAGAGAAGTTTCATATTCTCCTGAGTGGAGGGAGCCGTCTTGGTTCTTCATTTTTTTTCATATCCTCATCCCCGGAGATCTTTCTGACTTGCAGAAGCTTCCTTGTTTGCTATGCCGCCTTCATTTGAGGTTTTGTTTCGTCGATTTTGAAAGGTAAAACATGACAGCAAAACCACAAGAATGATTGTGACCTGTATAATCGTACTTTTCTTGGGTAGCAAGCTGAATGACAGCAGGACCCCACCTCCTAATCATTATCTCAAGAATGATTGTGACCTACATATAAAGTGATAATGGAAATTCATTACGAGCTTGCAAAAAGGAGGCCCGTGGAAGGATGCATGCATGGAATTATCACAAAACATCTCAGTAAACTCCCAGTATAATTTCACATGCTATGATCTGAAGTAATGTCTGAAGACCGATGACCATGAAATAACACCATCAATAATGTCGGAAAGTAAACTTTGGGTCTTCATTTTGTAAGCAAGACACTAATACTTTCACAAAACCTAGAACAGCCTGCAAAATACGAAATAACTCTTAAGCCATGCCAATTGGGGCAAGAATCTATTTTGGTAATGGTATACTCACTTTTATCACTTCCACTGCTTTGCTTTGCAGCAGAGAAAGAACAGGAGTGAGATCAGGAATTGATAGACAAATATCTGTATCCTTGTAAACTAGTATGGACAATGCAGAAACATCTTCATGCAACAGCACTATGTGTTATTCACCAAGCACTCTCGGAAACTGTATTTCCTAGATTAATGGGAGTGAAGACGGCAAAGAAGGCTTGGGAGATACTAAGAGAAAATTTCCAAGGATCAGAAAAGGTATGCGCTAAACAACTTCAAACTCTGTGAAGAGAATTCAAGAATTACAAAATGAAAAGTTATGAAACCGTCCAAGAATATTGTGGAAAATTAAAAGAACTAGTTAATCAAATGAGAGCCTATGGAGATGAAATCACTTATCAAAGGGCTGTAGAAAAAAATATTGGTGTCACTTACTAGGAAATACAATCCTATTGTCACAACTATAGAAGGAACAAAGGATTTAACAACTTGTTAATGAGTGAATTGATTGGCTCTCTAGAAGTACATGAAAAAAGGCTGATGGCACAAGATGAAGATTCGATTGAAAGAGCCTTTTGGTCTAAAATAAACATGCAGTCTCATCAATCTAAAAATTATGGAAGGAGCTCATGGAAAAATAAAGGAGGAGTAGTAACTACACAAAAGGAAAAATATCCAATAAATGTCGCGACCTCTTTTTTTCGGCGCCCGATCAAGGGCCGGTGCCTTGCGGAGGCTAATGGTTTGGCTAAATTTATTAGGTCTGGACTCTTCCAAGTTCACCAATTCACGACTTTAATAGTCTAAGTTTTTAACTTTGTAAGTTAATTTTTAAAACGGAGTCGCCACTAATCGATTTGGGGTGGGTCGATTAGAAACTCAAGCGAAATATCAAGAGAAGTACTCGCTCCTGCACAACCAGAAAAATTAGGATCGGGGATTTGATTACACTAGTTAATCACTAATGTCCTTTCGGTACCTAATCTTATTTAAACCCTAAGGCTTTTTGGATTTTTGAGGGATTTTCCATGCATTTGGTGGGGAGGAAAAAAAATATATATATATATATATATATATATATATATATATATTTGAGTCTTTTTCTATTTTTTGGACATAAAAGGGAATTTTTGGATTTTTTGGTATTTTTTAGAAAATACAAGTCTTTTTGGCATTTTTTGGAAAATATGAAATATTTGAGATTTTTTTTTTTTTTAGATTTTCGGAAAATAAAATATTTTTTACTATTTTTAATATTTTTCGAAAATATTTTTGAATTTTTTTTGAAAATAAATCATTTATTTTTATTTAATTATTAAAATATTATTTAAAATAATAGAAAAGTTGACCGGGTCGGGTCCGCGGGTTGGGTCCAACCCGGGTTGTTGACTCGAAACGCAGACGGGCCCGCTACGCAGCCCGACTTGTTTTTTTCTTTTTTTATTTTTTAAAAAAACTCCAACCCCAAAACCAAAATAGGCCCACTTTTATAAAAACCTCAGCATGAAGGCTACTCGGCCCACGCGCACAAGCCCATCTCGGGTAGAAACCTTGCCTTGTTCAAACCCAAGCTCGACCCGCTCTCGACTCCGGTTCACAACCGCGACTCGGTTCGCGGAACCCTACTTGGACGCCAACCCAGATTTGCCTGACTTCGACCCGTCTTCCCCTTCGCCGACCCGGCTTTCTAGAGTTCATGAGATCTGGCGATTTGCGGTGCTGATGAGGGACGGAGGGGGTCAAACAGACAGCAACCCAGCGTCCGACGACGGCGACGTCGCAGCCGACAACCGGCCACTTAACTGGATCGACAACGGGGCTTGTGGCGCGGTGATAGGAGACGCGACGAAGGCCCCGATTTATTGAGGTCGAGATCCAGAGATGGATGGGTTTCTCGAGAGTGGGGGTGCGACAACGGCTATGCAATCGGAGGTGGCGGATACCTGGTGGTGGCGAATGGTGGTGGTGACGACGACAAGGCAGCGACGGCGGTCCCTCAACTCTCAGATCCGGTGTGGCATTGGTGGGTCAGTCGCGGCACGGTGTCGGGGCGGGGAACAGCAGCAACAGAGCAGCGGTCGCAATGGTGGCGCAAAGCTTCAAGCTTCAGATCTGACACTCCCTCCTTCGGCTGACCTCGCTCAGCCTCCACCCTCAGATCTGACCCCTCACACTCGGATCTCTCCCCCTTAGGCTACCTGTTTGCGGATCTGGGTTCGCTTGCCACCGGCCTCCCCCGATGTCTCTTGGTGGGAGGTCATTTAGCTTGCGACCCGATCCTTCGCCCCCCTTTGCTCGCTCTTTGATTTCCCCCCTGAAGTCTCTCAAGGGGAAGATCTCGGAGTTCTTGTGTCCCTTGACGGAGCTCGCGACCACCTATTTATAGGCGAGGGGGTCTGGTCAATGGAGGGCCTCAATCGCCGGCTTTTGGCTTGTCGACCAGCTTTCCTTGGCTGAACCGGCGTCACATCCAAGCTTATCTAGCGAAGCGCGCTCGGCATTGAAGGCAGCCATTAATAGCGCTTGAGATCTGTCATCTCCGGTTGATGTCGGCCTACCCTCCTTGGCCGTAGGTCATCCTTCGCGCGTTGGTGTTGATGTGCGTAAATTACGAGAGGCAGAGAAGGAGGGAGCAAGGAAGAAGAAGAAGAAGGAAGCTGGGCCGAATTTGGGAAAAAAGGTTGGGCTTGGGCCCGTGCAAAGGAAAAAAGGGAAATAAAAGGGGGCTGGCTGCTTTTGCTTTTTTTTTTTTTGTTTATTTATTTATATTTTATTATCTAAAAAAGGCAAAATAATAATAATAATAATAATAATAATAATAATAATAATAATAATAATAATAATAATAATAAAAATAAAAAAAGGGAAAAAGCCACAAAAAACCATGAACTTTGCCCAAAGTGACACATTTACCCCGAACTTTTTTGTGACGTGAAAAACCCCAAACTTTTCAAATCGTGACACATTTACCCCATCAAGGGCATTTGTGTCTTTTTATTTTGTTTTTTCCTTTTTTTTTTTTTTTTTTTTTCTTCTTCTTCCCTCCGCCGGCTATGGCGGGAGCCGGCGGAGGGAAGCCGGCATCGGGCGAGGGTAGGGACACCCTTGCCCGACGTAGGTGAGGGCGGCCCTCGCCGGCGACGGCGAGGACGGCCCTCGCCGGCGTCTAGCGAGGGCGGGACACCTCGCCCAATGCAAGCGAGGGCGGCCCCCTCGACGCCGGCGAGGGCCGCCTCGCCGGATGCCAGCTTCCCTTTGCCGAATGCCAGCGGAGGGAAGAGAGAAGGGAAAAAAAAATTTTAAAATTGAAAAGACCAAAATGCGCTATAATTTTGGGGTAAATGTGTCACATAACGAAAGTTCAGGATTTTTTGTGTCACAAAAAAAAGTTTGGGGTAAATGTGTTACGGTTGGCAAAGTTCAGGGTTTTTCACGTCACAAAAAAAAGTTTGGGGTAAATGTGTCACTTTGGGCAAAGTTCAGGGTTTTTCATGGCTTTTTCCCTAATAAAAAACCTAATTAACGAAATTTAGGCGTCAACACAAAATAATCGTTTGGAGAAAGATCGCTAATCTTGGAAAAACCACAATGCTACTCTTGTAAAAGATATGGCCACATAGAAAAAGATTGTCACTCAAAAACAAATTATCGAGCCAATCTTGTGGAAGAAAAAGAAAGTGTAGATAATACATTCTATGTAGGCTGAGCGGCAAATGATGAGAAACATGATACACAATATATTGATGGTGGGTGTAGCAATCATATGATGGGGATGAATCCATATTGGTAAAATCTCAAGTGAAATTGGGCAACAACGAGTTAGTCGATGTAGTAGGAAAAGGCACTATCGTTGTTGAAACATATAAAGCCCAAAATATATTCACAATGTATATTTAGTCCCTAGTCTTGCACAAACCTACTGAGCATGGGCCAAATGATACAAAGTGGGTTTAGAGGAGATGCTTGCATTATCTATGATAAATATAAACATATTATTGCCTATGTTAAAATGGAGAATAGGAACTTTCCTATTTGATGGAAATATGTCAAAAATATTGTCATGAAAGCTCAACTTGATGATTCATGATTATCGCACCAAAGATTTGACCACTTCAACTTTACTAGATTAAAATTTCTCCATTAGAAATATATGATGGGAGATTTTCCAGCCATTTTAGGAATTTCAGGTGTTTGGGAATGCTGCCTCCTTGGAAAACAACAAAGATAGTTCTTATCATCTAAAGGTGCATGGAGAACTAAAAAGCCACTGGGATTAGCTCATATAGATATATGTGGTTTAATAAAGATCCCCACACCCAATCAATATAAATCCTAATCATTGACGACGACACTCTTGCATTTTTCGAGAAAGATCAGAGATTTTCTCTATTTTCTGGAAATTCAAAAACCAGTTGAGAATCAAAGTTCTAAGGAGCAACAAAGGCACGGAATACAACTCAAGAGAGTATCATAAAATTTGTCCAAGATGAATGATTTCATTATCAACTAATAGTTGGCTAAGCCTGGAGCAAAATTGAGTTGCAAAAAAGAAGATTCACATGATCTCTCATGTTCATGGAATCATCATTCGCTAATTAGGTAACCTTCTTAACCGATTTGGTCCATCGCAAACAGCAGATGAAGATATGAGTTACTAGAGATAACCCGAACATGTGGACTATGGATTAGTTCATGTCAGTGTATCGCATAGTTCATGTCAGTGTATCGTTATTTCGAATCATCCTTAGTTCAAGAGGACATCGGATTTCTTTATATGTTAAATGCAAATATTTAAATCAATCGAAGCCGAGGCACGTGCCGATGATGCATCAGCACGGCGGTGTTAATGTCCCCATACAACAAACAAAATGAAAGTGGTGAACTCCATGATATGACCTAGCGCATGACTTTGAATTACAAAGATCTTTTCTAGTGCTACTCTGAGACGATGGGATTGCTCCAAGGATGGAAAGGAGAGGAGATATGAGCATTTCCAAAAGTCGCTTGAAAGAACTCCACTTGGAGACAATAATAATAGGAACACCACTTGAAAAGTGGGTTACGGATTCCCCAAAAATGACGTGTATATCGATTGTCATTAACCGTGTTCGTGGTTAGCTCTCCACGGGCCTCCAGATGATAAGGACTACCTTTGTTATTTTTCAAGAAGGCAGTCTTCACAAGCATTTGAAATTTCTCAAACGGCTAGAAAATCTCTCATCATATTTTTCTGAAGAAGTTTTAACCCAGCAAAATTGAAGTGGCCAAATCTTTGAGGCCATAACCATGAATTATCAAGTTGAGCTTTCATGATTATAATTCTAACAAATTCCCATGAAATAGGAAAGTTCCTATTCTCCATCTTAATAGAGGCAATAATATCTTTATATTTATCACAAATAATGCAGACATCTCCTCCAAAGTATAGAGAATAGTCACTTTGTATCATTTGACCCACGTAGAGTAGATTTTGGGCAAGACTGAGGACTAAGTATACATTGAGTATATTTTAGGCCTTTATTTGATTCAATCGTGATAGTGCCCTTTCCTTTGACAAAACTAACACGTCGTTGCCCAATTTCACTTGAGATTTGACTGATGTATCAATATCAGTGAATATAAATTCATCTTGCATCATATGATTGATACACCCACTATCAATGTAGCATGTATGATTTTTCTTATTGTTTGCCACTTGGTTTGCCTAGAATGTGTTCTCTTCACTTTCTTTTTCTTCAACATAGTTGACTTGATTATTTATTTTCGAGTGACAATCTTTTTTTACATGGCCATATCTTTTATAAAAGCGCTAGTGTGGTTTATTTCTAAACCAACAATCTTTCTGATTAACTCTCTCGCAAATACCACAATGTGGATATTTTTACTTTTGAGTAGTTTCTCCAACTCTTTTATTTTTTCATGACCTCCTTCCACCATTTTTAGATTAATTAGACAGAATATTTGTTTTAGAATGAAAGGCACTTTCAACTTAATCTTCATCTTGTGACATCAGTCTTTTCTTACATGCTTCTAGAGAGCCAATTAATTCACTTATCGATTGGGTCTGTTAAGTGCTTAGTTCCTTCTATGGTGGCGATAATAGGATCGTATTTTCAATCCTTCTTCTACGACCCTTTGGTCAATGAAACCATCTCCATAGGCTCTTATTTGATTAACTAGTTCTTTTAGTATTCTACAACATTATTGAACGGTATCATAATTTTTCATTTTAGAATTCTCGAATTCCCTTATCAAAGTCCGAAGTTGACTAGTGCATACCTTTCTAGTGCCTTGAAATTTTTCTTGTAATGACTCCCAAGCCTTCTTTACAATCTTCACTCTTATTATATTCGGACATACCATTTCGGAGGATGGTTGCTAAATAACGCATAGCATCCTTGCATCCTGTTGGAGTTGCTCTTTAAGGAACACTTGTTTCTTGAGGAGTTGCATAATCCTTTTTAACGATGTCTCATAGATCTTTGGCCATCAAGACAATAGTCATTTTAATGCTCCAATTGTCATAGATATTCCCATAAAAAAATGAGAATGGGAAATGAGGATGAGGTAGAGTTGGCCATGGATTTGGTGTTGGAAAATTTGGATTGGTGATTTTAGTAGAGGGTGGTTAGGACAAATGCCCAAAACCAATTGGAAATGTGGCTTTGATATCACTATTGGATTTGCAGAAGCGTATGTTGGCTTTTGGTGAGCGAGTAAGTGTACATATTATGTAGGCTATTCACAGTAAGGAACAAAGACCAAAAGACAAGGGAATAATGTTTAGTGAGAAATGGTTTCATGATGAGGAAATGGGGCTAGTTCTTGCTTCTTAGGCTGAAGGGAATAGTTAATTGAAAGTGATCTATGAAGTTTGAAGCATGGGAAGAGCTTTTTGACCTTAGCATGTTCTTCTTATACTAGCACTTGAAGACCTAATTATAAGCCTCTTCCACCGCCATTGTGGATACAATATCTACTATATCAGAGATTTTTATTATTAATTTTATTTTTTGGTTTCCACCTCCATTCTTCATCTCTAACTTGGGCAGTTTTTAGACCGCTATTTCTAACTACCCGTTCCTTCATCATGGAGTTTCTAAGTTGCAGTTGTAGAGTCCATCTAATTCTAGAAAATGGATCATAAATCAATTCATATAAGGGGAAATACGATGGCAGACGATGTAATGTCTTAAATTTCTCCTTGGTTTGCATCAGATCCAAGGATTGTGAGAATTGCCTTGGCAATTGTTGGTGTTCATCCGTATGGCAACCTCAGCTTTACATTGTGACATTGTTGGGAATATATGATGAACCATTGGAAAGAAAAATAAAGTCGGAGTTTGATGTGTGATCTCACTTTCTTTAAGGAGTTATTTGCCCTACAATATTGCTAATGGTTACTGGCAAATTTCCTCTAGGATACAAAAAAGATTCAATTGAGAATACTAGATAGCAATTGTAGTATTTCTCTGAGTTCTCTCAATGGAAACAATTACAAAAGATGGCTGTATTTTTTGGAAAGAAAGTTTGAAAAGATTTGATCATAATCGATCCCTAATGTTAAAGGGAACGATGACGCATCCTGATTAAGTTACAATCTCTCCATCTTTTGCTCATTAAGCAAGATCAATTCTTTACAAAGAAAAAAGATCACAATGACATGTCTTGATTTAGCTACAATGTCTCCACCACTTTCTCATCAAGCAAGATCAAATCTTTCCAAAGAGAAGAGATCAGCTTGTGTCACGGGTCGAAAGATGGACGACCCGAGAGGTTCCCCAGAGTCGACCCCAACTCACCCGTGGACCTCCTACTCTCGCTCGGATTCCCACCAAGCCTTCTCCCCGAAGATTGCAAGGGCGGGCGAAATCGTCATTGAGCCATATTACAGAAGTCTGTTCCTTTATTTATGTCGGTAGATGATAGTTGACATTATGTCGGTAGTTGAGGCGGTGCGATCTCGTCCGCTGATAAAATTCTAGATTAATGGATGTAATCCGAGGCCCTTAACTATAAAAGGGGTGTCCTCCCTCATTTGTAAACATCCACTACTTCCGCAATACAAAGCAAGTCTTCTTTCCAGAGCTCTTCTCTCTAGATTCTTTATCTCTCTACAATCCGAGTAAGGTGAGCGAGTGAGCGTTTGACTATGCAAGGCTTGGCTTAGGTGCTTCGGCGATCCAATCCGATCCTAAAGTGCCCGAGTCGCCGTGCGGTCACGATCCCAATCGATCGGCCCGTGACAAGTGATATCAGAGCTAAAGAGAGATCTGTTTCCAAGAGATTGAAGAGTGCCAACTGTTCGAGAGAATGTTAAGCCAAGAAGCGGCTATAGTTGAAGAGGCCGTGCAAGTCAAAGAGAACCGCGGCCGACCAAAGAAGAGGGAAGCCTCGATGGATGCTACGGCCACGTTCGATGAGAAGATCGGGAAGGTCCGGAGTGCTTTGCTTGAGCTCATGGAAGGTCTTGGCGATGTGTGAGACCGAATCATGGAGGTTGAGGGCTCGCTCCGCGAAGACTTCACAACCGGCATCAACCAAGCCATGGCTCCATTGTTCGACAAGGACAAAGTTCTCGAAGCATCGATCGATGGTTTGAACGAGCGCATCCAAATAATCGAAGAGGTAAGCCCGTGTAGGGATGAGGTCAAAGCCATGAAGGCGGAGATCCAAGAGCTCAAGACTAAGCTCGCCCTATGCAAACTTAGCATCATGAACGGAGCGGTGCCTATTCAAACGGTGACCAAGATCGAGGTGCCGAAGCCAAAGGAGTTCAAAGGCAACCGGTCCGCCTAAGAGGGGGACAACTTCGTATGGAGCATGGAGCAATACTTTGACGCCGTCAACATCCAAGACGAGTTGACCAAGGTACGAACCGCTTCCATGTTCTGTCTGATACGGCGATGCTATGGTGGCGCAATAGGTGCGATGAGATTCGACGCGGCGCTAATCGCGTGAACACGTGGGACGACTTCGTGAGGGAATTCCGCGACTATTTCTTCCTCGGGTTCGCTCAACAAGAAGCCCGAAGCATGCTCCATCGCCTCAAGCAAAGAGGCACGATCCGAGAGTACGTGAAGGAGTTCACAGAACTCAAACTCCAAATTCGCAACCTAAGCGAAGAGGAGGCTTTCGGAGCGTTCATGGATGGACTGAAGCTATTGGCACAACTTGAGCTGAAGCGGCGGGACATGAGTAGTCTGGCGCGTGCGCTGAGCATGGCCGAGTCTCTCATCGACCTCACCAAGGTTGAGCCAAGGAGCAACCGAGCAAGAGACTGAAGGTCAAATCGACCCGAAGACGACACGAGAAGCACTCCCCGAGGCGTGCATGATCAAGGCGGCCGAGCCAAGACGTGGGGAGAAGGGACTTCTAAGCCGTCCTTCCAAAGAGGTCGACCGCATGTGGACTACGCGAGTAAGTTCGATCAACCTCCACCCTCTCCTTGCTTTATTTGCAAAGGTCCACACTGGGCCCAAAAGTGCTCGAAGAGGGGTCGCATCAACGCCCTCTTTGCTATCGAGGAAGAGAAGGAGGTGCCCAAAGAAGATAAGAGGCAGATCCGGATTGGAGCTGTGAGGATGATCAACTCGGTCCAAGCCCGATCGCCGACCAAAGGAGAAGGAATCACTCCAAACACGGACATGTTCTTCGTGGAGGTCGAAGTAGGTGGCCGAATGCTTTACGCTTTGGTCGACACCGGCGCATCCAACATGTTCATGTCGACCGAGGTTGCAAAGGCCTTGAGACTTCACGTGGAACCATCCGAGAAGTCATACAAGCCCATCAATTCGGGCGACTTCCATGGCGTAGTAGCAACACCCGACGTGGATGTCAAGATTGGCGGATGGAAGGGCCGAATGGGGTTCGAGGTAATCCCTCTTGACGACTATGATCTCATCCTTGGGATGCAATTTTTCCATAGTGTGGGAGCCATGATCGACATGAGGACCAAGTGTATGATGATCCTCGACCAAAAGTGCCCGTCGATGATCCCCATGATCAAAGGGGTGGTCGACACCATGACCATCGCGTCGATCCGACGCCTTGACAAGAGCTTGAAGGCCGTGATGCGCATCAACAAGTTGTCCGAGGTGAAACCAAAGGTCAAGTTGGATCCTACTCCAACGCACGCCATGCCCATCCAAGCGCTCTTCCCCGAGGTTGAGTGCGCGCCGCGTGCTCTGTCCAAGCCAAAGATCGAGCCACGTGCCAAATTCGAATTCATCATCGAAGGTTGTGGCCCTTCATTCATGAGCGTCCGAGCAAAACAAAACAAGAACACCAAAGCTCATGCCAAAGCCCGTGCCCGTGCAAAGAAGGCCGACCGCCAAGCTGAGAGCGACGAGGACGTCACTCGATTGAGTGGGGGAGAATGTCACGGGTCGAAAGATGGACGACCCGAGAGGTTCCCCGGAGTCGACCCCAACTCGCCTGTGGACCTCCTACTCTCGCTCGGATTCCTACCAAGCATTCTCCCCGAAGATTGCAAGGGCGGGCGAAACCATCATTGAGCCATATTACAGAAGTCTGTTCCTTTATTTATGTCGGTAGATGGTAGTTGACATTATGTCGGTAGTTGAGGCGGTGCGATCTCGTCCGCCGATACAATTCTAGATCAATGGATGTAATCCGAGGCCCTCAACTATAAAAGGGGTGTCCTCCCTCATTTGTAAACATCCACTACTTCCGCAATACAAAGCAAGTCTTCTTTCCAGAGCTCTTCTCTCTAGATTCTTTATCTCTCTACGATCCGGATAAGGCGAGCGAGTGAGCGTTTGACTGTGCAAGGCTTGGCTTAGGTGCTTCGACGATCCAATCCGATCCTAAAGTGCCCGAGTCGCCGTGCGGTCATGATCCCAATCGATCAGCCCGTGACACTTGTGTCCCTCAGTAATTTTGTAACCCTAGCTTGTATTATGTAAAGACAACAACAGTGCATAGTTGAAGAATGTAATAAAAAATTCTATCGCCGAAACACAAAAACACTTATTGGCAATTGCCATCCATTCTCATCTTGTTAGTTTATTATTTTACATGATATTAGGCAGAAGGTTAGTTTATAAGTGTGAAGGAAAGTCTCACCTCTTGAGCTAGTTTTTGGGGTGAGAGAGGCCAAAGACCACTCAACATTGGTATTAGAGCCAGAGGTTTTGAGTTTGAATTTTTTTAAGCCCCATTTGCTTCCCCAGTCAAATTTTCATGCTTAGTACTAGGTGAAAGACCACACTAAGTATGAGGGGAGTGTTAGAATATTTAAATAATAAACCACGCATTTTTTTAACAGTTTAAACTTTTAGAATAGTCGGAGTAACCTTACCAAATCTGACACCTAAAACCGACGTAGTAATCTTTGTCTTTTGAATAGAGGCAACCCTTCGGAAAAAGTTGCAAAATGAATAGGTACGTTTAGTAATTAATAGCAAAAAAAATAAAAAGTTATATTCAGCCAAACACAACCTTATAAGGATTAAGAATAAATACGAATTTTGAGATAACTATTGGAAGAAACAATAAAATTCGGAATTAAATAAATAAATAATAAATAATAACCGTGACTCCTTCATGAATAGTCACACTGTTTCAATCGGACACAATGGTTATTATTATTATTTAATTATAAGTATGAATTTTAATAAATAAAAATAATGATCATCAATTAGTGCCGAATCTTGTCCATAGGCGTATTTACATCTTTTCTATGTGGGACAAGGCATCTCTATACAAACAAACTTTCAACATGCATGTGGCTGGTTATATGTTTCCCATATAATTTGCTGCTTTGGAAGCGCATGAAGTCGTCCTTTAATTTGCTTTCATTGTTGATTCCCAAGTCGCACTCCCAGAAGAGAGATAGAGTCTATCTTTAACCATTGATCGTCGAGTTAAATACATTATGAGAAGGGGGATGTAAGACCTTCTGTTATGTTGAACAACATAATTTTTAGATGCATGTCGCGGTGCTTTGGATCATCAATAATTTTCCTGCTTATGGTGGCCTGTCTAGACAGTGTACAAAAGATTACAAACTATGCTTAAAATGCAATGATAGAAGATTTGTTTATGGGATGTCGACGTTCCTTGGATTGAAATCTTGCATGGAGGAGCGGGAAATTTTAATGGCAAGCGTGAAGATTGTCCAAAGCTTCTGGAGCTAATAAAAAGAAAACTTGTCCTAGAATCTGCGTGACATTCTTGATTCGGACCCTATCTCGCGCGCGAGGAATGGACTAAGGATCGATACATCAATAATGAGAATAGGCCGTGAGTCAATCCTAGGGATTGTTCATGAGCCAACTAGCTGATTAGGGGCAAGGCGACTCTAGATCAGCGCTACGTTAGACCAAAGAGTTCGACCATGAAAAGATTGTTCGACCATAAGGATGAATGTAGAGAATCACATGTCATCACGAGTCGATTAGTGGATGGATATAGATCAATTTAGCTCGAATATATATTGGTCGCGACTAACTCTGTATGGTCACTATACCGTTTGTGAACGACCCTAATCCGATTCCGTGCGACCGTGAGCCAAGACAAGTTGATCGATCCTACATGATTATATGACAATCGAAGGTCATTCATGGGTCAGCTAGGCTCAAACATAGGTCATGCATAGAACCCTGGACAGATGCTGAACTTAGTTTAGGTCTGGTTGCACGAGCATTGCTGATGCCGCCTAATTAGCATAGGTTGCGTTAAGGCCATTTTTGATCGAAAATTAGTCACAAACCCGGTCCACTGCATTGCCACCGTTTGCTGCCACTGTGGCATTGTCGTGAGCTACAAGCCGCCGCTGTCTATGTCTTGTTCTTGTTTTGATTTTTGTACGTAGATTCCCTAAATGTCGACTAGGCCGTTATGTTATGTGGCTTGGATTTAGGTCGATTTTGTTAGATAGTATTGAACCATTTTAGAGAAGGTATAACTATGTGTTAATTTTGTATGTTTTGCTCATGAGATTGCTTGGGTTATGGTATGTTTTGCTCATGAGATTGCTTGGGTTATGAAGTTTGAGGTAGGCGGGGAAAGGTTACGCTATTATCAAGGTTGTATGGCTTAAACGACTTGTTTATGTTCATGTCCATGCTTGGTTTCAAGAAGTCATTGTTCTATTATGTGGTTAAGTTATTGTTGGATGTGTTTGTTCTATATGATGTTAATTAGTATTGATGCAAGGTTTTATATGTGTTGTTTGAATGGATCTTTATATATACATGTCTATAGTCCACTATCGGTGCTTGAGAACACCTCGAGCCTCCAAGACGAGATTTGTGATAGTTGTTAGACGTACGTGGAAGCATGCTGGGCTGAGTACTCTTGCTTCGGCAATATTGAGGTATATTGTTTTTGATCCGGATTGGACTTAGGTTGGTGCTCGAACATAATGGGTCAAATCATGAATTCTTGTTTTGTGCTCAACATATTTTATTGATGTAAATTCGATAGGTTATGAGATACACACTACTTGGTATGCCTTTGAGGCATTCCTACATTGGACTTAAAAATGAAGATAAGAATTGGTTGTGTGCTTAATTTGTGTAGTTTTATGAGGAACGCGTCACTGATGGATTTTGGGATGATACCCAATGGGTTTCGAATGCCTTTTGTGGGGATGATTATCGGAACGATGCCCAATGGATTTGGATGTCGTGCCCGATGGGGCGGGATGATGCCCCAGAGATTTCCGGAAGAGCTGTAGAGTTTCAGTTATGTGTGTATAATAAATGGACTCAAGATAGCATAATATTATGGGGTATTATGTGATTCTCAAGGTGAAAATCGTATGCAAGGTATTTGAGTGTTACATGCATACTTTCGAAGTTGTTACATGTCACATGCATTGTTTGAAACATGAGAGGTATGTGCATAATTTATTTGTCATTATTAGTGACTTGAAAGGTACGTACATGATATAATTGCCATTATTTGTGAAGTGAGAGGCACGTACATAATTTATTTGTCAGTATTAGTGACTTGGAAGACATGTGCATGATATAATTGCCGTTATTTGTGACATGAGAGGTACATGAATATTTTGAAGTCATTATTTGAGACTTAAAGATCATGACAATATTTTAGAAGCTAATATTTGATACATGGGAATTTTATAGACTATTATTTGTATTATATGAGGTACGTGTGAATTTTTATGTTAGTATTTAGGGCTTGATAAGCATGTATACATTACATTGTTGAGGTTATTAATTGTCATGTTTAGAATTTTTAATGAGTACGAGATACCTCATAGGTTCTTGATAGGACGGATATTTGGGTAGTTGAGGACTTCCATTCATGTTCATAGTTAAGGTAAAGCAAATACTTTGTTATTGATCTGCCATTGACAAGTTGGCATTGGATTTAGTAGGTTTCAAAATGAATCATCCGACCATACGAGATTTAGGCGATTTACTTATTGAGTTTTCAATTAATTTGTTGTTTCACCTTTTTCAGGCTCGTAATTATGAGTCATCCCCAAACCCCAACCCGTTATGGTTTGCCAGTGTAGATGGAGGGATTCTCGATAGAGGATGTGGTACCCAACATCGTATATTAGAGGCACACCATACGGTGTGAGTTGACGAGGGCCTAAGGTATTTAGTTCCCCCATCTTTACGAGGCATGGTTCGTGTAGGTTGATGAGGTCTTTGGGCCACTTTGTAGTTTTAACGGTGCACCTCGGTGGCAAACCCTCCTGACGGAGCTGTAAATGATCTCGACTCCGACTCGGATTGTGACCTTGAGCTCGAGCTGTGAGGAGCTGGCCTCTAAATAGAAACCATTTTTGATAGTTGCCCTCGTATAGGTGCTAGGAGTAACCCCTTGTTACACTTATGGATATTTGTCAGATTGGCTCAAAACGGGCTTGTAAAGTAACAAACTGATCTAATGAAGCAGTGTATATAATTTTTATATTTGCGTACATATTTGCCAAAGAATGGGACAAACATGCGGACTTGGCATGGGTGTGATTACATAGGGCTGCAAAGCACACAAAGAAATGGGCCTACAAGAAACGACAGCACGTAGAATTTTAAGTCGGGGACCTAGTGTTGGCCAAGCTACGCTTGGTTCTTTGATACCGCAACGTGCACAAAGGGCTGATCCGTCGCTATGAAGGCCCCTTTCGAGTGTTGTAACAGATCAGGAAGGTTGTGTACAAGCTGGACTTGTCGGCCAAACTCAAGGTACATCCCTTGCTCCATGTGAGTATGCTGAAATCTTTCTATGCGGACAAGGAAGATCTTGATTGAGGCGAATCGCAACGAGCGACCCTTGGAGCAAAAACCTCCCATGATCGGGACATTGAATGCATCATGGCAGACCGCGTCATACAGAAAAGATATTGTGTGCCAAAGAATGAGTACCCCGTCCGATGGAAGAGCCTTCCCGAGAGTAAAGCAAGTTGAGAACCGTTTGAGGCCCCGTGGTAGTTCAAGAAACACATCGATGCCTTCCATGTTGCAGACGCAACAAAGGCGTCGCCTGATTAGGTGGGGGAGATTGACATAGCCCACTAACGAGCATGATGTAAGACCGTTTGTGAAAGGGTTGTGTCCAGTACAAGGGCCAGCCCATGAGCTACCCACGATCGATCCGTGCACGACCCATGATCAATGCTTGGCTGGTCCATACACAACCTGTGACTGCCCACTTGCTCATGTCAAGCAGCCTGCCCTTGCTTCTAACACACGCCTCGTAGGCTTTCCCAAGGCCTAGCTATTGAGTGGCCTAGTGTACAGACTTATAATGATGGCATACATTCAAACACAACCATTAGATTATAGGGAAGATCAACAAATGAGATGAGACTTGAACTTGTATATATAGGGGACCCTCCCCCTCATTGTATTTAGATTGTTTATAAGCAATACACTCGTCCCTTTGTTCATACGACCCCTTGTGTTCAAGCGTGTGTGCATGAGGTTGATTTGGGATAAAAAAATCCTAAGGCTGCTTGGTGTGGGATCGTTTGGAATCGATTGACCCATGACACAAGGCTCTTACTTGAGCTTCTCATAAAAGCTATTTTAACTTGTCCAAATATTACTCAAAAGTGATACCAAAAAATTTTTACGTGTAGATCAAACACGTGTGGAGATGCACGCATCCATGCACGACTTTGCTATTATTATTATTTTTTTTTCTTTGGCTTTTAAAAAGTCGAATAATTCTTTTACCACTTCGGACCGTGTGTAGTTAAAATAAAACTATTCCGAAAATATCCCAATAAACCCTTTTTTGTATTTTTTTTTTTTTATAAATGATGTGGTCTACAGAATCAATTATAACTATAAAAAAAAAAAAAAAATTTTCACACATCACTTTAGCATGTTATCCTTTTTAGTAAATTGGTACCAAATTTAGCACGATTTATTTATCCAACAAGTAAAAATGAACCCAAGTCCTTGTCTCCTGGATTACCCAATTAAATGGTACGTCTGAGTGGAGCACTAAGTACGCAGTTCAGTGATTATTTTTGTACCTAGTCATCGTTAGAAAAAGACTGAAATTTTCCAATTACAATGAGTCATGAGTATGTTCTAGATTTTGGTTGAATTTGAATCCTAGTGAGGGGGTTTTGTTACTTTGACGGCAGATACTAATCTTTTCTTTTGACATAACATGGCCTCTTTTATCTCCGTTTTTATGTTGGAAATATGGACACCAACCCGGAAAAAATGCAGCACGTCAAATAAAGTTCAGGCTTAAAGCAAATAATAATCGTCCCTAGACCGAGCGCATAGGGATATACACCATCCAATGGGATACTCGGACAATCCGCAAATGTCCCAAAGATGAGATGTGCGTTTGGGACATTAGGAACATGTGAATTCACTTTTATCATTTTTGTGGAGCCCGTTGACCAATGTATCTTCGCAATCACAATATCTTGAACAAAAGGTCAAACCCTTTCTCTCACAAGGTATTCCTCGACAATTGATCCTTCCACATGATATTTGATGCGAGCTTGTGTAAAGGATATGAAGAGACCACTAAATTGATTGAAGGATTGCCTTCAATAGGATACATGTATTTGATTGCACCCGTGTACCAAGCTTGCTCCATCTATCACGTGCACCATAATGATAGCAAAGAATCCGGGGGAAAAATCCAAGTTTAATCTCGTTTTGGAAAAGATGATGCAGATCTAATAATCGCTTGTCTCATATGAGAAATCCTTTTTCTCTGGTTTCGTGTAGTGAAGAAAGACATCAATTTTAACTTTTTGAAGTTCACCATCGTTAGAGTTTAACATGGAACTTTCAAAGCTCGCATGTTGAATTTAATTGCATTTGTTGACAAGTCTTGTGCATGACATCGCGCGTGGAATCTATTTGCCATCAGTGAGAATATATTAGGTGCATTTAATATACAACATAGGATGATATAATAAATCATATACGGATCCACACATATGACAAATCTGAGTCCACTTGTCAATTGAACCATCAAAATTTCTCTCTCTCCGTTAACGCTTACGGAAACTCTCCTTGTTTACCTTTACTCTCTCCTCCCCTCCGTTTCTGCGCAACTCTCTCTCTCTCTCTCTCTCTCTCTCTCTCCTCCCCTCCGTTTCTGTGTGACTCTCTCTCCCCCTTGTCTCTCTCTACTTCTCTTTTCTTTCCACTTGCGTCTGCCATGGCTTGAGCTCGAGTCGGCTCATGGCCGCTTCAGGTTGAGGAGGGATGGCACGCCTCCGGACGCAACAATGAGGGGTGATTCGGAGGGAGGTCGAGTGGTTGAGTTGTGTGGAGACTGCGTCAAGCTTCGTTTGCGGTGAGATGGCTTGAGGCCAAGCTCGAAACTCGAGTGGCTAAGGCTATCCCAAGCTCCGGGTTTGAGGTCGAGCTTCATGGCCAAAGTGGCCATGGATCAGTGCTGTCCATGGCTGGTCACGAGCATCATCCATGTTGGATGGGAAACAACGATACCTAGGGATCAATAGCATATCCAAACGACGCCGAGGACGGCCATGGATGAGCGTTGGCGTGCTCATGCATAGGGTGTCCATGGTTGGTCGGTGACGCTGCAATCCACATCCCAAGCATCGTCCATGGCCTCAAGGCAAAAATAAAAAGAAGAAAATGGAGAGAAAGAGCTTCATTGAGCGCGGGACAAAGCTTAACGGCGAGGAAAAGGGTCATTTAAAATTTTTGAAAAATCTAGCATGTGGGCCCAAGTCAACCCATATCGATTTCTGAGTGGTTTATCGTGTCATCCTATATGGCATATTAAATGTACTCAATATTTCTTGGACTGAACCGTGCAAATTGGGACAATTTTCTTGCCCGGTAGGGACATATAATAATCATCCCTGAGTAATTAGGGACGATTTGTGAAATGGCCTGAGAATGTTGGGATTTACGCTGTCCTAGTGGAATACTGGTATGCTCCTCTACAAACATCCCAATGATGTGCGTATGGGATGTGATATCCTGAAATTCGACATTGTTTTCGATAAAGTGAAATTGGCATGTCATCAACGTGCCTACGGTCCTTTTTCTCTGAGCTGATCACTCACAAGTTAACTAACATATTGGGTAAAGCCATTAAGGAATGTATCCACGGTAAAATCCCTAAAAGCTACCTAATTGGTTGAATTTGACTAAAATCGCGTTTGATCGATTCTAACCATGAAATTTAAATTGGTTCTGGGAATCGAATATTCGAGCGTGTCATAATTCATTTTTAGGACCGTCTCATCATCCGAGGAGTTCGAAATTTTAAGAAAGAAATTATCGGAGAAAAAATCAAAGACCAAAAGAAAATAGAAAGGGAAAGGGAAAGAGAAAAGAAAATTTTGAATAATGGTATTATTTTTTTCTTTTTCTTTCTCTCTCTCTCTCCCTTTTCTCTCTTTTTCTCTCTCCTCTCCCCTCCCCTCCTCCCTTTGTGCGTAGCCCCCCCCCCCCCCCCCAAAAAAAAACCGAACACCCCTTTTGCCAATTTCAAATTGGCTTCTTCTTCTCTCTCTCTACTTTGACTAGTCAAAGGCCTCTTTTCTCTTCTTTCTTTCTTCTTCTCTCTCCTCTCTCTTCTCCCCTTTTTCCCCCACGTGACCGACTCCTTCTCCCTCTTTTCTCTCTTGTTCGTGCGAACTAGAAGCCGAAGAAGACAGAAGCAGCAGCCACCGTCGTTTGAAGATCGGGCAGCTCATTCGCCGCGTCCCGCCGCCGCCCGCGCCCGCGCGCGCCCGCCGCGCCGCGTCCGTCGCTTGCCACCGTGCACCGCCTGCCCTCTCCACCGCCCAGGCGTCCTCCCCGAGCGACTTCGCCTCGCCCGGCCCCCTATTCGGCCACCACCGGCGGTTGCCCGACCATCTCCGGCCACCGTCCGGACCGCCGGAGCTCCCCTCACCCTCTGCCGGCCTCCCCTCGCCGCCCTAGCCGCCGGACCAGCCTCGCCAGCCTTGATCAGCAAGTGGCTGAGTGGGTTTCCAGCCCCCTTGGGGCCCGTTTTGGGCCGTTTCCGAGCCTTGAACCCGAGCCATGCTTTGGGAGGAATCGTTTGTCGTGTCGTCCCGTCGGATTGATACGTTTTGCACGAGATTTCGGTGAGTAATCTCACTAATCTTTGCTTAGTGGGCTAATTACACTTAAGGGTTGTTTATTTTTAATTAATTATGCTTAGGTGGTTAGATTAGTATGGATTAGTGTTTATTAGTTAATTGTGATAAGAATTAGACAAATTGAATGTGTATTTAGCAAGTAGATATAGTCTACTATTTATTGAGGGTAGCTCGGGATCTTTTCGACCCTTTATCGGGCTTCAATTTGACAATTCGGGCATAAGTGGAATTTTTGGTATTTAAATATTATTTTTCGGAATTAAATTAATTAATTAATTATTTTTCGAAAATTCAACTAGGATGGCCAGTGACCGGAATATTATGCTGATGACCGTGGTGAAGTCCGTCTATTTAATTGAGCTTTATTTTAAGCTAAATTGAATTTTTAATATTAATTATTTAATTTTCGAAATTATTTATTTATTTATTTATTTATTTTTCGAAAATTAAGGTTGAGATGGCCGGTGACTGAAATTTTATGTTGATGATCTTGGTGCAGCCCGTTTATTTAAATGGGCTTTATTTTGAGCTAAATTGAATTTATTGTAATTAATTTTTAATTTTTGAAATTAATTATTTATTTATTTATTTTTCAAAAATTAAGGCTGGGTTAGCCGATGACCGGAATTTCGTGATGATCATCGTGCTGCAGTCCATTTATTTAATCGAGCTTTATTTTGTGCTGAAATGAATTAATTGTGATTATAAGGTTATTTTCCTGGATTAATTAATTTGGATAATTAGTTGGAAAATAATCTGGTGTTGGTTGACAGCACCAAAAGTGTTTTGGTGGACGTAAATAATGGTGGGATTTGGGAAATGAAATCATTATATTTTGGCTAAGGCTAATTGTGTACCCATGCATGATACTTTATCAATAATGATAAAAGATGAGAAGAAATGCTGTGTGATGTGGCTTGGCGATTATTACATCGCTTTGGTATGTAGGATGCCTTAGAAAATGCACGTAAGTTGTTGAATATTGATCAAGCCTGTGTGGCGATAATTAATCATGCATGTGTGGCGATAATTGATCATGCATGTGTGGCAATAATTGATTATGCATGTGTGGCATAGATCGTACCTGCATGGCCGTAATTCTGTGTGTCGAGTATCGTGCCCGTGTGGCTGAAAGTAATTAGAATGCCTAAGAGCTTGCTCATAAAGTGTTTATTGTACATCACCTTGGCAAATAGACGCTCGAGGGCATTACTGTAGCTCTTAGACTGAGTGTACTATTGAAGATGATATAGTGTGGAGTGAGATGACCTAGAAATGGTCCAACTGACATGTAATCGACTAGGTCGATTTGATCGATGCTTCGATCTGTGATGTGATTGCTTGGGTGTCTATTTGATATGTGCTAATATGCAGGTGGAAATTGAGGCCAGGGTAAATTCTCTGATTCATGTTATGCTTAGGCAGCCTATAGTATAATGGTTTTCTAATAAGGCCTTAATGGGTAGAATTCGCTAAGACGTAGTCTCATCCCGGTTTGGGAAAAACATTTCAGGACCCCTATGAGGAGTTGAGGAGGAGAGATCTGAGAAGAACTCTGGGGTGAAACCTGAGGAGGAGAATTTTGGAAGAAGAAGATAATCCCGGGAGGAGCCTTGAGTACGGCCCGGATGGACTGAGATTCTATCTTCTTTTGAGATCTCCATTTTGATGTGAATAGTTATGAAGTACTCTAGTTTGTGTTTTGTATAAAAGTTTGGTTATAAGTTTCAATATGAAAAATATGGCATTGCTTTTCTATCCCATTGATTTATTGTCTGAGGATTTATAATTGCTTCTGCATGTGCTTAATAAATGAAAAGGTCGGCGATACATAGTCCTGGGATATCGCATTATAAAATCGACCAAGAGTAGAAGGATGTGTGCGTGCCCGAGGATCAGGGCGTGACATGGGACATTAGAAAACATGTAAATTCATGGTGCCATTCCTATAGGATTAATCAACTAACGTATCTTCGAGATTGATATATTTAGAACAAAAGGTTAAACACTCTCACAATGTATCCCTAGACAATCGATCCTCCGCATAACATTTATTGTGAACATCTAACTTTAACCCCATTAACAATCCATTACATATAGCTCAAACTTGTATGCATGTGAAAAGGACAAGAAGAGACAAAATTGAGGGAAGGATTACCTTCCAATAGGATACATGTATCTAGATTGTGTTTATCCAATTACAATTAAGAATCCAGGAGAAAAGATCTTTTCCATATGACTAAGAAGTAATGCAACATGATTGGGAATTAATCAAGCCACCAGGTCTTGAAACATGGATCTCCAGAGAATGCCGATAACTCACAAACCACTGTCAACACTTGTTTCGGCATGAGTTCTCTTAAATTAGAGGGAGAAGATCTTTCATTAGGGTGGGACCATCACGACCCTTATACCTTTACCTTGCCATATGTTTTTGACAAGTTCTCGACTTGTCTACGATCCTCAACCCCATTAAACTGGAGTTGGAGCAGATAGATATTCTATAATTCTGTATATTAATATGTGGTTTTGCTTTTTTTTTTTTTTTTATTGGTCTTGATTTGTAAATTAGATAGTGATTATGTAAAACATGTACTCTTCATTTGATGTTGTATAGAATATTACATTTTTCTGTTATTATAATTCTCAATGGATGAAGAAAAATCAATTCGTCCAGAAGGAGGGCCAAGTCAGTTTACTTGTCTAGCCACCCACAACGTCATTAGCAGACTACACCATGACGTTGCTTCCTTAAAGATGACCTGATGTTTCACCTTTTAGTTACTGTTAGCATGGTGATTTTTGAACTCGACAAGGACTGCCTAGTCAACCATGCAACGAGGGGACAATTTCTACGACGAGAAACACGGATGCATGCATTGACTATGGGAGTCTCCGAAGACAATTTTTTGTTCCTGCCAACATTGAGAATCTGACCTCCGTGATTTGGCAATTTGCTTTTGCATGGGAAAATTTTTCAAAAATTATAAATTTATTACACTTTTGTCAATTTAGTCCTAGATCTTTTAATTTTGCAAATTGATTTTTAAACATTTTCACTTCTTACCAATTCAGCTATAACTCATTTTTTGCCAATTAAACCATTTGGCCAATTTTGGCCGGAAGTTACTAACATGAACCGCCGATGCTGATGTGGTACTTTTTTTAATAACATTTTGAATATTTTATGGTCTTTTTTTTTTTTTTTTTTTTTGCAACCTTGCCTGTGGTTGGTGAAAGTTGGCCGGCAACCCTTGCCAGTCCTGGATCAAAAAACCAAAAAAAAAAAAAAAAAAAAAAAGGAGAAAAAATCATCTAGAATGGAGTAGTAAAGCTTTTGTCCAACTCTTCATGTGAGAACGAGAATGAGAGTGAGTGAGAGATAGAGAGAGAGACAACCTCATGTCTTCCTCGAATGTAGGGATATTCCATTTAGAATGTAGTAAAGCTTTTGTCCAACTCTTCTTACCTAATTTTTATTCTTCTAGTGATAATAGTCTTTTCCGTTGCTCTAAGTTTGCTATGACCACGTCTCATATTTAGATTATTATATAGTTTATTGAAGGCGGAGTCCAAATTCTACAATTCTTAGAAACTTCAGCAACTCGTGAAGTTGTCCGAAAAATAATTAGATTCACTTTTTTTGGGACAAATCTTTTTTCCCCTCTTTCTTTTCACTTTAATTGTAACAAATAACTGTTCTTTTTAAAAATAGTCAAGGGCTACGGCCACCAAGACCCGGTAATGTGGAGGCCAATGAAATACCCTACAAGTCCTACAAATTGGTTAAGTCCAATTCTCTGGTCCTAACTTGATATAGTTTGCGCACCATTGGTGGTATCATATATGTTGAACATAAATAATGGAAAAATTTATCCTATTAAAGTTGTTACAATATATATATATATATATATATATATATATATATATATATATCGAGTTTGGGATCTAATATCAATGGACAAAATAATAATATCTTAAGACTTTTAGGACAATAATTGAAATGTACAGCCGTGGAAACTGAAATATTTGGCATCATGGTCTATCCCATTCATTAATGGGTGCTTGTACGTTAGCATATCTAAGTCTCTATCAATGTTGACAGGTGTTTCACCCATTCAACATGGAATTATGCGATATAGATTGATCCAAGTCAACTATACAACGATCTTTTTTAGATAAAATTACCAAAAGCAAGTTCTAAACCGATTGTATTTGTATCAATTAAGTCGTAAATTTTTCAATTATACCAATTCAGTCCTAAACTCTTTGATAATTGCCGACATAATCCATCTAGCCCTCACCTCTAGTCAGCCATGGTTATCGGCAGAGGAAGAAGGAAAAAGAAAAATGAAAGAAAAGAAAATTAAAAATTAAAAAACATGGATTTTTTTAAATTGCAAAATTATCTACGTCCAATTGTGCCACGTAGGATGGCCAGTGGGCACGAATGGTATCCATATCATTGGCTAGTGAACTTAATTGGCAAAATTTGAAAATATTTAGGACTCAATTGATATACTTAAAAAGTTTATGATTGAATTGGCACGGGAAACAGGCT
Organism: Eucalyptus cladocalyx; assembly: GCA_017140615.1. Lineage (NCBI taxonomy): Eukaryota > Viridiplantae > Streptophyta > Magnoliopsida > Myrtales > Myrtaceae > Eucalyptus > Eucalyptus cladocalyx. The sequence continues at coordinate 19,258,792 of CM029526.1, forward strand.
CAATATCATTTGATTGAATAGTTGACCCAACTCCTTGTCCCCAAGAGTTCACATTGACAGAAAGGCTTGGCACCTTGATGTCAGCTCTTCGCCACTTGGGGCTGTAGTATGTTCCAAATGATGCAATAGATTTATGATTTTTTTAAATTTTCCATTGTTCTTGAGCTGCTCAAAGACTTGTCCACATACTTCAACAATTAATTACTACCAGAAGAATTAATATACACACACACACATGACTGTCTTTGTTTCTGGCTTCTAGAGAAGTCCAATAATTTTTAAACTCAAACATTTGAAAATTTATAAAAAGATTATATGAGAACTAGTGTGGCAAATGAAAGGTTTCAAGTGCTTATAATTTTTTTTTTAAAATTCCAAATTATGTGCGTAAATATTTAAAGAAACTTTTAACTGTTTAAATAGTCATCGTTGAAAGAGGCTGAAATTTTCACTTTATAGGATGAGTCATGGAATCGTAGCGATGAGGGGTTTTGTACTTTGACTTTGCTTTAGCCTAACATGGCCTCTTTTATCTCCGTGCCATGTTATAAACGTGGACACCAACAGCAGAGAAATCAAGGCACGTAAAACGAAAGTTTAGACTTAGACCAAACAATAATGGTTCCACGGACCACGTCATGCACAAGACCTAAGCAAAACATAATCTTCTATGTATGTCTAATCAGATTAATGTTGAGTCGTTGAGGGTTGTTTTAATACCATCAATCAACGCAGTTATATTCAAAGTTTTAGAGCTTTGAAAATTCCAGGTTAACTTTAAGTAATGGATTCTAAGCACAGAATCTCGTCACTTACCTTGAAGTCTTCCTTGACTAGTAGAAACCATGTAGATTGGAACAATTTTCCATTGTATGTTTCAATAGTCTTGAAATTTCGAAAGCTATTATTTTTATAATGATTTTCAACCGTCATCAATTTGTAACCATTTTTATCAGCCATTACTTTATTACGGTTTTATACTTCTAACAAGTTTGGAGTAAATCTTTCAATTAGGCAAATAAGAAAATAGTCAAATCTCAATCACCTCTCCTTTCGAGCTTTAATTCTTGAGCCCCAATTAGTCAACTGGACTATTAGAGATATATTTAAAATATTCTATGATTCTATCTATTATTATACGGTTATGTATATTTCCTTTGATTGGTTTTGATTTGTTACTTTAGATAGTTATTATATAAAGCCTATAAATAAGCTCGTGTATTCTTTATTTGATGTTATACATAATATTACATCTTTCAGTCATTATGATTCTCAACTTGGATGAAAAAAAATCAACTCCTCAAAAGTAGAACCTAGTCAGTTTACTTGCCTAGCCGCCTGAAACGTTATTAGTACACTACACTATGACATAGCTTCCCTAAAGGTGATTCGATTTTTGACCTTTTAATTACTGCTTTTTTGGTCGAAAACCTTTTAATTGCACCCTTTTATTACTATTGGCACGGTGATTTTTGAACTCGACAAAGACTGCCCAGTCAACCATGCAACGAGGGGACAATTTCTACGACGAGAAACACGCACGCATGCATTGACTATGGGAGTCTCCGGAGACAATTATTCATTCTTGCCGACACTGAGGACCCGACCTCCATGATTTGGCAATTTTCTTTTGCGTTCATAATCTAGAATGGGGAATTTATGCTAATGAGCTTCTTTGAATTTTCGATGTCCCTCCTTTCTTCTTGTGATAGAAAACTTTCCATGCGGATGTTTTATCATGTTCAAAAGAAATGTCAATCGTTCACATCTACATCATGTTTCCATAAAAGTCTTTACACATTGCATTGTGAACATATCAATACATGCATTAATGCAGTTGAGAGTTGATTCAGACGCCAATGAGAGTAAGTGTAGATTGGGTTGAAGATCTCCATTCAACCGGTGAATGCGTCAAATGCGAGAAAATTATCATATTAGGTAGATAGAATATGATTTTCAGCATATAAATGATGAGTTAAAACGGATATTATGACCCATCTTAAATTTTGAGACCCATGTTCTCCCTTTAGTCTAATCGTGGAAACCCATGACCCACATGTATTTAAATTCTCTATTCCTTTGTTTTCCAATTCAATTTACATGTTTCTGATCTTGATATTTTCTAACTTTATTATGATCTTAAATGCACATGCCATCATCTAATAAGAGGAGCACGGATTAAAAGACAATGTGAATAGATGAGATCTGCCACTTATTTTGAAAAAAAAAAAAAACCATGTTTATGCTTTGTCAATTTCTTGACATTAACTCATTTCCAATCTCTAAACCTTCCAATGTCCTATAAAAAAGTCTAAACCATTCAATGCTTTTCCATAGCGATATTGGTCGTTAGTATTCATTTGAAAGCCTACCCATTTCTTGAGTTAGGGAAAAATTACCTCTATAGCTTGCCACCTATTTTATCTTAAAGTAAAATTTAAGTTCATTTGTTTTCATAGTGACACGTAATTATTAAACTGATGATAATTATAAAATTGACAAAAAAAAAACCATTCCAAATATCACTATTTAAATAAAATTTTCACTAACAATTACATCTCTAGTCATAAATGAAACCTAAACCTAAGTGATTTAAGAAAATAGATAGATGGAAAAATAAATCATCTTACCTTATAGTATGGCCCGCTCATTGAATGCGGTTCAATTGCATTCTCTGACCCACCCAAGTTGCAAAAGCTAACCAACAAGAAGAGATGTAATTGTGCTTCTGTTTCAACTGTTTGTTTACAAACTACTAATCTTCTTAGTGCTTAGGTACAAGAAGAGAATAGCATCATGGTTGTCTCGGTTACAGTTGTCATCATAAGTGTTAATCAGGAAGTTGTCTTGACTGATGATTCTTGCACCAAATAGCAGCCACCATCCATGATGTTTCCAGAATATAGCTACTTTATCAACAGCTAATGCACCAAGGTTATGTAAATGATGCATATATCCTAGTTGTCACAAGTTCCAAATACAGTTCACCCTTTCTGTTTAATGTAACGACAAATTTGATTTTGGTATACGTAATGTGGCAAATCTAGACCTAATTCTTGGCTGAAGGTCCACCTTTTCCTCTTTGTAATTAATGTAGATTATAATCCTCTTACAAAGCATAAAATTTGGAGATATGGCTCCCATTTAGTGCTTCTCTCTCTCTCTCTCTCTCTCTCTCTCAAAACATATGTCAAGCAATGAGTTACAACTTCCAAATAAATTGAGAACATAGATTAAGCAATTCAAGGGTTGTACAGGAGTCAGATATAGCTTGCACTCGTGTACAAGAAAAAATGGCAGGTAAGTGCACACTGTCTTTGAACAGCCTCTATGTCCCCTTATGGCGCACCAAAAATTCGGACAACGAGCTTATCATACTCATGACCTCCAAATGTAATCCTTGGCTGTGAAGCAAACCCAGGTGAAAGATTCAGATCTTTGTTTACCCCCAAAACCGAGAGGGCCAAATATGTGCTAGCCAAGAAAGTGCACTTGTCGTCGAATGCACAACTTTTAATGTGCCCAGGAGAAACAATATCTTCATAACTTTAGGATGCTTCGCAGAAAAAACCAGTATTTTCGTCCTTCCTACTTATTTCTTCTGTTTTTTCCACGCAGTGTTATTGTTGGTAATTTTGCGAAAGCGTGTGTGTGTGCAAGTGTTATGTGTGAATAAAAAAGGACTACAATGGCAAAGGGAGAATGGATAAAAAAAGGAGCTTTTATTATGAAAGGTTTTATTACAAAGGAAGGATTTTGGAAGGAGTGTGTGTAGTTTTTTCTACACAACTTAAAACACACACCCAACCCCTATTTATAGGCGTGTTACCGCCATTCTCCACCGACATTAGTACAAGAAATAATATAAAATTGCAGCTTGGTTCTTTGTCTCTGCTTGTTGCGGCTTCTCCCTATTCTTGTAGTTACTTCTCCCTTATTCTCGATTTTTCTATTCTTTGCAACTCCCAGCCACTTTTGTTGACTTTTCAACCAACTTCCAGCTGGCTTTCTTCCTTCATAAATATACTTGCTGCCCACATGGTTCCAGAAAATTCTCCAACACATGAGAGTCTTCTTTAACTTGTACAAATTGTTGCTGCCGACTTTGCTCCTTGTCCATTAAGCATGAGTAGTCTAGTGAGTTCTAGAATTTTCACAAAATGGACCATATTTTAACACTCCTCCTTGATCCATTTTTGTGATACTCCAAGCATGCCTCTCAATGTCTCAAATTTTGTTGATGGTAATGCTTTGGTGAATATGTCCGCAATTTGATCTTCAGTCTTATAATACTTTAGCTCGATCTCTCCTTTACTTTGCACTTCACGGATGAAGTGATATTTTATATCAATATGTTTCGTTCTTCCATGAAAGACTCGATTTTTTGATATTGCAATCGCGGACTTGTTGTCGCAAAATATTGGTGTTGATTCCATTTGTGGTTCTCCAATGTCTTCTAAAATTCTTCGAAGCCATATTGCATGACTAGTAGTTGTAGCAGCCGCAACATACTCTGCTTCTGCAGTGGATTGTGCCACTGAGTCTTGTTTTTTTTATGTCCATGAGAATATTCCAGAACCCAGTGTGAATGCATAGCCAGTTGTACTTTTCCTATCAGCTGAACCAGCCCAGTCGCTATCAGTGTAGCCAATGAGCTTGGTATTTGTACTTGGCTGATACCAAATGCCGTAATCTATAGTTCCTCGTAAATATCTAAGAATTCTCTTGGCTGCTCCAAAATGAATTTGACTTGGGCTCTGCATAAACCGTGATAGTAAACTTGTCGCGTACATACGTGTAGCAGTAAGATATAGTAGACTCCCAATTAAACTTCTATAGAGGGAGGCATCGGCTTTTTCTGCTCCATCTTCCTTCAATAGTTTTTCATTTGTCATGAGAAGGGTTGAAACTACTTTGCAATAGTTCATCTTGAATTTCTTTAGGAGATTTTCGGTATATTTCTTTTGTGAGATGAAAATTCCTTCATCTTGATTGACTTCAATACCGAGGAAATAGTTCATCAAGCCCAAGTCCGTCATTTCAAATGTCTTCATTATTTCTTCTTTAAATTCTCGGATCATTGTCTCATTGTTTCCTGTATATATAAGATCATCTACATATAGAGAGACAATGAGAGTGTCGGACTTACCTTGGGTCTTGATGTAGAGTGTCGGCTCACTCATACTCCTCCTGAATCCTTGCTTGATGAAGTACTCATCGATTCTACTATACCATGCACATGGTGCTTGTTTTAAGCCGTATAGGGCCTTCTTAAGCTTTAAGACTTTTTCTTCTTGGCCTTTGAGAATAAAGCCTTGTGGTTGTTCTATGTATATTTCTTCTTGAAGATATCCATTTAAGAATGCTGATTTTACATCTAGTTGATAGATCTTCCATTCTTTTTGTGCCGCTAAGGCTATAAGTGCTCGAATAGTATCAAGGCGGGCAACAGGAGCAAAAGTTTCAGTATAGTCAATACCTGGTTGTTGCAAGTATCCTTTCGCCACAAGCCTTGCTTTATGCTTCTGGATTGATCCATCTGCATTGAGCTTTGTCTTGTAGACCCACTTAACGCCAATAATCTCTTTGTCTTCTGGTCGATCAACAAGCTCCCAGGTTTCATTTTTCTTGATCATCTTAATCTCTTCTTCCATGGCTTTTATCCAAACTTCATCTTTGGATGCTTGTTCATAGTTTTCTGGTTCCAAAATAGCAAAGTTGCATGTGTCATAAATTCTTCTAAGGGCTTTTACCCTTAGTACTGGAGACTCTGGAGTAGATTCTTCTTGTGTTACCCTTGGAGAGCTTGGTGGAGTTACGTCATGAGTGGTGGAATCTGGTACTTCTTCTTCTTCTTGTGATGTTGACTCCTCTTGAGCAGGTGGTGTGTCTGGCAAGGTTATGTACTTCTTCACGATCTTCTCGTCTTCCCAATTCTAGGCAGCATTCTCATCGAACTCAACATCTCGACTAATCATTAGCTTTTTAGTTCTTAGGTTGTAAACCCGATAGCCTTTTGATTGGTCACTGTAGCCAAGGAATATTCATTTTTCTGTCTTTTCATCTAGCTTACTCCTTTTCTGAGCAGGGATGTGGATGTAGCAAATGCATCCAAACACTTTGAGATGCTTTGCTGAAGGCTTCCGTCCACTCCATGCTTCGACTGGAGTTTTATTTTGAACTGCTTTAGTTGGACACCTGTTTAATAGGTATACTGCAGTATAAACTGCTTCTGCCCAGAAAGTGTTGGGAAGGTCTTTCTCTTTTCGCATAGACCTTGCCATCTCCATGATGGTTCTATTTTTTCTTTCAGCTACTCCATTTTGTTCTGGGGCGTAGCCAACAGTTAGTTGATGATGGACTCCTTCATCTTCACAAAATTTATTAAACTCCTTTGAGTTGTATTCTGTGCCTCTGTCACTTCTTAGGACTTTGATTCTCGACGTAGTTCTTGAATTTTCTGAAGATAGAGAAAACCTCAGATCTTTCTTGAAGAAAGTATACCCACGTCATTCTTGTATAATCGTCAATGAATAAGATGAAATATTTATTTTGACTGGGTGTAGGTGTCCTCATCGGACCGCACACGTCCGTGTGGACAAGTTCCAAAGGCTTCTTAGCTTTCCATGAAACTCTAGATGGGAAGGACTGTCTATGTTGTTTTCCAAGAAGACAGCCTTCACAAACATCTAAAATTTCTGTGATGGCTGGAAAATCTCTCATCATATTTTTCTGATGGAGAATTTTTAGCCCAACAAAATTGAAGTGGCCAAATCTTCGATGCCATAGCCATGAATCATCAAGTTGAGCTTTCATGGCTATATCTTTGACCAATTTCCATTGAATAGGAAAATTGTTATTTTTCATCTTAACAGAGGCAATGATATTTTTATATTTATCATAGATAATGCAAGCATCTCTATTAAAATATAGAGAATACCCACTTTGTATCATTTGGCCCACACTTAAGAGATTTTGTGCAAGACGAGGGATTAGATATACATTACGTATATATTTTGGGCCTTTATTCGTTTCCACGGCGATGGTGCCTTTTCCTTTGACATCTACTAATGCACCATTGCCCAACTTTACTTGAGATTTCACCGACTTATCAATATGAGTGAATATAGTTTCGTCCCCTGTCATGTGATTGCTACACCCACTATCGATGTACCATGTTTCATTTTTATTGTCATTTGCCGCTTGGCCTGCGTAGAATGTATTCTCTTCACTTTCTTCTTTTTTTTTCCACATAGTTTGCTCGATTATTTGTTTTTGAGCGACAATCTTTTTCTACGTGGCCATATCTTTTACAAAAGTGGCATTGTTTTTTATTTTTAAACCAACAATCCTTCTCCAAATGATTTGTTTTCTTGCAAATACCGCAAGGTTAAAAATTTTCTTTTTTTATAATTTCTCCTCCTCTTTTGTTTTTCCATGAGCTCCTTCCATCATTTTTAGTTTGATGAGACCATATATTTACTTTAGACTGAAAGGCACTTTCGACCGAATCTTCATCTTGTGCCATTAGTCTTTTCTCATATGCTTCTAGAGAGCCAATTAATTCACTTATTGATAGGGTCGTCAAGTCTTTAGTTCCTTCTATAGTTGTAACTATGGAGTTGTATTTTTTGGTAAGTGACACCAATATTTTCTCAACAACCCTTTGATCAGTTATCCCATCTCCATAGGCTCTCATTTGATTAACGAGTTCCTTTAATTTTCCACAATATTCTTGTACGGTCTCATAATTTTTCATTTTAGAATTCTCAAAATCTCTTCTTAGTGTTTGAAGGTGAATAGTGCGTACCTTTTCCGATCCTTGAAATTCTTCTCGTAGTATATCCCAAGCCACTTTTGCAGTCCTCGCTCCAATAATTCTTGGAAATACGGTTTTCGAGAGCGCTTGCTGGATAAAATATAGCGCCCTTGCATCCTTTTGTAGTTGATCCTTCGAAACACTTGCACCTTTTGGTGGAGCCTCGTAACCTTTTTCCACGATGTCCCATAAGTCTTGGGCCATCAAGAATGTAGTCATTTTTATGCTCCAAAAATCATAGTTGTTCCCATCAAAAATGGGAATGGGAAATGATGATGAGGTAGGGTTGGCCATGGTTTAGTTAGTGGGTATTTGGAAAGGGTAATTTTAGGAATGGGTAGGTAGGACAAACGCCCAATACCAACCGAAGAACGTGGCTCTGATACCACTGTTGGTAATTTTGCGAAAGCGTGTGTGTGTGCAAGTGTTATGTGTGAATAAAAAAGGACTACAATGGCAAAGGGAGAATGGATAAAAAAAGGAGCTTTTATTATGAAAGGTTTTATTACAAATGAAGGATTTTGGAAGGAGTGTGTGTAGTTTTTTCTACACAACTTAAAACACACACCCAACCCCTATTTATAGGCGTGTCACCGCCATTCTCCACCGACATTAGTACAAGAAATAATATAAAATTGCAGCTTGGTTCTTTGTCTCTGCTTGTTGCGGCTTCTCCCTATTCTTGTAGTTACTTCTCCCTTATTCTCGATTTTTCTATTCTTTGCAACTCCCAGCCACTTTTGTTGACTTTTCAAGCAACTTCCAGCTGGCTTTCTTCCTTCATACGTATACTTGCTGCCCACATGGTTCCAGAAAATTCTCCAACACATGAGAGTCTTCTTTAACTTGTACAAATTGTTGCTGCCGACTTTGCTCCTTCTCCATTAAGCATGAGTAGTCTAGTGAGTTCTAGAATTTTCACAAAATGGATCATATTTTAACAGTTATTGCCATTGCGTGCTCCGGATGCTTTATGTTTCTCATTGAGGTTTCCATGTTCATGCTACCTTTTAGTTCCGTCTTTCTCTTTTCCGCGCTTCTAAGTCGGTGAAAAGTCCTCTTCCTTTTCTTTCCAGATTCGTTGGATTGAATCTTAGAAAATTTCCATGCAGCTGAACCACCATCCTTTTTGGACCCTTCTAATCTGCCATCAGCAGCAAGAAAAGTTTCATAATCTCCTGAGTGGGGGGAACCGTCTTTGTTCTTCTATCTCCTTTTATGTCCTCGTCCCCTGATATATTTCTGGCTTGCAGAAGCTTCCTTCTTTTCTACGCCGCCTTCATTTGAGGTTTTGTTTCACCAATTCTGAAAGGTCATCCAAGTGTTGAATTCATTCTCATGTCTTATAGTGAAAAGGGAAATCTACTACGTCCACAACTGTCTTAAGAAAACCCTTGTACTTTTCTGGGGTAACAAGCTGAACAGAGGCAAAACCATACTTCCTGGTCATTATCTCAAGACTGTGACCTGTATATACAGTAATATTGGGCATTCATTACGAGCTTGCCAAAAAGAGGACGCTCTTCAAAGGATGCGTGCATGGAATTAACACAAAACATCTCAGCAACCTCCCAGTAAAATATCACATGCCTTTGATCTGAAGCGGTGCCTATCTATAATGTGATCCCACATTTTTAGGGATATAGTTTTTTAAATTAAAAATGTATCCTTTGACATTGACTCACTTTTCTCTTTCAAGTGATGGTTATTTCACTTACGATTTTCCTTGTTTGTACCTTCTCGTCACAACAATTGCCCATCTAGAAACTGCCTTATGGGGGGCAGTTTATCAAGATCGATTGTTTTGTAAGGGCAACACAAGGTTTAATATAAACCCTCTCATTTGGAAATACGCCATCAATACGTGATGGGATTGGGTTAGTAGAGTGTGCTTGTAATTATCATTGAATTTTCTTGGATTTTCGACTGAACGCAACCTCAAACAATGGCTGGAGGTCAGATTTATTTTTTATCCCGTTTTCCTCATATGATTCTAATTGATGCTTGAATTTTGTTTTTCAATGCATGATTAGAATCGCTGGTTTTTTGTCTAACAAGATGACCATGAAATAACTATATCAACAATGTCCAAAAGTAAACTTTGAAGATCTTCATTTCGTAAGCAAGACGCTAATACTTTCACAATACCGGCTGCGTTTGGCAGTCGGGATAAAATTCGGGATAGGATATAATTTATCCTATCCTACGTTTGGTGCTCACTCGGGATAGGATAAAGTCGGATATAAGGGGGATATAGACAGGATAAAATTATCCCATGGGGGGTGGGATAAAGGTGGATAGGATTTCTAACGTCCATAATAGGAAAGTTATTTTTTTTTGAATAACAAATTTATTAAATTAACAAAATTGAAATTATATTTCAATATAAATAATATTTGAATTCTAATTTAAGAAAATAAAAATAAAAATTTATTTTTAATTAATCTTATTTTAATTCTATTTTATAATAAACATTCAATCTATAAATTAAATATTTATATTTATTATATATTTTAGGTATTTTTGTATTTTAAATATGTTAGTACAGTTTACTATTTGATAAATTTTTATTAAAGAATGATGAAAGGGAAAAAAGAAATAATAATGAAAATAATATAAAAAAAGAGGAAAATATAATAAATAATAAATAATAAATAAATTAAGGAATAGTGTTACGAGATATTTTCACCATTTTCATTTATGAACATTTATGTTCATTTATAATGATATGTCGTTTATATTTAAAAAAAAAAATGTACATGATGTGAACATATCCGACTTTAATACTGTGATTCACCAAACATTGGACAGGACATAAAAAAATCCTAGGATTTCATATCCTATCCTATCCAATCCTATCCCGATTAGAAATCCGGACGACCAAACGTAGCCTAAACAGCCTACAAAATGTGCACGTAGTAACTCTTAAGCCATGTCGATTGGGGCAAGAATATATTTAGGTAATGCTATACTCACTTTTATCACTTCCACCACTTTACTTTGTAGCAGAGAAAGAACTGGAGGAATAAGATCAGGAATTGATAGGCAGATATCTATATCCTTGTAAACTAGTTCGGACAATGCATAAATAGATCAACTTGTAGTTTGAAGCGATGAACCAAAAAGATAATCCACTATCTGAGAGCACGTTATTTAGAATCATAACATTTGCTTGAATAAAAATACAATCCTGACAATTGCGATTGTCCAGTAATAAGCCACTGATAAGAACAACAAGCAGAAAGGATAATCACAGGTTAGGTTCAACTATTTCCGTATGATACATAAGGGGCAAAAGAACGCTTCAAGTGCCATAACTTTGCCCAAAGGGACACTTAAGTGCCATAACTTACGAAAGGTACACTTAAGTGCCACATTTTAAGAAAAGTGGGACACTTGAGTGCCATCTCCGGCGAAGCTGGCCGGAAATCATACGTGGCATTAAAATATTAATATCTCTCGCCGATGTGTCTCGCCGGAGAGCTGAGTCAGCTCGAATTAACCCCAAACGACGTCGTTCCGGGTGTTCGCCCAAAATAGACCCCTTAAATCAGCGAAAACGCCGTCATCTTCCCCATTTGCCCTAAATCTAAAACCCTAAATCGGGTAAAATGCTATTGAAGCGCTGGAGCCCTAATCCCGCATCCTAATTCGATTTGCCCCAAATTCTACCACCGAATATTGGAAATGGAGAGCAAGACTTTCAGCAGCGGCTCAAATTTCTCTCGTCGAAGCGAAGGAGAAGGCGAGCATTTCTGTTTCTGTGGGTTTCCAAGTCCAAGAAGAACATCGTGGACTCAAACGAATCCCGGGAGAAGATTCAATGGATGTGCCCGATACTGAGAAGGCTCGAAGTGCAAATACTTCAAATGGGTCGATGCGAAATTCTCTCACCGAGCCACGAGGTGATATTGGACCTACTTGATGGATGTCATCAACCTCCATCTACGCTTGTGGATGACTTGGACGATGTTGACTCAATGCAAGCTCAAGCTCAAGCATCTTCTGTTAACCATTTGAAGAACGAAGTTGCAAAAATGAAAATTGAACGGAAGTGTTACCAAGCGTTTATTGTCTTGTTGTTTCTTTGTCTATCCTACTTTATGATGAAATGTAAAGGACTGGAAGATGAGCAGAAGTTTCTCCAACTGCCATAGTTGTAAATGTGTGGGGAAATGTACTTGTTTTGAATGAATGAATGAATGATTTCGAGAGTTTTTGCTTATTCTCAAATATAAATCAATGATGATGGAATGTATATTAGGTCGATGTGTTGTGGTGACTATTTTACTTGAATTGAATGTAAACCAGCAGCAAATGTGTAAACCAAAGCAGCTTCTCTCGTTTTGCTGCAAACCACCATATACATAGAATAGACACGAGTGATTATTCGAGTACTATAAGTTGTATCTAGTGATCACTTAAGTGCCGGTCGTGATAGACAAAGAGTCATTTAAGTGTCAAGTTATTATTAAAAGGATCACTTAAGTGCCACTTGTTATTAAAAGTGAACACTTAAGTGCTAGGTTTTTTAGAATGTGATCAGTTAAGTGGCATTTTTTTTGTACACATCGGCTACTACCAGCCACCACCACCGCCCACCACTGGCCACCATCTCCAGCCATCATCACCACCAGGCATCCCAAGCATCCACTTGAGCCACCACCAGCCACCACTATGCTGGTGGTATGTTGCTGCATAAGTTGCAAGTGTAAGGTGTCTTACACCAACTTGCATCAGCACTACCTGGTGCAAGCTGTGCATATTGCACATACATCTTGCACTAGGTGCAGCAAAAACCTCCAACCCAACCCACTACCACCAGGCTTTTCACCAGCAACCACCACCAGCCACACGAGCACCCCGGTCACCGTCATATATCCACCACCGAAGTAGCAATAAGTAAAAAAAAAAAAAAAAAAAAAAAAAAAAACAGGCATGCCAAAAATGATAAGCAACAACGGTTGTTCCATTGATTTTGAACATCTGTCTCACAAAGTCAATGACAAATGAGTACTCACAAACTCAACTAACTCAATGACAAAGTATTATAAAAAAAAAAAAACATCCACAGATGTTTACAACTGACTCATTAGCCCCACAAACCATATCACATCCCATTTCATCAATCATCAATATGCACAATGCCTCATGTTCGTGCTCGTTTTGATGGACTTCGCACTTGATTCATAATCCTTGCACTTTTTCTAACTGGACGTGAGACTTCTTCTTCAGCTGTCTTGGGATGCGTTGAGTCTGATGGAGCTGCAATTGTCCTAGGCTGAACTGATTCAGAAGGAGCTGCAACTGTTGTAGGCTGAACTGATTCGGATGGACTCAGAATCGGGTTCTTCTTACTCTTCTTTCTTGTTGGCGCATGCAATGTCTTCTTCTTTGTTGGTGCAGCCGTTGATTCTTGAGTTCGGCCTTGAGAGATAAGAATCTCGAACTTCTCCCCAGGCTTCAAAAAGAAAACTCAATTATCAACAAAAGTTTGCACTATAAATTAAATTAAATTAAATGCAGCCTATAAAACTTACATTAAGAATAACAGTTCCAGAACGGTCATCTGTATAAAGGCCATAACCATATTGTTTAAGCCTCTTCCCAAGAGCCCCTCTTGTTCGAAGGGGAGCGTCACTTTGAGGTACTTGTGATTGGTTGCCTCTTCTTCTCGCATGTGATTTTTCGGCTCTTGTGGCTGTTCGGCTACGAAGGGGCTTCTTCGGCCAATTCTTCAGCTAGGCGTCTTGTAGATGGCCTTCTTATAGGTGGCTCTTGATTTGGCTTTGGCTTTCTTTCGGTTGTTTTTCTAGTTACACCTTCGGTAGGCTTTGGTGGTGGCCCTTGTGATGACCCTTCTAGTGGCCTTTGTGATGATCTTGGTGATGGATCTTGTGGTGGCCCTTCAGTTGGGCCCTCTATTAGCGGCTGAGCTCTAGCTTGTTTTCTTCGAACCTGAGAAAAAGGCAAAGGACATCATAAATATAACATCAGGCCATATTAGAACGTAAATGAAAAGTAAACTCAAATCATTTAACTGACCGGGTATTTTTTTCTCTGTTTCGCTGAAGAACAGTCGACTTAACTGGCCCTCTAGTTGTTTTAGCCAATCCTGCAGCTGGTTGTCTTTCACCTTCGGTTCTTTGAACATGCCCTTCATTTTCAGGTATAGTAGGGGCTTCGGCCAATTCTTCACGTGTCACCGTGACCTGACAAAGACAAAAACATTACATATATGTCACTTATATCTATGTACATATTCATAACAAACCATAAAGCAACATAAACACAATTGTCATGACTAATCGGGTTTATTATCGTCGATTGAAGAACAGTCGAGTCACTTCGCCTTCTGTTTCTCCTTCTCCAACTGTCCCTTCACTAGGCCCTTCGGCTGGCCTCAATTGTTCCCTTTGCTTCTTTAATTGACAACCCTTAATATTATGCCCTGCTATGTGGCAGAAAGAGCACTTTACCGGTACACTCGTCCTATTCATCCTACGGTGACATGAGTCCTCTCCCTCCGTCATTTTCCTTTTTTTCTTTGGTCTTCCCATTCTCTTCTTTAGTGGCAAAGGTTGAGGTGCTTCGCGTTCGTTGGCTCCCGAACTTGCTACTTCTAATTGGCTGCAACATAAATTGATACGAAGCAAGATATTTTGGTTTCTTGTACCAATCATCAAGGTAGTCTTCTGTGTTGTGGCCCTTCAATTGAATTGCACATATGGCATGTGCACAAGGAATTCCACTGAGTTGCCATGCTCTACATGAACACTTCATCGTACCTAAATGGACAACATACTTATCAGAACCCTTCGGAACCCTTCATTATCTCATATCCTTCATCCCCATTCCAAATGGGATGACAATACCTACTTGCAGCTAAGTTGTCATCCAATTTCTTAGCAATCCTAGGACCATATTGCTTAGTCCACTTTGCAGTGTCATCTCTTTGTCTGTGCAGCCGAGTCATGACCAAAACGCGTATGTCTTCAAGCATCGAGATAATTGGTTTACATCTAGCATCTATTATCCTCCCATTGAATGCTTCGCAGATGTTGTTATCAATGTTATCACACTTGAATTCCTCGCTGAAGAACGCCCTACACCAATGCTTCGGGTCTGTTTGGAACAGTGCATCATAACCATCCTTTGTTAATTGAAGCATCTTTTCTTTGGCCACCCTAAAGTCAGCCATATTCGTGCTCTTTGCTAGCTGCCAAAATTGCGGCGCAACTTGTCCCCTTTATAGATCTTTGCCCAATTTGCGTATATGTGTCGCGCACACATTCGATGTTCAGCATAAGGCAACAGCTCAGCTATTGCGGGAACAAGTCCCTGCAATAATTGAAAATATAAAAAAAATGTAAACAAATGACATGTTGATATCAAAAAGCAAACATTACCTTAAAATTTTATAAAAAGCAAACATTACCTTTTGTTGGTCGCTCATGAACGCCCACCCCGCCCCATTTGTTATCTCCAAATCGGTCATCAAATTTTTTAGGAACCGGGACCAATTGTCCTTGTTCTCTACCTTCACAAATGCCCAAGCCAAGGGGAAACATTTGGTTGTTTGCATCTCTTCCAATTGCAGCCAGTAATTCTCCCTTGCATAAGCCCTTCAAAAAACACCCATCCAATCCTATAATCCGTCTACAACCAGATAAAAATCCCCGTTTGCATGCATCGAAACAAACATAGAGTTTATCAAACTTCGTCCCAACATCGGGAAGTGGTCTCTCCACGACCTCGAGATACACTCTACTTCCAGGATTTTGTAGCCTACACTCCCAAGCATAGTCCCACAACTATCCATATTCACCGTTGTATCGACCAATGAGTATCTTCATCACCTTTTGCTTCGATCTTTTACATTGATTCCTAGATATATTGATGCCTACTGCTCCTTCACCAAAGCATCCCGAATCGAGTACTATTCATCCGAGGCATCGGCTTAATCAATTCAAAGAAGTGCTTCGATAACCATGCACTTGTTACTCTTTTATTCTCAAAATTAATGGAACAAGTATGTTCCTCTTCGTAGGCTCTAATCTGGAAAGATCCAGTTTTCCTAACAAATGCGCCATAGATCTTCCATGGACAATTTTGCTGCGAACACCTAGCTCTTACAAAGGTCTTAGTGTTTCTAATGAAGTCAATGTTCCTTTGTGCAGCAATGGAGATCTTCAGTATAGCTTCCCTAAATTGTTTAGCATCATGAAATTTCATGCCTACCGACAAAGTGGGAGAGGCAACAGATGGATCATAAGAAGGAAACTTACTTTTCCTTTTCCTTCTATGCATAGGTCATTCATCTTCTTCAAGCTCATCCCGGGAAGTAGCATTCTCGACGCTTTCTTCATAGTCGGTCTCCTCGCCAAAAGCACCAAAGATCCGTATGGCCTTCGGGTCTGTTTGGAACGTCCTTGGCTACTTGCAAAGCTGCAAACTTAGCTGTCAAAAAATCCCTTCGCTGTATTATTGACTGTACAAGCTCCTCGTCGTCGTCATCACTTATAAAATTTTCAGCAGGCAACCTTCCATCATCATCATCAGTTGATTCAGCTACTTCCCAATCTAATCCAGAGATTGTGACATCACCTATGTCATCATCACTTTGGTAAACTGCATCTGCACTTCTCTCATGTTCATCATATCTTTCCTGCCCTCCTTCGACCCTAACGTCAGTACTACCTTGAATACCATCTCCTTCTTTTCCTACTTCGGCACTCTCTCCATCATCATCTTCATCCTCACTTTCACTATTGTACTCAACAAATATTTTTACCTCTTCACCATGAAGATAATTGTATAGAACATCCCTAAGACCATTATCATCTTCTAAGCATCTCAAACCATCTCTTAAGTCTTTCCCAGGAATACAATACAGCAGCTTCCGAACTTTACAAGGCAAATAAGTGTTTATATCCCTAAGAAATCCTATATAAGATGCTTTCTTTATATCCACAAAGATGGTGCCCTCATTTCCACCCTCATACTCCCACTCATCCTCCCCAATCACAAATTCCCCATTGTAGCAAACTATAACAGCGACATAATCCTTGTCATGCGCCATTACTGCACTAAGAACAAGAAAAAGAATCATTAGTTTTTGGGACCACTAGACAATTGCACATGCGAGTCCCTCCACTCTCATGGACTTTAGTAAATAGAGGTCCCCACACTGAAAATATGCCCCTACATGACAGCCAAAAAAGCCAAAAAAGAGGTCGGCACTTTAATTATTTGCCTTCCTTTTCCTTAAAATATTAAACAAAACAGATGTCCCCACAGCAATCACAGCCCAAGCATGTCTACTGCACTAAACGTGCGATGTGAGAGAATGTACATTAACTTAAGCAAATCAAAGCATATCATACTATGACATCAACTTAATCAAATCACAGCAGGATTATGCTCTTATTCAAGATTTTGGATTGATAAACATACCCTATACAACAATCACAGCAGGGTTTTGAATTGATAAACATACCCTATATAGCAATCACAGCAAGGTGGTTTAAAGACATACCCTATACAGCGTCACAAACAGGGTGGTTCAAGGCGAACCCTATATACTCTCACAAGCAGGGTGGTTCAAGAACTTAGTTTTTTTTCTCAAAATGGCATTAGTCACCTGCTTTACTAAGATGCCCTTAAGGAGATGCATAGATCATTGTCTAACAATCACATACTCGACATTAGCTTGAAAGACAAATTCACCAAAATAATGAGAAATCTGGTTTCTTTGTGTAATGTCAGCAAGTTTTAGTTGAAGTGTATTAACACAAATTCCATCGGAGCTGTAATAAAATAATTGAGCTCTAATTAAATAATCGAGCGAACCCTAATTAAATAATCGAGCCCTAATTTCATCATAGGGGAGGGGGAGAATGAACCAAACCTGGACGACTGACAATGGCGACTGACGACGGCGACCGATGATGGTGAGCGGTGAGCGGCGACGGCGACCAACAATGGCGACTGACGACGGTGACCGATGACCAGCTCTAGGCGTGAACGGCGACGGAGAGAAGGGCCTGTGATCTACTGTGAACGCGGACGGCGAGGAACGGCGTTAGGTCAGCCAACCCTAATTAAATAATCGATCGAGCCCTAATTAAATAATCGAGCCCTAATTTCATCACAGGGGAGGGGGAGAAGGGATCGAACCTAGACGAGCGACGATGGTCAATGGTGACGACGACCAACGATGGTGAGCGGTGAGTGGCGACGGCGACCAACAGCGGCGACTGACGACAGCGACCGATGACCAGCTACGGGACGTGAACGGCGACGGAGAGAAAGGCCTTCGATCGATTGTCAATCCGAACGGGGAGGAACGGCGTTTAGGTCATCGCACAATGACCTAAACGATGTCGTTTAGTTCAACGCACTCAATGTGGATGGACGACGTCGTTTTTGTCGTCCACGTCGCCTTTAAAAAAAAAAAAACATTTGCCACATCAGTAAAAGAAGTCGCCGAAAATCGCCGAAAAATGCCACGTATGCAATTTGGCCGGATTTTGGCCGGATTGGCACTCAAGTGATCCCTTTAGCTCCGATTTTGGCACTTAAGTGTACCTTTCGTAAGTTATGGCACTTAAGTGTCCCTTTGGGCAAAGTTAAGGCACTTGAGGGGTCCGCACGTCGATACATAAGTATGTTCTCCTCATCTTCTAAGAGGAAGTCCTGCAAGCAAATAAAATTCCTAGATGTTCGCAACACACGTAAGGTAAGTGTTCATTTGTGCAGTGCATGTATAACTTCTTTGGGCAACCATTTACACGAGGAATCCAAGCTTCAAGAATAACACACGAGAAAGGGACTACACTGCCCTTTGACAAACCAATTTGACTTCTTAAAATTTCTGCATTATTCGTCGGATGAAAAAAATGTAGAATTTCGATTGGATAGCCAACAAGGTATCCACAAGATACAGACCACATGATTTTAAATTTTGCCACCAGTATTTTGAATTTAGTGACGGTGAGGTCAACCTCACCGGCCACTAAGGAGGGTGAGCGTTGCCTGTGGCTAGGTGAGGTCGAGCCTTGCCAATGGCAAGTGAGGTGAACCCTTCTCACATCTAGCGAGGACAAGCTTGCGCAACGATGGTGAGGCAAGCCTCACCAGTGGCGGCAATGTCACACCCTAAATCCGAGAGGGATGAGGGAGTGATGGCTGTCTTTTCTGTAAAGTACGCAACCTCAACTATATCCAAAATATCAAGCTTCCAAAAGATCTCGCAATAAGGCTCTCGCTCTAATGGCCACTAACTAAGGAACTTGAGAAACTTGATAAGAAAAATGAATGAGCTATCACAACCCATTGAGTAATACATTTGTTTTAGCAGATTGAACAATTACTATATATATTTAAAATACAAACATAACTCATTTTCACCAAAAACCGGAATTTAACAAACCCTTAAGACCAAAATGTGATGTTTCTTACTTTAATATAATATGTTCATAACAAAATTACTCAAGATATTAACAAAGCAAACATTAATGATCCAATCCATTGATCAATTTCATAAACACATACATCAATGGTCTAATCCATTGACTAATGTCATGTTCAAATATCTAGCAATGGTCATGCATAACACTCGTGGCAAGGCGGCCAAGATTCCATTATTGGTTAGGTCTCCATCTATTAATAACCGGTGGCTCAATTCACAAGGATATCCTAAACTAGTATGTGTATACCCACACACCCCTCATAATCCATCAACTTAAATTGCCAGTAAATCCAAAACCAAAACCAGAAATCATCTCACAACTTTTCACCATCCAATTCAAATATTAATGGTCAAGTCTATTGATTAGTCACTATTAAATCACATTTATTATATCACAATATGTTTTCCAAGCTGTTTGAAACTCCATTTCATAAACCAGTTCAAGAATCAGTATATAAACTTTCATACACCATATTTAAATTCAAAAACTTCTTGGGAGTCTTTCCCAAAAGGTCTTGCAAACCTATTTGTAGGCAATCAGTTTAGACTATAATCAAAAGATCACTCTTTCACATCTAATATGCAAATGGTAATAAATGCTCGATCCAATTTATGCAAGAAATATGCTCGTTCTTAACTCATAATATAACTAATCCATTTCTTTTTTGAAATATGAGTTTACAAACTCAAAGTAGAAATAGTATCACTCACCTAGGAAAAGCTGAAAACCAACCTACGGTGGTTACTTGAGCCAACACACTCGAATTTCTATCAATTAATTGAAAAACGTAATTAGAAATGAAGTAATACACAACTCTAACGAACGACTTGACTAGACCATGTTCATCCATCAACATGTCGACTTCGAAGCCCTATGAAGAAGCTTGTTATGGTGTACGTTTGTCTTCCGCCATTACGCATATTATCCATCACGCGTAACTCAAACACAAAACTTCGGAATTTTGTTCCAAACAAACCATACTTCAAAATAGGTTTTCATCAAACCCCACCACTCCACAATGCCCTAGACCATACTTCAAAATCAAGTTTAATCGAACATCATAGTTCAAAATTTGCTAATTTGTACCTAACTTCCAAAGTTACTCCAATTAGATGAATAATTGACTTAAATACTTACTAAGCATTACCATTCATAGTTGATTTGGCTAGTCAAGATGTCCAGAAGCATGAAAATTCTTCCTTTTTTCCCCTTCTTCCCCCTTTCCTTCTTCATGGTTGAGCTTCTCGTTTTTCCTCTTTTGCTTCTTCAGTCCACTGCCATGACTTCACATGAGATAAAAGGAGAAGAATCAATGAAAATGGGCTGAGATTGTCTA
Source organism: Eucalyptus cladocalyx (assembly GCA_017140615.1). Lineage (NCBI taxonomy): Eukaryota > Viridiplantae > Streptophyta > Magnoliopsida > Myrtales > Myrtaceae > Eucalyptus > Eucalyptus cladocalyx. The sequence continues at coordinate 19,279,421 of CM029526.1, forward strand.
TAAAAGCATGGGCCTAGGTTTGATGGGCCCATGTATTTCAAGCGATCAATTCGCTGACCAGCCCTTGCCTCTGGTTGGTCTCCTCAGTCTAGCTACCAACCAGAGGAAGAAGGAAGAGTTAAAAATAATAAAGAAAATAATAATTTTTTTTGAAAAATATTAAAATATATATTAAAAATTATTTGCATCAACACCAGTTGTGCCATGTCACCATCGGTCATGCCTCATCAGGGCCAGCAAGCCAAATTTGGTCGGATGAATTAAAATGGTATAAATGCAAAAGATTTAGGACTCATTTGGCCAAAATAGAAAGTTATAGGATTGAACTGACATAATTGTAAGGGGTTTAAGTGTTTTGTGGTCATTTTCCTCCCAAAATGCAATGATAGCACCACTTTGAGATTAGGTGACAAGATTTGTTTCATGGGATATCAACATTCCTTAGATGCAAATCTTGCATGAAGGAGTGGGAAATTTTTAATGGCAAGCGTGAAGATTGACCAAAGCTTTTGGAGCGAATAAAAGGAAGCTTGTCCTAAAATGTAATGGAAGATTTAGTTCGTGAATGAAATAAGTTATAAAATAATGTGCATGGACAAGAATTTAACAAGGGCTTGTCCATGCAACGTTGCATGGACCAAAATCTTAGGCTGCAATCAGCATAAAATTTAAGATATAATGAATTTTATCATATCATACATTTGGTACTTGCTTAAAACAATATAAAGTCGGATATAAGAGGGATATATGGCGGATAAATTTATCTAATAGAAGAGGTGGGATTAAATTGATTAGGATTTCTAATATTCATAATAAGAAAGTTATTTTTCTTAAATAATATTTTTTTTTTTAATAACCAAGGACTCCACCATGGGCCTCCCATGCCCGGACGACACCAAAGGGCTAGGCCCCTATACCTCGGGGGAGACTAGCACAGGACCTCACCATCATGACCCCTCACTTAAGACGTGTTAGCAATTGTAGAGTTTTAACCCTAGGACCTCTACGATGAAGTACCCAAAACCGAACCAACTCAACTACCCACCGGTAGGTTAAAAAAAAAATTCTTAATTTAATAAATTTAAAATTATAATATATAAATTCAATATAACAAAAAAAACAACAAATTAATTTTTTAATTTAATCTCATTTTTAATTATATATCCGAATTTAATTCTATCTTATAATATAAATTCAATATATAAATATATTTATTATAGTTAGTAGTGATCTCACTAAATCTTACATGATATGAAAATCAGTACTATCCTATTAGTCGAATACTGTAATCAAAATTCTATTCCACACGTTTGTTATTCGGCTTGCTTGGTTCTTGCCAATTCTATCGTTCGTGCTTGCTTAGTGCCAACTATATCCACGATCTCTCTCTCTCTCTTTTTTTTTTTTATAATCTTGAAAGACTCAATCGTGGTGCATCAATCAACTCAGCTTGGGTTACAATCACGAATGTGCCCACCCAAGGGAGGACCATCCATGTGCATTTCCTGCTTCTTAGAATGCCCCTTCTCTGATTTGATCAATGTCAATTTAGTGCCACCATCTTCGTACTCGTCCAGCTTGGCCCCTTGAAACTAATATGAAAGACTCATGTAATCATCACGTAGCGATCCGTAGACTAGCTCTTTTGGAGTAATTCGATAAATCGATAACAAACACAATGCTATAATAATTTTAAAACGTTAGTATATCTTTCGATAAACACATTTCATGTGGATTTCCTTAATATTATTAAAAGGGAGTAGAGCGGGATAAAATCAAGATATCCCTCGATTAATTTGATATGTCCCAAAACTTTTCCATATAATTCAATCACGTCCATCAACTACTCTTTTACGTAAAATCTTGGGTGGAGAACCCAATCCTTCGTCTCAAAGCGGGATCTAATCTCGCTTCGGGGAAAAGCCCATGAAGTCGCGAGATCTTTCAGTCTGAAATTTGAGAATTGTGCTTGGATATACAGAGGAAGAAAACCCTTCCTTTACTCTTCAGCTCATACACCCGATCACATTGACCACCACCACCGTGCCACCGCCAATCGCCCCTTTGCCGCCACCCACGAAGACTCATATGAGTGAATAGTCGAGATTCTTTTTGTTCAATATGGAACTTACAGAAATTTGTTTAACGAAACTTGGCTGTCCCTTTGAAATTAGTTGGTGAGATTGAATGCACAGAAATTCGCTGGTTGGGTTTCGCGATGATGATTGCTGCTCTTCTAGTCCAATCATAGCTTGCACGTGTTAGAGTAATTAAATATAAAATCACGTTTTCAATTAATAGTTTAAGCTTTTAAAACAATTGATAGTGATTTTACAAAATTTCTCATTGTATCAGAATTAGAGGTCCTCAATTCAAATCTTTTCGAGCCTTGTTTGCTTACCTAATTAAATTTTCACGCTTAGGTATTAGGCAAAAAGGTCAGACTAAGACTAAGTGTCTCTTCAAGACCTTTAGGAAGAAGTATAAGAGGAGTTGCGGAACAAAATCGAAAGGTCAAAAATGATATTAATTGTCCTTAATAAACACATAACTTATTGATGTACAAGAGGAGTTGCAGAACAAAATGAAAAGGGCGAAAAGGACATTAGCTGTCCTTAATAAACAAAAAACTTCCTAATGTACGAGAGGAGTTATGGAACAAAATTGAAAGGTCAAAAAGGACGTTCGTTGTCCTTAATAAACAAATAACTTTCTGACCCAATCTGTGGTTATAAGAAATGTCATAGTATATAATAGGGCTATGCTTAGAGAACAATACTGTCACTTTCCATGAAGTGACGGAGCCCTCCTCACCACACACTAAAGTGTAAGATTTTGGGATCGGAATATCAAATTGACAAATTTATTGTCAAAAATGTCACTGCTATAGAATCACCCTACTGCAAAATTGACCGTACAAATTTTGAGCTTGTATGATGTCAACTAATACTTTGTGAAATTTTCAATTCATCAAATTGATGAAATCTCCTCTGATCACTCAATTCCAAACTTAGTATTAAATGACAACGAATTAAGGACAAATGAAAAACAGAGGCAAAGCAGAAGAGAGGAACTGGACATATATAAATAGTGGTGCTAGCAATGGCAGCTGTAGGCACCGTGCATATGGAGGACGGCGAAATAGTGGTGGGGCTGGGTTCAAATGGAGGGAGGGCGAGGCTGTTGGGTGGCGATGGATGTTGCGATGAGGAAGTAGAGGTGGCGACAGTGGAGACGATGCTACAACCGACTCTCGCCAAAGCCAATGCCTTTTTGTTAGAGTTATCCCTCACCCTCGCTATCGAAGCTTGTAGTCACTCCCTATTCGTTGTCCAATCTCCTTCTCTGGTACAGACTGCATTCTGGAAATTCATTAAGTGCTTTCATTCTTGCTAGGGTTCAGTGGAAGAGAAACTTTTCTTTGATAGGAGCAATAATCTGAGAAAAATGTATGGAGGAATACATAGCATGGAGGAGACAATAGCATGTGGGATATATGTGGCTTTACAACAAGGTCATTTTTGGCAATTGATTTTGTCAATTTGATATTCCGATTCCCAAAATCTCACGCTTGAAATGTATGGTTGTGAGAGCTCCGTTACTTTGTAATAACCGACAATACCATTCTCTAAGCATTTCTTTGTCTAAAAATACGTAAGTAGATACATTTTAGTGTTGATCGCTTCTTGTTGATATTGACACTTCTCAAATCTTCTTTTGCTGATAATTTTAAAGTTTTGTTGTCAATGACTTCATTGGCAATTTATCAATCCCTTCAAATCATGAACTGTTTTGTTTTATCAATAATTTCTATTTTCAACAAACCCCACTCTTATCTGTTAGAATAATATAAAAATGATTGTTGAAGATTTGAGTAAGTTTGTTATTGAACTCTAGATTTGGTGTGAGAAGAAGAAGAAGAAGAAGATTGCGCATGGCTTTCATGTAAGATTATCAGCCGAATAAGAAAGTCAAAAGAAAAGGGACAACATAAATGAAGAGAGGGAGGAGTCGCAATAAAAATTGGCCAAAAATTGTGGGCCTCGTTTGTCCTCTTTCATTCATTGCATGGATCAAATAAAGAGGAAAGAATGGTCCATGAAGGCCCATTAATGCATGCACATGTATGCGTGCCATGAAAAATGGAGTGGGCCGTTGCTATTGCAGAGATTTGTCTTGCAGGCACCGTTGCTATCATTTAATGTTTCTGCGTTTTCCTTTTAGCTTTGTTGACTTTTGTAGTTTCACTTTAATGTTAACAGGAGTGTTGAAGATCTCGTGTGCCATGTTTATCTTCATCTCTATTGTAATTTAGTGTTCTACTATTATGTAAGACGTGTAAGGGGTGTGTTGTAAAAGAGTAGCTACCACAAAGCATTCTAAGAATAACTTCTCCCTTCGGTTTTCACTTGTGCCTTGTTCCAAAATTTTCAAAGTTGCCATTAATTTTTTTCCTTTTTTATTCCAACATCATTGACTAGTCTATCTTGTCGATAATAATAAAAATTCGGTCATCTTTTGGTGTCAACAATAATGAAAATATATGTGTCGATACATCTTAATAGGAACTAAATTAATAAAACACATAAATTATATTATCTTATTTTGATTTATGTCAATGTCAGTAGGGTAAGTAATCTTTTGCTCTATTGTGATTAATGAAGAATAGTGACAGAATTTTGTGATCAAATGCGTCACTATCTGCCCCCACCTCCCCATTTATTATTAGATTAGATACACACATTTTACTCAACTTTCTTGAGACGAAAGAGACGGATGCTAAAACATCACGTGAAGAGAGAGAGAGAGAGAGAGGATACAGAGATCCAAGACTAAAAGTCAGCTGCCATAGTGCCCGTAAATAAATATGCAGGGGTTACAAGCAATCGCCGCACCCACGTCGGAGACTGCAGAGAACGAAGCCAAGCTGACACAAACCGCTTTCTTCGTTCATTCTCAGTGAAAAGCCACCGGTGTACGTGTTTGCGTGATCGAGTACCGAGTGTGTGCAGGCAAATGTTCGTCAAACCAGCGAAATAAAACAAAATGATCAACAAATCGATCATAATAAAGTAAATATGTGAAAATATGTCTTCTTCCTCTCCTCCTCTTTCTGAACTATGGCGCCTCAGATGGATTAGGTCTCTCCAGGCATGTGCAGTTGAATTGATCATGTTGGACGAGTCTAAGGAGTAAGTTCTTGCAGCCTCTTGATCGCGCTTGGGTCGCTCCGTGGGCTGAAGGTTAAAAATAGCTAGGTTATCGATGCTTCTTTTACTTTTCTTATCACTACATCGTCAAATGGGAATCAAACTTGGTATACACAAACAACCCCGTCAAGATCCAAGAGATTCAAATGCACTTATGAAGCCCTGCATTAAAATGACGAAAACCCTTGAAAAGGAAAGGCCATGGGGTGGGAGAGAGGGATCAAACCAGCGTTCAATTGAAACACCCCACGGCCAACTCATCTCAATGTGTCACCATCCGGCACCACATAAGCATGTCATACCTCAGGCACCCTTCCATTCCTATATAATTGGTATCCATCCTCATAGGCCTTTCACACTTTCACTACAGATCCATTATAATCCACACTGACCAGCACTCGCAGTTGTACTTGGCTGGGAGCTAGAAAACGAGGCCACCGAGAGAGAAAGAGAGGTGCAAATGATGGAGGCGAGGAAGAATGTGATAAACAATGACTTTGCAGAGAAAGAGAGCAACTGCATCAACGGGCAATCGTCCGCGTCCTACCTGGTGTGGGACGACTTGACGGGGTTGGTCCCCGCTGGTTCCAAGAGGAAACTGCTAAACCGGCTCAGCGGGTACGCTCAGATGGGTCGGATCTTGGCCATCATGGGTCCTTCCGGCTCCGGAAAATCCACTTTCCTCGACTCATTGGCAGGTTTCTCCGCTTCTCTCTGCCAACCTCCTCACTTTGGAGCATTTTCTTGCAACAATATATCCATTTACTTGGCCTTGTTGTATTGCATTTTTATTTGTGTCACGCCCCGATCCTCCGAGCACGCGAACATCCCACTCTGGTCGATACAAATGCGACTTCCCAGAACGTGTCGCCGACCCATTCATTTAATTACACATGCGGAAGCGAAACAAATCCCCTGACAATATTTAACTTCGGATAGAAAAGCAGGCAATCAATCACAACCAAACAAGCTTTCTATAAACACATGGGTTATATACAACACTGGATTGTCTACAAAATAGACAAGCTCAACAACTAGGGAACTGTCCTATGACCAACTTGTCATACACGTTCGCCGATTCTTCGGCCTCCACCTTCCGAACTCCAGGACTTCCGGTCCTCCACGACCATCATCTAGGGACCTGAAATATTATCCCACAACCGGGATGAGACTACGTCTCAGCAAGTCCTACCCTCTAAAACTCAATTAGGAAGAAAATACGCCTCAGGGCGCTCTAGCCACACAAATAGGATAGAGGACTTACCTCGCCTCAGTTCCTTCCTGCACATCAGTTTAATCAATAAATATTGACAACCACATCATCCAAACAATTCAATTACTCGGATCGATTCAACGATCAATCGACTTAGTCGATTACATGTCATCGAAATCATCACACGGTCATTCTGACTATTCATTCTCGACTCTCAATCACGGCCTTACAGGCAAGTCTATATGTAGTGGTATCACGGCCCCACTCGGCAATGTTATATGTAGTGGCATCACGGCCCCACTCGGCAATATTATATGTAGTGGCATCACGGCCCCACTCGGCAATATTTTATGTAGTGGCATCACGGCCCCACTCGGCAATATTATATGTAGTGGCATCACGGCCCCACTCGACAATATTTTATGTAGTGGCATCACGGCCCCACTCGGCAATATTATATGTAGTGGCATCACGGCCCCACTCGGCAATATTTTATGTAGTGGCATCACGGCCCCACTCGGCAATATTTTATGTAGTGACATCACGGCCCCACTCGGCAATGTTATATGTAGTGGCATCACGGCCCCACTCGACAATATTTTATGTAGTGGCATCACGGCCCCACTCGGCAATATTATATGTAGTGGCATCACGGCCCCACTCGGCAATATTTTATGTAGTGGCATCACGACCCCACTCGGCAATGTTATATGTAGTGGCATCACGGCCCCACTCGGCAATATTTTATGTAGTGTCATCACGGCCCCACTCGGCAATATTTTATGTAGTGGCATCACGGCCCCACTCGGCAATGTTATATGTAGTGGCATCACCGCCCCACTCGGCATAATTTAGATTTAATGGCTTTCTAGGTTCAACTCACAACCTCTCACGGTCATTTTCCCATCAAAACCAACACTAATCAACTTTGGGATAAATCCCCACATAAACATACATTCAATCAATCGATACAAACTGGACCTACCAACCAATTATAGTGCCAAAAGCCAACACCGGGTATTTTCAAGTTAAATACCAAAACTTCATCAATATCACTCAATTCCACACTTTTGGAATAATTAACCATAACCATCAATCACTCAATTTCTCAATTTAAGCTTACAATTAACACAAACCGACCGCACTGCTGCGATCAGCGCGAAATTCTAACAACCGGCCATCCCGGCATAATTTTCGAAATTATTAAATAATTAAATTTAATTCCGAAAATTAAATAATTAAATAATATATTATAATAATATAATTTAATAAAATAATATTTATAAATTCGAAATAATTAATTAATTGAAAATAATTAATTAGGGCTTAAACAAGATTACACTAATTTAATCATACAATTAGCCCTAATTAAACATCCATTAAGCTAATCATACAACTAATCTAATTTACATTAAAATAATCTAATTTAATCACATAAACTTAATTAGACTAATCTAAACACCCATTAAGCGTCATTAACTCACTAAGCAAGAATTAGAGGATAAACTCACCGGATTAACATTCCGGCGAGTCCACGGCGAAGGCGACGCCAAGGCGGGCGATAAACCTCAAGGCGGCGACGCCAACGGAGGCCGGGAAGACACTGAAAACGGGCCTCGAAGTCTCTAAAACCTTGCTGTCTTCTGCTTCTGATCTTGGCTGAACTGCAGAGAAGAAACCAGCAACTTCAACGGCAAAAACGGGCCAATCGGAGCTCCGGCGAGCGGGTGGTTGGCAACCAATGGCTCTCGGGGGTCTTGGGGATCTTGTGGGAGGTTGGGATGGGCAAAGGAGGGGTCGGAAAGGGGCGAAACAGCAAGAAAACCCGAAACAGGCGGAACAGGGCGGAACCAGACGGTCCGGCGAGCGGCAGCTTCTCTCAGGATTTCGGGACGACCGGAGAATCGTTCCGGCGAGAGGCAGGGTGATCCGGAACGGGCTGGATGTCCTCGTCACGGAAGTGGGTGGAGCGTTCGCTGATTCATCCGGGAAGTCTAGTTTTAACTCGAATCTTTGGCGAAAGATCAGCTGGAGCAGAAACTGGAACGAGGAGAAAACAGGGGAGGAAAACGGCCGACGATGGCCTTCCGGGCGTGCGACGATGGAGGGGCTGGTGCTGCTCGGTTCCTCTGGTTTTTGCTGAGCTTCTCTCCTTTCACAATAATGGAGAAAGCCTTGGATTAAGGGAGAAGAAGCTGCTGAAGAGGGGGCTCCCTTGGTGGCTCTCTAGCTTGCAACACTTGTCAATCTCTCCTTCCACTTGCCCCCACCATGACATCACATGCCAACAGACACTCTCTCTCCTCAAGCTTCCTCCACAAGCTTGTTAATAGGTGCAAAATGTCACTGGCCGTGGCAAGATACGAATTTTAGACATTTGTGCATCAAATACAATCAATTCTCACTCAATTTCATCCAATTGAAGCTCAATTAAATCAACCCATGTGTCATCGGCCTTCTCATGACATTTTCCCATCAAGTGATCCAATTTGCATCCCGAAGATTCGATTAAAAAGCATTACTCTCCGACAATCCCGAACATAAACGGCCTTACTTTGCTTTTCTCGCCAAAAATCTCGGTTTGTAGAAAAATCTTACGGAGATGAGTCGACATTCCTAAAATGAATTGTGACTTGACAGAACTTCCAATTTCGTAATCGGGTTCAATTTCACGGTTAAATTCAATCGGCGTGACTTTAGCGCGTCCTAATCTACCGGGTAGCTTTTAGGAATTTTCTGTGCAATTGACCTGTGGTTGATTATTTTCAAGCCACAAAGTGCATCTTCGACACCTTAGCGACTCTCGATTGTCGTAGAAATCTCGAGGTTTCAAATACGGACACAGGGTACCAAAACGATAGAGAAATCGGTCTAGTGCCAATCAACAAGAATTGTGCAATTAGATGGAATCACCCACACTGAATTACATGATTCTGTTGAATCGACCTATCTCCGGTCTCTAATCGGTACGTGCCGTAATGACCCTTGCATGATTAGTACGGTCGAGCGATCGTTTCTGGTCAAATTCTCAAGTCTATTGCGTTTAGATTCCTTAACGGCTTCACCTGATAGACTAGTTATCTCGTGAGTGGCCAACTCAGAGAAGAAAGCTATAGGCGCGAAGATGAAATGCCCGACTTATTTAATTGAAACCAGAATTGGAAAATCGGGATGTCACAATTTGAGTTATTAAACAATCCACCGCCGGTGAAATCCGAATTCCACCTTCGAAGCTCTACGTACGAAACTCCTAGTGATACCGATACGGTTACCGAAAGATCAAGACAACAAGCATTGCCCATATATGGAAAATATAGCAACTTAACATAGTCACCAAAATCATTAATAGCATTGAAAAAATTGCAAGAGGCTACGATGATAATCCCTTTCCATGCCAGATCTGGTAGTGTAGAAACGAAAGTGCAGCAAACTGTTTATTCTCATATGAATTGGGTCTCCCATGTATATTGATGCTATTCTCTTTCGATATATATTATGTATAGTTAAACTCACTTTATTTGAAGATTAGAAATAGAATTACATTAAAAAGAAAAAAAGAAAAAAATACTGCTTAGAAGTAAAATAGTGATGATATAATTATTTTTGTAACTAATAAATTCACTCGATATAAATTATAATAGCATAATAAAATTCTTGTTAAAAAAAAAAAGATGAATAGTATTTAAGTGTAACTAGTTCATAGTTATATCTTTTCATCTGGCTTTATATCAAAATCCTTTGCCATGTTAATCAGTTTCTGACAAGGTGCAACTGAGCTAACAGGCGAAATGCTTCTCAAGCTGTAACTTATGTTGATGAGAACATCATAAGCTTCCTTCCTAGATTCCTCCTTAGCCTGCAAATTTCATGTCACAACAGTGATTAGTGCTGAAAGTAGATCATCACCCCCACACTGTAAAGGAGGTTCTTACATCCTTTAAGACAAGTATAATCTCATTGAGGATGAAAAAAGCTTTTGAATCTTCTTTCTCCTCCTCCTCCTCCTGCTGCTCCTCCACAGAGTTTATCTGCATGAAGAATCAACTTGACATGTCAAATAGAACAGCATATGACATCAACAATAGAGGTGCTTATATTACTTAATTTTGAGCTACAATTGCAAATACACCATAACCAAAAGCTTAAGAATCCGTTTGCAAGAAGTACATATATGATTCCTTCCATGTTGAGACACGACCCAAAAGAAAATAAAAGTTTTTGGCCTTACAAGCGGAAAAGCCATTCTTGACATTCAATACTATTTTAACGAATTAAGGGAAGATGGGTGAATGATGGTAGTAGGATCAGGTTATTAGAAATTTATAAAATTGTGAGATTGGCGAAAACTGATCTGTTAGGTTCTTTAAGCAAAATACCACTTATATAATCAGTTTTAATTTTTTTAATTTCCACAAAGTTCAATAAAAAAATAAAAGGGAGATGAAATACTCCATGCTTAGCTCTGTACAAGAAGCTGTTAGCCATCCATACATTTAGGAGTTTGGAAAAGTGAAAAAAGTAGAGTCTTCATATTCACAAATACAGGCACATTATACAGACGTTGCACCTGCTGTGAGGGTGAAATTCGAATCTCCTCTAGGAAGGGAAAGGCCTGCTCTTAGATCAAGTCTTAATGTCAAATTTCCAAAGGCAAACTTCAACTGAAGCAGATTCATGAAACATTTTAAGAAATTCCTTCGAGATGGAGGGAATTGCCCAAGTAGGAGGCCATGCGAATATATTGTGGGGCCAGAACAAAAAATGGAATAGTATTTAATTTAAGGATTGTGATATAGCTGCTCACCTGCAGCATACAATCTAGGCAACAGAAATAGAACAAAAGCCAAACTCAACTAAAATAACTGTTCTAGCACATCAAGAATACAAGGAGAAATTTATTACGAAGAAGAAATGCAATTTCTTCTTGAATAAATGTTGTATACTTTGCTTTTCAGTGGGACTAATCTTGAGCTGTTTTCACAACACAGGATTAAGACATTTCTTAAAGGCTCATTGCACTCTTATTCCAAGACAACCAGCCCAGGACATAGCTCATATTCAGTTTACGAAAAGAGCAAGAAATGGCTTCTATTTACGTCAAAACGTCATATACACTAAAAATGAAGGACATAAAATTCTCTTTTTTCACAAGAATAGTAGACACCAAACATACAAAAGAAAAGAAGTACTGCATTGCCACAAGAAACATTCTGACCTTTAATGCATGAACCATCAGAACATGGAAACAGGCAAAGCGGCTTCTCAGAGTTGCAATATCAGATGGAGTCCTTAGGCCAATTAGTAAATCAATCAACTGCGAATATTGAGATGAACAAAACCAGGGATGCACCTGCATAATAGAAATGACAGAAAAATAATCACTTCCGGTAAGAATATATCTTGAATGGAGATACCACACAAACATACCTCCAAAATTTTGCTCAAAGCATTATAGGCTTCAGCATGGCCATGGTCATTGCTTTCCTTGTGGAAGAAAATTCATGAATGATTTAGGCTATAGAAATCACTAAACTCATCCATTAAATCAAGAAAACAAAGCTACCATTCTTAAAGTCAATGCACACCTGAAAAGTGTCTTTAACAAAGCTAAACACCAAATCAATGAGATCCTTCTGTGCTCCTTCAATAAGAAACGAGGATATCTCCAGTAACAAGCACCTGGGTGAAACTGCATTCTCTTAGTACTATAACAGGAGTGGATTCATCACTCTGTATGAAGGGGTGTGAGGGTGCTCTTTCTTTTCTTCGTACTTTTCTTTTTTGGTTTTTTGGTTTTTTTTTTTTTTTTTTTTTTTTTTTTTTTTTTTTTTTTTTTGGGGGGGGGGGGGGGGGTGGACCTTGTATAGAACATGACAGGAGTGGATTTATTATTGGATGCATTCTCATGATGTTACTGTACTTGCTTAGAACATGACAGATGACAAAATGTCATCAAGAAGAGGAAACAGCAGTGCCCAATTTCCATAACACGGTAGCTCAAAATTCTGCAAGCAGAATATAGAATCTATGCATACGGACGCAACCTAGTAATCTCTGCAATTGCTAACAGTAGAAAAAAGTTATGGATGCTCACAAATAGAGTTGGTCTGTCGATAATCAGACATCTGTTACAATGAATTGTCAAATATGACCTAAAGGACTCCCCCTTTATCAAGTGTATCATCAGCAGTCAAGTGTATATGCGTATGTGAACATATATGAATCTTTCATTTTAATCATTAACATAGCTTGCTAACAATTCTATCCACAAGCATTCTCTCTCCATTACCTTTTAGCATTTACATCAATGGCATGCTCATTTCCTGGTTCTTTGTCCGTTGATGCATCCATTTCATCTCTTCCCCTCTCGAACTCATCTCTCTTATTTAGAATGCCAAATCTTTTGAGAAATGACACAAACATTTCTCTGGTTGCAGAAGAATCCGTGATAGAAGCTAAGCAACTAATAGCATCCTGAGAAATCAAGACTGAGCATGATAATCTAACTAATATTATGTATGTCAATTACTAAGCAATGGGAAAAGTAAAAGGTAATCCGTGAGCATTGACTGAATATATATCTCAGAGTTAAAGTTCTTTAAGACGGCTACTCAATACAGCTTCCTTTTGCTAATTCAATGCAATCCACAGGACTCAATCCTCTCTTTGGAAAAATTCATTTGCAAAATTATTTAACGCTTTATAGCGCTTAGAAGTTTGATCCAATTAACAAAGCATCCACAAAGTTCTATAATTCACATGCATGACGATCCCTTCCACAATGGCCAACCTGATCTATCTAACCGAATCTAGTACTTCAAAGTATTTTGGTGTTCCATGGTGAGTTCAGGGAGGGTAGACACTTGGTACACTTCACTTCTCATAGCTTTAATTCTTTTTAACTTTTCCTTTGAGGTTTTCTAATAACAAGTACGCGATCCATTGTTTCAATGCCAACCCAACCTCACATAACTTTGACCTTTTTTTTTTTTTCCTTTTTTTTTTTTTTTTGGTCCATTTCTAAAAAATATTTGTTGTCAGTAAGAATATAATAAAAAATCATAAAAATTCTAGCTTATGCATGGCTATCATGCTTCTAACATATGTTTCTACCACACAAAAGCAATACCATTATTTTCGTTCACCATTTTACGTTAAAATATAAAATTACAACCAACAAATATAGAAAAATAACTAATCAAGTAAAATAATATTATCTAATCCAAATTTTAATGATATGAACTTTATTTTGTGCATGTTGAACACAAATTTCAATTTGCTTATAATATTTTACAAATTTAAAACAAAAGGACATGAAAAAGTTCAAGTTGAATCTTGAATTGATAGTCAAAATTATAGTTTCTCAAATCAGTTCAACTATAGCTTCCTGAAGTGACAAGACCACATGTCCTATAGAATCACCCTAATTCATCATGCCAAAAAAAGTTGCATTAAGCTCTTTATACCAACCAAACTTATTTTGAATAGTCATGAAATGTTGCATTATTTCAAACTTACTCGGCCTATTCTCCACCTAATGCCTTTCTCCATATACATAATTTTTCATCTGAAGATTCAATATTGTCAATGGCATGAGAAAAGGAAAGACAATCATGCCAAGTAGAGGATTCCAAGTAAGTTGTATAATTTTAGGATCACTGCATCTTGAATTCACACTTCATTCTAGGGAGTCAAAAGTATATAACTATTCCGACAGTGAAGGTGAAGGTTTTTCTCTTAATTTTCTGATTTTTTAAAAGCTGCTGTTGTCTGGTGGGGCACACTTCGGAACTATTCTCTCATGCACGCACAGCAGGGATGGAACAATATTTTCCCCATTGGGCAGGGAATGGGAACAAAATTCCTGGCCTGCTCCTCCTAATGGCAACCACTAGTGCGTGCAATTTAAAAAGTACCTTGAATGATGCAATCAGAAGTATTAATTGTACTTAAGGAAAATTTACAAGTCAAAAGGGCTGGAGGGAGGTCTAAAAACATGACAGAAACTTCTAGCTAGATTCCCAAAATGTTTTAAGCTTCCATAGGATATCAAATAGCACATAATGACCTAATATATATCCATGTAGCCAACCCCATCTACGTGAACTGTCTCCACAATACTTTCTGCAGCACTTATAAGAATGATGCGGCCTCACTAGGAAGGAGATTAGTCAGGTCTGAATCTCACCAACCCAACAATCAAATTTAGCATGTCAACTGCCTCATACTAAACAGAAACCTTCGAATTCCTCTCTACTTCTTCCAGCAATTAACATTGACAGAAAGAGCTCCTACTAGTTATACTATTTTCAATCTGGACAGGACTGAGGAGGGAGATGGAGCTTGGATTATCATAGAGTATTAGTATCCTATTATTATCTTATAGCGCACATGAGTCCTATTAGCATCTTTGAGATGAGGCATATGCCTAAAAAATTGGAGAAAAAGTTCAGACAACCAAAGTAAGTGGAAAATTATGAATATGAAAGGGGAGAGGAGAACACGATTGCGCAATAACTAGTAAGAAATTTAGTATAGAGCCAAAAATGACTTTAGTGATTGAGGGAGAACCTTCAAGTATGACCTTGTCGCAGGAATGGAATCGACATATAAGTCCAATAAAAGTTGAAGCAACTCAGTAGAGCATGAACTTAAAGCCTTGATATTTCTGCTTGCAGTTTTCTTTGAGTAAATCGGTAGAATTCGCAATTCTAATCTGGATGCTTGCACATTACAGGTGTCTAAATCTTTAACTACTCTAGAGCCGAGTACACTTGTATTCTGATTCACAAGGATCTGCAGAATTAGAACTGTACTATCAGGAGATATGAAAATGGTATAACAACCTCTTCCCAGCTAAAGAACAAGTGTGAGCCAAATGTCACCAATGTGGCAAGAAAGATCACCTTTAAAGCAAGAGCCACACTTTCATGCATAAAAGAATATTTTTTAAGGAAATCAGTCAATAATACTGCCAAACGTCTAAACTGTTTGTCTGTATCACTTGAACCCCGGCAAAAGGCTGGTAACAGTTTCCAAAGGTCATGAGCATGACCCAGCAGCTCCTTACCAAGTACTGATGAAGCACAATCAAATCCCCGATGTCACTAAAATGTTAACAATGAACTGAACAAAACTCAAATCTAGTAATGCTGATCAAGGACTCCACTACATACATGAACAATCGGCATTCAACCAAAGCTCACACTAAAAAATATGCATCAAGGAAGGAAAAGTTAATGTCACAGAGGCAGATGAAGAATAAAATTGCATAAACAACAATATTTTGCTCCCCAGACCTGTCCCTCCTATCAAATATCTACAGAATGCAAAAAAACATACCTTGAGATGAACAATTGCAATAAGAAAATATTTATATGCATAATTCAATGGGTATCATAAGCCAAGTAAGGAGAGGTCAACGCTTTGGGATGGTACCTATCAAATGGGATCAACATATATTAAAAAAAAAAAAAAAATCAAGAAGCTGACGGTTCTGTTATAATGTTTCAGACAAGCTTTCAGCACAGCTTACAAGCAGGTTGAATTACCCAGCTTGCTCCTTCTAGCATAGCTTGTGAACATGCAAAAATGATCTCACGTGATGATGATCTATTGCGAGGAGTTTATGGTGGACAAAAAAGTTTTTGTATTGAGTTTTGGTTAAATGCACGGAACTTTGTGCACTTATTCCTTATAAAATGTGTCTCCTGTCAAAGAACATTTAGTGGTGCCTTTGCAAAAAGCAGGACTTTTACCCTGCTTAAACTGATTTGAATCTGAATACGGATTTAAAGATGGAGATTCTAGGTTTGCTTTTAATTGATAACTCATAAGTTATGCACAACCAGTGGTGAATTTGTGCCAAACAGCCAAGGATCTCCACACTTATTATGACGTCAAATATGATATCCGAAAAATGAAAATCACGGAAACAAAAGTCATGTAGAATGATGACATACCTCCAGAACTAGCATGCTTGATAGATTTTGCGAGGGGCACAATATAATCCATGTAATACTCAAGCGATGAACCAACCACATAATCTCTTAGAATGGGCACAAACCAAACATTACTAGAACTAAAATTATCGGGATGCAGTGAAATAGGCACAATAGAAAGCATCTTTTCTGGGCCCATAGCAATTACAGCAAAACCAATACATCTCTGAAGCTGTGAATCACAGTAAATTAAACATTGATGAGTTACCGTTCAAACAATCTTCAAACAACACAAAGTATTTGTTTTATAAAGCTAGACAGTCAATTATTTGTTTCATCAGATAATGGCAAAGTACTATGCTCAAAGCTCTGTTAAATTGTCATCTACCCAATTTAGTAAAAGAAGCTTTTGTTAATCCTTATACGTAAGTGAAAAATAACCTGCTGTTAATGCTCCAATCAACAATTCAATCTAACTCTAACAAAATTCATGACGATGTTGACACCTAATTTTGGCAACTCTAAGAAAATAAAAATAAAAATCGCAAATAAAAGGAAAAAATAGGAGAAAATCAATCTGATTGATTATGCATGGAAGCTGAGAATTTTGATGAATATCCAAATTTTGTTAAATGCGGAAGCAATTAGAAAATCGGGTGAATAAAAGGCAATGATTTTGATAAAAATGGAAGGAATTGAAGCCAAATCGAGCTAATTGTGAAATTATCTCTGATTTGCAGCCATGAATTAATGCAACGAGAAGATGATGGAAACTCGAAAATTACCATGAAAAGTGGCCGTCTGAAATCATTATAAAAGAGAGTTATAATTTTCGTGACCAAAGGGGGAAATTCGAAAAAAAAATTCAGAGCCAATTCGAAAAAATCGAGAGAAAAATTCATGCGAAAGGAATGCAAAAAAAGGATGGCGAGAGATAGAGTAGAGAAAAACAAAAAGGAAAAAAAAAAGAGGGGTTCTTCGTTTCCTTTCTGGGTCAAGAGAAAACAACACAAAATGAAAAGAAAAAGCTCTTCTGAGGGAAAGCAAAAGTCAGAAGAAGGTCAGCACGGCAGAAAAAGCGCAACAGCAGAAAGGACGTGTGACCGGCTGAGGCAAAAAGAAGAAAAAAAGAAAAAGGGAAAAAAAGCAAAGGTTACTGTTCTTCTTCTTCGCCTGTTCCTTGCCGCTCGATCCGCCACACCCCTGCTGCTCGTCCCGCCGTTACCGCTCCGCCACCGCCGCTCCGCTGCTACCGCGGCAGCGCCATCTAGCCAGCCTCGCCTCCGCTCCGCCCGACGCCAGAAGCCACCGCGCCTCTGCCCAAGCGCTGCTGCCCCCGCCTCCGCCTACACATCCGCTCGGATCCCGACGCCGCCGCACCTCTGCAACCTGCGATCCAACGCCTGCACCTCAGCCCGCCGCAGCGACCTGCAGCAACCTGTGAAGCCGCTGCCGTCCCGTCTGCTGCCGGAGTCCTCCATCGTCCGCGTCGCTGCTGCTGTCTAGAGGCCGCAACGCTGCTGCAGTCATTGTCTCCGCCTGTCCGATCCAACCGCGCCCGACGCCCAGCAGCCTGTGCCTCCGCCTCCGCCTCCGCCCGAGCGTCTCTGCCCGCCGCTGAACGACGCCCCTACCTCTGCTCCGCCCGGCGTCCGACGACCGTGCTCCTGCCTCCGCCGACGCCGTGCCACCGCCCCTGCCCTCTGCTGTTCCTGCACCTCCGCTGCGCACGCTGCGCCTCAGCCCGCGCCGCCCCTGCCGTCGACCTTGGAGCGCCCTTCGTCGCTGCAACCGTCGCACCACCACCGCGACCCAGCCCCCGCCGGAGCTCCGACGCCGGCCACCGTCCGCCCGGTGCCGACCAGCCTGCTGCCCCCTTTCCTTCGGTTGCTTTTCTTTTTATTTTCATCTTTCATTTATTTTATATTATTTTATTTTATTTACCTTTTTTAAAATTTTGCTATTATTGTACCAATTGGAATATTGGGAGTTGATTTTTGTTTTATTGCCGTCATTATCTGCAAGGTTTTTGCCCAAAATTATTGTAATTATTTAATTCGATTCGTAAGATGTTGGATTATTTTTTTAATTATATTAATTTTGGGGGCATTTTAATAGTATTTTAATTGTTAAATTATTATAATTATTAATTTAATCAGTAAGATTTTGAATCAAATTTTTAATTATTCTGAATTTTCATATATGTTGTGATATTTAGGATTAAAATAAGACAACATAATATTTTTTCGATTATTTTAATTCTTTATTTGATGAATGTCTTATTTAGTTTAGATATAATGTTTATTTGATAAATGCTTGTCTTAGAAAAACACTAAAAAATATAAAAATCAAAAAATCAAAATCTTGCATCATAGCATGTAGGTTTAGTAAATTAGGATTGCATTTTTAAGATTACATTTTTTTAAAATTTTTAGGATTGCACTTTTAGATAGGTAATTTTTGTAATAAATTAGGATTGATTTTTTATAGACAAACTTTTAAATAATGTTGGCACATCTTGATAATCTCTTTTTTCTAAAAAATAATTTTCTAAGATAGGATATGATTTAATTCAAATTAATCCCTAAAATAAATTAGAAAATTATTCATTTTAGATAGTTTAATTAGGGTTTTTATTAATTTCGAATTTCAATAAAAAAATACAAAAATATTAGGTGTAGGTTGAAATGCACTTGACATATTCCATAAAATGATTGAATGATAGCTCGGTACACATTCATAGAAGAAAACAAATTCAATATCTTTGTTCAATGCTTGTCCTCACTCGATTTGATCATTGCACTTTTAGGCATTCGTATTTCTTTTTCCACGCTTGATTTGAGAATCGCGTTATGGTGGAGACTATAGTTGTAATTGTATATATACCTGATGAGACCGGTTCCGTGAATCTACTCAGGAACCCGATCAAATCAACGATAAAGTTCTCAGGTGGATCTATGGAATTAATGGGCAGTTCTTGATTCCAAATTTTTTAGAATTAATCCTCAATGGCCGATTCCCATTTCTAGGGTGGTAACCATCCACCTAGATCATGCTTATCCTTATTGGCGACCCTTAACAAGGTTCTGCAGGCCCTCTCCTAATTTTTACTTTTTAAAAAAAAAAAAAAATTCTTATTTTAGCTTAACTTAAATAAAATTTATACTTAAAAAATAGATTTAGACCAAAATGATGTAATTTTAGCCATGTCAGCATCATGTAAGGAAAGGAAAATTATAATAAAAAAAAGTCATGTTAGCATTTTTCATTAGTTAAATTAGATGGAGTTAACAGAGTGACTTGATTACATGAATTTCACATGTTTTATGATTCAATTATACTATTCAAATGTTTTAAGACTCAATTGTAATTTAATGACAAGTGTGAGAACTTCTAGTGCACTTTATACCTACTTCATCAATCGAACTAGTTAGGCTGTTAACTAAGATTTACAAGAGAGTCCGCGGTTGAGATCAACGGCCTAAAACCGGTCCAATTCGCTCACTCTGGGTCCGACCGGAATCAGTCGACTCATCAGACCTAAGTACCCTCGTCGCCTAGTTAGCGTTCCTTCAGCCATTGCACCGGCGACCATGGCCGTCGTCAGCTCCCGCTGAGGAAGGTGTCGGTCCGGCGAAGTGAGGCACAGAGAGAGAGAGAGAGAGAGAGAGAGAGAGAGAGAGAGAGATGGCCATCGGGAGGAGCGGCAGCAGCAGCAGCGGCAGCAGTGCTGCGAAGGCGTCGGTGAAGAAGGCGCTGGGGGAGATGGGCTTCAACAGCAGCGGCGGCGCCATCAACTGTTTCCCCGGCCACATGGCCGCCGCCACCCGCGCCATCCGCGACCGCCTCAAAGTCTCCGACCTCGTCATCGAAGTCCGCGACTCCCGCGTCCGTACTCTCTCTCCCTCTCTCTTCTTCTTCTTCTTCTTGTTCTTTTTCTTTTTCTTTGTTTGGCTTGAATTCTGATACTCTGTGTGCATGGAATTGGTGATTCGCCTCGCTTGTCTTCGATCAGATTCCGCTGTCGTCGGTGAACGCGGACTTGCAGCCTTACCTCTCCAAGAAGAGGCGGGTGATCGCGCTGAAGAAGAAGGATTTGGCCAACCCCAACGTCATGCACGTAAAAAAAAATCCCAACTTTCGCTTTTCTCTGCTTTTCCCACTTCCGTAACGATTACCTCGATCATGTCTTTCGCGGCAACTGATCATTCGGGTTCTCGCCCCTTTGTGTTTGCCGTGCAGAAATGGACTCACTACTTCGACTCTCGCAATCAGGACTGCCTCCCCATAAATGCCCATAGCAAGAGCTCTGTTAAGAAGGTCCGTCGAAATGCGTTTTCTTTTTTATACCGGCGCCTTTAATTTAATTCAGTGCATCTGCTTGTCAAGAACATTAAGGGATGTCCTCATAGAAGTTTTGGGGGCCCTCTTAATTTCGTAAAGCCTACGATAGACGTTGGTCAAGAAAGCAAGAATTGACTTTGGCAGTTGATTGCTCTGTTGCATAAAGCCTTCGCCCGGGTTTCAAGAATCAATCTGCTTGGCCATAGGAGACCAACTACTGGAGTTTCGCATTCTTGTCCAATGTGGCAGTGTCGAATTTGCTTTAGCCTTTGAGGTTTGAAAGCCGCAACTGGATTTTACCTATGAAGATTTGCTTCTGTTGTTGCTAGGTGTCTTTTTCTCTTAGCTGCTTTTGACCTGCATTTTGCCATCCCTTCTTAGTAATTGCTGCAAGACACTTTGTATTATATGCTATGTAGCACGGACACTCTTCGGAAGCCTTCGTGTCGTGTCCGACACTCCGACACGTGTCCGACACACTCCGGCACGTCCCGACACGCTCCGATACGCGGTTAACGAATGTCGAAAAATCCGACACATGGTCAACTCTCCCCGACAAGCTCCGACACGCGAGTCCAGAATTCCGACATGCGATTCCAACACGCACGGGTCAATTTTAAAAATTTCTAATACTTGAGGGGTCAAAATATAAATATACACAAAAGAAGTAATAAAAGAAGTAATAAAATTGCTATAAAGATACACGCACGGGTCAATTTTTTTTTCAGTTTTGTTTTTTTAGAATTGTTTTATTTTTTTTAAAAGTCTTTTACCATGAAAGAAGTAATAAAAAATGCTATATATGATAAATAAATAATTTTAAAAATATCATTTCAGCATTTTTCTTTAAACAATGTTTTTTTTCCTCTAAGTTTTGTGTATTATTGTAACAAATTAAAATAATGAATGATATTATTTAATATTTTTCGTGTAAATTAATTCTAGGCTATTTTTATTATTATTTATTTATGTATTTATATATAAAAATATAATTAATATATAACGTGTCGGAACGTCTCGAAATTTTTTATTTTTAAGAAATGACGTGTCGGCGTGGCGTGTCGTGTCGCGTCGCGTGTCGCGTGTCGCGTGTCTGTGTCAATGCTACATAGATTATATGTCTTACTGTAAGGGAATGCTGCTTCTGTCAATGCAGTAACTGCAAGATTGTGCCTTTTCTCTTCTTGGAGATGTGACGCCTTGGATATTTGTAATTCTTTTCCGTAGCTTCTGGATCTTGTGGAGGTTAAATTGAAGGAAGTGATTTCAAGGGAACCTACTCTCCTAGTCATGGTGGTTGGCGTTCCTAATGTGGGCAAATCAGCTCTAATTAATTCAATTCATCGAATTGCATCCTCTTGTTTTCCTGGTAAGAGTTTCCTCTTCCTCGCAATGTGTATTGGCAAGAGATACAAACCTCCTCTTTGGCAGTTGACCTCATCTGTGTAGAAAAATACTCCACACCCGATAATTTGATGGTGCGATACAATTTTCTTAACAACTAAGTATAGTGAGGTTGAGGCTTAATCAAGTACCATGGATATATCGTAATGTTACCTGGTAACTTTGCTTTATTTTCTATTGCTTTATGATGGTGGCTTTGACTTTTTCTTAGTGCAGGAGAAGATCAAGAGAGCAACAGTGGGCCCCTTGCCTGGTGTTACGCAAGATATTGCTGGTTTCAAGGTCAAATTTTCTTCCGCTGTTATAAAAATTATGGCGGCATTCTCTCAAGCAGTCTGACTTTGCAATTTTGTGCATGAACTCAGAACTCTCTAGATTGATAGATGCATGATCTTGGCTTTGTTGATTGACTGCTTTTGTATTAACATGCAGTGAAAAGACATCGGCAAACTTTTATAATTAATCCTCAGACTCTTGCTTTTATATGTGCTTGAATACAATCACAGATGAACTTTCTTTCCATCTGTTAACATCCTTTCCTTTCCTTCTTTTCTCATTATAGATAGACCTAATAATAAAACTTTCCAATTTATCCAATGTTCTCTTACCTAATATAGTTGTATATATTTTAATCTTTTCTGATTTTGGACTGTGATGTGCAGATCGCTCATCATCCAAGTATCTATGTTCTTGACACTCCCGGTGTACTAGTTCCTAGTATCCCAGACATAGAAACAGGTGTTGACACCTAAATTTTGGTGACCCTTTTAATTATTAATCGCATTAAAAAATTAGGGATTAATTTTAACCCCTAAAAAAATTAGTTAATTAATTAATTGCATAGCATATAGTTTTAGGTGCATTTATTTTAAATTGCATTTACATTGGGCGGTGACAAATGGGTTCAAATTGATGGTTAAGAACTTTAACTTGATGAGTCGGGTAAGCACGAAGAAAGCAAATCGGCCCAAGCCCATATCCTAGG
Source organism: Eucalyptus cladocalyx (assembly GCA_017140615.1). NCBI lineage: Eukaryota > Viridiplantae > Streptophyta > Magnoliopsida > Myrtales > Myrtaceae > Eucalyptus > Eucalyptus cladocalyx. The sequence goes on from CM029526.1 coordinate 19,302,518, forward strand.
AGAGATTTTATGGATTTATCTTTGTAAGATTTCAATTGAAAAAGCAAATATTCCGTTTGGAAAAAACAAATATTGTGTTTCGAAAAGAAATCTTCATGGAGATGAATTTGGAAAATTTTAAAACCCTAATCCGTGCCCTATAAATACGTAAAAAATACCTAGGGTTGAAGGGGCCACACAGTCGACACATACGGCCACAATTCTGAAAAGAGGAGGACTTCGAATACACGGCACAGAGAGAGCTTTAGAGAGAAAAAAGTCAAGAGGAGAAATCGTGGAGGCGAGCAAATCAGAATTTCAAAACACAGCCAAGAGAATACACGTGAATAGAGAGGAAGGAGAGGGAGGCTACGGTCAGTCATACATCCTCACGGCCACGCTTTCACCGATCTTCGTCGCCGCCGTCGGTGTCCTTGCTGCCATCTGCTGCTGCCCAACGAAGCTGAGAAGCTATTGCCGTGCATCAGTGTGATTCGTAAGTGACACGTGAAAGAACAGGGAGAGTACACGGACGGAGGATTGGATCTAAGAATAAAAAATTCACAATTTCTCAACGTGGAGAGATAGAGAGAAACACAAGATCTGGCACGGCTCCCAGACCGCGACTTGTCTACGGAATTCAGCAGTCGGTGGAGGTTTCCTTCAGTCCCTGTTCCTCGCTCAGCAGTGGTCCCGGTGCCGTGCGGCTTTCCTGGCTACGCCCAAGCTCTACATCCAGGGCGCCCAGTGATTTCCAGAGTCTATGATGAGCAGCCAATGCCGGTTTTGTATTCTTGGTTGAATTTTCGCAGGTTTTTCAGTGAACACAGCAGTCCTTGACGTGCCCCAGACTTCCACCGATCCAGTTATTTTGCTTTCGTTTGAATTTTTATTAGTGCAGGTCTTTCTTGACCGAATCCAGTCACCGCCCCGATAATCCCATTGAATTTCCGAGCAATATTTGTCCTTCGGCAAACCCGATGAGCCGTTGCCATCCTTTCCTCGAGCTTTCACCGCCGTCAACCAGCTCACGAAGCCATGCCAGGGGGGTTGCTGTCTTGCTCTTGTGACTCCATATTGCTAGTGCCACTCAACGACGAGTTGCTCGCCGCACCATCGTAACATTTAAGGCAAGAAAGCTAACCCACCACATTTGAGTTCTTTCCTTGTTGCAGCTGGAAGTCCCCAGCCATGAATTCATCGTACGAGCACATCTTCAAAGATCGCGGGTTGTTTTGATTTTTGGCCGAAGCGGTGGAATTTGTCTCTTATTGCATGGTGAAATCTGGAGACTTAACCGTGAGTTCTTGAGAAAGAAGCATACGTGAGATTGAAGACAAAAAGGTATTGACTTTAGAGCTCTCGGTGGAGATTATTTGGTCCGACTAAAAGACCAAATATTACTTCGCTACGATCTCCTTTGGCGAGCCACCTTATCGTGAGCGGTTCCCTCGCAAGTGCGTCGCGTCGCAACCACCGCTCGTGAGCCATCACCTGTCTTGAATCATCGAGGCATCACCGTGAGTCCACCATCTCGGCTGTTGTCCAAGCTGAACCACCGTTTGCAGCAGATCGCCACCACGATCCACCGCTAGTTGTCATCCACCACCCCGTTGCCCGCCGATTGCGATCCCGGTCCAATTGCGCAAGGTCCAAATTTGGAAATCAATATCGGATTAAGTAAAAATTTCGTTTTCTTTGATTTCCTAATATTCAGTTTCCTTATTTGAAATATCCGTTGATGCACATGATGGAAATTTCCGATATGCTATGATATCCATAATTTCGAGTAGCCTTCTAAATTGGGAAATCTTCCTAATTTCGCAACGTACATATGATTGATGGTCCGATTTCACGCTCGAAATACGACCCGCAATCGTACGGAAAAATCGCCAATCCGATCTCATGCTCGAGATATGATTCGTGATTTTATTTAAAAATTGGCCAATCCGATCTCATGCACGAGATACGATACGTCAATTTATTTCCCAAAATTAAATGGACATGGATGATATCTTGCTTGATTTGGTGCCGTGCTGTTTTTGATGCCTTTATTTGTTTGCTCCGTAAAAGGAAAAAAAAAACATTTGAGTTAGATTAGGTTCATGTTAGAATTACTTATTTCAGGATTATTTCGCATGTTTAGAATAGGAAATTTCTTTATTTCGAATTCCTTAAATAAAAATCCAAAAAAGATGCATTCATTTAAGATGTTAGTTTTATATTATGATAGATTGCATGCTTATTAAGAAAAACAAATCATGTGCACGTCATATAGCGTTAGGGTCATGAAATGCACGCCATTTAGTGATTGTTGCTAGGTTCATTTAATTAGAAATTGCCTGTCATTAGATATAAGTCATTAGGTTAATTTAGATTGCACATTTAATCATTGCATTTCTTTAGAAATTATTTTACTCATGTTATACAACTTAGGTCATATTGCCATGTCATATCATCTTAGATTAGTAGCATGCATTGCATGATTATTATTAAATAAGTGAAACAAAAAAAATGAAATTGCGTGTTAATTAGAAATCATATCTAGGATTGTTGATGTGAATACGATCTAACAACGCAGATGCTTTCGTTGTTATGAGATAAGCAATTTATTTATTGCTTTACTTGGATGTTAAATTGGTGGATTGTGCACCCGCATGATTGCTTCACATGTTAGGTAAATAGATTTAAAATCATTCCAAATTGCTTGTCAAACAATTTTCAAAATAAAAAAGAAAGGTACCGAAAGGGCGTTAGAGAATTCTAGCGTAACCAAGTCCCCGTACCCATAGTCTCGGTTCGTAGAAGTAAAATAAGTCTCCCGTTATTTTACTTGGGTTTCTAATCGACCCACCAAAAATAGATTAGTGGCGACTCCTAATTGAAAATCAATTGTATGTTAAGAACTTGAACCTAAGTCGTGAATTGGTATGGGCTTGGGAGAGCCCGAGTTAAGTCTAGGCTTAACAATCCATTAGCCAAACCCTAGGTGGTCCACCCCCCGAAAAAAATTGGTTGCGACAACAGGATTGAAGCTAGCTCTTGCAGGTTGGCTATTGTTTCTGTTTGTGTTTTTGCACTCTCTCTACCTTCTATAATTTGATCATCTGCTCAATTCATTTTGCTGCAGGGCAGTCCTTTTCTAAACTACTAAACTTGTAACTTGTGATTTGGGCATCTCTCTACTACTTCTATTCAACTTAGTCTGCCATAGTGTAGTGCACACTAGGGGAAAAGGATTGGACATTAGCCATCAACTTCTAGATGTTGTGACTGGCAGAGCTTTGTGAAAAATTGTTCACCATTATTGAGAAGAGATTCTAAAATTTTCCAGCTTATAAATGTAGGGAAATTAGTGTATGTTAGAATGTTTCACGCATTCCTCTTTAAGTATTGAAGATGGCTGAATTACTTGAACCCAGTTTCATCATTAGGTAACCCAGATCCCGACTGTCATTTGGGTTATAGAAATGGTAGATAGATGAATCTCATCCGAGAATATGCTATGGTGACTTTATTAAGCAGAGCTTGGGGCATTGGAAGTTGTCTTTTGGTCTTTGGCTTTACATAGTGCAGCCTCAATATGATTTAACTAGACGACCACATTGCTTGACGAGGGAGAAGTATAATCCATCTCGGTACTTGTTTCCATGTTTTTCTTTTGATTGGTAAAAAGAAGTATATCTTATATATATATTCCCTTGTCTGTTTTATTAAATTTTACCCTTGTTGGTGGAATTTGCATTTTCTTGATTGGTGAGTTGTTCACTGTTTCCTGCTTCAGTTTTGCCCTCTTTCCACATCCCTCATGCCTGGAGATATAGCTTAGTGTCAGTCCATCTTGTATCTTCTTTATAATATAACTAATATATTAAATGTACCTGCAGGGTCTGTCAAAGACTCAGTGGTTGGTGAAGAGCGCATTACTCAGTACTTGTTGGCAGTATTAAATACTAGAGGCACCCCCTTCACTTTGGAAGCATTCAAATAACAGAAGAATGGAGGGTATTCGATATGAACCAGAAGAAAAGCATGATTACAACCTTAAAGATCTTCGCCAAAGAAGAAGCCACCTAATGTCTCTCGATGTCCTGTATATAGAGGTATTTTTTATGTACAATATGTGCCTATATATGAGGTTTATAACGTGTCATGATAAACTTATAGTATATGTTGCTAATTGATTGTATGCACCTGGAAGTTGTGGTCTTGGGTACTTAGATACTAAATTCATTTATAGTATTCCATGCGTTTTCATGATAATGACCCGAAAATCGTTAGCAGTCCTTGTCATTGAAAGCCCTTATAGTTTTGAGCTGCTTAATTCTTCCTGTAGATGATAGCTACAAGTTGCCTTGAAAATTGTGATCCACTTGAATTAATCTTCACTTCAAACTTGGAGTTTTGACTGGATGGATTCCGCCTTTAGATTAGAGTAAAAGCAAATCAGTGCAACCATCAGAAGAGACGATTTTTTTGCAATGTGACCCTTATGTTAAACTATGGTGATGGTTTGTAAATTTACTGACTCTTCTTATTTAGTATGAAAATTATTAGTTCATTTATTGACATTGATCTAGAATGGTTTCTATGCAGCATCTTCAATTGATATGAAGGACCAAATAGACAAATGCCGTGCCCACGATATTGCTAGAAATTTTGGTCAGCAGACCATGTTGCCAAAAAAAATGAAAGTACAAGTTAAGGGACTCAGTTCATAGTCCATAGTCTCTCATTTTTAATGCACATCATGTGGGAAATAGTCGGGAGGGACAGTGTAGTCTATAAATGAAAGATGCCTGTGAAGATTTGAACTTGGTATTTCAATGTTTTGAGATAGTGGAGAAAACATGTATTGATTGTAATTTCATTCGTTAGAAAGATTTAGTATTAGATTTAATCCTTTAAGTTTTAGTGTGTGTACGAATTGATCCTCTAATTATTATTTAGGTCAATCAACTCCTAACTTTCTGGATTTGTGCTATTTTGTCTTATAATTTCTATTTTGGGCAATTAGGTCCTCTAAATTTCTAGATTTGTGCAATCAAATCCTTCAGTCTAACTAAACCGTTAATTTAATTAATGATGTGGCATTGCATATGTGACAGAAAATTATATGTGATGCTAATTTGCTGCCAAATGATCAGAAATAAACTGGAAAAACGAGGAAAAAAATCCTGATTTGACAGTATTAGTCACGGTGGGTAATCAAAACGCTCGATTTGATTGCAGAAAATAAAACTTAAGAGGACCATATTGCTCAAATCCAGAAAGAGGAGGACTTGATTACACAAATATAAGTTAGAGGATCAAATTACACAAATTTCGAAACTTAGATGACTAAATCTGTACTCACCCCCCATCGTAACATTTAAGGCAAGAAAGCTAACCCACCACATTTGAGTTCTTTCCTTGTTGCAGCTGGAAGTCCCCAGCCATGAATTCATCGTACGAGCACATCTTCAAAGATCGCGGGTTGTTTTGATTTTTGGCCGAAGCGGTGGAATTTGTCTCTTATTGCATGGTGAAATCTGGAGACTTAACCGTGAGTTCTTGAGAAAGAAGCATACGTGAGATTGAAGACAAAAAGGTATTGACTTTAGAGCTCTCGGTGGAGATTATTTGGTCCGACTAAAAGACCAAATATTACTTCGCTACGATCTCCTTTGGCGAGCCACCTTATCGTGAGCGGTTCCCTCGCAAGTGCGTCGCGTCGCAACCACCGCTCGTGAGCCATCACCTGTCTTGAATCATCGAGGCATCACCGTGAGTCCACCATCTCGGCTGTTGTCCAAGCTGAACCACCGTTTGCAGCAGATCGCCACCACGATCCACCGCTAGTTGTCATCCACCACCCCGTTGCCCGCCGATTGCGATCCCGGTCCAATTGCGCAAGGTCCAAATTTGGAAATCAATATCGGATTAAGTAAAAATTTCGTTTTCTTTGATTTCCTAATATTCAGTTTCCTTATTTGAAATATCCGTTGATGCACATGATGGAAATTTCCGATATGCTATGATATCCATAATTTCGAGTAGCCTTCTAAATTGGGAAATCTTCCTAATTTCGCAACGTACATATGATTGATGGTCCGATTTCACGCTCGAAATACGACCCGCATCGTACGGAAAATCGCCAATCCGATCTCATGCTCGAGATATGATTCGTGATTTTATTTAAAAATTGGCCAATCCGATCTCATGCACGAGATACGATACGTCAATTTATTTCCCAAAATTAAATGGACATGGATGATATCTTGCTTGATTTGGTGCCGTGCTGTTTTTGATGCCTTTATTTGTTTGCTCCCGTAAAAGGAAAAAAAAAAACATTTGAGTTAGATTAGGTTCATGTTAGAATTACTTATTTCAGGATTATTTCGCATGTTTAGAATAGGAAATTTCTTTATTTCGAATTCCTTAAATAAAAATCCAAAAAAGATGCATTCATTTAAGATGTTAGTTTTATATTATGATAGATTGCATGCTTATTAAGAAAAACAAATCATGTGCACGTCATATAGCGTTAGGGTCATGAAATGCACGCCATTTAGTGATTGTTGCTAGGTTCATTTAATTAGAAATTGCCTGTCATTAGATATAAGTCATTAGGTTAATTTAGATTGCACATTTAATCATTGCATTTCTTTAGAAATTATTTTACTCATGTTATACAACTTAGGTCATATTGCCATGTCATATCATCTTAGATTAGTAGCATGCATTGCATGATTATTATTAAATAAGTGAAACAAAAAAAATGAAATTGCGTGTTAATTAGAAATCATATCTAGGATTGTTGATGTGAATTTGATCTAACAACGCAGATGCTTTCGTTGTTATGAGATAAGCAATTTATTTATTGCTTTACTTGGATGTTAAATTGGTGGATTGTGCACCCGCATGATTGCTTCACATGTTAGGTAAATAGATTTAAAATCATTCCAAATTGCTTGTCAAACAATTTTCAAAATAAAAAAGAAAGGTACCGAAAGGGCGTTAGAGAATTCTAGCGTAACCAAGTCCCCGTACCCATAGTCTCTGGTTCGTAGAAGTAAAATAAGTCTCCCGTTATTTTACTTGGGTTTCTAATCGACCCACCAAAAATAGATTAGTGGCGACTCCTAATTGAAAATCAATTGTATGTTAAGAACTTGAACCTAAGTCGTGAATTGGTATGGGCTTGGGAGAGCCCGAGTTAAGTCTAGGCTTAACAATCCATTAGCCAAACCCTAGGTGGTCCACCCCCGAAAAAATTGGTTGCGACAACGGGATTGAAGCTAGCTCTTGCAAAGTTGGCTATTGTTTCTGTTTGTGTTTTTGCACTCTCTCTACCTTCTATAATTTGATCATCTGCTCAATTCATTTTGCTGCAGGGCAGTCCTTTTCTAAACTACTAAACTTGTAACTTGTGATTTGGGCATCTCTCTACTACTTCTATTCAACTTAGTCTGCCATAGTGTAGTGCACACTAGGGGAAAAGGATTGGACATTAGCCATCAACTTCTAGATGTTGTGACTGGCAGAGCTTTGTGAAAAATTGTTCACCATTATTGAGAAGAGATTCTAAAATTTTCCAGCTTATAAATGTAGGGAAATTAGTGTATGTTAGAATGTTTCACGCATTCCTCTTTAAGTATTGAAGATGGCTGAATTACTTGAACCCAGTTTCATCATTAGGTAACCCAGTCCTGACTGTCATTTGGGTTATAGAAATGGTAGATAGATGAATCTCATCCGAGAATATGCTATGGTGACTTTATTAAGCAGAGCTTGGGGCATTGGAAGTTGTCTTTTGGTCTTTGGCTTTACATAGTGCAGCCTCAATATGATTTAACTAGACGACCACATTGCTTGACGAGGGAGAAGTATAATCCATCTGGTACTTGTTTCCATGTTTTTCTTTTGATTGGTAAAAAGAAGTATATCTTATATATATATTCCCTTGTCTGTTTTATTAAATTTTACCCTTGTTGGTGGAATTTGCATTTTCTTGATTGGTGAGTTGTTCACTGTTTCTGCTTCAGTTTTGCCCTCTTTCCACATCCCTCATGCCTGGAGATATAGCTTAGTGTCAGTCCATCTTGTATCTTCTTTATAATATAACTAATATATTAAATGTACCTGCAGGGTCTGTCAAAGACTCAGTGGTTGGTGAAGAGCGCATTACTCAGTACTTGTTGGCAGTATTAAATACTAGAGGCACCCCCCTTCACTGGAAGCATTCAAATAACAGAAGAATGGAGGGTATTCGATATGAACCAGAAGAAAAGCATGATTACAACCTTAAAGATCTTCGGCCAAAGAAGAAGCCACCTAATGTCTCTGATGTCCTGTATATAGAGGTATTTTTTATGTACAATATGTGCCTATATATGAGGTTTATAACGTGTCATGATAAACTTATAGTATATGTTGCTAATTGATTGTATGCACCTGGAAGTTGTGGTCTTGGGTACTTAGATACTAAATTCATTTATAGTATTCCATGCGTTTTCATGATAATGACCCGAAAATCGTTAGCAGTCCTTGTCATTGAAAGCCCTTATAGTTTTGAGCTGCTTAATTCTTCCTGTAGATGATAGCTACAAGTTGCCTTGAAAATTGTGATCCACTTGAATTAATCTTCACTTCAAACTTGGAGTTTTGACTGGATGGATTCCGCCTTTAGATTAGAGTAAAAGCAAATCAGTGCAACCATCAGAAGAGACGATTTTTTTGCAATGTGACCCTTATGTTAAACTATGGTGATGGTTTGTAAATTTACTGACTCTTCTTATTTAGTATGAAAATTATTAGTTCATTTATTGACATTGATCTAGAATGGTTTCTATGCAGCATCTTCAATTGATATGAAGGACCAAATAGACAAATGCCGTGCCCACGATATTGCTAGAAATTTTGGTCAGCAGACCATGTTGCCAAAAAAAATGAAAGTACAAGTTAAGGGACTCAGTTCATAGTCCATAGTCTCTCATTTTTAATGCACATCATGTGGGAAATAGTCGGGAGGGACAGTGTAGTCTATAAATGAAAGATGCCTGTGAAGATTTGAACTTGGTATTTCAATGTTTTGAGATAGTGGAGAAAACATGTATTGATTGTAATTTCATTCGTTAGAAAGATTTAGTATTAGATTTAATCCTTTAAGTTTTAGTGTGTGTACGAATTGATCCTCTAATTATTATTTAGGTCAATCAACTCCTAACTTTCTGGATTTGTGCTATTTTGTCTTATAATTTCTATTTTGGGCAATTAGGTCCTCTAAATTTCTAGATTTGTGCAATCAAATCCTTCAGTCTAACTAAACCGTTAATTTAATTAATGATGTGGCATTGCATATGTGACAGAAAATTATATGTGATGCTAATTTGCTGCCAAATGATCAGAAATAAACTGGAAAAACGAGGAAAAAAAATCCTGATTTGACAGTATTAGTCACGGTGGGTAATCAAAACGCTCGATTTGATTGCAGAAAATAAAACTTAAGAGGACCATATTGCTCAAATCCAGAAAGAGGAGGACTTGATTACACAAATATAAGTTAGAGGATCAAATTACACAAATTTCGAAACTTAGATGACTAAATCTGTACTCACCCCCCCCCCATCGTAACATTTAAGGCAAGAAAGCTAACCCACCACATTTGAGTTCTTTCCTTGTTGCAGCTGGAAGTCCCCAGCCATGAATTCATCGTACGAGCACATCTTCAAAGATCGCGGGTTGTTTTGATTTTTGGCCGAAGCGGTGGAATTTGTCTCTTATTGCATGGTGAAATCTGGAGACTTAACCGTGAGTTCTTGAGAAAGAAGCATACGTGAGATTGAAGACAAAAAGGTATTGACTTTAGAGCTCTCGGTGGAGATTATTTGGTCCGACTAAAAGACCAAATATTACTTCGCTACGATCTCCTTTGGCGAGCCACCTTATCGTGAGCGGTTCCCTCGCAAGTGCGTCGCGTCGCAACCACCGCTCGTGAGCCATCACCTGTCTTGAATCATCGAGGCATCACCGTGAGTCCACCATCTCGGCTGTTGTCCAAGCTGAACCACCGTTTGCAGCAGATCGCCACCACGATCCACCGCTAGTTGTCATCCACCACCCCGTTGCCCGCCGATTGCGATCCCGGTCCAATTGCGCAAGGTCCAAATTTGGAAATCAATATCGGATTAAGTAAAAATTTCGTTTTCTTTGATTTCCTAATATTCAGTTTCCTTATTTGAAATATCCGTTGATGCACATGATGGAAATTTCCGATATGCTATGATATCCATAATTTCGAGTAGCCTTCTAAATTGGGAAATCTTCCTAATTTCGCAACGTACATATGATTGATGGTCCGATTTCACGCTCGAAATACGACCCGCAATCGTACGGAAAAATCGCCAATCCGATCTCATGCTCGAGATATGATTCGTGATTTTATTTAAAAATTGGCCAATCCGATCTCATGCACGATACGATACGTCAATTTATTTCCCAAAATTAAATGGACATGGATGATATCTTGCTTGATTTGGTGCCGTGCTGTTTTTGATGCCTTTATTTGTTTGCTCCGTAAAAGGAAAAAAAAAAAACATTTGAGTTAGATTAGGTTCATGTTAGAATTACTTATTTCAGGATTATTTCGCATGTTTAGAATAGGAAATTTCTTTATTTCGAATTCCTTAAATAAAAATCCAAAAAAGATGCATTCATTTAAGATGTTAGTTTTATATTATGATAGATTGCATGCTTATTAAGAAAAACAAATCATGTGCACGTCATATAGCGTTAGGGTCATGAAATGCACGCCATTTAGTGATTGTTGCTAGGTTCATTTAATTAGAAATTGCCTGTCATTAGATATAAGTCATTAGGTTAATTTAGATTGCACATTTAATCATTGCATTTCTTTAGAAATTATTTTACTCATGTTATACAACTTAGGTCATATTGCCATGTCATATCATCTTAGATTAGTAGCATGCATTGCATGATTATTATTAAATAAGTGAAACAAAAAAAAAATGAAATTGCGTGTTAATTAGAAATCATATCTAGGATTGTTGATGTGAATTCTGATCTAACAACGCAGATGCTTTCGTTGTTATGAGATAAGCAATTTATTTATTGCTTTACTTGGATGTTAAATTGGTGGATTGTGCACCCGCATGATTGCTTCACATGTTAGGTAAATAGATTTAAAATCATTCCAAATTGCTTGTCAAACAATTTTCAAAATAAAAAGAAAGGTACCGAAAGGGCGTTATAGAATTCTAGCGTAACCAAGTCCCCGTACCCATAGTCTCTGGTTCGTAGAAGTAAAATAAGTCTCCCGTTATTTTACTTGGGTTTCTAATCGACCCACCAAAAATAGATTAGTGGCGACTCCTAATTGAAAATCAATTGTATGTTAAGAACTTGAACCTAAGTCGTGAATTGGTATGGGCTTGGGAGAGCCCGAGTTAAGTCTAGGCTTAACAATCCATTAGCCAAACCCTAGGTGGTCCACCCCCGAAAAAATTGGTTGCGACAACAGGATTGAAGCTAGCTCTTGCAGGTTGGCTATTGTTTCTGTTTGTGTTTTTGCACTCTCTCTACCTTCTATAATTTGATCATCTGCTCAATTCATTTTGCTGCAGGGCAGTCCTTTTCTAAACTACTAAACTTGTAACTTGTGATTTGGGCATCTCTCTACTACTTCTATTCAACTTAGTCTGCCATAGTGTAGTGCACACTAGGGGAAAAGGATTGGACATTAGCCATCAACTTCTAGATGTTGTGACTGGGCAGAGCTTTGTGAAAAATTGTTCACCATTATTGAGAAGAGATTCTAAAATTTTCCAGCTTATAAATGTAGGGAAATTAGTGTATGTTAGAATGTTTCACGCATTCCTCTTTAAGTATTGAAGATGGCTGAATTACTTGAACCCAGTTTCATCATTAGGTAACCTTGCCCCGACTGTCATTTGGGTTATAGAAATGGTAGATAGATGAATCTCATCCGAGAATATGCTATGGTGACTTTATTAAGCGAGCTTGGGGCATTGGAAGTTGTCTTTTGGTCTTTGGCTTTACATAGTGCAGCCTCAATATGATTTAACTAGACGACCACATTGCTTGACGAGGGAGAAGTATAATCCATCTGGTACTTGTTTCCATGTTTTTCTTTTGATTGGTAAAAAGAAGTATATCTTATATATATATTCCCTTGTCTGTTTTATTAAATTTTACCCTTGTTGGTGGAATTTGCATTTTCTTGATTGGTGAGTTGTTCACTGTTTCCTGCTTCAGTTTTGCCCTCTTTCCACATCCCTCATGCCTGGAGATATAGCTTAGTGTCAGTCCATCTTGTATCTTCTTTATAATATAACTAATATATTAAATGTACCTGCAGGGTCTGTCAAAGACTCGGTGGTTGGTGAAGAGCGCATTACTCAGTACTTGTTGGCAGTATTAAATACTAGAGGCACCCCCTTCACTGGAAGCATTCAAATAACAGAAGAATGGAGGGTATTCGATATGAACCAGAAGAAAAGCATGATTACAACCTTAAAGATCTTCGGCCAAAGAAGAAGCCACCTAATGTCTCGATGTCCTGTATATAGAGGTATTTTTTATGTACAATATGTGCCTATATATGAGGTTTATAACGTGTCATGATAAACTTATAGTATATGTTGCTAATTGATTGTATGCACCTGGAAGTTGTGGTCTTGGGTACTTAGATACTAAATTCATTTATAGTATTCCATGCGTTTTCATGATAATGACCCGAAAATCGTTAGCAGTCCTTGTCATTGAAAGCCCTTATAGTTTTGAGCTGCTTAATTCTTCCTGTAGATGATAGCTACAAGTTGCCTTGAAAATTGTGATCCACTTGAATTAATCTTCACTTCAAACTTGGAGTTTTGACTGGATGGATTCCGCCTTTAGATTAGAGTAAAAGCAAATCAGTGCAACCATCAGAAGAGACGATTTTTTTGCAATGTGACCCTTATGTTAAACTATGGTGATGGTTTGTAAATTTACTGACTCTTCTTATTTAGTATGAAAATTATTAGTTCATTTATTGACATTGATCTAGAATGGTTTCTATGCAGCATCTTCAATTGATATGAAGGACCAAATAGACAAATGCCGTGCCCACGATATTGCTAGAAATTTTGGTCAGCAGACCATGTTGCCAAAAAAAATGAAAGTACAAGTTAAGGGACTCAGTTCATAGTCCATAGTCTCTCATTTTTAATGCACATCATGTGGGAAATAGTCGGGAGGGACAGTGTAGTCTATAAATGAAAGATGCCTGTGAAGATTTGAACTTGGTATTTCAATGTTTTGAGATAGTGGAGAAAACATGTATTGATTGTAATTTCATTCGTTAGAAAGATTTAGTATTAGATTTAATCCTTTAAGTTTTAGTGTGTGTACGAATTGATCCTCTAATTATTATTTAGGTCAATCAACTCCTAACTTTCTGGATTTGTGCTATTTTGTCTTATAATTTCTATTTTGGGCAATTAGGTCCTCTAAATTTCTAGATTTGTGCAATCAAATCCTTCAGTCTAACTAAACCGTTAATTTAATTAATGATGTGGCATTGCATATGTGACAGAAAATTATATGTGATGCTAATTTGCTGCCAAATGATCAGAAATAAACTGGAAAAACGAGGAAAAAAATCCTGATTTGACAGTATTAGTCACGGTGGGTAATCAAAACGCTCGATTTGATTGCAGAAAATAAAACTTAAGAGGACCATATTGCTCAAATCCAGAAAGAGGAGGACTTGATTACACAAATATAAGTTAGAGGATCAAATTACACAAATTTCGAAACTTAGATGACTAAATCTGTACTCACCCCCCCCCCCCCCCAAAAAAAAAACGGTTATGATATAGTCAAGAAGGTGAAACTGCAAAGGTAGAAGGTTGTATACTAAGAGCTAAGAGTTTGTGTTTCTAGAAGCCTTTCAAAATAGATGATTTTTGAAACTGCTTTTAAAGTTCATTTGAGCAGTGTTAGCTCCGTGTCTTTCTTTATAATTAAAATCCCGCAGATCATGCCTTGTAAAATTGCTGTTACTGGTCTGTTTGTTGGAGTTAGTTCCTTTCCTGTTAGTGACTAACTGGTATCTTTTTGGAGCTTCAGCTTGCTTTGTGTATGGGTTTGCACCTCGTTGGTGCCTCTACAATGAAGCTTATAGTTTTTACTGATCCAAAAAGTGGATTGCAATTATCAAAAGTTGAATCTGTTTTGGTTGGGATTAGTAGGGTGATAGCTGCTTAACTACAATTTGCTCATGGATAGTCGTGCATTGCTTGCAGGATATGGTGACAGAAGTTCAACGGGCATTGTATTTTTCTTTGTCTGAATTCGATGGTGATGTGGAAAATGAGAATGACTTGGAGTGCCTCATCGAGCAGCAGTTTGAGGCACTGCAAAAGGCTCTGAGGATACCCCACAAGGCATCGGAAGCTCGTATTATGGTATCCAAGAAGTTTCTTACTTTGTTTAGAACAGGCAAACTCGGTCCCTTCATCCTTGATGATGTCCCTGCAGTCAATACTGCATCATGAAAAGTTCTTAGGATCTGCAGGAGTTCATTTGTATTTGAATTTATTTTGTGTAATGTGACCTGATGTGGAGTAGGTTTTTGGCAGAGTAATAGTTGGTCTCTAAAATTACCTAATAGTTGTGCCATTGTAAGTTATTTTCAGGTTCTTCCTGTTGTAGGTCTAGTATACAAATCCATTAACTGTAAAATTGAATCTTAAGACCCGATTGAGCATTGATTCCTTTGGTATTCTTATTTAAAATTGAAGGTTATGTTTCTGTTGCCTTGTGTTATCTTCTGGTAAATATTATGTCGGATCCTTTTGAATTTATGCTTTCCTGTGCATCCATTCCCATGGTACTTTCTGGTTCTAAGTATCACTGCGGTCAATAATTAATCAGAAATTGCAGACATTTCCAGCAGACTCATGAAAGGCCTCTTGCCTGTGAAAAAAATACATGCTCGCCCGCAAGAATTGTCTCTTTGTGAAATGAGAAGTACTTGGATGAGTGCCCAACCAGTCATTTTTCTAGATGGAAGGACAAATGCCGTAAATGAAAGAAGATTTGGGCCGAAGTATCGTGAAGCTTTTAATTGCATCGACATTGCGTTGGTTGTACATGTCAAGACATGCGGCATGAGACGTAGGGTGGCATATAAATGAAAATATGATGGCAGACAATGCAATGTCCATAAATTTCTCCTTGGTTCGCATCAGATCCAAAGATTGTGAGACTCGCCTTGGCATTTGATGGTGTTAATCCGTATGGCAACCTCAGCATTAGAATGTGGTATGTGGCTGGTTCTATATTTCCCATATAATTTGCCACTTTGGAAGTGGCATGAAGTCATCGTTAAATTTGCTTTCATTATTGATTCCCGAGTCACACGCTCCTCGAAGAGACATAGGTCTACCTTCAACCGTCGATTGATAAGTTGATGGCATTATGAGAAGAGAGTCGAGACCTCCTGTCATGTTAAACAGCATGATTTTCGGATGCATGTCGCAGTGCTTTGGATCATCAACAGTTTTCCTGCTTACTATGACCTTCCTGGATGGTGTACGAAAGATTACAAACTATGCCCAAAATGCAATGATAGCATCTCAGTAGGGGCAATGGTAGATGGGACTGTTTTTGTAGTTTCCCCTCGACTTTGATTGGTCTATTCCACGTCAGTACCACTTGTTCATGTCTAAATCCTAGTCATCATTTCCATGATATGTGAGGGATATGTTAAAGTTTTCATGACTGCTGCTGGTTATTTTGGAAACCAAATTTTACATGAAACAAAGTTTGAAGACTAAAATTTCTTGGTGAAGATGTGATAATTGGCCAAACCCAAGTAATCACTCAAAGCTAAGTTATGCTTTCGTCAGTCCCTCAACCCATGTACTTGAATAAAAGAGAAGCAAAATGAACTCCTCTTTTGTGCATCTCAAAGAATCGTGAAAGGACAGAGGAGAGAGAGAGAGAACTACAGTCGGCAGAAACAGAAGAGGAAGAAAGGAAAAAAAGGGATAAACAAAGCACGAACAAACGTTGCACGCATGCTCGGAGATCTTGACAAACCAGGTTAACTCCATTTCATTTCGATCTTTGATTCACATGCAATAAATTAAACGTAGCCATGTAACCCAATGCTCGAGTCTGGTGTAGCAAAAGCCTATATTCCAAATATCCAATTATAATTGGACTCGATTCATTCAAGAGCTACAAAATAACCATTTAACAAATCACTTATAAATACTTTTACGAGCACAATATATATTATACCTTGTTAAAGGGTATGTATTTACATTAGTATAAGTTTAACTGAATATAACAATAACTAAGTTCATCACAAATATATCATGTCGAGACTAGTTAAAACATATTTTATTTATGAAGGATACGTTAATCTTAAAATTTTATTATAGTTTAATGTTATTATAATAAGTTAATGAAGTTATTATGTTAGTAAGTGTCCTTATAACTTATAACTTACAATTATAATAAAGTCATAACTTACTAATTTATATATATTAATGGTATAAGGTAATATATGTTATAACTTAAATAAAAAGTTAATATTATAACATATATGTTATTAACTAAATCATATGATCATGTAATCATTCTTATAATTCATTAATGGTGTTATCGTTTATACCTTCCTAGCAAGCAATCTGGATTAATCTATGAAGTTAAGTAGCGACGGGGTGGACACCAGAACACTCTCAAGCCGCTTGTAGGTCTTCTTTTGGAGCTTTTTCTTAAAATTCTTCTTTTTAATTTCGAAGCTATGGAAATATTTTTCCTGAAAACTTGATTGTTCGTTTGAAATTAGTTGGTTATGAATTGGATGCACGAGAATTTGCTGGCTGTGGTTTGCGTTGATGATTGCTCTTCCTCCGGTCCAACCATAGCCTGGACCTTCCTCACCTTGAGACCTTTGAGAAGATGTACAAGAGGAGTTGCAAAACAAAACCGAAATGTCGGAAAATATGTTAGTTGCCTTAAACAAATGAAATAACTTCTTGGTATGATCTGCGGTTATATGAAATCTCATATTATCTAATATTTCTTATTTATAAGAAGTTATAAAAATCCTAAATTAGCAGTTATAGTCATAATTACCAAGCAATTATGTTTTTTATATTGATTGCTTCCTGTCGATAACATTGTTAATTAACTTCTCAAGTCTTGATGCAGCCTTTCAACAGTAAGTTTTACGTTGTGTTGCCAATGACTTCATTGGCAAGTTATCAATTATCTCCAAATTGTTGACCATTCTGTTTTATTAATGATTTCTATTTTGAACAAACCCTGCTCTTTTCGACTAGTTGGTCTTCTTGATAATAAAAACAAAAAAAAGAAATTGATCATTTTTTGGTGTCAACAATAATGAGAATATATGCGTCAATTAAATCTTAACCAGAACTAAATTATTGAAACATAGAACTCCTATTATGTCGGGTTTATTTTATTTTGATGTCAGTAGGATAACTAATCTTTTCTTCTGTTGTGATTAATGAAGAACAGTAACCCAAAATTTTGTCATGCAATGGGTCGGTATCTTGCGCACCTTCTCCTTATATTATTAGATTATATAAACAAATTTTACTCTTTAGTTACTCGCCGATGATGTGGGCTCGAGGGGAAGATGATGCTAAAACATCACGTGAAGAGAGAGAGAGAGAGAGAGGGAAAGAGAGAGTACAGAGCATGCAGGGGTTACGAGCAATCGCCATACACACGTCAGAGACTGCAGAGAAGGAAGCCAAGCGACCCAAACGGCTTTCTTTGTTCTTTCTTAGTCAAAAGCCACAAGTGTACGTGTTTACGTGATCGAGGACCGAGTGCGCGCAGGTCCATGTACGTTAAACTCGCGCATGAACCCAAGGTGGTGGTCGCCAACTGCACCGCGCGCTGTCTGTGCGTCCGTGACTGTGAGCTACAAAACGAGACCACCAAGTGAGCGAGCGAGACACGAGAGAGAGAGAGAGAGAGAGAGGAAAATGATGGAGGTGAGGAAGGATGTGATGGACAATGACATTGCAGAGAAAGAGAGCGACAGCGTTCGCGGCCAATCGTCGGCGTCCTACCTGGTGTGGGACGACTTGACGGTGTCGGTGTCGGCCGGTTCCAAGAGGAAACTGCTGAACCGGCTCAGCGGGTATGCTCAGACGGGTCGGATCTTGGCCGTCATGGGTCCTTCCGGTTCTGGAAAATCCACTTTCCTCGACTCATTGGCAGGTCTCTCCTTCTCTCTGCCAACCTTCTCGTTCTGGAACATTTTCTTTCAACAATATATCCATTAGCTTAGCCTTATATTATTGCATTTTTATCTGAGTTATTATACGGTTTGACCGCCGGTGAAATCCGAATTCCACCTTCGAAGCATTACGTACGAAAACTCCCGGTGATACTGATATAGTCACTGAAAGAATAAGACCACAAGCATTGCCCATATATGAAAAAATACAGCAGCTTGACATAGTCACCAAAATCATTAATAAAATTGAAGATATTGCAGAAGGCTACGATGATTACTCCTTTTCCATAGCCAAATTTAGAAGTGTAGAAACGAAGTTACACATGGAGTTTAACTTTGTGACTAACCAAAGTGCAGGAAGCTGTTTATGTTCATGAATTTTGCTTAAAAACGATCGCTCCCCAAAAGCTTTCTTAACTTTTAATCCTAATTTTGCTTCAAACTTTTTTTTGTCTAAAAAAAGAATTTCTAACTTTCACTCTAATTCCAAATGTACCTCGTGTCCCAAAATTATCACTAGTTTTCATTTTCCAAAATTATCAATATTAGAAGACTGCCGTTGTTTCATATGAATATGAGGGTGTTGGAGAAAACACATATTTTAGGAATGAATTTTTAATTGGTCTTGATATTGATAATTCCAAAGAAACTAGTGGTTATTTTTGGATGGGCAAATTTTGAACTATGGTGAAAATCCATGGTTCCTTTTTTTAGACTGAAGAAAATTTCGTGTCAATATAAGTTGGTTTTTTTAAGAAAATTAAGACTTACTTTTGGTCAAGCTCTTATGCTGGCACAAATTTTTTTTTTTTTTAAAATTTTTTTATCTTATAAAAATCCACAGCTTTGAATTGGTACGTGGTACCCAAATCTAGCTCCTTGTCATGTTTCCATCAAATGATGTCATTAAAGATTCGACAAGTCATTCCATTTGTACTTGGCAAGAACTTAACGAGAGTCAAATTAATGATGTTATGTGAAAGTTGGTATTTTATTGCGAGAAAAAAGTTTGGATTAGAATTGGGCCACAAAGTAAAGTCAAGACCTATTTATAAGACAAAAATATGGGTTAGAATTGGGTTATGATCTAAAGCTAATATTATTCTATGAGAAAAAAATTGTGTCAAAATTGAAATTCAAGGTAAAGTTGATGCTTTCTAAGACTGAGCATTCTTTTTTGTAAAATCGCATACTTCTTTCCTTTCTTGACGGGGCTTGGAGTGATTCATATTTTATGGCGCAAAACTATTGTCCTAAATATACTTGCTATAGTAAAATTACAACCTTAAAAGGGAAGCCATTGGAGTGTAAGTCCTGTTCTATTAATTCCCCTACGACGTCAGGATCAAGCGAATGACTGTGAGAACCGGCCAATGCGACTTCCGGGCAAAGAGTTCAAGGAGGCTCCGCACACGTCCCTGCCTCATCGCACGTCGAGTGATGGAACTCTCGCCCTCAAAGTCGCTCTCATTTTGGAGACCGCATCTCTGCGGATCATGGCCCGGAGACTTTCCCAGGCACATCAACTTCCACTTAAAGGGACTATTTGGTTGCTTCATAGTCGACATGGGATAAGAAGAGTGTGTAGAGAGAGAGAGAGAGAGAGAGAGAGAGAGAGAGAGATTGACTGAGAGATTTCTAACGTAGCTTTCCATAATTTAGGTACATAGGCACATTTACTGCATAAGTACGTATTTGACCAAGCATAAGTATTTCAACCACTTAGCACCCACTTCAATCGACTACTTTTTATGCTTTATTTTTCAACAGGTCGGATTTCTTCTGACGTCAGAAGAGGGGGGAAATATTTCCCTAAGTGGGAAAAAGATGAAGCCCATAAACCACAAAGATCTGGTAAGCACATCAAGTCACTAGGTCTAAAGTTAGCTTTTGTTGTAAATTATTTGTGGTGGACAAACTTTACACAACAGAGGAAAATAGATTATGAGACAAGTATTTTGACTCTTGCGGAAGATAATTCTCTAGGTTTATAGGATTAAAAATCCCAAATCGGTACCCCCACGACATATTTTCCCCATAGTTTTCGTCTTACAAATGATCCCAACTTTTCTAGCAATTAAAAGAAAATTTTAGTCTAGCAATTGTTAGATCATCTGTGGAATAACAAGATTGCTTCCATCAGCTTAATCCGCGCTTTCTGGCTATAGTTTCAGCTTCCCATACTAATACTGTGGCTAGTGACCTCTAAAATGAAGCATCAGCAGGCCACTCTTCTGTCAATTTTGTTTCATGAAGCATCCTTTTAGCCCACAAAAGATTAAATAATATATTGAACTTCCTCTGATTCAATCTGGCGGTTTATGTGTGTGACCGGACGACATTCTTATAATCAAAATTTGGCTGGTTTTGCCATGTTTCTCCTTTCTGAAATTTGAGCGTGCAAAATGGCAAATAAATTTCTATCTGGTGATTGATATTTCAACCTGGGTCTCATTCTTGAATCGTCTCATTTTGTGCATTTTTTCAGTCCTATGTGACTCAAGAAAATTTATACTTGGGCACTCTCACTGTCAAAGAGACAATAGCTTACACAGCTCATCTGAGGCTTTCTTCCGAAATGACGAAAGCCGAGATTGATGAGGTGGTCGAAACGACCATAAAGGAGATGGGACTTGAAGACTGTGCAGAGAACAAGATTGGTAACTGGCACTTGAGGGACATAAGCAGTGGAGAAAAGAAAAGACTCAGCATCAGCCTTGAAATGGTGACAGGCCCACTGATCTTGCTCCTTGATGAGCCTACCACAGGCTTAGATAGCGCCTCGGCTTTTTTTGTCACAAGAGCTCTAAGAAATATTGCAGATGAATGTAGAATAGTTATTTGCTCAATGCACCAGCCGAGCAGTGAAGTTTTCGATCTTTTTGATGATTTACTCCTTCTGTCGAGTGGAGAAACTGTGTTTCTGGGAGAAGCCAAAATGGCCATTGAGGTAATAAAGAGTCAACACTTCATTCTACCTCAAGAGGCATTTCGGCTGTGCAGAAGCAAGATCATTTAATTTAACTCCCGGTGCAGTTCTTTGCAGATGCTGGATTTGCTTGTCCGAGGAGGAAAAATCCCTCTGATCACTTTCTGCGGTGTATTAGCTTGGACTTCGATTCTGTGACTGCCACTCTATTGCTTTCTCCTAGAAATTGTGTGAGTTTTAACTCGAAGACTTCTAGACTCTGCATCAGTTCTCCTAATATGTAAAGTGTCTTCCGCCTATTATCCGGGCTTGCTATTTTATCTTGCAGCAAAATCCGGCCTCGTCTGGTTTTTCAATGAAGATGAAAACAGCAGAGATTAAAGCCACACTCATCCAAAGTTACAAATCCTCAGAGTATTCATGCGCAGTTAGGAGGAAATGCAAGAAATTGCAGCTACTGTAAGCATTCCAGCTCAGAAGATATATAAATACAGATCATGCTCATGCAGTCATTTTTTTCATCTTTCCCACTTACCATAGTTAATGAACAATGTCCCCATCTGTGCTTTTTGAAACTGATGGAGTTACCTCTATATTGAAGTAGCATTTTCTGGAACTGATTTTATCAAAACTGAATCTCTTCTGTTGAAAACAGAAGGATTATCAGGTCTGCCAGTTGAATAAGAAAACTAATTCCAGCAAGTGGAAGCAGCTCAGGATTTTGACTCATCGGTCCTTCATCAACATGTATAGGGACATTGGATACTCCTGGTTGAGGATCATGTTCTACGTTTTATCATCAATAAGTACGGGAACTCTATATTTTGACATTGGATACGACGATGGGGCAATTATCAACAGAGGAAAGTGCGTTTCATTTATCTACGGCTTCATGATATGTTTATCTTGTGGTGGTGTCCCTTTCTTGGATGAAGAACTGAAGGTATAGCAAAGTGTCGAGGCTGATCTATTTTTCTCTATTATATATCAACAGTATCTTCACACATGAGGTAATATTAAAATGATATGTTACTAGGACTAGAACTCAGTTTCCTCTAGAGGGCAGAGAAGCCCCACCATGACAGGTGTGAAGTTGCATGTCGTAGCCTATCACGCTGTTAATAACATAAATCTAACTAATGAACTTTTAGTTGACGGCCTACTCTGACTCGGTCACAGAAGAATGTGAGAATTGCACAATCAGTTAGAGAGATTAAAGCAAGAATATACATTTATTACATAACAAAGGAGAAACCTTTCCGGTGTATGACATCCTTTTCTTGTCTAAATCAGGTATTTTATGCCGAGAGACTCAATGGGCATTATGGCGAGACAGTGTTCGTGCTTGCGAATTTCCTTTCTTCGCTCCCTTTCTTGGTGGCGAATTCTCTGCTTTCAGGAACAACGATATTCTACATGGTGAAGCTTCATCCAGGGTTCTCTCACTATGGTTATTTCTGCATTAATCTCTTCTGCTGCATCTCCGTTATTGAGAGTTGCATGATGGTTGTGACCTCATTTCTCCCCAATGCCTTGATGGCCATAGGAACTGGAGCTGGTGTCATCGTAAGCAAATTTTCTCTCCTAAACTTTCCTTCTTGTAATTGTCATAAAGTATGTTTTCATAGCTAATTTTTGTGGATTCAGGTTCTAATGATGATGGCATCACAGATTTTTAGACTTCTCCCCGATCTTCCCAAGTTCTTTTGGCAGTACCCAATGTCCTACATCAGTTTTGCCAAATGGGCAGTTGAGGTAGTTAGTGCATAGTGATTCACTATTTTCTGAAATCAAGCTTGAAAATTTATCAGCATATAATTTGCATAGAGCCGTGACATGGAAAATAATCGTCTTCAGTTTCAAAAATGCTGCCTGACTAGTAGAACTCCACCTTAAGAAATTGCTACTGCTAAGCATTGCATATTCAAACTCATTGCAGTTCAATTCTTATCTTGCACCTGTGGTACATATATGAGAAAGAAATCTCAAATCAACAGAAATTAAGATGCCTTTCATTTTGCTGTGAAGAAATGGGTTGAAATGTTGACAGTTTTGCATTCCCTTGTTCCTTTTTTCATTGTTGGCCTTCTCTTCACTATGCTAGAGATTATGTTAATCAATGTAATAGTGTCATGCTAGATAGGTTCTGTTATCAGTCTCTTTCAGATATTGATGTAAATATGGCTTCACAGAAGCTTATATATCCCTGTAGTTAATATTGCCTATTGCCCAAGCTGTCAAGAGGCGTTCAGCTGGCTTTGCGCTTTAACAGTTCATGCATTATTCACGTAATAGTTCTGCGACTGGCCACGGCAGTCGACAATACCAACATATGTTTTGGATCAGTGAGCAAGACTGCTCCCAAATATCTGATGAATTAGAACTCACTCACACAAATCACTCACATACCTTGCAGGGTCAATACAAGAATGTCATGACTGGCTGTGAGTTTGATTCAGCACAGCCAGGAGAACCAAAACTGAAAGGCGAGACCATCCTCAAAACAACTTTCGGCATATCACCGGATCACTCCAAGTGGTGGGATGTAACCGTGCTTCTCTTTCAATTGTTTGTTTACAAACTGCTACTCTTCTTAATGCTCAGGTACAAGAAGAGAATGGCGCCCTGGTTAAATGGAAATTATTCTTAGCTTGTTTACAAACTACTACTACTTTCTTAATTTTATGCTTTGCAAGAGGTTTATAATCTACATTTATTACGAAGAGGAAAGGGTGGATCCAGGCCGAGAAATAGGTATAAATTTCGCCACATTCTCTCTAATAAAAATAAATATCCAAAGCCGAATTTGTCATTGATATTAAAGTGAAAAGGGGAACTGTACGTGGATCTTGTGACAAGGAACACATGCGTCACTGACATAACCTTGGTGGGTTAGGTGCTGATAAAGCAGGTACATTATGGAAACATTAAGGCTGCTAACTGCTATTTGGAACACTCAATCATCTGTCATGACGCCTTCCTGAATAACACTAATGATGACAACCATGTAACTGCTTATGTGTGCGTGTGATAAAGTGGTCACGATTACATCGTGTTCGAAAAACAGCCATCAACCACAAGCAATTGGAAAATTCAATATAGTGGATGATAAAATATATTGATTACAAGTGAAACATATGTCACGCAATGAGTTACGACTTATGTCAGATATGGCTTCCGCTCATTTACAAGAAAAAAATGGAAGGTAAGTGTACACTCAGTAATTTCATGGCGAATCACCCTTAAACAGGCTCTCTGTTTCCTTACGATGCACCAAAATTAGGACAAGCTTGTCAAACCCAGGACCTCCAAATGTAGTCCTTGCCTGTGAAGCAGGCCCGGGTGGAATATTCAGATCTATGTTTTCCCCCCAAAACGATGGGCCATATATGCAAAAGCCAAGAAAGTGTACTTGTCCCCGAATGCACAACTTTTGACGTGCCCAGGAGAAACAAACTCAAGATAAGTTTAAGATGCTCTGCAACAGACTCCAGTATCCTCGTCCAAACTACTTATTTCTTCTGTTTTTTTTCCATCCGGCATTATTGCCATTGCGTGCTCTTGATGCTTTATGATTCCTTATTGTGGTTTCCACGTTCATACTTCTTTTCAGTTCCATCTTTCTCTTTTTCCCAATTCTAAGTTGGTGAAAGGTCCTCTTCCTTTTCTTTCCAGATTCACTGGATTGAATCTTAGAAAATTTTTACACAGCCGAATCACCATCCTATTGAGGACCTTCTTATCTGCCATTAGCACTAAGAGAAGTTTCATGTTCTCCTGAGTGGAGGGAGCTGTCTTGGTTCTTCAATCTTTTTTCATATCCTCATCCCCGGAGATCTTTCTGACTAGCAGAAGCTTCCTCGTTTGCTATGCCGCCTTCATTTGAGGTTTTGTTTCGTCGATTCTGAAAGGTAAAACATGACAGCAAAACCACAAGAATGATTGTGACCTGTATTATCGTACTTTTCTTGGGTAGCAAGCTGAATGACAGCAGGACCCCACTTCCTAATCATTATCTCAAGAATGATTGTGACCTGCATATACAGTGATAATGGAAATTCATTACGAGCTTGCAAAAAGGAGGCCCGTGGAAGGATGCATGCATGGAATTATCACAAAACATCTCAGTAAACTCCCTGTATAATTTCACATGCCTATGATCTGAAGTAATGTCTGAAGACCGATGACCATGAAATAACACCATCAATAATGTCGGAAAGTAAGCTTTGGGTCTTCATTTTGTAAGCAAGACACTAATACTTTCACAAAACCTAGAACAGCCTGCAAAATACGAAATAACTCTTAAGCCATGCCAATTGGGGCAAGAATCTATTTCGGTAATGGTATACTCACTTTTATCACTTCCACTGCTTTGCTTTGCAGCAGAGAAAGAACAGGAGGAGTAAGATCAGGAATTGATAGACAAATATCTGTATCCTTGTAAACTAGTATGGACAATGCAGAAACATCTTCATGCAACGGCACTATGTGTTATTCACCAAGCACTCTCGGAAACTGTATTTCCCAAATTAATGGGAGTGAAGACTGCAAAGAAGGCTTGGGAGATACTAAGAGAAAATTTCCAAGGATCAGAAAAGGTATGCACTAATCAGCTTCAAACTCTGTGAAGAGAATTCAAGAATTACAAAATGAAAAGTTATGAGACCATCCAAGAATATTGTGGAAAATTAAAAGAATTAGTTAATCAAATGAAAGCCTATGGAGATGAAATCACTGATCAAAGGGCTGTAGAAAAAAAATATTGGTGTCACTCACTAGGAAATACAATCCTATTGTCACAACTATAGAAGGAACAAAGGATTTAACAACTTGTTAATGAGTGAATTGATTGGCTCTCTAGAAGCACATGAAAAAAGGCTGATGGCACAAGATGAAGATTCGATTGAAAGAGCCTTTCAGTCTAAAATAAACATGCAGTCTCGTCAATCTAAAAATGATGGAAGGAGCTCATGGAAAGATAAAGGAGGAGTTTAACTACACAAAAGGAAAAATATCCAATATAATTTGCAAGCAAAACAATCGTTTGGAGAGAGATCACTAATCTTGGAAAAAACCACAATGCTACTCTTGTAAAAGATATGGCCACATAGAAAAAGATTGTCACTCAAAAACAAATTATCGAGCCAATCTTGTGGAAGAAAAAGAAAGTGTAGACAATACATTCTATGTAGGCTAAGCGGCAAATGATGAGAAACATGATACAGTATATTGATGGTGGGTGTAGCAATCATATGATGGGGGATGAATCCATATTGGTAAAATCTCAAGTGAAATTGGGCAACAACAAGTTAGTCGATGTAGTAGGAAAAGGCACTATCGCTGTTGAAACTTATAAAGCCCAAAATATATTCACAATGTATATTTAGTCCTTAGTCTTGCACAAATCTACTGAGCATGAGCCAAATGATACAAAGTGGGTATTACTTTAGAGGAGATGCTTGCATTATCTATGATAAATATAAACATATTATTGCCTATGTTAAAATGGAGAATAGGAACTTTCATATTTGATGGAAATATGTCAAAAATATTTTTTGAAAGCTCAACTTGATGATTCATGATTATTGCACCAAAGATTTGGCCACTTCAACTTTACTAGGTTAAAATTTCTCCATTAGAAATATATGATGGGAGATTTTCCAGCCATTTTAGGAATTTCAGGTGTTTGGGAATGCTGCCTCCTTGGAAAACAACAAAGATAGTTCTTATCATCTAAAGGCGCCTGGAGAACTAAAAAGCCACTGGGATTAACTCATACAGATATATGTGGTTTAATGAAGATCCCCACACCCAATCAATATAAATCCTAATCATTGACGACAACATTCTTGCATTTTTCGAGAAAGAACAGAGATTTTCTCTATTTTCTGGAAATTCAAAAACCACGTTGAAAATCAAAGTTCTAAGAAGTGACAAAGGCATGGAATACAACTCAAGAGAGTATCATAAACTTTGTCAAGATGAATGAGTTCATTATCAACTAATAGTTAGCTAAGCCTGGAGCAAAATTGAGTTGCAAAAAGGAAGATTCACATGATCTCTCATGTTCATGGAATCATCATTCGCTAATTAGGTAAACTTCTTAACCGATTTGGTCCATCACAAACAGCAGATGAAGATATGAGTTACTAGAGATAACCCAAATTAGTTCATGTCGATGTATCGTTATTTCGAATCATCCTTAGTTCAAGAGGACATCGGATTTCTAATATGTTAAATGCAAATATTTAAATCAATCGAAGCCGAGGCACGTGCCGATGATGCATCAGCACGGCGGTGTTAATGTCCCCATACAGCAAACAAAATGAAAGTGGTGAACTCCATGATATGACCTAGCGCATGACTTTGAATTACAAAGATCTTATCTAGTGCAACTCTGAGACGATGGGATTGCTCCAAGGATGGAAAGGAGAGGAGATATGAGCATTTCCAAAAGTCGCTTGAAAGAACTCCACTTGGAGACAATAATAATAGGAACACCACTTGAAAAGTGGGGTACGGATTCCCAAAAAATGACGTGTATATCTGTTGTCATTAACCGTGCTCGTGGTTAGCTCTCCACGGGCCTCCAGATGATAAGGACTACCTTTGTTATTTTTCAGGAAGGCAATCTTCACAAGCATTTGAAAATTCTCAAATGGCTAGAAAATTTCTCATCATATTTTTTCTGAAGAAATTTTAACCCAGCAAAATTGAAGTGGCCAAATCTTTGAGGCCATAACCATGAATTATCAAGTTGAGCTTTCATGATTATAATTCTAACAAATTCCCATCAAATAGGAAAGTTCCTATTCTTCATCTTAACAAAGGCAATAATATCTTTATATTTATCACAAATAATGCAGACATCTTCTCCAAAGTATAGAGAATAGTCACTTTGTATCATTTGACCCACGTAGAGTAGATTTTGGGCAAGACTGGGGACTAAGTATACATTATGAGTATATTTTAGGCCTTTATTTGATTCAATCGTGATAGTGCCCTTTCCTTTGACATAAACTAATACATCATTGCCCAATTTCACTTGAGATTTGACTGATGTATCAATATCAGTGAATATAAATTCATCTTGCATCATATGATTGATACACCCACTATCAATGTAGCATGTATGATTTTTCTTATTGTTTGCCACTTGGTTTGCCTAGAATGTGTTCTCTTCACTTTCTTTTTCTTCAACATAGTTGACTTGATTATTTGTTTTCGAGTGACAATCTTTTTTTACATGGCCATATCTTTTATAAAAGCGCCATTGTGGTTTATTTCTAAACCAACAATCTTTTTGATTAACTCTCTCGCAAATACCACAATGTGGATATTTTTACTTTTGAGTAGTTTCTCCAACTCTTTTATTTTTTCGTGACCTCCTTCCACCATTTTTAGATTGATGAGACCGAATATTTGTTTTAGAATGAAAGGCACTTTCAACTTAATCTTCATCTTGTGACATCAGTCTTTTCTTACATGCTTCTAGAGAGCCAATTAATTTACTTATCGATTGGATCTGTTAAGTGCTTAGTTCCTTCTATGGTGGTGATAATAGGATTGTATTTTCTAGTAAGTAGAATCAATCCTTTTTCTACGACCCTTTGGTCAATGAAACCATCTCCATAGGCTCTTATTTGATTAACTAGTTCTTTTAGTATTCTACAACATTATTGAATAGTTGAACAGTATCATAATTTTTCATTTTAGAATTCTCGAACTCCCTTATCAAAGTCCGAAGTTGACTAGTGCATACCTTTCTAGTGCCTTGAAATTCTTCTTGTAATGCCTCCCAAGCTTCTTTGCAATCTTCACTCTAATTATATTCGGACATACCATTTCGGAGGGTGGTTGCTAAATAACGCATAGCACCCTTGCATCCTGTTGGAGTTGCTCTTTAAGGAACAATTGCTTCTTGAGGAGTTGCATAATCCTTTTCTATGATGTCTCATAGATCTTTGGCCATCAAGACAGTAGTCATTTTAATGCTCCAATAGTAATAGATATTCCCATAAAAAATAAGAATGGGAAATGAGGATGAGGCAGAGTTGGCCATGGATTTGGTGTTGGAAAATTTGGATTGGTGATTTTAGTAGAGGGTGGTTAGGACAAATGCCCAAAACCAGTTGGAAATGTGGCTTTGATATCACTATTGGACTTGCGGAAGCGTATGTTGGCTTTTGGTGAGTGAGTAAGTGTACATATTATGTAGGCTATTCACAGTAAGGAACAAAGACCAAAAGACAAGGGAATAATGTTCAGTGAGAAATGGTTTCATGACTAGGAAATGGGGCTAGTTCTTGCTTCTTAGGCTTAAGGGAATAGTTAATTGAAAGTGATCTACGAAGTTTGAAGCATGGGAAGAGCTTTTTGACCTTAGCATGTTCTGTTCTTATACTAGCACTTGAAGACCTATTTATGAGCCTCTTCCACCGCCATTGTGGATACAATATCTACTATATCAGAGATTTTTATTTTTAATTTTATTTTTTGGTTTCCACCGCCATTCTTCATCTCTAACTTTGGGCAGTTTTTAGACCACTATTTCTAATTACCCGTTCCTTCATCATGGAGTTTCTAAGTTGCAGTAGTAGAGTCCATCTAATTCTAGAATATGGATCATAAATCAATTCATATAAGGGGAAATATGATGGCAGACGATGTAATGTCTTAAATTTCTCCTTGGTTCGCATCAGATCCAAGGATTGTGAGACTTGCCTTGGCAATTGTTGGTGTTCATCCGTATGGCAACCTCAGTTTTACTGTCACGTCCTGAACCTCGAGCGCGCGCACAACCCTCGGTGGTCAATAGAATTTCGCGACATTCCCAGGATTCGTCGCCAACCCTTTTCATTTTATTGCACATGCGGAAGCGAATTAACTAATCCCCTAACAACGATATACATGGGATAGAAAAGCAGGACAACCAACTTCAAATCAAATACACTTTTATAAACACTTCAAGCTTATACAGAAGGTCTATGTCATAAAGAACCACTGAGCCACCTATGCTCCCGACCCTTCCGCTTCAAGCTCCTGGCTCTTCATACTAGGGACCTGAAAATTGTTATTCAATAACCAGTGAGATATAAATCTCAGTGAGTTCCACCCCTAAGCCCTGGTTAGTACACCAACTCAACTCAGGGTATCTATCCAGAACTACCCCACCACAAGCAATAACCAACAGTCGATTCGCATACAACCTTACCTGGTATGCCATGCCCTGCACATTATAATTCAGCACGATACACGCAATGCACATGACCATTAGATGATACATTTCATCAATCACATACGAGTTGCATCACAAGCGATCTCACCTGGCCATTGCCACACCCTGCATGTTATCGATTCATGCGTGCATGCCATAAACAATGTGGTTCACTCATGCATTCCAATTGATCACTGCCATACAGGCATGATTATCGCCACATAGGCATGTTCTAATTGATCACCGCCACACAAGCTCGATTACCGCCACACAGGCAAGTTCCATAGGCAAGTCCCATGCCACACAGGCATGATTACCGCCACACAGGCTCAATTACCGCCACACGGGCACATTCTACGCCACACAGGCAAGTTCCACGCCACACAAGCTCGATTACCGCCACACAGGCAAGTTCCATGCCACACAGGCTCGATTACCGCCACACAGGCAAGTCCCATGCCACACAGGCATGATTACCACCACACAGGCTCAATTACCGCCACACAGGCATGATTACCACCACACAGGCTCAATTACCGCCACACAGGCACATTCTACGCCACACAGGCAAGTTCCACGCCACACAGGCTCGATTACCGCCACACAGGCAAGTTCCACGCCACATAGGCATGATTACCACCACACAGGCATTTTACAAAGGAGTATCGCCCACCGGACACACAGTGGGGAACGGATTCAACTTAATGATCACACAACTGCACCACCACAACTCCCTTTTTATCTTTGGGCACTTAGCCACTCCACACACGCTTGCATTTACATTTTTAAATCATCTTCTCCTAAAAGCGACTCATTTCGGTGTCCCTCGAACAAACCGTTTTTCCTTTTTTTTATTTTTTTTTATGGAAAACATACATTTCATGCGGATGTTTATGCAATAACACATCCAATCACTTCATAGAATCAACACATATGAATTTTAGACACTTTTCGCATTCTGTATGAACAGTGCATGTGAACAGTACTCGGTGAACAGTGTTTCGTGAACAGTATCGTGAATAGTGTTGCATGAACAGTAAATTTCCA
This sequence comes from Eucalyptus cladocalyx, assembly GCA_017140615.1. Taxonomy (NCBI): domain Eukaryota; kingdom Viridiplantae; phylum Streptophyta; class Magnoliopsida; order Myrtales; family Myrtaceae; genus Eucalyptus; species Eucalyptus cladocalyx. The sequence continues at coordinate 19,333,985 of CM029526.1, forward strand.
GAATTTAATAAACTATAAATTAAATTCATAAATCATTAAAAGCATTAATTAAAGCAATCATCAATTAATTAAAGCCAAGCATACTTAATTAACCACATAAACCACATTAAGCAAATAAAGCAAGATTAAGCTAGACTAATTTAATTCATCCATCTAACCACCTATCTTAGGGCTAATACAAATTAATTAAATCACTTAAACTAGAATTAAATCTAACTAAACCAACCCTAAGCAAGTTTAGGCACTAATCGAAGGATTAGGAGCTAAACTCACCCATTAAGCGGGCCGGAGACACCGACGTGGCGGCGACGACGGAGGCGACGCTCCGGGACCTCTACCACGATGATCCAAGGTGGTCCCAAGCTCAACACAGCAACCACAGCTCGGACTCCCACTGAAACTTCTGAAAAACAGCCCTGCCGGAGAAGAAAACAAGTTGAACGGCTTGGCCGGAGCTCCGACGAGGAGGGTGGCTGGCAACCGGTGACACCCAGGGGTCTTGGGAGTCTTGTTGGAGGTTGGGATGAGCAAAGGAATGGCTGAAATGGAAGAAAACGGGCTGCAAAGTCGAAACAAGCGAAGCAGGGCGGAACCAGGCGGTCCGGCGACCGACGTCTTGAGACGGCCGTACAGGACGACCGATAGCTCCGTTCGGGACGAAAATGGGCTCGTTGGAACGGTCTGTCTCTCCCGGTCACGGTGATAGGTGGATCATTGGCTGATTCATCCGGGAAGACCACTTTTGACTCGATTATTTGACGAAGGGCCAGCTGGAGCAGAAACTGGAGGAGAGGGAAAACGAGGAAGAGAGGAGCTCGTCCGCTTGGAGGCCGAATGGGGGAGAGAGAGAGATGTGAGGGCTGGTGTCACACCTCATTAAGGCCATTAAATGGCCACTTCAATTCCCCATACAAAGTGACATCATCTTTCTCTCTTCCTTTGCCTTATCCACATGCTTTTAGGGGCATTTAGGTCATTTGCACCTTGCACAAATTACACATCTGACCTTGGGCTGAAATTGGTGGATGGGCCTAAGGATTGGGCTTGGCCATGAATAGGAATGGGCTTGGGAATTGGATGGGCTTGAAATGGCCAAGAATTGGCCCATGGGCTTAGAATATGAATAGTTGGTTTGGCCCAATGGGCTCATTTGCTTGACTTAGGCCCATTTGGTGGCTGTCCCAACTTGGGCCTAAGGCCCACACTGACTTGGCTCGGCCCACTTCCTCACGGGCTTGCTTCCTCGGTCCAAAAATCCCTTTTTTCCAATTGCTCGGCTTAACTGGCTCGTCGATCGTCCGAAGTAGCTTCATCCAAAGTCCGTCCCGGACATTCCCAATAATTCGAAGTCCAATCATAAGTTCTCTTGCCATGTCAATTTTGCCCAATGCCATTTTGGTAACAACTTAGACTGACGGGTGGCTTTGAGGATTCACGCGTGATCGACTCGTATCAAATCACGTTCAAGACATCTCGACGCATGGACGTCCTTGATTGCATGAAATTACGGGGAATAGATTCTTATTTCAAAGTACACGATTACTGAGGATCGACATAGGGTCATTCGTGGATTCGATAACAGTAAACGGAATCACCCGTCGTTCCATTATGTTCTTTCCGCGAATCGACTTTTAGTCGTCCTTAGAATCGGCCTGCCTATCTACAGGATCGTCCTCACGTAAACTCACGGTCAAGTCGTTTTCCCAGGTCGAGTCCTTTAGTCGTACGAGTTCTTTCCTCATTAGCCTTTCCCCTCAAGGTCAGTATCTCATGAGTGATCCATTCCGAGTGAGATCAACCAACAATGCATTGACGAAATTCACATCTATTCATTCCTCAGAGGACTCGAATTTCAGGATGTCACATTTACATTGTGGCATTGTTGGGAATATATGATGAACGATTGGAAAGAAAAATAAAGTCGGAGTTTGATGTGTGATATCACTTTATTTAAGGAGTTATTTGCCCTACAACATTGCTAATGGTTACTAGCAAATTTCCTCTAGGATACAAAAAAGTCTCGATTGAGAATACTAGATATCAATTGTAGTATTTCTCTGAGTTCTCTCAATGGAAACAATTACAAAAGATGGCTGTATTTTTAGGAAAGAAAGTTCGAAAAGATTTGATCATAATCGATCCCTAATGTTAAAGGGAACGATGACGCATCTTGATTCAGTTGCAATCTCTCCATCACTTGCTCATTAAGCAAGATCAATTCTTTACAAAGAAAAAAGATCACAATGACGTGTCTTGATTTAGCTACAATGTCTCCACCACTTTCTCATCAAGCAAGATCAAATCTTTCCAAAGAGAAGAGATCATGCTTGTGTCCCTCATTAATTTTGTAACCCTAGCTTGTATTATGTAAAGACACCACATTGCATAGTTGAAGAATGTAACAAAAAATTCTATTGCCAAAACACAAAAACACTTATTGGCAATTGCCATCTTGTTAGTTTATTATTTTACATGATATTAGGCAGATGGTTAGTTTATAAGTGTGAAGGAAAGTCTCAACTCTTGAGCTAGTTTTTGGGGTGAGAGAGGCCAAAGACCACTCGACATTGGTATTAGTGGCAGAGGTTTTGAGTTTGAATTTTTTCAAGCCCCATTTGCTTCCGCAATTAAATTTTCACGCTTAGTACTAGGTGAAAGACCACACTAAGCATGAGCGGAGTGTTAGAAATATTTAAATAATAAACCACGCCTTTTTTTAACAGTTTAAACTTTTAGAATAGTCGGAGTAATCTTACAAAATCTAACACCTAAAACCGACGTAGTAATCTTTGTCTTTTGAATAGAGGCAACCCTTCGGAAAAAGTTGCAAAATGAATAGGTATGTTTAGTAATTAATAGCAAAAAATAAAAAGTTATATTCAGCCAAACACAACTTTATAAGGATTAAGAATAAATACGAATTCTAAGATAACTATTAGAAGAAACAAAAAAAAATTCGGAATTAAATAAATAAATAATAAATAATCACTATAACTCCTTCATGAATAGTCACACTATTTCAATCGGACACAATGGTTATTATTATTATTTTTTAATTATAAGTATGAATTTTAATAAATAAAAATAATGATCGTCGATTAGTGCCGAATCTTGTCTATGGGCGTATTTACATCTTTTCGATGTGGGACAAGGCATCTCTATACAAACAAACTTTCAACATGCATGTGGCTGGTTATATGTTTCCCATATAATTTGCCACTTTGGAAGCACATGAAGTCGTCCTTTAATTTGCTTTCATTGTTGATTCCCAAGTCGCACTCCCAGAAGAGAGATAGAGTCTATCTTTAACCATTGATCGTCGAGTTAAAGACATTATGAGAAGAGGGATGTAAGACCTTCCGTTATGTTGAACAACATAATTTTTAGATGCATGTCGCGGTGCTTTGGATCATCAATAATTTTCCTGCTTATGGTGGCTTGTCTAGATAGTGTACAAAAGATTACAAACTATGCTTAAAATGCAATGATAGAAGATTTATTTATGGGATATCGACGTTCCTTGGATTGAAATCTTGCATGGAGGAGGAGTGAGAAATTTTAATGGCAAGCGTGAAGATTGTCCAAAGCTTCTGGACCTAATAAAAAGAAAACTTGTCCTAGAATCTGTGTGACATTCTTGATTTGGACCCCTATCTCAGGCGCGAGGAATGGACTAAGGATCGATACGTCAATAATGAGAATAGGCCGTAAGTCAATCCTAGGGATTGTTCATGAGCCAACTAGCTTATTAGGGGCAAGGCGACTCTAGATCAGGGCTATGTTAGACCATAGAGTTCGACCATGAAAAGATCGTTCGACCATAAGGATGAATGTAGAGAATCACATGTCATCACGAGTCGATTAGTGGAAGGATATAGATCAATTAAGCTCGAATATATATTGGTCGCGACTGACTCTGCATGGTCACTGTATCGTTTGTGAGCAACCATAATTTGATTCCGTGCGACCATGAACCAAGACAAGTCGATCGAACCTACACAATTATATGACAATCAAAGGTCATTCATGGGTCAGCTAGGCTCAAACATAGGTCGTGCATAGAACCCTGGACATATGCCAAACTTAGTTTAGGTCTGGCTGCACGAGCATCGTTGATGCCGCCTAATTAGCATAGGTTGCGTTAAGGCCATTTTCGATCGAAACTTAGTCACAAACCTGGTCCACTACATCGCCACAGTTTGCTGCCGTTGTGGCGTTGCCGTGAGCTGCAAGCCATCACTATCTGTGTCTTGTTCTTGTTTCGATTTTTGTACATAGATTCCCTAAATGTCGACTAGGCTGTTATGTTACGTGGCTTGGATTTAGGTCGATTTTGTTAGGTAGTATTGAACCATTTTAGAGAAGGTATAACTATGTTTTAATTTTGTATGTTTTGCTCATGAGATTGCTTGGCTTATGAAGTTTGAGGTAGACGGGGAAAGGTTACGCTATTATCAAGGTTGCACGGCTTAAACGACTTGTTTATGTTCATGTCCAATGCTTGGTTTCAAGAAGTCATTGTTCTATTATGTGGTTAAGTTATTGTTGTTGTCTAAGTTGAGTTATTTGGAATCATTGTTATTGTTGGATGTGTTTGTTCTATATGATGTTAATTAGTATTGATGGCAATGTTTTATATGTGTTTGTTTGAATGGATCTTTATATATACATGTCTATAGTCCACTATCGGTGCTTGAGAACACCTCGAGCCTCCAAGACGAGATTTGTGATGGTTGTTAGACGTACGTGGAAGCATGCCGGGCTGAGTACTCTTGCTTTGGCAATATTTCAGCAATATTAAGGTATATCGTTTTTGATCTGGATTTGACTTAGGTTGGTGCTCGAACTTAATGGGTCAAATCATGAATTCTTGTTTTTTGCTCAACATATTTTATTGATGTAAATTCGATAGGTTATGAGATACACACTACTTGGTATGCCTTTGAGGCATTCCTACATTGGACTTAAAAATGAAGATAAGAATTGGTTGTGTGCTTAATTCGTGTAGTTTTATAAGGAACACGTCACTGATGGATTTTGGGATGATAGCCGATGGATTTCGAATGCCGTTTGCGGGGATGATTATCGGAACGCTGCCCGATGGATTCGGATGTCGTGCTTGATGGGGCGGGATGATGCCCCAGAGATTTCCGGAAGAGTGGTAGAGTTTCAGTTATGTGTGTATAATAAATGGACTCGAGATAGCATAATATTATGGGGTATTATGTGATTCTTGAGGCGAAAAATCGTATGCAAGGTATTTGAGTGTTACATGCATACTTTCAAAGTTGTTACATGTCACATGCATTGTTTGAAACATGAGAGGTATGTGCATAATTTATTTGTCATTATTAGTGACTTGAAAGGTATGTACATGATATAATTGCCGTTATTTGTGAAGTGAGAGGCACGTACATAATTTATTTGTCAGTATTAGTGACTTGGAGGACATGTGCATGATATAATTGCCCTTATTTGTGACATGAGAGGTACATGAATATTTTGAAGTCATTATTTGAGACTTCAAAGACCATGACAATAATTTAGAAGCTAATATTTGATACATGGAAATTTTATAGACTATTATTTGTATTATATGAGGTACGTGCAAATTTTTATGTTATTATTTAGGGCTTGATAAGCATGTATACATTACATTGTTGAGGTTATTAATTGTCATGTTTAGAATTTTTAATGAGTACAAGATACCTCATAGGTTCTTGATAGGACGGATATTTGGGTAGTTGAGGACTTCCATTCATGTTCATAGTTAAGGTAAAGCAAATACTTTGTTATCGATCTGCCACTGACAAGTTGGCATTGGATTTAGTAGGTTTCCATAATTAATCATCCGCCCATACGATATTTAGGCGATTTACTTATTGAGTTCTCAATTCATTTGTTGTTGTTTCACCATTTTCAGGCTCATAATTATGAGTCATCCCCAAACCCCAACCCGTTATGGTTTGCCAGTGTAGATGGAGGGATTCTCGATAGAGGATGTGATACCCGACATCGTATATTAGAGGCACACCAAACGGTGTGAGTTGACGAGGGCCTAAGGTATTTAGTTCCCCCATCTTTACGAGGCATGGTTCGTGTAGGTTGATGAGGTCTTTGGGCCACTTTGTAGTTTTAACGGTGCACCTTGGTGGCAAACCCTCCTGACGGAGCTGTAAATGATCTCGACTCCGACTCGGATTGTGACCTTGAGCTCGTACTGTGAGGAGTTGGCCTCTATATAGAAACCATTTTTGATAGTTGCCCTCGTATAGGTGCTAGGAGTAACCCCTCGTTACACTTTTGGATGTGTATCAGATTGGCTCAAAACGGGTTTGTAAAATAACGAACTGATCTAATGATGCAGTATATATAATTTTTATATTTGCGTATGTATTTGACAAAGGATGGGACGAACATGCGGACTTGGCACGGGTGTGCTTACATAGGGCCGCAAAGCACACAAAGAAATGGGCCGACAAGAAGCGACGGCACATAGAATTTTAAGTTAGGGACCTAGTGTTGGCCAACCTACACTTGGTTCTTCGATACCGCAATGTGCACAAAGGGCTGATCCGTCGCTATGAAGGCCCCTTTCGAGTGTTGTAACGGATCAGGAAGGTTGTGTACAAGCTGGACTTGCCGGCCAAACTCAAGGTACATCCCTTGTTCCATGTGAGTATGCTAAAACATTTCTATGCGGACGAGGAAGATCCGGATTGAGGCGAATCGCAACGAGTGCCCCTTGGAGCAAAAACCTCCTATGATCGGGACATTGAATGCATCATGGCAGACCGCATCATACATAAAATATATTGTGCGCCAAAGAATGAGTACCCCGTCCGATGGAAGGGCATTCCCGAGAGTAAAGCAAGTTGAGAACCGTCCAAGGCCCTATGGTAGTTCAAGAAACACATCAATGCCTTCCATGTTGCAGACGCAACGAAGGCGTCGCCTGATTAGGTGGGGGAGATTGACACAGTCCACGGACGAGCATGATCCAAGACCGTTCGTGAAAGGACTGTGTCCCAAACAAGGGCCAGCCCATGAGCTGCCCACGATCGATCCGTGCACGACCCATGATCAATGCTTGGTTGGCCCATGCACAACTTGTGACTGCCCACTTGCTCATGTCAGGCGGCCTGCCCTTGCTTCTGACACACGCCCCGTAGGCTTTCCCAAGGCCTAGCTATTGAGTGGCCTAGTGTACAGACTTATAATGATGGCATACATTCAAACACAACCATTAGATTATAGGGAAGTGTTGGGGAGAACTTGGGTACAACAATTCACCACGGCCAAACGCAATCCAGGATCAATTTCTTAACCCCCAGCAACAATCAGCAATGTATAGCCTCACAAAATGCAAATATAACGCTGAAATGATAAGTAGACAAAGCAAATAACGACACCAAGGATTTAACGTGGAAAACCCGATGCGGGAAAAACCACGGACCGCCCAAAAACATCCACTAATCACCAAGAATAGCAGGAATTCTTCTCTAGTCACACACTAGAGGCTCAACATCAACATTACAATCATCTTCTTCTCACCACATAGGTAGACAAACAAGTTTGGAGCAAGAAAACCTTAATCGCAACTGGAGAATTTGGAGACGGTTCTCGACGAACAAAAACCATCAACTCGTAGCCCTCGGTCTCATGAACAACATACTAGAATTTGAGCCGATTCCGACAATATTTGGCTTTAGAATCAAAGTCGCAAAGTTGCAGCGCTCTTCCTCTCTTCTCTTTCTCCTTTGTGCAGTTTTTGTTCTCTCTCTCTCCCCCTCGTCACTTTTTTTTTTCTTTTTTCTTTAATGCTGGCTGGGCCCCACATGAAGGTGGTCCCAGCCAACAAATCTTCCCCTCCACCTCATGTGGGAAGATTCGTCATGCCCGCTTTTCTTTTACAAGCGTCAAGCTTCGTCACGGGCAAGGCTTTGGTCATCATGTCGGACTTATTGTTGTCGGTATGAACTTTTTCAAGTAGGAAGAGCTTCTCTTCTAGCTTTTCTCGGATCCAATGATACTTCACATCAACATGCTTCGATCTTGAATGAAACACCGGATTCTTGCTAAGATGAATGGCACTCATGCTATCGCAATATAGAACAAATTTCTCTTGCTTCAAGCCCAACTCTTGTAGGAATTTTTGCATCCACAAATGTTCTTTACCTCCTTCAGTAATAGCAATATACCCCGCTTCAGTTGTAGACAAAGCGGTACATTTTTACAATCTCGATTGCCATGAAACAGCTCATCCTGCAAAGATTATTATAAAACCCGATGTGGATTTTCGGGAATCAACATCACCGGCATAGTCCGCATCCGAGTAGCCACTCAACTCAGGCTTTGCATTTCCATAGCACAAGCAAAGTGTAGAAGTGCCTCTAAGATATCTCAAAGTCCATTTAACAGCAGTCCAATGCTCCTTACCTGGATTAGAGAGAAATCTACTCACAACACTAATTGCATGAGCAATATCCGGTCTTGTACAAACCATGCGTACATCAAACTACCCACGGCCGATGCATAAGGAATTTTAATCATCTCAACCTTTTCTTTCTCACTTGAAGGACACTCATTACTACTCAACTTGAAATGGCCTACAAGTGGAGTACTCACCAGTTTACATGTGCTCATGTTGAATCTTTCAAGCACCTTCTTAATATACTTCTCTTGAGATAACCACAGTTTCTTATTCTTCCTATCACGAGTAATTCTCATGCCTAAGATTTGCTTAGCCGGGCCTAGGTCTTTTATTGCAAAAACTTTACTCAACTCATTTTTCAAGCTCTTGATTTTCTTGGCATCATGCCCAACAATCAACATATCATCCGCATAAAGTAGAAGAATAAGAAAATCATTATCTGAAAATCTTTTCATAAAGACACAAGAATCGGAGTTTGTCTTACCGTATCCTTGTTCTTCCATGAATGATTCAAACTTCATATACCACTGCCTTGGCACTTGCTTGAGACCATATAAGCTTTTCTTCAATCTACATACAAGGTGCTCATTGCCTTTAACTTCAAAGTCCTCCGGTTGCTTCATATATATCTCTTCTTCTAGGTCTCCATGAAGAAAGGCCGTCTTTACATCAAGTTGTTCAATTTCTAAATTCAAACTGGCGGCCAACCCAAGAACAACTCGAATAGAAGACATCTTTACAACCGGTGAAAAAATCTCTTCAAAGTCTATGCCCTTCTTTTGACGAAAGCCCTTCACAACAAGTCTAGCCTCGTATCGTGGTTGTAAACTATTTTCTTCCTTCTTCAACTTGTACACCCACTTATTTGTGAGTATTCTCTTACCCTGAGGCAACTTCACCAATTCAAATGTGTGGTTCTCATGCAAGGATTTAAGCTCCTCTTGCATGGCTTTATGCCACTCATTCTTTCGTTCACATGATATAGCCTCTTCATAAGTTTCTGGCTCCCCTGCATCAGTGAGTAACACATACTCATGTGGAAAATATTTTTGAGAAGGCCTACGCTCTCTTTCAGATCTTCTAACTTGAGGTAGGACAAATTGCTCTTGCTAAGCTATTTCACCTATCTCAGCTGAAGAGTCAACATTATGTGAGGATTCACCATCTTCATGACTTCCATGCACTTTTCCCCCATGATTTCTATCAACATTAGAAGGATTTGAGCTGAAACTAACTGAACGTTGAGCTGTATTCTTTGGTCTCTTCGCCTTGTCAATGTCTTCAATAGTTTGATACTCACAAAACACCACATCTCAGCTTCTAATGACTTTCTTTGCAACTGGATCCCATAACCTGTAGCCAAACTCTTCATGTCCATAACCTAAGAAGATACACTGTTTAGACTTGTCATCAAGCTTGGATCTTTTATCTCTTGGCACATGCACAAATGCCCGACAACCAAACACTTTTAGATGGCTGTAGGAAACTTCTTTGCCACTCCAAACTCTTTGTGGAACATCCCCTTTAAGAGGAACTGATGGAGATAGATTTATTAAGTCCACTGCTGTTCTCATCGCTTCACCCCAAAATGACTTAGGCAACTTCGCATGAGAAAGCATACACCGAATCCGATCATTAATTGTCCGGTTCATTCTCTCTGCCACTCCATTATACTGTGGTGTTTTTGGAACAGTCTTCTCAAGCTTGATACCATAATCCCTGCAATAATGTTCAAATGGGCCTCTATATTCACCACTGTTATCAGCCCGAGCACATTTCAGCTTCTTCCTGGTTTCTCTCTCCACATTGACATGGAATTGCTTGAAAGCCGCAAGTACCTGATCTTTAGATTTTAAAGCAATAGCCCACACTTTTCTAGAACAGTCATCAATAAATGTCACAAAGTATAATGCACCTCCAAGAGTTCTAGCATCCATGCAACAAACATCAGTGTAAACTAAATCAAGTACATTTAATTTTGTGTGTGGAGAGGAACTATGAAATGAGAATCTATGTTGCTTACCTGTAAGACAATGCGTACATTCCTTTAGATTTTTCTCCTTCAAAGGTAAAAGGTTCTTTCTAGCAAGAGTTTCAAGTCCTTTCTTGCTAAGATGACCTAGCCTTATATGCCATAAATCAACCAAGTAATCCTCCACTGCATTTACCTCTTCTTTAATCAAGTCAGCTTGCATGGTGTAGAGAGAGCCTGTCTTCTTACCCTTTGCCACTACCATGGAACCTTTAGTCAACTTTCATTTGCCATCAAAGAATGAATTACAATAACCATCATCATCCAAGGCACCCGTAGAGATCAAGTGAAGTCGAATATTTGAAACATGTCTCACATTTTTCAAAAGCAAATTACATCCGACATCGGTTTCCAAATAAACATCTCCCATGCCAATAACCTTGGAAACATCACTATTTCCCATCCTTATGCAACCAAAGTCGCCGCCGCGATAAGAAGCAAAGTAATCATGCCGTGAGGTGACATGAAAAGAAGCCACGGAATCAACAACCCACATAGAGTCTTGGCATGTAAAATTCACATATCCGTCATCACATACAAACACAATATCGCCATCGGATGCAACCGCCGTTGTAACTTGTTTCTCTTCTTTCTTTTGATCTCCATTTCTATCATGGAATCTATCTCTCTTTGACAACCAACACTCTTTTGCATAATGTCCCATTTTGCCGCAATTATAACACTTGACACTCCTCCTCAGTCTTGATTTCGACCTTCCTCTTGACTTGCCTCGGGTATCATTTCTTTGAAACCTTCTTGATTGACTTCTCGCCCTGTTTTCTATAACAAGAGCATTCGATGTAGAAGCATAATTCAAGTCTTTTCTTATTGTTTCTTCATTGAACAAGCTTTCTTTAACCATGCTCATAGAAAGCACACCAAAAGGAGCCAAGTTATTTAATGCCACAACCAAGGTGTCCCAACTATCGGAAGAGTACCAAGTAATAAGCATGATTGCAATTCATCACCAAGATCAATTTCAAGATTTGTCAATTGATTTACAACATCTTGAAATTCACTCAAGTGTTCCGCCATGTTACTCCCCTCCTTGTATCTCAAATTCACAAGTCGCTTAACTAGAATAGCTTTATTTTGTGGAGTTTTTCTCTCATAAAAATCTTGTAATTTCTTCCACAAAGTGTCCGCCCTCGTTTCTTGAGCAACATGATGAAACACACTATCATCAATTCATTGTCGGATAAACTCAACTATTTTCCGATTCATTCTCTCCCATTCTTTATCTTCCTTATCTCCTTTGACTTCATCACCCTCAATAGGATCAAATAAGTCTTTGCAATATAACACATCTTCCATTCGAGACTTCCAAATAGAATAATTCGAGGCATTTAACTTAAACGTGGTGCTGCTAGTTTCTTCCATTTAACACTAAAATTCAACCGTGCTCTGATACCACTTGTTGGGGAGAACTCGGGTACAACAATTCACCACGGCCAAACGCAATCCAGGATCAATTTCTCCCCCGAAGCTAAATCAATTAAAAATTTCTTAACCCCCAGCAACAACCAGCAATGTATAGCCTCACAAAATACAAATATAATGCTGAAATGATAAGTAGACAAAACAAATAACGACACCAAGGATTTAACGTGGAAAACCCAATGTGGGAAAAACCACGGACCGTCCAAAAAATCCACTAATCACCAAGAATAGCAGGATACACAAAGTATTCTTCTCTAGTCACACACTAGAGGCTCAACATCAACATTACAATCATCTTCTTCTCACCACATAGGTAGACAAACAAGTTTGGAGTAAGAAAACCTTAATCGCAACTAGAGAATTTGGAGACGGTTCTCGACGAACAAAAACCATCAACTCGTAGCCCTCGGTCTCACGAACAACATATTGAAATTTGAGCCGATTCTGACAATATTTGGCCTTTGAATTAAAGCCGCAAAGTTGCAGCACTCTTCCTCTCTTCTCTTTCTCCTTTGTGCAGTTTTTGTTTTCTCTCTCTCTCCCCTCGTCACTTTTTTTTCTTTTTTTTAATGCTGGCTGGGCCCCACATGAAGGTGGACCCAACCAACAGAAAGATCAACAGATAGGATGAGACTTGAACTTGTATAAATAAGGGACCCTCCCCCTCATTGTATTTAACTTGTTTATAAGCAATACACTCGCCCCTTTGTTCATATGACCCATTGTGTTCAAGCGTGTGTGCGTGAGGCTGACTTGGGATAAAAAATCCGGAGGCTGCATGGTGTGGGATCGTTCGGAATCGACTGACCCATGACACAAGGCTCTTACTTGAGCTTCTCATAAAAGCTATTTTAACTTGTCCAAATGTTACTCAAAAGTGATACCAAAAAAATTTTACGTGTAGATATTATTATTATTATTATTATTATTATTATTATTATTATTATTATTATTATTATTATTATTATTTTAAAAAGTTGAATAATTCTTTTACCACTTCGGACCTGTGTAGTTAAAATAAAACTATTCCAAAAATATCCCAATAAACCTTTTTTTTTTTTTTTTTTACAGAATCAATTATAACTAAAAAGAAAAAGAAGATTTTTCACACATCACTTTAGCATGTTATCCTTTTTAGTAAATCGGTACCAAATTTAGCACGATCTAATTATCCGGCAAGTAAAAATGAACCCAAGTCCTCGTCTCTTGGATTTCCCAATTAAACGGTACGTCGAGTGGAGCACTAATCATGCAGTTTGGTGATTATTTTTGTATGTAGTCATCGTTAAAAAAGACTGAAATTTTCCAATTGCAATGAGTCATGAGTATGTTCTAGATTTTGGTCGAATTTGAACCCCAGTGAGGGGGTTTTGTTACTTTGACGGTAGATACTAATCTTTTCTTTTGACATAACATGGCCTCTTTTATCTCCGTTTTTATGTTGGAAATATGGACACCAACCCAGAAAAAATGCAGCACGTCAAATAAAGTTCAGGCTTAAAGCAAATAATAATCGTCCTTAGACTGAGCGCGTAGGGATATACACCATCCCAATGGGATACTCGGACGATCCGCAGATGTCCCAAAGATGAGATGTGCGTTTGGGACATTAGGAACATGTGAATTCACTTTTATCATTCTTGTGGAGTCCATCGACCAATGTATCTTCGCAATCACAATATCTTGAATAAAAGGTCAAACCCTTTCTCTCACAAGGAATTCTTCGACAATTGATCCTTCCACATGACATTTGCTGCGAGCTTGTGTAAAGGATATGAAGAGACCACTAAATTGATTGAAGGATTGCCTTCAATAGGATACATGTATTTGATTGCACCCGTGTACCAAGCTTGCTCCATCTATCACGTGCACCATAATGATAGTAAAGAATCCGGGAGAAAAATCCAAGTTTAATCTCGTTTCGGAAAAGATGATGCAGATCTAATAATTGCTTGTCTCATATGAGAAATCCTTTTTCTCTGGTTTCGTGTAGTGAAGAAAGACATCAATTTTAACTTTTTGAAGTTCACCATCGTTAGAGTTTAACATGGAACTTTCAAAGCTCACATGTTGAATTTAATTGCATTTGTTGACGTGTCTTGTGCATGACGTTGCGCGTGGAATGGAGATAAAAGAGGCCACGTGAGTCCAAAGCAAAGAAATGTATTTGCCATCGGTGAGAATATATTAGGTGCATTTAATATACAACATAGGATGATATAATATATCATATTCGGATCGATACATATGACAAATCCGAGTCCACCTGTCAATTGAACCATCCAAATTTCTCTCTCTCCGTTGACGCTTAAGGAAACTCTCATTTCTTACCTTTACTATCTCCTCCCCTCCGTTTCTTCGCGTGACTCTCTCTCTCTCTCTCTCTCTCTCTCCCCTCCCCTCCGTTTCTGCGTGACTCTCTCTCTCTCTCTCTCTCTCTCCCCTCCCCTCCGTTTCTGCGTGACTCTCTCTCCCCCTCGTCTCTCTCTACTTCTATTTTCTTTCCACTTGTGTCTGCCATGGCTCGAGCTTGAGTCGGCTCATGGCCGCTTCAGGTTGAGGAGGGATGGCACGCCTCCGGACGCAACAATGAGGGGTGATTCGGAGGGAGGTCGAGTGGTTGAGTTGTGTGGAGACTGAGTCAAGTTTCGTTTGCGGTGAGATGGCTTGAGGCCAAGCTCGAAACTCGAGTGGCTAAGGCTACCCCAAGCTCTGGGTTTAAGGTCGAGCTTCATGGCCAAAGTGGCCATGGATGAGTGCTGTCCTTGGCTGGTCACGAGCATCGTCCATGTTGGATGGGAAAAAACGATACCCAGGGATCAATAGCATATCCAAACGACGCCGAGGACGGCCATGGATGAGCGTTGGCGTGCTCATGAATAGGGTGTCCATGGCTGGTCGGTGACGCTGCAATCCACATCCCAAGCGTCGTCCATGGCCTCAAGGCAAAAATAAAAAGAAGAAAATGGAGAGAGAAAGAGCTTCATTGAGCGTGGGACGGAGCTTAACCGCGAGGAAAAGGGTCATTTAAAAATTTTAAAAAATCTAGCATGAGGGCCCAAGTCGACACATATCAATTTCTGAGTGGTTTATTGTACCATCCTATATCACATATTAAATGCACTCAATATTTTCTGGACGGAACCGTTTGGGACAATTTTCTTGCCCGGTGGGACATCTAATAATCATCCCTGAGTAATTAGGGACGATTTGTGAAATGGCCTGAGCATTTTGGGATTTACGCTGTCCCCGTGGAATACCGGTGTGCTTCTCTACAAACATCCCAATGATGGTACATGCATATGGGACGTCAGAAAACATGTAAATTCATGGTGCCATCCCTATAGGATTAATCGACTAATGTATCTTCGAGATTAATATATTTAGAACAAATTGAGATTTACGTCTAAATAACGGTTTGTAGCGAGGCCCGACAGTGCCACCAGGCACTAGAGGGTCGTGTGATCCCCGAAGAATGATCTCCGACGGTTCCTCAATTATTAAAAAAAAAATTACATTTTTCTGTTATTATAATTCTCAATGGATGAAGACAAATTAATTCGTCCAGAAGGAGGGCCAAGTTAGTTTACTTGTCTAGCTACCCAAAACGTCATTAGCAGACGACACCATGACGTTACTTCCTTAAAGATGACCCAATGTTTCACCTTTTAGTTACTGTTGGCATAGTGATTTTTGAACTCGACAAGGATTGCCTAGTCAACCATGCAACGAGGGGATAATTTCTACGACGAGAAACACGCATGCATGCATTGACTATGGGAGTCTCCAGAGACAATTATTCGTTCCTTCCGACACTGAGAATCCGACCAATTTGCTTTTGTATGGGAAAATTATCCAAAAAATTCTAAATTTATTACACTTTTGTCAATTTAATCCCAAATCTTTTAATTTTGCAAATTGGATTATAAACATTTTCACTTTTTACTAATTTAGCTATAAACCTTTTCATTTTTGCTAATTAAACCATCCAAATTAATTTTGGCCGGAAATTACTAACGTGAACAGTCACGCGTGGTACTTTTTAAATAATATTTTGAAGTATTCTATGGTTTTTTTTTTTTTTTTTTTTTTCGCTACCACGCCTGTGACTAGTGAGAGTTGGTCGGCAACCCTTGCCAGCCTTGGATCCAAAAACCCAAAAATAAAGCAAAAAAAGAAAAGAGAAAAAATCATCTAGAATGGAGTAGTAAAGCTTTTGTCCAACTCTTCATGTGAGAGCGAGTGAGAGATAGAGAGTGATGTCTGAAAGTGAGAGATAGAGAGAGAGACAACCTCAAGTCTTCCTCAAATGTAGGGATATTAAATGAAGTAGTAAAGCTTTTGTCCAACTCTTCTTATCTAATTTTTTTTTCTTCTAGTGATGATAGTCTTTTCCGTTGCTCTAAGTTTGCTATGACCACGTCTCAAATTTAGATTATTATACAGTTTATTGAAGGTGGAGTCCAAATTCCACAATTCTTAGAAACTTTAGTAGCTCATGAAGTTGACCGGAAAATAATTAGATTCACTTTTTTTGGGACAAATCCTTTTTCTCCTCTTTCTTTTGACTTCAATTGTAACAAATTACTGTTCTCTTAAAAATAGTCAAGGGCTACGGCCACCAAGACCCGGTTATGTCGAGGCCAGTGAATTTCACTGCAAGTAGGGGTATCAAAAAAACCCGAACCGACCCGACCCGAACACGAAACAAGTATGATACATGTTTCGGGTCTTGATACTATTCGAGTAACAGATATAAAACAAGCAAAGAAATATGTTTTGAATCGGGTCAGGTTGGAACATTGTTCGACCCTGGAACACATTAACTCCACGTTCCAAACAAGCCAACAAACAAAAACACGTTCTCATCTTTCTTTACCCAAGGTTTGGCCGCCAAACAGTCAAACACAATAACACATACCTTCTCCTTCTTGGCTCCGCTTCTTCTCCGATGACTGTGCCTTCGCTCACGACTGCCAGTTCGGCCTCTCCTCCGATCGACGCGCCTCCGCGTCGCAGTCACCGTTGCCACCCCTCGTCTCAACGCCGGAACCCTTGCCGCCACCGAATCAGTCGACCGTCGCCGTCCGTCGCCGAAAACCCGTGAGGTCCGTGCTTCCATCGATTTCTTGATCCGCGAGGAGCTTCGGCGTCCTTCTTCTTCGTCAAATTTTCCTGTTGATTTTTTTCCGAATTCGATTGGCTATGGTGGTGGTGAAGGAGGAGGCAGGTGCTCTTTTAGGGCTCTGTTTGAGGTCGCCCTCTTCGTTCGAGCTTGCTTCTTTTTGAGCTGCGCGGGGCTCGAATTATTTTCCTTGGGAACGATTCGATCTCTTTCTGTGGAGAATTGGCTCTTGTGGTAGGCTGTGCTGGGAGGGTGGGGGGATTGGATTGGTCCTTACTACACGTCTGAAGTCGCGTCGCGTGGGGTTTCGGGTTTTCGAGAGAACGTCGAGAAATGATGCGCCGTCTTTTTAAAGCAGTTCGAATTCTTGCGGCGGATGGGTTAATCCGTCTTTTTCTTTTGGCTTCTGTTTGGAAGGAAATCTTGGGACTCTACGCTGAGCTGAGGTAGTGATGTAGGAATTCGGGAGTTTATGCGGTCTAGCCGTGTTTCGGTGTTGTTCTTAGCATGTGGGCTAGCCTTTTCTGGTGATGGGGGTAGTAGTAGTTAACCCCATATGATCTTAGAGATGTTGGGAAGACTTGCTATATTGAGTGGTGGATGAAACCAGAGGTTCTGTGATGTAGATATCTTAGTGCACGAGTTGCAAACAGGGTTCAGGACACTTTGAAATTACTCTGTGCGGGAGAGCTGTTGGTGTTGATACACTGCTCTGTATCTTGAAAGGACTCCATCCATCATAAACAAATTGTCCATTGTAATTTTTTTAATCACACTAGTCTTGAAAGTTCTTCCAGATATGCTTTTTAAGTTTCCAATTCTATAATTTGCATGGTGGTGCGGAAACTGAAAACCTTCCCATGAAAAGATGGTCATTCCCACAAAGGCATATTCTTTCACCACTGATTTAGATGTTAAATATGGCTGATCTTTGAACCTCTTGTGCTGTCTTTTTATAAGTTATTTGTTGGAAAAAAAACTTTATATTCTGGTTCATGTGTAAGAATGTCTTTCCACTCATCGCTTCAATTGAACTTTTGTGTTCCCACTGAAATGGGTTTCCATGTGAACTATGAGAATTAACAGAAATTCTTATTATTGGAGCAATTATCTTGTTTTTTGTTCCATTATGTATCTTTCTCCTTCAAATATGTCAGTCGGCATCTTATTATTGGAGCAATTATCTTGTTTAGCCAAACCGGACAATAATATTTGGATGAAAAATCAGAATTGGACAAGTACTTAGAGGAAGCATTGTGGTCAATGTCTGTTCTTTTCAGGATCTATCAAAACCCAGTACTTCTCAGGGCTGCCTCAAATGCCTTTTGGACTTCTTGTCATGTTATATCAAAGCTTCTCTGATCTTCACAATCTGCCTGAAGAGGAGCTTAATTAGTTCATTCCATGCCCGTGCTGCCAATGCAGCCGATGTTGTCCACCTTGTTTGACATTAGTGCATTAATTAGGCTTTCCAGTTTGATTTATTACCCTCTGGTGTTACCAAAATCGTGTAAATGAGTAACTGTTCTATATTTCAAGTTTGGACACAAATGCGATATAAAAATTGTCTGCTATTGAATGCAGATTGTCTTACACCTTCTCTCAGTACTTAGTATTGTTAAGAACACATGTCATGTCAAGGGGGGACTTGATTGATAATTTTTTTCATTAATTGGACCCCTCGGCACTAAATAATTTATTTATTTTCTCATAGAGTCAATAAGAAAAACAAAGGTAGATAGTTTCCATCCCAACTTGAACCCTAGAGAAAAGAAAGGTGTGAAAAATAATAAAATAAAATAAAATAAAATAACGTGGGAAACCCAGCAACCCAACCCAACCAGGACTGAACCGAATTTTCGATGCGGGTCTAATGTGTTTCGGGTCGAGTCATAGTGTGTGACCCTTGTGATTCGGGTTGGGTTAGGTAACAACAAAACCCGACCTTATTTGACCCATTGACACCCCTACTTGCAAGTCTTACAAATTGGTTAAGTCCAATTCTCAGGTCCCTGACTTGATGTAGTTTGTGCGCCATTGGTGGTATCGTATATGTTGAACATAAATAATGGAAAAAGTTATCCTATTAAAGTTGTGTGTGTGTATATATATATGTTGAGTTTGGGATCTAATGTCAACGGACAGAATAATAATATCTTAAGACTTTTCAGGACAATAATTGAATTGTATAGTCATGGAAATTGAAATATTTGGCACCATGCCCGTCCATTAATGGGTGCTTGTACATTAGCATATCTAAGTCTCTATCGACGTTGACAGGTTTTCACCCATTCAACATGGAATTATTCAATATAGATTAATCCAAGTCAACTATACAATGCTCTTTTTTAGATAAAATTACCAAAAGCAAGTTCTAAACCTATTGTATTTGTATCAATTAAGTCGTAAAATTTTCAATTATACCAATTTGGTCCTAAATTTTTTGATAATTGCCGACATAATCCATCTAGCCCTCGCCTCTAGTCAGCCATGGTTACCAACAAAGGAAGAAGGAAAAAGAAAATGAAAGAAAAGAAAATTAAAAATTAAAAAATTTGAAATTTTTTTTTAAAAAAAACATGGATTTTTTCAAATTGCAAAAATTCAGCTTGGGAGCTCATAAGGCGAAAGAAGGATCGAGTTAGTTGGAATGGTTTCATATGGAATAATGCCATCCTACCTCGATATCAGTTCAGCCTTTGGCTCATTACCAAGCGAAGGTTGCCTACTCAATACCTACTCATGGCCCATGGTAGGATTGATGATGCATCCTGCCCTTTCTGTGAAGAGGAGCCTGATTCTATTGATCATTTATTTTTTGGATGTCGCATTACGTCGCGTATTGCCTTCTTTTGGGCGACCAGGTGCGAACTCCCTTGGAGTAACAAGCCTTGAGAGGATATGCTGACTTGGGCCACCACCTTCCTTACGGGTAAGGAGTTCCACAAATGTATTGCCCGTTTTTCCTTTGGTGTGCTTTGTCACATCATCTGGAAGAATATGAATGATATCATTTTTAGGGGTGAGCCCATTTCTATCTCGACCATGAAGAAGCACCTTTTCAAAGTCGTTCAAGATAAAGCTCTCACCTACAGGAATGTGGACTACTCCACTAGAAACAGAAAATTACAACGGTACTGGGAGTTAGATCCGTCCATCTTCTCCTCTGCTGTTTGATCTCTAGCTGGTTAGACCCTTGGTATTTTTTGGGTGTGCCAGTGCCTCTTGTACTGGTTTGGTTCTTTTGCTTGCCGATTGGCTTTCTTCTATCGGCTTCCTTCCACTCTCTATGAGCATGTTCATTGACAGTGTAAATTTTTTGAAGCCGAGGGTTGTATAGTTTTCCTTCCCCCTTATATCTATTTCTTACCTTACCCAAATAAATAAATAAATAAATAAATAAATAAATAAATAATGTGGAGTTTTTCAAATTGCAAAAATTATTTACGTGAGCGCCAACCGTGCCATGTAGGATGGCTAGTGGGGACGATAAGTATCTATATCAACAATTTCCTATCAAAATTGGTTAGTGAACTTAATTGGCAAAATTTGAAAATATTTAGGACTCAATTGATATAGTTGAAAAGTTTATGATTGAATTGACACTGATGCAATAGATTTATGATTTTTTTAAGAATAAATTTCCCATCTTTCTTGAGCTGCTCATAGACTTGTCTGCATACTTCAATAATTTACTACCAGAAAAATTAATATACACACACACACATGACTGTCTTTGTTTTTGGCTTCTAGAGAAGTCCAATAATTTTTAAACTCAACTATTTGAAAAATTATAAAAAGATTATATGAGAACTATTGTGGCAAATGAAAGGTTTCAAGTGCTTATAATTTTTTTTTAAAGTTCAAATTATGTGCGTAAATATTTAAAGAAACTTTTAACTGTTTAAATAGTCACCGTTGAAAGAAGCTAAAATTTTCCAATTATAGGACGTGTCATGGAATCGTAGCGAGGAGGGGTTTTGTACTTTGACTTTGCTTTGGCCTAACATTCCATGTTGGGGGTGTTTGGTTCATTTTCTCGAGGGGCTTTGAGCCCCTGGCGCCCATGGGAAAAATTTAAGGGTGTTTGTTCGGCTTTTAAAGGCTACTTGGCAAAATGCTTGCCTTTGGAATGCTGAAAGCACAAAGCAGGTAGGGACTTGCTTTGGGCATTTCAGCATTTTCGGCATGCTGGTGGGAGGATTAATGAATTTTTGCCGATTGTCCATTTTACCCTCAAAATTTTATTAAAAGTCCAATTTTACCCTACCCCAAAACAAAACCCACCTTTCTCGATGCTCTTTCCTCTCCTCTGTTCTACAGTCCATCATGCGAAGGCTCTTTTCTTTTCATCGATTCTCGCAGCATCCGCTCTCGCCGATTCTTGCAGCATCGCCTCCACTCTCGCCGCCTCTTTTTCTCTCCTCTCTCTTCTACTTGGTATGCCTCTCTCTCTCTCTCTCTCTCTCTCTCTCTCTCTCTCTCTCTTCCTCCCTCTTTACTTCCTTTTCGTTGCTGGATGGTAAACGAATCCGCCTATTATCGGTCTTCTCGGTTTGTTCCCTCTCTCTCTCTCGCGCACACCCGATCCCTCTCTCTTTTCTCCCCCTATTCTTGTTCATCTGTTCGGGTGTTTGTTCAATTTCGATTCGTGGGTATGATTATGTTTTTCTTGGGTCTGCGCCGGAACCGCATGATTGGGGTCGGACCGGCGTTGTCGGTGCGTTTGGAATTCGATTGATTTAGGAGCGTTGCGGTTTTTCAGTTCTTGAATTTCGCACAGGGTTTGGTGTGCGACGGGTGTGTGCTTGGTGGAGTTTGCTTGTTGAATTTTGGGCTCTTTCGTTCTGTTATGTGCCAACTCGTTTCTCTCAGGAACGCCCGACCGAAGAAGGCGAGGATGAGTTGCTGTGTGGCGCCGAGTCCGGGTAGGTCGAAGCTCGAACGTGGTGCGATCACTTGGCCTCCCTGTGCTCCGATCTCATTCACATTCCGACCCCCGACACACCCTGCAACAGGTTGGTCTACGATCTTGCTTGCTTTGATTGATGCATTGTTATGGATTTTCGTGCCCCGTCGAATGGTGGGTTCGGTTTCACCACCTTTCATCATGGTAGCTGTAAATTGTTATAGCTGGAAGACAGCAGAGTAGAATTGAATGAGTGATAGTTCGATGTCCTGTGTTGTAGAGCAGGAGGGGTTTTGATCCATTCCTGTTGCATAGATGAATGCATAAGTTGTTAGAGGATTTTAATGTCACTTTCTAGGTACCTTTCTCACTTAAGGAAAATTGTGTGCTCCTCCATGTTGTGACCACTGTTTGGAGGTTTTACTTTGAGAGGAAGGTGGATGAACTTGCCGACGAGTGGCCTAGGAAGGTCATCGGCGATATTGCATTAGCAGTTTCCTGGATTCTCTATTTGGTGTACTCATGGAGGGAAAAGTATGATTAGCTTGGAAAACTGGATTGTCTATGCTGTGATGAGAGGGACTTCGAAAATTCCCTTGTAGGCATTGACCATGATTGCAAAATGCTTATACAATCGCCCAGTTATGCTGCTTTTGGCATGAAATAATGTGGGGGAGTTGGAAAAGAACGCAAAGTAGGATCATATGATGTGATTGTAATTCCTGGATAGTTTGGTTATGTACTTTTCATTAGGCAATTGTTTCTGCTGGAATTCCACACAAGCTGGAGGATGCTCATGTTTTCATCTTGTTCACAGGTGTCTTGAAAATCTCAGGGATCAATTAATTTTTGTTTTCTTTCACTCAATAAAAAAATTAGTTAATTAATTTTTGTTGTCTTGAAGATGGGTCAGAGGTTGGAGTTTGGAGTGTGCCTTCATTTGCTTCATGTTGAGAAATTGTTTTGTAGATCTTACTCATGGATAATAGCAATAAGTGAATAGTATCCTAACTCACCAGTTGTTGGTGATTTTGTGCTTTAGCGATGATGTTGCTTGAATCTTTCAAGCAGAGATAAGGGTAATCTGTGCAGTTCTGCCTGTTTGCTTTTAAGTCATCCAAGAGGATACGGCTTGTTTCCTCAATAAATGTTGTTGTACATTCAGATTGACTTCTTTGTTAAAAAATTCTCTGTCACGCCTTTGTCCACCTCAATACAAAATTAGCCATTTACCTGTAAAGATTGTATTTTCCACGTGTTGTGACGCTGTTATACGTTCTTTATTTTACTTAACATGGTGGATGAAGCAGTGGAAACTAGGAATTTAGTTTCTTCACTCAGCAAGGTGAAGCTCATGAATCCGTTAACACAATTGCAAAATAATGAGTGCTGTGATTGACCTTTTCATAATTGCAGACAGCCACTTTAACCATTGCTTTGGACATGTTGGGAACAGATTATTATGGTTGTGATATTCGCATTTGTTTTTTTGGCCTTTATTTGCTACCTCTCAGTCTAGAGCTGTCAAAGCAGAACTAGCCCATTCTTATCCCATAGAAGTATGGCGGATGTTGGGGATGGCAAGTTATATTTAGACTAATTAGTTGTGGAGTACAAACCAATGAATGGGTTGTCTCCATTTAAGCCATTGATTGGGTCTCCCGTTGTCTTCATCAGGACGTAAACAGAACTCTCAGGTGGTGAAGCAAGTTAGGTTCATCTTGGACGTTCTTCAGTTGAATTGATACATAAGATCCAAGGAAGAAATAACAGGGAATTTGGTAACCGCTTACGAACTCTGATTATGTCATGATGATGATTATGTCATAGAACTAGGTTGATAAATTCTCTTAAAGCAGCCAAACTCCTTAAAGCGGATGCATGCTTAGCCTATTTGTGATGGGACTCATGGAAGATTCACACTTAGATCAGAAGATGCGATTTTCCCTGTCTCCATTTTCATTTAAACGTTAAACATCTCTGTATCTAGAATGCTTTTCTGGGTTACTTGTTATCTCGATAAACCATGAGCTATATGGCCTCCTGACATTGCAGGGACTGCACTTTGCACATTCTTAGATCAAGAATGGGAACCTTTCAAGTTTCTGCCTTTCTTTTTTCATGCATGACCAGCACTTATGGCTTTTGAAGTTGATTGTCCTGTTGTTGTAATAATTTGACATCACTTTTCTTCCATCCTGTTTGCCTGCTGTTGTGAATACAGACAGGGCGTGGATCCCCCGAGGACGATCTTCTACGGGGAGTACCAAAACCGTGGGGCGGGGGTGAGCACGGCCCAACGGGTTGCATGGGCCGGGTATAAGCCGGCTCTCACGGCGACAGAGGCCGGGAAGTTCACGGTGGGGTCATTCATCCAAGGGAGCGAGTGGTTGCCTCAAACGAGCATGACGTTCGACGCCGCTTTTTAATACGGTAATTGGTAATGATATAGAGCCGCGAAGTGCCTATAGAGAAAAGAAAACTGTTTTCTATTGTCCCCTTCTTCTTTTTTATTTTTATTTTTTATTAATCGAGAATGAAATTTCTTTGTAGCGTTTCGGTTTTCTCATATATGCTGTACACTAATTATGAAAACGGCAAAAAGAGAATTTTTAGAGAAATGGTACCACTTTCTAAGCTTGTTCGTCCGTATGTCAGCCGATGTTCCATTATTTAATGAATGTGTGTGACAAGAGGCGAGGGGGAGGTTATATGGTTCACCGATGATGGATTCTCTAAGTCTTAACGGGTCGCAATACATTAAAATTCTTCGTAACTCCTACACAAAATGTCATGACGCATGAAAATTTCCGAACTTTAAGATCGACACATGAAAGTAACCGAAGTTTAAGATCCTGCACAAAATGTCGTAACGCATGAAAATTTCCGAACTGTAAGATCGACACATGAAAGGATCCGAACTAAGATCAACCCTCGGACGGAAGATAGTTGGATGATTTCTTATCAGAGCCCAGTCAGGAAGATGCGTATTGCAAGAGTGAATATCTATGACTAAAATGCAATCTCTTTCGAGTTAACATAGACCCTCCCTTGTGTGACCCGAATGTATAAGCATCTTGTTGTGTTGAGATGTCCCGAAAAGTTCAAGGGGGCCCATTTCCTGTACTTTTGCCCTCGCGTGTTAGGTTTTGCTGAGCGCCAATTATACTCTGTAACTGCTGTTTGTAATACTAAGTATAACGTATTTCTTTTTTCCGGACATATATGCCTATGTTTACTATCGTGAAATGACTCTTTTTAGTCAAATTTGTATGAGAGGAAGTTGGTTTTATTCAAAGTCAAAAACAAACCTAAAAGAACCTTAGACTAAAAGTTAAGCTTTGCATTTAATCTATAATCAAATTCTTTTAATATAATTTTTAAATAGATTTACTAATATGTATCTTTTATATTACTCTCAACATGAAAATGTAAAATGTTATAATCTTTTTTGCAATTTTAAAAATACTAAAATTAAAACATTATTTGGTCACACTAAATGGCTTTTCAAATACAAGTTTACCAAGCAGTTTTGCATTTCCCTAAATCACTTTTCAGTTTTAGTTTACCAAATAGTCTAGCATTTCGGAAAACCCCTTTATCTCAAAGGTAATTGCATTCTCCCAAGATCATTTCCCTAAAGCTGAACCAAACGGGCCCGTTATAAACGTGGACACCAACAACAGAAAAATCAAGGCACGTACAACAAAAGTTTAGACTTAGACTAAATAATAATGGTTCCACGGACCACGTCATGCACAAGACCTAAGCAAAATATAATCTTCTATGCATGTGTAATCAGATTAATGTCGAGTCGTTGAGGGTTGTTTTAATACCGTCAATCAATGTAGTTATATTCAACACGCAAGTTTCAGAGCTTCGAAAATTCCAGGTTAACTTTAAGTAATGGATTCTAAGCGCGGAATCTCATCACTTACCTTGAAGTCTTCATTGACTACAAGAAACCATGTAGATTGGAACAATTTTCCATTGTATGTTTCAATAGGCTTGAAATTTTGAAAGCTATTGTCTTTTTAACGATTTTCGACCGTCATCAATTTGTAATTGTCTTTATTTGCCATTACTTTATTACGGTTTTATACTTCTAACGGGGTTGGAGTAAATCTCTCAATTAGACAAATAAGAAAATAATCAAATCTCAATCACCTCTCATTTCGAGCTTCTAATTAAAGATAAGAGATTTTTCAAGCCCTAATTAGTCAACTGGACTATTAGAGATATATTTAAAATATTTTATGATTCTATATATTATTATATGGTTCTATATATTTCCTTTGATTTGGCCTTGATTTGTTACTTTAGATAGTTATTGTATAAAGCCCATAAATAAGCTTGTGTATTCTTTATTTGATGTTATACAGAATATTACATCTTCCAGTCATTATAATTCTCAACTTGGATAAAAAAAAATCAACTCCTCAAAAGTAGAACCTAGTTAGTTTACTTGCCTAGCCGCCTAAAACATTATTAGTAGACTACACTATGACGTCACTTCCCTGAAGGTGATTTGATTTTTGACCTTTTAATTAATGTTTTTTTGGTCGAAAACCTATTAATTGCACCTTTTTATTACTGTTGGCACGGTGATTTTTGAACTCGACAAGGATTGCCTAGTCAACCATGCAATGAGGGGACAATTTCTACGACGAGAAACACGCACGCATGCATTGACTATGGGAGTCTCCAGAGACAATTATTCGTTCTTGCCAACACTGAGGACCCGACCTCCATGATTTGGCAATTTGCTTTTGCGTTCATAATCTAGAACGTGGAATTTATGTCACACCACGATCCTCGAGCGTGCGCACATTCCTCACTGGTCGATAAATATTTGCGACTTTCCAGGATGAGTCGCAGACCCTTTCATTTTAATGCACATGCGGAAGTGAAACAAATACCCCTTATAACAAATAGCATGGGATAGGAAAGCAGGGCAACATTTCATAACATCACACTCTTATAAATAACGGAGTTTAGGTACAAAACGAGTCTGGTCAAAACACTAGTTCTCAAAAAGGAGCTATCCTACAACATACTAGTCGAACACATATGCCGATCCTTCGAACTCCACCTCCACAGACTCAGGGGCTTCGGTTTTCCACGACCACTATCTAAGGATTTGAAAATGGTTATACAATAACCAGTGAGATAATGTCTCAACAAGTCCACCCCCTAAACTCCTATTAGGAAAAAAATACGCCTCATGGCGCTCTAGTCACACAGCCATATAATTAGGACAGAGGACTTACCTCGCCTCGGTTCTTTCCTGCACGTCAGCACCACTCATATCACAACTATATGCTAATAGCACTATCACACATCAATTGGAATATCTAAATCAATCATTGCTCACATGAGCAAAAATTACCGATACACATCAAAGCAAGAATTACAATTAAATCATAGCTCACACAAGTAAGAACTACCAAATACACATCAAAGCAAGAATTACTGACACACGTCGATCCATCAATTCAACTCAATATGCATTTCAATTAATGAACTACTACTACCCACACAAGCAGTTTTATCCGACACACACCGGGGAAGAATAATAACTACTGACACACGCCAATGTTAGGTAATATCCACCGACACACGCCGGGGTTAAGTAATATCCACCAACACATGCCGGGGTTAAGTAATATCCACTGACACACGCTAGGGTTAAGTAATATCCATAATCATCACTCAATTGCACAATCCAACAAGCATTTGTATAAACTAACCACACCACCGTAGTCGTACGAAATTCTAACAAACAACTCTCCCGGTATAATTTCCGGAAAATATTAATTAATTAATAATTAAATAAATTCCGAAAATTAATTTAATTTAAATAATAAATTTACATAATATTTAATAATATTTAATTTAAATAAATAACATAATTAATTAAAAATATAATCATGCTCACACTAATCTAATTGCATAATTAGACTAATTAATCCATCCCTTAAACTAATCATTCACATAATCTAATTAACAATTAACTAAGCTAATCTAATCACCCATTAAGCATTATTAAATCCCTAAGCGGAAATTAGTGAGTAAACTCACCGGTTTAGCGTTCCGGTGAGTCCACGGCGACACGGAGGCGAGTGACAATCCTCCTAGCGATGACACCAACCAAGGCTAGGAAGGGCTTTGAAAGGGGCCGCGAAGACCTCACGGTTTGCTGGAACTTCAGCTTCTATTCTTGGACTGCAGAGGCTGAACCGATGGCTGAAACAACGAAGGAAATGGCTAATTGGAGCTTCAGCGAGGGGGTGGTCGGCAACCAGTGGCACCTGAGGGTTAAGGGGGACTTGCTGGTGGTTGGTATGGGTGAAGGTAGGGTCAAAATGAGGAGAAAACAGCTGAAACGGGCGAAATAGGCGAAACCGAGCAGGCTGCTAGGCGGACCGATGGAAGCCGGCCGGCGACTCCATTTGGTGCGAAGTCAAGCTCCTCTAAACAGTTTGGATGTGCTGAAGACAACGGTGGGTGGCACGAAGGCTGATTCGCATGGGAAAACCACTTTTAACTCAGATCTTCGGCGAAAGGTCGGTTGGAGCGTAAACTTGTAGAAGGAGAAAACCGGGGGGAATGGCGGGGCTTAACTAGTTCGATAGGCATGCGATGGTGGAGGGGCTGTTGTGCTTGGTTTGCTAGTTCTCTCAAGCTCTCCAACAAGCACAACAATGGGGAAAGCAAGATTGAAGAGGAAGAAGAAGATGGCTGCTAAAGGGGGACCACCACAAGCCTTCAAAGTCCACAATCTCATCCTCATCACTCATCACACTTGCCCTCACTACTCAGCCCTATCCTCTGCTCCTTTGCCTCTTTTCTCTCACAAAACTTCCCCAACAAGCCTTAGTTGAGTCCTCGAATGTTGCACCCCACCCTTGGCTACGAATTTGTACACATTCCCCTCCAAATCCGTTAATTCTCCTTCAATCTCATTCAATTTCTCATCCAATCAATCCCAATTGAAGCCCATAATTTTATCCAATGTGTCCACACTTAAATCCACATTTTTCCTTGCTTATAGAACCAACTTGCATCCCAAGAATGCGACCATAAGCGGGCCTACAAATTTTCCGATCCAAAATAACCGTACTTTGATTTTTCGTCAAAAATCTCGATTTACAGAAAAATCTTCTGAAGATGAGTTGACGTTCCTAAAATGACTTGTGACATGATAGAACTTCCAATTTCTGAAATTGGGTTCAATTTCACTGTTAATTTCAATCTGGCGCAATTTTAGCGCGTCCTAATCTAGAGGGTAGCTTTTAAGAATTTTCGGTCAATTTGACCTTTGATTGATTATTTTCAAGCCACAATGTACATCTTTGACCAATTGGCGACTCTTGGTTCTCGTGAAAATATCGAGATTTCAAATATGGACACAAGGTACAAAAAAGACAGAACAATCAATCAAGTGTCGTTCGACGAGAATCTTGCAATTAGGTGAAATCACCCACACACTGATCACATATTTCAGTCGAATCGATCTATCTCTGATCTCTAATCGATTTTAATAGTGCCGTAATGACCCTTGCAGATTAGCACGGTCGAGCAGTTGATTTCTAGTCAAATTCTCAAGTCTATTGCGTTAAAATTTCCTAACGGCTTTGCCTGATGATTAGTTAACTCGTGAGTGGCCAACTCAGAGAAAAATGCTATAGGTGTGAAAAGCCCAACTCAATCAATCGAAAGCAGAACCTGAAATTCAGGATATCACAATTTATGCTAATGAGCTTCTTTGAATTTTCGATGTCCTTCTGTTCTTTTTGTGATAGAAAACTTTCCACGCAGATGTTTTATTGTGTTCAAAAGAAATGCCAATCTTTCACATCTACATCATGTTTCCATGAAAGTCTTTACACATTGCACTGTGAACGTATCAGTACATGCATTAATGCAGTTGAGAGTTGATTTGGATGCCAATGAGAGTAAGTGCGGGCTGGGTTGAAGATCTCCATTCAACTGGCGAATGCGTCAAATGCGGGAAAATTATCATATTAGGTAGATAGAATATTATTTTCAGGATATAAATAATATGAGTCGAAACGTATACTATGACCCATCTTAAATTTTGAGACCCATGTTCTCCCTTTAGTCTAATCATAGAAACCCATGACCCACACGTATTTAAATTCTCTATTCCTTTGTTTTCCAATTCAATTTACATGTTTCTGATCTTGATATTTTCTAACTTTATTTTGTTCTTAAATGCACATGCCATCATTTAATGAGAGGAGCATGGATTAAAAGACAATGTGAAAAGATGGGATCCGCCACTTATTTTGAAAAAAAAAAAAAAAAACCATTTTTATGCTTTGTCAATTTCTTGACATTAACTCATTTCCAATCTCTAAACCTTCCAATGTCCTATAAAAAAAGTCTAAACCATTCAATGCTTTTCCATAGCGATATTGGTCGTTAGTATTCATTTGAAAGCCTACCCCTTTCTTGAGTTAGGGAAAAATTACGTCTATAGCTTGCCACCTATTTTATCTTAAACTAAAATTTAAGTTCATTTTTTTTTCATAGTGACATGTAATTATTAAACTGATGATAGTTATAAAATTGACAAAAAAAACTTTCCAAATATCACTATTTAAATAAATGTTCACTAACGATTACATCTATAGTCATAAATGAAACCTAAACCTAAGTGATTTAAGAAATATAGATAGATGGAAAAATAAATCATCTTATAGTAATGGCCTGCTCATTGAACGTGGTCCGACTTGCATTCTCTGACCCACCCAAGTTGCAAAAGCTAACCAACGGTCAACGTCAACTCGGTATCGACTTCACTTACTTCCCAAAATTCAGTCCCTTGCATTGCATAAAAACAAACCACTTTTACTAAATTTTGATTGCAGAGTTGAGAGAGAGAGAGAGATAAGGAATGGCATGACATTGAATTGTCAGATTCTATTTATTAATTCAATAAGAAAGTAAAAAAGTAACTACTAGAAGTAATAGTCCATTTATTAATTCGATAAGAAAGTAAAAAAGTAACTACTAGTAGTAATGGTCCACCGAGATATAGGAACTAGTCGAATTCCACTTAAAGCACTCCTTTTTTGTTCTTTTTCGGTTAGTTACTTAGGATAAAAGATTTGGTCTCCAATTTCGGTGGAGGTCTGTCGGTTTAGAAATCAGGATTTGCGAAGTTGCAACAGATCTGTTGTTTTGCTTTGCTGGGTTGTAGTTGCAATAGCAGCAGCGAATCACCCACCTTTGATGTGGAAACTTCAATTTTCATTATGAGATGTTAAGTGTCAACTTCGTCAATATTCACTCGGCCCCCACCTCTCAGATCTCAGGCGGAGTAGACAAACCCATTAAGCTTTCGGTTTCGATTTCAACTTGTTAAATTCTTTTGACATTAACCTAAGGTCGTTTTGGGCATTGACTCACAATATAGAACCATTGATGGAATGGAAGTAGTCTGCTGATGAGCTAGAAATCCAACATTTGCAAGAAACAGTGACTAGCCATGCAAGTTTCTCCAGATAAATTTTTTGCAGGTAGACATACAAGTTTCTCTTTCATCATTTCTCAAAGATGGGAAAGATGAAATTGGCTGATCATCATCCACACTAGAGACAAGAAATTGGCATCTGCTAGGTGAAATTCTTGAGTAGCAACCTATAACAAGTCGAGCTCATGAACAAAACACATCCAGAGGAAGAGGGTGCCACTTCGCACATCTCGCCATTCAAACAAATGAAAAGCTTCTGTAATAGATTCCATCCCTTGCAGTGGCCACCATCCACATCATTATTGTGTGAAAAGGTAAAAATTTGCAACATCGTCTCTCTTTGAATAACAAAATGGAAAGAGACAGCACGAATACAAACACCAAACCACAAGCCATTGTCTTTAGGCTTTCCCCACTAATTAGTTCACAATACCCAATTACTGCACTGCATAACACTCGTTGTTTTGTTTATATTACCTATACCTTCAGTTCCAAATGCGAGCGAAAGAGAAACTTCAAAGCAACATTTAAGAATTCTACTGCAAGGATTACCCAATGAAGCCCTAGTTCTTTCAAGAACTAATTTACTTAGAACACAACAAACCATTTCTTACTCTCTCTTGTGCCAGTAATCAGTATCCAGAAGTACTGCATAGAGATCATTACCAGATGCAGACGAAGCGGTTCCAGTCTATGACCCTTTAATAGACATACTCTTGGTGATATTCTCACCAACTACCTGATGCTCGTCACCTCTAAAATGCTTCCTCATGGCCTCAATTTTCTCCTCAGTCATGATAGCGCCCGCAGAGCCCAGCATTGGAACAGCAACCTTGCCTTCAAGCATGCTAACCACAGATGACATTGGCGGCCCTAGTGCTGGAGTCACATTAGTACACATCAGAGCTACCTTTATCAATGCCAGCACTTCCTCTTTGTCAAGGTGAGAACCAAGCCTCGGATCAACTCGTTCTATCAAATTTCCTCTCTCCTTCAGAAAGTGTGCCTAGATACAGAAATGTAAAATGAAGGTATTTCCCTTTCAAGCTTCAGGTATTGATCAGTTGCAAAATATGCTCTAAAAACTAAAACAGGAAGAAGTATATTATCTCCCTTTATAATTACGCGGCAAATGCAGTTGATAACCACCTGCTAGATTTAGGGTATAAATGGATAAAAAGAATCGAATGAGTCAATACAGACCAAACATGATTTTTTTTACCGATTTTAAATAAAAGATAATATACTACAACATCACTTACTATAGGTTAACCGGTTACCAAGAAATCACCTACACCACTTTAAAATCGCTAGCTATTGTTGAGTTTTATCAGCACGAATTATTTGTCAGTGTCATTACATGAAACGGTAGACTCGTCTTTCAATGTTCTTGATTATGCAACTCAGGCGACAATCAGATTTAACAAGGACTAATAATGATTGTTTGCTCTAATGATTGCTTACTCAAAGCAAAACAAAATCTAACTTAAGGACTCAATTATATGAATGTGAAAAAGGTTATACCTCAGTCGAAAGTATATGGATATTCTGGTCAAGACATGGTCTTGAAAACTTTTTAATTTAACAATAATTGCCAAAATTCAATAGTAGTCGAAGGACTTGTTTGGCGCTAATGAAACTACAGGGAGTATGAATATGAAGCATAAAAACATAAAGACTAAAACTGAACTTTCGAGATCCACCCTAAATTATGGGGTCAACTTCCCCAAATTTCAAGGAATAGGATTTTCTTCATTCCAAAAAAAAAAAAAAAAGAATCTACATGAAGATTCAGAGTAGACCAACATGATAAGAAGAATCAGATTAATTTGAAATAACAAATTGCACTTAACAGCATGACAATTCGTCAAAGCAAGTTTCAATAGCTGTTAACTGTGAAACTCCTTTGCAACTATTGAAAGTGCATGTGAGTATTTAAATACAAATATGATCATAATTGAAATGATAGAGTTGATTACCCAATCGAGTAGAATAAAGCATTCCTCAGTTTTTTGGGAGCTAGTGTTGCTCCGGCCACTAACAACTTCTAAGGCAACAATGCCAAAACTATAGATGTCAGCTTTGTCAGTGAGGTAACCATGCATTGCGTACTCCCGGTGCCATATATCCACTGCACAACAAGAAAAGAGCTTGTGTTTGCAACAAGGTAACTGCCTTAAATAGCACATACTTAATATTCCTAAAATTCAAAAGAAAGAGTCATTCCTAAATGTGACGCTATGGTCTAAAGAGTAGAGGAAAAAAACAAATGCATCCTAATATATTCTAATATCATTTACCGAGAATATTTCAGGAAAAAAAAAAAGACCATTGTTGTTCTTCATAATTTCTTTTTTGGTTTGAAATATAAGTATTATTTATAAGATGACCTACATGAGCTTAAGGGCATTTCCCAGCATTACAAAGATATCTAAGAACGTGCAAAAATGAAGTGAGGGAATCTCCATATAGTACCCAATATTACATTTATTTGGGAAGGCCTAAAGTTTTTGTAAAGTGAAGCTCCCCCTATAACAAGTTCACGAATTTTAGCCATGATAATGGGGACATCATTTGACTTGTTTTGGAAATGTCTATAGTTACATTTATAGTTCTTTTTGTTGAATTAACGTTAGAGTTAGTAGAATGAACTTACAATTTTATCTTTTCCCTAATTAATCACGTTCCTTTCACAAACAAGTTGACTTTTCACACACATTAACGCAAACTTCTAAAACATGTGAACATGCTTATCTATGTTTCTAAATGTGCATACAATAGAAACATGGGCGAATTTGCTATAATACTAAGTTATATTCAAATTAACAATCACATAAGTCAATATCAGAGTATCATTACTTTATGGTAGAGTATGACACAATTTACATTTTTTTTCCTAATTAATGTGAAGAGTGGTGGGACAGTCATAAAGTTTTGTGGTTAAGCTGAATTTGTTGAGCACCATGCTTTGGGATGATGTGAATCCACCACAAAGCTCCATTCAACTCACTTTTCTTAGATCAGAATATATGTTTCTGTTCCATGCTTTTATGTTGTCACCTGGTTTCGCGACATCCCGAAATTCGACTCCGTTTCGATAAAGTGAAATGGACATTTCGTCGACGTGCTATGGCTTTTTCGAAAGTGATCGGATCACGAGTTAACTAACCTATTGGGTGAAGCCGTTAAGGGATGTATCAGCTGTAAAATCCCTAAAAGCTACCTAATTGGTTGGATTGAGCTAAAATCACGTCTCGATCGATTTTTAACACGAAATTGAACTCGATTTACGGAATCGAATTTTAAAGCGTCATAATTCTTATTTTTAGGATCTTATCATCATTCACTGCGTCGATTTATTGGGTCCGAAATTTCAAGAAAGAAATTATCGGAAGGAAAATTTGAAGACCAAAAGAAAATAGAAAGGAAAAGGAAAAGAGAAAAAATTATGTATTTCCTTTTCTTTTTTCTCTCTCTCCCTCTCTTTTCTTTTCTTTCTTTTTCTCTCTTTTCTTTCTCTCTCCTCTCTCCTCTCCCCTCCCTTTCGTGCGGACGCCCCCACCCACCGACTCACTTTTCTCTCTCTTATCTCTTCTCTCCCTTATCTCTTCCCTTTCTCTCCTCTCTCTTCTCTCCCACTTTTTCCCCCCACGTGACCGAAGGCTTCCCCTTCCCCTCGTTTCTCGCTCGTGAAAACTAGAAACGAGGAAGAAGAAGCCACACGGCTGTAGCTCGACAGAGCCGTCACCGCTCGCACCGCCGCCCGAACGCCCATCGCTCGCCGTCGTTCCGCCGTCCGCCGCCCCCGCATCCGCCGTGTGCCGCCAGCCCATTCCTCGCGCGACCCACCGCCGTTCGCCTCTGTCCAGCCCTATTCCGCCATGATCCGGCCACCTCCGGCCACCGTCGGCCACCGCTCGGCCTCGCCAAGCCACCACCCGCTCTCCCGACCTCTTGCCGCCCCCAACCCTCTCTCTTTCTTGCTGTTTTGCGGCTGAACCAGCAAACCCGCGAGTGGGTTTCCAGCCGGTTCGTGGGCCGTTTTGGGCCATTTCCGGGCCCCGAACCCAAGGCTCGCTTTGGAGTTTGTTGTTACTCGCGTCGCCGCCGTCGGATTGATCCGATTTGCGCGCGATTTGGTGAGTAATCTCACTAATTCAGGATTAGTTGGCTAATTATGCTTAAGATTGGTTTAGTTTTAATTAATTATGTTTAGGTTGTTAGATTAGAATAAATTAGCAATTATTAGTCAATTGTGATGTGATTTAGATAAATTGATTGCGCAATTAGCAAGTAGACGTGGTCTACTAATTATTAGAAGTGCCTCGGGATTTTTCCCGACCCTTGGTGGGCTCCAATTAGGCTTTTCGGGCCTAAGTGGAATTTTTAGTATTTAAAATATTAATTTTCGGAATTTAATTAAATAATTATTTATTTTCCGAAAATTCAACTGAGATGGTTTGGAACCGGAAAATTATGCTGATGACCGTGGTGAAGTCCGTTTGTTTAATTGAGTTTTAGTTTGTGCTAAATTGAATTTTTAATATTTATTAATTAATTTTCGAAAATTAAGATTTTGATGGCCGACGACCGAAATCTCGTCTTTGATCGTTGCCAGATTCATTTATTTATTTGAGCTCTACGTTGTATGAAATTGAATAAATTGTGACATTTTAGGGTAAATTGATTTGGAATTGATTGAGATTGAATGATTGATTGGTAGATGGCCGAGTATGTTTGTTTAGAATTTATAATGCTTTGATTGAGTTGTACAGTGGATGGAGTTATGAGAGAATTGGAAATACTCTGGAATTGAACCAATCAGACACAGTGTATGGACTTACGTGGTTCGGTGATTGGGACATCACTGGTGAAAACGGCGCCTTAAAGAACGCACGTATCGGTCTAGTACATACATTATTGTGGACTCACGTTCGGTGATTGGGATATCACTTTGGCTTAAAACGCTACTTTAAAGAACGCACGATCGGTCTAATACGTATT
Source organism: Eucalyptus cladocalyx (assembly GCA_017140615.1). Lineage (NCBI taxonomy): Eukaryota > Viridiplantae > Streptophyta > Magnoliopsida > Myrtales > Myrtaceae > Eucalyptus > Eucalyptus cladocalyx. Next base: position 19,370,431 of record CM029526.1, read on the forward strand.
GTTATAGGCATGTATGGTTGGTGATTAAGGACATCATTCAATAAAACGGGCCTTTAAAGAACGACGATATCACTTATCTATTAAATACATTGTTATAGGCATGTGTGGTTCGGTGATTTGGGATATCATTTGGCCAAAAACGACGCTTTAAAGAACGCACACAATTGTCTATTTGAGTACATGGTTATAGGCATCGTGGTTCGGTGACTAAAGATGTCACTTTAAAACTACGCCTTTGTTAACACACAATTGTCTAGTGGATAAATCACTTTGGCTTAACTTGGCGCCGAGAGTATTGACCTAGAATGGTCCGTCTATACGACATGTAATCGATCAGATCGATTGATCATCGCTTTGATTTGATGTTGTGAATTGATTGATGAATGAAAATGACCGTGAGTGGTCTTGTTGGCATGTAATCGACTATGTCGATTTGTTCGACGCTTCTATCGGTGATATGACTGTTTGGGTGCCTATTATGAATTGTACTGACTTAGGTAGGATCTGAGGCCAAGGTAAGTCTCTGTCTGTGCGTGTTTACCTATAGTATAATGGTTTGCTAATCGCTAGTGGGGTAGAACTACATTGGCGTGATCTCATCCGCTTTGGGGAAAACCATTTCAGGGACCCCGCTGAAGAGCGAGGAGGAGAAATCTCGAGAAGGAGAACTCGGAGGTGAGATCTCGAAGAGAAGGATTTTTGGAAGAAGAAGATAGTCCGAGAGGAGCCTTGAGACTGTCTGGATGGATTGAGATCCTATCTTCTTTTGAGATCTCCTTTTGATGTGGATAGTTATGAAGTGATTTGTGGTTTGTATAAAAGTTTGGTTATAAATTTCAATATGAAAAATATGGCCCGCTTTTTCTATCCCATCGTTTTATTTGTCAGGGGATTTTAATCGCTTTCCGTACGCTTTAAAAATGAAAGGTCGGCGATACATTATCCGGGATATCGCATTATAAAATCGACTAAGTCAAACGGATGTGTGCGTGCACGAGGATCAGGGCGTGACACTCCTACTTAGGTTAACAGGAACAAAAAGCAAGAAACTTACTAAGTTGCAACAATCTTGGTGCTAATATGTGTTTTTTCCTCCTCATCAAGCTTTGCTAAACCAAAATCTGATATTTTAGGGTTGAGATCCTTATCCAGTAAAACATTAGTAGCCTTAATGTCTTTATGCACAATCTTCAGCCTTGACTCTTCATGAAGATATGCCAATCCCCTGGCAATACCCACGCATATCTTGTGTCTTGTCCACCAATCCAACTTTAACTGAAATTCTTTAGGACCTTCAATTGTATCAGAAGACATTAAAGCTGCTTTACTACCATGTCATTAGCTGAAGTCAATGAAGCATAATGCGATATCAAATTACCAAATAGAGCGCGAGCAAGACTGTTATTTTCCATGTACTCGTAAACCAGCAAAAGTTGATTTCTTTCAATGCAGCATCCATAGAGTTTCACAAGATGTGGATGAAGAGCAGAAATCGTCCCAATCTCGTCAGGAACTCATTATTTCCTTGTTGTGATTTGGATGAAAGCTGCTTCACTGCTATAGTGGTGCCATCGACAGAAAACCCTGCAATTCAACTTTGGCATTAGATCTATGTTGTGAAAATTGAGTTACATTGAATGCTGCTTTCTACATGTCTTCTCTCTTGGGAATTGGGGGAATTTGGTTAGCCAATTTTCTAGCATACCTTGTATACAGAACCAAAACCACCTTCTCCTATCTTATTGGCAGCGTCAAAATTGTTTGTGGCAGCTTTAATATGTCGCAAGGTAAATAAACCAATTTGCAATGCTAGACCCTTCAAATCTGCAACACGTTTTGGAACTTCTATGAATTTGGAAAAGTCAACAGTTAAAGTATGTAATCCCCTATCTAACAAAGACGTATCAATTCCTTCTCAATATTCCAGAAAACCTTTTTGTGACTTTTGGTCTAAGCAAGTTCAGTACAGAATAGCTTAGCATCTTGAAAATTATTTTCTAGGAAAGTCGGCATCGGTTGGCGTATGTATTTTTTAAAAGTAAAATGAGATCGTCCCCGGGGTATTTAATAGTGAAGGAAAATAAAAATCATATAGAGAACCCCCTTGCAAACGTAGGGTATGGTTTGTATGTTTTAATTTCTCATATGCGTGAAGTTCGGCAGCTATTTTTGGTGTCTTGAAACGTAGACCTTGTGTGTAAGGGGGTTCTCTATTCCTATAACTATCTATTCCTTCATTTTTTGGATTTGTAAATAAAAATTTAGTTCGTTAAGCAAACCAAATGGTTCTATGACACTTTGGCTGTATATCGCCTAATAATAATCTTTGGCTTTTTGCGTCGAATCAAATTCCTATGGAATGCACAATGTCATGCATCAACAGTTTTACGGGAACTGTAAATCTAGATGGAGCATTAATGATGCATTTTCGTTACACTTTTCCCCCACCAGGAAAGTAAGAAGAAGAAGAAGAGGAAGAAGAAGTGTCATGTGCCAACAGTTTGACAGGACAACTGTGCAATTTAGCTGAAATATAAATGAAGCAGTTAGCTACTGTCCCACAAAAATTTCATAGGATATACAGCACGTCAATTTATATTTTATACGACAATGACTCTGCAGCATATTAACTTACTTTTTGCACAACGTTGACTCTGCAAACATGAGACAAGTCCACTTGTGGCAGAATATGAGGTTCTGAGCAAGTCACCAAAGATTTTACTGTTATAATCATCATCATTCTTAATGAAGTTCAATGCTAAGTACATAATCAATAAAAATGCGGGTCCTTAGAAATCCACGTCTCTCGTTGAAAAGTTAATCGCAAACATATGCATTCTCAACCTCGGAGCTTGCGAACAAGTTGCTGTAGAGAAAAGACAAAATCAACATTCAGCAGAGAAATGGAAATATTATACACAAACAGGATATAAGTTACTCAATAAGTGCACATTTGGGGGGAGCCCTGGACTGACTGAAGGAAGCAGGACATACACAGATCCTTCTTGACATTCTGAGTCTCCAGCAGTGAAGTTGTATCCAGCAGTGAAGTTGTTGTATGATAAATCACTACACAGAGAAACAGTCAACCATTTCCAAAATCTCATCAATTTGAAGAATACACTGAAAGTCATTCCATCAAATGATTTTTATTTTTCAATAATTCCATCAAATGATTAGTATGTACAAAAATGCAGACAAGTTGCAAAAAATGGACAGGTAAGGCAAGATGAACAGCGAAAACATCACAAGATGATGAAATCGATATTTTATTCCTACTGAAAATATCTTAGAATATGAAAAGGAGAAAGACTAACGGAAGTAAACGGAGACTTTAAAACTATTTATAGTGTATAAAAACATTTTTACTCAGTAACAGTACCACAGTCATGATGTCTAAGGCAAAGAGGCTTAAATAGAACTGTGATTCCACCTACTACTACATCGCATCTTCTACTAAGAAATTATCCAGACCACATTTATCTGTTTAAACTACCTCGCAAGGGCTTCATTCCTACACCCATAAGATAATATCAACTTCTCCTCAGTACACTCATTTTGGTTGTAGAGTTTCTCAAATACACAAACCCATAAAAACATTGTTATCAGCAAGAAATGGCCCAAGCAACTAATCATATACTGCCGGTGATACATTAGACAAACTTTCAAAGAGGATTAATAGGAGCTTCAAATTTTCCAAACATAATTTTAATCATTCCAATAGGTCTGAAAATGATCTACAGCTGGGAATGGCTTTTTGTATAGGGGAAAATGGAGCTAACTAGGCACTTCCAAGAAAATCCACTTTATATTCTTTCATGCATATCATACAGTTCAGCCTCTTTTGTTACATACATCCATCCAATTAACAGATCCCAACGAGGAGAAAGGTACTTATGATGTTTCCATTTATCTCCAAAGGCTACTAACCATAAAGATGCAAGACGTGAATGCATAATTGCTTGGTACAGAGCAAGATTAGCCAGATAAAGCTAGAAGCAAATTCATGATTAAACAAGATATTTTCTTCAGGCAGCAAAGCTTACACATTTTTAACTTGCACCAGGATCCAATCAGGGACTGCTCCAGTCAATTGGTTTCCAGTTAGATACCTAAACAAGATTATTTGAATGAGTCAGCTCTTCATGTACTTTATATACTCTAACTGAAATTATTTAAGACTTATACCTCAAAAACGCATTATTTGGCAGATTATTAGCATTTTTGTTTACTTGTGGTGTAGAAAAAAATCAATTCAAGTCATGATAACAATATAGAGCTTTCAGCTAGAGATGAAAGATTAAGGAAATCAATGACAGAGGAAAACCCTGATCCCTGCGAAACTTGGAGCGCCTGGAGATAGATTACCATAACAGTAGTACACAAAGCTGGACTAGTGAAGGGTACCTCCAAATTAGCTTATCAACTATTTCCTCGTGATAATGTTTTTGTCCTTCTAAGACAAAATAAATAATTAAGGAAGACGTGCCATTGTCAAGCTTCAATCGTTGGGCAGAACGATGAAATCCAATGTTAAACAATCCAAGAAGCTTAGGACTATAGTTTCTCATCATTCTCAAAACTAGGGTTAAGATACCAAGGTCCTCCACAGACCTTCCAAATAGCACTTAAGAGCTGCACTCACCAAACTTCTAGAGCCATTGTTGTGGAAAGAACCAAGTAGAGAGCCTAAGGACTTTTGCTATATTTAATCTCCTATACATCATAAAATAGGCACACAAGACATGCATTGAGTACAGAAACATACAACTGTCAAATGCTAAAGTATCACTGATCCATTTAACTCTTCTAGCGTAAACAAGTAACTTTTTTAAACTTGTGAATCAGGCGAAGAAATGATCAAAAGGGCTGCTCTTTAAGCAACAGAATATCAATGATCTACACCTGCTCCATGACTAAAGTCCCACCAAAATAATTACTTGACAATAATCATAAATTCTTAACTCAATTCATTACAAAATTTGGATGGTGAAGTAATAAGCATTCACGACACGAGGACTTTGAGAGTTAAAAAATGAATATGTTATCATGGTCTAAGTTCTATTGATAGCTCAACTACTTTATGGTAAAAGTTGCCTGTAGCTTGACCACTAGAAAACTTGAGACTTTAGATTCTTCTACAAAATACGAAAAGAAGCCTAAGTTCAGCATCGAAGTACTTAATATATTCTAAGTTTTCCAGGCTGCTGTAGGATGTAGGGATTTTGCCACTCAGCTTGTTGAAGCTGAGGTCTCTGCAAAGCAAGTTTAAGTGAATAAATAATGAGAAGATACTTTTAACGACTCCCTCGGGACACTCTTTGAGCATACTTCGACGATTGTACAAACACGACAACATCAATGAACATACAAAGTCCAAGTTCGAGATGTTTAGACATCTGAGTCAACTGTCTAGTGCCTAAGCTTTCTACTAGACATTCACCTCCAGATGCATTCATTGCCTAAATCCAAGTTTCAAGTTGGTCACATGCTATAAGTATACAAAACTGCTGCAAATCAAATTTACAAAATGGAAATTTCAATTTATATAACTAGAAAAGCTATTTGGGCACTAAATTGAGTGCGTCCCGAGGAATGCACCATATTATAGTTCAGATTGGGAGATTTCACTAATCTAATAGGACCGAAACTAAAGCTAATCATAATTTGTTGAAAACATCTCCTTCACAATATATTATTTATGAGTAAAGGGATGCCGACTCAATACTAGGGTGCTTAGAAAAGGAAATATCAGCTTCAGTGAATAAAAAAATAAAGAACAAAATGAGGATTTCAAAAAACAGGTTAGGGAATAGAGTATGTGATAAGCTGCAACAGAACCACAGAAATTTGGTCATTCAAGAATGTCAGAAAAACAAAAAATTAAAGCTCCATTTGTTTCGTGGAAAATGTAATGTTTTTAGAAAATGTTTTCCATGAAGTTATTTTTTTAGGAAAATGAAAATATTCCGGTGCTTGACTGAAATCCTAAAAATACCCAGAAAATATTTTCCGTCGTTTAGTATGGAATATTTAATTTGATTTTCTAGGAAAAAATTGCCAAAAAATTCCAATTTTTTAATTTTTTTTAATCCTTTTCTTTTAACTTCTTCCTCGGCCGGTTGTCGGCTATGGCGAGCCACGGATAAAAAAATATTTTTATAAGAACAAACATTTCATTAACTAAGGATCCAAACTTGAGTACCAAGGACCTGCACACGGCCTTCGCGGACTCAACCTAAGTGCTGGGGACTAGAGCTTGAGTGTCAAGGACCCAAGCACTGCTTTTATGTACTCGGGGTCAGGTATTAGGGCATTGGGCTTGGGCACCAGGGCTTCAGGCCCAGCCTCGATGGACTAGGCCCGGGCGCTGAAGACCTAGTCCTGAATGCTGAGGACCAAGAACTAGGCGTTGGGGTTCCCATGTCCGAGCAAAGAGTTGCGGGTCCAAGCACCAATACCAACTCATAGTTTGGAAAATGTTTTCCCACTTTTTCAAAAGAGGAAATCATTTCCTAAATTTAAACATAGATCTTTTATTGACTCAGAAAACATTTTCCATTAACTCATTTTCCTAAACAAACCAAATGCTGGAAAATCAGGAAAATGTTTTTCGCGAAACAAACAAAGCCATGACAGAATGGCAAAATGTTGCTGTTAAAAGTAGCGTTTATTAAATCTTACAGAGATGACCACATGAACAAGAAGAATTGACTTGTATAGAGATGCACTTGAAGCCATGCTCTCATTTGAACTATGAATGTTATGTCTAACAAGTGTACAACAGTCAAGCATAAAACTCCAGCTAGATATTGTAGGGCTGAGATTCGAGAATGTAAACCACCGGAAGGAAAGTTTCCAGACAATCAACCACTAGAAGCCTCCATTTTGCATTAATGCCCTTAAGAAGTTAAGATAACATATCAAAGCAAAAGTAAATTAGATGAAATGGGAAAACACAACCAAGGTACAAATTCTTGCTGGAAAAGTGAAAACAAAGAGAGTGTTAGAATATTTAAATAACAAATCACTCTTTTATCTAATAGCTTGAGTTTTTAGAATAGTTGACAATAGTTCCACAAACTCTCACGGAGAGAAAAAGTCAATATACTTTTGTGCGAAACTGTATATTCTACAGCAGAGGCCACAATCACCAAGAGTTTAAATGCCACATCATTCACAATTCAGCAATATCAATAGAAAATATCAAAACACCATTGAAGTCAGTAAGGGACCTTCAAGCCATCTTAAATGGGTTCTTTAACTACAATCAATAGTCAACCAAAAACTAGTAGAAATTTCACTCCTTAAGGGTAAAATTATTTATTCTGCTTGGAATAGCCAAAGCGAAAAGCCGCTTTCTACGCACAATATTTTTAGATTTGTCATATTTGCTAGATAACCAGGTAGCTCTCCCATGAGATTGCAGCTCCTCAGAATCCTATAAGAAAATAACACCGATATTGTCACATTGCTAAGATAATTTGGCTCTTTTGCATAAAGTAAACTATCTGTGAAGGAGCATTGATCTCACAGTGTTTGAATATTTTTACTGTTAAGTTGTGGAACACGAGAATAGGGTCCATCGAGGTCACTTATTCTCCTGCATATCAAAATCAAAGAGGAGCTTTATTTGATTGATAACATCTTAAAGAAAGAGAGATCAGATCGAAATGCCAAAATTCCATACTGACAAGTCGGTCAATTGCTCCAAAAGTGCGATCCCTGATGATACAATTCATAGATGGAATTGTCTTGGGGGTATATCTATAAAGACCGATTTAAAAGGGGAAGAAGCATTAAGCCTTACAGTGTTTCAAGATTTGTCAAGTTCTGAATAAAATTGGGTATCCTTCCCGCGAACTGATTATCACCAAGTCGCCTACAGTGCATTAAACAACATGATTCATATGAAGGAGAAAGAATAGAAATGGCTAAATATTAGCTGAGTTTGTGGATACTGGAAACTAACAGGTCAGTCAATTTTGTGAAGTTAACAAATGTTTGAGGCAGCTCCCCCGTGAAATTATTTGACGTAAGCCACCTGAAACAAGAAAAACCCATGACAACACATTGGTTAATAGAACCTGAATGCTGTATCTCTCAACAGATCACTCCAACGGATAAAATTCCCTCGCCAGATACAAAATCATCAAAGAATAAAAACTCGATGCCTAACACAGAAATTTGCATCAAGAGACTCACAAATAATATAACCCGGACAAGTTCCCGAGCTCTGGAGGAAGAGGTCCAGAAAGCCAATTGCTTTCGACGGTTCTGAGTGGAATATGAAAGTTAAAATCTTGAAACATCAATCAAATTTAAAACAGCGAAGAGGCCAAAGGCGAGCGTCGGGATGAGTGGTCACTCACAATCCCTGAAGTGCGGATATGTTCCCCAACTCCTTCGGGATTGGACCAGTCAATCGGTTTCCGTGTACATAACTGCACCCACATCATCGCGTTTCCCCCAATCAAACAATAGAACATACACTCGTGAGAGAGAGAGAGAGAGAGAGAGAGAGAGAGAGAGAGAGAGAGAGCATACAGGAAGTTCAAGTTCGTAGAACCCCATTCTTTAGGAATTGTGCCGTTCAGGTAGTTGCGGGAGACATCACTGTTTATAGAGAGAGAGGATGAAGAAGAAGAAGATCGAAAATGGAGAAAGAAGGAAATGGAGAAAGTGCTTACAAGTTCGGGAGGAAAGGCAATCTGAACAATCGAGGCGGAACGGTGCCGGCAAGAGATTGCTTCTGAAGTTGTCTGTTTTCGCAACGATACGAAGGCTTTATTCTAGCTTTACTTGAAAACTAGGCATCAAAATGATGTTACAAAATGGCTTTATTACATCTATTGATATGTATACATAAATCTCAATTGATTCTAAATGAAAAAATTCTTCAAAAATTGCCTAAGAAAAAGAAGGTTTTGTTTAAAGGAAATGAATATATAGCTAATGTGAAAAGCACGCATCACTCAAAGTACAGTCCTACCATGCATTAGTATGAATAACTTATGTAATAAAGAGAGAATAGCATTAAAATTCTGACACTACCCTTATGATTAAAGTTAGAGGGAATATAACCCTCATCACTTTGATATTTAATCATGATCTTTGAGTTTGACATTCCCATTAATCACTAAAAACATCCTAAGTGTCCTAGTGCGGCCCAGGTCCGGCGGCGGGTTGTGTGTGCAATAGTGTAGTGTAAATGCATAGGCATGCACAACAATTTATATCAAACAACACTTCGTTCATGAAAATAAACCATTCATTCCTACCCCTCCCTGCAAAACAAAGGTCAGCAAACACTTCCCCTTATACCTCCCATCCTATAAGAACATTTAACACTTTAAATGTTAGGGACGTACCTGGGGTCCTCGCTGCCAAACAAAAAACATTTTTCAAAAAGAAAATTGGCCTAAGTCCACTAAGAATTTCAACTCAAGTCCCCAGTGGAGTCGCCAAGCTGTAGCGACCTCCCCGAAGCAGGTTCGACCACCTAAGGGTTCGGCTAATGGATTGTTAAGCTTAGACTTAACTCGGGCTCTCCCAAGCCCATACCAATTCGCGACTTAAGTTCAAATTTCTTAGTATGCAAATGATTTTTATCATGGAGTCGCCACTAATTTATTTTTGGTGGGTCGATTAGAAACCCAAGTAAAGTAATGGGAGAATCACTTCACTCCTACGAACCAGAGATTAAATGAGTTCGGGGACTTGATTACGCTAGATTTCTCTAACGCCCTTTCGGTACCTTTTCTTTTTTTATTTCAAAAAATATTTTGCAGGCAGCTTGAATTGATTTTAATTTATCTTCCTAACATGTGAGGTGATCATGCGGGTGTGCAAACCACCAATTTAGCACCCAAGAAAGCAATGAATAGATTGCAAAACTTACCTCAAAGCAACAAAAGCATCTGCAATGTTAAAAATCCACATCAACGACCCTAGATATGGTTTCTAATTAACACGCAATTTCTTTTTTTTTCACTTAATTAATGAAAATCATGCAATATGCAATGCAATATTAACTAAATGACCTAATTCCAATGATGTGTAATTTCTAATTAAATGGGCCTAGCAAAAATACTAAATGACATGCATCTCAATGAATCTAACCCTAATGATGTGCATATGACACTTTTTCTTTTTCCTAAAAGAATGCATTCTATCCTAAATAATAAAACTAATTTAACCTATGACATTTTTTGTGAATTTTTCATGAAATTCGAAATTTGGTGAAATGTGAAAATTACCTAATTAGATTAAGATCCTATTTAATTTATATTAGGAATTAGGTTGAGCCAAATCCTAATTTAAACTAAAGCATTATCTTAACCTAATTAATCCTTAAATGCAATATATCTAAAAAAAACAACCTAAACTTATAATGAATTAAGAAAATATATTATCTAACATTAAACTAAGTGCAATTTTAACCCTAATATGCAATGACGTACAAAATATGCCCTAATTCTACATGACATATGCATGATGATTTTTGTTGTTTTCTTTATAAAAAATCGTAACTAAAATTGCTAAAATATAAATCTAACTAAAATGAGATATTATCTATTTGAAGTTAGGATTAGACTAATCTAAGTCCTATCTTAATTTAGAAAATTATCTCATCATGCAATTTATTTCAAAAGATATTATCTAACCTAGATACTATCTAAACATGCATTTTTTTTTTAAAAAAACTAACTATTTTTCATGCAATTTTGTCTAGAAAAATCAATTCTAATGTACATGATGTGCCAATGCAATTTTTTTTTTGTATTTTTGAAATAAATAAAGCAATTAAAAAAATGCTCCATGGTTGTTTCGCTAATAAAATCAATAAATTGATCTTAAACCTTAAAGACCAAGATATCAATTTTATTCCGCGTGATTAATTATTCCATCTAAAGCCTTATAGATGAAATAAACAAATCATTGTGCGGTTGCGAATTAGGTGATACGTCGGGGATTTTCAAACATGCATCAAGAAATATTTCAAATAAAATAAAATAAAAATTAAAATAACATAACATAAAAATGAAATATTAAAGATAAAATAACATAAAATAAAATAGATATACCTAATAGAATAAATTAAACTTACCTAATTTGGACTTTTTCCAAATTAGCCTCAACAAGTGGTGCTTTATGGACCACAACGGGGACTCAGCTCACGGTCGGGGTGGGCTGCCTGCTGCGACGGCAACAAAGTGGGCGGTGGACAAGATCGTCGGAGGAGCTCCGGCAAGGGGCAACGAACCCGTGGCGAGGGAGGAGTAGGAGTCGCGTGTGGTTGCTGGTGCGAGGCCGACTCCGAGTGAAGTTGCTGTGGTGACAAACGAGTAGGGGGCGTCGGGTCTCGCGAGTTGCGCCGGCGGCAAACGGTGGCGGAAGCCGGAGGTGCGAACTATGGCGTCACGGGTGAGGGAAAGCAAAGCCGGGCCGCCGCGTGATGAAGCAGCAGCAGGGCGGCCGGCGCAGAGGACAGCAGACGGGGCACGGTGATGCTGTGCGGGGGTCGGTCACAGCGCGAGGGGGAGGCCGACGCTAGGAGGAGGGTGCTCACGGCATCGGACGGAGTTGCAGGCGCGGGCTGCGGGTGCAGGCGTCAGGCGGAGGTGCAGACGCGGTGACGAGCGAATACGGTGGCGAGCTCAAAGCTCGCTAGAAGGAGATCTTGCGACGCCGGGCGCGGGTTGTTGCGGGGAGACGGATGAAGGTGCTGCGGTGGTGCGGCGACAAGCAAGTTGAGGGCTGCAACAGCGACGGTGTTCGGAGACGGTGGTGCAGGAGCGGCGCGGGGTTCTTGGGCGTCGGGTCGTCACGGGTCGGCGCGAGTTGCGTGCGAGGCTGGCGGGCGCGATGGAGGCGAGCGACGGCAGCAGCGAGAGGCGAAGGGGGCGTCGGGGGCGCGCGGGTGGAGGCAAGCGGGTCGTGGGTCGTCGGGTTGAGGTCGGCGACGGGTGAGTGGGGCTCCGGTGTGGTGACGAACTGCAGAGGAATGGAGGACGCTGAAGCGGATCGAAAGCTGCTGGTCGTCACGGCCACAGCAGGGGCGACGAACAGCGGTGCGAGCACGTGGGTGGTGCTCGCACAGGGAATGACCGGCGGAGTGGTGGTGACTGGTGGTGCAGCTGGGCGGACAGCAGCAGTTTTGCTGCTGAGGTCTAACGGCGTAGGAGTAGAAACCGATGGAAATCCAGGAGCGAAGAACTCTTGGAGAAGATGAACAGTAGGGGTCTTGTCTTTGCTTTTTCCTTTTTCCCCCTCTCTCTCCTGTCTTAGTGTACATTTTTGTTTCGGTTCAGCTTCTATGCCGACTTCTTTCTTTTTTTTTCTTTTTCGACGAGACTCTCTATTCGTGTGTCTCTCTACGGGCTCTCTCTTTTTTAATAGCTCTCACAAAACCTCTCCAGTGAATTTTTCGCTCTCTTTTCTCTGACAAACCTCTCGAATGAATTTTCACAAACCTCTCCCGTGTTGTCCTCCCCTTTCTTCTCCTTTCCTCGCTTATTTACAGGCAATAGGTGAACAGGAGGCAGCCGCAACTTTTCCTTGCTTGTTCAAGTTTGGTTTTTTTTTCAAATATGGTGGCCACCGCCTGACAACCCACATATTTTATAATATTTTATGAGTTGATTTTGCTTCTTTGAGGCTCCTTACGTCCGCCGAATTGTGTGCATGCATGTGCATGCATTAATGAGCGAGAGACAATGGACGTGCAGGAACTTCTTTCTTCTTCAGCCGATTTGCTCTCCAAGGAGGAGAGAATTCCTTGCAACAACTCACTTTAAAATATTATAAAATTGTGAGCCCATCTTATTGCTGACTTTGTAGAATTTTCACGTCCCCCATTCCATGCGTGCATGTGCATGCATTAATGAGGAGGAAGAAAATGCAGGTTCATGGATTCTTCTTTCTTCTGCATGCTTGGGGTTTCTTATACGGCTACTTGTCTCTCCCTTCTATAGGATAGCCACAACTTTTGACTTTTCTTGTTTGTTATTTGCTTCCTTCTTCAGCAAATTTCTCGTTGCTTCTCTTGACAACCCACACTTGAGAGAGAGCATATTATATAATATTATATCATGGGCTCATTTTGCTTCTCTAGGATTCCTCTAGCATCCGCACGTCCGCCGAATTTGTGCGTGCATGCGCATGCATTAATGAGGGAGAGACAACGGACGTGCAAGAACTTCCTTCTTCCTTTTTTTTTTTTTTTTTTTGACTTTTGCTCTTTTGCGTGCTCAGACCAATGGAGAGAGAGCCTCCCTTCGTGAATGTAATCGATCTGCGAGCCGCTACGTCTTGTCGCGCTTTTAGTATCGATGCAAATGCGACTACATGAAATGCAATTTTTAATATTTTTTATTATATATATTTTTTTTTTTTTTTTATGCAACTAATTACTAAATGATTAGGCAAAATTTAGGTGTCAACAATAATCATGTAGGTGTTATATCCAACCAGAAAGCCATCCATAAGCCATACAAATTGAATTCTTGAAGAAATAAAGATAATCCTACGTCTAAATAAGTCTTCATTCTCCAATAGCATTTAGTATGTAATTTGTTAGTGTGGGCAAACTTTGAACCTAAAGTCTGGCGATTTTCAAACTTTGACACTAAATTTTGGAATTCTTCATAATAAACTTTGTATAAGTTTTGTCAACTTCAAAATATTAAAAGAGTTTTCTCCAATAATCTCCCCCTTTTTTTATGGTGACAAAACTTTCCTGCATATTTAAGAACTTTTTTTTTTTAAGAACTTTTGATCTACAAATAAAGGACAAATGAAATCAATTTTGTTTTGGAATTCGAACGAGCTGGAAATCTCCCATCGACTGAATTATCTCCTCAATCTTCTGGCACTGGAGAGAAACATTCTAAACTATAGTCTGAACAGTCTTCAGCATTTCAGCATTTTCATCATTCTTTACCGCAGATTGAGAAACTTGCTAATTCAGAGTCTATACCTGTCCAAAAAACTGTACCTTTATGTCCAAAGATTGTACTGTCCTAGTGTGTAATTCAGAAGACGATTTGAGGGCAACATGAAGTTTTTGTATCTCATACTCCATAGCATATTGCTAGGCTTTCACCTCCAAAAGAAGTTCCATCAACCTTGGATAATCAGCAGTTGTGTCAGTTTGTGCACTAGCCTTAGTGAAATGAATTCAAGGAGTGTTGAGAATTAAGAGGACTTCAGCTTGTTGAACACCTTCACTTGGAGAGGACTCCTCAATGCCAGTTTCAGGAAAATGGGAAGTATAAACATCCTCTGGATCGGCAGGAGATCTACTAACATCATCACCTATAAAGATAAGAGAAAAAGAAGTACCTATTTTGTCGCGAACTCCCCTTGTTTCTGTGGCTACAAGTGGAGAAATGAATTTTTCTTCTTGTTTCTTCTCAGTTTCAGCATCAGAGTAACGGTCTTTTTCAGTTTGAGCTCCTACAGTTCCACTCCTTGCCTTCTCTGAATCCTTAGATAAGGATACTGCCAAAGTTGGTTTAATGGAGTCATCCTGACCCTCTTCTTCTTCAGCTTCTCTTCCTGCTTCTTCTCTTGCCTTTGTTCTTTCTCTGTCTTCACTTCCTTCTTTTCTTTGCTCAGTTTCTCCTCTTGCTCTGTCTTCTTTATCCTGTTGCTGCTCAAAACTAACAAAACTCTTAAGATTCTCCAATGCAAAGGCAGAGATAGTAAGATCATCTTCATCCTCTTCGTCTTGTAGGATAAGAGATCTTTTCTTCTTAGCAGGTTCAAGCATGAGCTCCTTGCCTTTCCTTTTCTATACAGCAGAGTCTTGTTTGGTTTTGTTGGGGGACTTTTCCTTCAAGCGCTTTAGGGCTTTGTTCAGTTCCTTCAACCTCATCTTGGACACCATCTCCAGTCCTATAACCATAGGAGCAATAGTTCGAACGCAGAGAGAGGCTGGAAGCTGAATGTGAAAATGCTTGAACAGTTGTGAGACCAGTGCTGAGTAAGGGAGCTGGCCCTTATCCTTTACAATAGTCTTGTACATATGCATCGGGATTGTATGAGGTAGAGAGAACTTCATTCCATTACCGATGGCAAACATCAATTTTGCTTCAGATCGAGAAACATTTGTCTTTGAAGTTGACTTTGGTCGGATGCAATTGATTACGACTTTGTGTAGCAAAATTTTTAAGGTAGACAGTCTTGAATAAGTAATGCTACCTTTAGAAAGTCTGTCCTTAACAAGAGAACTTGTCGCATGACCAATAGAGACATTTATTGGTTGGAAACTACCTCTTTCCACACCAATAACATTAGTCAACGTGTCAACATGCACCACGTAAGCTTTCTCCATCACAGTAAAACGAAATCTATTCGAGTCAAGAAAAGACAGGTTCAAATAGAAATATGCAGTTAACT
Source organism: Eucalyptus cladocalyx (assembly GCA_017140615.1). Classification (NCBI taxonomy): domain Eukaryota; kingdom Viridiplantae; phylum Streptophyta; class Magnoliopsida; order Myrtales; family Myrtaceae; genus Eucalyptus; species Eucalyptus cladocalyx. The sequence goes on from CM029526.1 coordinate 19,385,836, forward strand.
TAAAATAAGCAACAGAAGTTTTAGAGCAAAAAATTTCAAGTTGAAGGAGAGTCAACTTCTCCCTCAAGTTCACCTTTATCATATCCAAGAAATCAAAGAAGATCGATTGAGGGTTCATCACCCCTCTTTTCAGCAATTTTGAGTAAGTCTTTCTGTAATCTTTAGAACAAAACAAACTCATTTCATTACTACGCACTTCAGTAGCAATGCCCATTTTCGGTTGAAGATTCAAGTACATTCTCTCATCATCATCCTTGCTCTTTGGCTAATTGAAAGAACCAAAACAAGGATCAACAAGAAAGTTACGAATTGCTCTATCAGCCTCTTCTTCAGGTGATATTCCTAATCTTTCCATTGTTCGGAAGAACTGAGTTTCATTCTTGTATCCTCTTTCTTTTAGAAAGTCATCAATAAAAGTCATAGCAGAACCACCCTTCTTCAAATGACTATAAAGTTTATAAATAACTTGGGGTTTCATGAATCTGAGAGGTTTGGCATCTTCCTCAATTTCTTCTTCCACTAGTTGACGCAGAGGATTTTATGTAACACGATGTGGAGAATGTTGTGGAGAATCTTCTTCCTCGATCAGATCAAAATGTGTAGGACCCTCAGGCATATTCCGTGGTCCCCTGCTTAAGATCCAAGATGACTTCCTTTGAAAATGTCACGCCCCGATCCTCAGGCATGCGCACATCCCTTAACTTTTGGTCGATTTTAAATTGCGATATCCCAGGACTATGTATCGCCGACCCTTTAATTTATATATGCACATGCGGAAGCGGTTATAAATCCCCAGACAATAAAACAATGGGATATACAAGTAGGACTAGGAAATTGAACCTGAAAACCACACCATTGCAATCATATACAAGACATACTAAAACGATTGGTTTCTACTCAAATTAATTCTATAACAATCGTCATCAGGATCCTACTCTAGATCATCCTCGGGGTTCTCCTTCACGTACTCCTCCTCAGGTTCCTCAACAGGGATCTCCTCGTCAGATTTCTCCTCCTTAGGCTCCTCATCTAGGTCCTGAAATGGTTATTCAATAACCACTGAGACAACGTCTCAGCAAGTTCTACCCTCTAAGACCCGATTAGTAAACTAATACACCTTAGGGCTGCCTATGCACAACATGAGTCAGAGGACTTACCTTGGCCTCAGATTCCCCCTGCATATTAGCACATATCATACAGGCACCCAAGCAATCATATAACAGATCGAAGCATCAATCTAATCGACTTAATCGATTATACGCCAACAAGACCACTCACGGTCATTTCTAATCAGTCAATCAATCCACGACATCAAATCAAGGCAGTGATCAATCACATTGAATCACATTCAGATCGAATCATCGATTAATCGACCTAGTCGATTACAAGTCAGTCGGACCATTTCTAGGTCATTCATCCAACACCAAGCAATTCCTTAGATTTAGTGGCTTTACGGTCCCACCCGACCTTATCAATATCTAGTGGCTTTACGGTCCCACCCGACCTTTCCAAGATTTAGTGGCTTTACGGTCCCACCCGACCTTTTCAAGATCTAGTGGCTTTATGGTCCCACCCGACCCTCTCAAGATTTAGTGGCTTTACGGTCCCACCCGACCCTTTATCATACCGTACTGTCTCAAGATGCTTTGTGGAGTCATCGAGCCGGTATACACACAATTTATCATACCGTCCTGTCTCCAGATGCTCCGTAGAGTCATCGAGCTGGTATACACACAATTTATCATACCGTCCTGTCTCTAGATGCTCCGTAGAGTCATCGAGCCGGTAGATCATATCATTCCAAGCAAATAATCAAATAACCACTTTATCATTCTCGATAAAATACCATGAGTGGGTACTCGATTCGCCCAGCCAAAACATAATAATTTCCTTTTTATAAATTCCACCATTTTCTATAGCCCACTCAGATCCTTTTGGCATTATCAACTGAAGCCTAGTTCTTTTTCAATTAATAACCAAAGATTATTCAATAAAAGAATAATTCCTTCTTTCACAAATAATTCAATTCAGCATGAAATATGGTTCAATTAAATAAACGGACTGCGCCACAACAATCAGCACGAAATTCCGGTGTTTATCCGGTTGAATTTCCGGAAAATAAATAATTAAATAATTAATTTCGAAAATTAAATAAATAAATACAATAAATTCAATTTAGCACAATACAAAGCTCAATTAAATAAACGGTCTGCCACGATCATCAGCATAAAATCCCGGTCACTGGCCATCCCAGTTGAATTTTCGGGAAATAAATAATTAAATAATTAATTTCGAAAGTTAATATTTAATTCCTAAAAATACCACTTAGGCCCGATTTGCTTAATTAACACCCGATAAGGACGGAAAAATCCCAAGAAGCATCCAATAAATACTACATGCAATTCTCTATCTAATTACACTAACCACACAACTAATATGCAAAGCAATTAACTAATAATTACTAATCAATTCTAATCTAACAACCTAATTACATTTAATTAAAACTAATCAACCTTTAAGTGTAATTAGCACACTAAGGAGGCATTAGTGAGTAAAACTCACTTGAAAAATGCAAAGACCGAGACACCGCGATGGCAACACGACGACGGCCGAAATCAGGCTTTCGACGAACTCGGACCGGGCCAAGAAACCTTGCAAGTTCGCATAAATTTTGGGCTTGGGTCTACTGAACTTTTCGCGGGCTGATGGGCTGATCCACAAGGGCTGGACTTCATGATCTTGGGCCTCAAAACTAGGCTAATCTCCCTTGGGCTTCGCATTGCTAGACTGGGCTTCAGATGCGGGCTACTCAAATTCACGGGTTGATGCTGAAGACTTGGGCCGTTCGGTTGGTGGGCTGGAGCAGGCAGTGGGGTCTTCTTCGTTGAAGATGAACCGAGCTTGAAGATGGGTGTAGAGAGTGGCAGCGTGGCGTTACAGCGTGAAGAGGAACCAACAAATCAGTACGAGACAGAAGCTGGTGGAGTGCTAGCATGCGGCAAAGGTAGGAAATCATGGGCTTCGCTAGTGCGCGGCTTCGGTTGATTTGCTGGGTGCACGTGGGGCTTCGATCAACAAGATGAAGCTGGAGTTGACCCGTGAAGACAACAACGAGAGAGAGAGAGTCAGTGGAAGACGCGCGGTAAATGGCCGGATGAGTCAACGAGGAAACATCTGCTTCAGTGAGGGCTTCGCAGCTGGCTGTTGAAGGAGAACGATGGAGATGGGCAGGCGAGGGGGCAGACGTGCGGCAGAGGAGATGCTTCGTTGATCTTCGGTGGGCTGGCAGAAGCGAGGAGTCCACTAAAGAAATTTGCTGGTGGAGGTTTCGTTTGTTGCAGGCTGATCGAAGGAGTTGGGCTTCTTCTCTTCCGTTGATGCTGGCGTCGCACGAAGCAAGAGGGAGAGAGAGAGGATGGAGGTTGACGGTGGTGAGAGAGAGCAAGGAGATAGAGATGGGGAAGAGGTGGGGCCTTTGGCTTGATATTTTTTTCACAAAATATCTCTAAGACTTAGTCTTGTACGTATCATCCTTGCTCATGATAGGCCACACCAATCCCTAAATCACATTTCAATTGGTCCCAATCTTCTTAGGCTTAGGGGGATTACGAATTTTGTAGAATTGGCTCCAATTGGTGACTCGATCCACTTGAATTTCATCTCAATTTTGCACCCAATTTTAAATCATAAACTTATTTGTATAAAAACAGCCCTATTTATCCAGTCAAAATTAGAACCCAAAAATCTGGATGTCACAGAAAAGACATCTTCATAGTCTTTGAGGATTTCCCGAACATGTTCGAATGAAAAAGATGAATACTTGTAGAACAAACTTGAGAGTAAAAACGAGAGAGTAGAAAGTTTGTATGCTAGGGTTTGGTAAAAGTGCTCGAAAGGAATACGAAAGGTATATAAAGAAAATGAACGGTCACAAATAAAAGAAAACAAATCGTCACAAAGAAAATTACCTTTTTCGAAATAACTGAAAATAAAAACTGCCAAAAATTCAAAATTCGAAAAAAAATAACTTCCAAAAATAAAATAGGCAAACAATGATTCGATTAAACATACATTTTCATTCCAAAAATAAAATGCCTAGATTCGAGACTTTCTTTTATTGAAGTAGAGTCTAGAAAGTTTGAGTCTGACCAATATCAGACTTTAACTGGTATGAGGTAAAATATTCAATTTGGTGCGAATAGACTAAAATAGATTTTTTTTCCGAAGGCATTGTAAATATATCTGCCAACTGATTCTTCGAGTCAATGAACTGAATCATAATCTCCCCATTTTGGACATGATCTCTTATGAAATGGTGTTGAATTTCTATATGCTTTGCCCTTGAATGAAAAATTGGATTCTTCGTGAGATTAATAGCACTGGTGTTGTCGCATTTAATCTCAGTATACGATTCTTCAATTCCAAAGTTTCTTAACTGTTGTCTTATCTACAAAATTTGAGAACAACAGCTCCTAAGAGCCACATACTCTACTTCTACTGTTGATAGAGCCCTAGTACTCTACTTCCTTGAGAACCAAGACACTAGCATGCTGCCCAGCAGTTGACAAGTATCAAAAGTACTATTTCTATCGACTTTACAACCTGCTAAATCTACATCTGAATATTCAAGAAGAGTAAAGTCTCATTCTTTGGGATACCACAAACCTAGCTTTGGAGTACTTGCAATATATTAGATGACGCGTTTTGCGGCACTTAAATGAGATTCTTTGGGATCATATTGGAATCTAGCACAGATGCAAACACTAAACAAAATGTTAGGTCTAGATGCAGTAAGGTAAATAAAAGAACCGATTATACTCCTATAAAGCTTCTGGTCTACTTTATTTCCTCCTTCATCCTTGTCCAGCTTCGAAGAACTTGATATTGGTGTCTCTATCTTCTTGCAATTCTCTAATCCGAATTTCTTGATGAGATCTTTTGCATACTTCTCTTAATGAATAAAGATACATTTCTTCGATTGTCTAACTTGCAATCCTAGAAAGAAAGTTAACTCACCCATCTTACTCATCTCGAATTCATCCTGCATACATCTTGAGAATTTCTTGCATAGATTTTCATTAAGGGATCCAAAGATAATATCATCAACATAAATTTGAACCAACAAAAAGTCTTTACCCTCTCTTTTTATGAACAAAGTAGTATCTATCTTTCCCTTAACAAAACCATTTTGGTTTAGGAATTTACTTAACCTTTCATACCAGGCTCGAGGTGCTTGCTTCAATCCATATAAGGCCTTTTTCAGTCTTTAGACTGAGTCTGGCTTTCTTGGATCTTCAAATCCTAGTGGTTGTTCCACATAGACTTCTTCTTGGATGAATCCATTTAGGAAGACACTCTTTACATCCATTTGGAATAACCTGAAATTTTTATAGCAAGCAAAAGTAAGTAATAGTCTAATTGTTTCTAACCTCGCTACTGGTGCATAGGTCTCGTCATAGTCTATCCCTTCTTCTTGCATATATCCTTTGGTCACGAGTCTTGCTTTGTTCCTTACCACTTTTCATTTCTCGTTCATCTTGTTCTTGAAAACCCATTTTGTCCCGATAATAGACTTACCTTTAGGTTTAGGGATTAGCTCCAAAACATTGTTGATGCTGAGTTGTCTGAGCTCTTCTTGCATAGCTTCGATCAACTTTCATCAGACAGGGCTTCTTCTACATTTTTGGGTTCTATATCAAAAACAAGTGCTAGAGCGCTAGACTCTTCTCACCTTGTGGATCTGGTGTGAATTCCTTCATCAATGTTGCTAATGATGAGTTCTTTGGGATGACTTGACTTATGTTTCTAGTTGTTGGTTGGTCTGAGAGTCTGCTGATCCTTTGCTTCAATTGAATCTTCTAGATTTGCTTGTTGCTAATCTCCAGAAGTCTGAACTTCTTCAGGGGAAGTAGACTTTGAAAAGTCTACAATGGGTTCAGATTCTTCAAGTTGAGTCTGATCTAGCTGATTCTGCACTGAATCCTGAAATTTGACATTCATGGATTATTCCACAGATTGAGTTTTCTTATTAAAGACTTTGTATGCTTTGCTTGAAGTTGAGTAGCCAAGGAAAATTCATTCGTCTGATTTTTTTTCAAACTTCCAATTTGATCATTTGCATTTTTTAAAACATAACATTTATTGCCAAATACATGGAAGTAAGAAACATTTGGTTCTTCCCTTTATACACTTCATAATGAGTTTTCTCTAAAATAGGTCTCAAGATCACTCTATTGATGATGTAGCAAGTTGTAGAAACTGTTTCAGCCCAAAATTAAGAGGACATTTTGCTCTCAATTAAGAGGGTTATGGCCATCTCCTGTAAAGATCTATTATTCCTTTCCATGATCCTGTTTTGTTCTAGAGTGTACGGAGAAGAGAAAACATGTTGGAAACCAAATTCATCACAGAATTTCGCAAAATCTTGGTTTTCAAATTCACCTCTATGGTCTGTTCATATGCTCAAAATAGCATATCATTTTTCATTCTTAACCTTCTTGGCAAACTTTGAGAAGTAGGAGAAGGCTTCAGACTTATTTGCCAAAAAGTAAACCCAAGTAAAGTGAGAGTAATCATCCACGATTACTAGGCACTACTTCTTTCCACCAATACTTGGAGTTCTGGTTGGTCCAAAGAAGTCCATATGTAGAAGCTGCAAAGCTCGATTAGTAGAAACTTGTTTGACAGATTTAAAGGAACTTCTAACCTATTTTTCCAAAACACATGGAGTGCATAGATAAGACTTTTGATAAGTCAGGTTGGGAAGACTACGAACAAGCTTCTTGGAAGAAATCTTGGCAATCTGCTTTATGTTAACATGATCAAGCTTGCGATGTCAAAGATTTGCTTCATCTTGAATAGATATGACACTGAGAACTTTTTAGTTTTATATCCAGAAGGTAAATATTCCCATGCCTTCGTCCAGTGAAAGATTGAGAGAAATCTCTACTCATTCCCGAATAGATGCTTTCTTAGAAATTTATTTTGAATCTAGTATCGCAAAGCTGACTTATGCTGAGTAGATTGTAATTTAGACCTTCCACCAAGGAGACATTATTGATAGTCAAGCTTTCAATCTTCACGGTTCCACATCCAACAATCATTCCTTTGTTGTTTTCACCAAAAGAAACTTTTCCACCATTCACTTGAACAAGTTTTATAAAACAACTCGAATCTCCTGTCATGTGTCTTGAACAGCCACTATCCAAATACCATTTGATCTTCCTTTTGATAGTGACTTACAATAAAAATAGAAATTCAAACTTTCTTTGGTACCCAGATTTTCTTGGGTCTAGGAGGGTTAGTATTAAAAACAGTCTTAGCCCAATCTCTCTTAACGGGTCTCCAAATCTTGGGACATTCCTTCTCGAAATATTGTGAGCTGTTACACTTTGAACATCTAAGAGTACTTCGGCCAACAGGTTTTATAAAAACCTTTTGAAAGTAACTTTTGTAAAATGCCCTTATAGGTCTTTGTTTGATTCTTTCTTTAACTTTGGGAAAATCAATTAAAGGAATAGTTTCTGAAGTCATACCCAAACTGGATTTATTAAAATAAGGTCTTTGTACTAAAATAATTTTCTCCAACTTCTTAGATCATTTTGAAAATCTTTTTGTAATATTTGAAATATCTTCTTTCAAAAAAGGCATTTTCCATCAAAAGAAAACCAGAATTTACTTTCAAATCAATAAGACTTTTATCCAGACTTTCAAACTTTTCTCTCCAAGAAGTTTCCCGTTGCCTCAATTTAGAATTCTTCCTTTTTAGTTTGGAAATTCTTTTAAGAGATGTTTTGAGACTGAGACAAAGTTCATCTATATACTTTGAGACTTTAATAGGAAATTTTAAATTGCTAACCTTAACTTCTTGATTCGAATCTAAATCGAGTATGTTTCGATTTTGAGTATGAATCGGAATGGGTCATCAAACATATATTGGCATATTCTTCTTCACTTTCCCTTTTCGTATCACTCCAAGTTTATACTTTGAGAGCCTTTTTGTATCTCTCAGTTCTTCCATTATTTTTCTTCAATAGAGAACAATTAGGTCTGATATGCCCATTTTTCTTACATTCAAAGCATATTACATATTTGCTGGTTTCATTATCCTCTGTCAATCTCTTTTGGAAATTTTGAGTGCTCTACTTATTCCAATTGAATCTTCTTCCCTTCCTATTCAACTTTCTAAACTTCTTAATCATAAGTGCTAGCTCCTCATCATCCAAGTCATATTTTGAATCTGTATCATCAGAATCATCGTTAGATTTTAAAGCAATTGACTTCTTACCTTTAGGATCTTCTTCCTCATTGATTTGCTCCACTTCATATGATTGAAGTGTGCTACTAGTTTGTCTACTGAAAGAGGCATGATTCTCTGGGTTTCTCTCATTAACATTTTCACATGATTCCAGTCTTTGAAGAGTCAACACAATAGTTTATTGACCTTCATTAGTCCTGAGATTGGCTGTCCTTGATATGCCAATCCATTCACGATTTCAGTGAAATGACTGAGCATATTAGTAATGGATTCTCTAGGTTTCATCTTGAAGGCTTCATACTGTCCGAGTAGAATATTGATTTTCGTTTCCTTTACTCAGTCAGTTCCTTCATAGGTAATATGCAACCTGTCCCAAACTTCTTTCATTGTTTCACAGGAAGAAATTCGGTTATACTTAATAGGAGATAAAGCACAGTATAAAGAGTAGATAGCTTTAGCATCAAAAGCTTGTCTCTTGGTTAATTCTACTTGTGTTATTTCACCAGCATCTATAGCTTCATTTCCTCTTTCTGAAGTTGATGTAATTTTGGGATTGATCCATTTTTCTACCACATCCCACTCCAGGGGATCTTTTGATCTCAGAAATGCCTTCATCTTGTTTTTCCACACATTATACTCCTTCCCATCAAAGTAAGGAGGTCTAGTGTTGCTTTGGCCTTCAACCAAACCTAGAGCCAAAACTTTTTGTTCTTGTATGTCTGGATGTGAGAGTGATGTGAGAGAGTGAGAGAGAGATGACCCAAAGTCTTCCTTGATTGTTAAGGAGAGACGACCCCAAGTCTTCACGAAAAAGAGAGAACAGACACAGACTCTTTGCTCTTGTATGTCTGGATGTGAGAGTGAAGTGTGAGAGTGAGAGAGAGACGACCCCAAGTCTTCCTTGATTGTTAAGGAGAGACGACCCCAAGTCTTCATGAAAAAGAGAGAACGAACAAAGACTCTTTGCTCTTGTATGTATGGATGTGAGAGTGATGTGTGAGAGTGAGAGAGAGAGACGACCCCAAGTCTTCCTTGATTGTAGGGATATCCATCTAGAATTGAGCTGTTAAGCTTTTGTCCATCTCTTCTTGCGTAATAACCTTTTTCATATTGTTAGTTTTGAAAGGGCTAGTTACAATACCTAGAGGGGGTGAATAGGTGTAAAAATAATTTTGCAAGATTTAGTAGAAGTAATTTGCTTTTAAAAAATGACAAACTATAAACAAGTTTCGACTCTAGCAACAAAATAAAGGAGTTCGAAGAAGAGAATAAGAACACAAGGTTTATAGTGATTCGGTTTAGATCAAGCCTCGTCCACTCTCCCACATGACATTGGCTGGATTCCACTAAGAAACAAAAGAGATTTTATAGCTTTGTGATCTCAACTTCACACTGAAGAGTCTGCTTCTCTGTCATAAAGTCACACTATAAGTTCTTCTCTCTTTTGAGTACAAATTTGAGCTTAGTGAATGAAATAGCAAGGAACTAGGAAGTTTCAGACTTTGAAATTTTTATTTCATGCACACATCGAATGACTAGAGACGTCTTCTTTAAATACTCCTTCATGTTCTCTCGACCATTGGCACTTTCCAAAAGAATTCTTCCAATCTACCCGTTGGACAGAATCAATCAATGAAATCTCGAGTCGTTTGATGATTGTGATGAAAGCCCGTCAATCCTGTTCGCCCATACAATGAGGATTTTGGCTTTCATAAGTAAATACTTTCCAAGTTTACTTGCCTTCCAAGAGATTTAAATATCGAAATTGATTCCAATAAAGATAGTCAATCATGTAGGTTTTATATTCAACCAAAAAGCCATCCATAAGCCATACAAATTGAATTGTTGAAGAAATAAAGATAATCCTGCGTCTGGATAAGTCTTCATTCTCTAATAGTGTTGACACCTAAATTTTGCCAATCCATTTAGTCATTTATCATATTAAAAAATTAGGGGTTAATTTTATCCCTGAAAAAATAGTTAATTGCATAGCATATAGTTTTAGGTGCATTTATTTTTTATTTGCATTTACATTGGGCCGGTGAAAAATTGGTTCAAATTAATGGTTTAGGACTTTAATTTGGTGAATTGGACTAAACCCACGAAGAGAGTAAATCAGCCCAAGCCCGTGTCCTCGGAAAGATTTATGGATTTATTTGTGCGAGATTTCAAATTTTAGAAGAATCCCCTTGCAATCTTAAATCGTATCAAAAGCAAATATTGCATTTGGAAACGGGAACAATATTTCTGGCCCGCTCCTCCCAATGGCAACCACTAGCGCGTGCAATTCAAAAAGTGCCTTGAATGATGCAATCAGAAGTATTAATTGTACTTAAGGAAAATTTACAAGTCAAAAGGGCTGGAGGGAGATCTAAAAACACGACAGAAACTTCTAGCTAGAATCCCAAAAATTTTTAAGCTTCCATAGGATATCAAATAGCACATAATGACCTAATATATATCCATGTAGCCAACCCCATCTATGTGAACTGTCTCCACAATACTTTCTGCAGCACTTATAAGAATGATGCGGCCTCACTAGGAAGGAAATTAGGGAGGTCTGAATCTGACCAACCCAACAATCAAATTTAGCATGTCAACTACCTCATACTAAACAAAAACCTTCAAATTCCTCTCTACTTCTTCCAGCATTAACATTGACAGAAAGAGCTCCTACTAGTTATACTATTTTCAATCTGGACAGGACTGAGGAGGGAGATGGAGTTTGGATTATTATAGAGTATTAGTATCTTGTTATTATCTTATAGTGCACATGAGTCCTATTAGCATCTTTGAGATGAGGCATATGCCTAAAAAATTCGAGAAGAAGTTCAGACAACCAAAGTAAGTGGAAAATTATGAATTTGAAAGGGGAGAGGAGAAAACAACTGCGCAATAACTAGTAAGAAGTTTAGTATAGAGCCAAAAATGACTTTAGTGATTGAGGGAGAACCTTCAAGTATGACCTTGTCGCAGGAATGGAATCGACAAATAAGTCCAATAAAAGTTGGAGCAACTCAGTAGAGCTTGAACTTAAAGCCTTGATATTTCTGCTTGCAGTTTTCTTGGAGTAAATCGGTAGAGTTCAGAATTCTAATCCGGATGCTTGCACGGTACAGGTGTCTAAATCTTTAACTACTCTAGAGCCAAGTACACTTGTATTCTGATTCACAAGAATCTATAGAATTAGAACAGTACTATCAGGAGATGTGAAAATGGTATAAAGAACGAGCGTGAGCCGATTGTCATCAGTGTGGTAAGAAAGATCACCTTTAAAGCAAGAGCCACACTTTCATGCATAAAAGAATATTTTTTAAGAAAAGCAGTCAATAATACTGCCAAACGTCTAAACTGTTTGTCTGTATCACTTGAACCCCGGCAAAAGGCTGGTAACAGTTTCCAAAGGTCATGAGCATGACCCAGCAGCTCCTTACCGAGTACTGATTTCTTAACTGGAGAAAAGATAAACAGAAGCACAATTAAATCCCCGATGTCACTAAAATGTTAATGATGAACTGAACAAAACTCAAATCAAGTAATGCTGATTAAGGACTCCACTACATACATGATCAATCGCCATTCAACCAAAGCTCACACTAAAAAATATGCATCAAGGAAGGAAAAGTTAATGACACAGAGGCAGATGAAGAATAAAATCGTGTGAATAACAATATTTTGCTCCCCAGACCTGTCCCTCCTATCAAATATCTACAGAAAGCAAAAAAAAAAAAAAAAAAAAAAACCTTGACATGAACAATTGCGATAAGAATATATTGATATGCATAATTCAATGGGTATCATAAGCCAAGTAAGGAGAGGTCAACGCTTTGGGATGGTACCTATCAAATGGGATCAACATATATAATAAAAAAAAAAAAAATCAAGAAGTTGACAGTTCTGTTATAATGTTTCAGACAAGCTTTCACCACAGCTTACAAGCAGGTTGAATTACCCAGCTTGATAAGTCTATGGAGACTCTTATTGAAGACTAAAGCTCCTTCTAGCATAGCTTGTGAGCATGCAAAAATGATATCACGGGATAATGATCTATTGCGAGGAGTTTATGATGGACAAAAAAGTTTTCGTATTGAGTTTTGGTTAAACGCACGGAATTTTGTGCACTTATTCCTTATAAAATGTGTCTCCTGTCAAAGACCATTTAGTGGTGCCTTTGCAAAAAGCAGGACTTTTACCCTGCTTAAACTGATTTGAATCTGAATACGGATTTAAAGATGGAGATTCTAGGTTGCTTTTAATTGATAACTCATAAGTTATGCACAACCAGTGGTGAATCTGTGCCAAACAGCCAAGGATCTCCACACTTATTACGACGTCAAATATAATATCTGAAAAATGAAAATCACGGAAACAAAAGTCATGTAGAATGATGACATACCTCCAGAACTAGCACGCTTGAAAGATTTTTCGAGGGGCACAATATAATCCATGTAATACTCAAGCGATGAACCAACCACATAATCTCTTAGAATGGGCACCAACCAAACATTACTAGAACTAAAAATGTCGGGATGCAGTGAAACAGGCACAACAGAAAGCATCTTTTCTGGGCCCATAGCAATTACTACAGCAGAACCAATACATCTCTGAAGCTGTGAATCACAGTAAATTAAACATTGATGAGTTACCATTCAAACAATCTTCAAACTACACAAGTATTTGTTTTATAAAGCTAGACAGTCAATTATGTGTTTCATCAGATAATGGCAAAGTACTATGCTCAAAGCTCTGTTAACTTGTCATCTACCCATTTTAGTAAAAGAAGCTTTTGTTAATCCTTATACGTAAGTGAAAAAATAACCTGCTGTTAATGCTCCAATCAACAATTCAATCTAACTCTAACAAAATTCATGATGATGTTGACACCTAATTTTGGCAACTCTAAGAAAATAAAAATAAAAATCGTAAATAAAAGGAAAAAATAGGGGAAAATCAATCTGATTGATTATGCATGAAAGCTAAGAATTTTGATGAATATCCAAATTTTGTTAAATGCGGAAGCAATTAAAAAATCAGGTGAATAAAAGGCAATGATTTTGATAAAATAGAAGGAATCGAAGAAAAATCGAGCTGATTGTGAAATTACCTCTGATTTGTAGCCATGAATTAATGCGACAGGAGATGAAAGCTCGAAAATTACCATTAAAAATAGCCGTCTGAAATCATTATAAAAAGAGAGTCATAATTTTCGTGAGCAAAGGGGAAATTCGAAAAAAAAATCAAGCGAATTCGAAAAAATCGAGAGAAAAATTCATGCGAAAGGAATGCAAAGAAAGGATGGCGAGAGATAGAGTAGAGAAAAAAAAAAGGGTTCTTTCCGTCCGGGCTTCTTCCTTCGTTTCCTTTCTGGGTCAAGAGAAAACAACACAAAATAAAAAGAAAAAGCTCTTCTGAGGGAAAGCAAAAGTTAGAAGGTCAGCACAGCAGAAAAACCGCAACAGCAGAAAGGACGTGTGACTGGTAGAGGCCAAAAGAAGAAAAAAGAAAAAGGGAAACAAAAAGGTTACTATTCTTCTTCTTTGCCTGTTCCTTGCCGCTCGATCCGCCACACCCCTGCTGCTCGTCCCGCCGTTACCGCTCCGCCACCGCCGCTTCGCAGCTACCTCGCCAATGCCCGGCGTTTGCTCGCACCTCCGTTCCCCTCGCCGCGCCACCGCCACTCCGCTGCTACCACGACAACGCCATCTAGCCAGCCTCGCCTCCGCTCCGCCCGACGCCAGAAGCCACCGCGCCTTTGCTTGTTCCTCGCCCAAGCGCTGCTGCCCCGCGCCTCCGCCTACACATCCGCTCGGATCCCGATGCCGCCGCACCTCTGCAACCTTTGTCACCCAACGCCGCACCTCAGCCCGCCGCGGCCGACTCCGCAGCAACACCGTGAAGCCGCTGCCGTCCGTCTCGCGCCGGAGTCCTCCATCGTCCGCGTCGCTTTGCTGTCTAGAGGCCGCAACGCTGCTGCGATCATTGTCTCGCTGTCCGATCCAACCGCGCCCGACGCCCGGCGGCTGTGCCTCCGCCTCCGCGTCCGCCCAAGCGTCTCGCCCGCCGCGAACGACGTCCCTACCTCTGCTCCGCCGGCGTCCGACGACCGTGCTCTCGCCGCCTCCGCCAACGCCGTGCCACCGCCCGTGCCCTCTCGCTATTCCTACACCTCCGCCGCGAGCATCCGAGCTCCTCCACCGCGCACACTGCGCCTCAGCCCGCGCTGCCCCTGCCGTCGACCTTTGAGCGCCTTTCGTCGCTGCAACCGTCGCACCACCACCGCGACCCAGCCCCCGCCGGAGCTCCGACTGTCACGCCCCGATCCTCCGAGCGCGCGAACATCCCACTCTAGTCGATACAAATGCGACTTCCCAGGACACGTCGCCGACCCATTCATTTCTATTGCACATGCGGAAGCGAAACAAATCCCCTAACAACATTTAACTTGGGATAGAAAAGCAGGCAATCAATCACAACCAAACAAGCTTTCTATAAACACATAGGTTTATATACAACACTGGATTGTCTACAAAATAGACAAGCTCAACAACTAGGAAGCGTCCTATGACCAACTTGTCGAACACGTTCGCCGATTCTTCAGCCTCCACCTTCCGAACTCGGGACTTAGGTCCTCTACGACCATCATCTAGGGACCTGAAATATTATCCCACAACCGGGATGAGACTACGTTTCAGCGAGTCCTACCCTCTAAAACTCAATTAGGAAGAAAATACGCCTTAGGGCGCTCTAGCCACACAAATAGGATAGAGGGCTTACCTCGCCTTAGTCCCTTTCCTACACGTCAATACAATTCATATTCAAACAATGCTTGCACAAGCTGAAACTACCGACACACCCATCGGCCTATCAATTCAATCAATCCAATTGATATCATACGATCCACATATCTATCAATTCATACCATCTATCAAACCATACCATCTATTCATCCATCAATACATTCACGGCTCACACAAGCTGAAATGGATGCAACGCTCTCACAAGCTGATATAGATGGTAGCTCGCACAAGCTGATATATACATAGATGGTAGCTCACACAAGCTGATAGATAGATCGTGCTCGCACAAGCTGATAAAACGATCTTAGCTCACCAGAAGCTACCGCAATATATATAGTATACTATAGCTCACTAGAAGCTGCCGCAATATTCAATATAGTATACTATAGCTCACCAGAAGCAGCCGCAATATATGTATATTATAATTGATCTCCCAAGCTGATACATATATATAAACAAATGCTCGCCAAAGCTGATCATTCAATAATAAACCATAGAACTGGATATTCAATCCAATAACAACCAATGATTCAAACTAGTCATACAAAGCAATTACGGTGCTAAAAGCCAACACCGGGTATTTTCAAGTTAAATACCACAACTTCATCAATTTCATACAATTCCACACTTTTGGAATTATTAACCATAATCATCAATCACTCAATTTCTCAATTTAAACATACAATTAACACAAACCGACCATGATTCTTTGCGATCAGTGCGAAATTCTAACGACCAGTCATCGGCATAATTTTCGAAATTATTAAATAATTAAATTTAATTCCGAAAGTTAAATAATTAGATATTATATTATAATAATATAATTTAATAAAATAATATTTATAAATTCGAAATAATTAATTAATTAAAAATAATTAATTAGGGCTTAAACAAGATTACACTAATTTAATCATACAATTAGCCCTAATTAAACATCCATTAAACTAATCATACAACTAATCTAATTTACATTAAAATAATCTAATTTAATCACATAAACCTAATTAAACTAATCTAAACACCCCTTAAGCGTCATTAACTCACTAAGCAAGAATTAGAGGATAAACTCACCGGTTTTGCGCGCCGGTGAGTTCACGGTGACCCCGACACCAAGGCGGTTGATAAACCCCAAAGCAGCAACACCAACGGAGGCCGGGAAGACACTGAAAACGGGCCTCGAAGTCTGGAACTTCTTGCTGTCTTCTGCTTCTGATCTGGGCTGAACTGCAGAGAAGAAACCAACAACTTCAACAGCGAAAACGGGCCGATCGGAGCTCTGGCGAGCGGGTGGTTGGCAACCGGCGGCTCCCAAGGTTCAAGGGGATCTTGCTGGTGGTTGGTATGGGTGGAGGTAGGGTAGAAATGGGGAGAAAATGGCTGAAAACCGCGAAACGGGCGAAACAGGTGGAACCAGGCGAGTCCGGACGGTCCGACGAGCGGCGGCTTCGGGCGGCCGTACGGGACGGCCGGAGAATCGTTCCGGCGAGCGGCGAGGTGCTTCGGAACGGTCTGGATGTCGTCTTCGTGACAATGGGTGGCTCGTTCGCTGATTCAACCGGGAAGTTAACTTTTTACTCGGATCTTTGGCGAAAGGTCGGCTGGAGCAGAAACTGGAACGAGGGGAAAACAAGGGAGGAAAACGGCCGACGATGGCCTTCCGGGCGTGCGACGATGGAGGGGCTGGTGAGCTCGGTTTCCTCTGGTTCTCTTGAGCTTTTCCTAAGCCTCAACCATGAGAAAGCCATGAATGAAGGAAGAAGATGGTCTGCTGAAGAGGGCCTCCTTGGTGGCTCACTAGAGCTCAACACTTGTCTAAACCTCATTTGCTTTGCCCCCACCATGACATCCATGACATCATCCACTCTCTTTCCTCAATCTTCCTCCACAACCTTGCCAATAGGTGAAATAAATAGCTCTCTCATGGTATACGAATTTAAATACGTTTGTCATCAAATTCAATCAATTCTCACTTAATTCCATCCAATTAAAGCTCAATTAAATCAACCCATGTGTCCTTGGCCTTCTCACGACATTTCCCATCAAATGATCCAACTTGCATCGAAGATTCAATTAAAAGCGGCCCTCGACAATCTCGAACAAAAAACGAAACCTTACTTTTTTGCTTTTCTGCCAAAAATCTCGGTTAGTAGAAACATCTTCTGGATATGAGTCGACATTCCTAAAATGAATTGTGACTTGCAAAAACTTCTAATTTCTGTAATCGGATTCAATTTCACGGTTAAATTCAATCTGGCGCGACTTTAGCGCGTCCTAATCTACCGGGTAGCTTTTAGGAATTTTCTGTGCAATTGACCTGTGGTTGATTATTCTCAAGCCACAAAGTGCATCTTCGACACCTTGGCGACTCTCGATTGTTGTAGAAATCTCGAGGTTTCGATTACGGACATAGGGTACCCAAAACGACAGAAGAATCGATCTAGTGCCAGTCGACGAGGATATTGCAATCGAGGCACTCTAATCACATATCTCGTCGAATCGACCTATAAGCGATCTCGTTCGATTGATCGACGTTGTCGTAATGATCCTTGCAGATTAATACGGTCGAGAAATGGCCGATTCATGGTCGGAATTCTCAAGCCTGTCGCGTTTAGATTCATTAACGGCTTCACTTGATAGACTAGTTATCTCGTAAGTGGCCAACTCGAAGAAAGAAAGCTATAGACGCGAAGATGAAATGCCCGACTTATTTAATTGAAACCGGAATTGGAAAATCGGGTGTCACACCGACGCCGGCCACCGTCCGCCCAGCACCGACCAACGTGCTGCCCCCTTTCCTTAGATTGCTTACTTTTCTTTTTATTTTTATCTTTCATTTATTTTATATTATTTTATTTTATTTACCTTTTTAAAATTTTGCTATTATTGTACCAATTGGAATATTAGGAGTTGATTTTCGTTTTATTGCCGTCATTATCCACAGAGGTTTTACCCAAAATTATCGTAAAAATTTAATTTGATCCATAAGATATTGTATCTTTTTTTAATTATATTAATTTTTGGGGATTTTAATTGTTAAATTATTATAATTATTAATTTGATTCGTAAGATTTCTTATCAAATTTTTAATTATTCTGAATTTTCATATATGTTGTGATATTTATGGTTAAAATAATTATTAATTTAACCCGTAAGACAACGGATTATTTTTTCGATTATTTTAATCATTTATTTGATGAATGTCTTGTTTAGTTTAGATATAATGTTTATTTGATAATTGCTTGTTTTAGAAATACACTAAAAAATATATAAATCAAAATCTTGCGTCATAGCATGTAGGTTTAGTAAATTAGGATTGTATACATTTTCTTTTTTTTAGGATTGCACTTTTAGATAGGTAATTTTTGTAATAAATTAGGATTGATTTTTTATAAACAAACTTTTAAATAATGTTGGCACATCTTGATAATCTCTTTTTTTCTAAAAATAGTTTTTAAATAATTTCTTTTTTCTAAAAATAGTTTTTTAAGATAGGATAGGATTTAAGTCAAATTAATCCCTAAAATAAATTAGAAAATTATTCATTTTAGATAGTTTAATTAGGGTTTTTATTAATTCCAAATTTCAATAAAAAATACAAAAATATTAGGTGCAGGTTCAAATGCACACGACATATTCTATAAAATGATTGAATGACAGCTCAATACACATTCATAGAAGAAAACAAGTTCAATATTTACTTTGTTCAATGCTTGCCCCTCACTCGATTTGATCGTTGCACTTTTAGGCATTCGTATTTCTTTTTTCACGCTTGATTTGAGAATCACGTTATGGTGGAGACCATAGTTGCAATTATTAATTGCAGGTTGGCTATTGTTTCTGTTTGTGTTTTTGCACTCTCTACCTTCTATAATTTGATCATCTGCTCAATTCATTTTGCTGCAGGCAGTCCTTTTCTAAACTACTAAATTTGTAACTTGTGATTTGGGCATCTCTCTGCTACTTCTATTCAACTTAGTCTGCCATAGTGGAGTGCACACTAGGGGAAAAGGATTGGACATTAGCCATCAACTTCTAGATGTTGTGACCTGGCAGAGCTTTGTGAAAAATCATTCACCATTATCGAGAAGAGGTTCTAAAATTTTCCAGCTTATCAATGTAGGGAAATTAGAGTGTGTTAGAATGTTTCACGCATTCCTCTTTAAGTATTGAAGATGGCTGAATTACTTGAACCAGTTTCATCATTAGGTAACCCAGATCGACTGTCATTTGGGTTATAGAAATGGTAGATAGATGAATCTCATCCAAGAATATGCTATGATGACTTTATTAAGCAGAGCTTGGGGCATTGAAAGTTGTCTTTTGGTCTTTGGCTTTACATAGTGCAGCCTCAATATGATTTAACTAGACAACGACATTGCTTAACAAGGGAGAAGTATAAACCATCTGGTACTTGTTTCATGTTTTTCTTTTGATTGTTAAAAAGAAGTATATCTTATATATTGCTTCGCTCGTCTATTTTATTAAATTTTACCCTTGTTGGTGGAATTTGCATTTTCTTGATTGGTGAGTTGTTCACTGTTTCCTGCTTCAGTTTTGCCCTCTTTTGACATCCCTCATGCCTGGAGATATAGCTTAGTGTCAGTCCATCTTGTATCTTCTTTATAATATAACTTATGTATTAAATGTACCTGCAGGGTCTGTCAAAGACTCAGTGGTTGGTGAAGAGCGCATTGCTCAGTACTTGTTGGCAGTATTAAATACTAGAGGCACCCCCCTTCACTGGAAGCATTCAAATAACAGAAGAATGGAGGGTATTCGATATGAACCAGAAGAAAAGCATGATTACAACCTTAAAGATCTTCGGCCAAAGAAGAAGCCACCTAATGTCTCTGATGTCCTATATATAGAGGTACCTTTTATGTACAATATTTGCCTATATATGAGTTTTATAATGCGTCATGATAAATTTATAGTATTTGTTGGTAATTGATTGTATGCACCTGGAAGTTGTGGTCTTGGGTACTTAGATACTACATTCATTTATAGTATTCCATACGTTTTCATGATAATGACCTGAAATTCGTTAGCAGTCCATGTCATTGAAAGCTCTTATAGTTTTGAGCTGCTTAATTCTTCCTGTAGACGATAGCTACAGGTTGCCTTGAAAATTGTGATCCACTTGAATTAAGCTCCACCTCAAACTTGGAGTTTTGACTGGATGGATTCCGCCTTTAGATTAGAGTAAAAGCAAATCAGTGCAACCATCAGAAGAGACGATTTTTTGCAATGTGACCCTTATGTTAAACTTTTCTTTATGGTTTGTAAATTTACTGACTCTTCTTTTTTAGTATGAAAGTTGTTAGTTCATTTATTGACATTGATCTAGAATAGTTTCTGTGCAGCATCTTCAATTGATACGAAGGATCAAATAGACAAATGCCGTGCCCATGATATTGCTAGGAATTTTGGTCAGCAGATTGTGTTGCCGAAAAAAAAAATGAAAAAAAAAAAAAGAAAAGAAAAAGAAAGTACAAGTTAAGGGACTCTCTTCATAGTCCATAGTCTCTCGTTTTAATGCACATCATGTGGGAAATAGTCGGAAGGGACAGTGTAGTCTATAAATGAAAGATGCCTGTGAAGATTTGAACTTGGTACTTCAATGTTTTGAGATAGTGGAGAAAACATGTATCGATTGTAATTTCATTCGTTCGAAAGATTTAGTATAGAATTAATCCTTTAAGTTTTAGTGTGTGTACGAATTGATCCTCTAATTATTATTTAGGTTAATCAAGTCTAACTTTCTGGATTTGTGCTATTTTGTCTTCTAATTTCTATTTTGGGCAATTAGGTCCCCTAACTTTCTAGATTTGTGCAATCAAATCCTTCGGTCTAACTAAGCCGTTAATTTAATTAATGATGTGGCATTGCATATGTGACAGAAAATTATATGTGATGCTAATTTGCTGCCAAATGAGTGGAAATAAACTGGAAAAACAAGGAAAAAAAAAATCCTGGTTTGACAGTATTAGTCACAGTGGGTAATCAAAACACTCGAACGCACCAAGTAAGAAAGTTAGAGGATTTGATTGCAAGAAAGAGGACCATATTGCTCAAATCCAGAAAGAGGACTTGATTACACAAATAAAAGTTAGAGGATCAAATTACACAAATTTCGAAACTTAGATGACTAAATCTGTACTCAACCCAAAAAAAAAAAAAAAAGGGTTATGATATAGTCAAGAAGGTGAAACTGCAAAGGTAGAAGGTTGTATGCTAAGAGTTTGTGTTTCTAGAAGCCATTCAAAGTAGATGATTTCTGAAACTGCTTTTAATGTTCATTTGAGCAGTGTTAGTTCCGTGTGTTTCTTTATAATTAAAATCCCGCAGCTCATGCCTTGTAAAATTGCTGTTACTGGTCTGTTTGATGGAGTTAGCTCCTTTCCTGTTAGTGACTAACTGGTATCTTTTTGGAGCTTCAGCTTGCTTTGTGTATGGGTTTGCACCTCGTTGGTGCCTCTATAATGAAGCTTATAGTTTTTTACTGATCCAAAAATGGATTGCAAGTATCAAAAATTGAATCTGTTTTGGTTGGGATTAGTAGGGTGATAGCTGCTTAACTACAATTTGCTCATGGATAGTCATGCATTGCTTGCAGGATATGGTGACAGAAGTTCAACGGCATTGTATTTTTCTTTTTCTGAATTCGATGGTGATGTGGAAAATGAGAATGACTTGGAGTGCCTCATCGAGCAGCAGTTTGAGGCACTGCGGTTTGAGGCACTGCAAAAGGCTCTGAGGATACCCCACAAGGCATCGGAAGCTCGTATTATGGTATCCAAGAAGTTTCTTACTTTGTTTAGAACAGGCAAACTCGGTCCCTTCATCCTTGATGATGTCCCTGCAGTCAATACTGCATCATGAAAAGTTCTTAGGATCTGCAGGAGTTCATTTGTATTTGAATTTATTTTGTGTAATGTGACCTGATGTGGAGTAGGTTTTTGGCAGAGTAATAGTTGGTCTCTAAAATTACCTAATAGTTGTGCCTTTGTAAGTTATTTTCAGGTTCTTCCTGTTGTAGGTCTAGTATACAAATCCATTAACTGTAAAATTGAATCTTAAGACCCGATTGAGCATTGATTCCTTTGGTATTCTTATTTAAAATTGAAGGTTATGTTTCTGTTGCCTTGTGTTATCTTCTGGTAAATATTATGTCGGATCCTTTTGAATTTATGCTTTCCTGTGCATCCATTCCCATGGTACTTTCTGGTTCTAAGTATCACTGCGGTCAATAATTAATCAGAAATTGCAGACATTTCCAGCAGACTCATGAAAGGCCTCTTGCCTGTGAAAAAATACATGCTCGCCCGCAAGAATTGTCTCTTTGTGAAATGAGAAGTACTTGGATGGGTGCCCAACCAGTCATTTTTCTAGATGGAAGGACAAATGCCGTAAATGAAAGAAGATTTGGGCCGAAGTATCGTGAAGCTTTTAATTGCATCGACATTGCGTTGGTTGTACATGTCAAGACATGCGGCATGAGACGCAGGGTGGCATATAAATGAAAATATGATGGCAGACAATGCAATGTCCATAAATTTCTCCTTGGTTCGTATCAGATCCAAAGATTGTGAGACTCGCCTTGGCATTTGATGGTGTTAATCCGTATGGCAACCTCAGCATTAGAATGTGGCATGTGGCTGGTTCTATATTTCCCATATAATTTGCCACTTTGGAAGTGGCATGAAGTCATCGTTAAATTTGCTTTCATTATTGATTCCTAAGTCACACGCTCCTCGAAGAGACATAGGGTCTACCTTCAACTGTCGATTGTCAAGTTAAAAGCATTATGAGAAGAGCGTCGAGACCTTCCGTCTGTTAAACAGTGTGATTTTCGGATGCATGTTGCAGTGCTTTGGATTATCGACGGTTTTCCTGCTTATTGTGACCTACCTGGATGGTGTACGAAAGATTACGAACTATGCCCGAAATGCAGTGATAGCATCTTAGTAGGGGCAATGGTAGATGGGACTGTTTTTGTAGTTTCCCCTCCACTTTGATTGGTTTATTCCACGTTAGTACCACTTGTTCATGTCTAAATCCTAGTCATCATTTCCATGATATGTGAGGGATATGTTAAAGTTTTCATGACTGCTGCTGGTTATTTTGGAAACCAAATTTTCCATGAAACAAAGTTTGAAGACCAAAATTTCTTGGTGAAGATGTGATAATTGGCCAAACCTAAGTAATCACTTAAAGCTAAGTTATGCTTTCGTCAGTCCCTCAACCCATGTACTTGAATAAAAGAGAAGCAAAATGAACTCCTCTTTTGTGCATCTCAAAGAATCGTGAAAGGACAGAGGAGAGAGAGAGAGAGAGAGAGAGAGAGAGAGAGAGAGAGAGAGAGAACTACAGTCGGCAGAAACAGAAGAGGAAGAAAGGAAAAAAAGGGATAAACAGAGCACGAACAAACGTTGCACGCATGCTCGGAGATCTTGACAAACCAGATTAACTCCATTTCATTTCGATCTTTGATTCACATGCAATAAATTAAACGTAGCCATGTAATCCAATGCTCGAGTCTGGTGTAGCAAAAGCCTATATCCCAAATATCCAATTATAGCTGGACTTGATTCATTCAACAAGAGCTACAAAATAACCATTTAACAAATCACATATATATACTTTTAAGAGCACAATATATATCATACCTTGTTAAAGGGTATGTATTTAAATTAGTATAAGTTTAACTTAACATAACAATAACTAAGTTCATCACATAAATATCATGACGAGACTAGTTAAAACTTATTTTATTTATAAAGGATATGTTAATCTTAAACTTTTATTACAGTTTAATGTTATTATAATAAGTTAATGAAGTTATTATGTTAGTAAGTGTCCTTATAACTGACAATTATAATAAAGTCATAACTTATTAATTTATATATATTAATGGTATAAGTTAATATATGTTATAACTTAAATAAAAAGTTAATATTATAACATATATGTTATTAACTAAATCATACGATCATGTAATCATTCTTATAATTCATTAATGGTGTTATTGTTTATACCTTCCTAACAAGCAATCTGGATTAATCTATGAAGTTAAGCAGCGACGAGGTGGACACCAAAACACTCTCAAGCCGCTCGCAGGTCTTCTTCTGGAGCTTTTTCTTAAAATTCTTCTTTTTATTTTTGAAGCTATGGAAATTTTTTCCTGAAAGGTTGATTGTTCGTTTGAAATTAGTTGATTGTGAGATTGAATGCACAAGAATTTGCTGGCTGTGTTTGCGTTGATGATTGCTCTTCCTCCGGTCCAACCATAGCCTGGACCTTCTGCAGCTCGAGACCTTTGAGAAGATGTACAAGAGGTGTTGCAAACCAAAACCGAAATGTCGAAAAATATGTTAGTTGCCTTGAATAAATGAAATAACTTCCCGGTTTGATCTACGGTTATAAGAAATCTCGTATTATCTAATATTTCTTATTTACAAGAAGTTATAAAAATCCTAAATTAGCAGTTATAGACATAATTACCAAGCAATTATGTTTTTTATATTGATTGCTTCTGTCGATAACATTGTTAAAAAAACTTCTCAAATCTTGATGCAGCCTTTCAACAGTAAGTTTTACGTTGTGTTGCCAATAACTTCATTGGCAAGTTATCAATTATCTTCAAATTGTTGACCATTCTGTTTTATTGATGATTTTTGTTTTGAACAAACCCTGCTCTCTTCGACTAGTCGGTCTTGTCGATAATTAAAAAACAAAAAATTGATCATTTTTTGATGTCAACAATAATGAGATATATCGTCAATTAAATCTTAACCAAAACTAAATTACTGAAACATAGAACTCATATTATGTCATGTTTATTTATTGGGTTAATACCTAGAAAAACCCCAAATTGGTACACTGCGTGACAAATTTACCCTAAACTATTTTTTTGACCACCAAAAACCCCAAATTGATATACCTTTGACAAATTTACCCTAAACTGGTACACTTGTGACAAATTTACCCTCTATTAGTTTTAGTTAAATTTTCTTGTTAAATTATAAAATTAAATAACATTTGATAATTGATCGGTATATTAATTTGGGATTTTACCCTCTGTTTGTCACAATTTATAATTTTTGTGATTTTTTTGTGGTATTAATCTAATTTTTCGGAGGGTATATTAGTCACAAATTTACCAGTTTGGGGTTTTTTTGTGGTCGAATAAATTAGTTTGGGATAAATTTGTCATAAATGTATCAATTTAGGGTTTTTTATAGTTAGTTGGGGTAAATTTGTCACAAAAGGTGTCTGGGTTTGGGATTTTTCATGGTCAAAAAAATAATTTGGGGTAAATTTGTCAAATATATGGGTTTGGGGTTTTTTAATATATTAACCCTTATTTATTTCGATGTCAATAGGATAACTAATTTTTTCTTTTGTTGTGATTAATGAAGAACAGTGACCCAAAATTTTGTCATGCAATGGGTCGGTGTCTTGCGCACCTTCTCCTTAGATTAGATAAACAAATTTTACTCTTTAACTTATTTTAGTTACTCGCCGATGATGTGGGTTTGAGGGGAGAAAGATGATGCTAAAACATCACGTGGAGAGAGAGAGAGAGAGAGAGAGAGAGAGAGAGAGTACAAAGCATGCAGGGGTTATGAGCAATCGCCACATGATGGTGTGGGCTTGAGGGGAGAAAGATGATGCTAAAACATCACGTGAAGAGAGAGAGAGAGAGAGAGAGGGAAAGAGAGAGTACAGAGCATGCTGGGGTTACGAGCAATCGCCATACACACGTCAGAGACTGCAGAGAACAAAGCCAAGCGGCCCAAACGGCTTTCTTTGTTCTTTCTTATTCAAAAGCCACAAGTGTACGTGTTTGCGTGATCGAGGACCGAGTGCGCGCAGGTCAATGTACGTTAAACTCGCGCATGAACCCAAGGTGGTGGTCGCCAACTGCACTGCGCGCTCTCTGTGCGTCCGTGACTGTGAGCTAGAAAAGGAGACCACCAAGAGAGAGAGAGAGAGAGAGCGAGCCAGAGAGAGAAAGATATGAAAATGATGGAGGCGAGGAAGGATGTGATGGACAAGCACTTTGCAGAGAAAGAGAGCGACAGCGTTCATGGCCAATCGTCCGCGTCCTACTTGGTGTGGGACGACTTGACGGTGTCGGTGTCGGCCGGTTCCAAGAGGAAACTGCTGAACCGGCTCAGCGGGTATGCTCAGACGGGTCGGATCTTGGCCGTCATGGGTCCTTCCGGTTCTGGAAAATCCACCTTCCTCGACTCATTGGCAGGTTTCTCTCCTTCCCTCTGCCAACCTTCTCGTTTTGGAACGTTTTCTTTCAACAATATATCCATTAACTTAGCCTTATATTATTGCATTTTTATCTGAGTTATTATACGGTTTAACCGCCGGTGAAATCCGAATTCCACCTTCGAAGCATTACGTACGAAAACTCCCGGTGATACTGATATAGTTACTGAAAGAATAAGACCACAAGCATTGCCCATATATGAAAAAATACCGCAGCTTGACATAGTCACCAAAATCATTAATAGCATTGAAGATATTGCAGAAGGCTACGATGATTACTCCTTTTCCATAGCCAAATTTAGAAGTGTAGAAACGAAGTTACACATGGAGTTTAACTTTGTGACTAACCAAAGTGCAGGAAGCTTACGTTCATGATTTTGCTTAAAAACGACCGCTCCCCAAAAGCTTTCCTAACTTTTAATCCTAATTTTGCTTCAAACTTTTTTTTTTTTGTCTAAAAAAAGAATTACTAACTTTCACTCTAATTCCAAATGTACCCCGTGTCCCAAAATTATCACTAGTTTTTATTTTTCTAAAATTATCAATATCAGAAGACTGCTATTGTTCCATATGAATATGAGGGTGTTGAAGAAAACACGTGTTTTAGTAATGAATCTCTAATTGGCCTTGATATTGATAATTCCAAAGAAACTAGTGGTTATTTTTGGACGTGGGGCAAATTTTGAACTATGGTGAAAATCCTTGGTTCTTTTTTTAGACTGAAGAAGAGTTCATGTCAATATAAGTTGGTTTTTTTTAGAAAATTAAGACTTACTTGTGGTCAAGCTCTTTTGCTGGCACAATTTTTTTTAATCTTATAAAAATCCACAGGCTTTGAATTGGTACCCAAATCTAGCTCCTTGTCATGTTTCCATCCAAAGATGTCATTAAAGATTTGACAAGTCATTCCATTTGTACTTGGCGAGAACTTAATGAAGGTCAAATTTATGAGGTTATGTGAAAATTGGTATTTTATTGCGAGAAAAAAAGTTTGGATTAGAATTGGGCCACAAAGTAAAGTCAAGACCCATTTATAAGACAAAAATATGGGTCAGAATTGGGTTATGACCTAAAGCTAATATTATTCTATGAGAAATTTCTTTTGTCAAAATTGAAATTCAAGGTAAAGTTGATGCTTTCTAAGACTGAGCGTTCTTTTTTGTAAAATCGCATACTTCTTTTATTTCTTGACGGGGCTTGGAGTGATTCATATTTTATGGTGCAAAACTATTGTCCTAAATATACAAGCTATAGTAAAATTACAACTTTAAAGGGGAAGCCATTGGAGTGTAAGCCCTGTTCTATTAATTCCCATACGACGTGAGGATCAAGCGAATGACTGTGAGAACCGGTCAATGCGACTTCCGGGCAAAGAGTTCAAGGGTGCTCCGCACACGTCCCTGCCTCATCGCACGTCGAGTGATGGAACTCTCGCCCTCCAAGTCGCCCTCATTTTCGAGACCGCATCTCTGCGGATCACGGCCCGGAGACTTTCCCAGGTCCGGAGCCGACCCGTCCTCTTCATACAATGGCCTGATAATGCCTAGGCACATCAACTTCCACTTAAAGGGACTATTAGGTTGCTTCATAGTCGACATGGGATAAGAAGAGGGTACACAGAGAGAGAGAGAGATTGATTGAGAGATTTCTAACGTAGCATTCCATAATTTAGGTACATAGGCACATTTACTGCATAAGTACGTATTTGACCAAGCATACGTATTTCAACCACTTAGCACCCACTTCAATCGACTACTTATTATGCTTTATTTTTCAACAGGTCGGATTTCTTCTGACGTCAGAAGAGGGGGAAATATTTCCCTAAGTGGGAAAAAGATGAAGCCCATAAACCACAAAGATCTGGTAAGCACATCAAGTCATTAGGTCTAAAGTTAGCTTTTGTTGTAAATTATTTGTGGTGGGCAAACTTTACACAACAGAGGAAAATAGATTATGACACAAGTATTTTGACTCTTGCGGAAGATAATTCTCTAGGTTTATAGGATTAAAAATCCCAAATCGGTACCCCCACGACATATTTTTCCCAAAGTAGTTTTCGTCTTACAAATGATCCCAACTTTTCTAGCAATTAAAAGAAAATTTTAGTCTAGCAATTGTTAGATCATCTGTGGAATAACAAGATTGCTTCCATCAGCTTAATCCGCGCTTTCTGGCTATAGTTTCAGCTTCCCATACTAATACTGTGGCTAGTGACCTCTAAAATGAAGCATCAGCAGGCCACTCTTCTGTCAATTTTGTTTCATGAAGCATCCTTTTAACCCACAAAAGATTAAATAATATATTGAACTTCCTCTGATTCAATCTGGCGGTTTATGTGTGTGACCAGACGACATTCTTATAATCAAAATTTGGTTGGTTTTGCCATGTTTCTCCTTTCTGAAATTTGAGCTTGCAAAATGGCAAATAAATTTCTATCTGGTGATTGATGTTTCAACCTGGGTCTCATTCTTGAATTGTCTCATTTTGTGCATTTTTTCAGTCCTATGTGACTCAAGAAAATTTATACTTGAGCACTCTCACTGTCAAAGAGACAATAGCTTACACAGCTCATCTGAGGCTTTCTTCCGAAATGACGAAAGCCAAGATTGATGAGGTGGTCGAAACGACCATAAAGGAGATGGGACTTGAAGACTGTGCAGAGAACAAGATTGGTAACTGGCACTTGAGGGGCATAAGCAGTGGAGAAAAGAAAAGACTCAGCATCAGCCTTGAAATGGTGACAGGCCCACTGATCTTGCTCCTTGATGAGCCTACCACAGGCTTAGATAGCGCCTCGGCTTTTTTTGTCACAAGAGCTCTAAGAAATATTGCAGATGAAGGTAGAATAGTTATTTGCTCAATGCACCAGCCGAGCAGCGAAGTTTTCGATCTTTTTGATGATTTACTCCTTCTGTCGAGTGGAGAAACTATGTTTCTGGGAGAAGCCAAAATAGCCATTGAGGTAATAAAGAGTCAACACTTCATTCTACCTCAAGAGGCATTTCGGCTGTGCAGAAGCAAGATCATTTAATTTAACTCCCGGTGCAGTTCTTTGCAGATGCTGGATTTGCTTGTCCGAGGAGGAAAAATCCCTCTGATCACTTTCTGCGGTGTATTAGCTTGGACTTCGATTCTGTGACTGCCACTCTATTGCTTTCTCCTAGAAATTGTGTGAGTTTTAACTCGAAGACTTCTAGACTCTGCATCAGTTCTCCTAATATGTAAAGTGACTTCCGCCTATTATCTGGGCTTGCTATTTTATCTTGCAGCAAAATCCGGCCTCGTCTGGTTTTTCAATGAAGATGAAAACAGCAGAGATTAAAGCCACACTCATCCAAAGTTACAAATCCTCAGAGTATTCATGTGCAGTTAGGAGGAAAATGCAAGAAATTGCAGCTACTGTAAGCATTCCAGCTCAGAAGATATAAAAATACAGATCATGCTCATGCAGTCATTTTTTTCATCTTTCCCACTTACCATAGTTAATGAGCAATGTCTCCATCTGTGCTTTTTGAAACTGATGGAGTTACCTCTATATTGAAGTAGCATTTTCCGGAACTGATGTTATCAAAACTGAATCTCTTCTGTTGAAAACAGAAGGATTATCAGGTCTGCCAGTTGAATAAGAATACTAATTCCAGCAAGTGGAAGCAGCTCAGGATTTTGACTCATCGGTCCTTCATCAACATGAATAGGGACATTGGATACTCCTGGTTGAGGATCATGTTCTACGTTTTATCATCAATAAGTACCGGAACTCTATATTTTGACATTGGATACGACAATGGGGCAATTATCAACAGAGGAAAGTGCATTTCATTTATCTACGGCTTCATGATATGTTTATCTTGTGGTGGTGTCCCTTTCTTTGATGAAGAACTGAAGGTATAGCAAAGTGTCGAGGCTGATCTATTTTTCTCTATTATATATCAACAGTATCTTCATACATGAGGTAATATTAAAATGATATGTTCTAGGACTAGAACTAAGTTTCCTCTGGAGGGCAGACAAGCCCCACCATGACAGGTGTGAAGTTGCATGTCGTAGCCTATCACGCTGTTAATAACATAAATCTAACTAATGAACTTTTAGTTGACGGCCTACTCCGACTCAGTCACAGAGGAATGTGAGAATTGCACAATCAGTTAGAGAGATTAAAGCAAGAATATACATTTATTACATAACAAAGGAGAAACCTTTTCATTGTATGACATCCTTTTCTTGTCTAAATCAGGTATTTTATGCCGAGAGACTCAATGGGCATTATGGTGAGACAGTGTTCGTGCTTGCGAATTTCCTTTCTTCGCTCCCTTTCTTGGTGGCGAATTCTCTGCTTTCAGGAACAACGATATTCTACATGGTGAAGCTTCATCCAGGGTTCTCTCACTATGGTTATTTCTGCATTAATCTCTTCTGCTGCATCTCCGTTATTGAGAGTTGCATGATGGTTGTGACCTCATTTCTCCCCAATGCCTTGATGGCCATAGGAACTGGAGCTGGTGTCATCGTAAGCAAATTTTCTCTCCTAAACTTTCCTTCTTGTAATTGTCATAAAGTATGTTTTCATAGCTAATTTTTGTGGATTCAGGTTCTAATGATGATGGCATCACAGATTTTTAGACTTCTCCCCGATCTTCCCAAGTTCTTTTGGCAGTACCCAATGTCCTACATCAGTTTTGCCAAATGGGCAGTTGAGGTAGTTAGTGCATAGTGATTCACTATTTTCTGAAATCAAGCTTGAAAATTTATCAGCATATAATTTGCATAGAGCCATGACATGGAAAATAATCGTCTTCAGTTTCAAAAATGCTGCCTGACTAGTAGAACTCCACCTTGAGAAATTGCTACTGCTAAGCATTGCATATTCAAACTCATTGCAGTTCAATTCTTATCTTGCACCCGTGGTACATATATGAGGAAGAAATCTCAAATCAACAGAAATTAAGATGCCTTTCATTTTGCTGTGAAGAAATGGGTTGAAATGTTGACAGTTTTGCATTCCCTAGTTCCTTTTTTCATTGTTGGCCTTCTCTTCCATATGCTAGAGATTATGTTAACAATGTAATAGTGTCATGCTAGATAGGTTCTGTCATCAGTCTCTTTTAGATATTGATGTAAATATGGCTTCATAGAAGCTTATATATCCCTGTAGTTAATATGGCCTATTGCCCAAGCTGTCAAGAGGCGTTCATTACCATTGAAGCTTGGTGAACATCATTATTCCTAAGAAGAGACCCTGAATCCCAGCCCCATGTACCCTGGTCATCAGCAGGCTTTGCGCTTTAACAGTTCATGCATTATTCACGTAATAGTTCTGCGACTGGCCGCGGCAGTTGACAATACCAACATATGTTTTGGATCAGTGAGCAAGACTGCTCCCAAATATTTGATGAATTAGAACTCACTCACACAAATCACCCACATGCCTTGCAGGGTCAATACAAGAATGTCATGACTGGCTGTGAGTTTGATTCAGCAGAGCCAGGAGAACCAAAACTGAAAGGTGAGACCATCCTCAAAACAACTTTCGGCATATCACCGGATCACTCCAAGTGGTGGGATGTAACCGTGCTTCTCTTTCAATTGTTTGTTTACAAACTGCTACTCTTCTTAATGCTCAGGTACAAGAAGAGAATGGCGCCCTGGTTAAATGGAAATTATTCTTAGCTTGTTTACAAACTACTAGTACTTTCTTAATTTTATGCTTTGTAAGAGGTTTATAATCTACGTTTATTACAAAGAGGAAAGGGTGGATCCAGGCCGAGAAATAGTTATAAATTTCGCCACATTCTTTCTAATAAAAATAAATATCCAAAGCCAAATTTGTCATAGATATTAAACTGAAAAGGGGAACTGTACGTGGATCTTGTGACAAGGAACACATGCGTCACTGACATAACCTTGGTGGGTTAGGTGCTGATAAAGCAGGTACATTCTGGAAACATTAAGGATGCTAACTGCTATTTGGAACACTCAATCATCTGTCATGACGCCTTCCTGAATGACACTAATGATGACAACCATGTAACTGCATATGTGCGCGTGTGATAAAGTGGTCACGATTACATCTTGTTCGAAAAACAGCCATCAACCACAAGCAATTGGAAAATTCAATTGGGATCCTACTGTGGTTTCCTTTGAAGTTTTATCGGTCTCGGATCAGATGATTCTTGGGAAGCTTTGCTGGGTGGAGACCGGAGTGGCCTGCTATGTCTCTTTTATCTATGCTGAGCATTCTTTTTCTACTCGTCGTCCTCTTTGGGAGGATTTGGTGGCGAGAAGCTATTCTTTGCAGGATGTGCCTTGGCTTGTTTTGGGAGACTTTAATACTATAAAGGATCCCTCGGACAGACTGGGTGGCTCGGACCTTTGGTTGCCGTGCTTCGATGAATTTTGACAGTGTCTGGATTAGGCGGAGTTGGATGACCTTCGTTATGTGGGGTTTAGATACACTTGGTCGACTTCTTCAGGGCCCTCTACACTGGTAAACCCTTGTTGGAGCCAGGTTTTTTCTTTTTCGGAAGCGTCCTTCCTTGCGCTTGGGATTTCTAACCACTCACCTATGGTGATTAAAGTGGAGAACCCGATCCTCCGGAAAAGACCGTTCAAGTTCTTCGACTTTTGGATGCAACACCTAGACTTCGACTCAATTGTGAAGCAAGTTTGGGAGAATCCGAGTTATGGAGTGCCTATGTTTAGGCTGGTGCGTAAATTAAAAATCTTGAAGGGTCGGCTCAAGCAGTTGAATAGAGATTCATTCGCCAACATCTCCGAAATGACTTCTGAAGCGAGGGAAGTCTTAAAGCAAACTCAAGTTGGCCTCCTCAATGACCCCACCGGCATGGTCCTTGCGGACCTGGAGAGGGATCAGCGGCGTACTTTAGTAGAGCTTAGGTCTCAGGAAGAGTTGTTCTTCAGGCAGAAAGCTTGTATAAGATAGCTCAAGGAAAGTGACCGGAACACAAAGTTCTTTCACCAATATGTCAGTAAGAGACAACTAAGAAACAGAATTCTCTCTGTGGTAAATTACTCAAGTAACCAAATCATCGAGCCTCAACTGGTCCAACAGCATTTTGTGGAGCATTTTCGTGATCTCCTTCTGCCAAGGATGGAGCTGAACACCCCTCAGGTATCGGAAATTCGGGAGGTTATCCGCTCTCAGCTGAATGATGATCAAATTACCTTTCTTGCTCGCCCTGTGGCTGATCTTGAGATTCGAGATACTCTATTTTCTCTTGCCAAGGGTAAGGCACCAGGACCGGATGGCTTCATGGTTGAGTTCTTCAAGGAGAATCGGGATACGGTGGGTCAGCTGGTCACGGAAGCCGTGAAGGACTTTTTCACATCGGGGAGGCTGCTCAAAGAAATCAATAACACCATTTTGGTCATGGTCCCGAAGGTTCCCAATGCGACTACCGTTGATGACTACAGGCCTATTGCTTGTTGCAACACGATTTACAAGATTATTACAAAATTGTTGGCGAATAGGGTTGCAGTAGTGCTAAAAGACCTTGTCAATCCGTCTCAAAGTGCCTTCGTCAAGGGACGACGAATTAGGGATAATATTCTCTTGGCGCATGAACTTTTCTCTAAGTTCCATGTCGAACCCTATTCTCCCAAGTGTGCTATCAAAGTCGACTTCAGAAAGGCGTATGATACCATGGATTGGCAGTTTCTCGAGAGTGTACTACTTGCTTTTCGATTTCCTGATCAATTGGTTCACCTCATCATGACCTGTGTGAGGACTCCTCGGTTTTCCATCGCATTGAATGGGGAGCTACATGGTTTCTTCCCTAGTGGGCGAGGCTTACGTCAGGGAGACCCCATCTCTCCCTACTTATTCATGTTGGTTATGGAGGTGCTCTCTGGGATTCTTGGGAGGTGCTCGCTACAGCCGGATTTCAAATTCTACTGGAGATGTAAGTCTACTTGCCTCTCACACTTGTTTTTCGCGGATGATGTCTTCCTATTTTGCGAGGGCCACCTGCCATCCGTGAAGCTTCTCAGGGATGGTCTCCATATGTTTTCTTCTTGGAGCGGACTTTTCCCAAACCCAAGGAAAAGTGAGGTGTTCATCTCGGGAGGCCTGCCGACCTTAAAAAATCAAATCCTCCCGGAGCTTGGCTTTGTTGAGGGTAACCTTCCAGTCCGTTATCTTGGGGTTCTAATCATCACATCGAGGCCCCGGAAGGCAGATTGCGTTGAGCTTGTGAGGCGCATCACCTCCAGGGTGCAATCCTGGACTCATCGGTTTCTTTCTTTTGCTTGCCGACTTCAGTTGATCAGGTCAGTCCTCCATGCCATTTAGGCTTTTTGGGCAAGTGTCTTTATTCTTCCTGCAGCTGTACTGGACCAGATAGAGCGTATTCTCAAACAATTCCTTTGGAAGGGACCTGAGTTGGGCAGGGGGGTGCCAAAGTCTCATGGGAAGATGTATGCCTTCCTAAAGTGGAGGGAGGTCTTGGTATCCGGAGATTGCGTGAGTGCAATAAGGCGGCCATGCTCAAGCATATCTGGAATTTATTTTCGGATAAAGAATCGTTATGGTGTAAGTGGGTCCACTCAACCTTCTTAAAAACCAAGAACTTCTGGGTAGTTAACAAGCCAACTTGCTGCTCTTGGGCGTGGAAAAAAATTTTACAACTCAGGACAGATTGCCGGCTTCACTTCCACTGGAGGTTAGGTGATGGATTAACAGCGTCGCTCTGCTTCGACAATTAGCATCCCAGGGGTCCTTTGAATTTATATTTCATGGATCCCCTCATCTATAGCTCCGGTCTCTTTAGACAGGCTTTGGTTGCCGATCTCTTCTCTGAGGATGGACGAGCTATTAGATCAGAGATCGAGTCTTGAGGTTCGCCGCTTCCTTCGTTGTCTGGAACCCAAGATCGGTTCTGTTGGAGGGAGGACTCGACGGGCTTGTTCTCGGTGGCCTCGGCTTGGGAGGCCTTAAGGAGGAAGAAGGCCAGAGTCAATTGGCATTGTTTCATTTGGAGTAATGCCATCCTGCCTCGCTACCAACTGAACCTGTGGCTCATCACCAAGAGGAGGTTACCTACACAGTCTGTTCTCATGTCTTATGGTAGGATCGATCTTCGCTTTCCCGCCCTTTTTTGCAACGAGGTGCCCGATTCAATCAATTATCTCTTTTTTGGTTGTCGCATTACCTCGAGTATTGCCTTTTTCTAGGCTACTAGATGCAATCTCCCCTGGACCAACAGGACTTGGGAGGAGACTCTCAGTTGGGCCATTACCTTGCTCGGCGGCAAGGAGTTCTATAAGTGTGTTGCCCGGTTCTCCTTTGGGGCGCTGTGTCACATCATCTGGAGAAACATGAACAATATTCTGTTCAGAGGGGAGCCGTTATCTATTTCGGCCATGAAGAAGCATCTCCTCAAGGTTGTTAAGGATAAGGCCCTTACTTTTAAGAATGTTGAGGACTCTCCCAGGAACAGGCGGATGCAACGCTCGTGGGATGTGGACCCCATTATCTTCGCTTCCTCTTATCGTAGTCTGACATAGGCTTTTCAGTGGTTGCTTAGGTGTTTTTGCCAGGCTTGTTTGCCGTTGGCTTTCTGTTGTTCGTTTTGTTGCTTGTTCGCGACTTCCTTTCACTCTTAATGAGCGTGTTCATTTTGAGTGTAAGCTTTTAGAGCCGTGTTGTTTGTACAGTTTGACCCCTTTTAATATATTGCTTACTCTTACCAAAATATATATATATATATATTGATTACAAGTGAAACATATGTTGCACAATGAGTTACTACTTATGTCAGATATAGCTTCCACTCATTTACAAGAAAAAAATGGAAGGTAAGTGTACACTCAGTAATTTCATGGCGAATCACCCTTTAAACAGGCTCTCTATTTCCTTACGATGCACCAAAATTAGGACAACGAGCTTGTCAAACCCAGGACTCCAAATGTAGTCCTTGCCTGTGAAGCAGGCCTGGGTGGAATATTCATATATTTGTTTTCCCCCTAAAACAATGGGCCATATATGCAAAAGCCAAGAAAGTGTACTTGTCCCCGAATGCACAACTTTTGACTTGCCCTGGAGAAACAAACTCAAGATAAGTTTAAGATGCTTTGCAAAAAAGACACCAGTATCCTCGTCCTTCCTACTTATTTCTTCTGTTTTTTTTCCATCCGGCATTATTGCCATTGCGTGCTCTGGATGCTTTCTGATTCCTTATTGTGGTTTCCATGTTCATACTTCTTTTCAGTTCCATCTTTCTTTTTCCCCAATTCTAAGTTGGTGAAAGGTCCTTTTCCTTTTCTTTCCAGATTCATTGGATTGAATCTTACAAAATTTTTGTGCAGCCGAATCACCATCCTATTGAGGACCTTCTAATCTACCATTATCACTATCGCGACCTATTTTTTGGGTGCACCACCTAAAACTAGGTTAATGGACTACTAAGTTTTTAAACTTAGCTCAGGCTCTCCCAAGCCCATACCAATTCGCGACTTAAGTTTAAATTTTTAAATATGCAAGAGGTTATTAACTAGGAGTCACCACTAATCGGTTTATGGTAGGTCAATTAGACATCTAAGTAAAATAAAGGGAGATTTACTTTACTCCTACGAACCAGAGACTAAGGGTACGAGGACTTAGTTACACTGTAGAATTTTCTAATCTTTCGATACCATTTTTTAATTTTCAAAATATTTTTGCAGTGACTTGGATTTATTTTAAACTAAATCATTATCATGCAAATGTGGTGACCACACAAGTGCTCATCCATTATTAAAACATTCAAATAAATAAATTGCATCACACAAAGCAAGCAATCATTTTTTTTTTGATTTTCTTAAAAATAAGAATTCTATTATAAAATGCATGTTAAAACTAAATGACTTAATCTTATTAATGTGCAAATTCTAATTAAATGGGCCTATTATGCAAACTAGTTATTATGCACCTTATGACCTAACTTTACTAACAAATTCTAATTAAATGATCATATTATGCAAACTAATTAACATGCACCTAGATTTTTGTATTTTTGTATTTTTTTAAATGAAGTTTAGAATTTATGAAAACCCTACTTAATCTATCTAACAAGGGATAATTTTCTAATCTATTCTAGGGATTAATTTGACTTAAACCCTATCCTATCTTAGAAAACTATTTTTTGAAAAATGAAATAATTAAAATGTGTGAACATTATCTAAAAAATTAATTTAGGTCCAACCCTAACTTATTTCTAAAAATGCAACCCTAAAAATGTAATCCTAAGAAATTTTAATTTACTAAACCTACATGTCTAATTTACTAAACCTATGCTCATGTAGAATTTTGATTTTTTGATTTTTTGATTTTTTTAGTTTTTTTAAAAGATAAGTAATTATTAAATAAATATTAAATCTAAGCTATCAACAAATTAAAGGATTAAAATAATCGAAAAAATAACGATGTCTTACGGTCAAATTAACGATTATCTTAACCCTAATTATCACGACAAAGAGATCAAAATAATTAAAAATCTGATCCGAAGTCTTACGGATCAAATTAATAATTATAATGATTTAACAATTAAAATTCTACCAAAAAGCCCAAAAATTAATATAATTAAAAAAATAATCCGATGTCTCTCGGATTAAATTAATAATTACAATAATTAGGACAAAATACTAGTGGATAATGCCTACAAGATTTATGAAATGAAAATTGACATCCATTGTTCCAATTTAAATAACTAAACTAAAAAATAAATAAAATAAAGTAAAATAAATGAAAATTAAAGATAAAACTAAACAACCTAAGGGGGACTGAGGAGGACGACAGCGCGATGGGAGTAGGCGCGGGCGAGCAGGTCGCAGGCGATGGGGCGCGGGCTGAAGCGCGGCGACGGAGCTATGGACGTCGCTGGTATAGGCGCGGGTGAGGCGGCGGGAGCAGCGATGCCAGCGAACAGTGGCGTCGGGGGCTGCTGCAAGGGCGCGGAGGCGTGGTGACCAACTCGGGCTGCTTGCGGAGGGCGGTGCTGCTGGTGCTCGGGTGAAGGCCGGCGGGCTACGGTTCGGAGCTGACTCGTCGACCAGCGAGGGGCAGCAACAGGCGGGTGTGTTGACAACTGCTGGGTTCGCCGGAAGGAGGCTCGGAGGTGGTACTATAGCTGGCGATCAAGGAGCAGAGGCTTGCCCACGTTGGCACGGCGCGATCGTCGAGCGAGCGGTGCCGGGCGATCAGCGGCAACGAGCAGGCTGCTGCTGGTGCTCGCGGGTTGCGGCGGCAAAGAGTGCAGTGGCGTCGGGATGGTCAGCAGCAGGTCGCGGGCGCAGAGACGCGGCGGTGGGCGTCGGAAGCGTGCGGTGGCGGCGTCGAGGGGTTGCTGCGTCCGCGGCAAGGCGCGGCGACGATGCTCGCGGTGTTGCAGCGGCGAGCGGGCTTCGGGGAGGTTCGATCAACGGTGGCCGACGCAGGCATCGGCGCAGGGGGTGAACCAGCAGCAACAGCGGAGGCGAGCTCGTGAAGAAGAAGACCGATTTTCTTCTTTTTCTATATTTTTTTTTCTCCTCTCACGTCCCCTCATGTCTCTCTTCCTGCTACTCTGCTGACTTTTTCTTTCCTCTGTATTTGTCAGAAGAGAAAGGAGAAGTTGGCCCTTTTCGATGACAAGGGGTTTCCTTTCTTTCTTTCTTTTTTTTTTCTTTTTGCACGAATTCCCTCTTCGTGCCAATTCTCTCAATTTTTCGAAAATCGCCCCCCTCGCATCCGTACGAATCGACTTATTTTATAGTGATTTCTAGACGGCCGTTCTATGGCAGCTTTCGAGTTTCCATCTTCTATCGCATTAAATTACGGCTGCAAATCGGAGCATGATTTCGCAATCAGTTCAATCTTGCATCGATTCTTTCCATTTTATCAAAATCATTGCCCTTTCTTCACCTGATTTTTAATTGTTTCTGTATTTATCAAAATCTGAATATCCATCAGAATTTCAAATTTCCATATATAATCAATCAAATCGATTTCCTCCATTTTTTTTATTTTTCCTTTTATTTGTTCAAAATGCAATTTTATTTTCCAAAATTAGGTGTCAACAATCACTAAGAGAAGTTTCATGTTCTCCTAAGGGGAGGGAGCCGTCTTGGTTCTTCATTTTTTTTCATATCCTTATCCCCGGAGATCTTTCTGACTTGCAGAAGCGTCCTTGTTTGCTATGCCGCCTTCATTTGAGGTTTTGTTTCGTCGATTCTGAAAGGTAAAACATGACAGCAAAACCACGAGAATGATTATGACCTGTATAATCGTACTTTTCTTGGGTAGCAAGCTGAATGACAGCAGGACCCCACTTCCTAATCATTATCTCAAGAATGATTGTGATAATGGAAATTCATTACGAGCTTGCAAAAAGGAGGCCCGTGGAAGGATGCATGCATGGAATTATCACAAAACATCTCAGTAAACTCCCAGTATAATTTCACATGCCTATGATCTGATGTAATGTCTGAAGACTGATGACCATGAAATAACACCATCAATAATGTCGGAAAGTAAACTTTGGGTCTTCATTTTGTAAGCAAGACACTAATACTTTCACAAAACCTAGAACAGCCTGCAAAATACGAAATAACTCTTAAGCCATGCCAATTGGGGCAAGAATCTATTTCGGTAATGGTATACTCACTTTTATCACTTCCACTGCCTTGCTTTGCAGCAGAGAAAGAACAGGAGGAGTAAGATCAGGAATTGATAGACAAATATCTGTATCCTTGTAAACTAGTATGGACAATGCAAAAACATCTTCATGCAACGGCACTATATGTTATTCACCAAGCACTCTCGGAAACTGTATTTCCCAGATTAATGGGAGTGAAGACTGCAAAGAAGGCTTGGGAGATACTAAGAGAAAATTTCCAAGGATCAGAAAAGGTATGCACTAATCAGCTTCAAACTCTATGAAGAGAATTCAAGAATTACAAAACGAAAAGTTATGAGACCGTCCAAGAATATTGTGGAAAATTAAAAGAACTAGATAATCAAATGAGAGCCTATGGAGATGAAATCACTGATCAAAGGGCTGTAGAAAAATATATTGGTGTCACTCACTAGGAATTACAATCCTATTGTCACAACTATAGAAGGAACAAAGGATTTAACAACCTGTTAATGAGTGAATTGATTGGCTCTCTAGAAGCACATGAAAAAAGGTTGATGGCACAAGATGAAGATTCGATTGAAAGAGCCTTTCAGTCTAAAATAAACATGCAGTCTCGTCAATCTAAAAATG
Organism: Eucalyptus cladocalyx; assembly: GCA_017140615.1. Classification (NCBI taxonomy): domain Eukaryota; kingdom Viridiplantae; phylum Streptophyta; class Magnoliopsida; order Myrtales; family Myrtaceae; genus Eucalyptus; species Eucalyptus cladocalyx. Next base: position 19,426,416 of record CM029526.1, read on the forward strand.
ATGGAAGGAGCTCATGGAAAAATAAAGGAGGAGTTTAACTACACAAAAGGAAAAATATCCAATAGAATTTGCAAGCAAAGCAATCGTTTGGAGAGAGATCACTAATCTCGGAAAAAACCACAATGCTACTCTTGTAAAAGATATGGCCACATAGAAAAAGATTGTCACTCAAAAACAAATTATCGAGCCAATCTTGTGGAAGAAAAAGAAAGCGTAGATAATACATTCTATGTAGGCTAAGCGGCAAATGATGAGAAACATGATACAATATATTGATGGTGGGTGTAGCAATCATATGATGGGGGATGAATCCATATTGGTAAAATCTCAAGTGAAATTGGGCAACAACAAGTTAGTCGATGTAGTAGGAAAAGGCACTATCGCTGTTGAAACATATAAAGCCCAAAATATATTCACAATGTATATTTAGTCCCTAGTCTTGCACAAATCTACTGAGTATGGGCCAAATGATACAGAGTGGGTATTACTTTAGAGGAGATGCTTGCATTATCTATGATAAATATAAACATATTATTGCCTATGTTAAAATGGAGAATAGGAACTTTCCTATTTGATGGAAATATGTCAAAAATATTGTCATGAAAGCTCAACTTGATGATTCATGATTATCGCACCAAAGATTTGGCCACTTCAACTTTACTAGGTTAAAATTTCTCCATTAGAAATATATGATGGGAGATTTTTCAGCCATTTTAGGAATTTCAGGTGTTTGGGAATGTTGCCTCCTTGGAAAACAACAAAGATAGTTCTTATCATCTAAAGGCGCATGGAGAACTAAAAAGCCACTGGGATTAACTCATACAGATATATGTGGTTTAATGAAGATCCCCACACCCAATCAATATAAATCCTAATCATCGACGACAACACTCTTGCATTTTTCGAGAAAGATCAGAGATTTTCTCTATTTTCTGGAAATTCAAAAATCACGTTGAAAATCAAAGTTCTAAGAAGCGACAAAGGCACGGAATACAACTCAAGAGAGTATCATAAAATTTGTCAAGATGAATGAGTTCATTATCAACTAATAGTTAGCTAAGCCTGGAGCAAAATTGAGTTGCAAAAAGGAAGATTCACATGATCTCTCATGTTCATGGAATCATCATTTGCTAATTAGGTAACCTTCTTAACCGATTTGGTCCATCACAAACAGCAGATGAAGATATGAGTTACTAGAGATAACCCGAACATGTTGACTATGGATTAGTTCATGTCGGTGTATCGTTATTTCGAATCATCCTTAGTTCAAGAGGACGTCGGATTTCTAATATGTTAAATGCAAATATTTAAATCAATCGAAGCCGAGGCACGTGCGGATGATGCATCAGCACGGCGGTGTTAATGTCCCCATACAGCAAACAAAATGAAAGTGGTGAACTCCATGATATGACCTAGCGCATGACTTTGAATTACAAAGATCTTTTCTAGTGCAACTCTGAGACGATGGGATTGCTCCAAGGATGGAAAGGAGAGGAGATATGAGCATTTCCAAAAGTCGCTTGAAAGAACTCCACTTGGAGACAATAATAATAGGAACACCACTTGAAAAGTGGGGTATGGATTCCCAAAAAATGACGTGTATATCGGTTGTCATTAACCGTGCTCGTGGTTAGCTCTCCACGGGCCTCCAGATGATAAGGACGACCTTTGTTATTTTTCAAGAAGGCAATCTTCACAAGCATTTGAAAATTCTCAAATGGCTAGAAAATTTCTCATCATATTTTTTTCTAAAGAAATTTTAACCCAGCAAAATTGAAGTGGCCAAATCTTTGAGGCCATAACCATGAATTATCAAGTTGAGCTTTCATGATTATAATTCTAACAAATTCCCATCAAATAGGAAAGTTCCTATTCTTCATCTTAACAAAGGCAATAATATCTTTATATTTATCACAAATAATGTAGACATCTCCTCCAAAGTATAGAGAATAGTTACTTTGTATCATTTGACCCACGTAGAGTAGATTTTGGGCAATACTGGGGACTAAGTATACATTATGAGTATATTTTAGGACTTTATTTGATTCAATCGTGATAGTGCCCTGCCCTTTCCTTTGACATAAATTAATACATCGTTGCCCAATGTCATTGATGTAGAATCACCCTACTGTAAAATTGACCATGCAAATTTTGAGCTTGTATGATGTCAACTAATATTTTGTGAAATTTTCAATTCATCAAATTGATGAAATCCCCCCTGATCACTCAATTCCAAACTTAGTATTAAATGATAACGAATTAAGGACAAATGAAAAACAGAGACAAAGCATAAGAGAGGAACTGGACGTAGATAAATAATGGTGCTCGCGATGGCAGTTGTAGGTGCCATGCATAAGGAGGACGGCGAAATGGTGGTGGGGCTGGGTTCAAATGGAGGGAGGGCAAGGCTGTTGGGTGGTGATGGATGTTGCGATGAGGAAGGAGAGGTGGCGACAGCGGAGACGATGCTACAACTGACTCTCGCCGAAGCCAATGCCTTTGTGTTAGAGTTATCCCTCACCCTCGCTATTGAAGCTTGCGGTCACTCCCTATCCGTCGTCCAATCTCCTTCTCTGGTACATAATGCATTCTGGAAACTCATTAAGTGCCTTCGTTCTCGCTAGGGTTTAGTGGAAGAAAAACTTTTCTTTGATAGGAGCAATAATCTCATAAAAATGTATGGTGGAATACATAGCATGGAGGAGACAATAGCATGTGGGATATATGTGGCTTTACAACAAGGCCATTTTTGGCAATTGATTTTGTCAATTTGATATTCCGATTCCCAAAATCTCAAGCTTGAAATGTATGGTTGGGAGAGCTCCGTTACTTTGTAGGAACTGACAATATCATTCTCTAAGCATTTCTTTGTCTAAAAATACCTATGTAGATACGTTTTAGTGCTAATCGCTTCTTGTTGATATTGATACTTCTCAAATCTTCTTTTGCTTATAATTTTCAAGTTGTGTTGTCAATGACTTCATTGGCAATTTATCGATCCCTTCAAATCGTGAATTGTTTTGTTTTATCAATGATTTCTATTTTCAACAAACCCCACTCTTATCTGTTAGAATAATATAAAAATTATTGTTGACGATTTGAGTAAGTTGGTTATTGAACTCTAGATTTGGTGTGAGAAGAAGAAGAAGAAGATTGCGCACGGCTTTCATGTAAGATTGTCAGCCGAATAAGAAAGTCCAAAGAAAAGGGACAACATAAATGAAGAGAGGGAGGAGTCGCAAGAAAAATTGGCCAGTAAAAATTGTGGGCTTCGTTTGTCCTCTTTCATTCATTGCATGGATCAAATAAAGAGGAAAGAAGGGTCCATGAAGGCCCATTAATGCGTGCACATGTATGCGTGCCATGAAAATTGGAGTGGGACGTTGCTATTGCAGAGATTCGTCCTGCAGGCACCGTTGCTATTATTTAATGTTTGTGTGTTTTCCTTTTAGCTTTGTTGACTTTTGTAGTTTCACTTTAATGTTAACAGAAGGAGTGTTGAAGATCTCGTGTGCCATGTTTATCTTCATCTCTATTGTAATTTAGTGTTATGCTATTATGTAAGATGTGTAAGGGGTGTGTTGTAAAAGAGTAGCCACCACAAAGCATTCTAAGAATAACTTCTCCCTTCGGTCTTCACTTGTGTCTTGTTCCGAAATTTTCAAAGTTGCCATCAATTTTTTCCTTTTTTATTCCAACATCATTGACTAGTCTATCTTGTCGATAATAATAAAAATTCGATCATCTTTTGGTGTCAACAATAATGAAAATATAGGTGTCGATACATCTTAACGGGAACTAAATTAATAAAACACATAAATTATATTATGTTAGTTTGATTTATGTCAATGTCAGTAGGGTAAGTAATCTTTTGCTCTGTTGTGATTAATGAAGAACAGTGACGGAATTTTGTGATCAAAATGCGTCGCTATCTGCCCCCACCTCCCCATTTATTATTAGATTAGATACACACATTTTACTCAACTTTCTTGAGACGAAAGAGACTGATGCTAAAACATCACGTGAAGAGAGAGAGAGGATACAGAGATCCAAGACTAAAAGTCAGCTGCCACAGTGCCCGTAAATAAACATGCAGGGGTTACGAGCAATCGCCATTCCCACGTCAGAGACTACAGAGAACGAAGCCAAGCTGACACAAACCGTTTTCTTTGTTCTTTCTCAGTGAAAAGCCACCAGTGTACGTGTTTGCTTGATCGAGTACCGAGGGTGTGCAGGCAAATGTTCGTCAAACCAGCGAAATAAAACAAAATGATCAACAAATCAATCATAATAAAGTAAATATGTGAAAATATGTCTTCTTCTTCTCCTCCTCTTTCTGAAGTATGGCGCCTCAGATGGATTAGGTCTCTCCAGGCATGTGCAGTTGAATTGCATGTTGGACGAGTCTAAGGAGTAAGTTCTTGCAGCCTCTTGATCGCGCTTGTGTCACTCCGTGGGCTGAAGGTTAAAAATAGCTAGGTTATCGATGCTTCTTTTACTTTTCTTATCATTACATCTTCAAATGGAAATCAAACTTGGTATACGCAAACAACCCCGTCAAGATCCAAGAGATTCAAATGTACTTACGAAGCCCTGCATCAAAATGACAAAAACCCTTGAAAAGGAAAGGCCATGGAGTGGGAGAGAGGGATCAAACCAGCGTTCACTTGAAACACCCAACGGCCAGCTCATCTCAATGTGTCACCATCCGGCACCACATAAGCATGTCATATCTCAGGCCCCCTCCCATTCCTATATAATTGGTATCCATCCTCATAGGCCTTTCCCACTTGCACTACAGATCCATTATAATCCACACTGACCAGCACTCGCAGTTGTACTTGGCTGGGAGCTAGAAAACGAGACCACCGAGAGAGAGAGAGAGAGCGTGTAACGACCCGGGCCCACTGTGTGATATTGTCCGCTTTGGACACTGAGTCCTCACGGCTTTAAAACGCGTCACACAAGTTAAGAGGGACCCAAGCCTTATAAAGGCTCTCAGGACTCCCCCCCTAAGCGATGTGGGACAAGAGGGAGATGACCCCTTTCCTTGCGCACGTCCGGGGACCGAGGCGCGGACGCACCGCCATCCCTCCTCCCCGCGCACCGCTCGGGCACCGCCATCCCTCCTCCCCGCGCACCGCTCGGGCCGTCACACTCTCCCCCCCTTAGCAGAACAAGGTCCTCGCTGTGGCCCCACACGCTGTCGGGAGTCGGCTCTGATACCATTTGTAACGACCCGGGCCCACTGTGTGATATTGTCCGCTTTGGACACTGAGTCCTCACGGCTTTAAAACGCTTCACACAAGTTAAGAGAGACCCAAGCCTTATAAAGGCTCTCAGGACTCCCCCCTAAGCGATGTGGGACAAGAGGGAGAGGACCCCTTCCTTGCGCACGTCCGGGGACCGAGGCACGGACGCACCGCCATCCCTCCTCCCCGCGCACCGCCGCTCGGGCCGTCACAGAGCGAGAGATGAAAATGATGGAGGCGAGGAAGGATGTGATAAATAATGACTTTGCAGAGAAAGAGAGCAACTGCATCAACGGGCAATCGTCCGCGTCCTACCTGGTGTGGAACGACTTGACGGTGTCGGTCCTCGCTGGTTCCATGAGGAAACTGCTAAACCAGCTCAGCGGGTACGCTCAGATGGGTCGGATCTTGGCCGTCATGGGTCCTTCCGGCTCCGGAAAATCCACTTTCCTCGACTCATTGGCAGGTTTCTCCGCTTCTCTCTGCCAACCTCCTCATTTCGGAACATTTTCTGGCAACAATATATCCATTTACTTGGCCTTGTCGTATTGCATTTTTATTTGAGTTATTAAACAGTCCGCCAGTGAAATCCGAATTCCACCTTCGAAGCTCTACGTACGAAACTCCTAGTGATACCGATACGGTTACCGAAAGATCAAGACAACAAGCATTGCCCATCTATGGAAAATATAGCAACTTAATATAGTCACCAAAATCATTAAAAGCATCGAAAAAATTGCCAGATGCTACGATGATTACCCCTTTCCATAGCCAGATCTAGTAGTGTAGAAACGAAAGTGTAGCAAACTGTTTATTCTCATATGAATTGGGTCTCCCATGTATATTGATGTTATTCTCTTTCGATATCTATTATGTATAGTTAAACTCACTTTATTTAAAGATTATAAATAAAATTACATAAAAAAAGATACGGCTTATAGAAGTAAAATGGTGATGATATAATTATTTTGGTAACTAATAAATTCACTTGATATAAATTCTAATGGCATAATAAAATTCTTACAAAAAAAAAAAGCTGAATAGTTTTAAGCTGAATAGTTTTAAGTGTGACTCTTCATAGTTATATCATTTCATTTGGCTTGATATCAAAATCCTTTGTCATTGAGGCGCAAACATGCTCTACAACGATTTTATCTCTCATTTATATTGATGTTATTATTTTTTCTTTCTTGAATTATAATATATAATTGAAATCATGTCATTAGAAGAAGAGAATAAAATTAGCTAACGAAAAAAAATTAAGAAGATACAACTCTTAAATTTCTGGTAACTATATCAATTTCACTTGGGAGTTTCCATATATGGTGCACTGAAAGTGGGATTCGGATTCCACTGGCAGAGGACCATAGAATAACTCTATTTTGTTCATTATGGTTTTAAAAGAAAAAGGAAACCCTTGATTTGATCAATGAGACCACATTAATGATATCATGTGATGATAACATAGCGTATTTTTGTTACACCCATGTAAGCTTGAGGGTTTTGGTGACAAAAAAGGGTTTTTGAGTATTGATTTAATAGTGGTCATAATTTAGGATTTTAATTTTGTATGCCCTTTCTAAGGGACATGTTCTGTTAATTTGTAAGATGTTCCTGATTTATGTTAATGTTCAAATTATTGAAAAACCTGCAACCAAGTCAAAGACAAATGCAACCACTAACCACTCTTCCCACATGGGAAGGGGGGTGGGAGGTTCGAATCCCCACCTTTTCATGAGGGTTGGGTGAGGACGATCTTCGACTCTCACACCCTACAATGATGCAAGGCAAACGTCTGAGAATAAAAATTAGAGTAAGAGTAGAGTAATACCAATAAAATAAAATAAAAAATTAAAGACAAACGTGGGGCACATGTATGAAGCATCAGCTACTTTATTTACTATTCGAGTCGTATGTTCATGAAAGGAGTGCCACTTCATCAAATTAAGAGATTCTTAAAGGCCAAGACAAGCAAGGTGGCTGTAATGATGAATAAGAAGGTTGGGATTTTTTTTTCATGATCTAATCCTCTTAAAAATCATAGCTCCCCTAAAAAAAACTCCAACTTTAGATTTACATCCTAATTTTGCCTCGAACTTAAAAAATTTCTGACTTTCACTTTAGTCTCAAATCAGTTTCACATCCCAAAATCACCACTAGTTTTTTCTCTGTCATCAATATTGGGAGGTTCTTGTCATTCCATATGAAGGTGAGGGTGTTTAAGAAGATGTGAGTTTTGATTGTAAACCTCTAACTAGCTTTGGTATCGAAAATTTCAAAGAAAATAATTACTTTTTTTTAACGTGGGGCAAATTTGGAACTATAGTGAAATTTTATGATTTTTTTTTCATATAAAAGAAGTTTGGGCCATAATTATTGGGGGTTATTCTAGAGAACTAACCTCGATTTTTTGTCATGTTCTTATTATGGCCCAATTTTTTTATTTCATAAGAAAACCACAAATCAATGTTACCCAAATCCAGTAGTTTTCATCCAATGATGTTGTCCAAGATTCGACCTGCCAATTCATGTGTACTTGGCAAAATCTTAACGAGGATCAGATGTGGGTGCCAAATGAAATTGGTATTTCATTATGGGATGGAAAATATTTGGACTAAAATTAGGCCACAATTTGAAGTTAATGTCTTTTTATAGATAAAATTTATGGATCAGGGCTTTAATCCAAAGCCAACATTTTTCTATGAGAGAAATAATTGAGTCAACATTGAGATTCAAGGTAAAGTTGATGCGTTTTGAAAGGAATCGCGCTTTATGAAAGCACCTTTACGGATTATGGCCCAAAGACTTTCCTGAATTCGGGGTCAACCCGTCCACTTCATCCAGAGGCTTGACACAACTTCAATTTAAAGGGATTATTTGGTTGCTTCTAGTTGATATGGGACAAGAATAGTGTAGGTAGAGAGAGGTAATTATGACTTACACATTCCATATTTTAGGTTCATAATTACATTTACTATATAAGTATGTATACACCAAGAAATACGTGTTTAAACCACTTAGTAGCCACTTCAGTTGACTACTTACTATATTTTGCTTTTCAGCAGGTCAGATTTCTTCTGACGTCAGAGAAGAGGGAAATATTTCCCTAAGTGGGAGGAAGAAGGGGTTCCTAAACCACAATGATCTGGTAAGCATATCAAGTCCTTAGTTATAAAGTTAGCTTTTGCTGTAAATTATTTGTTGGGGCAGATTTAATATAACAAAGTAAAATAGATTATGAGACAAGTATCTTGACTCCTGTGGAAGATAATTCTCTTTATTTTCAGGATTACTATCATTAAAAATTTCAAAGTGGTATGCCATGACATATCTATCCCAAAAGAGTTTTTGTTTCCCACAAAATCCCAACTATTCATTCAATTAACTAAAATAAAACTTTAGTCTAGTAATTCTTAAATCATCATTGGAAAAACAAGATTGCTTCTATCAGCTTAATCCTAACAATAGTTTCAGTTTGGCATACCGATTCTATGACCAATGACCTCTAAAATGGCGCATCACTAGGCCACTCTTCTGTCAATTTTGTTTCATGAAGCATTCTTTTAGCCTTCAAAAGATTAAATCATATTTTCAACTTCCTCTAATTCAATCTGGTGGTTTATGTGTATGATTGGATGATATTCTTATAATCAAAATTTGGCAAAAAAAAAAAGGTCAAAATTTGGCTAGTTTGGCCATGTTTCTCCCTTCTGAAATTTGAGCTTGCAAATTGACAAATAAATTTCTATCTAACGATTGATGTTTCAACTGAGGTCCCATGCTTGCATTTAGATGTGAGCATAATTTTAGGATTGAATGGGAATTAGAGAACTGGACCAATCACCAATTCGATTCTAGGTTCCAATGCGCCCAAGTCCAGTTCCATTTTTTTTAGGAACCAATGGTTTTTTAGGGAACTGGGAACTGAGAATCAAATTGATAACCAGGGGAATCGAGAAAATCCTAAGGAGAGGCTTTTTACTTTTTCTTGATAAGAACTTAGACATGCTTTTATACTAATTTTTCTTGCAATCAATAACAATCAATGTGCGTGAGGTCATCAATAGTTGAAATAAGGGTTACTCCTTAGAAGAGTTATAATTCTCTACTTATAGTCACTTATAAAGTTCTAATAAAGGAATTAGACCGAGACTTAACATAAAAGGTTTTCATATATTAGTAGCTGGATAAAGCGGCAATAATGTCAAATATTGCATTAATTTTCCAAGACCATTAGATCCATTCTAGTTTCATTTCCCGAAAACAAACATATAACATTCGTGTGTTGTTGTAATTCATATCATTCTATGTTGTTCATAGACTGAATAAATTACCCTACATAGCATTATCTAGTGGGAATATGCAATGGCGAGTATCACACTATCACAAAATTTCACATGGTATGCAATATATTCAAGGTACTTTTGTTGTGCCCATTAAAACAAAATTGGAATCCATGGACCTTTTGCTCTATAAGACCGTAAATATGGTGATTAGTTTGGTCATGATCTTCATTGGATATTGGCCAAAGCTTATGTTATCACATGTTAACATGTATGTCGATAATCTAGATTTTAATTTCTTGCTTGGTTTAATTATAACACCTTCTACTTATATTCTATTATTGATGTGTCTATGTGAAATTGACGTATATAACATGTCAATGGAGGTGGAAGAATGAGAGGCAATGACTTTCATTATGTGTGAGCGATGTGGATGATTGATGACTAAAATTCAATAACTTAGGTTTCATGTTAGTGTTTTCAAATTTTTATTGTCTATTTTAGTTTATACGTTCATCTTTTATAGATTATTTCTATTGACAAATGAAAAACTTTATTTTTGTTTTTGCATTCACTATCATTTTGCTTCACTAAAACTGCCAAAAAAAAAAAACATGTAAGACCATAAAACCGACCTTAGAACCTATGACAAGACAGGTACAGGTTCCGGGGTAGACAAGATAAGTATTATGTTTTAAAAAATGGGGAACCTATTTTAATGGATAGATTCCAGATTTTAAGTGGAATCGAGACTGCTCTCCCCTACTTAAATCTTCTCATTCTGGGCATTTTTTCAGTCCTATGTGACCCAAGAAAATCTTTTCTTGGGTGCTCTCACTGTCAAAGAGACAATAGACTACACAGCTCATCTAAGGCTTTCTTCCGAAATGACGAAAGCCGAGATCGACGAGGTGGTAGAAGCAAACATAAAGGAGATGGGACTTGGAGACTGCGCAGAGAACAAGATTGGTAACTGGCACTCGAGGGGCATAAGCAATGGAGAAAAGAAAAGACTCAGGATCAGTCTTGAAATGGTGACAGACCCACTGATCTTGCTCCTTGATGAGCCTACCACAGGCTTAGACAGTGCCTCAGCGTTTTTCGTGGCAAGAGCTCTAAGAAATATTGCAGATGAAGAAAGAATAGTTATTTGCTCAATCCACCAGCCCAGCAGTGAAGTTTTCGATCTTTTTGATGATTTACTCCTTCTGTCGAGTGGAGAAACTGTGTTTCTAGGAGAAGCCAAAATGGCCATTGAGGTAATAAAAAGTCAACACTTCATTCATACTGAGACATTTCGGCTGTGCAGAAGCAAGATAATGTAATTCTAAGTCCTGGTGCAGTTCTTTGCAGATGCTGGATTTGCTTGTCCGAGGAGGAGAAATCCCGCTGATCACTTTCTGCGGTGCATTAGCTTGGACTTCGATTCTGTAACTGCTACTATTGCTTTCTCATAGAAATTATGTTGAGTTTTAAATCGAGCACTTCTATACTCTGCATCAGTTCTTGTGATATGTAAAGTGACTTCGGAATATAATTATCAGGGCTTGCTATTTTATCTTGCAGCAAGCTCCAGCATCGTCTGGTTTTTCAATGAACATGAAAATAGCAGAGATTAAAGCCACACTCATCCAAAGTTACAAATCCTCAAAGTATTCATGCGAAGTTAGGAAAAAAATGCAAGAAATTGCAGCTACTGTAAGCACTCCAACTCAGAAGAAATAAAAATCAAGATAATGCTTATGCAGTCATTTTTCTTGTCTTTCCCGCTTACCATAGTTAATGAACAATGTCTCCAACTGTGATTTTTGAAACTAATGGAGTTATATCCATATTGAACTAGCATTTTCCAGAACTGATGTTTTCAAAACTGAATCTCTTCTGTTGAATGCTGAAGGATTATCAGTTCTGCCAGTTGAATAAGAATACTAATTCCAGCAAGTGGAAGCAGCTTAGCGTTTTGATTCATCGGTCCTCCATCAACATGTATAGGGACATTGGACACTCTTGGTTGAGGATCATGCTCTACATTTTATCATCAATAAGTGCTGGAACTCTATATTTTGACATCGAATACGACAATGGGGCAATTATTAACAGAGGAAAGTTTGTTTCATTCCTCTTCGGCCTCATGGTATGTTTGTCTTGTGGTGGTGCTCCTTTCTTCAATGAAGAACTGAAGGTATAGCAAAGCGTCGAGGCTGATCGATTTTCATCTATTATATATCAGCAGTGTCTTCATACTTGAGGTGATATTAGAATGATTTGTCACTAGGACTAGAATTAAGTTTCCTCTTCAGGACAGACAAGCTCCACCATGATAGGTGTGAAGTTGCATGTTGAAGCCTAAGACGCTGTAAATAACACAAATCTAACTAAAGAACTCTTAGTCCATGGCCTACTCCAACTCATAGTCACAGAGGAATGTGAGTATTGCACAATCAGTTGGAGAGATTAAAGCTAAATCAACTAAGTTTTTTCAAGGGATGCTTAAGATTATTCATAAGGGATCAATCTCATCATCAAAGCACGAATATACATTAATTACATAAAAAAGGAGAAATCTCGGCGGCGTATGACATCCTTTCTTGTCTATCTCGGGTATTTTATGCCGAGAGACTCAATGGGCATTATGGTGAGACCCTTTTTGTGCTTGTGGATTTCCTTTCTTCACTCCCTTTCTCTGTGGCGAATTCTCTGCTTTCAGGAACGACGATATTCTACATGAACCTTCATCCAGGATTCTCTCACTATGGTTATTTCTGCATTAACTTCTTCTGCTGCACCACCATTATTGAGAGTTGCGTGATGGTTGTGAACTCATTATTGAGAGTTGCATGATGGTTGTGAACTCATGTGTCCCCAACGCCTCGATGGTTGTAGTAACTGGAGTTAGAGTCAATGTAAGCAAATTTTCTCTCTTAAACTTCCCTTCCTGTAATCCTTATAAATTACGTTGTCGTTCATAGCTAATTTTTGTGGATTCAAGTTCTAATGATGATGGCATCACAGATCTTTAGACTTCTTGCTGATCTTCCCAAGTTCTTTTGGCGTTACCCTATGTCCTACATCAGTTTTGCCAAGTGGGCAGTTGAGGTAGTTAGTATTCAGTGATTCGCTTTTTTTCCAAAATTAAGCTTAAAAATTTATCAGCATATTTATGCATAGAACCATGACATGGAAGATATAATATCTTCAGTTTCAATAATATCGTCTGACTAGGAAAACTCCACCAGGAGCATGCGGTACTGCTTGCATTGCATATTTAAACTCATTGAAGTAAAAATTCTCATCTTCCGCCTGAGGTACATTTATGAGAAGGAAATCTCAAAACTACATAAATTAAGTAAGATGCCTTCTATTTTGATGTGAAGAAATGGGTTGAATGGTCAACAGTTCCGCCACTCCCTTCTTCCTTTGCGGATTGTTGACCCGCTCTTCCATATGCTAGAGGTTATGTTAACCAATGTAATAATGTATGTTAGAATATTTAAATAATAAACCACGCATTCATCTAATAGCTTAAGCTTTTAGAACAGTTGGCAGTGGTCCCACAAAATCTCACAATGTAATACTATGAAGATTCTATTATCAGTCTCTTTCATAGATCGATCAGAACACCACAAGGCTTCACCACATGTTTCACTCCGTCTCTTTACTCAAACTAGCGCTTCAGATAAATAGGGCTTCTCAAGAACAGTTCTGCGACTAGCCATGGCAGCCAACAATACAAGCATATGATTTGGATCATTGACTTTAAGTTCTCCTAAATATCTCATGAATTACAAGTCACTCATACAAATCATTCACACGCCTTGCAGGGTCAATACAAGAATGTCATGACCGGTCTTGAGTTTGATTCAGCAGAGCCAGGAGAACCAAAACTGAAAGGCAAGATGATCCTCAAAACAACTTTCGGCATATCACTGGATCATTCCAAGTGGTGGGATGTAGCTGTGCTTCTGTTTCAACTGTTTGTTTACAAAGTACTACTCTTGTTACTGCTTAGGTACAAGAAAAGAATAGCGGCCCAATTACAGTCGTCGTCACAAGTGTTACTCAAGAAGGTGTCTTGACAGATGATTTCGGTGCCAAATAGCAGCTAGCATCCATTATGTTTCCAGAACATACTTACTTTATGGGCAACTAATGCACCATGGTTATGTAAATGATGCATGTCCCTAGTTGTCGCAAGTTCTAAATGCAATTCACCTTTTCACTTCAATGTTATGACTAATTTGATATTGGTATAAGTAACGTGACAAAATGTATACCTAATTCTCGGCCTAAGGTCCACCCGTTCCTCTTTGTAATTAATGTAGATTATAAACCTCTTACAAAGCACAAAATTTGGACATACGGCATTGGATAGACGGCCCGTTTAGTGGCCCCCTCTCTCTCTCTCTCTCTCTCTCTGCAACTACAAGCTACTGCAAGATTCGATGTAGTGGATAATAAAGTACATTGATTACAAGCAAAACATATGTCACGCAATGAGTTACAACTTATATTGAAAATAAAGATTAAGCAATTCAAGGGTTGTACAAGAGTCAGATATAGCTTGCACTCATTTACAAAAAGATTTATAAAAAAAAAAAATGGGAGGTAAAGTGTACACTGTCTTCGAACAGCCTCTCTGTCCCCTTATGGCGCACCAAACATTTGGACACCGAGCTTATCATACCCATGCCCTCCAAATCTAATCCATGGCTGTGAAGCAGACCCAGGTGGAATATTCAGATCTCTCTTTTCCCACAAATCCGAAAGGGCCAAATATGTAAAAGCCAAGAAAGTGTACTTGTCCTCGAATGCCCAACTTTTGAGGCGCCCAGGACAGAAAATCATCATAACTTTAAGATGCTTTGCAAGAAAAACCGGTATCCTCATCCTTCCTACTTTGGGGAAATGCAAAGCCATTTCCCCAAGTATCTTTAGAAGAATGGACATTTGGTGAATGCTGAAGTGTTTAGGAACTATTATTTTGTTGCAGCATTTTGCAAAATAGCTTTGAGGTGAAAAGAAAAAGGAAAAAAAAGTAAAGGAAAAAGGAGGAGGCAATGTTTGACGTAGAGGAGGGAGCGAGCGGGAGGCAATCGGAGCTGGTGGGGGAGGCAGCTGGTGGCTGTGGTGGTGGGGAGGCGGCGGGTCGCACGACCCACGCACCGCCATTGCGTGGGTCGCGGCCCCAGGCGGCGTCGCCCTGAGGCCGCGCGACCCACGCACTGGCGGTGCATGGCGACGGCGGTGTGGGGCACTCCGGATCCGGCCGGCTCGGCCCGTCGCGTGGGTTGCGTGACGCCCGAGGCCACGACCCATGTGACGGCAGTGCGTAGCGATTGGATCTGGCCGCCGAGCATTACTCGGCCCGTCACGTGGGTCGCGCGACGCCACCGAGGGCTGCGACCCACGCGACGGCAAAGTGCGTGGCGACAGTGAGTGCGTGGGCGACCAGCTCCGGCTGGTTGAGCTCCGTCGGCTAAGCTTCGATCTTGAAGAAACAAGGAAGACGGGGAAGATGATGAACAATTGTTTTTTAGGGTAAAACAAGAAAACTAAATTATCAATGAGGGCAAAAGTGGAAGAAAAAAAATTCATTAAACCCCCCTTCAGCATTCCGAAAATGCTGAATGCCCAAAGCAGGTCCCCACCTGCTTTGGGCTTTTAGCATTCCAGAGCATTTTAAATGCTAGCATTCCCCCAAGTACACCCCCAAATGCTGAACCAAACGGTTGAAATTTTTCCCAAGGGGCCTTCGGGGCTGAAAGCCCATTGGGAATGCTGAACCAAACCGCCGCTTATTTCTTCTGTTTTTTCCACACAGCATTATTGCCATTGCGTGCTCTGGATGCTTTATGATTTCTCATTGAGGTTTCTATGCTCATGCTACCTTTTAGTTCCATCTTTCTCTTTTCCCCGCTTTTAAGTTTGTGAAAGGTCCTCTTCCTTTTCTTTCCAGATTCGTTGGATTGAATCTTAGAAAATTTCCTGCAGCCAAATCACCGTTCTTTTTAGAACCTTCTAATCTGCCATCAGCAGTAAGAGAAGTTTCATATTCTCCTGAGTGGGGGGAGCCATCTTTGTTCTTCAATCTCCTTTTGTATCCTCATCCCCTGACATCTTTCTGTTTTGCGGAAGCTTCCTTGTTCTCTATCCCGCCTTCATTTAAGGTTTTGTTTCGCCGGTTCTAAAAGGTCGAACATGCGATCATTTTACAAAACAATGTTACGACCTCCAGAAATCATGCACTGCTAAATAATATTTCTGTAGGATACACATCCAAGCGTTGTTGAAGTAAAATGTAAGCAATGGGAAAAGTAAAATGTAATCCGTGAGCATTGACTGAATATATATCTCAGAGTCAAAGTTCTTTAAGACGGCTACTCAATACAGCTTCCTTTTGCTAATTCAATGCAATCCACAGGACTCAATCCTCTCTTTCGAAAAATTAATTCGCAAAATTATTGAACGCTTTATAGTGCCCAGAAGTTTGATCCAATTAACAAAGCATCCACAAAGTTCTATAACTTACATGCATGATGATCCCTTCCACAATGACCAACCTAATCTATCTGACTGAATCTAGTACTTCAAAGTATTTTGGTGTTCCATCGTGAGTTCAGGGAGGGTAGACACTCGGTACACAACATTGATGCCACTTCACTCCTCATAGCTTTAATTCTTTTTGACTTTTCCTTTGAGGTTTTCTAATAACAAGTACGCGATTCATTGTTTCAATGCCAACCCAACCCCACATAACTTTGACTTTTTTTTTTCCTTTTTTTTGGGTCCATTTCTAAAGAATAATTTGTTGTCAGTAAGAATATAATAAAAAAAACCATGAAAGTTCTAGCTTATGCATGGCTATCATGCTTCTAACATATGTTTCTACCACACAAAAGCAATACCATTATTTTCCTTCACCATTTTACATTAAAATATAAAATTACAACAAATATAGAAAAATAACTAATCAAGTAAAATAATATTATCTAATCCAAATTTTAATGATATGAACTTGTTTTTGTGCATGTTAACACAAATTTCAACTTGCTCATAATATTTTACAAATTTAAAAGAAAAGGACATGAAAATGTTCAAGTTGAATCTTAAATTGATAGTCAAAAGGGTTAATACTCGAAAAACCCAAACCTGGTACACTTGTGACAAATTTACCCCAAACTATTTTTTTGACCGTCAAAAACCCCAAACTGGTATACATTTGACAAATTTACCCCAAACTGGTACACTTGTGACAAATTTACCCTATGTTAGTTTTCGTTAAATTTTATTCTCAAATTATTAAGTTAAATAACACGTGACAGTTAACCGGTATACCAATTTAGGATTTTACGCTCTGTTTGTCACTGTTTACAATTTCTGTGATTTTTTTGTGGTATTAATCCAATTTAGTAAATGGTATATTTGTCACAAATTTACTAATTTAGGGTTTTTTGCAGTCGAATAAATTAGTTTGGGGTAAATTTATCATAAATGTACCAGTTTAGGGTTTTTTATAGTCAGTCGGGGTAAATTTGTCACAGGTTTACCAGTTGGGGGTTTTTCATGGTCAAAAAAATAATTTGGGATAAATTTGTCACAAGTATACCAGTTTGGGGTTTTTCAGGGTATTAACCCTAGTCAAAATTATATTTTCTCAAATCAGTTCAACTATAGCTTCCTGAAGTGATAGGACCACATGTCCTATAGAGTCACCCTAATTTATCATGCCAAAAAAAGTTGCATTGACCTCTTTATACCAACCAAACTTACTTTCAACAGTCATGGAATGTTGCATTATTTCAAACCTACTGGGCCAATTCTCCACCTAATGCTTTTCTCCATATACATAATTTTTCATCTGAAGATTCGATATTGTCAATGGCATGAGAAAAGAAAAGACAATCATGCCGAGAAGAGGATTCCAAGTAAGTTGTATAATTTTAGGATCACTGCATCTTGAATTCACACTTCATTCTAGGGAGTCAAAAGTATATAACTATTCCGACAATGAAGGTTTTTCTCTTAATTTTCTGATTTTTTAAAAGCTGCTGTTGTCTGGTGGGGCACACTTGGGAACTATTCTCTCATGCAAAGCAGGGATGGAACAATATTTTTCCCATAGGGCAGGGAATGGGAACAAAATTCCTGGCCTGCTCCCAATGGCAACCACTAATGCGTGCAATTCAAAAAGTGCCTTGAATGATGCAATCAGAAGTATTAATTGTACTTAAGGAAAATTTACAAGTCAAAAGGGCTGGAGGGAGGTCTAAAAACACGACAGCAACTTCTAGCTAGAATCCCAAAATGTTTTAAGCTTCCATAGGATATCAAATAGCACATAATGACCTAATATATGTCCATGTAGCCAACCCCATCTACGTGAACTGTCTCCACAATACTTTCTACCGCACTTATAAGAATGATGTGGCCTCACTAGGAAGGAGATTAGGCAGGTCTGAATCTGACCAACCCAACAATCAAATTTACCATGTCAACTGCCTCGTACTAAACAGAAACCTTCGAATTCCTCTCTACTTCTTCCAGCAATTAACATTGACAGAAAGAGCTCCTGCTAGTTATACTATTTTCAATCTGGACAGGACTGAGGAGGGAGATGGAGCTTGGATTATCATAGAGTATTAGTATCCTATTATTATCTTATAGTGCACATGAGTCATATTAGCATCTTTGAGATGAGGCATATGCCTAAAAAATTGGAGAAAAAGTTCAGATAACCAAAGTAAGTGGAAAATTATGAATATGAAAGGGGAGAGGAGAAAACAATCGTGCAATAACTAGTAAGAAATTTAGCATAGAGCCAAAAAAGACTTTAGTGATTGAGGGAGAACCTTCAAGTATGACCTTGTCGCAGGAATAGAATCAACAAATAAGTCCAATAAAAATTGAAGCGACTCAGTAGAGCATGAACTAAAAGCCTTATGATATTTCTGCTTTGCAGTTTTCTTTGAGTAAATCGGTAGAGTTTGCAATTCTAATCCGGATGCTTGCACATTACAGGTGTCTAAATCTTTAACTACTCTAGAGCTGAGTACACTTGTATTCTGATTCACAAGGATCTGCAGAATTAGAACGGTACTATCAGGAGATATGAAAATGGTATAACAACCTCTTCCCAGCTAAAGAACAAGTGTAAGCCAAATGTCACCAATGTGGCAAGAAGATCACCTTTAAAGCAAGAGCCACACTTTCATGCATAAAAGAATATCTTTTAAGAAAATCAGTCAATAATACTGCCAAACGTCTAAACTGTTTGTCTGTATCACTTGAACCCGGCAAAAGGCTGGTAACAGTTTCCAAAGGTCATGAGCATGACCCAGCAGCTCCTTACCAAGTACTGATTTCTTAACTGGAGAAAAGATAAACAGAAGCACAATCAAATCCCCGATGTCACTAAAATGTTAATGATGAACTGAACAAAACTCTAATCAAGTAATGCTGATTAAGGACTCCACTACATACATGAACAATCGGCATTCAACCAAAGCTCACACTAAAAAATATGCATCAAGGAAGGAAAAGTTAATGTCACAGAGGCAGATGAAGAATAAAATTTGCATAAACAACAATATTTTGCTCCCCAGACCTGTCCCTCCTATCAAATATCTACAGAATGCAAAAACACATACCTTGAGATGAACAATTGCAATAAGAAAATATTTACATGCATAATTCAATGGGTATCATAAGCCAAGTAAGGAGAGGTCAATGCTTTGGGATGGTACCTATCAAATGGGATCAACATATATAATAATAAAAAGAAAAATCAAGAAGTTGACAGTTCTGTTATAATGTTTCAGACAAGCTTTCAGCACAGCTTACAAGCAGGTTGAATTACCCAGCTTGATAAGTCTATGGAGACTCTTATTGAAGACTAAAGCTCCTTCTAGCATAGCTTGTGAACATGCAAAAATGATCACACATGATGATGATCTATTGTGAGGAGTTTATGATGGACAAAAAAGTTTTTGTATTGAGTTTTGGTAAAATACATGGAACTTTGTGCACTTATTCCTTATAAAATGTGTCTCCTGTCAAAGAACATTTAGTGGTGCCTTTGCAAAAAGCAAGACTTTTACCCTGCTTAAAATGATTTGAATCTGAATATGGATTTAAAGATGGAGATTCTAGGTTGCTTTTAATTGATAACTCATAAGTTATGCACAACCAGTGGTGAATCTGTGCCAAACAGCCAAGGATCTCCACACTTATTATGACGTCAAATATGATATCTGAAAAATGAAAATCACGGAAACAAAAGTCATGTAGAATGATGACATACCTCCAGAACTAGCACGCTTGAAAGATTTTGCGAGGGGCACAATATAATCCATGTAATACTCGAGTGATGAACCAACCACATAATCTCTTAGAATGGGCACCAACCAAACATTACTAGAACTAAAATTGTCGGGATGCAGTGAAATAGGCACAACAGAAAGCATCTTTTCTGGGCCCATAGCAATTACAGCAGAACCAATACATCTCTGAAGCTGTGAATCACAGTAAATTAAACATTGATGAGTTACCATTCAAACAATCTTCAAACTACACAAGTATTTGTTTTATAAAGCTAGACAGTCAATTATTTGTTTCATCAGATAATGGCAAAGTACTATGCTCAAAGCTCTGTTAACTTGTCATCTACTCAATTTAGTAAAAGAAGCTTTTGTTAATCCTTATATGTAAGTAAAAAAATAACCTGCTGTTAACGCTCCAATCAACAATTCAACTCTAACAAAATTCATGAACAACAAGCTGATTTGGAATTTGCTATGAACCCCATCTTCTTCTTTGCACACTTCAACAGGATAAACATATGAAGCAAAGATGACTTGAAAAATCAAATTTTGGAGAGCAAGATCAAGTAATAGCCTTTACATCATTCTCTTGAAAATCAATTTCGAGATCAAGACAAATCAATTCCTTTACATCATTCTCTTTTTCCTTTATACAAGAAATTAAATCAATAACAAGGCAGCAAGGAGGTGCAAACCCAAGTACCAAAAGATATCAAGAACCAAAAAAAGCTCAATTCATCGATAATGACAATAAATGCATCTACATCGACATGCATGTTTTCAAGTCGCATTTCCACTTCCATAAGAACATTGACAAAAAACAAGGACAAAACATATTGCCTTCTTCCATGAGTAACCAGCCTCGCTATGAATGAAAACGTCATCACATAATTAAGTACTTTTCAGATGCTCTTTACCAGAATATGACAAGAATACTGTAACACAAACTTGCACACTGCACGAACTTAAAAAGAAGCTAAAGATGATCCTACAGAAATAACAGCTTTCACACCAATGACATTTCTCATGCCAATAAATTTCTGAAGCATACAAATATGTACATGGCCTGTGATAGATGGGCCCCTTTCAGCTGAGGTCATTAAGTGAACAAGTTTGAGCAGGATACTCCTCATATAGATGTAAGAAGTTTTTCCTACACAACATTTAGAGATGAGAGGAGAGGCCTGTGGAAATCAGTTTGTGGTCATATTAACAAAGATAATCAAATGAGAAAAAATAGTCTTTATACACTTTAAGAATAGTGCATGTGAAATAAATCCTGAACAATCTCCCATGTCATTCTATACTAACAGAGAAAAACACTGTCACCCACAACCAATGTGGCATTAAAAAAAAAAAAAATGCCATTCCATAATTCAAATGAACTTCCAAGAGAAAACAATCTTCTTTTTCAAGGAATAGGAAAATGAAGGAGGTATGTACACCTAGCTAGTTCAAAGGAACAGACTGATGAAAGAAATAGGCAAAATCCACAGTAAATCCAGTACTCATGATTCAGGACGTTCTAAGTCTAAACTTTAAATAATTTGTAACATGTCTGTACAGGAAAACTCTCCAAAAAAAAAATTGCAGCTTAATCACTAAAGTCAAGTTCAAACTGACACCTTATGAAGATCAAACAGCAACACCCAGGACTTTAGAACTTTTACAGTGAAAAATCATCAAAATTGCTGATCATATCCTGTTTGACTTCCAACGTGCAAGACAAAGTACTTTTGAGAAGTTGAAACTGTAAACTTCATGCAAAGGTCAAAACTCAATTCAAGTAGAAGTCCAGTTCTGCGTAATAAAAACAAACCAAAAATACAGCCACAGCAGAGCTCGTAAGCCTCTACAATGTTGAACATTATCAGCAAGCCCACAACAAGTAGAATTGAAAGTAAGAACTGCAGAAAGTAGTTGCCAAGAAGTCAAGATGGAGAAACATAAAGAATTAATATGGGTTCAGATGCAAGTATAAGCCATTTCTTTCATAATCGAATTCAGAAATTGACATATAGCAGTCCTTGATCAATGTCTGGTAGAACTTAATCATGCCAATCATAGAAATCACAAGAAACAAAGAACATTAAATATATTGAGCTTGAGTTATTTCATGACAAAGCAAAGGGTTAATACATGTATTTGCAATTGACAAATGGCAAGAAATGAAGATCTTCTATAGCATACAAGAAATCAAGATGTATGCATACCAAGTTTGAGGTACAAAAGAGAGATTACGGAAAGTGCATGCTGATTTGGAGTTTCGTCATGGGCACTGAGGGCACTTTCCAAAGCAATACATATTCTCCTTATTGCTATTGTCTCCAGACTCTCCTCAATTACGTCATCACTTGGTTGGCTCTCCATATGGAAAGTCTCTTCATTTACTTGTTCATTAATCAAGTCCTTCAAAATACTCGAGGCCTGTGATGCAGCATCAGCCTCACCAACAAGAAGTCCTAAATTAGTATAACCAAGTGCATCAGAAAGCAAACACCAGGATTAACAATATCAAAAGATCAAGTGAACCATCCACAATCTCATTTCCAGTAACTAAAATTAACAAAAGATAAAAGTAGAGTCCTTGAAAGTAAGCTTCCAAGTACATTGACCTAGGCTCCCAAGTGGTAGAGGTTCATTTGTTTATCAGTCAAGGGATAATCCCATACTTCCACCATCTCAAAATTGATGTCTTAGACTCTTTGATGTACTGCAGTTGCATGAAATTTCTTGTAAGAGGGATGATACCCATTTGAGCCACTATCATAACTCCTTCATAACACCATACATAAGATTTTGTTTCTATCATAACTCCTCCGTTCCACCAAGACAGAAAAGATTGAAGTAATGATTTAAAAAATAACAAGAGCAAAATTATGAAAAATGTTGACAGCAGAGAAAACAAAAAGTAATATATATATATATATATATGCGACTTAGGTTTGACTATATTTAGGAAAGTTAATCAATGAACAAGGTACCATAGATTAAACTAAAGGGAGAACATCTTTTGATTAACATAAAGATCACATTTTTTGGTAATATACAGATGGTTTGACTTTGCTGCATTGTCTGTTCAACCATCGAACTTCAATTTGCATCATGGCCATTAACTACTGCCCTTTACAATTCTTCCAAGTGTGTTGTCATAATTCCAAAACATCAATGACATTTGAATAACTTTGTAGAGTATAGTGACAAGCAAGATACACAATTTAAAAATGATGCACCTCCTTCCACGCACCACTTTACACCACAAAAGGTAAAGCTGCAATCAACAAAGTCAATCAATGATAAAGATTGATACAGCCAATTTTGGAAATTTAGGGCCTGTTTAATTACCATCCTATTTTTATATTTTTCTATTCCTTTGTTCCCTAGAGCAGAAACATGATAGAAATCCATTTGGTAACGTCAGTTAATTTTTCTATTAGGAATAGAAAAGTGGCCAGGGAATAGAAATCTATAATTTCTTTGTTCTCGGGAATAGAAATGGAAAAAACTATTTCTAAACATAAATTGGTCCCAGGAATCGAAAAGTTACTAAAGGCACCTGTTGAAGTTAACACAAAATGTGACAAGGAAATTCTCACCGACAAAGGAATCCACTGTAGGATACAGGACAGAAATTTTCACGAAAAAAAGTCTTTTAATTGAGAAATCTGCTCAAAATAACGACAGGACTAGTAACTCAAGAAATGATTAGAGCATGAACCCTACTTATTAAAATCAGCAAAAACAGAATCAAGAGAAGATTAAGATATTTGAATTGTCCTCTATTCCATTCTTTTCCAAACTCACCATGTAAGGCAAAGAGTAGGAGCATTTTGGGCTGATTTGAAATGTAGAGAAGTATAGGGAAGCATGACATGATTGTAGAACCAAGATCGCAAAATTAGCTAAGAAACTACCAAAACGAAGCAGTCGAAGCACCTCCTGCCCCAAGAAAGTTAAGAAGCATACCTGCTAGGGACTCCCAAACTATAGGAAGGTTCTTAATCCACAAGCTTGATCCTCCAGTGTGGAATTTATTCAGAGCAACTCTTAACAAGATTGCAGCAGTCATGACAGTGTCCACCGAGTTCTCTTTTGAAGAAACATAAGAAGCAAGAGAAGTGATGACATTTTCTATCTCTTGAACAGTATCTCCCACTGCTAGAGTTTCCAATAATGCCTCGATGATTTTAAGAATCAGTGTTGTAAGCGCTGAGAACTCGAGACTCGTAAGCTTGTCTAATTCTGAAAGAATCTGAATGCTGACTTTGGCAGACAGATACGGACAAACAGATACCAGCACATTAAGCATATGTAAGAATCCTATATTCTCGGATTTCAACAGTTTATCATCTGTAGATCCATCCTCAGGACTTGTAGCCCTTGACCAATCTGCTGAAGAAATGCAACTTTCAAAAGAAGACAGTACCAGCTTGCTTGCTTTCCTAACAACACTAGAGGACTTAAAGCATTTAAAAACCTTTTCAAGACATTCTTGTGCACTTCGCCGAACCTGAGAAAACAACAAAACATATCTTCAATTGCTACTCGTTTCTTACGATATGCAAAAGAAAAGGAACACATTTCCACCTTTCAAAGCCCAATTACGATCAACGAGGCCATAAGGGGAAGAATACTGACCTAAAAAGGGTGACAATTACATGTCGCAAAGTCTAACAAAAAAAAAAAAAACCCAAAGAGCTTAAAAGAGCAGAACTGGATACAGCAATGTACGATTTGCGACAATATACCTTAGGACGCTTGGCCAGGGAGAACTTCAAAAGCGTCTTCAACCCGAATTTCACCGAATCCCAATCCTCCAAGTCGCAAAACCCAAGCAAAACCCCCAAACACTTCACCGCGGACCTCACGCTGGACACGGCCAGCTTCTCCTCCTCCCTCGCCAACACCTCCGCCAACACCTCCGCCGCCTCCCGCGCCCTCGCGGGCGCGATCCCTGCGGCGGCACCGCGGGCAGGACGATCACGAGGAACGACATGAGCGCCGCGACCTCCGTGGAGTCCAGGGCCTGCAACGAGGACGTGGTCTCGACGGCGGACATGGCGGCGCCGAAGTAAGAGGCGGGCGTGAGGGGGAGGGACTCGGCGTCGAGGATGGCATGCATGGCGGCGGCGATGGTGAGGGGCGGAGGATTTGGCGTAGCGGTCCATGAGCTGTTGGCAGATGTCGGCGCCGTCTCGCAGCGGTTCGTCGGTGAGGTCGTGCTCCATCTGTTGATCCTGTTGAAGCAACGAGGGTCGCTCTTCCTGTTTCCGTTGTCTGTGCTTCTGTGGCTTCATGGCGGTGGCGGTGGCGGCGGCGGATGCTTCGATCGCCGCCGTGCGGTGGCTGCTCCCGGCTGTGGAATGTTTCGGGGTAAGAAATTCGCCTTTGATGCTTAATCCATGTTTTTTTCATATGTTTACGATAACTAAAACTCAGGGGGTCGTTATTTTCTTCGCAGTTGATCTATATTGCTTCGCAAAGAACATTTTTTGATTACATTGATTAGGTTTGCCTTGTCCCTGATTCCTATCATGTAACTCAACTTTCAAGAAAATACAAAGGGTTAATGTAACAAATATATAATAGATGGAACTGAAATAGAAAATATATTTATATATGTTACACATGTAAAAATTTGGCTTTTTTTGTGATACAAAAAAAAAAAATTGAGGTATTTCGTGTTGTTATAGAGAAATTTAGGGTTTTTGATGACATAAAAAAAAAATTGAAGATATTTATATCACAATAAATGTAATTGGGGGCAAATCAAATTTATGGAGCAAAAGTGGTACTTCTAATCTTTTCCTTTCAATCATTGTTATTTTCTTGTTTTATAATTAAAAGGTGTTATGATTTCAATGGGAAGTTTTCCGTTTTCAATTTTATCTTAGGTATGCTAAAGTATTATCGAAGGAATCTAGTGATATGAAAAACAAACTAGTAAAATGAACATACAAAGAAGGGTTATTATTGTGATAAGAAATGGCATCACAAGATTCTTTTTGGATGAAACAAAACATCGCTTTTTAATAGGAGTATACACGGAAATCATACTGAATTGGCTAGTTTTGGTTATTCTCGATTCTAAATTTCTGGAATAGGAATAATCAAACTAATTCCTAATTCCATATGGAAATCAAACTGCTCGAACAATGTCTTTTTTTTTTTATTATTAACTATCATTTTCTTTTAAAGAGTAAAGAAAAGTAAATTGCCAAAATCCTAAACTGAACCGGTCTAACCTAGGAATTAATCTAGTTTTCAGTTCTAAAGTGAAATCGGCCCAACTCGGGAATCAATCACCTTTCCTTTTTAATGATATGCAAGAAAGGATAGAAAAGGATAGGAAACTTTATATTCTATCGCAAAGTTGATTAGAGAACCTATAGTAAGTAGCCAAGAGAGAGGAAGAAAGGGAGGAAAAAATAGAGAGAAGAAGAGGAAGAAACGAATCCTAAAAGCCAACAAGGGGTGCTTCATTTCTGTGTTACTGAAACCATATACCTATTGTAATATATTTACATTGGATATAAATTATACATTACCATGATGCCCTTATGTATGTAAAAAGAAATAAAACCTAGAAAATAAAACCAACACCACTCAAGTAATGTAACACTCCCCTTAAACTAGAGCATATAGGTCACTCATACCCAACTTGGAACGACTAGTAACAAAGATAGGACAAAATAACACTTTAATAAACATATCAACCAATTAATCTCTAGAGGCAATATAAAGAGTAATAACCAACTTCCGCTTCACAACATCACAAATAAAGTAACAGTCAACTTCTATATACGTAGTTCGCTCACGAAGAGCAAGATTCCTAACAATATAAATAGCTGCTTAATTATCACACATCTTATCATAAGTTGATTAATAGAAGGGATTTCAACCACAACAATTTAGTCTCAACATGTGCCATAGCACGATCTTAGGCCTCCACACTAGACTTAGGAATAGTTGTATATTTCTTGCTTCTCCAAGTAATCAAATTACCACCAAGAAAAGTGTAATAACTAGTCGTGGACCAGTGATCACATGCTAACTCAGCCCAATTAGCATCAAAATAGCCAACTAGAGTGAAAGAACCATTAGTTTTATAAATCAGCCCCTTATTAGGAGAGCCTTTAAAGTACCAGATATGCAATAAACAACGTCCCAACGAGCCTTCTTTGGCAACTCCTTTAATTGACTCACCACACCAATATTCTTTTTAGGATTTTCTTTTATTTAAATGAAATTTAGTTTGCGTGAAATGCTATGCAATGACACACAAAAATACCTAACTAAAATGACATGTAACATGCAACGTATCATGCGAACTATATGTCACAACATGATCTAATGACAATGTAATTATCCTAATATGTCACACACTCAAATGATCCTAAACATGCAATGACTAGATGACGAAATGACCTAATTCTAAGTTACACACGCATGATATTTTTTATTTCTTCTTTTCCTTTTTTTTTTTTGTAGAATTGGAAATTAAAATTGCCTAATAATTGAACATGCAATTAATGAAAAGAAAATCTAACATCCTCAATTAATATTCTTGGTGTTTTTATTTCAAAAATTCAGAATAAATCAAATGCCTAATCTAGATATGCAAATTATCCTAAAACAAGCAATATTCTAACATGAACTATTTTTTTTTTTTGGGTTTTTCTTTTACGAAAATAAAATCGATTCAAACAATACGACGACAAATCATGCAAGATATGATTAATATCCACCAAATAAATTGATGAATCGTATCTCACGCATGAGGTTGGATTGGCAAATTTTAACAAAATGAGATTAGATTTGCGATTGCGAGTCATATTCCGGGCATGAAATCAAACTGTCACGTTGTGAAATTAGAAAGATGTCCCAATTTATAAGGCTACTTGAGATTACGGATATTATAACGTTTCGGAAATTTCAATCATGTGCATCGATGAATATTTCAAATAAGAAAATGGAATTTTTGGAAATCAAAATAGATAAGATTTTCACCTGGCTTCCGAATTCCGATCCTCAAGCAGCTACTCACGACGCAATGCGATGGTGCTCAGCGAGGCTCACAGGATGGCTACTCGCCAGGGGGCTTTGCGTGCGGCTCCTTGATGATTGCCCGATTCAGCATATGCGCGTAAACCTCGAGAAGCAATTTGCAAAACGATAACTTTTGTTGTTGTAGCAATAGCAAGGCTTACCCGAGAGACCTAGAGAACCACAATGGGGAGATGCTCAAAATTTTAATAAAATAAGCGTGCGAAATCCTCCCTCCCTTCAATTTATACGTCCTCCTTTATTGAAAGAAGGCGTGTCCTTCTCTTGCCCAGATTTTAGTGACTCGGATGCTTGCTGAATTTTGACGGAGCTCAATCACCTCGCTGGAATTCGTTGGCAACGCGAGTATTGGTGCAAATCGTCTGGGCGCCACGAAACAAACCCGAGGATTGGGCTGATTGGGATGGGTGACATGAGCAGTGGCTCTGGTGTTGCGGTAGCAAAGAGGTCGTGCCCAGGAAACAACCAGCTCGGTTCACGGATGCGGGGCAGCAGCGATGGCAGCGTTCGGGGTAATTGTCGGAACAGCAACTACGAGGGGCGGAGTTGCAGTGACGTCATCGATGAAGGGGCTGCGGTGGCGTCGTCAAGCGGTCGAGTAATAACTCAACAGGGCGGCAGCTCGTTGACAATGTATCGCAGACGATGAAAGCACCGCGGCAGAAGTGTTGGCATGGGTCTTGGCCAAGAAGACTCGCGCTCTTTCCTCTCTCACGTGTCTCCCTGTCTCGTATCGAGAATGCCCCCTTTTTTTGTCCTGTAACGAGTCCATTTATAGTGAAAGGGTGTAAACCATCGAGAAAAGAAAGCATTTCTGTGCATGCCTTGAAATATATTCTATTTCCTTTCCTCTTCCTCATTGACCGAATGCCTTCTTTGCAGGGATATATCTTTTTTTTTGCAAATCCATGTGCCCGTAGTGTAGAATGTGCCCAACATTCCCTTCTCATGCTGATCTTCCGAATTTCCATATGCTCGTATCTTTCCACATAGGGCCACACATGATGAATGTTCTTCGCCGAT
Source organism: Eucalyptus cladocalyx (assembly GCA_017140615.1). Lineage (NCBI taxonomy): Eukaryota > Viridiplantae > Streptophyta > Magnoliopsida > Myrtales > Myrtaceae > Eucalyptus > Eucalyptus cladocalyx. Next base: position 19,455,360 of record CM029526.1, read on the forward strand.
TTTATTTCTTTAACCCAAATACCGGCCCACGAATTGATCAAGTATTGCCAAAAATTCAAGATTATAATAGACTTTTCTTAGATTCCAAACCTTGCAAAGATGAGCTCGCAATATCTCTTTCATATGCTTGTCCTCACCGAATATACGAAAGATTTACCGAATATTGGAAGAATAATATAAATCTTTTCCAAAATATATCGAATTGCGAACTTGTAAAATTGTAGCTCATCCGCCACCGATCAAATGCACAAGTGATAAACAAATAGATAAATGTAACTAAAATTATATGCTATGCAATTTTAATTCATCTTTTTAGGGTTAAAAATTAATACCTAATTTTCTATGCAATAAATGGATGACCGGGCCGCCAAAATTTAGGTGTCAACAGCAAACTATGCCATGATGTTGCTTCCTTAAAGATGACCTTTTAATTACTGTTTTTTTGTCAAAAACCTTTTAATTGCACCTTTTTTATTACAGTTGGCACGGTGATTTTTGAACTTGACAAGGATTGCCCAATCAACCATGCAACGAGGGGACAATTTCTACAACGAGAAACGCGCATGCATGCATTGACTATGGGAGTCTCCGGAGACAATTATACATTCCTACCAACATTGAGAATCCGATCTCCATGATTGGCAATTTGCTTTTGCATGGGAAAATTGTCCAAAAAATTCTAAATTTATTACACTTTTATTAATTTAGTCCTAGATCTTTTAATTTGTAAATTGAGTTCTAAATATTTTTACTTCTTACCAATTCAACTATAAACATTTTCACTTTTTGCCAATTAAACCATCTGGCCAATTTTGATTGGAAATTATTAACATGAATAGCCGATTCGACGTGGTATTTTTTAAATAATATTTTGAATATTTTATGATTTTTTTTTTTTTGCGACCTCACCCATGGCTAGCAAGAGTTGGCTGGCAAATCTTGTCTGCCCTGGATCCAAAAACCCAAAAATAAAGCCAAAAAAGAAAAAAAAGAAAAAAGAAAAAGAGAGATAAAATCATCTAGAATGGAGTAGTAAAGCTTTTGTCCAACTCTTCATATGAGAGCAAGAGTGAGAGCAAGTTAGAGACAGAGAGTGATGTCTGAAAGTGAGAGAGAGAGAGAGACAACCTCATGTCTTCCTCCAATATTGGGATATTCCATTTAGAATGAAGTAGTAAAGCTTTTGTCCAACTCTTCTTACCTAATTTTTTCTTCTAGTGACTATAGTCTTTTTTGTTGCTCTAAGTTTGCTATGACTACGTCTCAGACTTAGATTATTATACAGTTTATTGAAGGCGGAGTCCAAATTCCACGATTCTTAGAAATTTCAGCAGCTCATGAAGTTGTCCAAAAAATAATTAGATTCATTTTTTGGGACAAATCTTTTTTCCCTCTTTCTTTTGACTTCAATTGTAACAAATTACTATTATTTTAAAAAATAGTCAAGGGCTACGGCCACCAAGACCCGGTTATGTGGATGCCAATGAAATACCCTGCAAGTCCTACAAATTGGTTAAGTCCAATTCTCCGCCCCTTGACTTGATATAGTTTGCCCATTGGTGGTATCATATATGTTGAACATAAATAATGGAAAAAGTTATCCTATTAAAGTTGTTAAAATATATATATACATATCATATATGTCAATTTTGGGATCTAATGTCAATGGACAGAATAATAATATCTTAAGACTTTTCAGCACAATAATTGAATTGTACAGTTGTAGAAACTAAAATATTTGGCACCATAGTCTATCACATTCATTAATGGGTGTACATTAGCATATCTAAGTCTCTATCGATGTTGACAGGTGTTTTACCAAGTCAACTATACAATGCTCTTTTTTAGATAATATTTCCAAAGCAAGTTCTAAATCGATTGTAATTATATCAATTAAGTCGTAAATTTTTTCAATTATACCAATTCAATCCTAAATTTTTTGACAATTGCCAGCATAATCCATCCGGCCCTTGCCTCTAGTCGACCACGGTTACTGGCGAAGGAAGAAGGAAAAAGAAAATGAAAGAAAAGAAAATTAAAAATTAAAAAAAATGTCGATTCTCTTAAATTGCAAAAATTATCTACGTGAGCGCCATTTGTGCCACGTAGGATGGCCAATGGGCACGACTGATATTCATATCAACAATTTCCTATCAAAATTAGCCATTGAATTTAATTGGCAAAATTTGAAAACATTTAGGACTCAATTGATATAGTTGAAAAGTTTATGATTAAATTGACACTGGTGCTATAGATTTATGATTTTTTTTAAAAGAATTTTTCTATCTTTCTTGAGCTGCTCATAGACTTGTCCACATACATACATACATATATATATAGACACACATATGACTGTCTTTGTTTTTGGCTTCTAGAGAAGTTCAATAATTTTTAAACTCAAATATTTAAAAAATTATAAAAAGATTATATGAGAACTATTGTGGCAAATGAAAGGTTTCAAGTGCTTGTAATTTTTTTTTTTTAAAGTCCAATTATGTGCGTAAATACTGAAAAAAACTTGTAACTGTTTAAATAGTCATCGTCGAAAGAGGCTGAAATTTTCCAATTATAGGACGAGTCATGGAATCGTAGACATGACCTCTTTTATCTCCGTTCCATGTTATAAACGTGGACACCAACCGCAGAAAAATCAAGGCACGTAAAACAAAAGTTGACTTAGACCAAATGATAATGGTTCCACGGACCACGTCATGCACAAGACCTAAGCAAAACATAATCTTCTATGCATGTCTAATCAGATTAATGTCGAGTCGTTGAGGGTTGTTTTAATACCGTCAATCAACGCAATTATATTCAACACGCAAGTTTCAGAGCTTTGAAAATTCCAGGTTAACTTTAAGTAATGGATTCTAAGCACGGAATCTCGTCACTTACCTTGAAATCTTCCTTGACTACAAGAAACCATGTAGATTGGAACAATTTTCCATTGCATGTTTCAATAGTCTTGAAATTTCAAAAGCTATTATTTTTTTTAATGATTTTCGACCGTCATCAATTTGTAACCATTTTTATCTGCCGTTACTTTATTACAGTTTTATACTTCTAATGGGGTTGGAGTAAATCTCTTAATTAGACAAATAAGAAAATAGTCAAATCTCAATCATCTCTCCTTTCGAGCTTCTAATTAAAGATAAGAGATTTCTCAAGCCCTAATTAGTCAACTGGACTATTAGAGATATATTTAAAATATTCTATGATTCTATATATTATTATATGGTTCTGTATATTTCCTTTGATTGATCTTGATTTGTTACTTTAGATAGTTATTAAATAAAGCCTATAAATAAGCTCGTGTATTCTTTATTTGATGTTCTAGAGAATATTACATCTTTCAGTCATTATGATTCTCAACTTGGATGAAAAAAAATCAACTCCTCAAAAGTAGAACCTCGTCAGTTTACCTGCCTAGCCACCTAAAACGTTATTAGTAGACTACACTATGACGTCACTTCCCTAAAGGTGATTCGATCTTTTACCTTTTAATTACTGTTTTTTCGGTCGAAAACCTTTTAATTGCACCTTTTTATTACTGTTGGCATGGTGATTTTTGAACTCAACAAGGACTACCCGGTCAACCATGCAACAAGGGGATAATTTCTACGATGAGAAAAACACACACATGCATTGACTATGGGAGTCTCCGGAGACAATTATTCATTCCTGCTGACACTAAGGACCCGACCTCCATAATTGGCAATTTGCTTTTGTGTTCATAATCTAGAACGCGGAATTTATGCTAAAGAGCTTCTTTGAATTTTCGATGTCCCTCTTTTCTTTTTGTGATAGAAAACTTTCCACGCGTATGTTTTATCATGTTCAAAAGAAATGTCAATCCTTTAGATCTACATCGTGTTTCCATGAAAGTCTTTACACATTGCACTGCGAATGTATCAGTATATGCGTTAATGCAGTTGAGAGTCGATTCAAACACCAATGAGAGTAAGTGCGGGTTGGGTTGAAGATCTCCATTCAACTGGCGAATGCGTCAAATGCGGGAAAATTATCATATTAGGTAGATAGAATATGATTTTCGGCATATAAATAATGAGTCGAAACGTATACTATGAGCCATCTTAAATTTTGAGACCCATGTTCTCCCTTAAGTCTAATCATGGAAACTCATGACCCACACGTATTTAAATTCTCTATTCCTTTGTTTTCCAATTCGATTTACATGTTTCTGATCTTGATATTTTCTAACTTTATTTTGATCTTAAATGCACATGCCATCACCTAATGAGAGGAGCACGGATTAGAAGACAATGTGAATAGATGAGATCTACCACTTATTTTGAAAAAATTCATTTTTATGCTTTGTCAATTTCTTGACATTAACTCCTTTCCAATCTCTAAACCTTCCAATGTCCTATTAAAAAGTCTAAACCATTCAATGCCTTTTCATAGCGATATTGATCATTAGTATTCATTTGAAAGCCTACCCCTTTCTTTGAGTCATGGAAAAATTACCTCTATAGCTTGCCACCTATTTTATCTTAAATTAAAATTTAAGTTCATTTTTTTTATAGTGACATGCAATTATTAAAATGATGATAGTTATAAAATTGACAATAAAAACCTTTCCAAATATCACTATTTAAATAAATTTTCACTAACGATATAGCCAGATGGAAAAATAAATCATCTTACGTTATAGTGATGGCCTGCTCATTGAACGCGGTCTGATTTGCATTCTCTGACCCAACCAAGTTTCAAAAGCTAACCAACGGTCAATGTCAACTCGGTATCAACTTCACTTGGTTCCCAAAATTCAGTCCCTTTTTTTTTTTGTTGGTCAGAACCTAAAATTCAGTCCCTTGCATTGCATAAAACAAACCACTTTTACTAAATTTTTATTGTAGAGTTGAGAGAGAGAGAGAGAGAGAGAGAAGGAATGGCATGACATTGAACTGTCATATTCTATTTATTAATTCGATAATAAAGTGTCCACTGAGATACAGGTACTTGTCAAATTCCACTTAAAGCACCCCTTCTTTTTGTTCTTTTTTAGTTAGTTAGTCAGGGTACGTTTGGTAACGTTTTTTGTTCCCGAAAACAATTTTTTATCAGAAATGATTTTTTTTTTCTGTTCCCGGTAACAATTTGAATATAAGAACGCGCTTAGTAACTACAGAAAATTTATATTCCTAGGAAAGAAATGCGTTTGGTAAAATTATACAATTTTGTTGTTTCTTTTAATTTTTTAAATATTTTTATTATATTTTTCCATTTTTTTCTTTTTTTTTCTCTCTCCTTCTTCCTCTTTTGTGGCCAGTCGCTGGTGACTAGCTAGGTGAGGTCCGGCGAGCTCGCCGGAGCCTCGTCAAGCCAAGGCAAGGGTTGGTGAGCTCGTCGAAGGCTTTGCCTAGCCCTGCGAGGCTTAGCCTCACTAGATCTAGGTGAGGCCAAGCCTCGTTAGTGGCCTCACGAGCAACGCGAGGCTCAACCTCGCCTAGGTAGCGCAAGGTCGGTCTTGCCGTGCCTTGCCCAGCCATGGCAAGGCCCGGGTTGACGAGCCTCGCTGTGGCTCGGCATCTTTGGGGGCCGGCAACGTTTCGGCAAGGTCGCCGGCCCTCATCTAATCGGTTGTCGATATCGGCCATGGCCAAGGCCAGCGACCCGCCAAAAGGAAGAAGAAGAAAAGAAAAAAAAAAGTAGAGAGAAAAATATATTGTAGAAATTGTTCGGGAATAATAAGCTATTTTTTTCTACTTCTTATTTTTGTTCCAAATTTATTCTCGAGAACAAAAATTTTACCAAAGAAGTTTCTATTCTTTTTTTGTTTTAAGAACAAAAGAACAAAAATAGTTGTTCCAGGAACAGAAACAGATTTTAACAAACAAGCCCTTAGGATACAAGATTTGATTTCCAATTTTAATGGAAGTCTGCCAGATTAGAAATCAGGATTTACAAAGTTGCAGTAGATCTGCTGTTTTGCTTTGCTAGGTTGTAATTGTAATAGCGGCAGCGAATCACCCACCTTGAAGTGGACACTTCAATTTTCGTTATGGGATGTTAAGTGTCAACTTCATCAATATTCACTCGGCCCCCACCTCTCAAATCCATGCAGAGTAGATGAACCCATTAAGCTTTCGGTTTTAGGTTTCAACTTGTTTGATTCTTTTGACATTAGCCTAAGGTCGTTTTGGGCATTGACTCATAAGATAGAACCATTGATGGAATGGAAGTAGTCTGCTGATGAGGTATGATGAGGTAGTAATCCAACATTTGCAAGAAACAGTGACTAGACATGCAAGTTTCTCCAGAGAAATTTTGCGGGTAGACGTACAAGTTTCTCTTTCATCATTTCTCAAAGATGGGAAATATGAAATTGGCCGACCATCATCCACACTAAAGACAAAAAAATTGGCATCTGCTAAGAGAAATTCTTGAGTAGCAACATATAACAGGCCGAGCTCATGAACAAAACACATCCAGAGCAAGAAGGTGCCACTTCGCACATCTCGCCATTCGAACAAATGAAAAGCTTCCATAATAGATTCCCTCCCTTGCAGTGGCAGACACATCGTTATTGTGTGAAGAGGAAAAAGTTGCAACATTGTCTCTCTTTGAATAACAAAATGGAAAGAGATAGCACGAATACAAACACCAAACCACAAGCCATTGTCTTTAGGCTTTCCCCACTAATTAGTTCACAATACCCAATTACTGCACTGCATAACACTCGATGTTTTGTTTATATTACCTATACCTTCAGTTCCAAATGTGAGCGAAAGAGAAACTTCGAAGCAACATTTAAGAGTTCTGCTGCAAGGATTACCCAATGAAGCCCTAGTTCTTTCAAGAACTAATTTACTTAGAACACAACAAACCATTTCTTACTCTCTCTTGTGCCAGGAATCGGTATCCAGAAGTACCGGATAGAGATCATTACCAGATGCAGACAAAGCGGTTCCAGTCCATGGCCCTTCAATAGACATACTCTTGCTGATATTCTCACCAACTGCCTGATGTTCGTCACCTCTAAAATGCTTCCTCATGGCCTCAATTCTCTCCTGAGTCATGATAGTGCCTGCAGAGTCCAGCACTGGAACAGCAACCTTGCCTTCAAGCATGCCAACCACAGATGACATTGGCGGCCTGAGTGCTGGAGTCACATTAGTACACATCAAAGCTACCTTTATCAATGCCAGCACCTCCTCTTTGTTAAAGTGAGAACCAAGCCTCGGATCAACTAGTTCTATCAAATTTCTCCCTCCTTCAGAAAGTGTGCCTAGATACAGAAATGTAAAGTGAAGGTATTTCCCTTTCAAGCTTCAGGTATTGATCAGTTGCAAAATATGCTCTAAATACTGAAACAGGAAGAAGCATATTATCTCCATTGATAATTACAAGGCAAATGCAGTTGATAAGCACCTACTAGATTTAGGGTATAAATGGATAATAAGAATTCGAATGAGTCAATACAGATCAAACATGATTTTTTTACCGATTTTAAATAAAAGATACTAGACTACAACATCACTTACTAATGGTTAACCGGTTGCCAAGAAATCACCTACACCGCTTTAAAATTGCCAGCTATTGTTGAGTTTTATCAACACAAATTATATGTCAGTGTCATTACATGAAATGGCAGACTCATCTTTCAATGTTCTTGATTATGCAACTCAGGCGACAATCAGATTTGACAAGGACTAATAATGATTGTTTGCTCTAATGATTGCTTACTCAAAGCAAAACAAAATCTAACTTACAGAGTCAATTATATGAATGTGAAAAAAGTTAGAACTCAATCGAAAGTATATGGATATTCTGGTCAAGACATGGTCTTGAAAACTTTTTAATTTAACAGTAATTGCCAAAATTTAATAGTAGTTGAAGGACTTGTTTGGCGCTAATGAAACTACAGGGAGTATGAATATCAAGCATAAAAACATAAAGACTAAAACTGAACTTTCGAGATCCACCCTAAATTATGGAGTCAACTTCCCCAAATTTCAAGGAATAGAATTTTCTTCATTCCAAAAAAAAAAAAAAAAAAAAAAAAATCTACATGAAAATTCAGAGTAGACCAACATGATAAGAAGAATCGGATTAATTTAAATAACAAATTGCACTTAACAGCATGACAATTCATTAAGCAAGTTTCAATAGCTGTTAACTGTGAAACTCCTTGCAACCATTGAAAGTGCATGTGAGGATTTAAATACAGATATGATCATAATTGAAATGATAGAGTTGATTACCCAATCGAGTAGATTAAAGCATTCCTCAGTTCTTTGGGAGCTAGTGTTGCTCCGGCCATTAACAACTTCTAAGGCAACAACACCAAAACTATAGATGTCGGCTTTGTCAGTGAGGTAACCATGCATTGCGTACTCTGGTGCCATATATCCACTGAACAACAAGAAAAGAGCTTGTGTTTGCAACAAGGTAACTGCCTTAAATAGCACATACTTAATATTCCTAAAATTCAAAAGAAAGAGTCATTCCTAAATGTGATACTATGGTCTAAAGAGTAGAGGAAAAAAAACAAATGCATCCAAATATATTCTAATATCATTTACCGAGAATATTTCAGGAAAAATCAGGAAAAAAAAGATCATTGTTGTTCTTTATAATTTTTTTTTGGTTTGAAATATAAGTATCATTTATAAGATGACGTACATGAGCTTAAGGGCATTTCCCAGCATTACAAAGATATCTAAGAATGTGCAAAAATGGAGTGAGGGAATCTCCATATAGTACCCAATATTACATTTATTTGGGAAGGCCTAAAGTTTTTGTAACGTGAAGCTCACCCTGTAACAAGTTTACGAATTTTAGCCACGGTGATGGGGACATCATTTGACTTGTTTTGGAAATGTCTATAGTTATTATAGTTCTTTTCGTTGAATGAACGTTAGAGTTAGTAGAATGAACTTACAATTTTATCTTTTCCTAATTAATCACATTCCTTTCAAAAACAAGTTGACTTTTCACACGCATTAATGCAAACATCTAAAACATGTGAACATGCTTATCTATGTTTTTCCATGTGCATACAATAGAAACATGGGCGAATTTGCTATAATACTAAGTTATATTCAAATTAACAATTACATAAGTCAATATCAGAGTATCATTACTTAATGGTAGAGTATGACACAATTTACATTTTTTTCCTAATTAATGTAAAGAGTGGTGGGACAGTCATAAAGCTTTGTGGTTAAGCCGAATTTGTTGAGCACCGTGCTTTGGGATGATGTGAATCCACCACAAAGCTCCATTCAACTCACTTTTCTTAAATCAGAATATATGTTTCTATTCCATGCTTTTATGTTGTCACTGGCTCCTACTTAGGTTAACAGGAACAAAAAGCAGGAAACTTACTAAGTTCCAGCAATCTTGGTGCTAAGATGTGTTTTGTCCTCCTCATCAAGCTTTGCTAAACCAAAATCTGATATTTTAGGGTTGAGATCCTTATCCAGTAAAACATTAGTAGCCTTAATGTCTCTATGCACAATCTTCAGCCTTGACTCTTCATGAAGATATGCCAATCCCCTGGCAATACCCACACATATCTTGTGTCTTGTCCACCAATCCAACTTTAACTGAAAGTTCTTTAGGACCTTCAATTGTATCAGAAGACATCAAAGCTGCTTTACGCCATGTCATTAACTGAAGTCAATGAAGCACAATGTGATATCAAATTACCAAATAAAGCGAGCAAGACTGTTATTTTGCATGTACTCGTAAACCAGCAAAAGTTGATTTCCTTCAATGCAGCATCCATAGAGTTTCACAAGATGTGGATGCTGAAGAGCAGAAATCATCCCAATCTCATCAGGAACTCATTATTTCCTTGTTGTGATTTGGATGAAAGCTGCTTCACTGCTATATGGTGCCATCGACGAGAAAACCCTGCAATTCAACTTTGGCATCAGATCTATGTTGTGAAAATTGAGTTACATTGAATGCTGCTTTCTACATATCTTCTCTCTTGGGAATTGGGGAATTTGGTTAGCCAATTTTCCAGCATACCTTGTATACAGAACCAAAACCACCTTCTCCTATCTTATTGGCAGCGTCAAAATTGTTTGTGGCAGCTTTAATCTGTCGCAAGGTAAATAAACCAATTTGCAACGCTAGACCCTTCAAATCTGCAACACGTTTTGGAACTTCTATGAATTTGGAAAAGTCAACAGTTAAAGTATGTAATCCACTATCTAACAAAGACGTATCAATTTCTTCTCAATATTCCAGAAAACCTTTTTGTGACGTTTTGGTCTGAGCAAGTTCAGTACAGAATAGCTTAGCATCTTGAAAATTATTTTCTAGGAAAGTCTGGCATCAGTTGGCAGTATATATTTTTGAAAAGTAAAATGAGATTGTCCCCAGGGTATTTAATAGTGAAGGAAGATAAAAATCATACAGAGAACCCCCTTGCGAACATAGGGTATGGTTTGTATGTTTTAATTTCTCATGCACGTGAAGTTCTGGCAGCTATTTTTGGTGTCTTGAAACATAGACTTTGTGTGTGTACACACACGCATGCACACACACACACATCTGAGAAACAATCTACCATCTCTCCCTATAACTATCTATTCCTTCATTTTTCAGATTTCTAAATAAAAATTTAGTTCGTTAAGCAAACCAAATGGTTCTATGACAATTTAGCTGTATATCGCCTAATAATAATCTTTGGCTTTTTGCGTTGAATCAAATTCCCTAGTGGAATGCACAAATGTTATGCATCAACAGTTTTATGGGAACTGTAAATCTAGATGGAGCATTAATGATGCATTGTCATTATACTTTCCCCCACCAGGACAACTGTGCGATTTAGCTGAAATATAAATGAAGCAATGTGACTATCCTCCCTCTCCACCAGAATACAGAAGGGGAAAATGTATTCAGAGTGCATAACATTCTCATATTTCTTGACAAATACACATGGACTAAATAGCGGAGATTCCAGGTAAGCAACTACCTTGTGCCATTTTATCTTTACGTCCAAGGCATCCTCTCCACCAAAGGATAACCAGGATAAGGAAAACTACAAAAACTATAGCAGCCAGAATCCCAGCCACTGTGCCAGCAGATATGCTGGCCCTGCTGGCCGGGGGATTAAAGCCTGCAATGAAGAAAGAAGAAACAAATATTTAACCAAAACTGTTCAGTTAATGGGGTAGACGTAAATGCAGAAAAATATCCATACCTTCTCGTTCAACACAGAAAGAAATTGATGGAGAACACAATAATTGAGAATCAAGAGGACATAAAACCGCCCAGAGTACTCCACAGAAACTATCAGATAAATGAGCACCGGAAGATATCGTTTATGGAACATGTAATACAAAATACAAAGGGAAAAAGGAAAAAAAAATCTACTCTTCATTCTCAAGGCTGTACTGTATAATACAGGCACAGTGGTCGTAATCCATAGCGGAAAAGTGAACAAGGCTATCATTTCATGGTCAAATGGAAGGATTAAAGATACATAGAGAAAACACGCTCAGATAGAAAGAACACAAACCAACCTATAACCAATTTTCGACTCTAAGAGAATAATAATAGACCCTGGTCAGCTATTATGCGTAATTGACTTGATCTATAGTGACATATGCCAATGGCCTGAATCCAACAGTAGGCATTTGTAACCAAGCCAAGTAACTAAATAGCCTATTGATGACTTCTGGTGCAAGAAAAAATATGGGTATTCTTTTCAACATGAATATGAGTAACTTTCTCAACAGAGAAGCAACAAGTGAAACATGGAAGCATCCATCTGCATACCAGGGTAGACAGAGATAGCAGATATAAGAGGACCATAGACTTCTCTGTCAGGTATAACAGTGGTTCCTTTCCCAGCCCAATAGAAGCGTATCTCCAAAGTGCCCTTGGTCACATTGGCAGTAAAATTTTTCATGACCTCCTTTCCAACTCCACCTGCTTCAATCTCAATGTTGAAATCTTTCCACACCAATTTCCCCTGAAATAATATTTAGTCTGATTCAAGTTGAGTGTCTCCACACTGAACAAGGTAAAAATTTTAGTCTCCATAGAATGTACAAATTGTGAAAGAATCATGATTTGCAAGTACGAGATATTTGGATAAACTTCCCAACCATAACATATTGAACGCTTTATGTGCTTTATATATTAGAACCAGCACTCCATAATGCTCCGAGTTTACCTGTATATAAATATTAAAAGCTCTCCTTCCAAGGCTTTTATAACTTTTGTTGCCTGTGAACATTATCTCCGCAAAATGAAGGGTTACAGTGTAGGGCCCATCCATCAGACAAAAACCGTAATAAGTTAGAGAGATGGCAGAATGTCGTGCTTCCATGTAAAGTTTGGCATTATTCATGGACAGTGTGGATGTGTTTTTAACTTTATAGCTAACTGCAGGGATATTGTCATCGGCGAAGTAACTAGTGCTACTGTAGGCCCAGTAATCACTCTTGAAGAAACTAGCCTCCTCTAAGTCATCTTCGTATGTGGTGCCCCTTACTTCTGCTTTCCTCCCACCGCAATTTATGAAGAGGTTATACTGACCTGGATGGAGTAAAGAAGCAGCCACAGAGAAAATTCAGTTTCTTCTATTTGTTAATATGGAGTGGACTTTCCAGACACACTAAATAAGCTAGCATTCACTCATTGGAAATTTACATAGAAACTCCCAAGTTATGAGCAACCCATTATTTCATGCAGGTAGCTTTTGAAATTATTAGGGTAATTATGCATCAACCATCAAAGATTGACACAATAGCAAAGAGGAGAGTTGACAAGGAGATAAATTTGATGAGAAATTACACAGAGAGTAAGATGCAATATTAGAATCTGATGATAATGATAGGATATGTTAGAATAATTTAAATATAAAATCACGCATTCTTCTAACAATTTAAGCCTTTAAAACAGTTGGCTGTGATCCTATAAAATCTCATATGATATCAGAGCTGGATTTCATGAATTCAAATCTTTCGAAGCCTAATTTGCCTCCCTAATTAAATATGTCCACACTTCATCCAATAGCTTAAACTTTTAGAACAATTAGCTGCAGTCCCACAATATTTCATAGGATATATAGCACATCAATTTACATTTTATACAACAATGACTCTGCAGCATATTAACTTACTTTTTGCACAACGTTGACTCCGCAAACATGATACAAGTCCACTTGTGGCAGAATATGAGGTTCTGAGCAAGTCAGCAAAGATTTTACTGTTATAATCATCATCATTCTTAATGAAGTTCAATGCTAAGTACATAATCAGTAAAAATGCGGGTCCTTAGAAATCCAAGTCCCTCGTTGAAAAGTTAATCGCAAACATACGTATTCTCAACCTCGGAGCTTGCGAACAAGTTGCTGTAGAGAAAAGACAAAATCAACATTCAGCAGAGAAATGGAAATATTATACACAAACAGGATATAAGTTACTCAATAAGTGCACATTTAGGGGAGCCCTGGACTGACTGAAGGAAGTAGGACATACACAGATCCTTCATGACATTCTGATCCAGCAGTGAACTTGTTGTATGATAAATCACTACACAGAGAAACAGTCAACCATTTCCAAAATCTCATCAATTTGAAGAATACACTGAAAGTCATTCCATCAAATGATTTTTTTTTTCAATAATTCCATCAAATGATTAGTATGTACAAAAATGTAGACAAGTTGCAAAAAAGGGACAGGTAAGGCAAGATGAAAGGCGAAAACATCACAAGATGATGAAATTGATATTTTATTCCTACTGAAAATATCTTATTTTAGAATATGAAAAGGAGAAAGACTAATGGAAGTAAACAGAGACTTTAAAACTATTTATAGTGTATAAAAACATTTTTACTCAGTAACAGTACCACAGTCATGATGTCTAAGGCAAAGAGGCTTAAGTAGAACTGTGATTCCACCTACTACTATGTCGCGTCCTCTAATAAGAAATTATCCAGACCACATTTATCTGTTTAAACTACCTCACAAGAGCTTCATTCCTACACCCATAAGATAATATCAACTTCTACAAAGTACACTCATTTTGGTTGTAGAGTTTCTCAAATACACAAACCCATAAAAACATTGTTATCAGCAAGAAATGGCCCAAGCAACTAATCATATAGTGATACGTTAGACAAACTTTTGAAGAGGATTAATAGGAGCTAAAAATTTCCCAAACATAATTTTAATCATTCCAATAGGTCTGAAAATGATCTACCGCTGGGAATGGCTTTTTGTATAAGGGAAAATGGAGCTAACCAGGCACTTCCAAGAAAATCGAATTTATATTCTTTCATGCATATCATACAGTTCAGCCTCTTTTGGTACATACATCCATCCAATTAACAGATCCCAACGAGGAGAAAGGTACCTATGATGTTTCCATTTATCTCCAAAGGCTACTAACCATAAACATGCAAGATGTGAATGAATAATTGCTTAGTACAGAGCAAGATTAGCCAGATAAAGCTAGAAGCAAATTCATGATTAAACAAGATATTTTCTTCAGGCAGCGAAGCTTACGCATTTTTAACTTGCACCATCCAATCAGGGACTGCTCCAGTCAACTGGTTTCCAGTTAGATACCTAAACAAGATTATTTGAATGAGTCAGCTCCTCATGTACTTTATACACTCTAACTGAAATTATTTAAGACTTATACCTCAAAAACGCATTATGTGGCAGATTATTAGCATTTTTGTTTACTTGTGGTGTAGAAAAAAAATCATTTTAAGTCATGATAACAATATAGAGCTTTCAGCTAGAGATGAAAGATTAAGGAAATCAATGACAGGAAAACCCTGATCCGTGCGAAACTTGGAGCGCCTGGAGAAAGATTACCATAACAGTAGTACACAAAGCTGGACTAGTGAAGGGTACCTCCAAATTAGCTTATCAACTATTTCCTCGTGATGATGTTTTTTTCCTTCTAAGACATAAAATAAATAATTAAGGAAGACGTGCCATTGTCAAGCTTCAATCGTTGGGCAGAAAGATGAAAACCAATGTTAAACAGTCCAAGAAGCTTAGGACTATAGCTTCTCATCATTCTCAAAACTAGGGTTAAGATACCAAGGTCCTCCACAGACCTTCCAAATAGCACTTAAGAGCTGCACTCACCAAACTTCTAGAGCCATTGTTGTGGAAAGAACCAAGTAGAGAGCCTAAGGACTTTTGCTATATTTAATCTCCTATACATCATAAAATAGGCACACAAGACATGCATTGAGTACAGAAACATACAACTGTCAAACGCTAAAGTACCACTGATCCATTTAACTCTTCCAGCGTAAACAAGTAACTTTTTGAAACTTGTGAATCAGGCGAAGAAATGATCAAAAGTGCTGCCTTTAAGCAACAGAATATCAACGATCTACGCCTTCTCCATGACTAAAGTCCCACCAAAATAATTACTTGACAATAATCATATATTCTTAACTCAATTCATTACAAAATTTGGATGGTGAAGTAATAAGCATTCACGACCTGAGGACTTTGAGAGTTAAAAAATGAATATGTTATCATGGTCTAAGTTCTATTGATAGCTCAACTACTTTATGGTAAAAGTTTCCTGTAGCTTGACCACTAGAACAACTTGAGGCTTTAGATTCTTCTACAAAATACGAAAAGAAGCCTAAGTTCAGCATCGAAGTACTTACATATATTCTACGCTTTCCAGTCAGCTTTTTTGTAGGAATTAGGGATTTTGCCACTCAAATTGTTGAAGCTGAGGTCTCTGCAAAGCAAGTTTATGTGAATATATATTGAGAAGATACTTTTAACTGACTCCCTCAGGACACTCTTTGAGCATACTTCAGACGATTGTACAAACAGGTCAACTGTCTAGTGCCTAAGCTTTCTACTAGACATTCATCTCCAGAGGCATTCATTGCCTAAATCCAAGTTTCAAGTTGGTCACATGCTATAAGTATACAAAACTGCTGTAAATCAAATTTACAAAATGGAAATTTCAATTTATATAACTAGAAAAGCTATTTGGGCACTAAATTGAGTGTGTCCCAAGGAATGCACCATATTATAGTTCAGATTGGGAGATTTCACTAATCTAATAGGATCAAAACTAAAGCTAATCATAATTTGTTGAAAACATCTCCTTCACAATATATTATTTATGAATAAAGGGATGCCGACTCAATACTAGGGTGCTTAGAAAAGGAAATATCAGCTTCGGTGAATAAACAAATAAAGAATAAAATGAGGATTTCAAAAAACAGGAAAAGGAATAGAGTATGTGATAAGCCGCAGAACCACGAAATTTGGTCATCCAAGAATGTCAGAAAAACGAAAAATTAAAGCTCCATTTATTTCATGGAAAATGTAACGTTTTTAGAAAATATTTTCCATGAAGTTATTTTTTAGGAAAAATGAAAATATTCCATTGCTTGACTGAAATCCTGAAAATACCCATAAAATATTTTCCGTTGTTTAGTGAGGAAAATTTAATTTGATTTTCAAGGAAAAAATTGCCAAAAAATTGGAATTTTTTAATTTATTTTTTTAATCCTTTTCTTTTCACTTCTTCCTCGGCCGGTTGTCAGCTATGGCAACAGGCCACGGGATAAAAAAATATTTTTATAAGAACAAATATTTCATTAACTAAGGATCCAAACTTGAGCACCAAGGACCGCACACGGCCTTCGCGGACTCAACCTAAGTCTTGGGGACTAGAGCTTGAGTGTCAAGGACCCAAGCACTGCTTTTATGTACTTGGGGTCAGGTATTAAGGCATTGGGCTTGGGCACTGGGGCTTCGGGCCCGGCCTTGATGGACTAGGCCTGGGCGCTGAAGACCTAGTCCTGAACGCAGTCCTGAACGCTGACGACCAAGAACCAGGCGTTGGGGTTCCCGTGTCCAAGCAAAGAGTTGCGGGTCCAAGCACCAATACCAACTCATAGTTTGGAAAATGTTTTCCCACTTTTTCAAAAGAGGAAATCATTTCCTAAATTTAAACATAGATCTTTCATTGACTCGGAAAACATTTTCCATTAACTCATTTTCCTAAACAAAACAAACGCTGAAAAATCAGGAAAATGTTTTTCGCGAAACAAACAAAGCCATGACAGAATGGCAAAATGTTGCTGTTAAAAGTAGCGTTTATTAAATCTTATAGAGATGACCACATGAACAAGAAGAATTGACTTGTATAGAGATGCATTTGAAGCCATGCTCTCATTTGAACTATGAATGTTATGTCTGACAAGTGTACAACAGTCAAGCATAAAACGCCAGCTAGGGCTGAGATTTGAGAATGTAAACCACCGGAAGGAAAGTTTCCAGACAATCAACCACTAGAAGCCTCCATTTTGCATTAATGCTCTTAAGAAGTTAAGATAACATATCAAAGCAAAAATAAATTAGACGAAATGGGAAACCACAACCAAGGTAAGAATTCTTGCTGGAAAAGTGAAAACAAAGAAAGTGTTAGAATATTTAAATAACAAACCACACTTTCATCTAATACTTGAGTTTTTAGAACAGGTTACATGATAGATCCACAAATTCTCACAGAGAGAAAAAGTCCATATACTTTTGTGCGAAAGTGTGTATTCTACAGCAGAGGCCACAATCACCAAGAGTTTAAATGCCACATCATTCACAATTCAGCAATATCAATAGAAAATATCAAAACACCATTGAAGTCGGTAAGGAACCTTCAAGCCATCTTAAATGGGTTCATTAACTGCAACCAATAGTCAACCAAAAACTAGTAGAAATTTCACTCCTTAAGGATAAAATTATTTATTCTGCTTGGAATAGCCAAAGGGAAAAGCCGCTTTCTACTCACAATATTTTTAGATTTGTCATATTTGCTAGATAACCAGGTAGCTCTCCCGTGAGATTGCAGCTCCTCAGAATCCTATAAGAAAATAACACCGATATGGTCACATTGCTAAGATGATTTGGCTCTTTTGCATAAAGTAAACTATCTGTGAAGGAGCATCAATCTCACAGTGTTTTAATATTTGTACTGTTAAGTTGTGGAACACGAGACTCGGGTCCATCGAGGTCACTTATTCTCCTGCATATCAAAATCAAATAGGAGCTTTATTTGATTGATAACATCTTAAAGAAAGAGAGATCAGATCGAAATGCCAAAATTCCATACTGACAAGTCGGTCAATTGCTCCAAAAGTGCGATCCCAGAGGGAATCGGCCCTTGCAATCCACTTCCTTGAATAATCCTGATGATACAATTCATAGATGGAATTGTCTTGGGGGTATATCTATAGAGATCGACTTAAAAGGGGAAGAAGCATTAAGCCTTACGGTGTGTGGAGATTTGTAAAGTTCGAATAAAATCGGGTATCTTTCCGTGAACCGATTATCACCAAGTCGCCTACAGTGCATTAAACAACATGATTCATATGAAGGAGAAAGAATAGAATTGGCTAAATATTAGCTGAGTATGTGGATACTGGAAACTAACAGATAATCTAATTCCCTGAAGTTAACAAATGTTTGAGGCAGCTCCCCCGTGAAATTATTTGACGCAAGGAACCTGAAACAAGAAAAACCCATGACAACACATTGGTTAATAGAACACGAATCTTTGTATCTCTCAACAGATCACTCCAATGGATAAAATTCCCTCGCCAGATACAAAATCATCAGCGAATAAAAACTCGATGCCTAACACAGAAATTTGCATCAAGAGACTCACAACATAGTTAATTCGGACAAGTTCCCGAGCTCTGGAGGAAGAGGTCCAGAAAGCCAATTGCTTTCGACGTATCTGAGCGGAATATGAAAGTTAAAATCTCGAAACATCAGTCAAATTTAAAACAGCGAAGAGGCCAAAGGCGAGCGTCGGGATGAGTGGTCACTCACAAACTCCGAAGTGTGGATATGTTCCCCAACTCCTTCGGGATTGGACCAGTCAATCGGTTTCCGACTACAGAACTGCACCCACATCATCGCGTTTCCCCCAATCAAACAATAGAACATACACTCGTGAGAGAGAGAGAGAGAGAGAGAGAGAGAGAGCATACAGGTGAACCACGTTCGTAGAGGAGCCCCATTCTTTAGGAATTGGGCCGTTCAGGTAGTTGAGGGAGACATCACTGTTTATAGAGAGAGAGAGGATGAAGAAGAAGAAGAAGATCGAAAATGGAGAAAGGGAAATGGAGAAAGAGAGTGCTTACAATCTCTCGAGGAAAGGCAATCTGAACAGTCGAGGCGGAAGGGTGCCGGCAAGAGATTGCTCCCAAAGATTTCTGTTTTCGCAACGACACGAAGGCTTTATTCTAGCTTTACTTGAAAACTAGGCATCAAAATGATGTTACAAAATGGCTTGATTACATCTATTGATTTGTATACATAAATCTCAATTGATTCTAAATGAAAAAAATTCTGAAACTACCCTTACGATTAAAGTTAGAGGGAATATAACTCTCATCACTTTGATATTTAATCATGATCTTTCAGTTTGACATTCCCATTAATCACTAAAAATATAATTTATATAATTAAATGCTAAGCATATAATATGTGATTGTATTGATTAAACTTATAAAAATTTGTATAATCATACTGTAAACAATTAATATTATGCTCATAATTACTTCATGAGTAATTTTAATATGATAAGTGATTACGTATTGTTGCTACATTTCCACCAAAAAATCGGCTAATGTTTTTTTTTTTTAATGAAATACTAATATGGTGGAAAGAGATTCAATTTGGTAGCCAGTTGATTCTATAAAGGAGAAAAGATTGGTGTGCAATTGCGTGATTAATATTAAAGTCTAGCAAGGAATCTATGATGGTATAATTCATGAAATTGAGGGAGAAAGAGACATGCTGATGACATGGGTGTTGTTGTGGGCATCGGTGGAATTCTTGCAGGTGACGGCGTTGGTAGTTGCATCCATGTTTTTGTTGTCACCCCATCCACCCTCTACACCGCATGGATCTGCGTCAAAATCCCAATCCAATTTCCCTAACATCTTTGCTATTTCTTTCAACGCATCCACTGAAAGAGAAAAAAGCCGATAAGCCAAAAGGAACAGCAATGTATCATGCAAAACAAGCACAAAGAATGTCAGATTCACGTGTGCTTGAGATTGAATATATGTATGGAAAACAAGCAAAAAAAAAAAAAAAAAAAAACTTGGTGTACGTTGGAGCCCAAATGGTAAAGGAACAATACGATGAAAGCAATAAAAGATCGATGGATTTATTTTTTTTCACCTTCGTCTTGGGGTAGCAGAGTGGCGACAGCAGCTAAGTTAGTGATGCTAAGAAGGATGAGCATAGAGAAGAGATGTCGAGCTGAGAAGAGAACCATCATCATTTCAGTCTCGAGCTCGAGCTCGAGAGAGAGAGAGAGAGAGAGAGAGAGAGAGAGAGAGATCTCCCGTTCTTAGTCAGAGTCTGTGAAAACAAAACTTGGCTAAGCAAGGGAGCAAGAGAGAGATAATTGTTAAGTGAGCGATCTGACTTCATGCATGTATGTATGAAAAAAAGGGAGAGTGGATAAAGACTTTTTGCTCTTGTATATTTGACGACCTCAAGTCTGAGAGAGAGAGAGAGAGAGAGAGAGAGAGAGAGAGAGTTTTGGTTCAAATTTTATAGCATAATAACTTTCATGGACCACAAATGTACCTTCAATCCATAGAGAGAGAGAGAGAGAGAGAGAGAGAGAGAGATGTGATCATTAAGTGAGTGGTCTTCACGAAAAAGAGAGAACGGACAAAGACTCTTTGCTCTTGTATGTCTGGATGTCAGAGTGATGTGTGAGAGTGAGAGAGAGACGACCCAAGTCTTTCTTGCTTGTAGGGAGAGAGAGAGAGATGTGATTGTTAAGTGAGTGGCCTTCACGAAAAAGAGAGAACAGACAAAGACTTTTTGCTTTTGTATGTCTGGATGTGAGAGTGACATGTGAGAATGAGAGAGAGAGATGACCCCAAGTCTTCCTTGATTGTAGGGATAACCATCTAGAATTGAGCTGTCAAGCTTTTGTCCATCTCTTCTTGCATAATAACCTTTTTCATATTATCAGTTTATCCAATCCCTCTTTTCATATTGTTCTTCCAATGACAATAGTCTTTTTCATTGCTCTAATTTTGGCGGTCGACAAAATTTTGATTGTCGACTTAAAGTTAAGTTATATAAAAAATTATGGATTGATTTTTAGCCTTTAAATTAAAAAGAAAAAAATTCCGTTAAATTACATAATAGAGCACAGGTCAACGCCAGAGCATGGAGGAGGAGAAGGGATTGCTAGGGTAGCCTAAGGACTGGCCAACGCACGAGAGACTAGAGGGTGAAGGGTCTCCCTGATTGTGCGTTTTTTATAATCCATTTCCTTAGCTAGTTAAGAATACATTTCTTGGACTCATGAATGCTGCATGAATACTTTATTTGGTGATTGAACAAGAAAAAGTATCGAAAATGCATTAGTTGGTTAATTAGTGTAATTAAGTTTTCGACTTTTGATTATCTGGTTTGAAGTAAGTAATCCTCCCAGTACTTTACTTGGGATCTAATCGATCCACCTTAAATTGATTAATGTCGTAATTTGCATGTTAAAAACTCAAAATATAATTTGCGAATTAGTATGAGCTTGAGAGAGTTCGAGCTAGATTTGAACTTAACAATCCATTAGCCAAATTTTTAGTGGTCCACCTGAGGATAGGTCGCAACAATTTTGCTATGACCATATCTCAGATTTAGGTTATTATACAATTTATTGATGGTGGAGTCCAAATTCCATTATTCTTAGAAACTTCATTAGGTCATTCAGGGTTATGGCCGTGGAGACCCAATAATGTGGAGGCCGATGAAATACCCTTCAAGCCTTACAAATTGGTTAAGTTCAAATCTTCAGACCTAGACCCAATATTATTTGCACGCTATTGGTGGTATCATATATGTTAAATATAAATAATGGAAAAAATTTGTCCTATTAAAGTGGTTACAAAACAAAAATATCATATATGTTGAGTTGGAATTCTAATTTAGATAAACGGAATAATAATATTTTAGGATTTTTTAGGACAACAATTGAATTGTATGATCGCGAAAAATAAAATATTTGGCAGCATAGTCTATCCCATTCATTAATAGGTGCTTGTAAATTAGCATATCTAAGTCTCTGTTGATGTGGACAAGTGTTTCACCCATTCAACATGGAATTATTCAAAATGGATTTGATCGAATTTGGATTCGAAGCATGAGGGTTTTGTACTTTGACTTGCTTTGGCCTAACATGGCCTCTTTTATCCCTGTTCCATGTTATAAATCTAGACACCAATTGCAGAAATATCGCGGCACATAAAACAAAAGTTTAAACTCAAACCAAATACTAATTGTGACATCCCGAAATTTCGAAAAAAGAAATTATCGGATGAAAAATCGGAAATTGGAAGGAAAAAGAAAAATGATAACAATATTACTATTATTATTATTATTTTTCTTCCCTCTCTCTCTTCTCTGTCCTCTCCTTTACGCTCCCTCCTCCTTTGGCCGAAAGTTTTCTTCCTTCCTTTTCTTTTCTCTTTCTTCTGTCTCTCCCTCACGTTTTCTTTCCCTCACTCTTTCCACGCAATTTCCACCCCCTCACTTATGGTAACTTCTTCCGCTCTCTTTTCTTCTCTCTTTCTTCTTTTTCTCCCTCTCTCTCCCACTTTCCCCCCTCACCTACGCTAACTCTGCTGCTGCAATTTCCCTGCAACTTCCCCCTTTTACTTTATTGTTTCTTGAAAGAAGATTTGAAGGAAGAAGTCGAGAGAGAAGAGTTGGGGAAATTTTCTGTATATTCTTGTCTATTTACTTAGTATACACAATCGATATTATAGTACAAGATATGTGTAAAGAAAATGCATTAAAATAATATACAGATTAAATCCAATATTGAATAATCTTGATTGATATTGAACGATCTTGGTTGATTCAATAATATTAGATTGATTGATCCTCTGGTATCCTGCGTATCTTCCAACACTCTCCCTCAAGCTGGTGGCTTGTAGATATCCAAGACACCTAGCTTGCTCAAGAGATACGCATGCTGTCTCTGACATAAGGGTTTGGTAAAGACATCTGATGGTTGCTCCTCTGTTCCAATCCCTTGTGTCTCGATCATTCCTTGTTGAATTTTCTCCCGAGTGAAATGACAGTCCACTTCTATATGTTTCGTTCTTTCATGCACAATGGGATTTGATGCAAGTTTGAGGGCCGCATCATTGTGACAAAATAATCTTGTCGGCCCTTCAACTTGTACCCCGAGATCTTGAAGTAATCCTCGTAGCCACACTATTTCACATGTGGTTTTAGCCATGGCACGATATTCTGCCTCTGCCGAGGATAATGAAATGGTTGGCTGTTTCTTTGTCTTCCACGAAAGTAAGGAATCCACCAACTTAATACAGAAACCGGTTATGGACCTTCTGCTCATTGGGCAAGTTGCATAATTTGCATCACAATATGCAGTCACCCTCATGTCACATTTCCTGGAAAGGAGAATGCCAAGTCTAGGACATTTCTTCAAGTATTTTACCACCTTTAGTGCATCATTCATATGAGATTCCTTGGGTTGGTGCATAAATTAACTAAGCGTCTGCACATCATAACTTATATCTGGCCTGGTCATAGTCAAATATATAAGCTTCCCAACAAGTTTCTGATACCCCAATAGATCCCTGAGAACGGGATCATTTTGTTGAGATAGTCCAACATCATAATCCGTTGTAGTGAGTTTGGTATTTTGCTCTATTGGTATCACTGCTGGCTTACATCCCGATAAACCTGCTTCTGAAATAATTTCTAGGGCAAATTTCCTTTGGCTGAGGGAGATACCTTGGTCTGACCGGCGCAATTTCAATTCCAAGAAAATACTTTGGAGGACCTAGGTCTTTAATATGGAAGGTGGAATGTAGATATTCCTTGAAACCCTTGATAGCTACTTCGTTGTTACCCATAATTAGTATATCATCTATCTATATCATCAAGTAAATAGATTACGTGCCTTGAGTCCATGTAAAGATTGCATAATCGAATCTGGACTGTTGAAAACCCCCAGTTATCAGAGACTCAGCAAATTTCGCGTACCACTGTATGGAAGCTTGCTTGAGTCCATACAAGGATTTGCGGAGATGACATAATTTATTCTCCCGTCTCCGTAAACCTTGTGGCACTTCCATATAGATCTCCTCGTCTAGATCCCCATATAAGAAAGCATTATGAACATCCATTTGATGTAATGACCAGTCCTGGAAGGCTGCTATTGAAAGAAAGGAGCGGACAGTTACATCTTTGACTACTGGGGAAAAGGTTTCGTGATAGTCAAAACCGTCCAGCTGTGTGAAGCCCTTTGCCACCAATCAAGCCTTGTATCGTTCGATCGATCCGTCTGCCCGATATTTGATCTTATATACCCATTTGCATCCGATGGCTTTGCGATGCGAGGGTAGGGTAACAAGATCCCATGTGTGATTATCTATCAAGGCCGTCAATTCTACTTCCATGGCTTGCTGCCATCGCGGATCACTTCTTGCTTCATCAAAACTAGTTGGCTCTTGCTCTTCGGAGATGCGAGTGATACAACATCTATGTTCGGGAGATAACTTATCGAAGGAAACATAAGAGGAAATGGGGAAAGGAATACCTAGTGAATTCCTGACACAACATATATAGTCTTTTGTCCAAGTTGGTGGACGTGTGGCTCGGTCGGAATGCCGCGGTTGTCCATCTTCTAGAGGAATCGGAGAAGTTGGATCTTCCGTGGGAGGTGAATGAGAAGAAGACACATCATTTGGGCTTTCATTTGCAGCTTCCATTAAGGGTGTCAAGTTGGTATTTGATGGAGAAGAATTCCTTGTATCGATCGATGAGGGAAGTAAGACATGTGGGATCTTCGACTGGTTCCTCGGTATAAGACATATGAAAGTTTCCAGTGCGATCTGTGCTTGACTTCTGAGAAGCAAATGGAAAGATATTTTCCTAGAATAAGACGTCTCTGCTGATTGAAAATTCTCCTGTGGAAGGATCAAATACCCGGTATCCCTTTTGTAAGTTGGGATATCCCATGAATATGCAACTTTGAGCTCGAGGACCCATTTTATCCCTAGGTCCAACAATTGTAGCATAGCATGGACAACCAAATATTTTCAGGTGATCCAAGTCTGGTTTCTTCCCAAAAAGCAACTCGAAAGGAGTTCGTCCACCTAGTATTTTAGACGGCATACGATTTATCAAATAGGCTGCGGTTAATACACAATCTCCCCAAAAATTGTCTGGAATAGAGGTTTGAAATTTCAAAGCTCTTGCAACTTTCAACAGGTGACGATGCTTCCTTTCCACCACTCCATTTTGTTGTGGTGTATATGCACATGAACTCTCATGTAATATCCCCAGTGAAGAAAATAGAGCAGCACATTCATGATTGAAAAATTCCTTTCCATTATCTGTCCTTTTTTTTTTTGGACAGATTTCCCGAACTGAGTCTTTGACAGGGAAAGGAAATTTCTCAATTGGGACAAAACTTGACCCTTAGATTGCATAAGAAAAATCCACGTAGCTCTGGAGTGATCATCCACAATAGTAAGGAAAAAACGAGACCCATCATGGTTCGGTGTATGGTATGGACCCCAGACATCAATATGCAGTAGGGAAAAAATGTTTTTTGTGCGACTTTTGCTCAAGGGAAAAGGACTATGTGATTGCTTTGCAAGCGGGCAAATATGACACTAAGGATAAGGAAAAGAAGAACTATGCCCTAATCTGGAATGCAAAAGGAATTTTCTATCATTGGTAGTCAAATTACACAATGATTTATTACAAGAAAAATTATGAAGGTGTTTTGGCAAGCTTTTCCAGAAAAATAATCCTTCAGAGAGATTACCCCAGCCCATCAGTTTCCCAGTTGAAAGGGCCTGAAATAAACAGGTATCAACATTGAAAAGTACTTGACAGGAATTTTCCTCACAGGCTCTAGATACAGATATGAGATTAAGTTGGAAGTTTGGGACATAAAGGACATGGCTTAGAACAATTTGGGAGTTAAGAGTGACTGTTCTTGTTGTAGTAACATGGGTGATGTTCCCATTTGGTAATTGCACAGTAATGGGATTTTCTAATTCTTCATGAACAACAGAAAATAATCCTTTATCGCATGCTATATGATCACTGGCTCCCGAATCGATAATCCAGGCATTTCTTGATATGGAATTTAACATGCAACAAGAAATACTTGTAAAGCTGCTCCCCCCTTTTTGAAAGTCCAATTTTTGTAGGGCCTGCATCAATTGCTGATATTCCCCATGTGTGATAGGCTGGTCCGCTGATCCTATAATTTGAAAAGCGGAGGCGGTTGCTGATATATCTTTTCCCCTTTTTTTCTTTTTCTCCAGGTCTACCGTGTAACTTCCAGCAATTTTGAATTGTGTGACAGGGCCGATTGCAAAAATCACAAAATAGTTTTCCTTTATTTTTAAAATTCTGCCCATAAGCTTTCAAAAAAATTGGGCCGTTGGATCCCTTAGATTTGGATGCATCTCCGCCGTCCGATCGGTCGAATATCGCGTGCCTTGTGGACCGTCGGATCGCTGCCCTCGATCCTGACCGTCCATTGAGGAGGCTTTAAAGCCTCGCTTCTCAGTTGAAAACCCTAGCGACAGGTCATTTTTCTTTTCTAGGGTTTTCTCCCCCCTCTGGATTCTTGCCACCAGTGCTAGGGTTTCGTTGGCCTTGTTGTCCGACGAGGAGAGTCTTTGGCTTTCTTCTTGCACAACTAATTGGAAGATCCGGCCGAGGGTGGGTGCTGGCTCCATAGCCAATATCTACGACCTAAAGGTAAGAAATGATTCGCTAAGGATCAGTAAAAAGCGAGTAGCTTTCTCCTTGTCTCTCATCTCTTTAAACTGCCGAAGCGTTGTCTCGGGCCCTTGAAGTTTTTCTTCGGCGGCTTCCAGCTCGTTCTAGAGGACTGATAGCTTGTTGAAGCATGCCGTCACGAACATGTTTCCTTGCTTTAGTTCACTGAGAGCTTGATGTAGTGAGAAACTCTTCGCCTGATCCAACTTCCCATACATCTCTCTAATATTGTCCCAAATGTTTTTTGAGTCTTCTATTGAGAGCAAACCGGCTGCGATTTCTAGGCTTATGCAATTTCCTATCCACGTTCTAACCAACTGGTTACATTTTCTCCATTGCCTTCTCATTTTTTCGTTGGTCGGAATCGGGACAGTACCGTCAATAAAGCCTTCCTTGTCCTTTGTGACGAGTGCTCGCCGAAACTCCTGTGCCTAGCTTGAATAGTTTTCGGGTCCCGTGAGATGGTGATTGATGAGTCGCAACTCGGGCCTGTCGGTGGTGGACACATAGAGCACGTCGCCGGGTTCTGGGCGACCCATGGCGGTTGCAAAAGGAAAAGGCATAAATCCGGGTAGGGATTCGCTGATTGACCCGGATTGAGTCCGCCCGAAATTCCCAAATTTGAGTCGCCTAACCCGTTAGGGTTTTCACCCGCATTGAAATTCCCAGTTACTTCCGAATGGCTTACCCCATTGGCGGTTGGTGGGCCGTCTTGAATCTGGCCTCCCGAAACCGAAACATGTGGGCTTGGCCCATAATACATTGATATCGGCATCCACTGGTAGGAAGGTCCTGACGTGGGTACCCCCAGGTTGGTTTGCCATGGAAAAAATTGCCCCCCCATGGGCTGATCTGTTCGACCTGTGATGAGATGCACAGGATTTTGTGCTTCTGAGGTCGCCATATCCACAAGTAAATGAGCTTGATCATCGGTCATGGTGATAAATCAAGCTCTCTTTCTTCCCTTTCCTTCATCTGTTTTAATATAAAGTCTTCAAGGTGTTGATTCCTACGCCGGAGTGCTAACGCCTTTTGCAGGTTAGCTTGTTTCACTTGACGGCAATTAGAAACCAAAAGAAAAAAAAAAAAGACAAAGTAGAAGAAACGGATCACAGACGTGTGACCTATTCTGATACCATGAAAGAAGATTTGAAGGAAGTAGTCGAGAGAGAAGAGTTGGGGAAATTTTCTGTATATTCTTGTCTATTTACTTAGTATACACAATCGATATTATAGTACAAGATATGTGTAAAGAAAATGCAATAAAATAATATACAGATTAGATCCGATATTAAATAATCTTGATTGATATTGAATGATCTTGATTGATTCAATAATATCAGATTGATTGATCCTCTGGTATCCTACGTATCTTCCAACATTTCTCTCTCCTCTTCCCCCATTCCTCCCTCTCGACAACCCCCCTCTCCTCTTCCTTTTCTCTTCCTCTCTTGAGTTTCTTTTTCTGCTTTTGCTTCCAAAACGGCACCGTGTGCTGCTATTTTTGCCCAGAGCCAGCCACCATCTTGTGCCATGGCCGTGGGCCATCACTGTCCGCAAGCCGCCATCCACCGCCGAAGAGCCACACCACCCATCTGCGAGCCGTCGGCCCGCCGTTCTTGCCAAATCAGAAACCACCTCCGCCAAGACCCATTTTTGCTGAGAACATCCATGACCTTTCGGACGTAACCGAGCATAGCCCTCGCCACCGCCGTCGCGCTCATGTCGTCGGAATTGTTGTTGGGTGAG
This sequence comes from Eucalyptus cladocalyx, assembly GCA_017140615.1. NCBI lineage: Eukaryota > Viridiplantae > Streptophyta > Magnoliopsida > Myrtales > Myrtaceae > Eucalyptus > Eucalyptus cladocalyx. The sequence continues at coordinate 19,483,919 of CM029526.1, forward strand.
TTTAGCTCCTAATCCTTTGATTAGTGCCTAAACTTGCTTAGGAGGTTGATTAGGTTTAAGATTGGTTTAGGTTGGCTTAAATAGAGACTAGTGATGATATAAAATGGTTAGATTAGTATTAGAATGGGTTAATATTAGTCTAATTAGGGATATTTGCTCCGTTGAGGATGATTTGGGTGAAAACAGAAGCTGTTCATCAGCACTGGTTCTTGGACGTCTGCTGTTTGCAATTTTTGTAGATTGAAATCGGTCACGAATCTGAAGCCGACGTCTTATAGAGAAATGTTTTACACATCTTACGCTACAACATATATTTTTATTAATATTTTTAGGGACTCAGAAGCAGGAGATATTAGCTCCGTCATTTTCGAACAGAACTGCAATTTTTGCCAGAACTGGTGACCTTTTAGGATTCTAGGGGTATTTACTGAGCCTTACGGTTTGAATTTCCAAATGGTTCCTTCATAAAAGTTGTTTGTTACATCTTTTAGTTTAACATACTCAAATTTCAAATAAACGGACGTATTTAAGACCTCGAACCAAACTGATTTCGGAAAACTGACTTTTTGAGAACGGACCTAATTTTGGTGCTGGATTGAGGGAATTACGGGGCCGAATACAGAAGGATCTAGATCTCAGTGTTTGAATGAAAAATGTTTTTTTACATGTCCTTTAAAACATATTAAAATTTGGGAATTTTCCGAGCTCAATTGGTTAGGTTTCTGGATTTAAATTTGGAGACGCGCGAAGGCCCGGTTTCTGTAAATTAGAACTGATTTTAATTTGATGATGGTTCTTGATGCTTTGCTTGCTTTAATTAGTATTTTTAATGACTTGTGGATTTAATTTATTAGTTATGGAATACTGGAATTTCACTGTTCATGATGCACTGTTCACGAGTTACTGTTCGCACGCACTGTTTACGTGCACTGTTCACCCGAGAATGAAAAGTGGTCTAATTTCATGTGTATTGATTTTATAAAGTGAATAGATGTGTAAAGTCATGGGCATTCGCATGAATTGGGTAATGTTTTGTGCAATTGTGTGGTGATTAGAAACTGTTGGTATTTAATTAGAAAATACCGGGTATCAGGTTTTGGACGCCGAAAGTGTTTTTAAATACTATACTAAACTGTGGGATTTTAAAAGATATGACACAAATTTTCTGGTTCGATCTGACCGTGTCCCCACACACGATTATTTTACCATGCATTTCTAATATGAAGAAAATAGGCCGGGATCACCATTTTAATTGAGGTATTTGAGTGAAATGCACAGTGTCCTGGGTAGAAATTGAATGAATGCATGAATGATATGAGATGCCATTACGAGCCTTCGGGGCCGGACGATGCTCATTCGGGAATGCCCCACGTCAACGGATGCCGATCGTAGTGGATGCTGGGCTGATGCTCCTTTGGGAATGCCCCACGTCAACGGATGCCGGTCGCAGGGGAGGCTGGACCAATGCTCCTATATGGAATGCCGTCTAGATGTAGACGTTGCCGTGCTCGATGGTACGAGACGATGCCCGACTATGCCGGAAGATTGTTATCTATTGCATTGACTGGGATCCATGTGATTGATCGATGAGTGCTGTGTGGCGCACTAATGTGCAAGAACACATGAGAATCATGGCATATTTAATTGTAGTCATGCATGAGTTGAGCACACTGTTTATGAAACGCACGCATGAATCGATAACGCGTTTCACATATGCTTCTGTTGTGCTGAGAACAAAGCCTTGAGGAGTGGCCCAACTAGGATGGTGGTTCGTCCACGCCAATGCGGGGCCCAAGGAGGCAATATTAGGCTGGGATGAGGGATGGCGGTGCGTCTGATAAGCTGCATCATCTAATGGCCATGTGCATTGCGTATATCTTTGGTTTGTTTATGGGATCGTTCTGAAGAGATACCCCGAGTTGAGTTGGTGTACTAATCAGGGAACTAGGGGAAGAACTCGCTGAGATTTACATCTCATTGGTTATTGAATAACCATTTTTAGGTCCCCAGTGTGAAGAACCCGGAGCTTGCAGTCGCTCCCTATCTGTCGTCCAATCTCCTTCTCTGGTTCAGACTTCATTCTGGAAATTCATTAAGTGCCTTCATTCTCGCTAGGGTTCAGTGGAAGAGAAACTTTTCTTTGATTGGAGCAATAATTTGAGAAAATGTATGGAGGAATACATGGCATGGAGGAGACAATAGCATGTGGGATATATGTGGCTTTACAACAAGGCCATTTTTGGCAATTGATTTTGTCAATTTGATATTCCGATTCCCAAAATCTCACGCTTGAAATGTATGGTTAGGAGAGTTCCTTTACTTTGTAGGAATTGGCAATACAATTCTCTAAGCATTTCTTTGTCTAAAAATACCTAAGTAGATACGTTTTAGTGTTGATAGGTTCTTGTTGATAATTTTGTCAATCAACTTCTCAAATCTTTTTTTGCTGATAATTTTGAAGTTGTATTGTCAATGACTTCATTGGCAATTTATCGATCCCTTCAAATCATGGACTGTTTTGTTTTATCAGTGATTTCTATTTTCAACAAACCCCACTCTTATCTATTAGAATAATATAAAAATGATTGTTGAAGATTTGAGTAAGTTGGTTATTGACTCTAGATTTGGTGTGAGGAGGAGAAGAAGAAGATTGCGCACGGCTTTCATGTAAGATTGTCAGCCGAATAAGAAAGTGAAAAGAAAAGGGACAACATAAATGAAGAGAGGGAGTCGTCCTCGAAAGAAAAATTGACCAGTAGAAATTGTGGGCTTCGTTTGTCCTCTTTCATTCATTGCGTGGATCAAATAAAGAGGAAAGAAGGGTTTCTGACCAAAAAAGAGGAAAGAAGGGTCCATGGAGGCCCATTAATGCATGCGCATGTATGCATGCCATGAAAAATGGAGGGGGCCGTTGCTATTGCAGAGATTCGTCTTGCAGGCACCGTTGCTATTATTTAATGTTTGTGTGTTTTCCTTTTAGCTTTGTTGACTTTTGTAAGTGAAGGAGTGTTGAAGATTTCGTGTGCTATTTATCTCCATCTCTATTGTAATTTAGTGTTCTACTATTATGTAAGATGTGTAAGGGGTGTGTTGTAAAAGAGTAGCCACCACAAAGCATTCTAAGAACAACTTCTCCCTTCGAACTTCATTTGTGCCTTGCTCCGAAATTTTCAAAGTTGCCATTAATTTTTTCTTTTTGGCTCCAACATCATTGACTAGTCTTGGTCATCTTTTGGTGTCAACAATAATGAAAATATATGTGTCGATACATCTTAACGGGAACTAAATTAGTAAAACACAGAAATTATATTATGTTAGTTTGATTTATGTCAATGTCAGTAGGGTAAGTAATCTTTTGCTCTGTTGTGATTAATGAAGAATGGTGACGGAATTTTGTGATCAAATGCGTCGCTATCTGCTCCCACCTCCCCATTTATTATTAGGTTAGATAAACACATTTTACTCAACTTTCTTGAGGCGAAAGTGACTGATGCTAAAACATCATGTGGAGAGAGAGAGCGAGAGAGAGAGAGAGAGAGGGAGGGAGAGAGAGATCCAAGACTAAAAGTCAGCTGCTACAGTGCCCGTAAATAATCATGCACGGGTTACGAGCAATCGCCATACCCACGTCGGAGACTGCAGAGAACGAAGCCAAGCTGACACAAACCGCTTTCTTTGTTCTTAGTGAAAAGCCACCAGTGTACGTGTTTGCGTGATCGAGTACCGAGTGTGTGCAGGCAAATGTTCATCAAACCAGCGATATAAAATAAAATGATCAACAAATCGATCATAATAAAGTAAATATGTGAAAATATGTCTTCTTCTTCTCCTCCTCTTTCTGAAGTATGGCGCATCAGATGGATTAGGTCTCTCCAGGCATGTGCAGTTGAATTGATCATGTTGGACGAGTCTAAGGAGTCTTGCAGCCTCTTGATCGCGCTTGGGTCGCTCCGTGGGCTGAAGGTTAAAAATAGCTAGGTTATCGATGCTTCTTTTACTTTTCCTATCATTACATCTTCAAATGGAAATCAAACTTGGTATACGCAAACAACCCAGTCAAGATCCAAGAGATTCAAATGTGCTTATGAAGCCCTGCATCAAAATGACAAAAACCCTTGAAAAGGAAAGGCCATGGAGTGGGAGAGAGGGATCAAACCAGCGTTCAATTGAAACACCCAACGGCCAACTCTTCTCAATGTGTCACCATCCGGCACCACATAAGCATGTCATATCTCAGGCCCCCTCCCATTCCTATATAATTGGTATCCATCCTCATAGGCCTTTCCCACTTGCACTACAGATCCATTATAATCCACACTGACCAGCACTCGCAGTTGTACTTGGCTGGGAGCTAGAAAACGAGACCACCAAGAGAGAGAGAGAGAGAGAGAGAGCGAGAGATGAAAATGACGGAGGCGAGGAAGGATGTGATAAATAATGACTTTGCAGAGAAAGAGAGCACCTGCATCAACGGGAAATCGTCCGCGTCCTACCTGGTGTGGAACGACTTGACGGTGTCGGTCCCCGCTGGTTCCAAGAGGAAACTGCTAAACCAGCTCAGCGGGTACGCTCAGATGGGTCGGATCTTGGCCGTCATGGGTCCTTCCGGCTCCGGAAAATCCACTTTCCTCGACTCATTGGCAGGTTTCTCCGCTTCTCTCTGCCAACCTCCTCATTTCGGAACATTTTCTGGCAACAATATATCCATTTACTTGGCCTTGTTGTATTGCATTTTTATTTGAGTTATTAAAAAGTCCACTGCTGGTGAAATCCGAATTCCACCTTCGAAGCTCTACGTACGAAACTCCTAGTGATACCGATACTGTTACCGAAAGATCAAGACAACAAGCATTGCCCATATATGGAAAATATAGCAACTTAATATAGTCACCAAAATCATTAATGGCATCGAAAAAATTGCAAGAGGCTACGATGATAACCCCTTTCCATTGCCAGATCTGGTAGTGTAGAAACGAAAGTGCAGCAAACTGTTTATTCTCTTATGAATTGGGTCTCCCATGTATATTGATGCTATTCTCTATCGATATCTATTATGTATAGTTAAACTCACTTTATTTGTCCGACCAAAAAAAAAAAAAAACTCACTTTATTTGGTGATTAGAAATAGAATTACATTAAAAAAAAATACGGCTTATAGAAGTAAAATAGTGATGATATAATTATTTTTGTAACTAATAAATTCACTTGATATAAATTCTAATAGCATAATAAAATTCTTATAAAAAAAATTGAAAGATGAATAGTATTTAAATGTAACTAGTTCATAGTTATATCATTTCATCTGGCTTGATATCAAAATCCTTTGACATTGAGACGCAAACATAATCTACAACGATTTTGTCTCTCATTTATATTGATATTATTCTTTTTCTTTCTTGAATTATAATATATAATTGAAATCATGTCATTAGAAGAAGAGAATAAAATTAGCTAACGAAAAAAAAAAAATTAAGAAGATACAACTCTTAAATTTCCGGTAACTAATATCGATATCACTTGGGAGTTTCCATATATGGTGCACTGAAAGTGGGATTCGGATTCCACTAGCAGAGGACATAGAATAACTCTGACTTGTTCACCATGGTTTTAAAAAAGAAAAGAAACTCTTGATTTGATCAGTAAAGACCACATTAATGATATCATGCTATGATAACATAGCGTATTTTTGTTACACCCATGTAAGCTTGAGGGTTTTGGTGACAAAAAAAGGTTTCTAAGTATTGATTTGATAGTGTTCATAATTTAAAATTTTAATTAGTTGTATGCCCTTTGTAAGGGACATGTTTTGTTAATTTGTGTGATGTTTGTGATTTATGTTAATGTTCAAACTATTGAAAAACCTACAATCAAGTCAAAGACAAACGCAACCACTGGCCACTCCTCCCACATGGGAAGGGGGAGGTGGGGAGTTTGAATCTCCACCTTCTCAGGTGGGTTGAGGTGAGGACAATTTAGCTTCAAGTTTGGGTTTTAACTCTCACGCTCTGTAAAGATGCGGGACAAAAGTCTAATAGTGAGAGTTAGAATAGAAGTAAAGTAATATAGACAAAAAAAAAAAAAAATCAAAGACTAGGCACATGTATGAAGCTTTATTTACTATTTGAGTCGTATGTTCGTGAAAGGAGTGCCAATTCATTAAATTGAGAGATTCTTGAAGGCCAAGACAAGCAAGGTGGCTGTAATGATGAATAAGAAAGTTGGGACTTTTTTTTTCATGATCTAATCCTCTTAAAAATCACCACTCCCTAAAAAATCTCCAACTTTAGATTTACATCCTAATTTTGCCTTGAACTTAAAAAATTTATAACTTTCACTTTAGTTTCAAATCAGCTTTACATCCCAAAATTGCCACTAGTTTTTTTTTCTCATGTCATCAATATTGGAGGTTCTTGTCATTCCGTACGAAAGTGAGGGTGTTTAAGAAGACTTGAGTTCCGATTGTAAACCTCTAACTAGCTTTAGTATTGAAAATTTCAAAGAAAATAGTTACTTTTTTTTTTTAAACGTGGGGGCAAATTTGGGACGACGGTGAAATTTTGTGTTTCATATATATATAAGAAGTTTGGGCCATGATAATTGGGGGTTTTCTAGAGAATTAACCTCGTTTTTTTTTTTTTTGGTCATGTTCTTATTATGGCCCAATTTTTTTATTTCATAAGAAAACCACAAATCAATGGTACCCCAATCCAGTAGTTTTTATCCAATGACGTTGTCCAAGATTCGACCCACCATTCCATGTGTACTTGGCAGAATCTTAATGAGGGTCAGATGTGGGTGCCAAATGAAATTTGTATTTCATTATGGGACTGAAAAAATTTGGACTAAAATTAAGCCACAATTTGAAGTTAATGTCTTTTTATGAGATAAAATATATGGATCAGGGCTTTGATCCAAAGCCATTATTTCTCAATATTTTTCTACGAGAGAAGAAATTGAGTCAACATTGAGATTCAAGGTAAAGTTGATGCACTTTAAAAGGAGTCGCGCCTTATGAAAGTGCCTTTACGGATCATGGCCTAGAGACTTTCCTGAATCCGGGGTCGACCCGTCCACTTTATCCCTGGGCTTGACAAGACAACTTCAATTTAAAGGGATTATTTGGTTGCTTGTAGTTGATATGGGACAAGAATAGTGTAGATAGAGACAATTATGGCTTACGCATTCCATATTTTAGGTGCATAATTACATTTACTACATAAGTATGTATACACCAAGAAATACGTGTTTCAACTAGTTAGTAGCCACTTTAGTTGACTACTTACTATGTTTTGCTTTTTAGCAGGTCGGATTTCTTCTAACGTCAGAAAAGAGGGAAATATTTCCCTAAGTGGGAGGAAGAAGGGGTTCCTAAACCACAATGATGTAGTAAGCATATCAAAGTCCTTAGGCATAAAGTTAGCTTTTGCTGTAAATTATTTGTTGGGGCAGATTTAATATAACAAAGTAAAATAGATTATGAGACAAGTATCTTGACTCTTGCGGAAGATAATTCTCTTTATTTTCAGGATTACTATCATTAAAAATTTCAAAGTGGTATTCCATGACATATCTATCCCAAAAGAGTTTTTGTTTCCCACAAAACCCCAACTATTCATTCGATTAACTAAAAGGAAAATTTAGTCTAGTAATTCTTAGATCATCATTGGAAAAACAAGATTGCTTCCATCAGCTCAATCCTGGCAATAGTTTCGGTTTGGCATACTACTGTGACTAGTGACCTGTAAAATGGCGCATCACTAGGCCACTCTTCTGTCAATTTTGTTTCATGAAGCATTCCTTTAGCCTTCAAAAGATTAAATCATATTTTCAACTTCCTCTAATTCAATCTAGTGGTTTATGTGTACGACTGGACAATATTCTTATAATCAAAATTTGGAAAAAAAAAAAAAAGTAAAAAAATTTGGCTGGTTGGGTCATGTTTCTCCTTTCTGAAATTTGAGCTTGTAAACTAACAAATAAATTTCTATCTAATGATTGATGTTTCAATCGGGGTCCCATGCTTGCATTTAGATGTGAGAATAATTTTAGGATTGAATTGGGAATTAGAGAACTGGACCGATCACTGATTCGGTTCTAGGTTCCAATGCACCCTAGTTCGGTTCCATTTTTTTAGGAACCAATGGTTCCCAAGGGAACTGGGGACTGAGAATCAAACTGATAACTAGGGGAATCGAGAAAACCCTAAAAAGAGGCTTTTACTTTTTGCTTATAAGAACTTAGATGTGCTTATAGCGGGGTTTATACTAATTTTTCTTGCAATCAATAACAATCAATGTGCATGAGGTCATTAGTAGTTGAAATAAGGGTTACTCCTAGGAAGAGTTATAATTATCTACTAATATTCACTTATAAAGTTCTAATAAAGGAATTAGACCAAGACTTAACATAAAAGGTTTTCAGATATTAGCAGCTGGATAAAGTGGCAATCATGTCTAATATCGCATTAATTTTCCAAGACCATTAGATCTATTCTAGTTTCATTTCCTGAAAACAAACATATAACATTTGTGTCTTGTTGTAATTCATATCATTCTATGTTGTTCATAGACTGAATAAATTACCCTACATAGCATTATCTAGTGGGAATATGCAATGGCGAGTATCATACTATCACAAAATTTCACATGGCATTCGATATATTCAAGGTACTTTTGTTGTGCCCATTAATACAAATTTGGAATCCATGGACCATTTGCTCTATAAGACCGTAAATATGGTGATTAGTTTGGTCATGATCTTCACTGGATATTGGCCAAAGCTTATGTTATCACATGTTAACATGTATGTCGATAATCTAGATTTTAATTTCTCGCTTGGTTTAATTATGAAACCTTCTACTTATATTCTATTATTGATGCGTATGTGTAAAATTGATGTATATAACATGTCAATAAAGGTGGAAGGATGTGAGGCAATGACTTTCATTACGTGTGAGGGATGTGGATGATTGATGACTAAAATTCAATAACTTAGGTTTCATGTTATGTGTTTTGAACTTTTTATTGTTTATTTTATTTTATACGTTCATCTTCTATAGATTATTTCTATTGATAAATGAAAAACTGCCATTTTTGCTTTTGCATTCACTATCATTTTGCTTCACTAAAAATTGCCAAAAAAAAAAGAAAAATAAAAGAAAAGAAACGAAAAAGAACATGTTCGACCATAAAACCAATCTTAGAACCTATGACAAGACAAGTTACAGGTTCCACGGTATACAAGACGAGTTTCATGTTTAAAAAAATGGGGAACCTATTTTAATGGGTAGGTTCTAGATTTCAAGTGGAATCGGGACTGCTCACCCCAACTTAAATCTTCTCAATTTGGGCATTTTTTCAGTCCTATGTGACCCAAAGAAATCTTTTCTTGGGTACTCTCACTGTCAAAGAGACAATAGCTTACACAGCTCATCTGAGGCTTTCTTCCGAAATGACGAAAGCTGAGATCAACGAGGTAGTAGAAGCAAACATAAAGGAGATGGGACTTGGAGACTGCGCAGAGAACAAGATTGATATCTGGCACTTGAGGGGCATAAGCAGTGGAGAAAAAAAAACACTCAGCATCAGTCTTGAAATGGTGACAGACCCACTGATCTTGCTCCTTGATGAGCCTACCACAGGCTTAGACAGTGCCTCGGCTTTTTTCGTGGCAAGAGCTCTAAGAAATATTGCAGATGAAGAAAGAATAGTTATTTGCTCAATCCACCAGCCCAGCAGTGAAGTTTTCAATCTTTTTGATGATTTACTCCTTCTGTCGAGTGGAGAAACTGTGTTTCTAGGAGAAGCCAAAATGGCCATTGAGGTAATAAAAAGTCAACACGTCATTCTTAACATTTCGGCTGTGCAGAAGCAAGATAATGTAATTCTAAGTCCTGGTGCAGTTCTTTGCAGATGCTGGATTTGCTTGTCCAAGGAGGAGAAATCCCGCTGATCACTTTCTGCGGTGCATTAGCTTGGACTTCAATTCTGTAACTGCTACTATTGCTTTCTCATAGAAATTATGTTGAGTTTTAAATCGAGCACTTCTATGCTCTGCATCAGTTCTTGTGATATGTAAATTGACTTCCGAATATAATTATCAGGGCTTGCTATTTTATCTTGCAGCAAACTCCAGCGTCATCTGGTTTTTCAATGAACATGAAAACATCAGAGATTAAAGCCACACTCATCCAAAGTTACAAATCATCAAAGTATTCATGCAAAGTTAGGAAAAAAATGCAAGAAATTGCAGCTACTGTAAGCACTCCAACTCAGAAGAAATAAAAATCAAGATAATGCCTATGCAGTCATTTTTCCTGTCTTTCCTGCTTACCATAGTTAATGAACAATGTCTCCAACTGTGATTTTTGAAACTAATGGAATTACATCTATATTGAAGTAGCATTTTCCAGAGCTGATGTTTTCAAAACTGAATATCTTCTGTTGAATGCTGAAGGATTATCAGGTCTGCCAGTTGAATAAGAATACTAATTCCAGCAAGTGGAAGCAGCTCAGGGTTTTGACTCATCGGTCCTTCATCAACATGTATAGGGACATTGGATACTCCTGGTTGAGGATCATGCTCTACATACTATCATCAATAAGTGCTGGAACTCTATATTTTGACATCGGACACGACAATGGGGCAATTATCAACAGAGGAAAGTTTGTTTCATTCCTCTTCGGCCTCATGGTATTTTTGTCTTGTGGTGGTGTCCCTTTCTTCAATGAAGAACTGAAGGTATAGCAAAGCATCAAGGCTAATCGATTTTCAGCTATTATATATCAGCATTATCTTCATACTTGAGGTGATATTAGAATGATTTGTCTCTAGGACTAGAACTAAGTTTCCTCTGCAGGACAGACAAGCTCCACCATGATAGGTGTGAAGTTGCATGTTGAAGCCTACGACGCTGTAAATATCACAAATCTAACTAAAGAACTTTTAGTTGCTGGTCTACTCCAACTCATAGTCACAGAGGAATGTGAGTATTGCACAATCAATTGGAGAGATTAAAGCTAAATCAACTAAGTTTTTTCGAGGGATGCTTAAGATTATTCGTATGGGATCAATCTCATCATCAAAGCAAGAATATACATGTATTAGATAAAAAAAGGAGAAATCTCGGCAGTGTATGACATCCTTTTCTTGTCTATCTCAGGTATTTTATGCTGAGAGACTCAATGGGCATTATGGCGAGACCCTGTTTGTGCTTGCGAATTTCCTTTCTTCGCTCCCTTTCTCGGTGGCGAATTCTCTGCTTTCAGGAACAATGATATTCTACATGGTGAAGCTTCATCCAGGATTCTCTCACTATGGTTATTTCTGCATTAACTTCTTCTGCTGCACCACCATTATGGAGAGTTGCATGATGGTTGTGAACTCATTTGTCCCCAACGCCTCGATGGCTGTAGTAACTGGAGTTAGTGTCAACATAAGCAAATTTTCTCTCTTAAACTTCCCTTCCTGACGTTGTTGTTCATAGCTAATTTTTGTGGATTCAGGTTCTAATGATGATGGCATCACAGATCTTTAGACTTCTCGCTGATCTTCCCAAGTTCTTTTGGCGTTACCCTACGTCCGACATCAGTTTTGCCAAGTGGGCAGTTGAGGTAGTTAGTATATAGTGATTCGCTATTTTTCTGAAATCAAGCTTGAAAATTTATCAGCATATTTATGCATAGAGTCATGACATGGAAGATATTTATGTTCAGTTTCAAAAATATCGTCTGACTAGGAAAACTCCACCAGGTGCATGCGCTACTACTTGCATTGCATATTTAAACTCATTGAAGTAAAAATTCTCATCTTCCGCCTGAGGTACATTCATGAGAAGGAAATCTCAAAACAACAGAATTTAAGTAAGATGCATTTTATTTTGATGTGAAGAAATGGGTTGAATAGTCAATAGTTCCGCCACTCCCTTCTTCCTTTTCGGATTGTTGACCCGTTCTTCCATATGCTAGAGGTTATGTTAACCAATGTAATAATGTAATACTATGAAGATTCTGTTATCAGTCTCTTTCATAGATTGATCAGAACACCACAAGGCTTCACCACATGTTTCACTCCGTCTCTTTACTCAAACTAGCACTTCAGATAAACAGGGCTTCCCAGGAACAGTTCTGCGACTAGCCATGGTAGTCAACAATACAAGCATATAATTTGGATCAAAGACTTCGAGTTCTCCCAAATATCTCATGAATTACGACTCACTCACAAATCATTAACTTGCCTTGCAGGGTCAACACAAGAAATGACATTCTTGTGTTTGATTCAGCAGAGCCAGGAGAACCAAAACTGAAAGGCGAGATGATCCTCAAAACAACTTTCGGCATATCACTGGATCATTCCAAGTGGTGGGATGTAGCTGTGCTTCTGTTTCAACTGTTTGTTTACAAAGTACTACTCTTGTTAGTGCTTAGGTACAAGAAGAGAATAGCGCCCTAGTTATGGTTGTCGTCACAAGTGTTACTCAAGAAGGTGTCTTGACATATGATTCCGGTGCCAAATAGCAGCTAGCATCCATTATGTTTCCAGAACATACTTACTTTATCGGCAACTAATGCACCATGGTTATGTAAATGATGCATATGTCTCTAGTTGTCGCAAGTTCTAAATGCAATTCACCTTTTCACTTCAATGTTATGACTAATTTGATATTGGTATACATAATGTGACAAAATTTAGACCTAATTCTCGGCCTGAGGTCCACCCCTTCCTCTTTGTAATCAATGTAGATTATAAACCTCTTACAAAGCACAAAATTTGGACATACGGCATTGGACAGACGGCCCGTTTAGTGCCTCTCTCTCTCTCTCTCTCTCTCTCTCTGCTACAAGCTACTGCGAGATTCGATGTAGTGGATAATAAAGTACATTGATTACAAGCAAAACATACATCACGCAATGAGTTACAACTTATATTGAAAATAAAGATTAAGCAATTCAAGGGTTGTACAAGAGTCAGATATAGCCTGCACTCATTTACAAAAAGATTTTTTAAAAAAAATGGGAGGTAAAGTGTACATTGCCTTTGAACAGCCTCTCTGTCCCCTTATGGCGCACCAAACATTTGGACACCGAGCTTATCATACCCATGACCTCCAAATCTAATCCATGGCTGTGAAGCAGACCCAGGTGGAATATTCAGATCTCTCTTTTCCCCAAAAACCGAAAGGGCCAAATATGTAAAAGCCAAGAAAGTGTACTTGTCCTCGAATGCCCAACTTTTGAGGCGCCCAGGATAAACAAAATCATCATAACTTTAAGATGCTTTGCAAGAAAAACCGGTATCCTCATCCTTCCTACTTATTTCGTCTGTTTTTTCCGCACAGCATTATTGCCATTGCGTGCTCTGGATGCTTTATGATTTCTCATTGAGGTTTCCATGCTCATGCTACCTTTTAGTTACATCTTTCTCTTTTCCCCGCTTTTAAGTTTGTGAAAGGTCCTCTTCCTTTTCTTTCCAGATTTGTTGGATTGAATCTTAGAAAATTTCCCTGCAGCCAAATCACCATTCTTTTTAGAACCTTCTAATCTGCCATCAGCAGTAAGAGAAGTTTCATATTCTCCTGAGTGGGGGGAGCCATCTTTGTTCTTCAATCTCCTTTTGTATCCTCGTCCCCTGACATCTTTCTGATTTGCGGAAGCTTCTTTGTTCTCTATCCCACCTTCATTTGAGGTTTTGTTTCGCTGATTCTAAAAGGTCAAACATGCTATCATTTTACAAAACAATATTACGACCTCCAGAAATCATGCACTGCTAAATAATATTTCTGTAGGATACACATCCAAGGGTTGTTGAATTCATTACCTCCATAACTGTCTTAAGAAAACCCTTGGTACTTTTCTGGGGTAACAAGCTGAACAGCAGCAAAACCACACTTCCTAGTCATTATCTCAAGAATGACTCTGACCTGCATATACAGTGATAATGGACATTCATTACAAGATAGCAAAAAAGAGGGCCTTGGAAGGATGTGTGCGTGGAATTATCACAAAAAAACTCAGCAAACTCCCAGTAAATTTCACATGCCTTTGATTTGAAGTGATGCCTGGAGTCAGATGACCATGAAATAAAACCATCAACAATGTCTGAAAGTAAACTCTGAAGGTCTTCATTTCGTAAGCAAGACACTACTACTTTCACAAAACCTAGAACAGCCTGCAAAATGTGTACGAAGTAACTCTCTCAAGCCATGCCAATTGGGGCAAGAATCTACTTTGGTAATGGTATACTCACTTTTATCATTTCCACCGCTTTGCTTTTAGCAGAGAAAGAACAGAAGGAATAAGATCAGGAATTGATAGACAGATATCTGTATCCTTGTAAACTAGTACGGACAATGTAGAAACAGCTCCACTTGTAATTTGAGGTGATGAACCAGAAAGATAGCCCACTATCTGAAAGCACATTATTTAGAAGGGAAAAAGCCACGAAAAACCCTGAACTTTACCCAAATTGACACATTTACCCCAAACTTTTTTTTGTGACGTGAAAAACCCCAAACTTTCCAAACCGTAATACATTTATCCTATTAAGGGAATTTTTATCTTTTTATTCTTTTTTTCCTTTTTTCTTTTTTATTCTTTTTTTCTTCTTCTTCCCTCCGGCCATGGCGGAGCGGCGGAGGAAGCCGGCGTCCGGCGACCTCACCGACGTCGGGCGAGGGCGGCCCTCACCGGCGGCGTCGGGCGAGGATGGCCCTTGCTAGATCTAGCGAGGGCACCTCGCCCGACGCCGGCGAGGGCAACCCTCGTCGGACGCCGGTAGAGGGAAGAGAGAAGAAAAAAACAAAATTTAAAAAATTTAAAAAAAAAAATTTAAAAATGAAAAGACCAAAATGCCCTCTAATTTGGGGGTAAATGTGTCGCGTAACGAAAGTTTAGGATTTTTTGTGACAAAAAAAAGTTTGGGATAAATGTGTCAATGAAAGGCAATGTTTGAGGTTTTTCCACGTCAAAAAAAAGTTTGGAGTAAATGTATCACTTTTGGCGAGTTGGATTTTTCGTAGGCTTTTTCCCTTTTTAGAATCAAAACACAATTGCTTGAATAAAATTACAATCTCGAGAATTGCAATTGTCCAGTAATAAATCACTGTTAAGAACTACAAGCAGAAAGGAAAATTGCAGATCAGGTTAGACCATTTCTACATAAGTATGTTCTCCCGATCATCTGACAGAAAGTCCTGTAAGCAAATAAAATTCCCCGATGTTCGTCTGTGCAGTGCATATAAAACTCCTTTGGGCAACCATTTACACGAGGAACCCAAGCTTAAATAATAACACATGAGAAAGGGACTCCACTTACCCTTGATTAACCAATTTGGCTTCTTAAATTTCTCAATTTTCATCAGATGAAACAAATGCAAAATTTCGATTGAATAGGCTTAGGGGCCAATAAGGCATCCACAAGATACAGACCACATGATTTTAAATTTTGCCACTTGTATTTTGGTTCTTCATTTTTCTACTGGTTAGAGGGCATTAATCATCTTCTCCTCTGGCTAAAACTGCAAAGCCTAATCCCTTGGCAGAAGCAGCTAGACATGAATAAATGAAGGAATATGAAATATGCCGTGACTCAACCATACTGCAGCCACGAAATTAGCTTTATTCTTTTAGAAGAGAAATATGTTTTAAGGCCTCTGAATCAATTCATAGCCATACCAGGCTTACAATCTTCAAATACAATGCACATACTTATAAAGATTTTAACCAATACCAGGAAGCAGTATACACAAGACCATGAGGACTTCAGTCCACTGTTTCCCAATTTTGCAGGAACAACAACATGGCCAAAGAAGAGGAATTTAAATAAACTACATTCTCCTTCAACTTTTCCCCCATCAATGGATGTTACGTGATGCAGAGCAGAAACCAATTATTTACAACACGAAAGCCCCTCCAGATGACAACTTACATAGGATCTACCGTCAGACAAGATTGAAGGATCTGCTTCAACCTCTTCCATTGTTGTTACTTTCAACTGGCTATGCCTCATGTACCCATTCTTTTAAAGTTCTACTTTTGTTTTCCTTGCATGTTCCTGATGTTCTAGAATATATGTAGTATCAAACATGTCTTAAAATATAAGCAGTAATTTCCACCAAAGCTACACAAATGTCCCATAATGAGGAATACTCTACCATGTTAATCAGTTTCTGACAAGGTGCAACTGAACTAACAGGCAAAATGCTTCTCAAGCTGGAAATTATGTTGATGAGAACATCATAAGCTTCCTTCCTAGATTCCTCCTTAGCCTGCAAATTTCATGTCACAACAGTGATTACTGCTGAAAGTAGATCATCACCCCCACACTGTAAAGGAGGTTCTTACATCCTTTAAGACAAGTATAATCTCATTGAGGATGAAAAAAGCTTTTGAATCTTCTTTCTCCTCCTCCTCCTCTGCTGCTCCTCCAGAGTTTATCTGCATGAAGAATCAACTTGACATGTCACATAGAACAGCATATGACATCAACAATAGAGGTGCTTATATTACTTAATTTTGAGCTACAATTGCAAATACACCATAACCAAAAGCTTAAGAATCCATTTGCAAGAAGTACATATATGATCCCTTCCATGTTGAGACGCGACCCAAAAGAAAAAAGAAGTTTTTGGCCTTAAAAGCGGAAAAGCCATTCATGACATTCAATATTATTTCAACGGATTAAGGGAAGATGGGTGAATGATGATAGTAGGATAAGGTTATTAGAAATTTATAAAATCGTGAGATTGGCGAAAACTGATCTGTTAGGTTCTTCAAGAAAAATACCACTCATATAATCGGTTTTAATTTTTTTAATTTCCACAAAGTTCAATAAAAAACAAAAGGGTGATGAAATACTCCATGCTTAGCTCTGTACAAGAAGCTGTTAGCCATCCATACATTCAGGAGTTTGGAAAAGTGAAAAAAGTTTAATAGTCTTCATATTCACAAATACAGGCACATTATACCGACGTTACACCTGCTGTGAGGGTGAAATTCGAATCTCCTCTAGGAAGGGAAAGGCCTGCTCTTAGATCAAGTCTTAATGTCAAATTTCCAAAGGCAAACTTCAACTTAAGGAGTTCATGAAACATTTTAAGAAATTCCTTCGAGATGGAGGGAATTGCCCAAGTAGGAGGCCATGCGAATATATTGTGGGGCCAGAACAAAAAATGGAATAGTGTTTAGTTTAAGGATTGTGATATAGCTGCTCACCTGCAGCATACAATCTAGGCAACAGAAATAGAACAAAAGCCATACTCAAAGAACTGCTAAATAAATGTTCTAGCACATCAAGAATATAAAACCATGAAACACGAGGAGAAATTTATTATGAAGAAGAAATGCAATTTCTTCTTGAATAAATGTTGTATACTTTGGTTTTCAGTGGGACTAATCTTGAGCTGTTTCCACAACACAGGATTAAGACATTTCTTAAAGGCTCATTGCACTCTTATTCCAAGACAACCAGCCCAGGACATAGCTCATATTCAGTTTACAAAAAGAACAAGAAATGGCTTCTATTTACGTCAAAACGTGATATATACACTAAAAATGAAGGACATAAAATTCTGCACTTTTTTCACAAGAATAGTAGACACCAAACATACAAAAGAAAACATGTACTGCATTGCCACAAGAAACATTCTGACAAAGCGGCTTCTCAGAGTTGCAATATCAGATGGTCCTTAGGCCAATTAGTAAATCAATCAACTGCGAATATTGAGATGAACAAAACCAGGGATGCACCTGCATAATAGAAATGACGGAAAAACAATCACTTCCAGTAAGAATATATCTTGAATGGAGATACCACACAAACATACCTCCAAAATTTTGCTCAAAGCATTATAGGCTTCAGCATGGCCATGGTCATTGCTTTCCTTACAGAAGAAAATTCATGAATGATTTAGGCTATAAAAATCACTAAACTCATCCATTAAATCAAGAAAACAAAGCTACTATTCTTAAAGTCAATGCACAACTGAAAAGTGTCTTTAACAAAGCTAAACACCAAATCAATGAGATCCTTCTGTGCTCCTTCGATAAGAAACGAGGATATCTCCAGTAACAAGCACCAGGGTGAAACTGCATTCTCTTAGTACTATAACAGGAGTGGATTCATCACTCTGTATGAAGGGGTGTGAGGGTGCTCTTTCTTTTCTTCGTACTTTTCTTTTTTCGGTTTTTTTTTTTTTTTACCGGGAGAAGGGGGGGGAGACCTTGCATAGAACATGACAGGAGTGGATTTATTATTGGATGCATCCTCATGATGTTACTGTACTTGCATAGAACATGACAGATGACAAAATGTCATCAAGAAGAGGAAACAGCAGTGCCCAATTTCCATAACATGGTAGCTCAAAATTCTGCTAGCAGAATATAGAATCTATGCATACGGAAGCAACCTAGTAATCTCTGCAATTGCTAACAGTAGAAAAAAGTTCTGGATGCTCACAAATAGAGTTGGTCTGTCGATAATCAGACATCTGTTACAATGAATTGTCAAATGTGACCTAAAGGACTCCCCCTTTATCAAGTGTATCGTCAGCAGTCAAGTGTATATGCGGATGTGAACATATATGAATCTTTCATTTTAATCATTAATATAGCTTGCTAACAATTCTATCCACAAGCATTCTCTCTCCAATACCTTTTAGCATTTACATCAATGGCATGCTCATTTCCTGGTTCTTTGTCCATTTATGCATCCATTTCATCTCTTCCCCTCTCGAACTCATCTCTCTTATTTAGAATGCCAAATCTTTTGAGAAACGACACAAAAATTTCTCTGGTTGCAGAAGAATCCGTGATAGAAGCTAAGCAACCAATAGGATCCTGAGAAATCAAAACTGAGCATGATAATCTAACTCATATTATGTATGTCAATTACTAAGCAATGGGAAAAGTAAAAGGTAATCCGTGAACATTGACTGAATATATATCTCAGAGTTAAAGTTCTTTAAGATGGCTACTCAATACAGCTTCCTTTTGCTAATTCAATGCAATCCACAGGACTCAATCCTCTCTTTCGAAAAATTCATTTGCAAAATTATTGAACGCTTTATAGCGCCCAGAAGTTTGATCCAATTAACAAAGTATCCACAAATTTCTATAACTCACATGCATGACGATCCCTTCCACAATGACCAACCTGATCTATCTGACCGAATCTAGTACTTCAAAGTATTTTGGTGTTCCATGGTGAGTTCAGGGAGGGTAGACACTTGGTACACAACATTGATGCCACTTCACTTCTCATAGCATTAATTCTTTTTAACTTTTCCTTTGAGGTTTTCTAATAACAAGTACGCAATCCATTGTTTCAATGCCAACCCAACCTCACATAACTTTGAATTTTTTTTTTTCCTTTTTTTTTTTGGGTCCATTTCTAAAGATTAATTTGTTGTCAGTAAGAATATAATAAAAAACCCTAAAAATTCTAGCTTATGCATGGCTATCATGCTTCTAACATATGTTTCTACCACACAAAAGCAATACCATTTTTCCTTCACCATTTTACATTAAAATATAAAATTACAACCAACAAATATAGAAAAATAACTAATCAAGTAAAATAATATTATCTAATCCAAATTTTAATGATATGAACTTATTATTGTAAATTGTTAACACAAATTTCAACTTGCTTATGATATTTTACAAATTTTAAAGAAAAGGACATGAAAAAGTTCAAATTGAATCTTAAATTGATAGTCAAAATTATATTTTCTCAAATCAGTTCAACTATAGCTTCCTGAAGTAACAGGACCACATGTCCTATAGAATCACCCTAATTTATCATGCCAAAAAATGTTGCATTAACCTCTTTATACCAACCAAACTTACTTTCAACAGTCATGGAATGTTGCATTATTTCAAACCTACTCCGCCAATTCTCCACCTAATGCTTTTCTCCATATACATAATTTTTCATCTGAAGATTCGATATTGTCAATGGCATGAGAAAAGGAAAGACAATCATGCCAAGTAGAGGATTCCAAGTAAGTTGTATAATTTTAGGATCACTGCATCTTGAATTCACACTTCATTCTAGGGAGTCAAAAGTATATAACTATTCCGACAGTGAAGGTTTTTCTCTTAATTTTCTGATTTTTGAAAAGCTGCTGTTGTCTGGTGGGGCACACTTGGGAACTATTCTCTCATGCAAAGCAGGGATGGAACAATATTTTTCCCATAGGGTACCTGGCCTGCTCCTCCCAATGGCAACCACTAGTGTGTGCAATTCAAAAAGTGCTTTGAATGATGCAATCGGAAGTATTAATTGTACTTAAGGAAAATTTACAAGTCAAAAGGGCTGGAGGGAGGTCTAAAAACACGACAGAAACTTCTAGCTAGAATCCCAAAATGTTTAAAGCTTCCATAGGATATCAAATAGCACATAATGACCTAATATATGTCCATGTAGCCAACCCCATCTACATGAACTGTCTCCACAATACTTTCTGCAGCACTTATAAGAATGATGCGGCCTTACTAGGAAGGAGATTAGGCAGGTCTGAATCTGACCAACCCAACAATCAAATTTAGCATGTCAACTGCCTCATACTAAACAGAAACCTTCGAATTCCTCTCTACTTCTTCCAGCAATTAACATTGACAGAAAGAGCTCCTACTAGTTATACTATTTTCAATCTGGACAGGACTGAGGAGGGAGATGGAGCTTGGATTATCATAGAGTATTAGTATCCTATTATTATTATCTTATAGTGCACACGAGTCCTATTAGCATCTTTGAGATGAGGCATATGCCTAAAAAATTGGAGAAAAAGTTCAGACAACCGAAGTAAGTGGAAAATTATGAATATGAAAGGGGAGAGGAGAAAACAATTGTGCAATAACTAGTAAGAAATTTAGTATAGAGCCAAAAAAGACTTTAGTGATTGAGGGAGAACCTTCAAGTATGACCTTGTCGCAGGAATGGAATCAACATATAAGTCCAATAAAAGTTGAAGCAACTCAGTAGAGCATGAACTTAAAGCCTTGATATTTCTGCTTGCAGTTTTCTTCGAGTAAATCGGTAGAGTTTGCAATTCTAATCCGGATCCTTGCACATTACAGTTGTCTAAATCTTTAACTACTCTAGAGCTGAGTACACTTGTATTCTGATTCACAAGGATCTGCAGAATTAAAAAGTACTATCAGGAGATATGAAAATGGTATAACAACCTCTTCCCAGCTAAAGAACAAGTGTGAGCCAAATGTCACCAATGTGGCAAGAAGATCACCTTTAAAGCAAGAGCCACACTTTCATGCATAAAAGAATATTTTTTAAGAAAATCAGTCGATAATACTGCCAAACGTCTAAACTGTTTGTCTGTATCACTTGAACCCCGGCAAAACCTGGTGACAGTTTCCAAAGGTCATGAGCATGACCCAGCAGCTCCTTACCAAGTACGGATTTCTTAACTGGAGAAAAGATAAACAGAAGCACAATCAAATCCCCGATGTCACTAAAATGTTAATGATGAACTGAACAAAACTCAAATCAAGTAATGCTGATTAAGGACTCCACTACATACATGAACAATCGGCATTCAACCAAAGCTCACACTAAAAAATATGCATCAAGGAAGGAAAAGTTAATGTCACAGAGGCAGATGAAGAATAAAATTGCATAAACAACAATATTTTGCTCCCCAGACCTGTCCCTCCTGTCGAATATCTACAGAATGCAAAAAAACATACCTTGAGATGAACAATTGCGATAAGAAAATATTTATATGCACAATTCAATGGGTATCATAAACCAAGTAAGGAGAGGTCAACGCTTTGGGATGGTACCTATCAAATGGGATCAACATATATACTAATAAAAAAAAAAATCAAGAAGTTGACAGTTCTGTTATAATGTTTCAGACAAGCTTTCAGCACAGCTTACAAGCAGGTTGAATTACCCAGCTTGATAAGTCTATGGAGAATCTTATTGAAGACTAAAGCTCCTTCTAGCATAGCTTGTGAACATGCAAAAATGATCTCATGTGATGATGATCTATTGCGAGGAGTTTATGATGGACAAAAAAGTTTTAGTATTGAGTTTTGGTTAAACACACGGAACTTTGTGCACTTATTCCTTATAATATGTGTCTCCTGTCAAAGAACATTTAGTGGTGCCTTTGCAAAAAGCAGGACTTTTACCCTGCTTAAACTGATTTGAATCTGAATACGGATTTAAAGATGGAGATTCTAGGTTGCTTTTAATTGATAACTCATAAGTTATGCACAACCAGTGGTGAATCTGTGCCAAACAGCCAAGGATCTCCACACTTATTATGACGTCAAATATGATATCTGAAAAATGAAAATCACGGAAACAAAAGTCAGGTAGAATGATGACATACCTCCAGAACTAGCACGCTTGAAAGATTTTGCGAGGGGCACAATATAATCCATGTAATACTCAACTGATGAACCAACCACATAACCTCTTAGAATGGGCACCAACCAAACATTACTAGAACTAAAATTGTCAGGATGCAGTGAAATAGGCACAACAGAAAGCATCTTTTCTGGGCCCATAGCAATTACACCAGAACCAATACATCTCTGAAGCTGTGGATCACAGTAAATTAAACATTGATAAGTTACCATTCAAACAATCTTCAAACTACACAAGTAATTGTTTTCTAAAGCTAGACAGTCAATTATTTGTTTCATCAGATAATAGCAAAGTACTATGCTCAAAGCTCTGTTAACTTGTCATCTACCCAATTTAGTAAACGAAGCTTTTGTTAATCCTTATATGTAAGTTTAAAAATAACCTGCTGTTGACGCTCCAATCAACAATTCAATCTAACTCTAACAAAATTCATGACGACAAGCCGATTTGGAGTTTGCTATGAACCCCATCTTCTTCTTTGCACACTTCAACAGGATAAACATATGAAGCAATGATGACTTGAAAAATCAAATTTTGGAGAGCAAGATCAAGTTATAGCCTTTACATCATTCTCTTGAAAATCAATTTCGAGATCAAGACAAATCAATTCCCTTTACATCATTCTCTTTTTCCTTTATACATGAAATTAAATCAATAACAAGGCAGCAAGGAGGTGCAAACCCAAGTACCAAAAGATATCAAGAACTAAATAAAAGCTCAATTCATCGATAATGACAATAAATGCATCTACATCGACATGCATGTTTTCAAGTCGCATTTCCACTTCCATAAGAACATTGACAAAAAACAAGGACAAAACATATTGCCTTCTTCCATGAGTAACCGGCCTCGCTATGAATGAAAACGTCATCACATAATTAAGTACTTTTGTTGCTTCAAAGAGCAATACAGTGACTTTATTCGAGAACTTTATCCATTCATAACATACTCGTAATTTCAGCAGCAATTTTAATGACAGAAGGAACACCACTGCACTGACATGCCATGTAGAGAGCTGAACCAGAGGCGAATTGGGCCATCACACTCTTAACTACAGATGATAATAGACATTTTCAGATGCTCTTTACCAGAATATGACAAGAATACTGTAACGCAAACTTGCACACCACACGAAATTAAAAAGAAGCTAAAGATCTACAGAAATAACAGCTTTCACACCAATGACATTTCTCATGCCAATAAATTTCTGAAGCATACAAATACGTACATGGCCTGTAATAGATGGGCCCCTTCCAGCTGAGGTCATTAAGGTAGCACATGGTAACGCTCCTGTTTCTCCCAATTTCTATTCTTTTGTTCCCCAGAACAAAAAAAGAACAGAAACCTGTTTGGTAAAACATTTGTTCCCGGGAACAATTTCTCTAATTTTTTGTTCCCAGGAACAGTTTTGAGAAGCAAAAAAAAGTTGCTTCTTGTTCCCGGGAACAATTTCTAAAATTAAGCTGATTTTCTTTAATTTTCTTTTCTTGCCGTGACCACCATCAACCGCCGGAGCCACCGCCGCCGGTCGCCGGGCCGCTGGTCGCCGCGGTCACCCGCCGCCGCCGGTCGCCGGTCACTGCCGCCACGGTCGCCGGTCGCCACCCGCTGCCGCCGATCCGTTGGCAAAAATAAAAAATGAATAAATACAAAAAAGAAATTGTTGCGTTACCAAACGCATTTCTATTCTTTTTCTATTCCAAAAGTAGAAATTTTGTGTCGTTACCAAACGGGTTCTTTTACTCAGAAATTGTTCCCCGGAGTAGAAATAGAAAATAACTATTTCTGAAAAAAAAAAAAAAGCTCTTCCCGGGAACAGAAGCGTTGTCATGCGCAACCTAAGTGAATAAGTGAACAAGTTTGAGCAGGATACTCCTCATGTAGATGTAAGAAGTTTTTCCTACACAACATTTAGAAATGAGAGGAGAGGACTGTGGAAATCAGTTTGTGGTCATATTAACAAAGATAATCAAATGAGAAAAAACAGTCTTTATACACTTTAAGAATAGTGCATGTGAAATAAATCCTGAACAATCTCAGATGTCATTCTATACTACAGAGAAAAACACTGTCACCCACAACCAATGTGGCATTTGAAAAAAAAAAAAAAAACTGCCATTCCATAATTCAAATGAACTTCCAAGAGAAAACAATCTTCTTTTTCAAGGAATAGAAAAATGAAGGAGGTATGTACACCTAGCTAGTTCAAAAGAATAGACTGATGAAAGAAATGGGCAAAATCCACGGTAAATCCAGTACTCATGATTCAGGACATTCTAAGTCTAAACTTTAAATAATTTGTAACATGTCTGCAGGAAAACTCTCCAAAAAAAATTGCAGCTTAATCACTAAAGTCAAGTTCAAACTGACACCTTATGAAGATCAAATAGCAACACCCAGGACTTTAGAACTTTTAAAGTGAAAAATCATCAAAATTGCTGATCATATCCTGTTTGACTTCCACCATGCAAGACAAAGTACTTTTGAGAAGTTGAAACTGTAAACCTCATGCAAAGGTCAAAACTCAATTCAAGTAGAAGTCCAGTTCTGCGTAATTTATAGCAAGGTATGGCACTAATATATTTCTTTGCTAATGTTTGACATTTCTTTTCTGTTAATGCGAAATAAATATGAAGTACTAATGAAAGAGGAAGAATGCCTTCCAGCTTATTTAGTCGTTGAAAAACAAACCAAAAATACAGCCACAGCAGAGCTCGTAAGCCTCTACGATGTTGAACATTATCAGCAAGCCCACAACAAATAGAATTGAAAGTAAGAACTGCAGAAAGTAGTTGCCAAGAAGTCAAGATGGAGAAACATAGAGAATTAAAATGGGTTCAGACGCAAGTATAAGCCATTTCTTTCATAATCGAATTCAGAAATTGACATATAGTAGTCCTTGATCAATGTCTAGTAGAACTTAATCATGCCAATCATACAAATCACGAGAAACAAAGATCATTACATATATCGAGCTTGAGTTATTTCATGACAAAGCAAAGGGTTAATACATGTATTTGCAATTGACGAATGGCAAGAAATGAAGATCTTCTATAGCATACAAGAAATCAAGATGTATGCATACCAAGTTTGAGGTACAAAAGAGAGATTAGGGAAAGTGCATGCTGATTTGGAGTTTCGCCATGGGCACTGAGGGCACTTTCCAAAGCAATACATATTCTCCTTATTGCAATTGTTTCCAGACTCTCCTCACTTACGTCATCACTTGGTTGGCTCTCCATATGGAAAGTCTCTTCATTTACTTGTTCATTAATCAAGTCCTTCAAAATACTCGAGGCCTGCGATGCAGCATCAGCCTCACCAACAAGAAATCCTAAATTAGTATAACCAAGTGCATCAGAAAGTAAACACCGGGATTAACAATATCAAAAGATCAAGTGAACCATCCACAATCTCATTTCCAGTAACTAAAATTAACAAAAGATAAAAGTAGAGTCCTTGAAAGTAAGCTTCCAAGTACATCAACCTAGGTCCCCGAATGGTAGAGGTTCATTTGTTTATCAGTCAAGGGATAATCCCATACTTCCACTATCTCAAAAATGATGTCTTAGACTCTTTGATGTACTGCAGTTGCATGAAATTTCTTGTAAGAGGGATAATACCCATTTGAGCCACTATTTTTTCTATCATAACTCCTTTGTAACACCATACATAAGATTTTGTTTCTACCATAACTCCTCCGTTCCACAAAGACAGAAAAGATTGCAGTAATGATTTAAAAAATAACAAGAGCAAAATTATGAAAAATGTTGACAGCAGAGAAAACAAAAAGTAAAAAATATATATATGCAACTTAAGTTTGACTATATTTAGGAAAGTTAATCAATGAACAAGGTGCCATAGATTAAAGTAAAGGGAGAACATCTTTTGATTAACATACAGATGGTTTGACTTTGCTGCATTGTCTGTTCAACCATTGAACTTCAATTTGCGTCATGGCCATTAACTACTGCCCTTTACAATTCTTCCAAGTGTGGTGTCATAATTCCAAAACATCAATGACATTTGAATAACTTTGTAGAGTATAGTGACAAGCAAGATACACAATTTAAAAATGATGCACCTCCTTCCACGCACCACTTTACACCACAAAAGGTAAAGCTGCAATTGACAAAGTCAATCAATGATAAAGATTGATACCGCCAATCTTGGAAATTTAGGGCCTGTTTAATTACCATCCTATTTTTATATTTTTCTATTCTTTTGCTCCCTGGAGCAGAAACAGGATAGAAATCCATTTGGTAACATCAATTAATTTTTCTATTAAGAATAGAAAAGTGGCAGGGAATAAATTTGGAACAGAATCAAGAAGTAAAAGAAATCTATTTCTTTGTTCTCGGGAATAGAAATGGAAAAAACTATTTCTAAACATAAATTGGTCCTAGGAATCGAAAAGTTACTAAAGGCACCCGTTGAGGTTAACACAAAATGTGACAAGGAAATTCTCACCAACAAAGGAATCCACCATAGGATACAGGACAGTAATTTTCATGAAAAAAAGTCTTTTAATTGAGAAATCTGCTCAAAATAATGACAGGAATAGTAATCCAAGAAATGATTAGAGCATGAACCCTACTTATTAAAATCAGCAAAAATAGAATCAAGAGAAGATTAAGATATTCGAATTGTCCCTTATTCCATTCTTTTCCAAACTCACCATGTAAGGCAAAGAGTAGGAGCATTTTGGGCTGATTTGAAATGTAGAGAAGTATGGGAAAACATGACATGATTGTAGAACCAAGATCGCAATATTAGCTAAGAAACTACCAAAACGAAGCAGTCGAAGCACCTCCTGCCCCAAGAAAGTTAAGAAGCATACCTGCTAGAGACTCCCAAACTACAGGAAGGTTCTGAATCCACAAGCTTGATCCTCCAGTGTGGAATTTATTCAGAGCAACTCTAAACAAGTTTGCAGCAGTCATGACAGTGTCCACCGAGTTCTCTTTTGAAGAAACATAAGAAGCAAGAGAAGTGATGACATTTTCTATCCCTTGAACAGTATCTCCCACTGCTAGAGTTTCCAATAATGCCTCACTGATTTTAAGAATCTGTGTTGTAAGCGCTGAGAACCCGAGACTCATAAGCTTGTCTAATTCTGAAAAAATCTGAATGCTTACTTTGGCAGACAGATACGGACAAACAGTTACCAGCACATTAAGCATATGTAAGAATCCTATATTCTCGGATTTCAACAGTTTATCATCTGTAGATCCATCCTCAGGACTCGTAGTCCTTGACCAATCTGCTGAAGAAATGCAACTTTCAAAAGAAGACAGTACCAGCGTGCTTGCTTTCCTAACAACACTAAAGGACTTAAAGCATTTAAAAACCTTTTCAAGACATTCTTGTGCACATCGCCGAACCTGAGAAAACAACAAAACATATCTTCGATTGCTACTCATTTCTTACGAAATGCAAAAGAAAAGGAACACATTTCCACCTTTCAAAGCCCAATTACGATCAACAAGGCCATGAGGGGAAGAATACTGACCTAAAAAAAGGTGACAATTACATGTTGCAAAGTCTAACAAATAAAAAAAAAAATTCCCGAAGAGCTTAAAAGAGCAGAACTGGATACAGTAATGCATGATTTGCGACAATATACCTTAGGACGCTTGGCCAGGGAGAACTTCAATAGCGTCTTCAACCCGAATTTCACCGAATCCCAATCCTCCAAGTCGCAAAACCCAAGCAAAACCCCCAAACACTTCACCGCGGACCTCACGCTGGACACGGCCAGCTTCTCCT
Organism: Eucalyptus cladocalyx; assembly: GCA_017140615.1. Lineage (NCBI taxonomy): Eukaryota > Viridiplantae > Streptophyta > Magnoliopsida > Myrtales > Myrtaceae > Eucalyptus > Eucalyptus cladocalyx. The sequence continues at coordinate 19,512,083 of CM029526.1, forward strand.
CCCCCCTCGCCAACACCTCCGCCAACACCTCCGCCGCCTCCCTCGCCCTCGCGGGCGCGATCCCCTGTGGCGGCACCGCGGGCAGGAAGATCACGAGGAACGACATGAGCGCCGCGACCTCCGTGGAGTCCAGGGCCTGCAACGAGAACGTGGTCTCGACGGCGGACATGGCGGCGCCGAAGTAAGTGGCGGGCGTGAGGGGGAGGGACTCGGCGTCGAGGTTGGCGCGCATGGCGGCGACGGTGGCGAGGAGGTGGCGGTGCTGAGGGGCGGAGGATTTGGCGTAGCGGTCCATGAGCTGTTGGCAGACGTCGGCGCCGTCTCGCAGCGGTTCGTCGGCGTGGTCGTGCTCCATCTGTTGATCCTGTTGAAGCAACGAGGGTCGCTCTTCCTGTTTCCGTTGTCTGTGCTTCTGTGGCTTCATGGAGGCGGCGGCGGCGGCGGCGGATGCTTCGATCGCCGCCGTGCGGTGGCTTCTCCCGGCTGTGGAATGTTTCGGGGTAAGAAATTCGCCTTTGATGCTTAATCCATGTTTTTTGCATATTTTTACGATAACTAAAACTCAAGGGGGTCGTTATTTTCTTCGCATTTGATCTATATTGCTTCGCAAAGAACATTTTTTGATTACATTGATTAGGTTTGCCTTGTCCCTGGTTCTATAAGTAACTCAACTTTCAAGAAAATACAAAAGGTCTTTACCAAAAAAAAAAAGAAAATACAAAAGATTAATCTCACAAAAAAACTCAAATTATGCACATTGTAATCCAAACCCTTCGAATCTTTTTTGTATCATGAAAGATCTTAAATTCATTTTTTATGACATATATATCCTAGCTTTTTCTTATGTCATTAAAAACCTTGAAATTATATTAATGTAACAAATATATAATAAATGGAACTGAAATAGAAAACATATTTATTATACATGTTACAAATGTAAAAATTTGGACTTTTTCGTGATACAAAAAAAATTGAGATATTTGTGTTGCTATGGACAAATTTAGGATTTTTGGTGACATAAAAAAAATTTAAGATATTTATATCATAATAAATGTAATTTGGGGGCAAATCAAATTTATGGAGGAAATGTGGTACTTCTGATCTTTTCCTTTCGATCATTATTATTTTCTTGTTTTATAATTAAAAGGTGTTAAGATTTAAACGGGAGTTTTCCGTTTTCAATTTCATCTTAGGTATGCTAAAGTATTCTCAAAGGAATCTAGTGATATGAAAAACAAACTAGTAAAATGAACATACAAAGAAGGGTTATTATTGTGATAAGAAATGACATCACAAGATTCTTTTTGGAGGAAACAAAACATCGCTTTTTGATAGGAGTATACACGAGAACCATACTAAATCGGCTAGTTTTGGTTATTCTCGATTCCAAATTTTTGGAATAGGAATAATCAGACTAATTCCTAATTCCATATGGGAATCAAACTGCTCGGACGATATGTCTTCTTCTTTTTTGTTAGCTACCCTCTTCTTTTAAAGAGTAAAGAAAAAGAAATTGCCAAAATCCTAAATTGAACCGGTCTAACCTAGCAATTAATCTAGTTTCCACTTTTAAAGTGAAATCAGCCCAACTCGGGAATCAATCACCTTTCCTTTTTAATGATATGCAAGAAAGGATAGAAAATGATAGGAAACTTTATATTCTATCGCAAAGTTGATTAGAGAACCTACGGTAAGTAGCCAAGAGAGAGGAAGAAAGGGAGGAAAAATAGAGAGAAGAAGAAGAAGAAACGAATCCTAAAAGCCAACAAGGGGTGCTTCATTTTTGTGTTACCGAAACCATATACCTATTGCAATATATTTATATTGAATATAAATTATACATTACCATGATGCCCTTATGTATGTAAAAAGGAAATAAAACCTAGAAAATGAAACCAACACCACTCAAGTAATGTAACACTCCCCTTAAACTAGAGCATATAGGTCACTCATACCCAACTTGGAACAACTAGTAACAAAGACCAGACAAAACAACACTTTAATAAACATATCAACCAATTAATCTCTAGAGGCAATATAAAGAGTAGTAACCAACTTCTGCTTCACAACATCACAAATAAAGTGACGGTCAACTTCTATACACGTAGTTCACTCACAAAAAACACGATTCCTAACAATATAAATAGCTGCTTAATTATCACACATTATATCATAAGTTGATTAATAGAAGGGATTTCAACCACAACAATTTAGTCACAATATGTGCCATAGCACGATATTAGGCCTCCACACTAGACTTAGGAATAGTTGTCTATTTCTTGCTCCTCCAAGTAATCAAATTACCACCAAGAAAAGTGCAATACCTAGTTGTGGACTAATGATCACATGCTAACCCAGCCCAATCAACATCAGAATACCATTAGGTTTATAAACCAGCCCCTTATTAGGAGAGCCTTTAAAGTACCAAAGATGCGATAAAAAGCAACCCAATGAGCATTCTTTGGTAACTCCTCTAATTGACTCACCACACCAATAACAAAGGAAATATCTAAATCTGTAACAATGAGATAAATTAACTAATTAGCTTGAATATCATGAATATCCTTTATGCTTATCATTAGTATCATCTCCGATATGATTTCTAATTAACACACAATCGCTCATTCTTTTTTAGGATTTTCTTTTATTTAAATGCAATTTATTTTTGCATGAAATGCTATGCAATGACACGCCAAAATGCCTAACTAAAATGACATGTAACATGCAACGTATCATGCGAACCATATGTCACAACATGATCTAATGACAATGTAATTATCCTAATATGTCACGCACTCAAATGATCCTAAACATGCAATGACTAGATGACGAAATGACCTAATTCTAAGTTACACACGCATGATATTTTTTATTTCTTCTTTTCCTTTTTTTATAGAGTTCGAAATTAAAATTGCCTAATAATTGAACATGCAATTAATGAAAAGAAAATCTAACATCCTCAATTAATGTTTTTGGTGTTTTTATTTCAAAAATTCAGAATTAATAAAATGCCTAATCTAAATATGCAAATTATCCTAAAACAAGCAATATTCTAACATGAACCTAATCTAACTCAATATATATATTTGGGTTTTCTTTTATGGAAATAAAATCAATTCAAACAATACGACAACAAATCAAGCAAGATATGATTGATATCCACCAAATAAATTGATGAATCGTATCTCGCACATGAGATCAGATTGGTCAATTCTAACAAAATCCTGACCGTGAGATCGGATTGGCGATTTTTCCACGCGATTGTGAGTCATATTCCAGGCGTGAAATCGGATTGTCAATCGTATGCGGCGTTGTGAAATTAGAAAAATTTCCTAATTTATAAGGCTACTCGAGATTACGGATATGATAGCATATCGGGAATTTCAATCACGCATCGATGAATATTTAAAATAAGGAAATGAAATTTTCTGAAATTAAAATAGATAAGATTTTCACCTAATTCGAATATTGGCTTCCGAATTCCGATCCTCAAACAGCTACTTGCAACGTAATGTGATGGTGCTCAGCGAGGCTCACAGGATGGCTACTTGCCAGGGGCTTTGCGTGCGGCTCCTTGATGATTGCTTGATTCAACGATATGCACGTAAACCTCGAGAAGCAATTTGCAAAACAATAACTTTTGTTGTTGTAGCAATAGCAAGGCTTACCCGAGAGACCTAGAGAACCGCAACGGGGAGATGCTCCAAATTTCAATAAAATAAGCGTGCGAAATCCTCCCTCATTTCAATGTATACGTCCTCCTTTATTGAAAGAACGTGTGCCCTTCTCTTGCCCAGATTTTAGCGACTCGGATGCTTGCTGAATTTTGACGGAGCTCAATCACCTCGCTGGAATTCGTTGGCAACGCGAGTATTGGTGCAAATCGTCTGGGCGCGACGAAACAAACCCGAGGATCGGGCTGATTGGGATGGGTGACATGAGCAGTGGCTACTGGTGTTGCGGTAGCAATGAGGTCATGGCCAGGAAACAACCAGCTCGGTTCACGGATGCGGGGCAGCAGCGATGGCGGCGTTCGGGTAATAGTCGGAACAGCAACTACGAGGGGCGGAGTTGCAGTGACGTCATCGATGAAGGGGCTGCGGTGACGTTGTCAAGCGGTTGAGTAATAACTCAACAGGGTGGCAGCTCATTGACAATGTATCGCAGACGATGAAAGCACCGCGGCAGAAGTGTTGGCAGGGGTGTTGGCCAAGAAGACTCGCGCTCTTTCCTCTCTCACTTGTCTCTCTCTCTCGTATCAAGAATGCCCCCTTTTTTTGTCCTGTAACAAGTCCATTTATAGTGAAAGGATGCAAACCATCGAGGAAAGAAAGCATATTTTGTTTCCTTTTGTAAATGCTTTGAAATATATTCTATTTCCTTTCCTCTTCCTCATTGACCGAATGCTCTTTGCAGGGATATATCTTTTTTTGCAAATCCATGTGCCCGTAGTGTAGAACGTGCCCAACATTCCCTTCTCATGCTGATCTTCCGAATTTCCATATGCTCGTATCTTTCCACATAGGGCCATGCATGATGAATATTCTCCGCCGATTTTATTTCTTTAACCCAAATACCGGCCCACAAATTGATCGAGTATTGCCAAAAATTCAAGATTGTAATAGACTTTTCCTAGATTCCGAACCTTGCAAAGATGAGCTCGCAATATCTCCTTCCTATGCTTGTCCTCACCTAATATACGAAAGATTCGCCAAATATTGGAAGAATAATATAAATCTTTTCCAAAATTTACCGAATTGCCAACCCGTAAAATTGTAGCTCATCCGCTGCCGATCAAATTCAAAAGTGATAAACAAATAGATAAATGCAACTAAAATTATATGCTATGCAATTTTAATTCTATTCTTTTAGGGGTTAAAAATTAATCCATAATTTTCTATGCAATAAATGAATGATCGGGTCGCCAAAATTTAGGTGTCAATAGCAAACTACGCCATGGCGTTGCTTCCTTAAAGATGACCTTTTAATTACTATTTTTTTGGTCGAAAACCTTTTAATTGCACCCTTTTTATTACTGTCGGCATGGTGATTTTTGAACTCGACAAGGATTGCCCAATCAACCATGCAACGAGGGGAAAATTTCTACGACAAGAAACGTGCATGCATGCATTGACTATGGGAGTCTCCGGAGACAATTATATGTTCCTGCCGACACTGAGAATCCGATCTCCATGATTGGCAATTTGCTTTTGCATGGGAAAATTGTCCAAAAAATTCTAAATTTATTACACTTTTATCAATTTAGTCCTAAATCTTTTAATTTGTAAATTGAGTTCTAAACATTTTTACTTCTTACCAATTCAGCTGTAAACCTTTTCACCTTTTGCCAATTAAACCATCCAGCCAATTTTGACTGGAAATTACTAACATGAATAGCCGATGCCGACATGGTACTTTTTTAATAATATTTTGAATATTTTTTTTTTTTTGCGACCTCGCCCGTGGCTAGCAAGAGTTGGACGGCAACTCTTGTCTGCCCTTGATCCAAAAACCCAAAAATAAAGCAAAAAAGTTTTTTTAAAAAAAAGAAGAAGAAAGAAAGAGAAAAAATCATCTAGAATGGAGTAGTAAAGCTTTTGTCCAACTCTTCATGTGAGAGCAAGAGTGAGAGCAAGTCAGAGAGATAGAGTGATGTCTAAAAGTGAGAGATAGAAAGCAAGAGTGAGAGCAAGTCAAAGACAAACATTTTTACCTCATGTCTTCCTCCAATGTAGGGATATTCCATTTAGAATGAAGTAGTAAAGCTTTTGTCCAACTCTTCTTACCTAATTTTTTTCTTCTAGTGACAATAGTCTTTTCTGTTGCTCTAAGTTTGCTATGACCACGTCTTAGATTTAAATTATTATACAGTTTATTGAAGGCGGAGTCCAAATTCCACAATTCTTAGAAACTTCAGCAGCTCATGAAGTTGTCCAAAAACTAATTAGATTCACTTTTTTTTGGGACAAAACTTGTTTCCCCTCTTTCTTTTGACTTCAATGAAATACCTTGCAAGTCCTACAAATTGGTTAAGTCCAATTCTCCGCCCCCTGACTTGATATAGTTTGCGCGCCATTGGTGGTATCATATATGTTGAACATAAATAATGGAAAAAGTTATCCTATTAAAGTTGTTAAAAAATATATATACATATCATATATGTCGAGTTTGGGATCTAATGTCAATGGACAGAATAATAATATCTTAAGACTTTTCAGGACAATAATTGAATTGTACAGCTATGGAAACTGAAATATTTGGCATCATGGTCTATCCCGTTCATTAATGGGTGCTTGTACATTAGCATATTTAAGTCTCTATCGATGTTGACAGGTGTTTCACCAAGTCAACTATACAGCGCTCTTTTCTCGACAAAATTACCAAAGCAAGTTCTATATCGATTGTATTTGTATTAATTAAGTCGTAAATTTTTCAATTATACCAATTCAATTCTAAATTTTTTGACAATTGCCAACATAATCCATCCGGCCCTTGCCTCTAGTCGGCCATGGTTACTAGCAGAGGAAGAAGGGAAAGGAAAATTAAAGAAAAGAAAATTAAAAATTAAAAAATGTAGATTTTTTTAAATTGCAAAAATTATCTACGTGAGCGCCAACTGTGTCATGTAGGATGCCCAGTGGGCACGACTGATATTCATATCAACAATTTCCTATCAAAATTAGCTAGTGAATTTAATTGGCAAAATTTGAAAATATTTAGGACTCAATTGATATGGTTGAAAAGTTTATAATTAAATTGATACCGGTGCTATAGATTTATGATTTTTTTTTTAAAAATAAATTTTCCATCTTTCTTGAGCTGCTCATAGACTTGTCCACACACACACACACACACACACATATAGACACACACAAACAACTGTCTTTGTTTTTGGCTTCTAGAGAAGTCCAATAATTTTTAAACTCAAATATTTAAAAATATATATATAAAAAATTATATGAGAACTATTGTGGCAAATGAAAGGTTTCAAGTTCTTGTAATTTTTTTTAAAAGTCCAATTATGTGCGTAAATATTGAAAGAAACTTTTGACTGTTACCCACCCCGTGGTGGGCGAGTTGGTTAGGGCGCACATTGGCCACACGAAAGGTCAGGGTTCGATTCCCCTCCTCGTTACGTTATGTGACTTGAGTGGGATGCCGTGGGTAATGGGTCCCCGCACTAGTGTTCCATCGGGTTTACGTTGCCGGCTGCTGGCTGTATGGCGGTTCCTGGTTGCCAAAAAAAAAAAACTTTTGACTGAAATTTTGTACTTTGACTTTGCTTTGGCCTAACATGGCCTCTTTTATCTCTGTTCCATGTTATAAACGTGGACATCAACCGAAGAAAAATCAAGGCACGTAAAACAAAAGTTGACTTAGATCAAATAATAATGGTTCCATGGACCACGTCATGCACAAGACCTAAGCAAAACATAATCTTCTATGCATGTCTAATCAAATTAACATCGAGTCGTTGAGGGTTTTTTTAATACCGTCAATCAACGCAGTTATATTCAACATGAAAGTTTCAGAGCTTTGAAAATTCCAGGTTAAATTTAAGTAATGGATTCTAAGCACAGAATCTCATCACTTACCTTGAAATCTTCCTTGACTACAAGAAACCATGTAGATTGGAACAATTTTCCGTTGTATGTTTCAATAGTCTTGAAATTTCGAAAGCTATTATTTTTTTAACGATTTTCGACCTTCATCAATTCGTAACCATTTTTATCTACCATACTTTATTACAGTTTTATACTTCTAACGGGGTTGGAGTAAATCTCTTAATTAGACAAATAAGAAAATAGTCAAATCTTAATCACCTCTCCTTTCGACCTTCTAATTAAAGATAAGAGATTTCTCAAGCCCTAATTAGTCAACTGGACCATTAGAGATACATTTAAAATATTCTATGATTCTATATATTATTATATGGTTATGTATATTTCCTTTGATTGGTCTTGATTTGTTACTTTAGATAGTTATTATATAAAGCCTATAAATAAGCTCATGTATTCTTTATTTATTTTTTTGGTCGGTCATGTTTTCTTTATTTGATGTTCTATAGAATATCACATCTTTCAGTCATTATGATTCTTAACTTGGATAAAAAAAAAAAAAATCAACTCCTCAAAAGTATAACCTCGTCAGTTTACTTGCCTAGCCGCCTAAAACGTTATTAGTAGACTACACTATGATGTCGCTTCCCTAAAGGTGATTCAATTTTTGACCTTTTAATCACTGTTTTTTTGGTCGAAAACCTTTTAATTGCACCTTTTTATTACTGTTGGCACGGTGATTTTTGAACTCGACAAGGACTACCCAGTCAACCATGCAACAAGGGGACAATTTCTACGATGAGAAACACGCACGCATGAATTGACTATGGGAGTCTCCGGAGACAATTATTCATTCCTGCCGACACTAAGGACCCGACCTCCATGATTTGGCAATTTGCTTTTGCATTCATAATCTAGAACGCAGGATTTATGTTAAAGAGCTTCTTTGAATTTTCAATGTCCCTCTTTTCTTTTTGTGATAGAAAACTTTCCATGTGGATGTTTTATCGTGTTCAAAAGAATGTCAATCTTTCAGATCTAAATCATGTTTCCATGAAAGTCTTTACACATTGCACTGCGAACATATCAGTACATGCGTTAATGCAGCTGAGAGTCGATTCGGACACCAATGAGAGTAAGTGCAGGCTGGGTTGAAGATCTCCATTCAACTAGCAAATGTGTCAAATGCGGGAAAATTATCATATTAGGTAGATAGAATATGATTTTCGGCATATAAATAATATGAGTCGAAACGTATACTATGACCCATCTTAAATTTTGAGACCCATGTTCTCCCTTAAGTCTAATCATGGAAACCCATGGCCCACACGTATTTAAATTCTCTATTCCTTTGTTTTCCAATTCGATTTACATGTCTCTGATCTTGATATTTTCTAACTTTATTTTGATCTTAAATGCACATGCCATCACCTAATGAGAGGAGCACAGATTAAAAGACAATGTGAATATATGAGATCCGCCACTTACTTTGAAAAAAAATCATTTTTATGCTTTGTCAATTTCTTGACATTAACTCCTTTCCAATCTCTAAACCTTGCAATGTCCTATTAAAAAGTCTAAACCATTCAATGCTTTTCCATAGCGATATTGATCGTTAGTATTCATTTGAAAGCCTACCCCTTTCTTGAGTCATGGAAAATTACCTCTATAGCTTGCCACCTATTTTATCTTAAATTAAAATTTAAGTTCATTATTTTCATAGTGACACGCAATTATTAAACTAATGATAGTTATAAAATTGAAAATAAAAACCTTTCCAAATATCACTATTTAAATAAATTTTCACTAATGATTACATCTATAGTCGTAAATCAAACCTAAACCTAAGTGATTTAAGAAATATAGCCAGATGGAAAAATAAATCATCTTACCTTATAGTGATGGCTCGCTCATTGAACGCGGTCCGATTTGCATTCTCTGACCCAACCAAGTTGCAAAAGCTAACCAACGGTCAATGTCAACTCGGTATCGACTTCACTTAGTTCCCAAAATTCAGTCCCTTGCATTGCACAAAACGAACCATTTTTACTAAATTTTTATTGCAGAGTTGAGAGAGAGATAAGGAATGGCATGACATTGAACTGTCATATTCTATTTATTAATTAAAAATAGTAACTACTAGAAGTAATGGTACACCGAGATACAGGTACTTGTCGGATTCAACTTAAAGCACCCCTTCTTTTTGTTCTTTTTCAATTAGTTTCTTGAGCGCGTTTGGTAATGCTTACATTCTCGGGAAATTTTTTTTATCGAAATGATTTTTTTCTGTTCAGGAATAATTTCTTAATATAAGAACGCGTTTGGTAACTACACAAAATTTATATTCCTGGGAAAGAAATGTGTTTGGTAAAATTGTATAATTTTGTTGTTTCTTTTAATTTGTTAGTATTTTTATTATATTTTTCCTTTTTTTTATTCTTTCTTATTTCTTTTTTTCTTCTCTCTCCTTCTTCCTCTTTTATGGCCGGTCACCGGCAACTAGCTGGGCGAGGTCTGACAAGTTCGCCAAAGCCTCGTCAGGCCAAGGCGAGGGCTGCCGAGCTCGCCAGAGGCTCACCTAGCCCCCGCGAGGCGAAGCCTCGCCAGATCTAGGTGATGCCAAGTCTCGTTGGTGGCCTCGCAAGCATCACGAGGCTCGACCTCGCCCAGGCAACGCGAGGTCGGCCTCGCCCGGCCCAAGCAAGGCCGAGCCTCGCGTGCCTCGCCCAGCAATGGCGAGGCTCGGGTTGACGAGCCTCGTCATGGCTTGGCGTCTTCGGGGCCTGGCAACGCTCCGGCGAGGTCACCATCCCTCATCTGATCGGTCGCCGATGCCGGCCATGGCCAAGGCTAGTGACTGGCCAAAAGGAAGAAGAAGAAGAAAAAAAAATGCATAGAGAAAAATATATTCTAGAAATTGTTTCCAGGAATAAGAAACTACTTTTTTCTACTTCTTATTTATGTTCCAAATCTATTCTCGAGAACAAAAAATTTTACCAAACAAGTTTCTATTCTTTTTTCGTTCCCCGAAACAAAAGATTAGAAATAGTTGTTCTAAGGAATAGAAATAGATTTTAACAAGCAGGTCCTTATGATACAAGATTTGGTTTCCAATTTTAGTGGAAGTCTGCCGGTTTAGAAATCAGGATGTACGAAGTTGCAGCAGATCTACTGTTTTGCTTTACTGGGTTGTAATTGTAATAGCGGCAACGAATCACCCACCTTTGAAGTGTGACACTTCAATTTTCGTTGTGGGATGTTATGTGTCAACTTCATCAATATTCACTCGGCCCCCACCTCTCAGATCTTAGGCGGAGCAGACGAACCCATTAAGCTTTTGATTTCGGTTTCAACTTGTTTGATTCTTTTGACATTAACCTAAGGTCGTTTTAGGCATTGACTCATAATATAGAAACATTGATGGAATGGAAGTAGTCCACTAATGAGGTATGATGAGGTAATAATCCAACATTTGCAAGAAACGGTGACTAGACATGCAAGTTTCTCCAGAGAAATTTTGTGGGTAGACATACAAGTTTCTCTTTCATCATTTCTCAAAGATGGGAAAGATGAAACTAGCTGACCATCATCCACACTAAAGACAAAAAATTGGCATCTGCTAAGAAAAATTCTTGAGTAGCAACATATAACAGGCCGAGCTCATGAACAAAACACATCCAAAGCAAGAAGGTGCCACTTCGCACATCTCGCCATTCAAACAAATGAAAAGCTTCCATAATAGATTCCCTCCCTTGCAGTGGCCAAGACATCGTTATTGTGTGAAGAGGAAAAAGTTGCAACATTGTCTCTCTTTGAATAACAAAATGGAAAGAGATAGCACGAATACAAACACCAAACCACAAGCCATTGTCTTTAGGCTTTTCCCACTAATTAGTTCACAATACCCAATTACTGCACTGCATAACACTCATTGTTTTGTTTATATTACCTATACCTTCAGTTCCAAACGTGAGTGAAAGAGAAACTTCGAAGCAACATTTAAGAGTTCTGCTGCAAGGATTACCCAATGAAGCCCTAGTTCTTTCAAGAATAATTTACTTAGAACACAACAAACCATTTCTTACTCTCTCTTGTGCCAGTAATCAGTATCCAAAAGTACCGGATAGAGATCATTACCAGATGCAGACAAAGCGGTTCCAGTTCATGGCCCTTCAATAGACATACTCTTGCTGATATTCTCACCAACTGCCTGATGTTCGTCACCTCTAAAATGCTTCCTCATGGCCTCAATTTTCTCCTGAGTCATGATAGCACCCGCAGAGTCCAGCACTGGAACAACAACCTTGCCTTCAAGCATGCTAACCACAGATGACATTGGCGGCCTGAGTGCTGGAGTCACATTAGTACACATCAAAGCTACCTTTATCAATGCCAGCACCTCCTCTTTGTTAAAGTGAGAACCAAGCCTCGGATCAACTAGTTCTATCAATAGTTCTATCAAATTCTCTCCCTCCTTCAGAAAGTGCGCCTAGATACAGAAATGTAAAGTGAAGGTATTTCCCTTTCAAGCTTCAAGTATTGATCAGTTGCAAAATATGCTCTAAATACTGAAACGGGAAGAAGTATACTATCTCCCTTGATAATTACGCATCAAATGCAGTTGATAAGCACCTGCTAGTTCTAGGGTATAAATGGATAAAAAGAATTGAATGAGTCAATACAGATCCAACATAATTTTTTTACCGATTTTAAATAAAAGATACTAGACTACAACATCACTTACTAATGGTTAACCGGTTGCCAAGAAATCACCTACACCGCTTTAAAATCGCCAGCTATTGTTGAGTTTTATCAGCACAAATTATTTGTCAGTGTCGTTACATGAAACGGCAGACTCGTCTTTCATTGTTCTTGATTATGTGACTCAGGCGACAATCAGATTTAACAAGGACTAATAATGATTGTTTGCTCTAATGATTGCTCACTCAAAACAAAACAAAATCTAACTTAGGGAGTCAATTATATGAATGTGAAAAGTTATACCTCAATCAAAAGTATATGGACATTCTGGTCAAGACATGGTCTTGAAAACTTTTTAATTTAACAGTAATTGCCAAAATTCAATAGTAGTCGAAGGACTTGTTTGGCGCTAATGAAACTACAGGGAGTATGAATATCAAGCATAAAAACGTAAAGACTAAAACTGAACTTTCGAGATCCACCCTTAATTATGGGGTCAACTTCCCCAAATTTCAAGGAATAGAATTTTCTTCATTCCAAAAAAAAAAAAAAAAAAGGAATCTACATGAAAATTCATAGTAGACCAACATGATAAGAAGAATCGGATTAATTTGAAATAACAAATTGCACTTAACAGCATGACAATTTGTTAAGCAAGTTTCAATAGCTGTTAACTGTGAAACTCCTTTGAAACCATTGAAAGTGCATGTGAGAATTTAAATACGGATATGATCATAATTGAAATGATAGAGTTGATTACCCAATCGAGTAGATTAAAGCATTCCTCAGTTCTTTGGGAGCTAGCGTTGCTCCGACCATTAACAACTTCTAAGGCAACAACACCAAAACTATAGATGTCGGCTTTGTCAGTGAGGTAACCATGCATTGTGTACTCCGGTGCCATATATCCACTGCACAACAAGAAAAGAGCTTGTGTTTGCAAGAAGGTAACTGCCTTAAATAGCACATACTTAATATTCCTAAAATTCAAAAGAAAGAGTCATTCCTAAATGTGACGCTATGGTCTAAAGAGTAGAAAAAAAAACAAATGCATCCTAATATATTCTAATATCATTTACCAAGAATATTTCTGGATAAAAAAAAAAAAGATCATTGTTGTTGTTTATAAACTTTTTTTTTTGGTTTGAAATATAAGTATCATTCATAAGATGACGTACATGAGCTTAAGGGCATTTCCCAGCATTACAAAGATATCTAAGAACGTGCAAAAATGGAGTGAGAGAATCTCCATATAGTACCCAATATTACATTTATTTGGGAAGGCCTAAAGTTTTTGTAATGTGAAGCTCATCCTGTAACAAGTTTACGAATTTTAGCCACAATGATGGGGACATCATTTGACTTGTTTTGGAAATGTCTATAGTTACGTTTATAGTTCTTTTTGTTGAATGAACGTTAGGGTTAGTAGAATGAACTTACAATTTTATCTTTTCCCTAATTAATCACATTCCTTTCAAAAACAAGTTGACTTTTCACACGCATTAATGCAAACATCTAAAACATGTGAACATGCTTATCTATGTTTTTCCATGTGCATACAATAGGAACATGGGCGAATTTGCTATAATACTAAGTTATATTCAAATTAACAATTACATAAGTCAATATCAGAGTATCATTACTTAATGGTAGAGTATGACACAAAAAGAGTGGTGGGACAGCCATCAAGCTTTGTGGTTAAGCCGAATTTGTTGAGCATTATGCTTTGGGATGATGTGAATCCACCACAAAGCTCCATTCAACTCACTTTTCTTAAATCAGAATATGTTTCTATTCCATGCTTTTATGTTGTCACTGGCTCCTAATTAGGTTAGCAGGAACAAAAAGCAAGAAACTTACTAAGTTCCAGCAATCTTGGTGCTAATATGTGTTTTGTCCTCCTCATCAAGCTTTGCTAAACCAAAATCTGATATTTTAGGGTTGAGATCCTTATCCAGTAAAACATTAGTAGCCTTAATGTCTCTATGCACAATCTTCAGCCTTGACTCTTCATGAAGATATGCCAATCCCCTGGCAATACCCACGCATATCTTGTGTCTTGTCCACCAATCCAACTTTAACTGAAATTCTTCAGGACCTTCAATTGTATCAGAAGACATCAAAGCTGCTTTACTGCCATGTCATTAACTGAAGTCAATGAAGCACAATGTGATATCAAATTACCAAATAAAGCGCGAGCAAGACTGTTATTTTCCATGTACTCGTAAACCAGCAAAAGTTGATTTCCTTTAATGCAGCATCCATAGAGTTTCACAAGATGTGGATGCTGAAGAGCAGAAATCGTCCCAATCTCAGTCAGGAACTCATTATTTCCTTGTTGTGATTTGGATGAAAGCTGCTTCACTGCTATAGTGGTGCCATCTGACAGAAAACCCTGCAATTCAACTTTGGCATCAGATCTATGTTGTGAAAATTGAGTTACATTGAATGCTGCTTTCTACATATCTTCTCTCTTGGGAATTGGGGGAATTTGGTTAGCCAATTTTCCAGCATACCTTGTATACATAACCAAAACCACCTTCTCCTATCTTATTGGTAGTGTCAAAATTGTTTGTGGCGGCTTTAATCTGTCGCAAGGTAAATAAACCAATTTGCAATGCTAGAGCCTTCAAATCTGCAACACGTTTTGGAACTTCTATGAATTTGGAAAAGTCAACAGTTAAAGTATGTAATCCACTATCTAAAAAAGACATATCAATTCCTTCTCAATATTCCAGAAAACCTTTTTGTGACGTTTTGGTCTGAGCAAGTTCAGTACAGAATAGCTTAGCATCTTGAAAATTATATTCTAGGAAAGTCTGGCATCAGTTGGCAGTATGTATTTTTGAAAAGTAAAATGAGATTGTCCCCAGGGTATTTAATAATGAAGGAAAATAAAAATCATACAGAGAACCCCCTTGGAAACGTAGGGTATGGTTTGTATGTTTTAGTTTCTCATGCACGTGAAGTTCTGGCAGCTATTTTTGGTGTCTTGAAACGTAGACTTTGTGTGTCTACACACACACACACATCTAAGAAACAATCTACCGTCTCTCCCTATAACTATATATTCCTTCATTTTTCAGATTTCTAAATAAAAATTTAGTTCGTTAAGCAAACCAAATGATTCTATGACACTTTAGCTCTATATCGCCTAATAATAATCTTTGGCTTTTTGCGTCGAATCAAATTCCCTATGGAATGCACAAATGTCATGCATCAACAGTTTTATGGGAACTGTAAATCTAGATGGAGCATTAATGATCCATTGTCATTACACTTTCCCCAACCAGGAAAGTAAGAAGAAGAAGAAAAAGAAGTATCATGTGCCAACAGTGTGACAGGACAACTGTGCGATTTAGCTGAAATATAAATGAAGCAATGTGACTATCCTCCCTCTCCACCAGAATACGGAAGGGGGAAAATGTATTCAGAGTGCATAACATTCTCATATTTGTTGACAAATACAAGTGGACTAAATAGCGGAGATTCCAGGTAAGCAACTACCTTGTGCCATGTTATCTTTACGTCCAAGGCATCCTCTCCACCAAAGGATAACCAGGATAAGGAAAACTACAAAAACTATAGCAGCCAGAATCCCAGCCACTGTGCCAGCAGATATGCTGGCCGGGGGATCAAAGCTTGAAATGAAGAAAGAACAAACAAATATTTAACCAAAACTGTTCAGTTAAATGGGGTAGACGTAAATGCAGAAAAAAATCTGTAGCTTCTCGTTGAACACAAAGAAATTGATGGACAACACAATAATTGAGAATTAAGAGGACATAAAACCGCCCAGAGTACTCCACAGAAACTATCAGATAAATGAGCACGGGAAGTTATCATCTATGGAACATGTAATACAAAATACAAAGGGAAAAAGAAAAAAAAAAATTCTACTCTTCATTCTCAAGGCTGTACTGTATTATACAGGCACAGTGGTCGTGATCCATAGCAGAAAAGTGAACGAGGCTATCAATTCGTAGTCAAATGGAAGGATTAAAGATACATAGAGAAAACACGCTCAGACAGAAAGAACACAAAGCAACCTATAACCAATTTTCAACTCTAAGAGAATAATAATAATAGACCCTGGTCAGCTATTGTGCGTAATTGACTTGATCTATAGTGACATATGCCAATGGCCTGAATCCAACAGTAGGCATTTGCAGCCAAACCAAGTAACTGAATAGCCTATTGATAACTTCTGGTGCAAGAAAAAATATAGGTATTCTTTTCAACATGAATAAGAGTAACTTTCTCAACAGAGAAGCACCAAGTGAAACATGGAAGCATCCATCTGCGTACCAGGGTAGATGGAGATAGCAGATATAAGAGGACCATAGACTCCTCCGACAGGTATAGCAGTGGTTCCTTTCCCAGCCCAATAGAAGCGTATCTCCAGAGTGCCCTTGGTCACGATGGCAGCAAAATTTCTCATGACCTCCTTTCCAACTCCACCTGCTTCAATCTCAATGTTGAAATCTTTCCACACCAATTTCCCCTGAAATAATATTTCATCTGATTCAAGTTGAGTTTCTTCACACTGAACAAGGTAAAACTTTTAGTCTCCATAGAATGTACAAATTGTGAAAAAATCATGATTTGCAAGTACGAGATATTTGGATAAACTTCCCAACCATAACATATTGAATGCTTTATGTGCTTTATCTATTAGAACCAGCACTCCATAATGCTCCAAGTTTACCTGCATGTAGATATTAAAAGCTCTCCTTCCAAGGCTTTTATAACTTTTGTTGCCTGTGAACATTATCTCCGCAAAATGAAGGGTTACATTGTAGGGCCCATCCATCAGACAAAAACCGTAATAAGTTAGAGAGATGGCAGAACGTCGTGCTTCCATGTAAAGTTGGGCATTATTCATGGACAGTGTGGATGTGTTTTGAACTTCACAGCTAACTGCAGTGCTATCGTCATGGATGAAGTAACCAGTGCTACTGTAGGCCCAGTAATCACTCCTGAAGAAACTTGAAGGTGTAGCCTCCTGTGAGTCATCTTCATATGCGGTGCCCCTTACTTCTGCTTTGCTCCCACCGCAATTTATGAAGAGGTTATCCCGAGCTGGATGGATTAAAGAAGCATCCACAGAGAAAATTCAGTTTCTTCTATATATTAATATGGAGTGGACTTTCCAGACACACTAAATAAGCTAGCATTCACTCATTGGAAAATTACATAGAAACTCCCAAGTTATGAGCAACCCATTATTTCATGCAGGTAGCTTTTGAAATTATTAGGGTAATTATGCATCAACCATCAAAGATTGACGCAATAGCCAAGAGGAGAGTTGACAAGGAGATAAATTTGATGAGAAATTTCATAGAGAGTAAGTTGCACTATTAGAATCTGATGATAATGATAGGATATGTTAGAATAATTTAAATATAAAATCATGCATTCTTCTAACAATTTAAGCTTTTAAAACAGTTGGCTGTGATCCTATAAAATCTCATATGGTATCAAAGCCAGATTTCATGAGTTCAAATCTTTCGAAGCCTAATTTGCCTCCCTAATTAAATATGTCCACACTATCTAATAGCTTAAACTTTTAGAACAATTAGCTGCGGTCCCACAAAATTTCATAGGATATACAGCACGTCAATTTACATTTTATACAACAATGACTCTGCAGCATATTAACTTACTTTTTGCACAACGTTGACTCTGCAAACATGAGACAAGTCCACTTGTGGCAGAATATGAGGTTCTGAGCAAGTCAGCAATGATTTTACTGTTATAATCATCATCATTCTTAATGAAGTTCGATGCTAAGTACATAATCAATAAAAATGCGGGTCCTTAGAAATCTCCGTCTCTCCTTGAAAAGTTAATCACAAACATACGCATTCTTAACCTCGGAGCTTGCGAACAAGTTGCTGTAGAGAAAAGACAAAATCAATATTCAGCAGAGAAATGGAAATATTATACACAAACAGGATATAAGTTACTCAATAAGTGCACATTTAGGGGAGCCCTGGACTGACTGAAGGAAGTAGGACATACACAGATCCTTTACGACATTCTGAGTGTCCAGCAGTGAACTTGTTGTATGATAAATCACTACACAGAGAAACAGTCAACCATTTCCAAAATCTCATCAATTTGAAGAATACACTGAAAGTCATTCCATCAAATGATTTTTTTTGTTTTCAATAATTCCATCAAATGATTAGTATGTACAAAAATGCAGACAAGTTGCAAAAAATGGACAGGTAAGGCAAGATGAAAGGCGAAAACATCACAAGATGATGAAATTGATATTTTATTCCTACTAAAAATATCTTGTCTTAGAATATGAAAAGGAGAAAGATTTACTGAAGTAAACAGAGACTTTAAAACTATTTATAGTGTATAAAAACATTTTTACTCAGTAACGGTACCACAGTCATGATGTCTAAGGCAAAGAGGCTTAAATAGAACTGTGATTCCACCTACTACTACGTCGCGTCTTCTAATAAGAAATTATCCAGACCACATTTATCTGTTTAAACTACCTCACAAGAGCTTCATTCCTACACCCATAAGATAATATCAACTTCTCCTAAGTACACTCATTTTGGTTGTAGAGTTTCTCAAATACACAAACCCATAAAAACATTGTTATCGGTAAGAAATGGCCCAAGCAACTAATCATATACTGCAGGTGATACGTTAGACAAACTTTCAAAGAGGATTAATAGGAGCTAAAAATTTTCCAAACATAATTTTAATCATTCCAATAGGTCTGAAAATGATCTACAGCTGGGAATGGCTTTTTGTATAGAGGAAAATGGAGCTAACTAGGCACTTCCAAGAAAATACACTTTATATTCTTTCATGCATATCATACAGTTCAGCCTCTTTTGTTACATACATCCATCCAATTAACAGATCCCAACGAGGAGAAAGGTAGTTATGATGTTTCCATTTATCTCCAAAGGCTACTAACCATAAAGATGCAAGATGTGAATGCATAATTGCTTGGTACAGAGCAAGATTAGCCAGATAAAGCTAGAAGCAAATTCATGATTAAACAAGATATTTCCTTCAGGCAGCAAAGCTTACACATTTTTTCCGTTCTTCAGGATCCAATCAGGGACTGCTCCAGTCAACTGGTTTCCAGTTAGATACCTAAACAAGATTATTTGAATGAGTCAGCTCCTCATGTACTTTATACACTCTAACTGAAATTATTTAAGACTTATACCTCAAAAACGCATTACTTAGCAGATTATTAGCATTTTTGTTTACTTGTGGTGTAGAAAAAAATCAGTTTAAGTCATGATAACAATATAGAGCTTTCAGCTAGAGATGAAAGATTAAGGAAATCAATGACAGAGGAAAACCCTGATCCCTGCGAAACTTGGAGTGCCTGGAGAAAGATTACCATAACAGTGTACACAAGGCTGGACTAGTGAAGGGTACCTCCAAATTAGCTTATCAACTATTTCCTCGTAGTTATGTTTTTGTCCTTCTAAGACATAAAATAAATAATTAAGGAAGATGTGCCATTGTCAAGCTTCAATCGTTGGGCAGAAAGATGAAAACCAATGTTAAACAGTCCAAGAAGCTTAGGACTATAGTTTCTCATCATTCTCAAAACTAGGGTTAAGATACCAAGGTCCTCCACTGTCACGCCCTGATCCTCAGGCACGCACACATCCCTTACTTTTGGTCGATTTTAAAATGCGATATCCCAGGACTATGTATCGCCGACCCTTTCATTTATATATGCACATGCGGAAGCAGTTATAATTCCCCAGACAATAAAGCAATGGGATAGAAAAGCAGGCAATATATTATTCTTACTGAAAATTCACAACTACATCTTTTTACATGCATCTCATAGTATTCTACAATACTATATATATACGCAACTCTGGTCTAACGTCTATTCACATGCACACAAGGTCTGACAAGACAGGACGGGATCTCGGTCCTCATCCGGTCGTACTCGAGGTCCTCCTCCATGTACTCCTCTTCGGAGTTCCTCAACAGGATCTCCTCATCGATTCATGCTCCTTAGGCTCCTCATCCAGGTCCTGAAATGGTTATTCAATAACCATGAGACCACGTCTCGGCAAGTTCTACCTCCTAAGACCCGATTAGTAAACCATTATACTACGGGTTGCCTAAACACGCATAGGTCAGAAGACGTACCTTAGCATCAGATCCCACCTGCAAGTTAGTACAATTCACAATAGGCACTCAAGCAATCATATCACTGATCGAAGCATCGATCAAATCGACCTAGTCGATTTCATGCTAACAAGACCACTCACGGTCATTTCCATTCAATCAATCATTTCACAACAATCAGATCAATTCATTGGTCAATCGAACTAGTCGATTACATGTCAGACGGACCATTCTAGGTCAATACTCTCGGGCGTCATGTCACGCCCCGATCCTCAGGCACGCACACATCCCTTACTTTTGGTCGATTTTAAAATGCGATATCCCAGGACTATGTATCGCCGACCCTTTCATTTATATATGCACATGCGAAGCGATTATAATTCCCAGACAATAAAGCAATGGGATAGAAAAGCGGGCCATATATTATTCTACGAAAATTCACCACTACATCTTTTTACGTGCACACAAGGTCGACAAGACGGGACGGGATTCGGTCCTCATCCGGGTCGTACTCGGGGTTATCCTCGTGGTCCTCCTCCACGTACTCCTCTTCGGGTTCCTCAACGGGGATCTCCTCATCGATTCATGCTCCTTAGGCTCCTCATCCAGGTCCGAAATGGTTATTCAATAACCCTGAGACAACGTCTCGGCAAGTTCTACCCCTAAGACCCGATTAGTAAACTAATACACCTTAAGGCTGCCTATGCACAACATGAGTCGAGATGACTTACCTTGGCCTCGAGATTCCACCGCATGTTAGCACAGTTCAATAGGCACCCAAGCAATCACATCACAGATCAACATTTCGATCAATCGACCTAGTCGATCATACACCAACAAAACCACTCACGATCAATTCCATTCAATCAATCATTTCACAATATCGATTAAAGCAAAGATCAATCGACCTAGTCGATTACATGTCGACGGACCATTCTAGGTCAATGCTCTCGGGCGTCACGTTCACCAAAGTGACATATTCACTAGACAATTGCGTGCGTTCTTTAAGGCGCCGTTTTCGCCTTGTGATATCCCAAATCACCGAACCACACATGCCTACAACGATTTGATCAATAGACAATTGCGTGCGTTCTTTAAGGCGCCGTTTCAGGTGATATCCCAAATCACCGAACCACACATGCCTACAATGATTTGATCAATAGACAATTGCGTGCATTCTTTAAGCGCTGCCGTTTTAGCGAGTGATATCCCAATTCACCGAACCACACATGCCTATAATCATGTATTCAATAGACAGCTACGCATGCGTTCTTTAAGGCGCCGTTTTCGCCGATGATATTCCACATCACCGAACCACGTATGTCCATGATGGGATTTGTACTAGACCGGTACGTGCATTCTTTAAGGCGCCGTTTTTTGATGACATCCTTAGTCACCGAACCACGAGCCGCATAATGCAGTGTCTGATCGATCAGTTATAGCTCAAAGTATTTCAGTTCTCACGATAACTCCATTCACTTTACAACTCAATCAAAGCATTATAAATGCTAAACAAACATACTCGGCCATCTACCAATCAATCATTCAATCTCAATCAACTCCAAATCAATTTAGGGTAAATCCCTAAAACATCACAATTTATTTAATTCCATACAACGTAGAGCTCAAATAAATAAACGAACTGCGCTACGACAATCAGCACGAGATTTGGTCGTCGGCCATCAAAATCTTAATTTCCGAAAAATAATTAATTAATAAATATTAAAATTCAATTTAACTCTAAATAAAGCCCAATTAAATAAACGGACTTCACCACGGTCATCAGCATAATTTTCTGGTCACTCGCCATCTCGGTTGAATTTCCGGAAAATAATTAATTAAATAATTAATTTCGAAAATTAAATAAATAAATACAATAAATTCAATTTAGCACAATATAAAGCTCAATTAAATAAACGGTCTGCGCCACCATCATCAGCATAAAATCCCGGTCACTGGCCATCCCAGTTGAATTTCCGGGAAATAAATAATTAAATAATTAAATTCGAAAATTAATATTAAATTCCTAATAAAATACCACTTAGGCCCGAATCGCTTAATTAACACCCGATAAGGGACGGAAAAAATCCCAAGAAGCATCCAATAAATACTACAGGTAATTCTCTATCTAATTACACTAATCACACAACTAATATACAAAGCAATTAACTAATAATCACTAATCAATTATAATCTAACAACCTAATTACACTTAATTAACGCTAATCAACATTTAAGCGTAATTAGCAAACTAAGAAGGCATTAGTGAGTAAAACTCACTCAAAACGACGGGCTCGACGCGAGGATCGACTTTCCTCAAAGCGGGCGAGCATCCGAGCTCGGGAAGGCGGCCAAAACGGGCCAAACGTCAACTGCGATACCCATTTTCGACTTTCTGTGCGCGGCCGGTTGAGGTGAGGTGGATTCGGGGCGGTTCGAGCTAGACAAGGCGGCGGAGGGCGAGGGGACTCCGGTGAGGTCGGACAGTGGCCGGAGGAAGTCGGGCGCGGCGGAGGCGACCGAACAGGACCGAACGAGAGACGGCGGAGCGGGAGCAGCCGGAACAACGACACGGGCGAGAGAGCGACCAAGGCACGCGGAGGCAACCGGCGAGCGGCGGAGCACGCGGGTGGGGCGAGTAGCGACGCGGCTCCGGTTTTCTTCTCTCGCGGCTGCCCCGCATACATTTACGTTCGAACGAGAGAGAGGAGAGGGGGCGAAGATGCGCGGGGGACGGCACGGCGGTGAGCTCGGGTGCGGAGCAGCTCCGGTGCTTGCGGGCGTGCGACGATGACGGCGAGGCGGAGCTACGGGCTGCCGCTTCGGCTTCTTCGGTTGTTCGAAGAAGAAACCCCAAAGAAAAGGGAAGAAGATGGAGATGCTCGACGGAAGAGAGAGGGGAGGAAGAAAAACCAATTTTTCTTTCTTTTCTCTCACTCTCTCTCTCTCTTAGGTCAGCCACATGTGGGCCACCACCGTTTGTCTCCCACTCTTCAATTTTTGACAAATATGCCCCCTTCTAGAAGCATTTAGGTAGTTCAAAGAGTTGGGTTTATGGGCATACGAATTTTGCTAGGTTTTCTTCCCAAATTGAACCTTAATCCCACTTGAATCAAATCAATTTGACCCCCATAATTTCATTCAATATTTCATCGTTCCAATTGGTATTTTTCCTTACCAATGTAGCCTAATTGCATCCCAATTTCACAATCCCTAGCTTCAATTGAACGAAAACGGCCATATTTATCCAGTCGAAATTAGAACCCGAAAATCTGGATGTCACAACTCTTCCCCTCTTATAAAAATTTCGTCTCGAAATTTAAACCATTAAAATTCTTCTTCAAAATGGTGGGGTATTGTCGTCTCGTCAGTCCGCTCCTTCATTACCTTCACCATGCTATCCAAGATCCTCGGTGCTAGAAACATTCCCATATTGACCAAACTAAATCTTGATTCCCAAAAAGGCTAGGCACTTGCCCAATTTTATAAAAATGAAAACTGCAAAAATTTTGGTTCTTTTTCTTTTTCTTTTTATTTTTCCACAAAGCGGCTAACTACCGCGTCGGGGATTCGAACTCCCGACTTCGGACCTGCGGCTTCATCCCGGATACCACTCGGCTAGAGGCGCCGACGGTGTCCCAAACCGCTTTCTTTATCAATTTAAAGCCAAAATTCTCCTTTGATCTCAAACTCGGAATATTCCGCCGTTTAAACGATTCGGCTCTCCTTTCTTAACAATTCGAGATGTCCTATCCTAGGCGACATTCAAGAATGAAACGGGATTCTCAACCCGAAAATTCAAAGGTTTCGATGCTTAAGCTGCGTAAATTTCCGACGGCTACGAGAGGTCTTTAATCATCACGATATTTGCAATTGCTTTCCGATTCTTTGAAGCGACTCCGAGCTATAACCTTTCATTCTACGATCTCAACTCAACAAGCGAAGTTACGAATACTCGCTCTTGACTAAAAAGGAACTATCGATCGATCTCATGAATGTGAACCTCGGTCAAGATCTAATATAACTCGACGATCGATCGACAATGTAAACACGATTCTTGAAATTTGATTATGGCCTGTAATCTTTCTTCACTTTCTTTTCACCACTCAAAGTCTGTACCCTCTGCTATACCTTTGCTTAATAAAGAACCCTCGGAAACTTTGCCAAATTGATAATCTACGAGCTAGATTCGAAATATAATTCATCCACGACACTCCATGCCATGCGAATTATCGATGCACACACTTCGGTATACCCACTTTGTGATAAGACATAATCTTCAATTTCAAATCGAACTTAGATTGGCGGTTAATTTCACTCCGACACGCTTTTAGTGTGACTAGGCTACTGGAGTAGTTTTGAGCTTTTTAGGACAAATGATCCGTGGTCGATTTTCTTGAGCCCTGATGAACCCTTTCAACACATTGGCAACTCTCGATTATCGTGAAAATCTCAAAGATTCAAATACGGACACGGGCGCCAAAACGATAGAAACATCAAATTAGTGTCGATTCGATGAGAATTTTCCAATTTAGTGGAAGTCACCCACGATCAGTCATTCATCTCGATCGAATCGATCTATCTTTGATTTCAAATCGGGTTTTATCTTTGTCTTAGTAATGACCTCTAAAGATGAAGCACGGTCGAGAAGTCGATCGGCGGTCGAATTCTCAAGTCTATTTGCCTTAAGGTCCTTAATAACTCACCCAGCTAGTCTAGTTATCTCATGAGTGGCCAACTCGGAGAAAAACACTATAATCGCGTCGATGAAATGTGATTTATCTAATCGAAATCGAGCCCGAAATCTGGATGTTACACACTCAAAACAAAATCTATTAAATGCTTTGTACCAAAGTGGACCAACTCCATCTATCGATCAACCACTATTCTCAAATGGTATCAATAATCCCTGAATCCTTAGTAAGCCATATATTTCCATTTCCACTTGGGACTCTCAAGTGATGGTAACAATTCTCCGGTTCGCATTTAGAGCTTCCACTTCATCGACACTTCGACACTCGCAACTGACTAAGCGGTATC
This sequence comes from Eucalyptus cladocalyx, assembly GCA_017140615.1. Lineage (NCBI taxonomy): Eukaryota > Viridiplantae > Streptophyta > Magnoliopsida > Myrtales > Myrtaceae > Eucalyptus > Eucalyptus cladocalyx. Next base: position 19,537,522 of record CM029526.1, read on the forward strand.
TATCTTCATATCGCTTACTAATCTAGGCGATGCCGATTCGATTTACTTGCACCATCGGTCAAAACGCAACATCGTAGTGAACTTCCGACAAGATCTTTTCCCCCGAGTGCTACCTTTGTCAAGTGTATTCAATCACTCATGAAATACGAACTTTCCATTCTCATAAATCTTAAAGTCGATTCTTTCTTGCCGTATCCTCTTATAAGATCTTCGAACATCTTTGCTTGTCAACTAGGCACCGATTCTAATTTGAACATTTGGTTCAATCTTGAGGGTGGCTATAAAATTCAAAGGTAGCCTACCTCAATTTTGAAAACCAAATTTCGAACCATTTTCAAGTAAAGTCTATACTTTAGCCAGTCTATGCACATTTGAAGACTCTTAGCTCAACACATCAATCACTCGATTCGTTCCTTCAAGGTGATAATCTTGTCCTCCAAGGTGATAACCTTATCACTATTATAGTTCGCCAAAATTCGATTTACGACACGTTTCATATTCCACTTGTTAGGTCTCAAGCGGCGGGACGGTGATGCAACAATCTTCTCATGTTGTATCAATGCATACCTCGTCCTCTGCAAGACACATCACTAAAGATTCCGTGCTTTCCAAAGCCAAATGAAAAGTTTAGCACAAGTACGATAGTCAGTTCTTACTTAAGCTCTGGAAACTATCATCGTACTTGTCTATCTTTGATGAATTTCTCTTCTTTCTCAAGAGGTCAATCTTGCGATGATGCGTCGAAAATTCTTTCACAAACCTTACGCCAATGTCTGTCCAATCCCCACAGCTTCTGATCTCTAACACTGTTGTCGATCTCAGTCTATAAACAACTAATTCGATCTTGGCTTGGTCCATGAAGATTCTCTTACCTGTAACCATACGACCATTCTTAAGGGCTTTCCTGATCCTCAGCACTTAATGAATACCCTAGAATGTCGCTACATCACACGATCACCATCGATCTAGATATTCTTTGAACACTCGATTTGTCAAATCCATGACAACGAGTTTGGAGCGTTCGCTATATCAAATGGCTTTACATTATTCTCACGAGGGCTAAATCGAGTGCGAAGTGTTGCCTTCAGTATAACCTCCTTCCTGGTTCTCAACTGAAGATAACCTGTCCTCAAGTCGATCCTTGAAGACATCAACACTCTTTATAACAAGTCACCCAATTAAGTTGACAATAGTTGATGCATGATTGCAATGAACCATATTCATTTCTCTTTCCCAAAGTTTGATGTTCCTTAAAGCGATGCACTTAACATGTATGAATTCCTCATTCATCAATCTTCACATCCGTACCTTCGGTTCTATCAATTCAAACAACAATAACTAGTGATTCCCCTTTCTTCCACTTATTTCAATAAACTGAAGTTCCCCAAACTTCATCAAAACTCTGCTACGATACTCTGATAAAATTTTCCCCAAAACATTCTTCCTCTGTCTAGTGCCAAGTCGGTTCCATTTATGTTCTTCTAACCATACCTGGATACTGAATTCATCCAGGTTTTCTTCTACAATTTCGACACGTATCTGGTGAGTCTTCTACCTCTTGTCAAGTGCCAACATGCACTATTTCTTGTACAAGAGATCTATCCCGAAATTCCACGGTCGTTCTATGGTGCTTGCTCTGAGCTTGTCATACCAACGATGTAGAACCCGATGCGTTGTCAAGATTCCATCTTCTTATGCGAGATACACCATAAATCTTTACATCTGTCGCGACACTTAACACAATTTCTGTCCTCAAAATACGAAGCTGATTCATACCATCTTCCATAGAACAACATGTTCCATTTGCCTGAATGCTAACCTGACTATGCCACCCTTCCTATTGGATGGAATAGAATACCATTCTCTCAACATCGGTCTTTACCTGACCGACCGAGTTCCCAATACTTTGCACCTTTGAATCTTGATTCAAATATCGAAATCTATTCTTTGATTATCCTTCCAGGTTGGACCTCAACAAAGATAGCAACAACAACAACAACTTGATCCTGATCATACCGGCTCATCCAGATCCCAAGGAACAATTACATCAGAACGATCTTATCGGATTTAGGATCAATCAACGCTGATACACCAGTACCAACCTGCGGTGGCACTCTTACGCTCAAGCTGGCCAGAGTCAACACTACGCATACGAATCCACAATAATTAAAAGCAAGCAATTCACACCCGACAAACAATTCTACCAATCAACTACCAAAGACATGCACCAGTCATGAATTTAAAGACCTTTCCTACTACTATCCCATAGGTCATCACACCTTATCACTCCAATACCTAACCATTGCTCTGATACCACAAAAAGGGGATGTCACGCCCGATCCTCGAAGCACGCACACATCCCTTACTTTTGGTCGATTTTAAAATGCGATATCCCGGGACTATGTATCGCCGACCCTTTCATTTATATATGCACATGCGGAAGCGATTATAATTCCCGGACAATAAAGCAATGGGATAGAAAAGCGAGGCCATATATTATTCTTTGCGAAAATTCACCACTACATCTTTTTACGTGCACACAAGGTCGACAAGACGGGACGGGATTCAGTCCTCATCAAGTCGTACTCGGGGTTATCCTCGGGGTCCTCCTCCACGTACTCCTCTTCGGGTTCCTCGCGGGGATCTCCTCATGATTCATGCTCCTTAGGCTCCTCATCCGGGTCGAAATGGTTATTCAATAACCCTTTGAGACAACGTCTCGGCAAGTTCTACTAAGACCCGATTAGTAAACTAATACACCTTAAGGTGCCTATGCACAACATGAGTCAGATGACTTACCTTGGCCTCGATTCCACTGCATGTTAGCACGGTTCAATAGGCACCCAAGCAATCACATCACAGATCAACATTTCGATCAATCGACCTAGTCGATCATACACCAACAAAACCACTCACGATCAATTCCATTCAATCAATCATTTCACAATATCAGATTAAAGCAAAGATCAATCGACCTAGTCGATTACATGTCGAACGGACCATTCTAGGTCAATGCTCTCGGGCGTCACGTTCACCAAAGTGACATATTCACTAGACAATTGCGTGCGTTCTTTAAAGCGCCGTTTGTTTGATGATATCCCAAATCACCGAACCACACATGCCTACAACGATTTGATCAATAGACAATTGCGTGCGTTCTTTAAGGCGCCGTTTTCGCGGTGATATCCCAAATCACCGAACCACACATGCCTACAATGATTTGATCAATAGACAATTGCGTGCATTCTTTAAGGCGCCCGTTTTCGCCCGGTGATATCCCAATTCACCGAACCACACATGCCTATAATCATGTATTCAATAGACAGCTACGTGCGTTCTTTAAGGCGCCCCGTTTTTAGGTGATATTCCACATCACCGAACCACGTATGTCCATGATGGGATTTGTACTAGACGTACGTGCATTCTTTAAGGCGCCGTTTTCGCCGGTGACATCCTTAGTCATAGAACCACGTAGGCAGGTACACAAGTGTCGATCAGTTATAGCTCAAAGTATTTCAGTTCTCACGATAACTCCATTCACTTTACAACTCAATCAAAGCATTATAAATGCTAAACAAACATCTCGGCCATCTACCAATCAATCATTCAATCTCAATCAACTCCAAATCAATTTAGGGTAAATCCTAAAACATCACAATTTATTTAATTCCATACAACGTAGAGCTCAAATAAATAAACGAACTGCTGCATACGACAATCAGCACGAGATTTCGGTCGTGGCCATCAAAATCTTAATTTCCGAAAAATAATTAATTAATAAATATTAAAATTCAATTTAACTCTAAATAAAGCCCAATTAAATAAACGGACTTCACCACGGTCATCAGCATAATTTTCTGGTCACTCGCCATCTCGGTTGAATTTCCGGAAAATAATTAATTAAATAATTAATTTCGAAAATTAAATAAATAAATACAATAAATTCAATTTAGCACAATATAAAGCTCGATTAAATAAACGGTCTACACCACCATCATCAGCATAAAATCCGGTGTTTGGCCATCCAGTTGAATTTCCGGGAAATAAATAATTAAATAATTAAATTCGAAAATTAATATTAAATTCCTAATAAAATACCACTTAGGCCGAATCGCTTAATTAACACCCGATAAGGGACGGAAAAAATCCCAAGAAGCATCCAATAAATACTACAGGTAATTCTCTATCTAATTACACTAATCACACAACTAATATACAAAGCAATTAACTAATAATCACTAATCAATTATAATCTAACAACCTAATTACACTTAATTAACGCTAATCAACATTTAAGCGTAATTAGCAAACTAAGAAGGCATTAGTGAGTAAAACTCACTCAAAACGACGGGCTCGACGCGAGGATCGACTTTCCTCAAAGCGGGCCGAGCATCCGAGCTCGGGAAGGCGGCCAAAACGGGCCAAACGTCACTGCGATACCCATTTTCTGACTTCTCTGTGCGCGGCTGGTTGAGGTGGATTCGGGGCCGGTTCGAGCTAGACAAGGCCAGCGGAGGGCGAGGGGACTCCGGTGAGGTCGGACGGTGGCCGGAGGAAGTCGGGCGGCGGCCGGAGGCGACTGAACGGGACTGAACAGAGACGGCAGGAGCTGGACAGCAGCTCTGGAACAACGACCTGGGCGAGAGAGCGACCAAGGCACGCGGAGGCAACCGGCGAGCGGCGGAGCACGCGGGTGGGGCGAGTAGCGACGGCAGCTCCGGTTTTCTTCTCTCGGCGCTGCTGTTCTGCTTCTGTTTCTGTTCGAACCAGAGAGAGGAGAGGGGGCGAAGATGCGCGGACGGCAGCACGGCGGTGAGCTCGGGTGCGAGAGCAGCTCCGGTGCTTGCGGGCGTGCGACGATGACGGCGACGGGCGGAGCTACTGCTGCTGCTTCGGCTTCTTCGGTTGTTGCTGAAGAAGAAACCCCAAAGAAAAGGGAAGAAGATGGAGATGCTCGACGGAAGAGAGAGGGGAGGAAGAAAAACCAATTTTTCTTTCTTTTCTCTCACTCTCTCTCTCTTAGGTCAGCCACACGTGGGCCACCACCAACTGTCTTCCACCCTTCAATTTTTGACAAATATGCCCCCTTCTAGAAGCATTTAGGTAGTTCAAAGAGTTGGGTTTATGGGCATACGAATTTTCTTAGGTTTTCTTCCCAAATTGAACCTTAATCCCACTTGAATCAAATCAATTTGACCCCCATAATTTCATTCAATATTTAAATCGTCCGATTGGTATTTTTAAACTACCAATGTAGCTAATTGCATCCAATTTCACAATCCCTAGCTTCGATTGAGCGTAAAACAGCCATATTTATCAGGTCGAAATTAGGCAGAAAATCTGGATGTCAGCGTCAAGTTAGCCAAAGTGATTTATCCACTAGACAATTGCGTGCGTTCTTTAAGGCGCCGTTTTCGCCGAGTCTAATCTTATCACAAACCACGCATCTTTAGTGTCTCGATAGACAATTATGCGTTCTTTAAAGCGTAGTTTTCGCCAGGTGATATCCCAATCACTTTGAACCACACATGCCTACAACAATGTACTCGATAGACAATTGTGTGCGTTCTTTAAAGCGTTTTTAGTTTTGGTGATATCCCAATCTTTGAACCACACGTACTATAACAATGTATTTAATAGACAAGTGTATCGTTCTTTAAAGCGCCAGATTTTTGGGGTGATGTCTTAGTCACCGAACCATACATGTCTATAACAACCGCAAGTACTAGACCCGATCGTGCGTTCTTTAAAGCGCGATTTTCGCCAATGATATCTCAGTCTTAACCACGTAGGTCCACAATAATGTATGTCTAGACCGATCGTGCGTTCTTTAAAGCCGCCATTTTAAAGGTGATATCCAATCACCACGTGCATTATCTACAGTGTGCGATTGATTCAATCGAATATTTCCAATTCTCTCATAACCCCATCCACTTTACAACTCAATCAAAGCATTATAAATGCTAAACAAACATACTTGACCATTACCAATCAATCATTCAATCTCAATCAATTCCAAATCAATTTAGGGTAAATCCTAAAATATCACAATTTATTTAATTCCATACAACGTAGAGCTCAAATAAATAAACGAACTGCGCCATGACGATCAGCACGAGATTTCGGTCGTCGGCCATCAAAATCTTAATTTCCGAAAAATAATTAATTAATTTATTAATTTCGAAAATTAAATAAATAAATACAATAAATTCAATTTAGCACAATATAAAGCTCAATTAAATAAACGGATGCGCCATGATCATCAGCATAAAATCCCGGTCCTTGGCCATCCCAGTTGAATTTCCGGGAAATAAATAATTAAATAATTAATTTCGAAAATTAATATTTAATTCCTAAAAATACCACCTAGGCCCGAATCGCTTAATAAACACCCGATAAGGGACAGGAAAAATCCCAAGAAGTATCCAATAAATACTACAGGCAATTCTCTATCTAATTACACTAATCACACAACTAATATGCAAAGCAATTAACTAATAATCACTAATAAATTGTAATCTAACAACCTAATTACACTTAATTAACACTAATCAACCTTTAAGTATAATTAGCGCACTAAGAAGGCATTAGTGAGTAAAACTCACTCAAAACGACGGGCTCGACGCGAGGATCGACTTTCCTCAAAGCGGGCCAAGCATCGGGCTCGGAAGGCGGCCAAAAGCAGGCCAAGCGATTCTTTGCAAACCCATTTCGCATTCCTCTGATCGCTGCTGGTTGGAGGCGAAGGAGGGCGGATCCGGGGCTGGTTGGGCTCGGGAATGGGCGAGGAGCTGAACAAGACCAAGGCGAGTCTTCACGGTGGCCGGAGGAGGTCGGGCGGCGGCCGTAGGTGGCCGATCCGCGGCTGAGCCTGGTCGAACAGCTCCCCGGGCGCACGCAGACGAGGCCAACGGCACACGGCCGATAGCGCGCGGGAGGACGGCAGCTTTCCGCGGTGAACGGCGGCGTGCGGCGGCTCCGTGCGGCGGCGTCGGGTATTGCGTCGCGGTTCCTTCCGGCGGGACCGGATGATGCCTCTGTTCATTGTCTTCGGTTCGCACAAGCAAGAGGAGGGAGAGAGGGCGGAGGGTGCGCGGACGGCCGCGGGAGCCGGCGGTTCCGGCCCGGTGGGCGGCGACGGCGGCGCGGCGGCGACGGCTCGGTCTTCGGTGGTCTTCGACTTCTTGGTTCCTCGCGCAGCAAGAAGAAATGGGGAAGAAGAAGAACGACGGAAGAGAGAGAAGAAGAGAGAGAAAACCAATTTCTCTCCCCTCTTTGGTCTTGAACAGGGCCCACCAAAGGGCTGTCATCCACCCACCTTTTCAAGCCCCAAAATACTCCTTCAGAAGACTTTAGGTAGTTCAAAATACATAGTCCATTAGGCATTCGAATTTTGCTAGGTTTTCCTCCTAATTGGACCTTAATCCATCTTGAATCAAATCAATTTGACCCCTATAATTTCATTCAATATTTCATCGATCAAATTGGTACTTTTTCTTATCAGTATAGCCCACTTGTATCCCGAATTCACGATCTCTGGCTTCAACTGAACAAAACGGCCATATTTATCCAGTCAAATTAAAACCCGAAAATCTGGATGTCACATCCACAGACCTTCTAAATAGCACTTAAGAGCTGCACTCACCAAACTTCTAGAGCCATTGTTGTGGAAAGAACCAAGTGGAGAGCCTAAGGACTTTTGCTATATTTAATCTCCTATACATCATAAAATAGGCACACAAGACATGCATTGACTACAGAAACATACAACTGTCATATGCTAAAGTATCACTGATCCATTTAACTCTTCCAGCGTAAACAAGTAACTTTTCGAAACTTGTGAATCAGGCGAAAAAATGATCAAAAAGGCTGCTCTTTAAGCAACAGAATATCAACAATCTACGCCTCCTCCATAACTAAAGTCCCACCAAAATAATTACTTGACAATAATCATAAATTCTTAACTCAATTCATTACAAAATTTGGATGGTGAATAAGAGATAATATTCTCTTGGCGTAGGAACTTTTCTCAAAGTTCCATGTCGAACCCTATTCTCCCAAGTGTGCTATCAAAGTCGACTTCAGAAAGGTGTATGATACCGTGGATTGGCAATTTCTCAAGAGTGTACTTCTTGCTTTTCGATTCCCTGATCATTTGGTTCACCTCATCATGACCTGTGTGAGGACTCCTCGGTTTTCCATCGCGCTGAATGGGGAATTACATGGTTTCTTCCCTAGTGGGCGAGGCTTATGTCAGGGAGACCCCATCTCTCCCTACTTATTCACGTTGGTTATGGAGGTGCTCTCTGGGATTCTTGGGAGATGCTCGCTACAGCCGAATTTCAGATTCTACTGGAGATGTAAGTCTACGTGCCTCTCGCACTTGTTTTTCGCGGATGACGTATTCCTATTTTGCGAGGGCCACCTGCCATCCGTGAAGCTTCTCAGGGATGGTCTCCATATGTTTTCTTCTTGGAGCGAACTCTTCCCAAACCCAAGGAAAAGCGAGGTGTTCATCTTGGGAGGCTTGCCAACTTTAAAAAATCAAATCCTCATGGAGCTTGGCTTTGTTGAGGGTAACCTTCCAGTCTGTTATTTTGGGGTTCCAATCATTACATCGAGGCCCCGGAAGGCAGATTGCGTTGAGCTTGTGAGACGCATCACCTCCAGGGGTGCAATCCTGGACTCATCGGTTTCTTTCTTTTGCTTTGGCCGTCTACGGTTGATCGGTCGGTCCTCCATGCCATTCGAGGCTTTTGGGCGAGTGTCTTTATTCTTCTGCATTTGTCTTGGACCAAATAGAGCGGATTCTCGAGACAATTCCTTTGGAAGGGACTGAGTTGGGCGAGGAGGTGCCAAAGTCTCCGGGAAGATGTATGCCTTCCTAAAATGGAGGGAGGTCTAGGCATCCGGAGATTGCGTGAGTGCAATAAGGCGGTCATGCTCAAGCATATCTGGAATTTATTTTCAGATAAGGAATCGTTATGGTGTAAGTGGATCCACTCGACCTTCTTAAAAACCAAGAACTTCTGGGTAGTTAAAAAGCCAACCTGCTGCTCTTGGGCGTGGAAGAAAATCTTACAACTCAGGACAGATTGTCGGCTTCACTTCCCTTTGGAGGTTAGGCGATGGCTTATCAACTTCACTCGGTTCGATAATTGGCATCCCGGGGGTCCTTTGAATTTATATTTCACAGATCCCCTCATCTATAGCTCCGGTCTCTCTAGGCGGGCTTTGGTTGCCGATCTCTTCTCGAGGATGGACGAGCTATCGGATCGTAGATTGAGTCTTGGGGTTCGCCACTTCCTTCCTTGTCTGCGGAACCCAAGATCGATTCGTTGGAGAGAGGACTCGACGGGCTTGTTCTCGGTGGCCTCGGCTTGGGAGACCTTGAGGAGGAACAAGGCCAGAGTCAATTGGCATTACTTCATTTGGAGTAATGCCATCCTGCCTCGATACCAACTGAACCTGTGGCTCATCACCAAGAGAAGGTTACTTACTCAGTCTCTTCTCATGTCTTATGGTAGGATTGATGATGCTTACTACCCTTTTTGCAACGAGGTGCCTGATTCAATCAATCATCTCTTTTTTGGTTGTCGCATTACCTCGAGTATTGTCTTTTTTTGGGCTACTAGATGCAATCTCCCCTGGACCAATAGGACTTGGGAAGAGACTCTTAGTTGGGCCATTACCTTGCTCGGCGGCAATGAGTTTTATAAGTGTGTTGCCGGTTCTCCTTTGGGGCACTGTGTCACATCATTTGGAGAAACAGAACAATATTCTTTTCGGAGGGGAGCCATTATCTATTTCAGCCATGAAGAAGCACCTCCTCAAGGTTGTTAAGGATAAGGCCCTTACCTTTAAGAATGTAGAGGACTCTCACAGGAATAGGCGGATGCAACGCTCGTGGGATGTGGACCCCATTATCTTTGCCTCCTATGATCATAGGCTGACTTAGGTTTTTCGGTGGTTGTTTAGGTGTCTTTTTGCCAGGCTTGTTTGCCGTTGGCTTTCTGTTGGTCGTTTTGTTGCTTGTCCGCGGCTTCCTTTCACTCTCAATGAGCGTGTTCATTTTGAGTGTAAGCTTTTGGAGCCATGTTGTTTGTACAGTTTGACCCTATCAATATATTACTTACCTTTACCAAAAAAAAAAAAAAATTGGATGGTGAAGTAATAAGCATTCACAACCTGAGGACTTTGAGAGTTAAAAAATGAATAATGTATCATGGTCTAAGTTCTATTGATAGCTCAACTACTTTATGGTAAAAGTTGCTTGTAGCTTGACCACTAGAAAACTTGAGATTTAGATTCTTCTACAAAATACGAAAAGAAGCCTAAGTTCAGCATCGAAGTACTTACACATATTCTACTTTTTCCAGGCTGCTGTAGGATCTAGGGATTTTGCCACTCAGTTTGTTGAAGCTAAGGTCTTTGCAAAGCAAGTTTATGTGAATATATAATGAGAAGATACTTTTAACTAACTCCCTCAGGACACTCTTTGAGCATACTTCAGACGATTGTACAAACACAGACAACATCAATGAACATACAAAGTCCAGTTCAGATGTTTAGACATACGAGTCAACCGTCTAGTGCCTAAGCTTTCTACTAGACATTCATCTCCCGGAGGCATTCATTTGCCTAAATCCAAGTTTCGAGTTGGTTACATGCTATAAGTATACAAAACTGCTATTAATCAAATTTACAAAATGGAAATTTCAATTTATATAACTAGAAAAGCTATTTGGGCACTAAATTGAGTGTGTCCCAAGGAATGCACCATATTATAGTTCAGATTGGGAGATTTCACTAATCTAATAGGACCGAAACTAAAGCTAATCATAATTTGTTGAAAACATCTCCTTCACAATATATTATTTATGAATAAAGGGATGCTAACTCAATACTAGGGTGCTTAGAAAAGGAAATATCAGCTTCGGTGAATAAAAAAATAAAGAATAAAATGAGGATTTCAAAAAAAGGAAAGGGAATAGAGTATGTGATAAGCTGCAGCAGAACCACGAAATTTGGTCATTCAAGAATGTCAGAAAAACAAAAAATTAAAGCTCCATTTGTTTCGTGGAAAATGTAACGTTTTTAGAAAATATTTTCCATGAAGTTTTTTTTTAGGAAAATGAAAATATTCCGGTGCTTGACTGAAATCCTGAAAATACCCGGAAAATATTTTCCGTTGTTTAGTATGGAAAATTTAATTTGATTTTCTAGGAAAATATTGCCAAAAAATTCGAATTAATTTTTTAATTTATTTTTTTAATCCTTTTCTTTTAACTTCTTCCTCGGCCGATTGTTAGCTATGGCAACGGGCCACAGGATAAAAAAAATATTTTTATAAGAACAAACATTTCATTAACTAAGGATCCAAACTCGAGCACCAAGGACTGTACACAGCCTTCGTGGACTCAACCTAAGTGCTGGGGACTAGAAATTGAGTGTCAAGGACCCAAGCACTGCTTTTATGTACTCGGGGTCAGGTATTAGGGCATTGGGCTTGGGCACCAGGGCTTCGGGCCCAGCCTCGATGGACTAGGCGCGGGCGCAAAAGACCTAGTCTTGAACGCCTAGGACCAAGAACCAGGCGTTGGGGTTCCCATGTCCAAGCAAAGAGTTGCGGGTCCAAGCACCAATACCAACTCATAGTTTGGAAAATATTTTCCCACTTTTTCAAAAGAGGAAATCATTTCCTAAATTTAAACATAGATCTTTCATTGACTCGGAAAACATTTTCCATTAACTCATTTTCCTAAACAAACCAAACGCTGGAAAATCGGAAAATGTTTTCCATGAAAAACAAACAAACAAAGCCATTGCGGAATGGCAAAATGTTGCTTTGTTAAAAGTAGCGTTTATTAAATCTTACAGAGATGACCACATGAACAAGAAGAATTGACTTGTATAGAGATGCATTTGAAGCCATGCTCTCGTTTGAACTATGAATGTTATGTCTGACAAGTGTACAACAATCAAGCATAAAACTCCAGCTAGATATTGTAGGGCTGAGATTCGAGAATGTAAACCACCGGAAGGAAAGTTTCCAGACAACCAACCACTAGAAGCCTCCATTTTGCATTAATGCTCTTAAGTAGTTAAGATAACATATCAAAGCAAAAGTAAATTAGACGAAATGGGAAACCACAACCAAGGTAAGAATTCTTGCTGGAAAAGTGAAAACAAAGAGAGTGTTAGAATATTTAAATAACAAACCACGCTTTCATCTAATAGCTTGAGTTTTTAGAACAGTTAACAATAGTTCCACAAATTCTCACAGAGAGAAAAAGTCCATATACTTTTGCGCGAAACTGTATATTCTACAACAGAGGCCACAATCACCAAGAATTTAAATGCCACATCATTCACAATTCAGCAATATCAACAGAAAATATCAAAGCACCATTGAAGTCAGTAAGGGACCTTCAAGCCATCTTAAATGAGTTCTTTAACTGCAACCAATAGTCAACCAAAAACTAGTAGAAATTTCACTCCTTAAGGGTAAAATTATTTATTCTGCTTGGAATAGCCAAAGGGAAAAGCCACTTTCTACTCACAATATATATAGACTTGTCATATTTGCTAGATAACCAGGTAGCTCTCCCATGAGATTGCAGCTCCTCAGAATCCTATAAGAAAATCACACCGATATTGCCACATTGTTAAGACGATTTGGCTCTTTTGCATAAAGTAAGCTATCTATGAAGAAGCATTGATCTCACAGTGTTTGAATATTTGTACTGTTAAGTTGTGGAACACGAGACTCGGGTCCATCGAGGTCACTTATTCTCCTGCATATCAAAATCAAATAGGAGCTTTATTTGATAGATAACATCTTAAAGAAAGAGAGATCAGATCGAAATGCCAAAATTCCATACTGACAAGTCGTTCAATTGCTCCAAAAGTGCGATCCCAGAGGGAATCGGCCCTTGCAATCCACTTCCTTGAATAACCCTGATGATACAATTCATAGATGGAATTGTCTTGGGGGTATATCTATAGAGACTGACTTAAAAGGGGAAGAAGCATTAAGCCTTACAGTGTTGTGAGATTTGTGAAGTTCTGAATAAAGTTGGGTATCTTTCCCGTGAACTGATTATCACCAAGTTGCCTACAGTGCATTAAACAACATGATTCATATGAAGGAGAAAGACTAGAAATGGCTAAAATATTAGCTGAGTTTGTGGATACTGGAAACTAACAGGTTAACCAATTCCCTTAAGTTAACAAATGTTTGAGGCAGCTCCCCCGTGAAATTATTTGACGTAAGCCACCTGAAACAAGAAAAACCCATGACAACACATTGGTTAATAGAACCTGAATGTTGTATCTCTCAACAGATCACTCTAATGGATAAAATTCCCTCGCCAGATACAAAATCATCAGCGAATAAAAACTCGATGCCTAACACAGAAATTTGCGTCAAGAGACTCACAATCGAGATAACCAGGACAAGTTCCCGAGTTCTAGAGGAAGAGGTCCAGAAAGCCAATTGCTTTCGACGATCCTGAGCGGAATATGAAAGTTAAAATCTTGAAACATCAATCAAATTGAAAACAGCGAAGAGGACAAAGGCGAGCGTCGGGATGAGTGGTCACTCACAAAACCCAAAGTGCGGATATGTTCCCCAGCTCCTTCGGGATTGGACCAGTCAATCGGTTTCCGAGTACAGAACTGCACCCACATCATCGCGTTTCCCCCAATCAAACAATAGAACATACACTCGTGAGAGACAGAGAGAGACAGAGAGACAGTGAGCATACATGTAGCTCAAATTCGTAGAGCCCCATTCTTTAGGAATTGTGCCGTTCAGGTAGTTGCGGGAGACATCACTGTTTATAGAGAGAGAGGATGAAGAAGAAGAAGATCGAAAATGGAGAAAGGAGAAATGGAGAAAGAGAGTGCTTACAAGATCTGGAGCCTAGGCAATCTGAACAATCGAGGGGGAAGGGTGCCGGCAAGAGATTGCTCCTGAAGAATTCTGTTTTCGCAACGACACGAAGGCTTTATTCTAGCTTTACTTAAAAACTAGGCATCAAAATGATGTTACAAAATGGCTTTATTACATCTATTGATATGTATACATAAATCTCAATCGATTCTAAATGAAAAAATTCTTCAAAAACTGCCTAAAAAAAGAAGGTTTTGTTTAAAGCAAATGAATATAAAGCTAACGTGAAAAGCACGCATCACTCAACGTACAGCCCTACCATGCATTAGTATGAATAACATATGTAATAAGGAGAGAATAGCATAAAAATTCTGAAACTACCCTTACGATTAAAGTTAGAGGGAATATAACTCTCATCACTTTGATATTTAACCATGATCTTTGAGTTTAACATTCCCATTAATCACTAAAAATATGATTTATATAATTAAATGCTAAGCATATAATATGTGATTGATTAAACTTATAAAAATTGTATAATCATACTGTGAACAATTAATAGTATGCTCATAATTACTTCATGAGTAATTTTAATTTAATAAGTGATTACATATTGTTGCTACATTTCCACCAAAAAATCGGCTAATTTTTTTTTTTTTATGAAATACTAATATTGTGCAAAGAGATTCAATTCGGTAGCCAGTCGACTCTATAAAGAGAAAATATTGGTGTGCAATTGCGTGATTAATATTAAAGTCTAGCGAGGAATCCACGATGGTATAATTCATGAAATTGAGGGAGAAAGAGACATGCTCATGATGTGGGAAATGGTGTTGTTGTGGGCGTCGGTGGAATTCTCGCAGGTGACGGCGTTGGTAGTTGTATCAGGTGTTTTGTCGTCACCCCATCCACCCTCCACGCCGCATGGATCTGCGTCAAAATCCCAATCTGACTTCCCTAACATCTTTGCTATTTCTTTCAACGCATCCACTAAAAGAGAAAAGAGCCGATAAGTCAAAAGGAACAGCAATGTATCATGCAAAACAAGCATAAAGAATGTCAGATTTACTTGTGCTTGAGGTTGAATATATGTATGAAAAACAAGCACCAAAAAAAAAAAAAAAAAAAAAAAAAACTTGGTGTACGTTAGAGTCCAAAAGGTAGAGGAACAATACGATGAAAGCAATAAAAGATCGATGGGCTTATTTTTTTTCACCTTCCTCTTGGGACAGAAGAGTGGCGGCAGCAGCTAAGTTAGTGATGTTGAGAAGGATGAGCATAGAGAAGAGATATCGAGCCGAGAAGAAAGTCGGCATCATTTCAATCTCAAGCTCAACACACACACACACATAGAGAGAGAGAGAGAGAGAGAGAGAGAGAGAGATCTCCCGTTCTTTAATCGAAGTATGTGAAAACAAAACTTGGCTAAGCCAGGGAGCAAGAGAGAGATAATTGTTAAGTGAGCGATCTAACTTCATGCATTTATGTACGAGAAAAGGGAGAGTTGATAAAGACTTTTTGCTTTTGTATATTTGACGACCTCAAGTCTTCCTCGAACATATGAATATTCATCCAGAGTTGAGTGAGTTTTGGTTCAGCTTTTCTTGCATAATAACTTACTTTTTGCTTTTGTATATTTGACGACCTCAAGTCTTCCTCAAACATATGAATATTCATCCAAAGTTGAGTGAGTTTTGGTTCAACTTTTCTTGCATAATAACTTACTTTTTGCTTTTGTATATTTGACGACCTCAAGTCTTTCTCGAACATATGAATATTCATCGAGAGTTGAGTGAGTTTTGGTTCAACTTTTCTTGCATAATAACTTTCTTGGACCACAGATTTACCTTCAATCCAGAGAGAGAGAGAGAGAGAGAGAGAGAGAGAGAAATGTGATTGTTAGAGTGGTCTGCACGAAAAAGAGGGAACGGATAAAGACTCTTTGCATGTGTGAAAGTGAGAAGAGATGACCCCAAGTCTTCCTTGATTGTAGGGATATCCATCTAGAATTGAGTTGTTAAGCTTTTGTCCATCTCTTCTTGCGTAATAACCTTTTTCATATTGTTGGTTTATCCAATCCCTCTTTTCATATTGTTCTTCCAATGACAATAGTCTTTTTCATTGCTCTAATTTTGGCGATCGACACCAAAATTTTGGCTATCAACTTAAAGTTAAGTTATATTGAAAACTGTGGATTAATTTTTAGCCTCTAAAAAAAATCCATTAAAAATTACACAACAAAGCACAAGTCAACGCCAGAGCACGGAGGAGGAGAAGGGACCGCCGGGGTAGCCTAAGGACTGGCCAGCGCGTGAGAGACTGGAGGGTGAAGGGTCTGCATCGATTGGACTCTTCCGCAGGTTGAGAGCCTATAAAAGGAGGCCTTTGGATGCTAACCGGGGAGTTCGGAGAGGTTGAGGACAGAAGGAAAAAAAAAAAAAAAGAGAGAGAAAAGGGAGGAAAAAAGGTCCGCGGTGAGAAATCGAGCGAGTGTCCTCCGGCGACAGACACACTCGAAATGTGACCGACAAGCTACCGATGTCAACCTTCTTCCCGAGCTGAAGCGACAGTAGGTCTTGGTTCGAATCTTGTTTGTTCTTCTTTCGGGTGCGTTGCGTCGAGTTCCCAAGGATTCTGGCTCGGGGGCCGCGCGAGGCAACTGGACATTGTCCAATCTATCGAGCTCACCCTCATTCGTCGCCCCTGAGTCGATTAGGGAGCACCACCGATGACCCCTTTTTTTCCCTCGAGTTCTGATTTTGTGGCTTGATTCGGGCTCGCCGGACCGGGCTACCATTGTCAGTAAGTCCATGAGCGTTCCCTGGTTGCTTTAGGTTTGAGGAATCTGGGCTTGTTTTAATGTGGAGACTTTGACTGTGATTCGGCATTGATAATGGTGGGCTTAGTTTGGCTTGTTGAGTTTGGGTTTAATTTGGTTGAGTGGGCTTGGAATTTGTCCTAGTTGTGGCCGAATTGTGCTTCAATTGTTGAGCCCATCCCCTTCTTTAGGCTTTTATTCAGAGCTTGACCCGAAGGCCCACGGTAGTCCACATCCTGACCGGGCTCTAAGGCCCTACCCAAATACACATCTTCGGAATAAAAAATTATTATTATTTAAAATATTTTTAAAATTAAAAAATTAAAAAATTTCGGATTTTTTTTTATATATTTTAAGTTAGGATAAAGCTTAATAATTAGTTTTTGAGTAGTTGTCTCTTAAAATATGTGAAAATCCTTGATAAATAGATTGTGCTTTATCAGATTGTTATTTGTATATTTCCATTATTTCGATTGTGCGCTTTTCATAATCTATTTCCTTAGCCTAGTTAAGAATACATTTCTTGGACTCATGAATGCTGCTTTTCATAATCTATTTCCTTAGCCTAGTTAAGAATACATTTCTTGGACTCATGAATGCTGCATGAATACTTTATTTGGTGATTGAACAAGAATAAGTACTAAAAGGGCACTAGTTGGTTAATTAGTGTAATTAAGTTTCCGACTTTAGATTATCTGGTTCAAAGTAAGTAATCCTCCCAGTACTTTACTTGGAATCTAATCGATCCACCTTAAATTGATTAATGTCGTGATTTGTATGTGAAAAACTCAAAACATAAGTTGTGAATTAGTATAAGCTTGAGAGAGTTCGAGCTAGATTTGAACTTAACAATCCATTAGCCAAATTCTCAGCGGTCCATCCGAGGATAGGTCGCAACAATTTTGCTATGAGCATATCTCAGATTTAGGTTATTATACAATTTATTGATGGTTGAGTCCAAATTCCATTATTCTTAGAAACTTCATTAGCTCATTCAGGGTTATGGCTGTGGAGACCCAATAATGTGGAGGCCAATGAAATACCCTTCAAGCCCTACAAATCGGTTAAGTTCAAATCTTCGGACCTAGACCCAATATTATTTGCACGGCGTTGGTGGTATCATATATGTTAAATATAAATAATGGAAACAAATTGTCCTATTAAAGTGGTTACAAAACAAAAATATCATATATGTCAAGTTGGAATTCTAATTTAGATAGACGGAATAATAATATCTTAGGATTTTTTAGGACAACAATTGAAATGTATGATCATGAAAACTAAAATATTTGGCAACATAGTCTATCCTATTCATTAATAGGTGCTTGTAAATTAGCATATCTAAGTCTCCATTGATGTTGACAAGTGTTTCACCCATTCAACACGGAATTATTCGAAATAGATTTGATCGAATTTGGATTCGGAGAGTGAGGGTTTTGTACTTTGACTTGCATTGGCCTAACATGGCCTCTTTTATCTCCGTTCCATGTTATAAATCTAGACACCAATTGCAGAAAAATCGCGGCACATAAAACAAAAGTTTAGACTCAAACCAAATACTAATGGTTCCATGGGTAAGGTCGTGCATGAGACTTAGGCAAAACGTCATCTTCTATGCATGTTTAATTAGGTTAATGTCGAGTCATGGAGGGTTATTTTAATATTGTCAACCAACGCAATTATATTGGACCCGCAAGTTTAGGAGAGCTTTGAAAATTCCAAGTTAACTTTAAATGATGAATTCTAAGCATGTAATTTCGTCATTTACTGTCAAACCTCGAACTTCGAGCGTGCGAACATCCCACAATGGTCGATTAAAATGCAACTTCTCAAAACGCGTCGCCAACTTGCCCATCCGAAAACAGCCTTAGGCTGAAGTTTGAGAGCTGTGCTGGGATATACAGAGGAAGAAAACCCTTCCGTTACTCTTCAGCTCATACACCCAATCACACTGACCATCACCACCGTGCCACCACCAATCACCCCTTTGCCACCTGAATAGTCGAGATTCTTTTTGTTCAATATGGAACTTTCAGAAGTTTGTTTAATGAAACTTGGCTGTCCCTTTAAAATTAGTTGGTGAGATTATTACACGACACTTCGCTGGTTGGGTTTTACAATGATGATTGCTGCTCTTCTAGTCCAATCATAGCCCGCACGTGTTAAGAGTAATTAAATATAAATTACACCTTCAACTAACAATTTAAGCTTTTAAAACAATTGATAGTGCTTTTACAAATTTTCTCGTTGTATTATAGCTAGAGATCCTCAGTTCGAATTTTTCTAGGCCTTGTTTGCTTACCTAATTAATTTCCACGCTTAGATATTAGGCCAAAAGATCAGACTAAGACTAAGTGTCACCTCAAGACCTTTAGGAAGATGTACAAGAGGAGTTGCGGAACAAAATCGAAAGGTCAAAAAGGACATTAATTGTCTTTAATAAACAAATAACTTCCTGATGTACAAGAGGAGTTGCGGAACAAAATTGAAAGGGCGAAAATGACATTAGTTGTCCTTACTAAACAAATTACTTCCTAATATGTTAGTTGTCCTTAATAAACATATAACTTCCTAAAGTACAAGAGGAGTTACAGAACAAAATGGAAAGGTCGAAAAGGAGTTAGTTGTCCTTTAATAAACAAATAACTTCATGGTCTAATCTACAGTTATAAGAAATGTCATATTATCTAATAGGACTATGCTTAGAGGATGGTACCATCACTTTCCATGAAGTGACGGACCTCACCACACATTCTAAAGTGTAAGATTTTGGGAATCGGAATATCAAATTGACAAATATGTTGTCAAAAATGTCATTGTTATAGAATTGCCCTACCGTAAAATTGACCATACAAATTTTGAGCTTGTATGATGTCAACTAATATTTTGTGAAATTTTCAATTCATCAAATTGATGAAATCCCCTCTGATCACTCAATTCCAAACTTAGTATTAAATGATAACAAATTAAAGACAAATGAAAAACAGAGGATGTTGTAGGTGCTGGCAATGGCAGTTGTAGGTGCTGTGCATATGGAGGACGGCGAAATGGTGGTGGGGCTGGGTTCAAATGGAGGGAGGGCGAGGCTGTTGGGTGGCGATGGATGTTGCGATGAGGAAGGAGAGGTGGCGACAGCAGGGACGATGCTACAATCGACTCTCGCCAAAGCCAACGCCTTTGTGTCAGAGTTATCCCTCACCCTCGCTATCAAAGCTTGCGGTTGCTCCCTATTCTTCGTCCAATCTCCTTCTTTGGTATAGACTGCATTCTGGAAATTCATTTAGTGCCTTCGTTCTCGCTAGGGTTCAATGGAAGAGAAACTTTTCTTTGATTGGAGCAATAATCTGAGAAAATGTATGGAGGAATACATAGCATGGAGGAGACAATAGCACGTGGGATATATGTGGCTTTACAACAAGGCCATTTTTGGCAATTGATTTTGTCAATTTGATATTCCAATTCCCAAAATCTCACGCTTGAAATGTATGGTCAGGAGAGCTCCGTTACTTTGTAGGAACTAATAATACCATTCTCTAAGCATTTCTTAGAAGTAGATACGTTTTAGTGTTGATCGCTTCTTGTTTATAATTTTGTCAATCAACTTCTCAAATCTTCTTTTGCTAATAATTTTCAAGTTGTGTTGTCAATGACTTCATTGGCAATTTATTGATCCCTTCAAAAGGTGGACTGTTTTGTTTTATCAATGATTTCTATTTTCAACAAACCCCATTCTTATCTGTTAGAATAATAAAAAAAATGATTGTTGAAGATTTGAGTAAGTTGGTTATTGAACTCTAGATTTGGTGTGAGAAGAAGAAGAAGAAGATTGCGCACGGCTTTCATGTAAGATTGTCAGCCGAATAAGAAAGTCAAAAGAAAAGGGACAACATAAATGAAGAGAAGGAGGAGTCGCAAGAAAAATTGGCCCGTAAAAATTGTGGGCTTCGTTTGTCCTCCTTCATTCATTGAATGGATCAAATAAAGAGGAAAGAAGGGTCCATGAAGGCCCATTAATGCATGCACATGTATGCGTGCCATGAAAAATTTGCTATTGCAGAGATTTGTCTTGCAGGCACTGTTGCTATTATTTAATGTTTGTGTGTTTTCCTTTTAGCTTTGTTGACTTTTGTAGTTTCACTTTAATGTTAACAGGAGTGTTGAATATCTCGTGTGCCATGTTTATCTTCATCTCTATTGTAATTTAGTGTTTATTGTAATTTAGTGTTCTGCTATTATGTAAGATGTGTAAGGGGTGTGTTGTAAAAGAGTAGCCACTACAAAGCATTCTAAGAATAACTTCTCCCTTCGGTCTTCACTTATGTCTTGTTCCAAAATTTTCAAAGTTGCCATTAATTTTTTCCTTTTCATTGACTAGTCTATCTTGTCGATAATAATAAAAATTCGGTCATCTTTTGGTGTCAACAATAATGAAAATATATGTGTCGATACATCTTAACAGGAACTAAATTAATAAACATAAATTATATTATGTTAGTTTGATTTATGTCAACGTCAGTAGGGTAAGTAATCTTTTGCTTTGTTGTGATTAATGAAGAACAGTGACGGAATTTTGTGATCAAATGCATCGCTATCTGCCCCCACCTCCCCATTTATTATTAGATTAGATACACACAGTTTACTCAGCTTTCTTGAGACGAAAGAGACGGATGCTAAAACATCATGTGAGGAGAGAGAGAGAGAGAGAGAGAGAGAGAGAGAGAGAGAGAGAGAGAGAGGATATAGAGATCCAAGATTAAGAGTCAGCTGCCACAGTGCCCGTAAATAAACATGCAGGGGTTACGAGCAATCGCCATACCCACGTCGGAGACTGCAGAGAACGAAGCCAAGCTGACACAAACCGTTTTCTTTGTTCTTTCTCAGTGAAAAGCCACCAGTGTACGTGTTTGCATGATCGAGTACCGAGTGTGTGCAGGCAAATGTTCGTCAAACCAGCGAAATAAAACAAAATGATCAACAAATCGATCATAATAAAGTAAATATGTGAAAATATGTCTTCTTCTTCTCCTCCTCTTTCTGAAGTATGGCGCCTCAGATGGATTAGGTCTCTCCAGGCATGTGCAGTTAAATTGATCATGTTGGACGAGTCTAAGGAGTAAGTTCTTGCAGCCTCTTGATCGTGCTTGGGTCACTCCGTGGGCCGAAGGTTAAAAATAGCTAGGTTATCGATGCTTCTTTTACTTTTCTTATCATTACATCTTCAAATGGAAATCAAACTTGGTATACACAAACAACCCCGTCAAGATCCAAGAGATTCAAATGTACTTATGAAGCCCTGCATCAAAATGACAAAAACCCTTGAAAAGGAAAGGCCATGGAGTGGGAGAGAGGGATCAAACCAGCGTTCAATTGAAACACCCAACGGCAAACTCATCTCAATGTGTCACCATCCGGCACCACATAAGCATGTCATATCTCAGGCCCCCTCCCATTCCTATATAATTGGTATCCATCCTCATAGGCCTTTCCCACTTGCACTACAGATCCATTATAATCCACACTGACCAGCACTCGCAGTTGTACTTGGCTGGGAGCTAGAAAACGAGACCACCGAGAGAGAGAGAGAGAGCGAGAGATGAAAATGATGGAGGCGAGGAAGGATGTGATAAATAATGACTTTGCAGAGAAAGAGAGCAACTGCATCAACGGGCAATCGTCCGCGTCCTACCTGGTGTGGAACGACTTGACGGTATCGGTCCCCGCTGGTTCCAAGAGGAAACTGCTAAACCAGCTCAGCGGGTACGCTCAGATGGGTCGGATCTTGGCCGTCATGGGTCCTTCCGGCTCCGGAAAATCCACTTTCCTCGACTCATTGGCAGGTTTCTCCGCTTCTCTCTGCCAACCTCCTCATTTCGGAACATTTTCTGGCAACAATATATCCATTTACTTGGCCTTGTTGTATTGCATTTTTATTTGAGTTATTAAAAAGTCCACCGCCGGTGAAATCCGAATTCCGCCTTCGAAGCTCTACGTACGAAACTCCTAGTGATACCGATACTGTTACCGAAAGATCAAGACAACAAGCATTGCCCATATATGGAAAATATAGCAACTTAATATAGTCACCAAAATCATTAATAGCATCGAAAAAATTGCAAGAGGCTACGATGATAACCCCTTTCCATGGCCAGATCTGGTAGTGTAGAAACGAAAGTGCAGCAAACTGTTTATTCTCATATGAATTGGGTCTCCCATGTATATTGATGCTATTCTCTATCGATATCTATTATGTATAGTTAAACTCACTTTATTTGAAGATTAGAAATAGAATTACATTTAAAAAATACGGCTTATAGAAGTAAAATAGTGATGATATAATTATTTTGTAACTAATAAATTCACTTGATATAAATTCTAATAGCGTAATAAAATTCTCTCTCATTTATATTGATGTTATTCTTTTTCTTTCTTGAATTATAATATATAATAGAAATCATGTCATTAGAAGAAGAGAATAAAATTAGCTAACGAAAAAAAATTAAGAAGATACAACTCTTAAATTTCCGGTAACTAATATCAATATCACGTGGGAGTTTCCATATATGGTGCACTGAAAGTGGGATTCGGATTCCACTAGCAGAGGACATAGAATAACTCTGACTTGTTCACCATGGTTTTAAAAAAGAAAAGAAACTCTTGATTTGATCAGCAAGACCACATTAATGATATCATGCTATGATAACATAGCGTATTTTTGTTACACCCATGTAAGCTTGAGGGTTTTGGCGACAAAAAAAGGTTTTTGAGTATTGATTTAATAGTGGTCATAATTTAAAATTGTAATTAGTCGTATGCCCTTTGTAAGGGACATGTTTTGTTAATTTGTAAGATGTTTGTGATTTATGTTAATGTTCAAACTATTGAAAAACCTACAATCAAGTCAAAGACAAACGCAACCATTGGCCACTCTTCCCTCATGGGAAGGGGGAGGTGGGGAGTCCATATCCCCACCTTCTCAAGTGGGTTGAGGTGAGGACAATTTAACTTCAAGTTCGGGTTTTAACTTTCACGCCCTGTAAAGATGCGGAGCAAAAGTCTAAGAGTGAGAGTTAGAGTAAAAGTAAAGTAATACAGACAAAAAAAAAAAAAAATCAAAGACTAGGCACATGTATGAAGCATCAACTACTTTATTTACTATTTGAGTCGTATGTCCGTGAAAGGAGTGCCAATTCATCAAATCGAGAGATTCTTGAAAGTCAAGACAAGCAAGGTGGCTGTAATGATGAATAAGAAAGTTGGGACCTTTTTTCATGATCTAATCCTCTTAAAAATCATCACTCCCTAAAAAATCTCCAACTTTATATTTACATCCTAATTTTGCCTTGAACTTAAAAAATTTCTAACTTCACTTTAGTTTCAAATCAACTTCACATCCCAAAATCGCCACTAGTTTTTTTTCTCATGTCATCAATATTGGAGGTTCTTGTCATTCCGTATGAAGGTGAGGGTGTTTAAGAAGACGTGAGTTCCGATTGTAAACCTCTAACTAGCTTTAGTATTGAAAATTTCAAAGAAAATAGTTACTTGTTTTGAACGTGGGGGCAAATTTGGGACTACGGTGAAATTTTGTGTTTTTTTCTTATATATATATAATATTGGATGTATTGTATTCAAATTCCCATGCTGTTACCCAAGAGATTCTGAATATTATAAAGAAATGCATAAGACATGGGAACCTTATATCATGAGGTGATCTTATGTTTATAGACAAGGAACACAAATGTGTAATACAATCAAATTACAAAGACAACTCAAGGAAGAATAATCCCTCACCAATAGAAGTCTAGGAGATTTTTGTGCTCAATACGACCCCTCTTATAATGAAAAAACAAAACCAAAATGTAAGGGAACTTGTCCTCCTGAAAAAGAAACAAAGAAACATCACAAAAAACCTCCACTTCGTAGGAATAAACAAAGATAGGAAAATAACCAAAATAGACCTCAGTCTGATAGAAAATTTTTTAAAGACATTAAATGCTATTCTTGTGGTAGAAAATGTCATATTTCAAAATATTGTAGGATTAATAAAAAAAATTGAATGAACTTTCTTTAGATGACAATACTCTTAATCAGTTAAATAACATCTTCATAGAAAATGATGATACTTCTTCTGATGAACTTCTTGAGGAAGAAGGTCTTCAGATTAATGAGATAGAATCCTCTTCAGATTCCGAATATGAAGACGCTTCATCAGGAAAACCCATTCCTGAAGTAAAATGTCTTAATAAAAGAAGAAGAATTCCTTCTCAACACTGCTGACAAAATACTTGACCCTGAAGCCAAAAAAGAATACTTAGATAGACTACACTCTTCTATGAATATTACTTCCAAGCCTAATACTTCCTACAATCTTAGAGACATTCTAAATAGAAACAAAAAACCCCAATCTAGACCCATAAATATTAATGACCTTCAAAACGAAATAAAACAACAAAAATTAGAAATACAAGCCTTAAAAGAAACCCAATTAGAAATGAAACAAGAAATTTCTGATATAAAGTCTCTTGTCATAAAAGGAAATTCTGTCAAGCAGAAATACAAGATCTCTTAGATAAAAAAAAACTCATAAGAAAAAGCCAATCACCTTGGAGTTGTTCTGCTTTTTATATCAATAAAAATGCTGAACTTGAAAGAGGAGTTCCCAGATTAGTCATTAATTATAAACCTCTTAATACAGCCCTTAGGTGGATAAGATATCCTATACCCAATAAAAAAAGATTTGTTAAATAGACTTTGTAGATCAAAAATATTTTCAAAATTTGACATGAAGTCAGGATTTTGGCAAATACAGGTCAGTGATAAGGATAAATACAAGACAGCCTTTACAATCCCTTTTGGCCAATATGAATGGAATGTTATGCCATTCGGCCTCAAAATGCCCCTTCGAATTCCAAAGAATTATGAATGAGATTTTCAATCCTTATTCAGAATACATCATAGTTTATATAGATGATGTTCTAGTATTTTCTTCTAATATAGAATAACATTTCAAACATTTATCTACTTTCATAAAACAGTCCCTCTTGGGTAACAGCATGGGAATTTGAATACAATACATCCAATAATAAGTGTTCACTGAAAACCTTGTATCCATTGTACAATGCCCCCTTAACTGGTTTGACTCCTGGTGGGATCTCTTTGGTCCTTTGGACATAATATTACACCCCACAGTCTGTGATTATAGGAGGAAGTTTGGGATTTGTAAATTTTTTCCTCAAACCACACGGCAATTTTCTGGAGTTCTTGCAAACCCTCTGGACCAGAAACAGGGGATACAAGATTTTCAGTGAACACTTCATACCAACACCTCATGATATAAGGTTCCAAGTGTTCACTGAAAACCTTGTATCCATTGTACAATGCCCCCTTAATTGGTTTGACTCCTGGTGGGATTTCTTTGGTCCTTTGGACATAATATTATTCACGATCTAGTCCTGACAGGCGGGAATACTTACCACTATACTACAAGATCTACGGACCTTGTATAAGAATTGTGAAAAGAAGGACTGCTTTGAGAAGGAGGGGTTGCCTGAGGCCTAATAACCACCTCACTCGAAATTCTTTTGTATTCCGCTTGTTTTTGTGTAGCAAGCGGGGAAGGATTGTTACTTACCTCTATAGCACTGGATGGCTCTTTATTTACGTTTTGTAAAGATTGGGCAAGTAACAATATTGTTTCTTTTGGTAGTATGTTGGCTAACCGATTAAAGGCTAGCATGGGTTAAGATGATATGGGTTCTGTTGTCAAAGGTGTTTGCTGTAAGAATGTCTGGTTGTTTTCTGCCATTTGGAGCTGCAGGTATGCATCCCACATTGGGCGAACAACTAGTTCAAGCCCTACAGGGACAGCCTTTTAGCAGAAAACCACTCAGCCCTTTAGTTCAGAGCCTAGAGACACCCAAAAATTTCGGGATGGAAACGTTTCTAACCTACCCAAGCTGCATTTCTCGAAGGATCCTACCAGGCTAGAGAAGAAGAGGAATTTAGAAAGCCATGGAGAGTTTTTCACAAAGCACACACTTTACTTCAAGGGACTCGCCCAACACAATACATCCTCCCGGCCTTATATAGGCAAATGAGGTCACAAAGAAACAAACAAGGACCAAGCTCATGGGTCCGGGTACAAACGGGGGGCAACGGGAATTATTCGCACACTATGAACAAGAATCGCATGCGTGAACGTACATTCCCTAGCCTAGTGCTACGGTAAAAGTGAACAAAGTGACCTTGCTACGGTGAAAGTGTACGGACTCAACGGTCTCGTCCGTCACGGGCATTGTAGCTACGGACCGAGTCCGAGTCATCCGAGCTGTCTTCTAGGAGATGAGCTTCGTACTTCGCGGAGGGCTTCAAGATCTTCGGTGAGAGAATCGATTTAGCCTTCTTGATGATGATGCTTGTTCATGAGCCCAATGTGATGCTTCTTCTTCCGCCCAATTTGTTTCTTCGCTTGTGGGTCGTCTAGCGGGAATGCTTGGCCGAGGCCGTTTGATGCCGTGCATAGTACGATGTGTCCATGTTTTGGGATGAGGACGAAGGTCCTTGTTCGTAGGGATTCTCGGGACAGAGGACCTCCAAAGCGTGCATAGGGATCTTGAGTAGACTGGACAATGTCATCTTCGTTTGTCATTTCATGCTCTTGGGACGATGCAGCTTGTCCGTATTGCATGAGTGCTTCCTTAGCTTCGGTGCTAGGTCATAATGATCCCACGTAGTGGGTGCACTATTCCAAATATCTTCGGGAATGGTTTTGTTTTCTTGGCATAGGATTTCTCGGAGTTCTCGATACTCGTTTTCACAAAATCGACAGATCTTGGATAAGATCTCGTGAATCCTACTTCTCGATTGTTCAAGTTAGGCTTATAGGATGTGGTTCCTATTTCAAGTGGTGCATCAAGAATACTACCATTATTTCTGCAAAAATTCCATGGACGTCGAAAAAACAGGATGGTATGGACTTCAGGATTTTGTGTCATGGTTCTTAGTTCTTTTTCCAAATCTTGTTTCCAGCATGTAGGATGATAAAACCAATTTAGAAAGTCTAAAAGATTTCTATCACATTCTTTTTCGATGTTTCTTCCGAGCAAGAATATCCTGGTGAGATTAGCAACGAATCTTCGGTGGGGATTTCAAAAGCTATCAAGTACTTATTAGTCAAGTACCATAACATCATTTTGAGCTGGTCAAGGAAATCATCTTCTTTCCAGATAAGAGGATGAATGAAAGGATAATTCAGATTTAACCCGAAAGGATAAAGAATCGAACCTCCATTGAATCTCGAATAGGTCCGTGTGACATTGCCACATGAGGTTCTCAGATTTTCGGCAAGGCTGTCATTCGGATTTCTTTGGATGATTTCTTCGGGATATTTCCAGCTTGGCAAATCTCTCGATCTTCTCAATCTTGTATTTCACTCCATGATTTAGCATATGGAAAGGGCCTTTTGATGTACATGTTGATTTCAAATGTTACTTTGGGTCTTGACAAGAAGTCAAGTACATTCTTTTTCCCGGAATATGTTTGGTTTCAAAAGAGTATTTTGAAAACCATTCAGCCCATCGTAGCAATTGAGAATTTGGAATTTGCTTTTGTTTAAACTTGGTCATCTGTGGAAAAGATGCCATGTCTAATTCTACTAGGAAATGATGGCCAATGAGATGAAACTCAAATTTCTTGATTCCCTTTTTTTTGCTAAGATTTCTTTGAAAGTGGAATGGTAGTGCATTTCAGCTTGAGAAAACTTTCCACTTTTGTGAGCACAAGGAAGTCTCTTACCATCAATTTCTTGAACAGACGGCCGCCAAAGTATTCATCACGGCGCGTCGGTCGGAGAATCCTTTTGCCTGTTGATGGTATTTGCAATGGTGGGAGATTTTGCATAATCTCCTTGAGTTATTTGCTTTGGTTTGAATTTTTCCCCAAGGTGGGGAATTCTTCTTTAGCATGGATTGCAAAGGAATCGAAGTTTTGCAATATTAGGGACAAAGTCTGCGAGATAATTGATTATCCCTAGAAATTGCTGAACTTGTTTTGTCGTGAAGTTATCCACAGGAAACTTCAATAATTCTTGAGCAATATGTGGCCCTGGATAGTATGTTCCTTTGTTGAGGTGCATACCAAGAAATTCAATTTTGTCCGGGCAATATTCATTTTTCTTTGAGAAAGCATAATGCCATGCTTTCTTACTATTTCGAGAACCGCTCAAGAAGTTGACGGTGGATTGCTCATCGGGACCGTAGAGCGAGAATATCGTCGATGTATATCTTGCCGCACTTGGCAAGATTGGTTGGAAAATTCGACACATGGCCTTTTGGAACAAGGATGGGGCAACCTTTAGGCCGAAAGGAAGAACTTTCCACCGGGAAGTCTTTGGTTCGGGATACGGAGAATCTGTTTTGGGTCTGTCTTCGGATGGATACCCAATTGCCAAAATCCGGCTTTGAGGTCGAATTTGGAATAGATGTGGGCTTTGGTTAAACCAAGTAAAGAGAGAATCTCGGATGGTAAAGGGAATTTGTCATCTTGGAGAAAAAGGTTGAGGGGTTGATAGTTAATTACCAATCTCATTTTCCCTCTATTTTGCTCAAGACGTTTATTGACATAAAAAGCTTCACGGGCCCATTGAGAATCGAGGTTTCAATGAGGCCTTGCGTAATAAATCGAGCATTCCCTTTGAGCTAGAACCAAATGTTCTGGGTTCATTCCCGTATGACTCGCTTGGTTGGATTGATATCTTCATTTTTCTTAAAGGGAAGGCGGACAAAGAACTCGGGATTTTTCCATAAGGGATGAGAACATTTTTGAGTGAATTCGAATGGGATTCGAACAAGATTCTAGCAACTTTTGCATGATTGGATCTAATAAACTCATCTCAATGGAAAAGAGTCTCGAATATTGACAAACTCGAGAATTGGTCTTTATATCGAGACCTTTTCCGGGAATAATGCGAAGCGAGAGATTTGAGTCATGACATCCCACCCAATTATCGGATCTTTATTGGGAAGGTTTGATCCAAAAATCTTTGTCGTCATGGAACACGAGGAAAAACTGGATGGTGACGGAGTGGTTCGACATTTGTGGAGAAAGTGTCTCTGCGCACTGAAATATCGATGTAGGGAGTCCGAATTCTTCGGGTAGAATTTTAGTATCTAGAATCGAACAACTTGCTCCAGTATCAATGAGAGCAATGACATTGATTGGTTTAGCAAACTTCGAGGTAAAAATTTTCACAGGAAAATGGGGACAGTGAGTATGACTTGAGAATATGTCAGGATTTGGCTCTGAAGATGTGGGAGATATATGAAAAATGTCTTGATTCGAGTCGACTCGGTTTTTCACCGGAAGTTTGATAAAAAGGGATAACACAAAGTGTTTGTTCGGTTGGTTCGTCATCGCGAGAGAATATAGATTCAATATCATCATTTTCAAGTGAAAAACCTGTTTCATTTTCTATGAGATGATTCGACCTTTTTTCGCCTCGAGGACAATTTTTGGCGAAATGTCCTTTCTTGTTGCGAGATGTAGCAACGGCTTGATTTCTTATGGCCGTGCGATCCTTTCTTTGCGTAGGTATCGCCATTTCTTCTTTCTCCGGAAATGCTTAGGGCCATGTCCGGATTTCTTTACGGAATACTTCTTGTAGTGCCTTTTCTTCCGTGAATGCGCCGCAAGTACCATCACAATCTTGTCTCGGAGCATTTGATTTTTAGCTTCCGATGAGAACAAGCGGTTTCAAGTCGCTTGTCATCTCGTGATGTATGTTTGGACCATTCGGCGCTTCAAGCATAATTCTTCAAGACATAGATGGACTTCTTGCTGGATTTCTCCCATGGGAACGTCTTGTATCCTTCTTTGTTTTCCAAAGAAAGATCTTTCAACCATCTGCGATAACTCTTTAGGGATAGAAGTAAGGAAAACATGCTTAAGATTTGGATCTGCGCCAATTTGGTAAAAGAGCTGAAGCATTAATCTATAATGCTTATCAAGATGCTTTTTCGAAGAGAGAGCATCTTCTTTCAAAGAATTCTCTTTTTTTGAGCTCTTTGAGATCTCCGGTGTTCCCACAAAAACATGATATAGGCAAATAAGGGCATGGCTGTAAGTTGGTGACGGAGAAACGTAAGCCGGTCGTTCGTGAGTGATTGCCACCAAAATTTGAGGCTTCTGTGAACCTTGTAACAAAATTGTAAAGGACATCATTCATATCATGGTTGGTGATGGATTGTGTACTCAACCAAGTATGAAACTCTTCAAGTCTATGTGGCCATTGCGAATAAGGAATATCGTCAATGGAGAAGAATTGTTTTGATGCCATAGACACATGCCTAGCAGGATTGGTTCTAGTGGGATTACTTGTCCGTCCCGGATCGAATAGTTTGATTCTCTCTCCATTTCATAATCATAGTCGGAGGAGTGTCGACCATGAATATCGTGAGGTTGGTGGAACAACAAGGGGAGAATCAACTGTGTGATCTGAAAAGGATGAGAAAGAGGAGAGGGATGCTGAGTCTGATGTAGTAGAAGATTTTTGTGTGGTTTGCAGAATCTGCTTTTCTGGGATAACAGGATCAGGCTCAGGCTGTTGGGTACTAGGATTAATCTCTTGTTTACCCAAATCCTTCAAAAAGGATTCCAATGGGTTTGATAACATCATCTGGTCTGGTCTTTCTTTTATAACAATTGAACTTGATTCTGTAGGTGGTGTCTTCTCTTTCCCCTTTTCCTTTTTCAAGGCTTTAAGACGGCTTCAGTATATCCGGATCTCTTATGGAGAGATCTTGTGGGATGTTGGCAAAAACAGACACTTGTGGTCTTTGGGGATGTATACCCGGTTTGAACAGGTGGTGCCAATGGATCGAAGGGTCTGAATTTTCCTTCCTCAAGAAGTTGGATTTGCTTCTTGAGTTTGTCTATCTCTGGCTTTGGATTTTCAAGATAATGGTACCCAAGATGTTGTCCTGATTCCAAGGCTTGAAGCCTTTTCTGGAACTCAGAAAGTATCTTCTTAGTACCCTCATCGTATCTTCGGAGATCTTGTTGCACATTTCCAATTTTGGAATCAATAGCCTTAAAGGCATTGTTTTGTGCCAACAGAGTCTCTGATTGCCAATTCAAAACGGCTTCGGCCCGCAGGTGTTTTCTTCTGTCTTCCATGTTCATCCACATCAATGGGGGTAGGAATTTTAGGAACATGGCGGTATCTACCATGTGGATCAATAAACTCTTCAGTGGCTGGGAATGAGAGTTTAGAACTTTCCTTAACAAGTGGAGGGAAGTCAGTACCGTGAAACATGGCAATAGAAGAAGTGGGTGGTACCTCTGTTGGGATTTCAAGCGGGTAAGAATGTTTCTTGGCCCATTTGAGGATTGGCTTATAGAATGGAGAAAGAGCTTGTTTTTTCCGGGGAGGAGAAGGTGGAGGTGATTTTGGTGGATCTTGTGGGGTTTGGGACATAGTGCGAACTCGGTGGTGGAGGTGGTGCATAAGAGACCATGAGCGATATTTGTCACACTCACCAAGAGTATCAGCGGAGGAATCTCCGTTCAAGTACCTTTGGTACATCTTATCCTTTGGCTTTTTCCGTCGAGGTGGAGATCTTGCAAGAGGATCTACCTCGTCGGGAGAGTTTATGCGGTGAGAACACGGCAAAAAGGATCCCAAAAACAATGACCAT
Source organism: Eucalyptus cladocalyx (assembly GCA_017140615.1). Taxonomy (NCBI): domain Eukaryota; kingdom Viridiplantae; phylum Streptophyta; class Magnoliopsida; order Myrtales; family Myrtaceae; genus Eucalyptus; species Eucalyptus cladocalyx. Next base: position 19,569,929 of record CM029526.1, read on the forward strand.
AATTGTCTTTATAGTAATGAACAGGATGTCCATCACCATTGAAATGTCGAACATGCTTTTTGGATCGGTTCGGAGATAGGTCTGGAACGCATGGTTCAATCATGAAGAGGGTGCGGAAGATAGAAGGACTTTCTTCCTTTTCTTTGCCAAATTTGATGGAAACAGTTCCATCTTTTTTCGTACAAACTCGAGTCGTTGGACCGGAAAGGCTTGTTGTCTTGATGTAGCTTTTCATAGTTGGTAATCCAAGTTTCGGAAGAAGCTTGGCCAATGTATCCTTTGGGATCATGCAGGAAATGGATGCGGGATGCTGGTCGTTCGCATAGAGATGAACAACGCATCTTCATTACCATTGTTGAAGTTGAGATCGAGGGCGTGGTTCGCACTCGATAAACCATCCGGTAATGTAGGGTTGCAGCTACGATTCAGCGGTTTGAGGAGCTCCGGTGAGCTGGACTTGGACTTTCAAGAAAGAAAGTATTTGGGGGTGCGATAGAGCGATATTGAAATTTGGATATAAAGTTACAAAAACTGTTCCAAAGCATTTAAAGTGGTTTGAACAAAGTGCCTATACATGCATGCTGGTATTGCAAAAAACACGGTATCCAATAATGCTATTCTTGCCACAACGGGCAAACCTTTCCGACCATGAAAGGTAAGAGCAAGACGAACGACTCCATAATGGACATGAGAATATCCTGTTGAACCCATTGTGCGGGAAATTCGGAGGGATCGAAGAGTAACAAAGTACTCTTTTTACGTAGCGGGAATAGGATTTGGTCAAATTTGGAGGATTTGGACATACTCCTTCACTTGCTTTGGAGTTTGATGGATCAGTTGGCGAATAGAGCGGATGGGTGAAAATGACGAGGTGGGTTTGGCAAAAGCTGAGTAGGGGTTCATTAGAGGAAGTTGAGTTTCTGAGATCTTAGTTTCATCACTAAGAGAAACTTCATAAAGATAATCTATCTTAGAAGCATTTGAAACTCGAAATTCCGGAGGGGTTGAAGATGAAGAAGAGGGTGCAATAGAAAGCTGGTGCTTCGAGAATTTCTGGTTGTGTAGACATGTTGAGAAAAAATCTTCTCAAAGACTTGGATTCACCTATCAAGCGCATGGAATGGATAATATTAAAAACGAAACCAGTGGCTCTGATACCATGAATGGACCTAGACTTAGAACCAGGGAAGGAGAGTAAGTTTCCTGCAGGTATGCATCCCACATTGGGCGAACAACTAGTTCAAGCCCTACAGGGACAGCCTTTTAGCAGAAAACCACTCAGCCCTTTAGTTCAGAGCCTAGAGACACCCAAAAATTTCGGGATGGAAACGTTTCTAACCTACCCAAGCTGCATTTCTCGAAGGATCCTACCAGGCTAGAGAAGAAGAGGAATTTAGAAAGCCATGGAGAGTTTTTCACAAAGCACACACTTTACTTCAAGGGACTCGCCCAACACAATACATCCTCCCGCCTTATATAGGCAAATGAGGTCACAAAGAAACAAACAAGGACCAAGCTCATGGGTCCGGGTACAAACAGGGGCAACGGGAATTATTCGCACACTATGAACGAGAATCGTCGTGAATAAAGTACATTCCCTAGCCTAGTGCTACATTAAAAGTGAACAGTGACCTTGCTACAGTGAAAGTGTACGGACTCAACGGTCTCGTCCGTCACGGGCATTGTAGCTACAGACTGAGTCGAGTCATCTCGAGCTGTCTTCTAGGAGATGAGCTTCGTACTTCGCTTTGGAGGGCTTCAAGATCTTCGGTGAGAGAATCTGATTTAGCCTTCTTGATGATGATGCTTGTTCATGAGCCCAATGTGATGCTTCTTCTTCGCCCAATTTGTTTCTTCGCTTGTGGGTCGTCTAGCGGGAATGCTTGGCGAGGCCGTTTGATGCTGTGCATAGTACGATGTGTCCATGTTTTGGGATGAGGACGAAGGTCCTTGTTCGTAGGGATTCTGGGACAGAGGACCTCCAAAGCGTGCATAGGGATCTTGAGTAGACTGGACAATGTCATCTTCCGTGACTGGAAAGTTTTCTCAAGCTGAAATGCACTACCATTCCACTTTCAAAGAAATCTTAGCAGTAAAAAAGGGAATCAAGAAATTTGAGTTTCATCTCATTGGCCATCATTTCCTAGTAGAATTAGACATGGCATCTTTTCCACAGATGACCAAGTTTAAACAAAAGCAAATTCCAAATTCTCAATTGCTACGATGGGTGAATGGTTTTCAAAATACTCTTTTGAAACCAAACATATTCGGAAAAAAGAATGTACTTGCCGACTTCTTGTCAAGACCCAAAGCAACATTTGAAATCAACATGTACATCAAAAGGCACGCTTTCCATATGCTAAATCATGGAGTGAAATACAAGATTGAGAAGATCGAGATTTGCCAAGCTGGAAATATCCCGAAGAAATCATCCGGCAAATCGAATGACAGTCTTGCCGAAAAACGGAGAACCTCATGTGGCAATGTCACACGGACCTATTCGATTCAATGGAGGTTCGATTCTTTATCCTTTCGGGTTAAATCTGAATTATCCTTTCATTCATCCTCTTATCCGGAAAGAAGATGATTTCCCGACCAGCTCAAAATGCTGTTATGGTACTTGACTAATAAGTACTTGATAGCTTTTGAAATCCCCACCAGAAGATTCGTTGCTAATCTCACCAGGATATTCTTGCTCGGAAGAAACATCGAAAAAGAATGTGATAGAAATCTTTTAGACTTTCTAAATTGGTTTTATCATCCTACATGCTGGAAACAAGATTTGGAAAAAGAACTAAGAACCATGACACAAAATCTGAAGTCCATACCATCCTGTTTTTCGACGTCCATGGAATTTTTGCGAAATAATGGTAGTATTCTTGATGCACCACTTGAAATAGGAACCACATCCTATAAGCCTAACTTGAACAATCGAGAAGCTAGGATTCACGGATCTTATCCAAGATCGTCAGATTTTTGAAAACGAGTATCGAGAACTCCAAAGAATCCTATGCCAAGAAAACAAAACCATTCCTGAAGATATTTGGAATAGTGCACCCACTACGTGGGATCATTATGACCTAGCACCAGAAGCTAAGGAAGCACTCATGCAATACAGACAAGCTGCATCGTCCCAAGAGCATGAAATGACAAACGAAGATGACATTGTCCAGTCTACTCAAGATCCCTATGCACGCTTTGGAGGTCCTCGTCCCCTGAATCCCTACGAACAAGGACCTTCGTCCTCATCCCAAAACATGGACACATCGTACTATGCACGAGCATCAAAGCGGCCTCGGCCAAGCATTCGCTAGACGACCCACAAGCGAAGAAACAAATTGGGCAGAAGAAGAAGCATCACATTGGGCTCATGAACAAGCATCATCATCAAGAAGGCTAAATTAGATTCTCTCACCAGAAGATCTTGAAGCCCTCCAGCAGAAGTACGAAGCTCATCTCCTAGAAGACAGCTCAGATGACTCAGACTCAGTCTGTAGCTACAATGCCCGTGACGGACGAGACCGTTGAGTCCGTACACTTTCACTGTAGCAAGGTCACTGTTCACTTTTACTGTAGCACTAGGCTAGGGAATGTACTGTTCACAGTACAGTTACTGTTCATAGTGTGCAAATAATTCTCGTTGCCCCCTGTTTGTACCCGGACCCATGAGCTTGGTCCTTGTTTGTTTCTTTGTGACCTCATTTGCCTATATAAGGCCAGGAGGATGTATTGTGTTGGGCAGAGTCCCTTGAAGAAAAGTGTGTGCTTTGTGAAAAACTCTCCATGGCTTTCTAAATTCCTCTTCTTCTCTAGCCTGGTAGGATCCTTCGAGAAATGCAGCTTGGGTAGGTTAGAAACGTTTCCATCCTGAAATTTTTGGGTGTCTCTAGGCTCGAACTAAAAGGGCGAGTGGTTTTTTACGCTAAAAGGCTGTCCCTGTAGGGCTTGAACTAATTGTTCGCCCAATGTGGGATGCATACCTGCAGGAAACTTACTCTCCTTCCCTGGTTCTAAGTCTAGGTCCATTCATGCGAAAACCTTCCTCCTATAATCACCATCCCTCCGAGTACTCATAGAAACACTCCTCCAGTCCTTCTTTTCACAATTCTTATACAAGGTCCGTAGATCTGAAGCCTAAAGGGAGTGGCTGTAACCTCGCTATCTCCATGCTGAATTTTTATTCTCCTAAGGGGTGGATGATTAGATTCTATGGTTTCACCATTATCAAGTTTCCATTTGTAATGATGCTCTAAAACAAATATTTCTTTTGGTTCGAGAAATTGTTCTTCTAACCAATCAAAGAAAAATATATGGACTTCATATTCATATATGTAGTCGTAATATTTTTGTTTGATGTTTTTTGCTTTATCAGCAAAGGTTTATATATATATATATATATATATATAAGAAGTTTGGGCCATGATAATTGGGGCTTTCCTAGAGAATTAACCTCGGTTTTTTTGTCATGTTCTTATTATGGCCCAATTTTTTTATTTCATAAGAAAACCACAAATCAATGGTACCCCAATCCAGTAGTTTTTATCCAATGATGTTGTCCAAGATTCGACCCACCATCCCATGTGTACTTGGCAGAATCTTTTTTTTTTTTTTTGTCAGTCCTACTCTAATCATACTCTAACACTCACTCTCAGACTTTTGCCCTGTCTCCTTCTAGGGCGTGGGAGTCGAAACCCACTCCTAAAATGAAATCGTCCTCATCCTAATCCCCCCTGAGAATGTGGGGATTTAAACCCCCCACCTCCCCCTTCTAAGTTGGAAGGGTGGCCTTTGGGGCGAAGTACTTGGCAGAATCTTAATGAGGGTCAGATGTGGGTGCCAAATGAAATTGGTATTTCATTATGGGACTGAAAAAATTTGGACTAAAATTAGGCCACAATTTGAAGTTAATGTCTTTTTATGAGATAAAATATAAGGATCAGGGCTTTGATCCAAAGCCATTATTTCTCAATATATTTCTACGAGAGAAGAAATTGAGTCAACATTGAGATTCAAGGTAAAGTTGATGCACTTTAAAGGAGTCGCGCTTTATGAAAGCGCTTTTACGGATCACGGCCTAGAGACTTTCTTGAATCTGGGGTCAAACCCGTCCACTTTATCCCTGGGCTTGACAAGACAACTTCAATTTAAAGGGATTATTTGGTTGCTTGTAGTTGATATGGGACAAGAATAGTGTAGATACAAACAATTATGGCTTACACATTCCATATTTTAGGTGCATAATTGCATTTACTACATAAGTACGTATACACCAAGAAATACGTGTTTCAACCAGTTAGTAGCCACTTTAGTTGACTATTTACTATGTTTTGCTTTTTAGCAGGCCAGATTTCTTCTAACATCAGAAAAGAGGGAAATATTTCCTTAAGTGGGAGGAAGAAGGGGTTCCTAAACCACAATGATCCGGTAAGCAGGTTGATCGATTTTCAGCTACTATATATCAGCAGTATCTTCATACTTGAGGTGATATTAGAATGATTTGTTGCTAGGACTAGAACTAAGTTTCCCCTGCAGGACAGACAAGCTCCACCATGATAGGTGTGAAGTTGCATGTTGAAGCCTAAGACACTGTAAATAACACAAATCTAACTAAAGAACTTTTAGTTGATGGCCTACTCCAACTCATAGTCACAGAGGAATGTGAGTATTGCACAATCAATTGGAGAGATTAAAGCTAAATCAACTAACTTTTTTCGAGGGATGCTTAAGATTATTCATATGGGATCGATCTCATCATCAAAGCAAGAATATACATTAATTACATAAAAAAGGAGAAATCTCGGCAGTCTATGATATCCTTTTCCTGTCTATCTCAGGTATTTTATGCCAAGAGACTCAATGGACATTATGGCGAGACCCTGTTTGTGCTTGCGAATTTCCTTTCTTCGCTCCCTTTCTCGGTGGCGAATTCTCTGCTTTCAGGAACAACGATATTCTACATGGTGAAGCTTCATCCAGGATTCTCTCACTATGGTTATTTCTGCATTAACTTCTTATGCTACACCACCATTATCGAGAGTTCCATGATGGTTGTGAACTCATGATGCAAGCCTAGGGGAGGCTTTCTCAACCAATAGGATCGGGAGAGTGACTCGTGCACAGGAAACAGGACGAGCAGAAATTTCAGCACTGCGCGAGCTCGGGAGAACAGTTGTATCTTTGTCGATACAGATCGGATTGACCTGATTCCAAAGCCAAATGAACAAAGACTTCTGGATCTACAATTTCTCTGTTTTGGGTTTTCTGAAATAAGCACTGTAGGACAGTCGAAATTGGGTTGGAAGTAACGAACAGAACAGGAAAAGATAGGAACTTCATTGGTTGCTCTTCTAGGCCTCCAAGGAAGTTGAAAGGGACACCGATTCTTCTAGATCGATGACTGCAACTCTTCAAGGATGCAGATTTCGAAAGCTCCGACTCTTCAAGGACGGAGTGAAAACTCTTCTAGGTTTTCAAGGGTTGAACTCTACAAGGTTCACGATATTTGCTTCAAGCAAAGTTTTTCATTCATCAAAAGCTGCCCGTCTTCTACCAGAAATTGGATGGCTTATATCGTCAAAGAAATAAAGACAGAGCATTGAAACTAGGAGAAATAAAGACAAAACATTAAAACTAGGAGAAATAATAAAAACATAACGTCTTCATGGCTCCCAAGGTGTCTTTCCAGCTTCCGGGATGGACTCAAGATGTCGTTATGACTTCTCGGTTTCGTCGAGCTTTAATGCGGGCCGATCTTCTTGGTCGAGAGAGCTGGTCTTCAATGTGGGCTGCATCAACTCATTTGTCCCCAACGCCTTGATGGCTGTAGTAATTGGAATTAGTGTCAACGTAAGCAAATTTTCTCTCTTAAACTTCCCTTCTTGTAATCCTTATAAATTACGTTGTCGTTCATAGCTAATTTTTGTGGATTCAGGTTCTAATGATGATGGCATCACAGATCTTTAGACTTCTTGCTGATCTTCCCAAGTTCTTTTGGCGGTACCCCTTGTCCTACATCAGTTTTGCCAAATGGGCAGTTGAGGTAGTTAGTATACAGTGATTAGCTATTTTTTCCGAAATCAAGCTTGAAAATTTATCAGCATAGTTATGCATAGAGCCATGACATGGAAGACATTTATCTTCAGTTTCAATAATATCGTCTGCCTAGTAAAACAAAACCAGGAGCATGCACTACTACTTGCATTGCATATTTAAACTCATTGAAGTTAAAATTCTCATCTTCCGTCTGAGGTACATTTATGAGAAGGAAATCTCAAAACAACATAAATTAAGTAAGATGCCTTTTATTTTGATGTGAAGAAATGGGTTGAATGGTCAGACAGTTCCGCCACTCCCTTCTTCCTTTTCGGATTGTTGACCCGCTCTTCCATATGCTAGAGGTTAGGTTAACCAATGGAATAATGTAATACTATGAAAATTCTGTTATCAGTCTCTTTCATAGATTGATCAAAACACCACCAGGCTTCACCACATGTTTCACTCCGTCTCTTTACTCAAGCTAGAGCTTCAGATAATCAAGGCTTCTCAGAAGTAGTTCTGCAACTAGCTGTAAGGACCCGGGCCCACTGTGTGATATTGTCCGCTTTGGGTCACCCGCCCTGGTGCGGACAAACCGCCATCCCAACCACGGTCTTTTCCCTCACGGTTTTAAAACGCGTCACACTATTAAAGGAACCCAAGCCTTATAAACAAGCGCCCAAGACTCCTCCCTAAGCGATGTGGGACAGGAGAAATGCCTTAGCCTTGCCCGTGTACTGCCGAGGCGATCTTAGTCCGTCCCTCCGTACTGCCCCGGGTCTGGGTGACCCGGGGTCGTCACATTCTCCCCCCCTTAAGGCACAGCGCCCTCACTGTGGCCCCACACGCTGCGGGAGTCGGCACAGCGCCCTCGCTGTGGCCCCACACGCTGCGGGAGTCGGCTCTGATACCATTTTTTAGGACCCGGGCCCACTGTGTGATATTGTCCGCTTTGGGTCACCCGCCCTGGTGCGGACGAACCGCCATCCCAGCCACGGTCTTTTCCCTCACGGTTTTAAAACGCATCACACTATTAAAGGAACCTAAGCCTTATAAACAAGGCCCAAGACTCCTCCCTAAGCGATGTGGGACAGGAGAAATACCTTAGCCTTGCCCGCGTACTGCCGAGGCGATCTTAGTCCGTCCCTCCGTACTGCCCCGGGTCTGGGTCGTCACACTAGCCATGGCAGTCGACAATACAAGCATATGATTTGGATCAGTGACTTCGAGTCCTCCCAAATATCTCACGAATTACAAGTCACTCATACAAATCATTCACACGCCTTGCAGGGTCAATACAAGAATGTCATGACCGGTCTTGAGTTTGATTCAGCAGAGCTAGGAGAACCACAACTGAAAGGCGAGATAATCCTCAAAACAACTTTCGGCATATCACTGGATCATTCCAAGTGGTGGGATGTAGCTGTGCTTCTGTTTCAACTGTTTGTTTACAAAGTACTGCTCTTGTTAGTGCTTAGGTACAAGAAGAGAATAGCCCCCCAGTTGCGGTTGTCATCACAAGTGTTACTCAGGGTGTCTTGACAGATGATTTCGGTGCCAAATAGCAGCTAGCATCCCTTATGTTTCCAGAACATACTTTATCGGCAACTAATGCACCATGGTTATGTAAATGATGCATATGTCTCTAGTTGTCGCAAGTTCTAAATGCAATTCACCTTTTTCACTTCAATGTTATGACTAATTTGATATTGGTATACGTAACGTGACAAAATTTAGACCTAATGCTCGGCCCAAGGTCCACCACTTCCTCTTTGTAATTAATGTAGATTATAAACCTCTTACAAAGCACAAAATTTGGACATACGGCATTGGACAGACGGCCCGTTTAGTGCCTCTCTCTCTCTCTCTCTCTCTCTCTCTCTCTTTGCTACAAGCTACTGCGAGATTCGATGTAGTGGATAATAAAGTACATTGATTACAAGCAAAACATATGTCACGCAATGAGTTACAACTTATATTGAAAATAAAGATTAAGCAATTCAAGGGTTGTACAAGAGTCAGACATAGCTTGCACTCATTTACAAAAAGATTAAAAAAAAAAAAAAATGGGAGGCAAAGTGTAAACTGTCTTTGAACAGCCTCTCTGTCCCCTTTTGGCGCACCAAACATTTGGACACCGAGCTTATCATACCCATGACCTCCAAATCTAACCCATGGCTGTGAAGTAGACCCAGGTGGAATATTCAGATCTCTCATTTCCCCCAAAACCGAAAGGGCCAAATATGTAAAAGCCAAGAAAGTGTACTTGTCCTCGAATGCCCAACTTTTGAGGCGCCCAGGATAAACAAAATCATCATAACTTTAAGATGCTTTGCAAGAAAAACCGGTATCCTCATCCTTCCTACTTATTTCGTCTGTTTTTTCCGCACAGCATTATTGCCATTGCGTGCTCTGGATGCTTTATGATTTCTCATTGAGGTTTCCATGCTCATGCTACCTTTTAGTTACATCTTTCTCTTTTCCCCGCTTTTAAGTTTGTGAAAGGTCCTCTTCCTTTTCTTTCCAGATTCGTTGGATTGAATCTTAGAAAATTTCCCTGCAGCCAAATCACCATTCTTTTTAGAACCTTCTAATCTGCCATCAGCAGTAAGAGAAGTTTCATATTCTCCTGAGTGGGGGGAGCCATCTTTGTTCATCAACCTCCTTTTGTATCCTCGTCCCCTGACATCTTTCTGATTTATGGAAGCTTCCTTGTTGTCTATCCTGCCTTCATTTGAGGTTTTGTTTCGCCTATTCTAAAAGGTCAAACATGCGATCATTTTACAAAACAATATTACGACCTCCAGAAATCATGCCCTGCTAAATAGTATTTCTGTAGGATACACATCCAAGCATTGTTGAATTCATTACCTCCATAACTGTCTTAAGAAAACCCTTGTCCTTTTCTGGGGTAACAAGCTGAACAGCAGCAAAACCACACTTCCTAGTCATTATCTCAAGAATGACTGTGACCTGCATATACAGTGATAATGGACATTCATTACAAGATAGCAAAAAAGAGGCCCTTGGAAGGATGTGTGCATGGAATTATCACAAAACAACTCAGCAAACTCCCAGTAAATTTGACATGCCTTTGATCTGAAGTGATGCCTGGAGACAGATGACCATGAAATAACACCATCAACAATGTCTGAAAGTAAACTCTGAAGGTCTTCATTTCGTAAGCAAGACACTACTACTTTCACGAAACCTAGAACAGCCTGCAAAATGTGTACGAAGTAAGTCTCAAGCCATGCCAATTGGGGCAAGAATCTACTTTGGTAATGGTATACTCACTTTTATCACTTCCACCGCTTTGCTTTGTAGCAGAGAAAGAACAGAAGGAATAAGATCAGGAATTGATAGACAGATATCTGTATCCTTGTAAACTAGTACGGACAATGCAGAAACAGCTCCACTTGTAATTTGAGGTGATGAACCAGAAAGATAGCCCGCTATCTGAAAGCACGTTATTTAGAATCAAAACACTATAACTTGAATAAAATTACAATCCCGAGAATTGCAATTGTCCAGTAATAAATCACTGTTAAGAACTACAAGCAGAAAGGAAAATTGCAGATTAGGTTAGACAATTTCTACATAAGTATGCTCTCCCGATCATCTGACAGAAAGTCCTGTAAGCAAATAAAATTCCCTGATGTTCACAAGACACTTAAAAGTGTTCATCTGTGCAATGCATATAAAACTTCTTTGGGCAACCATTTACACAAGGAACCCAAGCTTTAATAATAACACATGAGAAAGGGACTCCACTACCCCTTGATTAACCAAATTGACTTCTTAAAATTTCTCAATTTTTCATCGGATGAAACAAATGCAAAATTTCGATTGAATAGGCTTAGGGGCCAACAAGGCATCCACAAGATACAGACCACATGATTTTAAATTTTGCCGTTTGTATTTCGGTTCTTCGTTTTTCTACTGGTTAGAGGGCATTAATCATCTTCTCCTCTGGCTGCAACTGCAAAGCCTAATATCTTGGCAGAAGCAGCTAGTCATGAATAAATGAAGGAATATGCCATGACTCAACCATACTGCAGCCACGAAATTAGCTTTATTCTTTTAGAAGAGAAATATGTTTTAAGGCCTCTGAATCAATTCGTAGCCATACCAGGCTTACAATCTTCAAATACAATGCACATACTTATAAAGATTTTAACCAATACCAGGAAGCAGTATACACAAGACCATGAGGACTTCAGTCCACTGTTTCCCAATTTTGCAGGAACAACAACATGGCCAAGGAAGAGGAATTTAAATAAACTACATTCTCCTTCAACTTTTCCCCCATCTATGGATGTTACGTGAGGCAGAGCAGAAACCAATTATGACAACTTACATAGGATCTACCATTGTAAAATACGGACGTCAGACAAGATAGAAGGATCTGCTTCAACCTCTTCCATTGTTGTTACTTTCAACTGCCTATACCTCATGTACCCATTCTTTTAAAGTTCTATTTTTGTTTTCCTTGCATGTTCCTGATGTTCTAGGATGTATGTAGTATCAAACATGTCTTAAAATATAAGCAGTAATTTCCACCAAAGCTACACAAATATGTCCCATAATGAGGAATACCATACCATGTTAATCAGTTTCTGACAAGGTGCAACTGAACTAACAGGCGAAATGCTTCTCAAGCTGGAACTTATGTTGGTGAGAACATCATAAGCTTCCTTCCTAGATTCCTCCTTAGCCTGCAAATTTCATGTCACAACAGTGATTAGTGCTGAAAGTAGATCATCACCCCCACACTGTAAAGGAGGTTCTTACATCCTTTAAGACAAGTATAATCTCATTGAGGATGAAAAAAGCTTTTGAATCTTCTTTCTCCTCCTCCTCCTCCTGCTGCTGCTCATCCACAGAGTTTATCTGCATGAAGAATCAACTTGACATGTCAAATAGAACAGCATATGACATCAACAATAGAGGTGCTTATATTACTTAATTTTGAGCTACAATTGCAAATACACCATAACCAAAAGCTTAAGAATCCGTTCGCAAGAAGTATATATATGATTCCTTCCATGTTGAGACACGACCCAAAAGAAAAGATTAGTCTTTGGCCTTAAAAGCGGAAAAGCCATTCATGACATTCAATATTATTTTAACGAATTAAGGGAAGATGGGTGAATGATGATAGTAGGATCAGGTTATTAGAAATTTAAAAAATTGTGAGATTGGCGAAAACTGATCTGTTAGGTTCTTTAAGCAAAATACCACTTACATAATCAGTTTTAATTTTTTTAATTTCCACAAAATTCAATAAAAAACAAAAGGGTGATGAAATACTCCATGCTTAGCTCTGTACAAGAAGCTGCTAGCCATCCATAAATTTAGGAGTTTGGAAAAGTGAAAAAAGTTCAAGAGTCTTCATATTCACAAATACAGGCACATTATACAGACGTTACACCTGCTGTGAGGGTGAAATTCGAATTTCCTCTAGGAAGGGAAAGGCCTGCTCTTAGATCAAGTCTTAATGTCAAATTTCCAAAGGCAAACTTCAACTGAAGGAGATCCATGAAACATTTTAAGAAATTCCTTCGAGATGGAGGGAATTGCCCAAGTAGGAGGCCATGTGAATATATTGTGGGGCCAGAACAAAAATGGAATAGTATTTAATTTAAGGATTGTGATATAGCTACTCACCTGCAGCATACAATCTAGGCAACAGAAATAGAACAAAAGCCAAACTCAAAGAACTGCTAAAATAACTGATCTAGCACATCAAGAATATAAAACAATGAAACACAAGGAGAAATTTATTATGAAGAAGAAATGCAATTTCTTCTTGAATAAATGTTGTAAATGCAATTTCTTCTTGAATAAATGTTGTATACTTTGCTTTTCAGTGGGACTAATCTTGAGCTGTTTTCACAACACAGGATTAAGACATTTCTTAAAGGCTCATTGCACTCTTATTCCAAGACAACCAGCCCAGGACATAGCTCATATTCAGTTTACGAAAAGAACAAGAAATGGCTTCTATTTACGTCAAAACGTGATATATACACTAAAAATGAAGGACATAAAATTCTGCACTTTTTTCACAAGAATATAGACACCAAACATACAAAAGAAAACAAGTACTGCATTGCCACGAGAAACATTCTGACCTTTAATGCATGAACTATCAGAACATGGAAACAGGCAAAGCGGCTTCTCAGAGTTGCAATATCAGATGGAGTCCTTAGGCCAATTAGTAAATCAATCAACTGTGAATATTGAGATGAACAAAACCAGGGATGCACCTGCATAATAGAAATGACAGAAAAACAATCACTTCCAGTAAGAATATATCTTGAATGGAGATACCACACAAACATACCTCCAAAATTTTGCTCAAAGCATTATAGGCTTCAGCATGGCCATGGTCATTGCTTTCCTTGGGGAAGAAAATTCATGAATGATTTAGGCTATAGAAATCACTAAACTCATCCATTAAATCAAGAAAACAAAGCTACTATTCTTAAAGTCAATGCACACCTGAAAAGTGTCTTTAACAAAGCTAAACACCAAATCAATGAGATCCTTCTGTGCTCCTTCAATAAGAAACGAGGATATCTCCAGTAACAAGCACCTGGGTGAAACTGCATTCTCTTAGTACTATAACAGGAGTGGATTCATCACTCTGTATGAAGAGGTGTTGAGGGTGCTCTTTCTTTTCTTCGTACGTTTCTTTTTGGTTTTATTTTTTTCGGGGGTGAGGACCTTGCATAGAACATGACCGGAGTGGATTTATTATTGGATGCATCCTCATGATGTTACTGTACTTGCGTAGAACATGACAGATGACAAAATGTCATCAAGAAGAGGAAACAGCAGTGCCCAATTTCCATAACATGGTAGCTCAAAATTCTGCTAGCAGAATATAGAATCTATGCATACAGACGCAACCTAGTAATCTCTGCAATTGCTAACAGTAGAAAAAAGTTCTGGATGCTCACAAATAGAGTTGGTCTGTCGATAATCAGACATCTGTTACAATGAATTGTCAAATGTGACCTAAAGGACTCCCCCTTTATCAAGTGTATCATCAGCAGTCAAGTGTATATGCGTATGTTAACATATATGAATCTTTCATTTTAATCATTAATATAGCTTGCTAACAATTCTATTCACAGGCATTCTCTCTCCATTACCTTTTAGCATTTACATCAATGGCATGCTCATTTCCTGGTTCTTTGTCTGTTGATGCATCCATTTCATCTCTTCCCCTCTCGAACTCATCTCTCTTATTTAGAATGCCAAATCTTTTGAGAAATGACACAAAAATTTCTCTGGTAGCAGAATAATCCGTGATAGAAGCTAAGCAACCCATAGGATCCTGAGAAATCAAAACTGAGCATGATAATCTAACTCATATTATGTATGTCAATTACTAAGCAATGGGAAAAGTAAAAGGTAATCCGTGAGCATTGACTGAATATATATCTCAGAGTTAAAGTTCTTTAAGACGGCTACTCAATACAGCTTCCTTTTGCTAATTCAATGCAATCCACAGGACTCAATCCTCTCTTTCAAAAAATTCATTCGCAAAATTATTGAATGCTTTATAGCGCCCAGAAGTTTGATCCAATTAACAAAGCATCCACAAAGTTCTATAACTCACATGCATGATGATCCCTTCCCGAATGACCAACCTAATCTATCTGACTGAATCTAGTAGTTCAAAGTATTTTGGTGTTCCATGGTGAGTTCAGGGAGGGTAGACACTTGGTACACAACATTGATGCCACTTCACTTCTCATAGCTTTAATTCTTTTTAACTTTTCCTTTGAGGTTTTCTAATAACAAGTACATGATCCATTGTTTCAATGCCAACCCAACCTCAACATAACTTTGACTTTTTTTTTCTTTTTTTTTTTTTTTTGGTCCATTTTTAAAGAATAATTTGTTGTCAATAAGAATATAATAAAAAACCATAAAAATTCTAGCTTATGCATGGCTATCATGCTTCTAACATATGTTTTTTGGTAGGAATGCTTCAAACATATTACCATTATTTTCCTTCACCATTTTACATTAAAATATAAAATTACAACCAACAAATATAGAAAAACAACTAATCAAGTAAAATTATATTATCTAATCCAAATTTTAATGATATGAACTTGTTTTTGCGCATGTTAACACAAATTTCAACTTGCTTATAATATTTTACAAATTTAAAAGAAAAGGACATGAAAAAGTTCAAGTTGAATCTTAAATTGATAGTCAAAATTATATTTTCTCAAGTCAGTTCAACTATAGCTTCCTGAAGTGACAGGACCACATGTCCTATAGAATCACCCTAATTTATCATGCCACAAAAAGTTGCATTAACCTCTTTATACCAACCAAACTTACTTTCAAAAGTCATGGAATGTTGCATTATTTCAAACCTACTCGGCCAATTCTCGACCTAATGCTTTTCTCCATATACATAATTTTTCATCTGAAGATTCGATATTGTCAATGGCATGAGAAAAGGATAGACAATCATGCCGAGTAGAGGATTCCAAGTAAGTTGTATAATTTTAGGATCACTGCATCTTGAATTCACACTTCATTCTAGGGAGTCAAAAGTATATAACTATTCCGACGGTGAAGGTTTTTCTCTTAATTTTCTGATTTTTTAAAAGCTGCTGTTGTCTGGTGGGACACACTTGGGAACTATTCTCTCATGCAAAGCAGGGATGGAACAACATTTTTCCCATAGGACAGGGAATGGGAACAAAATTCCTGGCCTGCTCCTCCCAATGGCAACCACTAGTGCGTGCAATTCAAAAAGTGCCTTGAATGATGCAATCAGAAGTATTAATTGTACTTAAGGAAAATTTACAAGTCAAAAGGGCTGGAGGGAGGTCTAAAAACACGACAGAAACTTCTAGCTAGAATCCCAAAATGTTTTAAGCTTCCATAGGATATCAAATTGCACATAATGACCTAATATATGTCCATGTAGCCAACCCCATCTACGTGAACTGTCTCCACAATACTTTCTACAGCACTTATAAGAATGATGCGGCCTCACTAGAAAGAGATTAGGCAGGTCTGACCAACCCATCAATCAAATTTAGAATGTCAACTGCCTCATACTAAACAGAAACCTTCGAATTCCTCTCTACTTCTTCCAGCAATTAACATTGACAGAAAGAGCTCCTACTAGTTATACTATTTTCAATCTGGACAGGACTGAGGAGGGAGATGGAGCTTGATTATCATAGAGTATTAGTATACTATTATTATCTTATAGTGCACACGAGTCCTATTAGCATCAGATGAGGCATATGCCTAAAAAATTGGAGAAAAAGGTCAGACAACCAAAGTAAGTGGAAAATTATGAATATGAAAGGGGAGAGGAGAAAACAATTGTGCAATAACTAGTAAGAAATTTAGTATAGAGCCAAAAAAGACTTTAGTGATTGAGGGAGAACCTTCAAGTATGACCTTGTCACAGGAATGGAATCGACAAATAAGTCCAATAAAAGTTGAAGCAACTCAGTAGAGCATGAACTTAAAGCCTTGATATTTCTGCTTGCAGTTTTCTTCGAGTAAATCTGTAGAGTTTGCAATTCTAATCCGGATGCTTGCACATTGTAGGTGTCTAAATCTTTAACTATTCTAGAGCCGAGTACACTTGTATTCTGATTCACAAGGATCTGCAGAATTAGAACAGTACTATCAAGAGATATGAAAATGGTATAACAGCCTCTTCCCAGCTAAAGAACAAGTGTGAGCCAAATGTCACCAATGTGGCAAGAAGATCACCTTTAAAGCAAGAGCCACACTTTCATGCATAAAAGAATATTTTTTAAGAAAAAGAATATTTTTTAAGAAAATCGGTCAATAATACTGCCAAACGTCTAAACTGTTTGTCCGTATCACTTGAACCCCGGCAAAAGGCTGGTAACAGTTTCCAAAGGTCATTAGCATGACCCAGCAGCTCCTTACCAAGTACTGATTTCTTAACTGGAGAAAAGATAAACAGAAGCACAATCAAATCCCCGATGTCACTAAATTGTTAATGATGAACTGAACAAAACTCAAATCAAGTAATGCATCAAGGAAGGAAAAGTTAATGTCACAGAGGCAGATGAAGAATAAAATTGCATAAACAACAATATTTTGCTCCCCCAGACCTGTCCCTCCTATCAAATATCTACAGAATGCAAAAAAACATACCTTGAGATGAACAATTGCGATAAGAAAATATTTATATGCATAATTCAATGGGTATCATAAGCCAAGTAAGGAGAGGTCAACGCTTTGGGATGGTACCTACCAAATGGGATCAACATATATAATAATAAATAAATAAAAAATCAAGTTGACAGTTCTGTTATAATGTTTCAGACAAGCTTTCAGCACAGCTTACAAGCAGGTTGAATTACCCAGCTTGATAAGTCTATGGAGACTGTTATTGAAGACCAAAGCTCCTTCTAGCATAGCTTGTGAACATGCAAAAATGATCTCACGTGATGATGATCTATTGTGAGGAGTTTATGATGGACAAAAAAGTTTTTGTATTGAGTTTTGGTTAAATGCACGGAACTTTGTGCACTTATTCCTTATAAAATGTGTCTCCTGTCAAAGAACATTTAGTGGTGCCTTTGCAAAAAGCAGGACTTTTACCCTGCTTAAACTGATTTGAATCTGAATACGGATTTAAAGATGGAGATTCTAGGTTGCTTTTAATTGATAACTCATAAGTTATGCACAACCAGTGGTGAATCTGTGCCAAACAGCCAAGGATCTCCACACTTATTATGACGTCAAATATGATATCTGAAAAATGAAAATCACGGAAACAAAAGTCATGTAGAATGATGACATACCTCCAGAACTAGCACGCTTGAAAGATTTTGCGAGGGGCACAATATAATCCATGTAATACTCAAGTGATGAACCAACCACATAATCTCTTAGAATGGGCACCAGCCAAACATTACTAGAACTAAAATTGTCGGGATGCAGTGAAATAGGCACAATAGAAAGCATCTTTTCTGGGCCCATAGCAATTACAGCAGAACCAATACATCTCTGAAGCTGTGAATCACAGTAAATTAAACATTGATGAGTTACCATTCAAACAATCTTCAAACTACACAAGTAATTGTTTTATAAAGCTAGACAGTCAATTAATTGTTTCATCAGATAATGGCAAAGTACTATGCTCAAAGCTCTGTCAACTTGTTATCTACCCAATTTAGTAAAAGAAGCTTTTGTTAATCCTTATATGTAAGTAAAAAAATAACCTGCTGTTAATGCTCCAATCAACAATTCAATCTAACTCTAACAAAATTCATGACAACAAGCCGATTTGGAGTTTGCTATGAACCCCATCTTCTTCTTTGCACACTTCAACAGGATAAACATATGAAGCAAAGATGACTTGAAAAATCAAATTTTGGAGAGCAAGATCAAGTAATAGCCTTTACATCATTCTCTTGAAAATCAATTTCGAGATCAAGACAAATCAATTCCCTTTACATCATTCTCTTTTTCCTTTATACATGAAATTTAATCAATAACAAGGCAGCAAGGAGGTGCAAACCCAAGTACCAAAAGATATCAAGAACCAAAAAAAAAAGCTCAATTCATCGATAATGACAATAAATGCATCTACATCGACATGCATGTTTTCAAGTCGCATTTCCACTTCCATAAGAACATTGACAAAAAAACAAGGACAAAACATATTGCCTTCTTCCATGAGTAACCAGCCTCGCTATGAATGAAAACGACATCACATAATTAAGTACTTTTGTTGCTTCAAAGAGCAATACAGTGACTTTATTCAAGAACCTTATCCATTCATAACATACTCATAATTTCAGCAGCAATTTTAATGACAGAAGGAACACCACTGCACTGACATGCCATGTAGAGAGCTGAACCAGAGGCATATTGGGCCATCACACTCTTAACTACAGATGATAATGGACATTTTCAGATGCTCTTTACCAGAATATGACAAGAATACTGTAACGCAAACTTGCACACTGCACGAACTTAAAAAGAAGCTAAAGATGATCCTACAGAAATAACAGCTTTCACACCAATGACATTTCTCATGCCAATAAATTTCTGAAGCATACAAATACGTACATGGCCTGTGACAGATGGACCCCTTTCAGCTGAGGTCATTAAGTGAACAAGTTTGAGCAGGATATTCCTCATATAGATGTAAGAAGTTTTTCCTACACAACATTTAGAGATGAGAGGAGAGGACTGTGGAAATCAGTTTGTGGTCATATTAACAAAGATAATCAAATGAGCATATTACACTTTAAGAATAGTGCATGTGAAATAAATCCTGAACAATCTCACACGCCATTCTATACTAACAGAGAAAAACACTGTTACCCACAACCAATGTGGCATTAAAAAAAAAATGCCATTCCATAATTCAAATGAACTTCCAAGAGAAAACAATCTTCTTTTTCAAGGAATAGGAAAATGAAGGAGGTATGTACACCTAGCTAGTTCAAAAGAACAGACTGATGAAAGAAATGGGCAAAATCCACGGTAAATCCAGTACTCATGATTCAGGACATTCTAAGTCTAAACTTTAAATAATTTGTAACATGTCTGTACAGGAAAACTCTCCAAAAAAAATTGCACCTTAATCACTAAAGTCAAGTTCAAACTGACACCTTATGAAGATCAAATAGCAACACCCAGGACTTCAGAATTTTTACAGTGAAAAATCATCAAAATTGCTGATCATATCCTGTTTGACTTCCAACATGCAAGACAAAGTACTTTTGAGAAGTTGAAACTGTAAACCTCATGCAAAGGTCAAAACTCAATTCAAGTAGAAGTCCAGTTCTGCGTAATTTATAGCAAGGTATGGCACTAATATATATTTCTTTGCTAAAGTTTGACATTTCTTTTCTGTTAATGTGAAATAAATATGAAGTCCTAATGAAAGAGGAAGAATGCCTTCCAGCTTATTTAGTCGTTGAAAAACAAACCAAAAATACAGCCACAGCAGAGCTCGTAAGCCTCTACAATGTTGAACATTATCAGCAAGCCCACAACAAAAAAAAAATCGAAAGTAAGAACTGCAGAAAGTAGTTGCCAAGAAGTCAAGATGGAGAAACATAGAGAATTAATATGGGTTCAGACGCAAGTATAAGCCATTTCTTTCATAATCGAATTCAGAAATGGACATATAGTAGTCCTTGATCAATGTCTGGTAGAACTTAATCATGCCAATCATACAAATCACAAGAAACAAAGAACATTAAATATATTGAGCTTGAGTTATTTCATGACAAAGCAAAGGGTTAATACATGTATTTGCAATTGACGAATGGCAAGAAATGAAGATCTTCTATAGCATACAAGAAATTAAGATGTATGCATACCAAGTTTGAGGTACAAAAGAGAGATTACGGAAAGTGCATGCTGATTTGGAGTTTCGCCATGGGCACTGAGGGCACTTTCCAAAGCAATACATATTCTCCTTATTGCAATTGTTTCCAGACTCTCCTCTCTTACGTCATCACTTGGTTGGCTCTCCATATGGAAAGTCTCTTCATTTACTTGTTCATTAATCAAGTCCTTCAAAATACTCGAGGCCTGTGATGCAGAATCAGCCTCACCAACAAGAAGTCCTAAATTAGTATAACCAAGTGCATCAGAAAGCAAACACCGGGATTAACAATATCAAAAGATCAAGTGAACCATCCACAATCTCATTTCCAGTAACTAAAATTAACAAAAGATAAAAGTAGAGTCCTTGAAGTAAGCTTCCAAGTACATCGACCTAGGCTCCCGAGTGGTAGAGGTTCATTTGTTTATCAGTCAAGGGATAATTCCATACTTCCACTATCTCAAAAATGATGTCTTAGACTCTTTGATGTACTGCAGTTGCATGAAATTTCTTGTAAGAGGGATGATACCCATTTGAGCCACTATTTTTCCTATCATAACTCCTTCGTAACACCATACATAAGATTTTGTTTCTATCATAACTCCTCCATTCCACCAAGACAAAAAAAGATTGCAGTAATGATTTAAAAAATAACAAGAACAAAATTATGAAAAATGTTGACAGCAGAGAAAACAAAAAGTAAAAAAAAAAAAAATATATATATATATGCGATTTAGGTTTGACTATATTTAGGAAAGTTAATCAATGAACAAGGTGTCATAGATTAAACTAAAGGGAGAACATCTTTTGATTAACATACAGATGGTTTGACTTTGCTGCATTGTCTGTTCAACCATCTAACTTCAATTTGCATCATGGCCATTAACTACTGCCCTTTACAATTCTTCCAAGTGTGGTGTCATAATTCCTAAACATCAATGACATTTGAATAACTTTGTAGAGTATAGTGACAAGCAAGATACACAATTTAAAAATGATGCACCTCCTTCCACGCACCACTTTACACCACAAAAGGTAAAGCTGCAATCGACAAAGTCAATCAATGATAAAGATTGATACCGCCAATGTTGGAAATTTAGGGCCTGTTTAATTACCATCCTATTTTTATATTTTTCTATTCTTTTGCTCCCTGGAGCAGAAACAGGATACAAATCCATTTGGTAATGTCAATTAATTTTTCTATTAGGAATAGAAAAGTGGCCAGGGAATAGATTTGGAACAGAATCAAAAAGTAAAAGAAATCTATTTTTTTGTTCTTGGGAATAGAAATGGAAAAAACTATTTCTAAACATAAATTAGTCCTTGGAATCGAAAAGTTACTAAAGGCACCCGTTGAAGTTAACACAAAATGTGACAAGGAAATTCTCACCAACAAAGGAATCCACCGTAGGATACAGGACAGTAATTTTCAAGAAAAAAAGTCTTTTAATTGAGAAATTTGCTCAAAATAACTACAGGAATAGTAATCCAAGAAATGATTAGAGCATGAACCCTACTTATTAAAATCAGCAAAAACAGAATCAAGAGAAGATTAAGATATTTGAATTGTCCCTTATTCCATTCTTTTCCAAACTCACCATGTAAGGCAAAGAGTAGGAGCATTTTGGGCTGATTTGAAATGTAGAGAAGTATGGGAAAACATGACATGATTGTAGAACCAAGATCACAAAATTAGCTAAGAAACTACCAAAACGAAGCAGTCGAAGCACCTCCTGCCCCAAGAAAGTTAAGAAGCATATCTGCTAGAGACTCCCAAACTACAGGAAGGTTCTTAATCCACAAGCTTGATCCTCCAGTGTGGAATTTATTCAGAGCAACTCTTAACAAGTTTGCAGCAGTCATGACAGTGTCCACCGAGTTCTCTTTTGAAGAAACATAAGAAGCAAGAGAAGTGATGACATTTTCTATCTCTTGAACAGTATCTCCCACTGCTAGAGTTTCCAATAATGCCTCGATGATTTTAAGAATCAGTGTTGTAAGCGCTGAGAACCCGAGACTCATAAGCTTGTCTAATTCTGAAAGAATCTGAATACTTACTTTGGCAGACAGACACGGACAAACAGATACCAGCACATTAAGCATATGTAAGAATCCTATATTCTCGGATTTCAACAGTTTATCATCTGTAGATCCATCCTCAGGACTCGTAGTCCTTGACCAATCTGCTGAAGAAATGCAACTTTCAAAAGAAGACAGTACCAGCTTGCTTGCTTTCCTAACAACACTAGAGGACTTAAAGCATTTAAAAATCTTTTCAAGACATTCTTGTGCACATCGCTGAACCTGAGAAAACAACAAAACATATCGTCAATTGCTACTCATTTCTTACGATATGCAAAAGAATAGGAACACATTTCCACCTTTCAAAGCCCAATCACGATCAACAAGGCCATAAGGAGAAGAATACTGACCTAAAAAAGGTGACAATTACATGTCGCAAAGTCTAACAAAAAAAAAAAAAAAACCCAAAGAGCTTAGAAGAGCAGAACTGGATACAGCAATGCATGATTTGCGACAATATACCTTAGGACGCTTGGCCAGGGAGAACTTCAAAAGCGTCTTCAACCCGAATTTCACCGAATTCCAATCCTCCAAGTCGCAAAACCCCCAAACACTTCACCGCGGACCTCACGCTGGACACGGCCAGCTTCTCCTCCTCCCTCGCCAACACCTCCGCCAACACCTCCGCCGCCTCCCTCGCCCTCGCGGGCGCGATCCCCTGCGGCGGCACCGCGGGCAGGACGATCACGAGGAACGACATGAGCGCCGCGACCTCCGTGGAGTCCAGGGCCTGCAACGAGGACGTGGTCTCGACGGCGGACATGGCGGCGCCGAAGTAAGAGGCGGGCGTGAGGGGAGGGACTCGGCGTCGAGGATGGCGCGCATGGCGGCGGCGGTGGCGAGGAGGTGGCGGTGCTGAGGGGCGGAGGATTTGGCGTAGCGGTCCATGAGTTGTTGGCAGATGTCGGCGCCGTCTCGCAGCGGCTCGTCGGCGTGGTCGTGCTCCATCTGTTGATCCTGTTGAAGCAACGAGGGCCGCTCTTCCCGTTTCCGCTGTCTGTGCTTCTGTGGCTTCATGGCGGCGGCGGCGGCGGATGCTTTGATTGCCGCCGTGCGGTGGCTTCTCCCGGCTGTGGAATGTTTCGGGGTAAGAAATTCGCCTTTGATGCTTAATCCATGTTTTTTCATATTTTTACGATAACTAAAAGTCAGGGGATCGTTATTTTCTTAGCATTTGATCTATACTGCTTCGCAAAGAACATTTTTTGATTACATTGATTAGGTTTGCCTTGTCCCTGGTTCTATCATGTAACTCAACTTCCAAGAAAATACAAATGGTTAACCTCACAAAAAATCTCAAATTATGGACGTTGTAACTCAAATACTCTGAATCTTTTTTGTATCACGAAAGATCTTAAATTCATTTTTTATGACATATATATCCTAGCTTTTTCTTATGTCATAAAAATTCTCGAAATTATATTAATATAACAAATGTATTATTGATGGAATTGAAATAAAAAACATATATATACCTGTTACACATGTAAAAAATTGGATTTTTTTGTGATACAAAACATTGAGGATTTGTGTTGCTATGGACAAATTTAGGGTTTTTGGCGACATAAAAAAATAGTTGAAGATATTTCTATCACAATAAATGTAATTTGGGGGCAAATCAAATTTATGGAGCAAAAGTGGTACTTCCGATGTCTCTATGCACATTCTCGTGTCTTGTCCACCAATCCAACTTTAGCTGAAATTCTTCGGGACCTTCAATTGTATCAAAAGACATTAAAGCCACTTTAGTCCCATGTCATTAACTGAAGTAAGTGAAGCACGGTGTGATATCAAATTACCAAATAAAGCTCGAGCAAGACTGTTATTTTCCATATACTCGTAAACCAGCAAAAGTTGATTTCCTTCAATGCAGCATGCATATAGTTTCACAAGATGTGGATGTTGAAGAGCAGAAATGATCCCAAGCTCAGTCACAAACTCACGATTTCCTTGCTTTGATTTTGATGAAAGCTGCTTCGCTGCTATAGTGGTGCCATCTGACAGGAGACCCTGCATATGAACTTTCGCATCAAATTTTATGCTGTGAAGACTCAGTTGCATTGAATGCTGCTTTCTACACATCTTTTCTGTTGGGAATTGGGGGAAATTGGTTCACCGATTTTCCTATATACCTTGTACACAGAGCCAAAACCACCTCCAATCTTATTGGCAGGATCAAAATTGTTTGTGGCAGGTTTAATCTGTCGCGAGGTAAATGAACCAATTTGCAATGCTAGACCCTTCAAATATGCACCATGGTTTGGAACTTCTCAGAATTTGGAGGAGCCAACAGCTAAAGTATGTAATCTACTATCTAACAAAAATGTAGCATTTCCTTCTCAAAGTACCAAAAAACGTTATTATGATAGAATATCTTAGCATCTTTATCTTCTAGAAAACTCTGGCGTTGTTCCAGTATGTACTATTTAAAAAAAAAATGTTTTCAGGGTATTTATGCTTCATTCGTTTCGCGGAAAACAACTTCTAGGAAAATATTTTCCTAGATTTCCGGTGTTCGTGGACGGAAAATTCATGGTCAAGGAAAATATTTTCCGGTCAACGAAAAATTCTCTCTTGACTTTGAAAAGAGGAAAACATTTTCCTGGCCTCTCACGTCGTCCTCGCGTTCCTTTTTCCTTCTCATTTTTGCACTCTCGCTTAGGGTTTCGATCTCCTCCTCCTCCTTCGACGCCGACGATGGGCGAAGCATCCTCATTCTCCGCCTCCTCCCGCTCCCCGCCCACACCGCTCCGGCCGCGGTGCCGCCCGCGCCGCGGCGCTCCGCTTCCCGGCGGTTCGAAGCCGCTCGGGAGGATCCGGCTCAAGAGGGAGCACCGCGGCGGCGGAGCTCGCGGCTCGGGTGATGCGATGAGGTCGCGGATCTAGCTCGGGTGAGATCGGCCGAGCCTCGAGCTCGCCGAATCTGGCCACCGGGTCTTGGTCGCCGCCCGGGCGGTGACCATTGTCGGGCAGGAAGGAGGTGGCGGCGGCGGAAGGAGGAGGAAGAAGGAGGAGGAAGGAGGCGACGGCAGAGGAAGGAGGAAGAAGGAGGAGGAGCACCGACCATTGTCGTGCAAGAAGGCGGTGGAAGGAGGAGGAAGAAGGAGGAGGAAGGAGGCGACGGCAGAGGAAGGAGGAAAGAGGAGGAGGAAGGAAAAGAAAAGAAAAAATAATAATAATAATTTCGATTTTAAAAATATAAATAATTAAAAAATCATTTTAAAAAAATATAAATAAATAAAATAATTTTTTGGTCATTTAAAAATATTAAAATTCAATTTTTGATAAATTTTTCCAAATAATTAAATGAGCTAACGAACGTGGAAAATATTTTCCATGAAATTTTAGATTTTATGAACACCGGAAAATGAGCCATTTTCTGGAAAATGACTTCCTCATGAAAATATTTTCCGGAAACATGATATTTTTCGCGAAACGAACGGAGCTTAATAATGGGGAAAGGAAAAATCATAGAAAAGCCCACTTTGGAATCGTAACACAGGGTTGTATGTTTCGATGTCACGTATATGCGAAGTGGGCATTTATTTTCAATGTCTCGAAACATGGACTCAGTATATATATGATCAATGGTGCCCCCACAAAGACCCAAAACACACGCACACACTAAGAAATCTGTCCTCTTCCTATAACTATCTATCCCTTCAGCTGTATCATGGCTTAATAATAACCGATTTTCTTTATGTGTCAAATCAAATTTCCAATGGAATGCACAAATGTCATGCATCAACAGTTTTACAGGGGAACTGTGTAACATAGTTGCAGTATTAATGATGCATTGAGATTACCCCTTCCCCCCACCAGAAAAGGTAAAAAGAAGAGTCACGCACCAACAGTTTGACAGGACAACCGTGTGATCTAGTTGATATATAAAAAGATGCAATGTGAGTACACCACACCCCCACCGCCCCGCCCCCACCACACCCCCCCCCCCCCCACACCCCCAACAACACCAGAATAGGGAAGGGGGACTATGTATTCAGAGTGCGTAACATTCTCATATTTCTTGATAGAGATATGTGAACTAAATGACAGAGACTCCAGGTAAGCAACTACCTTGTGCCATTTCATCTTCACGTCCAAGACATCCTCTCCACCAAAGGATGCCTAGGATAAGAAAAGCTACAAAAACTATGGCAGCCACAATCCCAACCACTGCACCAGCAGATATTTTGGCCGACTCTCGTGAAATTTCAAAGTCTGCAGCGAAGAATGAACATCGTATGTTTACCCAAAACTGTTCAAGTAAATGGGGGAGGCGCACATGCAGATATATATATGGGTAGCTTCTTGGTGAACACAGAAACCAACAGATGGGACAGCATTAATTGAGAATCAGGAGGACCTGAGAACTGCTCAGAACACTCCATGAAAACTATCAGATTAATGAGCACAGGAAGATATCATCTTTGGAACATGTAATACTAAATACAAAGGGAACAAGAAAAAGAAAAAGGAAAAGAAATATATTCTTCATTCTCAAGGCTGTACTATATAATACAGGCGCAATGGTTGTTGATCCATAGCAGAAAAGTGAATGAGGCTGTCGTTTCATAGTCTGAATAGAAGGATTAAAGATACACACAGAAACATGCTCTGATAGAAAGAAAAACAAAGCAAACCATAGACAATTCTTGCCATTTAAGAGAAGAATAATAAATTCTAGCCAGCTACATTGGAAATTTATCTGAATAACTGTAACAGATGGCCTGAATCTAAGAGTGGACATTTGCAACCAAACCAAGTAACTGAATAGCCTATTGATGACTTCTGGTGCAAGGAAAAATATGGGTATTTTTCCTAATATGAATACAAGTAACTTTCGCAATATAGCAGGATCAAGTGAAACATGGAAGTGTCTGTCGGCATACCAGGAAGGACAGAGATAGCAGATACAAGAGGACTAGACTCCTAGGGCAGGTACAGGATAGGTTCCTTTCCCAGCCCAATAGAAGCGTATCTCTAGAGTGCCCTTGGCCACCATGACAGTAAAATTTCTTAGGACCGCCTTTCCAACTCCACCTGCTTCAATCTCAATATTGAAATCTTCCCGCATCAATTTCCCCTGAAATAATATTTAATATGATTCAACTTGATTGTCTTCACACTGAACAAGGTGAAACATTCAGCCTCAACAGACTGTTCAAATTGTGAAAAGATCATGACTTGCAAATATGAGATATTTAGATAAAACAACCCAATCATAACATGTTCAACGCTTTATATGCTTGACATCTGAGAACCAGCACTACATGATGTCCAAAATTTACCTGTATATAAATATTTAAAACTCGCCTTCCAAGGCTTGTATAATTTTTGTTGCCCGTGAACATTATCTCCGCAAAATGAAGGCTTACATTGTAGGTCCCATTCATCAGACAAAAACCATAATAAGTTAGATAGGAGAAAGCCGTGCATTCATGTAAAGTTGCGCATTATCCATGGATAGTTCAGATTTATTGCTGACTATATATGTATCTGAATCGGTTTCGTCATCAAGGAAGTGGCCAGTGCTACTGTAGGTCCAGTAATGTCCAGTCAGGAAGGATTTTGAAGCTGAAGGCGGCTCTTTATCCTTGGTGTATGTGATGTCCCCTACTGTTACTTCACTTCCACCGCAATTTATGAAGAGGTTATACCAATCTGGATGGAATAATGAAACAACCACAAACAGAAAATCAAGTCTTCTTTCTGTTAATAGGGAGTAGACTTTCCAGACACACTAAGCAAACTAGCATTCCCTTATTAAAAGATCGCATAGAAACTCCCAAGTTTACGAGCAAGACATTATTTCATGGAGGCGGCTATTAAAATATTTAGAGTAATTATGCATTAATCATCAAATATTGACACAATAGCCCAGAGGAGAGTTTTGATGACAAAATGCACATAGTATGATGCAATATCAGTATTTGATGATAATGATAGGATGTACGGCAGATCAACTTACTTTCTGGACAATGCTGATTTTTCATACATGAGGCAAGCCCACTTGTGGTAGGATATGAGGTTCTGAGCAAGTTAACAAGGATTTTAATGTTACAATCATCATCATTCTGAATGAAGCACCATGCTACATACATAAACAATTACAATGCAGGTCCTTGGAAATCCAAATTCCTTGGTGAAAAATTTAATCATAAACATACGCATTGTCAACTGCTGAGCTTGCGAACAAGTTGCTGTAGAGAAAAGACAAAATCAACATTCAGTAGATATATAGAGATCTTGTATGCATGCAGGATTATAGGTTAATCATAACCGCACATTTGAGGGGATCCCTGACTTAGACTAAAGGAAGTAGTACATACTTATATCGTACTTGACACTCTAAGCCTCCAACAGTGAAGTTGTTGTATGATAGGTCACTACACAAAGAAACAGTCAAACCGTTTCCAAAATATCATCAATAAGAATACACTGAAAGTCATTCATCAAATGATTATTATGAACAAAAATGCAGACCAGTTGCAAAATATGGAGAGGTAAGGCAAGTTGAAAGGCGAAAACATCACAAGGTGATGAAAGTAATATTTTGTCTTTATTGAAAATATCTTATCTTAACTAATTAAAAGGAGAAAGACTAAGTGGAGTCATTGTAGACTTTAGAACTAGTTGGAGTGCATAAATACATTTTTACCCAGTAACAGTACAACAGACGTGATGTATAAGGCAAAGAGACAAAAATAGAACTGTGATTCCAACGACTACTAAGTCGGATCTTCGTATTAGAAAATATCCAGACCACTATTCAAATGTTTAAACTACCTTATAAGAGCTTCATTCTTACACCCATAAGATAATAT
Source organism: Eucalyptus cladocalyx (assembly GCA_017140615.1). Lineage (NCBI taxonomy): Eukaryota > Viridiplantae > Streptophyta > Magnoliopsida > Myrtales > Myrtaceae > Eucalyptus > Eucalyptus cladocalyx. The sequence goes on from CM029526.1 coordinate 19,599,257, forward strand.
CAACTTTATCCTAGGCACATTCATTTTGCTTGGAAAATTTCTCAAATATACAAACCCATAAACATTGTTATCAGCAAGTCAGTTTACTTGTCTAGCTGCCCGAAACGTCATTAGCAGCTGTTGCGACCTAACCTCAGGTGACCACCTAGATTTTAGCTCATAAATTACTAAGCCTAAACTTAGCCCGGGCTCTTCTAAGCCCATATTAATTCACGACTTAGGTTTAACTTCTTAACATACAAATGATTTTCCAATTAGAAGTCGCCACTAATTTATTTTTAGTGGATCAATTAGAAACCCAAGTAAAAGTAACGAGAGATTTATTTTACTTCGTGGAACAGAGATTGTGAGTTCGGAAACTTGATTACGCTAGATTTCTCTAACGTCCTTTCGATACCTTTCTATTTTATTTTGAAAAAAATGTTTTACAGACAGCTTGAATTGATTTTAATGTACTTTCCTAACATGTGAGGTGATTATGCGGATACGCAAACCACCAATTTAACACTCAAAAAAATAATAAATAAATTATGAGACTTACCTCATAGCAACGAAAGCATCTACAAGTGTTAGATCGAACTCACATCAACAGTCATAGATATGATTTCTAATTAACACGCAATCACTCATTCTTTTTCAGGATTTTCTCTTATTTAAATGAAATTTAGTCTGTGTGAAATGCTATGCAATGACACGCCAAAATGCCTAACTAAAATGACATGTAACATGCAACATATCATGCGATCTATATGTCACGCACTCAAATGATCCTAAACATGTAATGACTAGATGGCGAAATGACCTAATTCTAAGTTACACACGCATGCTATTTTTTTATTTTTCTTTTCCTTTTTTTTTTATAGAATTCGAAATTAAAATTGCCTAATAATTGAACATGCAATTAATGAAAAGAAAATCTAACATCCTCAATTAATGTTTTTGGTGTTTTTATTTCAAAATTCGGAATAAATAAAATGCCTAGTCTAAATATGCTAATTATCCTAAAACAAGCAATATTCTAACATGAACCTAATCTAACTCAAATATATATATTTTTTGGGTTTTTCTTTTACGGAAATAAAATCGATTCAAACAATATGACAGCAAATCAGACAAGATATGATTGATATCCACCAAATAAATTGAATCGTATCTCACGCATGAGATCGGATTGACTAATTTTAACAAAATCTTGAGCGTGAGATCGGATTGGCGATTTTTCCATGCGATTGTGAGTCATATTTTAGGTGTGAAATCGGACTGTTAATCGTATACACGTTGTGAAATTAGGAAGATTTCCCAATTTATAAGGCTACTCGAGATTATGGATATTATAGCATATCGGGAATTTCAATCACGTGCATTGATGAATATTTCAAATAAGGAAACGGAATTTTCGGAAATCAAAATAGATAAGATTTTCACATAATTCGAATATTGGCTTCCGAATTCCGTTCCTCAAATGGCTACTCACCACGTAATGTGGTGGTGCTTAGTGAGGCTCATAGGATGGCTACTTGCCAGGGGGCTTTGCGTGCAGCTCCTTGATGATTGCTCGATTCAACGATATGCGCGTAAACCTCGAGAAGCTATCGTAGTCCTTCCATTAACTAAAGTGTTCGTTTTAGATGCTCACGAAAAACAGGATTCCTAACAATATAAATAGCTGCTTAATTATCACACATCATATCATAAGTTGATTAATAGAAGGGATTTCAACCACAACAATTTAGTCACAATATGTGCCATAGCACGATATTAGGCCTCCACACTAGACTTAGGAATAGTTGTCTATTTCTTGCTCCTCCAAGTAATCAAATTACCACCAAGAAAAGTGCAATACCTAGTCGTGGACTAATGATCACATGCTAACCCAGCCCAATCAACATCAGAATACCATTAGGTTTATAAATCAGCCCCTTATTAGGAGAGCCTTTAAAGTACCAAAGATGTGATAACAAGCGACCCAACGAGCGTTCTTTGGTAACTCCTTTAATTGACTCACCACACCAATAACAAAAGAAATATCTAAATGTGTAACAATGAGATAAATTAACTAATTAGCTTGAATATCATGAATATCCTTGATGCTTATCATTAGTATCATCTCCGATATGATTTCTAATTAACACACAATCGCTCATTCTTTTTTAGGATTTTCTTTTATTTAAATGAAATTTATTTTTGCGTGAAATGCTATGCAATGACACTCCAAAATGCCTAACTTAAATGACATGTAACATGCAACGTATCATGCAAACCATATGTCACAACATGATCTAATGACAATGTAATTATCCTAATATGTCACGCACTCAAATGATCCTAAACATGCAATGACTAGATAATGAAATGACCTAATTCTAAGTTACACACACATGATATTTTTTATTTCTTCTTTTCCTTTTTTTTTTTATAGAATTCGAAATTAAAATTGCCTAATAATTGAACATGCAATTAATGAAAAGAAAATCTAACATCCTCAATTAATGTTTTTGGTGTTTTTATTTCAAAAATTCAGAATTAATAAAATGCCTAATCTAAATATGCAAATTATCCTAAAACAAACATGAACCTAATCTAACTCTCTCTCTCTCTCTCTCTCTCTCTCTCTCTCTCTCTCTCTCTCTCTCTCTCTCTCTCTCTCTCTCTCTCTCTCTCTCTCTCTCTCTCTATATATATATATATATTTGGGTTTTTCTTTTACGGAAATAAAATCAATTTAAACAATACAACGGCAAATCAGGCAAGATATGATTGATATCCACCAAATAAATTAATGAATCGTATCTTGCGTATGAGATCGGATTGGCCAATTCTAACAAAATCTTGACCGTGAGATCGGATTGGCGATTTTTCCGCGTGATTGTGAGTCATATTCCAGCGTGAAATCGAATTGTCAATCATATGCACGTTGTGAAATTAGAAAGATTTCCTAATTTATAAGGCTACTCAAGATTACGGATATGATAGCATTTCGGGAATTTCAATCACGGGAATTTCAATCACGTGCATCGATGAATATTTGAAATAAGAAAATGAAATTTTCTGAAATCAAAATAGATAAGATTTTCACTTAATTCGAATATTGGCTTCCGAATTCCGATCCTCAAACAGCTACTCGCCACGTAATGTGGTGGTGCTTAGCGAGGCTCACAGGATGGCTACTTGCCAGGGGGCTTTGCGTGCGGCTCCTTGATGATTGCTCGATTCAACGATATGCGCGTAAACCTCGAGAAGCAATTTGCAAAACGATAACTTTTGTTGTTGTAGCAATAGAAAGGCTTACCCGAGAGACCTAGAGAACCGGGGAGATGCTCCAAATTTCAATAAAATAAGCGTGCGAAATCCTCCCTCCTTTCAATGTATACGTCCTCCTTTATTGAAAGAACGTGTGCCCTTCTCCTGCCCAGATTTTAGCGACTCGGATGCTTGCTGAATTTTGACGGAGCTCAATCACCTCGCTGGAATTCGTTGGCAACGCAAATCGTCTGGGCGCGACGAAACAAACCCGAGAATTGGGCTGATTGGGATGGGTGACATGAGCAGTGGCTACTGGCGTTGCGGTAGCAATGAGGTCATGGCCAGGAAACAACCAGCTCGGTTCACGGATGCAGGGCAGCAGCGATGGCGGCGTTCGGGTAATAGTCGGAACAGCAACTACGAGGGACGGAGTTGCAGTGACGTCATCGATGAAGGGGCTGCAGTGGCGTCGTCAAGCGGTCGAGTAATAATAACTCAACAGGGTGGCAGCTCGTTGACAATGTATCGCAGACGATGAAAGCACCGCGGCAGAAGTGTTGGCATGGGTCTTGGCCAAGAAGACTCGCGCTCTTTCATCTCTCACGCGTCCCTCTCTCTCTCTCGTATCAAGAATGCCCCCCTTTTTTGTCCATTTATAGTGAAAGGGTGTAAACCATCGAGGAAAGAAAGCATATTTTGTTTCTTCTGTGCATGCTTTGAAATATATTCTATTTCCTTTTCTCTTCCTCATTGACCGAATGCTTTGGCGTTGACACCTAAATTTTGACGACTCGGTCATTTATTTATTACGTAAAAAATGAGGGATTAATTTTTAACTCCTAAACAAAAATATTAGAATTAAATTGCACAGAATATAATTTTAGGAGCATTTTCTTATTATTATTCCATTTGCATTGGATCGGCGACTGAATGGGTTCGACTTGATGGTTTTGAGCTCAAAGCCCACGGTAATGAAAATTCGGCTGAACTTGTCATTCATGTAAGCCCATTATTCCTTTAATGAGGTTGAAATCGATATATGCTCTCCATGTGCGATGCTTCAAGTTAGGAAATAGAACGAGCAATATTATGATGATCTTGAGAATTCGTATATATTCACATGGTTGAATGAGAAAATGAAAGAAAATGTCAATTAGAGGAAGTGGGTCGTCTGGAAAGTATAAGGAAATAACAAAGTGGGAAAGGAAATAATAAAGTATTGTTGATTTGGTGAGTCACAAGAAAACAAAATAAAAAAGGGTAGATTGGCGAAGAGCAGGAGGTGTGCGCATCATGAAATAAAATAAAGACGAAACTTGCTTCTCACGATTAGAAGTTGGAGCAATATTCAGTCAATAAAAGAAACAGAAAATAAAGAAGAATCGGCTTATATATGCATGATATGCAAGGATCAGAAGGAGGAAAGTGGATTTTAGGCTTTCCTATTACCAGCCCTAGCCGTTCCCCATAAAAGGAGAGGACCCTTTTGGTTAGCAAGGGAGAATCGCAGAGAACACATTAGAGAAAACACGTGAGAATCGAGAGAGGAGAGGGAGCTTCGCCAAAAGCTCTTCACGGCCGAGACACCCTTAGCCAGCGCCTCTCCTTGCTGAACAACGCCCCTGCGATCTCCACTGGTGCTACTGCTTCCCGAATGAGTTTGCTGTCAAAATCCTGACGCCAACCAGCGACAACGAGGCACCAGACTTCGCTGCGTCAACTTGAACAAATGCAATGTTGGCGAGTCACAGAGTCTGGTCTTCGCGGTTCCGTTCCCTTGAAGTGCAGCCCCAGCAAAGGAGTCCATGACGTCCACAAAAGAAACTAAGAGAAAGAGGCCACACAATTGAAGACATGGCCATACACTGAATTGAGGGAAAAATCGTGAGGGGAAGCTTTTGTACAGAGTGCTCGTGAAGGTGAGAGTGAATAAAGAGGCTAAAAAGGCCACACTTAGTCCACGGTTGGAAGAGAGCCCCACATACTCGCGAAGTTGACCCACTTGCCGATTCTTCACAGCATCAGGAATCGCAACACCTCCTATTGCCGATTGAGGAGTCCCATATGAAAAGCCAGGTTCGCCAAGCCCATTGATACCACCAGTAGCCTCGTGACGAGCTGCAGCTTCCGAAGGACAAGTTGTTCTGATTTGCCCCTGTTAGATCGATGCCAACCTTGACGATGTTGCAGTCCACCGCCCATGGACGTCGCTGCTCTTGTTGTCCACTGCATTGATGAGGGCTGACCTGACTGGGATCCACAACAACGACGAATCCCCTCCATCGGCAAATAAGTTGGTGCAGTCAATCTGCAACACTGGGCTTTCTTCTCTGCAGTACCCTCCACACACGAAGATTGAGACAGCCACAGCACAGCACACACAAAAATCGGAGGTCGGCAATTCAGAGTTCTCAGAGCACGTTGATCAAAACACGTGAGAGAGAGAAGAGGGTCCTTCGACCAACGCTTGGTCGAAACACCGCTCATGCTATCCCTTTGCTACGGAGCCTGGCGACGTTAAGCACCTGTCGCCGCGAGCCCCAACCTCAACGCCTAAGCCGTTGACCCCATACACCACGAGCTCTACGCTCACCGTTAAGTTCCAGCAATTCCAGGCGTGGTTCTTTTGCTGAAAGCACTCACGTTGAATATTCCATTTGCTGCATGAAGACAATTCTACTTGCTGCATGAAGAAGATCCATTGACTTTGACTTGAAAAAAGGCCACCTGTTTTGCCCTGCCAACAAATCATCCGTGAGTGTCTTCGTCCAACCCTGATCTCCACTGGCGGCGGGAGATTCGTTATCAAAGGAACACCACCATTACAGCATATAACGTTCCTAATTCAAGCAGCCACGAGCCAAGTCGACCTTCGAAGTTTTCATTTTTGCAGGCTCATCAAACTGTGCCAGCTTCGATCGTGAATCTCCGTGCCGCCGCTGCTCGCCACCATTCGTCACCTTTCACCATCAAGGAGCCAGTTGCGATCCCGGTCCAATTGTGCTTGGTCCAAATTTGGAAAGAATATCCTCAAATTAGGTAAGATGCACATCTCTAGTATATTTGGATATTTTATTGCCTAATATATGTCTATTTATATTTAGTGTTCATATCCATGAATGATAGACATAACTTTCAATTATGACTTATTTCCTAATCCGCAATCGCACGTCAATTTTTTATTCCATCTATAAGTTTTTAGATGGAATAATTAATCACGCGGGAATAAAATTGATATTTTGATCTTTAAGGCTTAAGATCAATTTATCGATTTTATTAACAAAATAATCAAGTTTGATTTAGATATTGTTTCCTAATTCGGACGATGTGTGATATCTTTGATTATTCTGAATGATTTGGTGTTTATCTTTTAATTCTTTTATTTATCCCGAAAATTCAAAAAAGATTGCATTTGCATATCATGTATATTATATTTGATTTCCTATATAGAATTGCATGATAGAATAGTTAGATACCTTTTTAATTATATCAGAATGCATGTTTAGATGATATCTAGGTTAGATAATATCTTGAATTTAAATTGCATGTCGAGATGAATTTCTAAGTTAAGATGGATTCTAATTAGTGTATTTCCTAACTTAAAATAGATAATATCTCACTTTAGTTAGATTTTTATTGTTAGTAATTTTTAATTACGAATTTTTATAAAAAAATACAAAAATGTCATGTGCATGTCATATAGAATTAGATTTATGAAATGCATGCCATTTAGTGATTGTTGCTAGGTCCATTTAATTAGAAATTGACTGTCATTAGAATTAGGTCATTTAGTTATATTACATAGCATAAAACATGATTCTCATTTATTAAATAAAAACAAAAAGCAATTGTGTGTTAATTAGAAATTATATCTAGGGTTGTTAATGTGAATTCTGATCTAACCATGCAGATGCTTTCGTTGCTACAAGATAAGTCCCGCAATTTATTCATTGCTTTTCCTCGATGTTAAATTGGTGGTTTGCATACTCGCATGATCACCTCACATGTTAAGGAAATATATTTAAAATCAATTCAAGCTGCCTGCAAAACATTTTTGAAAATAAAAAGAAATGGTACCGAAAGGGCATTAGAAAAGTCTAGGGCCTGTTTGGCAATGTGCTAAACAAAGGCTCGATTCTGATTTTTTGTTCCGTAATCGTTTGGGACGAGAATCGCATTTGGTAAAATTTTTGTTCCCGGGAATAAATTTGTGGCATCCCGAAACACCTTAGGTCGCCACAAGCACCTATTGCTACACCTAATGGACACTAATTACATCTCTTAGAAGAAGCGTCGCAGTTAATAGACATTTTTTTTTTAAAAGGTCCCAGCGCATCTTATTTGCGGAAGCATAATCGAGTCTTACTAATTCCCCCTTTCAACAACCATGATATAATGGCACACCACTAACATAAGAAAAGATAAAGCCACGACACTTTTATTTACATATTTTCATGATGGGTGTCCTTGGGTCGGTACATCAAAAGAAAGGCCAAGACTTGTAGCTACATTCGGCCATAACCCCAAAATGAAACACTTGACCCACTATGTTTATCGTGCAAGATCCCCCATCAACCAGTGTCGGCTATCATCCCAAAAAGTTTAAGCTCCTACTTCTCATGCACAGGCCCTCACACCCATCCCGGTGCATTAGGCGGTGGCGACGGCAACATCCACGCATCACTCCGTTCCGACGAACATGAATGGATATGAACTCCTAAATGACAGGGCCCTCAGCCAGGCCCACGTCATACATCACTAAGGCGCGAACTCCAATAAATGTCAGACCAGGAATGGTGGGACAGTCGATCTCCACACACTCGACCTCTACATCCGAAGGAAGGCCGTAAAAGACGCCCCGCGTGACAGCAGGGAGCGGCATCCTGCTAATATGAAATGTTGGTCCCCGAAGAAGTGAGTACAACCACTCAGCAGGTAAAGGACCAATAAGCCACTCAATGCATCATGCAATACAATCATCACAATCACAGCATCACATGTCATTAAAGCATCCATGCATAATTTACCTTGATGTCATGCACATGTCATCACACCTCATGTACATACATTATCATATAGCCATCATCATCATGTCATTCACTTACCATCATCATCATGCATCCATGCACTTATCATCATCATATCACATGTATTATCATGCCATAGGTGCACATACATCCATGCACACACCATCATCATGCATCCATGCACTTATCATCATTATATCACATGTACCATCATGCCATAGGTGCACATACATCCATGCACACACCATCATCATGCATCCATGCACACATCATCATCATATCACATGCACTCATCATCATGATGTCATACATATACCATCATGCATGATTCGATTTCAATTTCCCAATTTCATCCTTTCATTTTGGGCCGCCACATTTCTCTTTCCCGGGACCAATGTTTGCATCCCACATTCATCACTCGCACCCCACCTAGCATCGCGAGAACCATCCGGCACAATACCTGCCAGGCATCTCGCACCCCAACTGGCATCACGAGACATCCCCTAGCTCAATACCAGCTAGGCTTCTGGCTCCCACACTCTTCGGGCATCTCGAAACTCCCGAGGACCCTCCAGGCATGCATCATGATACAACCGAGCATCCAGCACAAACCTCCAGGCATGTATCATGACACAACCGGGCAACCGGCCGTACCCTTCTAGCCAGGCATCCCGACACTCCCGAGGCATCGTCGGCTCACACCTCCGACAGCTTTCTCACTTATCTTAATTCACATCTTCAATTATAGTTTAATTTTAACATGGCATGTAATGTGATGGAAATCAAGATCATTTTCATCCTTTGATTCATATATGCATTTCCAATCATCATCATGCATGCAGCAAGACACAATCATTCATAACAATACAATTCATGCAGTCCATACAATTTAGAATAGTCCATATATCATGCGTTTTTGAAGTTTATTAAATTCCAGCTTGTACAATTTTTGAAAATATTCAAATTAAATATCCATATGATTCTCAAAAATCATAAAATCAGGACATGTGATAAACAAGACAATAAGATAACAATTTCATGAAGAACACATGCCCAAACGAGTTTCACACAAGAAAATATAATTCACACAATTGCAGCATGTAATTTCGGATAAAATCAGATTGCGCAGTTTTTGAAATAATTCGATTAAAATACCCGAATGACCTCCGAAAATTATGAAATTTTACCAGGTTATATTTAAGACCCTAAAGTATATTTTTCATGAAAAAATCTAGGCTAAATTCGTTCTAGATAATTTTCTATAGGCGTCCGAAGCTCCTGATTCTAGCACCGAAACGTCCAGTATAACTATCTCCAAAATATCGAGTTTTCACCCACTTATAATTCTTCTTTTCTTCTGATATTTGGATATGTCATGTCTCAAGAGGTCCCCTACAACTTTCATTAAGGGATCTAAGTGAAATTTCTAAATAATAGTCACCATATTGGTCCAAGAAATCTCGGGTGTCCAGTACCGTGTTTCTAGATTTACCGTCTTCAAGAGAAAGTCGATTCTCTAGGCTACACTTGCTCATTTTACCTAAAATTTGAGTATGTTAGTATTTAGGATGTTCTCTATAAGTTTCATGAAGAAGTCGAAGGGAAATTCGCGGTAAAAAGCAACATGCAACCCACAAAATTACCAAAAGGTCAGCAAGGCAGTTCCAGATCTAGTGTCTTCGTAGGAGAAGGGTTTCACCTCTCAAAACTCAGTATTTTTCTCTCAAATTTTAGTATGTTATACTTTGAGATGTTGTCTACAACTTTCATGAAGGAGTCGAAGTCACAATCCAAACCGACACATGCATGCAAGCCTCCACAAGTTTCTGAGTCAGGCGGTATACACGAAATCAGCAAGCATCATCAAGAACAAACCACATTAGCTTCGGTTCCTTGCCTCTAAACATCCAAGATTTCAACCACACATGCAAGACACACATGCAAGACACACATGCAAGAGTAGAAATTGATCCTAACTTGCCTCTAAAATCAAGCAGACGACGGCACACGGACGGCACACGGACGGCGAACGGACGGACAGCTCCTTCTCCTCCTCGGTTCCTCTCCTCTCGGCGACCCTCTCTCTCTCGCAACTCTCTCTCTCTCTCTCTTTGGCTTGGACGAAGCCCTCTCATCCGGCCACTCTCTCCCTCTTATTTCCCTTAAGCCACAATCATTATTCATGATTAGTAGCCACCCTTGATAGCCAATGCATGGAGCCTCCCTCTTGCCACTTGGCATGGCTCATGCAAGATGGGCTTGGGAGTATTTGGGCCGGCCTCCCTTGTGGCCGACGACAGCCCATTCGTGGGCTTCAATGGGCCGACCATCTTGGCCCATCAAAAGTCCACTCTTGGGCCTAAGGCCCAAACCTAATTAAAATTCAAAATTTAACCTTCTTTTTAAATATTAATTAAATCCTTATTGGACTAAAGTACTTTTAGGGTAAAATTAAATAACTAAACACTTAAAATCACAAATCCATAGATTCTAATTCACGATACATATGGCCAAAGATAAGTCATCCTCTTCTAAGATTTATCCATTTAAACTCGACCATAGATCTCAATACAAGACACTAATTGGAGCACCCCTAATGACTAGCAAAGAATTTCAGGATGCAACAAGATTGGGAAGAGAATTGAGAATAAAAAAAAAAAAATATGATTCTTCATCCGAGAATAAAAAAAAAAGAATCAAAACGGTGAAACTCTTATTCTTCCCTTTCGTTATCTTGGTTGTCGTCCCCCACCGCTTGCCACCGTCCCGCTGCCGCCGCGCCCACCGCCGTCGTCCGCCGCCGTCGCCGGAGGCTCGACAAAGCTAGGGCGTGGTCCGCGAGCTCGCCGGAGGCAAGCCCAACCACCGGCGAGGCTCGGCCTCGCCAGATCGGGCGAGGTCAAGCCTCACCGGTGGCCGGGCGAGCCTCGCCCAAGCGCCGGGAGGCTCGCCTAGCCAACGGCGAGGCTTGCCCGCCCCCACCGGTGGGCGAGGCTAGCTTGGCCACCGGCGAGGTTGGGCGAGCCTTACCTACCGCGGCGAGGCTCGGCCCGACGAAGGCCGACCTCGCTGAGGGCCGGCGACGCTCCGGTGAGCGTCGCCGGCCCTCGTTTGGCCGGTCCTCGGACCGGCGACCGGCCACATGAAGAAGAAGAAGAATAGGAAAAAAAAAAGGGGAAAAAAATAAAAAAGTAAAAAAATTATTTTAAAATTATTTTAAAATGAAAATAAATTAATTTGGAACATAATCAATTAGCACGGTATCAAACGCAATTCTATTCCAGAATAAAAAATTTTGGACAGTTACCAAACGCACTTTTTTACTCGGGAATTAGTTCATGATAACAGAATAAAAAATAATCATTTCTAGTCAGAATCAGCTCCCGGGAACAGAATCGTTACCAAACGCACCCCTAGTATAACCAAGTCCTCGTACCCAAAGTCTCTAGTTTGTAGGAGTAAAATAATTCCTTCACTATTTTACTTAGATGTCTAATCGACCTACCATAAACTGATTAATGACGACTCCTAGATAAATTTCATTTGCATGTTAAGAAATTTGAACTTAAGTCGTGAATTGGAATGGACCTGGGAGAGCCCGAGCTAAGTTAGACTTAGTAGTTCATTAACCTAATTTTAGTGGTGCACCCGAAATTTATGTCGCGACACGGGAATATATCTTTTTTTGCAAATCCATGTGCCCGTAGTGTAGAATGTGCCCAACATTCCCTTCTCATGCTGATCTACCGAATTTCCATATGCTCGTATCTTTCCACATAGGGCCATGCATCAAATATATTCTCTGCCGATTTTATTTCTTTAATCCAAATACCGGCCCACAAATTGATTGAGTATTGCCAAAAATTCAAGATTGTAATATACTTTTCCTAGATTCCGAACCTTTGCAAAGATGAGCTCGCAATATCTCCTTCCTATGCTTGTCCTCACCGAATATACGAAAGATTCACTGAATACTGGAAGAATAATATAAATCTTTTCCAAAATATATTGAATTGCCAACTCATAAAATTGTAGCTCATTTGCCGCTGATCAAATGCAAAAGTGATAAACAAATAGATATATGAAACTAAAATTATATGCTATACAATTTTAATTCTATTTTTTTAGGGGTTAAAATTAATCCTAATTTTCTATGCAATAAATGGATGATCGGGTCGCCAAAATTTAGGTGTCACTAGCAAACTACGCCATGACGTTGCTTCCTTAAAGATGACCTTTTAATTACTGTTGTTTTGGTCGAAAAACTTTTAATTGCACCTTTTTTATTCTTGTTGGCACGTTGATTTTTGAACTCGACAAGGACTGCCCAATCAACCATGCAACGAGGGGACAATTTCTACGACGAGAAACGCGCATGCATGCATTGACTATGGGAGTCTCCGGAGACAATTATACGTTCCTACCGACACCGAGAATCCGATCTCCATGATTGGCAATTTGCTTTTGCATGGGAAAATTATTCAAAATATTCTAAATTTATTACACTTTTACCAATTTAGTCCTAGATCTTTTAATTTGTAAATTAAGTTCTAAACATTTTTACTTCTTACCAATTCAACTATAAACCTTTTTTACTTTTTGCCAATTAAACCATCCGGCCAATTTTGACTGGAAATTACTAGCATGAATAGCCGATGCGACATGGTACTTTTTAAATAATATTTTGAATGTTTTCTGGTTTTTTTTTTTTTTTTTTTGTGACCTCACCCATGGCTAGCAAGAGTTGGCCGGCAACTCTTGTTCGCCTTGAATCCAAAAACACAAAAAAATAAAGCAAAAAAGTTCTTTAAAAAAAAAAAAAAGAAAGAGAAAAATCATCTAGAATGGAGTAGTAAAGCTTTTGTGCAACTCTTCATGTGAGAGCAAGAGTGAGAGCAAGTCAGAGACAAAAAGTGATGTCTAAAAGTGAGAGATAGAGAGAGAGAGACAACCTCACTTCTTCCTCCAATGTAGGGATATTCCATTTAGAATGAAGTAGTAAAGCTTTTGTCCATCTCTTCTTACCTAATTTTTTTCTTCTAGTGACAATAGTCTTTTCTATTGCTCTAAGTTTGCTATGACCACGTCTCGGATTTAGATTATTATACAGTTTATTGAAGGCGGAGTCCAAATTCCATGATTCTTAGAAACTTCAGCAGCTTGTGAAGTTGTCCAAAAATTAATTAGATTCACTTTTTTTGGGACAAATCTTTTTTCCCCTCTTTCTTTTGACTTCAATGGTAACAAATTACTATTCTTTTAAAAAAATAGTCAAGGGCTACGGCCACCAAGACCCGATTATGTGGAGGCCAATGAAATACCCCGCAAGTCCTACAAATTGGTTAAGTCCAATTCTCTGCCCCTGACTTGATATAGTTTGCGCGCCATTAATGGTATCATATATGTTGAACATAAATAATGGAAAAAGTTATCCTATTAAAGTTGTTAAAATATATATATACATATCATATGTGTCGAGTTTGGGATCTAATGTCAATGGATAGAATAATATCTTAAGACTTTTTACGACAATAATTGAATTGTACAGCTGTAGAAACTGAAATATTTGGCACCATGGTCTATCCCGTTCATTAATGGGTGCTTGTACTGTCACGCCCCGATCCTCAGGCACGCACACATCCTTTTACTTGGTCGATTTTAAAATGCGATATCCCATGACAATGTATCGCCGACCCTTTCAATTTTTATGCACATGCGGAAGCAGTTATAAATCCCCAGACAATAAAACAATGGGATAGAAAAGCAGGGCCATATTTTTCATATTGAAACTTATAACCAAACTTTTATACAAAACACAACCTAGAGTACTTCACAACTTTTTTACTCTATCTCTATTCACATAAAATGGAATTCTCAAAAGAAGATAAAATCTCAATCCATCTAGGCCGTACTCAAGGTCCCTCTCGGGATTATCTTCTTCTTCCAAAAATCATTCTCCTTAAGTTTCACCTCCGAGTTCTCCTTCTCAGACTCCTTCTCATCAGCTCTTCATCGGGGTCCTGAAATGTTTTCCCCAAACTGGGATGAGACTACGTCTCAGCGAGTTCTACCCCACTAAGCCCGATTAGTAAACCATTATATTATAGGCTGCCTAAACACGCACAGGGCAGATGACTTACCTTGGCCTTAGATCCCACCTGCAGGTCAGTACAATTCACAATAGGCACTCAAGCAATCATATCACCGATTGAAGCATCGATCAAATCGACCTAGTCGATTACAAGCCAACAAGACCACTCACGGTCATTTCCATTCAGTCAATCAATTTGTAACATCAGACTCAAGGCAATGATCAATCGACTTAGTCGATTACATGTCAACGATGACCTTTCCCTGGCCAATTCAATTCAATCCATGACAAACGAATCAAACCATATTGATGATTTCATCTATACTCGATAATTAATCTCAACATTCCCATTCAATATTCCCGCTAAAATATAGGTTCAAGGCGCTAGAGGTGACCCCAACACGAAGTCTCGTCATCGTGCGGTACTTAGTCCTTGACCACAAATAACAATTGTATAAGGCGCTAGAGGTAGCTCACACGAAATCTCGCTATCGTGTAGTACTTAGTCCTTAACTACAAAATGCAATAGGGTAAGGTGCTAGAGATGACTCACATGAGATCTTCCATCATGTAGCACTTAACCCTCCACTATGCATAACAATGCAGCAAGGCGCTAGAGGTAATTCCCATGCAACTCAGGTTGTCATGTAATACTTAGTCCTTAACTACAATAAGCAATGGTATAAGACGCTAGTGGTAACTCACACGAAGTCTTCTACTTGTGTAGTACTTAGTCCTTTACCTGCTCATGATCCATGGGTTTCCCTCAACACAACACACATCACATCACTTCCGATAATCATCTTACTTCAACTATAAGGCAACACACGATTAATCCCTCACGGCCCAATGACATTGTGCCTCGCACTGTTTTGGCCTCATTTCTTCGTATAAAAAATATTCGATAAAATATCGTGCGTGGGCACACGACTGGCTTTAGCCAAAATATAATACTTTCCTTTCCATAACTCCCACATTTTCTGTAGTCCATTCAAATATTTTTGGCATCATCAACCGATGCCCGGTTATTTTTCAATTAATAACCGAGAGATTATTCAATTAAAGAATAATTTCCAATTTCACAAATAATTCAATTTAGCACAAAATAAAGCTCAATTAAATAAACGGACTTGTGTGACAATCAAGAGCACAAAATTCCGATCGTCGGCCATCTCAATCTTAATTTCCGAAAAATAAATAATTAATTAATTAATTTCGAAAATTAATAATTAATTTCAATAAATCCAATTTAGCTCAATTAAAGCCCAATTAAATAAACGGGCTGCACCACGATCATCAGCATAAAAATTCGGCCACTAGCCATCCAAGTTGAATTTTCGGAAATTAATTAATTAATTAATTAATTTGGAAAATTAAATAATTAATATTAAAAATTCAATTTAGCTCAAAATAAAGCCCGATTAAATAAACGGGGTGCACCATAGTCATCAGCATAATATTCCGGTTCCGGACCATCTCAGTTGAATTTTCGAAAAATAAATAAATAATTAATTTAATTCTGAAAAATAATATTTAAATGCCAAAAATCCCACTTAGGCCCGAATCGCCAAATTGAAGCCCGATTAGGGATCGGAAAATTCCCGAGATACTTCCAATAAATAGTAGACCACGTCTACTTGCTAATTGCGCAATCAATTTATCTAAATCGCACAATAATTGACTAATAATTATTAATTTATTTTAATCTAACAATCTAAACATAATTAATTAAAACTAAATCAACCCTAAGCATAATTAGCCACTAATCCTGGATTAGTGAGATTATTTATCAAATCTCGCGCAAATCGGATCAATCCGACGGCGGCGACGCAAGGAACGATTGTTCCCAAAGCACGGCTTGGGTTCGGGGCCGGGAAACGGTCCAAAAGCAGGCCCGAAGGTGCTGAAACCACTCCGTGGGTCTTGCTGGTCGCGGCTGAACGGAGCAGCTCCGGCGGCTAGGGCGGCGGGGGAAGGCCGGCGTAGGGCGAGGGGGTCGCGGGGGTGGTCCGGCGGGGTTGGGCGGTGGCCGGAGGTGGCCGGACGGTGGCTGGTCGGTGCGGAACAGAGAAGAAACAGGGCTGGTTCGCGTGGCCTGAGCGTGCGCGGACGGCGGCGGGCGCACGAGCGTGGGCGGCGGTGCGGCGGTGAGGCGGTGCGGCGAGCGGGACGAGCGGCGAGCGGTTCTCGGCGAGCTGCGATCTCCGAGCTCTTGGTTCGCACGCGAAGAAAAGAAGGAGAAGAAAAGCTGGTTCTGTCGTGAGGGGGAAGAAAGAAGAGAGAGGAGAGAGAGAGGGAAGAGATAAGGGAGAGAAGAGATAAGAGAGAGAAAAGTGAGCGGTGGGGGAATCGCACGGATGGGGGAAAGGGAAAAAGGGGAGAGGAGAGAGAAAGAAAATAAAGAAAAGAAAAGAGAGGGAGAGAGAGGAAAAAAAGGAAAAAGAAAAGGGGAGAGAGAAAAATAAAATAAAATGCATACTTCCCTTATGCAAATTTTCCTTTTCTCTTTCTATTTTATTTTGTCTTCAATTTTCTTCCGATAATTTCTTTATTGAAATTTCGGATTTCATCAATAAATTAATGACGATGAGACAAGATCCAGAAATAAGAATTATGACGCGCTTTAAAATTCGATTTAAATCGAGTTCAATTTCGTAGTTAAAAATCGATCAGACGTGATTTTAGCTCAATCCAACCAATTAGGTAGCTTTTAGGGATTTTACGGCCAATACATCCCTTAACGGCTTCACCAATAGGTTAGTTAACTCGTGAGTGATTAGTTGAGAAAAAGGCCAAAGACGCTGACGAAAACGCCCATTTCACTTTATCGAAACGGTCGAATTTCGGGATGTCATATGTACATTAAGATATCTAAGTCTCTATCGATGTTGACAGGTGTTTCACCAAGTCAACTAGACAACACTCTTTTTTAGATAAAATTACCAAAGCAAGTTCTAAATCGATTGTATTTGTATCAATTAAGTCGTAAAATTTTCAATTATACCAATTCAATCCTAAACTTATTGACAATTGCCGACATAATCCATCCGGCCCTCGCCTCTAGTCGGCCATGGTTACTGAAGCGGAGGAAGAAGGAAAAAGAAAATGAAAGAAAAGAAAATTAAAAATTAAAAACTGTGGATTTTTTTAAATTGCAAAAATTATCTATGTGAACACCAACTGTGCCACGTAGAATGGCCAGTGGGCACAACTGATATTCATATCAACAATTTCCTATCAAAATTAGCCAATGAATTTAATTGGCAAAATTTAAAAATATTTAGGACTCAATTGATATAGTTACAAAGTTTATGATTAAATTGACACTGGTGCTATAGATTTATGATTTTTTTTAAAAAGAATAAATTTTCCATCTTTCTTGAGCTGCTCATAGACTTGTCCACACACACACACACACACACAATATATATATATATATATATATATATATATATATATATATATTGGCTTCTAGAGAAGTCCAATAATTTTTAAACTCAAATATTTAAAAAATTATAAAAAGATTATATGAGAATTATTGTGGCAAATGAAAGGTTTCAAGTGCTTGTAATTTTTTTTTAAAGTCCAATTATGTGTGTAAATATTGAAAGAAACTTTTAACTGTTTAAATAGTCATCGTCAAAATAGGCTGAAATTTTCCAATTACAGGACGAGTCATGGAATTGTAGCGAGGAGGGGTTATGTACTTTGACTTTGCTTTGGCCTAACATGACCTCTTTTATCTCCGTTCCATGTTATAAACGTGGACACCAACCGCAGAAAAATCAATGCACGTAAAACAAAAGTTGACTTAGACCAAATGATAATGGTTCCACGGACCACATCATGCACAAGACCTAAGCAAAACATAATCTTCTATGCATGTCTAATCAGATTAATGTCGAGTCGTTGAGGGTTGTTTTAATACCGTCAATCAACGCAATTATATTCAACACGCAAGTTTCAGAGCTTCGAAAATTCCAGGTTAACTTTAAGTAATGGATTCTAAGCACGGAATCTCGTCACTTACCTTGAAATCTTCCTTGACTACAAGAAACCATGTAGATTGGAACAATTTTCCGTTGTATATTTCAATAGTCTTGAAATTTCGAAAGCTATTATTTTTTTAACGATTTTCAACCGTCATCAATTTGTAACCATTTTTATCTGCCATTACTTTATTACAGTTTTATACTTCTAATGGGGTTGGAGTAAATCTCTTAATTAGACAAATAAGAAAATAGTCAAATCTCAATCACCTCTCCTTTTGAGCTTCTAATTAAAGATAAGAGATTTCTCAAGCCCTAATTAGTCAACTGGACTATTAGAGATATATTTAAAATATTCTATGATTCTATATATTATTATATGGTTATGTATATTTCCTTTGATTGGTCTTGATTTGTTACTTTAGATAGTTATTATATAAAGCCTATAAATAAGCTCGTGTATTCTTTATTTGATGTTCTAGAGAATATTACATCTTTTAGTCATTATGATTCTCAACTTGGATTAAAAAAATCAACTCCTCAAAAGTAGAACCTCGTCAGTTTACTTGCCTAGCCACCAAAAACGTTATTAGTAGACTACACTATGATGTCACTTCCCTAAAGGTGATTCGATTTTTTACCTTTTAATTACTGTTGGCATGGTGATTTTTGAACTCAACAAGGACTGCCCAGTCAACCATGCAACGAGGGGATAATTTCTACAATGAGTAACACACACACATGCATTGACTATGGGAGTCTTCGGAGACAACTATTCATTCCTGCTGACACTAAGGACCCGACCTCCATAATTTGGCAATTTGCTTTTGTGTTCATCATCTTGAACGCGAAATTTATGCTAAAGAGCTTCTTTGAATTTTTGATGTCCCTCTTTTCTTTTTGTGATAGAAAAATTTCCACGCGTATGTTTTATCGTGTTCAAAAGAAATGTCAATCTTTCAGATCTACATCATGTTTCCATGAAAGTCTTTACACATTGCACTGCGAACGTATCAGTACATGTGTTAATGCAGCTGAGAGTCGATTCAAACACCAATGAGAGTAAGTGCGGGCTGGGTTGAAGATCTCCATTCAACCGGCGAATGCGTCAAATGCGGGAAAATTATCATATTAGGTAGATAGAATATGATTTTCAGCATATAAATAATATGAGTCGAAACGTATACTATGAGCCATCTTAAATTTTGAGGCCCATGTTCTCCCTTAAGTCTAATCATGGAAACTCATGACCCACACGTATTTAAATTCTCTATTCCTTTGTTTTCCAATTCGATTTACAGGTTTTGATCTTGATATTTTCTAACTTTATTTTGATCTTAAATGCATATGCCATCACCTAATGAGAGGAGCACGGATTAAAAGACAATGTGAATAGATGAGATCTGCCACTTATTTTGAAAAATTCATTTTTATGCTTTGTCAATTTCTTGACATTAACTCCTTTCCAATCTCTAAACCTTCCAATGTCCTATTAAGAAGTCTAAACCATTAAATGCCTTTCCATAGCGATATTGATCGTTAGTATTCATTTGAAAGCCTACCCCTTTCTTGAGTCATGGAAAAATTACCTCTATAGCTTGCCACCTATTTTATCTTAAATTAAAATTTGAGTTCATTTTTTTTATA
This sequence comes from Eucalyptus cladocalyx, assembly GCA_017140615.1. Classification (NCBI taxonomy): domain Eukaryota; kingdom Viridiplantae; phylum Streptophyta; class Magnoliopsida; order Myrtales; family Myrtaceae; genus Eucalyptus; species Eucalyptus cladocalyx. Next base: position 19,619,254 of record CM029526.1, read on the forward strand.
GTGACACGCAATTATTAAAATGATGATAGTTATAAAATTGACAATAAAAACCTTTCCAAATATCACTATTTAAATAAATTTTCACTAACGATTACATCTATAGTCATAAATCAAACCTAAACCTAAGTGATTTAAGAAATATAGCCAAATGGAAAAATAAATCATCTTACCTTATAGTGATGCCCCACTCATTGAACGCGGTCCGATTTGCATTCTCTGACCCAACCAAGTTGCAAAAGCTAACCAACGGTCAATGTCAACTCGGTATCGACTTCACTTAGTTCCCAAAATTCAGTCCCTTTTTTTTTTTGGTCAGAACCCAAAATTCAGTCCCTTGCATTGCATAAAATGAACCATTTTTACTAAATTTTTATTGCAGAGAGAGAGAGAGAGAGAGAGAGAGAGAGAAGGAATGGCATGACATTGAACTGTTAGATTCTATTTATTAATTCGATAATAAAGTGTCCACCGAGATACAGGTACTTGTCAGATTCCACTTAAAGCACCCCTTCTTTTTGTTCTTTTTCAGTTAGTTACTTGGGTGTGTTTGGTAACGTTTTTGTTCCTGAAAATAATTTTTATCAGAAATGATTTTTTTTTTCTGTTCCCAGAAACAATTTCTGAATATAAGAATGCGTTTGGTAACTACAAAAAATTTATATTCCTAGGAAAGAAATGCGTTCGGTAAAATTATACAATTTTGTTGTTTCTTTTAATTTTTTAAATATTTTTATTATATTTTTCCTTTTTTTCTTCTTTCTTTTTTCCTTTTTCTTCTCTCTCCTTCTTCCTCTTTTGTGGCCGGTCACCGGCAACTAGCTAGGTGAGGTCCGGCGAGCTCGCCGGAGCCTTGTCAAGCCAAGGCAAGGGCTGGCGAGCGGTTGGAGGCTTGCCTAGCCCCGCGAGGCTCGGCCTCGCTAGATCTAGGTGAGGCCGAGCCTCGTGAGTGGCCTCACGAGCAGCACGAGGCTCGACCTCGCCTAGGCAGCGAGAGGTCGGCCTCGCCCGGCCCAGCCATGGCGAGGCTCGAGTTGACAAGCCTTGCCGTGGCTCGAGTCTTTGGGGGCCGGCAACGCTCCGGCAAGGTTGCCGGCCCTCATCTAATCGGTCGCCAATATCAGCCATGGCCAAGGCCAACGACCGGGCAAAAGGAAGAAGAAGAAAAAGAAAAAAAAAAAGTAGAGGGAGAAAAATATATTCTAGAAATTGTTCTTGGAAATAATAAGCTATTTTTTTCTACTTCTTGCTTCTGTTCCAAATTTATTCTCGAGAACAAAAATTTTACCAAAGAAGTTTCTTTTCTTTTTTCATTTCCCGAAACAAAAGAACAAAAATAGTTATTCCGAGGAACAGAAACAGATTTTAACAAATAGGCCCTTAGGATACAAGATTTGATTTCCAATTTTAATGGAAGTTTGCCGGTTTAGAAATTAGGATTTACAAAGTTGCAGTAGATCTGCTGTTTTGCTTTGCTAGGTTGTAATTGTAATAGCGACAGCGAATCACCCACCTTGAAGTGGACACTTCAATTTTCGTTGTGTGATGTTAAGTGTCAACTTCATCAATATTCACTCAGCCTCCACCTCTCAGATCTCAGGCGGAGCAAATGAACCCATTAAGCTTTCGGTTTCAGGTTTCAACTTGTTTGATTCTTTTGACATTAGCCTAAGGTCGTTTTGGGCATTGACTCATAAGATAGAACCATTGATGGAATGGAAGTAGTCTGCTGATGAGGTATGATGAGGTAGTAATCCAACATTTGCAAGAAACAGTGACTAGACATGCAAGTTTCTCCAGAGAAATTTTGCGGGTAGACGTACAAGTTTCTCTTTCATCATTTCTCAAAGATGGGAAAGATGAAATTGGCCGACCATCATCCACACTAAAGACAAAAAATTGGCATCTGCTAAGAGAAATTCTTGAGTAGCAACATATAACAGGCCAAGCTCATGAACAAAACACATCCAAAGCAAGAAGGTGCCACTTCGCACATCTCGCCATTCAAACAAATGAAAAGCTTCCATAATAGATTCCCTCCCTTGCAGTGGCAAACACATCGTTATTGTGTGAAGAGGAAAAGTTACAACATTGTCTCTCTTTGAATAACAAAATGGAAAGAGATAGCACGAATACAAACACCAAACCACAAGCCATTGTCTTTAGGCTTTCCCCACTAATTAGTTCACAATACCCAATTACTGCACTGCATAACACTCGATGTTTTGTTTATATTACCTATACCTTCAGTTCCAAATGTGAGCGAAAAAGAAGCTTCGAAGCAACATTTAAGAGTTCTGCTGCAAGGATTACCCAATGAAGCCCTATTTCTTTCAAGAACTAATTTACTTAGAACACAACAAACCATTTCTTACTCTCTTGTGCCAGGAATCGGTATCCAGAAGTACCGGATAGAGATCATTACCAGATGCAGACAAAGTGGTTCCAGTTCATGGCCCTTCAATAGACATACTCTTGCTGATATTCTCACCAACTGCCTGATGTTCGTCACCTCTAAAATGCTTCCTCATGGCCTCAATTCTCTCCTGAGTCATGATACTGCCCGCAGAGTCCAGCACTGGAACAGCAACCTTGCCTTCAAGCATGCTAACCACAGATGACATGGGCGGCCTGAGTGCTGGAGTCACATTAGTACACATCAAAGCTACCTTTATCAATGCCAGCGCCTCCTCTTTGTTAAAGTGAGAACCAAGCCTCGGATCAACTAGTTCTATCAAATTCTCTCCCTCCTTCAGAAAGTGTGCCTAGATACAGAAATGTAAAGTGAAGGTATTTCCCTTTCAAGCTTCAGGTATTGATCAGTTGCAAAATATGCTCTTAATACCGAAACAGGAAGAAGTATATTATCTCCCTTGATAATTACGTGGCAAATGCAGTTGATAAGCACCTGCTAGTTCTAGGGTATAAATGGATAAAAAGAATCGAATGAGTCAATACAGATCCAACATGATTCATTTTACCGATTTTAAATAAAAGATACTAGACTACAACATCTACAACATCACTTACTAATGGTTAACCGGTTGCCAAGAAATCACCTACACTGCTTTAAAATCGCCAGCTATTGTCGAGTTTTATCAACACAAATTATATGTCAGTGTCATTACATGAAACGGCAGACTCATCTTTCAATGTTCTTGATTATGCAACTCAGGCGACAATCAGATTTGACAAGGACTAATAATGATTGTTTGCTCTAATGATTGCTCACTCAAAGCAAAACAAAATCTTACTTACAGAGTCAATTATATGAATGTGAAAAAAGTTAGAACTCAATCGAAAGTATATGGATATTCTGGTCAAGACATGGTCTTGAAAACTTTTTAATTTAACAGAAATTGCCAAAATTTAATAGTAGTCGAAGGACTTGTTTGGCGCTAATGAAACTACAGGGAGTATGAATATCAAGCATAAAAACATAAAGACAAACTGAACTTTCGAGATCCACCCTAAATTATGGGGTCAACTTCCCCAAATTTCAAGGAATAGAATTCCAAAAAAAAAAAAAGAATCTACATGAAAATTCAGAGTAGACCAACATGATAAGAAGAATTAGATTAATTTGAAATAACAAATTGCACTTAACAGCATGACAATTTGTTAAGCAAGTTTCAATAGCTGTTAACTGTGAAACTCCTTTGCGACCATTGAAAGTGCATGTGAGGATTTAAATACAGATATGATCATAATTGAAATGATAGAGTTGATTACCCAATTGAGTAGATTAAAGCATTCCTCTGTTCTTTGGGAGCTAGTGTTGCTCCGGCCATTAACAACTTCTAAGGCAACAACACCAAAACTATAGATGTCGGCTTTGTCAGTGAGGTAACCATGCATTGCGTACTCCGGTGCCATATATCCACTGCACAACAAGAAAAGAGCTTGTGTTTGCAACAAGGTAACTGCCTTTAATAGCACATACTTAATATTCCTAAAATTCAAAAGAAAGAGTCATTCCTAAATGTGATGCTATGGTCTAAAGAGTAGAGGAAAAAAAACAAATGCATCCAAATATATTCTAATATCATTTACCGAGAATATTTCAGGGGAAAAAAAAAGATCATTGTTGTTCTTTATAAACTTTTTTTGGTTTGAAATATAAGTATCATTTATAAGATGACGTACATGAGCTTAAGGGCATTTCCCAGTATTACAAAGATATCTAAGAATGTGCAAAAATGGAGTGAGGGTATCTCCATATAGTACCCAATATTACATTTATTTGGGAAGGCCTAAAGTTTTTGTAATGTGAAGCTCGCCCTGTAAAAAGTTTACGAATTTTAGCCACGATGATGGGGACATCATTTGACTTGTTTTGGAAATGTCTATAGTTACATTTATAGTTCTTTTCGTTGAATGAACATTAGAGTTAGTAGAATGAACTTACAATTTTATCTTTTCCCTAATTAATCACATTCCTTTCAAAAACAAGTTGACTTTTCAAACGCATTAATGCAAACATCTAAAACATGTGAACATGCTTATCTATGTTTTTCCATGTGCATACAATAGAAACATGGGCGAATTTGCTATAATACTAAGTTATATTCAAATTAACAATTACATAAGTCAATATCGAGTATCATTACTTAATGGTAGAGTATGACACAATTTACATTTTTTCCTAATTAATGTAAAGAGTGGTGGGACAGTCATAAAGCTTTGTGGTTAAGCTGAATTTGTTGAGCACCATGCTTTGGGATGATGTGAATCCACCACAAAGCTCCCTTCAACTCACTTTTCTTAAATCAGAATATATGTTTCTATTCCATGCTTTTATGTTGTCACTGGCTCCTACTTAGGTTAACAGGAACAAAAAGAAAGAAACTTACTAAGTTCCAGCAATCTTGGTGCTAATATGTGTTTTGTCCTCCTCATCAAGCTTTGCTAAACCAAAATCTGATATTTTAGGGTTGAGATCCTCATCCAGTAAAACATTAGTAGCCTTAATGTCTCTATGCACAATCTTCAGCCTTGACTCTTCATGAAGATATGCCAATCCCCGGCAATACCCACGCATATCTTGTGTCTTGTCCACCAATCCAACTTTAACTCGAAGTTCTTGGGACCTTCAATTGTATCGAAGACATCAAAGCTGCTTTATCGCCATGTCATTAATCGAAGTCAATGAAGCACAATGTGATATCAAATTACCAAATAAAGCGCGAGCAAGACCGTTATTTTCCATGTACTCGTAAACCAGCAAAAGTTGATTTCCTTCAATGCAAAGCATCCATAGAGTTTCACAAGATGTGGATTTGAAGAGCAGTAAATCATCCCAATCTCGATCGGGAACTCATTATTTCCTTGTTGTGATTTGGATGAAAGCCGCTTCACGCTATAGTGGTGCCATCGACGTAAAACCCCGCAATTCAACTTTGGCATCAGATCTATGTTGTGAAAATTGAGTTACATTGAATGCTGCTTTCTACATATCTTCTCTCTTGGGAATTGGGGGAATTTGGTTATGTTGAGAAATATTGTGAGTAATAAGGGTAAAATAGTAACTTAGTTATGAGTAGGGTTAAGCGCATATATATATCTGTAACCCTTTTCATTTTGATTATTAGAAAACAATTATCCTTCACATGGTATCAGAGCTACACTTTAAAAAAAAATTAAAAACCCTAGCCGCCAGATCACCGGAGAACATTGTTCCGTCACCGGAAAAGGCCGCGCCTCCGGCCGGCAACCTACGACGTTGATCAGTGACCCCAGCCGTCATCGTTTGAGTCCCGCCTTGGGAACACATTGATCAGCCTTGTGGTTGTTGCTGCTTGTTTCCCATCATCGCAAATCCTTCTATCAAACCTTGCCGATCGGTTCCATATGAGAGTCCTCCGATGAAAATCTTAGAAGACGACATGTATCTCATGGTCTAGCCATGATGATGACCTTTGTGAACGGATTTCCCTGCTAGAACCCTATTTTTTTGCCTCGCGTGGCTCGTGTGAAGAGAATTGAGGCCCTATTCGTGCGCGTGAAGATCTATGGAGTATTGATCGGATTGGCTGAGTTTCGGAAGGACCGGGCGCTTGATATATCGTCCCGGATCGTTGTTGCGGAGATCGAAGTTTTGATGTCTATCAAACTCGACGCTTCAACTTGAGGATTCGTGCGGAGGGCATCGATTCCGGGCGCTGCCCACATCAATTTCTTCCACAAGGAGCGTGTGACTGGAGGAACTGAGTTCGTCGTTGGTGCTGCTGTTTTTGGATATATATATATATTTTTTTTAAGTTCACGTTTGTGATGTGAGGAGTTATTAGGTGGGTCCAGTGTCGTGGTTTCTATAGTCATGGTGGTGATATGTTATGATTTTACCTGATAAGGACAAGGCGCTGCACCCAAAACTTGTAAGCATCAAATTGGTCTTCTAAGAATTGAAGGTCCCACAATCTCGTTGGCCATTCTCGGTCGGGTCGGGTGCATACTCCTCAAGTTGCTGAAAAGCTATTTGTCTCGATTCGTTACCATCCTCGGAAGCTATAATTGGCTTTGCAGTGTAAATTTCTCCTTTGCTTTATTGAGGTTTTGCTTTATTGAGGTTTAGATGCGCAGGGACTTGGGTCTATCGTGTGAAAGCTAGATATCCTAACTGCTGGACCAGATGGGATATTTTCTGATGGTGGACGGTAACTCACTCTATTATGTGTACTGCACAAAATTTTAGAAGTGGCCATTGTGGATGATAGATTTGCTGGTGATTATAAAGGATAGAGTTGTTGTTCTCGCACTTGGAAGTTATTTGCATTGATAAGTATACTGGTGCTTTGGTGATTTGTACGGTGATTCGATTGAAACCTTTCGTTTGGAATTTTTGTGCATCTTTGATTGAATTATTGGAATTAAGTATTGGCAACTCGTGAAGTTCATTTCTTGGGCTCAATCATTCTTTATTCACTAATGGCAACCAATGGATCGACCACGGATCTCCTTTTGGTCATTTCCAATTAACATCTGTTAAGTTAGATGGAACTAATTATCCATCTTGGTCTAAAGCGGTCGAGGTCTATCTTACCGCCACTAGACAACCGGACTATCTCACGTCTACAATACCGTCGACATGAGTAAAGCTGCCGATTGGATTGCAGGAGATGCAATGATTCGGACCTTATTGTGGAATAGCATGGACCCTAAGGTCAGTCCTCACTTTATTCAATGTGACTCCGCTAAAGCAAAGTTTGGGATAAGTGTGCATTACTCTATTCGGGGCAAAATAATATGATGCGAGTATGTGACACATGGGAAAAGTTATTTGATATTCAACGTGGCGATCAATCTTTGTCCGATCATTATGCTCGGTTCACCACTCTCTCGTCAACGATTGGATACTTATCTTCCCCGCCTCAAACGATCCCGATGTTTTGGCTAAACGCCAAGAGGATTTGAGGGTAATATTATATCTCAAGTCATTGGGGCTCGAGTATTCATCCCTTCGTCAAGATATTACATCTCGAGTTCTCTTCCCAGTAGATGAAGTCTTCTCCCGTGCTCTCCGTTCTACAATTCCCGAGAAGAGTTCTTCCACACCGGGCAAAGTGGAGATTAGTGCTATGCTTTCTCGTGGTTCTAGTGGACGTGGAGCTCGAGGTCGTGGTTATCGAGGTCGCGGACGTGGTGTTGTTCATGGTGGAAGTCGTGGAGGTCGTGAAGGGGGAGTTGGGACTCGTGGTACCATCAATTATGGGAATAGTCGTGGTTCCCGCTATTGCCATCATTGTCAAAGAGCTGGACATACAGAAGCTTATTGCTATACACTTCACCCAGAGCTTAAACCACCTATTGCTACATATGCAGAAGTTGAGGATTCTCTTGGTCCTCCCTCAATAGCTCCACCAAGTTCAACTCAAGTTCTAAAGACAGGCGATTCAGTTACATTAACACGTGCTGAGTATGATACATTGGTTGGCTCCCAACAAGTGACAGGATATTTAGCTCCTACGCTACTCCGGCACAAACCTCTAAAGGTAGTTCATCATGTTTGTTGTCTGCATCGTCTGATTCTTGGGTTATAGACTCTGGAGCTACCAATCACATGACTGGTAACTCTAACTTACTGTCTTCTTTTCACTCTACATCTCCTTCATTATCGAATTCAGTTACATTAGCAAATGGTTCACAGTCTCAAGTTACTGGTTTGGGAGTTGCTCATTTGAGTCCCTCTCTTTCTCTATCATCTGTCCTTCACCTATCAAAATCTCCTTATAATTTGATTTCTGTTAGCTCGTTGACCAAAGAACTAAATTGTTCTGTGACCTTTTACTCTTCTCGTTGTGTTTTTCAGGATCTGAGGACTGGACAGATGATTGGTGGGGGACATGAATCCAATGGCCTGTACTACCTTGATAAGAAGGTGTTAGCTGCTGCAGCGGTAAAACAGACATCCACTGATGTATACCGGATGCATTGTCGTGCTGGTCATCCACCACCAAACCTACTTCGACGTTTATTTCCTGAGTCTAAGTTTGTGAGTTCCTTTCAATGTGAAGCTTGTCAGTTTGGTAAACATCATAGAGCTTCTTTTCCTTCTCGTATGCAAAGTCGTGTGTCTAGTCCATTTGAGTTGGTTCACTCAGATGTATGGGGTCCATGTCATGTGTCTGATGTCTCTGGATTCAGATATTTTGTTACATTCGTGGATGATTTTTCCCGAATGACTTGGTTATTCTTAATAAAAGATCGTACAGAGATTTTTCATTGTTTTCAATTGTTCTATTTCGAAGTGTTGAATCAATATAATATCTCTGTCAAACATTTACGGTCAGATAATGCTAGAGAATATCTTGCTACAACTTTCGGTTTCTAGCCCTTTTTGGAATCTCATGGTATTATTCATCGACATCCCGCTCATACACTCCACAACAAAATGGCGTAGCGAACGTAAAAATCGCCATCTTCTTGATGTCGCCCCATTTCGCCTCATGTTTCATATGCATCTGCCTAAACATTTTTGGGGCCATGCTGTTCTTACGGCATGTTATTTAATTAATAGGCTTCCAACTTCTGTTCTTCAAGGGAAGACACCATTCTCAATTTTACATCCAAATCGTCATCTCTTTTCCTTACCTCTTCGGGTCTTTGGGTGTGTTTGTTTTGTACATAGTCTTACTCCAGTCTTGATAAACCGGATCCTCGTGCTGAAAAATGTGTCTTTGTTGGATACTCTCGAACTCGAAGGGATACAAATGTTACGGTCCTACCCGTCGTCGTATGTTCGTGTCTACAGATGTGACGTTCTTTGAAGATCAGTCATATTTTTCCTCTCAGAATGTTCCACAAACACCTGGTGATAGTGATGATTGTGTACTACCAATGCTTCCACTGCCTTCCATCTCTCCAGACTACCTCCCGAAAATTTCAGTTTGTCGACCGCACCTATCATCGACGACGTACGGTTCAACTATGACAAGACGGCCTTCATTAGCACCCGATTCATCCGTTCCCCATCGTTGCGGTGCCGCCTCTCGATCCTGATCCGCCCATTGCTTCTCGAAAAGGTACACGTTCTTGTGTTGGTCGTCCTATTGATCGTTATTCTGGTCTTTCTGATTGTGTTAGTACGCATCATCCTATTTCAAATTTTTTGTCCTATGATCGTTTATCTCCTACCTTCTCCGCCTTTGTCTCGTCGTTGTCTTCTATTTCTGTGCCTAGCAGTGTTGCTGAAGCTCTTGCTCATCCGGGTTGGCGTCGTGCCATGGAAGATGAAATGCAAGCACTAATTCAGAACAAAACTTGGGAGCTTACTTCCTTACCTACTGATAAGCAACCTGTTGGTTGTCGTTGGGTTTTCACTGTTAAAGTTCACCCGGATGGTACCCTTGATCGATTGAAGGCACGATTAGTTGCAAAGGGGTATACGCAAACTTATGGTGTCGACTATAGTGACACCTTCTCTCCCGTGGCCAAAATTCCCTCTGTTCGTGTCTTCATTTCATTGGCTGTGCAATTTGGCTGGATCCTTCATCAATTGGATGTCAAAAATGCCTTTTTACACGGTGATCCTGGCCGAGGAAGTCTACATGGAGCAACCACCGGGTTTATTGCTCGGGGAGAATGTGGTATGTCGTTTACACAAAGCTTTGTATGGACTTAAACAATCTCCTCGTGCTTGGTTTGGTAGATTTAGTGATGCGGTTATCAAATTTGGATTAAAGCGGTGTCAGGTAGATCATTCAGTTTTCAGCTCTGTGTCTTCGACTGGTTGTATCCTTCTTGTTGTATATGTGGATGATATCATCATTACTGGCAGTGATTCAAGTGGTATTCAAAAACTTAAGCAATTTCTACATAAAGAATTCAGTACTAAAGATTTGGGACGTCTTCGATACTTTCTTGGTATTGAAGTATCCTATTCACATGCTGGTATCAATTTATCGCAACGAAAGTATATATTGGATATCCTTGGTGAGGTTGGATTTCTTGGAGTAAAGCCAGTCGATACCCCTATGGATCCCAATATGAAACTTGATGCAGAACATGGAGAATTACTACATGATCCAGCAAAGTATAGAAGATTAGTTGGTAAGTTAAACTATCTTACTATTACAAGACCTCGATATATCCTTCGCGGTTAGTGTAGTAAGTCAGTTCATGAGTTCTCCTCGTACCACTCATTGGGATGCTGTACTTCGGATCGTCAAATATTTGAAGGGAGCACCAGGTAAAGGACTACAGTTCAAGAATTATGGCCATCTAAACACTGCAGGTTTTTCTGATGCTGACTGGGCTGGATATCCTGTGGATAGGAGATCTACTTCAGGTTATTGTGTATTTCTTGGGGGTAATTTAGTTGCATGGAAAAGCAAGAAACAGCATGTAGTTTCCCGATCAAGCGCTGAAGCTGAATATCGTGCTATGGCACATGTGACAAGCGAATTACTATGGTTGAGAATGTTACTATCAGAGATTGGAATGTCACCGTCAAATCCATCAGTGTTGTATTGTGATAATCAATCTGCTATTCATATTGCATCTAATCCAGTCTTCCACGAGCGAACTAAGCACATTGAGGTTGATTGTCATTTTGTGCGAGAAAAAGTTCAGAAAGGCGACGTTATTCTTCAACACACAAAGTCGGAGGATCAACTCGCAGACATTTTTACGAAATCTCTACGGGGGATTAGAGTGAGCTTCTTATGTAACAAGTTGGGATTATTTGATATATATATCCCAACTTAATCCCAACTTGAGGGGGAGTGTTGAGAAATATTGTGAGTAATAAGGGTAAAATAGTAACTTAGTTATGAGTAGGGTTAAGCGCATATATATATCTGTAACCCTTTTCATTTTGATTATTAGAAAACAATTATCCTTCACAGGTTAGCCAATTTTCCAGCATACCTTGTATACAGAACCAAAACCACCTTCTCCTATCTTATTGGCAGCGTCGAAATTGTTTGTGGCAGCTTTAATCATCGCAAGTTAAATAAACCAATTTGCAACGCTAGACCCTTCAAATCTGCAACACGTTTTGGAACTTCTATGAATTTGGAAAAGTCAACAGTTAAAGTATGTAATCCACTATCTAAAAAAGACGTATCAATTCCTTCTCAATATTCCAGAAAACCTTTTTGTGACGTTTTGGTCTGAGCAAGTTCAGTACAGAATAGCTTAGCATCTTGAAAATTATTTTCTAGGAAAGTCTGGCATCAGTTGGCGTATGTATTTTTGAAAAGTAAAATGAGATTGTCCCCAGGGTATTTAATAGTGAAAGAAAATAAAAATCATACAGAGAACCCCCTTGGAAACGTAGGGTATGGTTTGTATGTTTTAATTTCTCATGCACGTGAAGTTCTGGCAGCTATTTTTGGTGTCTTGAAACATAGACTTTGTGTGTATGTACACACACACACATCTGAGAAACAATCTACCGTCTCTCCCTATAACTATCTATTCCTTCATGTTTCAGATTTCTAAATAAAAATTTAGTTCGTTAAGCAAACCAAATGGTTCTATGACACTTTAGCAGTATATCGCCTAATAATAATCTTTGGCTTTTTGCGTCAAATCAAATTCCCTATGGAATGCACAAATGTCATGCATCAACAGTTTTATGGGAACTGTAAATCTAGATGGAGCATTAATGATGCATTGTCATTACACTTTCCCGCACCAGGAAACTAAGAAGAAGTGTCATGTGCCAACAGTTTGACAGGACAACTGTGTGATTTAGCTGAAATATAAATGAAGCAATGTGACTATCCTCCCTCTCCACCAGAATACGGAAGGGGGAAAATGTATTCAGAGTGCATAACATTCTCATATTTCTTGACATATACACGTGGACTAAATAGAGGAGATTCCAGGTAAGCAACTACCTTGTGCCATTTTATCTTTACGTCCAAGGCATCCTCTCCACCAAAGGATAACCAGGATAAGGAAAACTACAAAAACTATAGCAGCCAGAATCCCCGCCACTGTGCCAGCAGATATGCTGGCCGGGGGATCAAAGCCTGCAATGAAGAAAGAACAAACAAATATTTAACCAAAATTGTTCAGTTAAATGGGGTAGACGTAAATGCAAAAAAAATCTGTAGCTTCTCGTTGAACACAAAGAAATTGATGGAGAACACAATAATTGAGAATTAAGAGGACATAAAACCGCCCAGAGTACTCCACAGAAACTATCAGATAAAAGAGCACGGGAAGATATCATCTATGGAACATGTAATACAAAATACAAAGGGAAAAACAAAAACAAAGAAATTCTACTCTTCATTCTCAAGGCTGTATTGTATTATACAGGCACAGTGGTTGTAATCCATAGCGGAAAAGTGAACGAGGCTATCAATTCGTAGTCAAATGGAAGGATTAAAGATACATAGAGAAAACACTCTCAGATAGAAAGAACACAAAGCAACCTATAACCAATTTTCAACTCTAAGAGAATAATAATAATAGACCCTGGTCAGCTATTGTGCGTAATTGACTTGATCTATAGTGACATATGCCAATGGCCTGAATTTAACAGTAGGCATTTGCAACCAAACCAAGTAACTGAATAGCCTATTGATGACTTCTGGTGCAAGAAAAAATATAGGTATTCTTTTCAACATGAATAAGAGTAACTTTCTCAACAGAGAAGCACCAAGTGAAATATGGAAGCATCCCTCTGCGTACCAGGGTAGACGGAGATAGCAGATATAAGAGGACCAAAGACTCCTCCATCAGGTATATCAGTGGTTCCTTTCCCAGCCCAATAGAAGCGTATCTCCAGAGTGCCCTTGGTCACGATGGCAGCAAAATTTCTCATGACCTCCTTTCCAACTCCACCTGCTTCAATCTCAATGTTGAAATCTTTCCACACCAATTTCCCCTGAAATAATATTTCATCTGATTCAAGTTGAGTTTCTCCACACTGAACAAGGTAAAACTTTTAGTCTCCATAGAATGTACAAACTGTGAAAAAATCATGATTTGCAAGTACGAGATATTTGGATAAACTTCCCAACCATAACATATTGAACGCTTTATGTGCTTTATATATTAGAACCAGCACTCCATAATGCTCCGAGTTTACCTGTATATAAATATTAAAAGCTCTCCTTCCAAGGCTTTTATAACTTTTGTTGCCTGTGAACATTGTCTCCGCAAAATGAAGGGTTACATCGTAGGGCCCATCCATCAGACAAAAACCGTAATAAGTTAGAGAGATGGCAGAACGTCGTGCTTTTATGTAAAGTTGGGCATCATTCATGGACAGTGTGGATGTGTTTTTAACTTCATAACTAACTGCAGTGCTATCGTCATTGGTGAAGTTGCCAGTGCTACTGTAGGCCCAGTAATCACTCCTGAAGAAACTTGAAGGTGTAGCCTCCCGTGAGTCATCTTCGTATGTGGTGCCCCTTACTTCTACTTTGCTCCCACCGCAATTTATGAAGAGATTATCCCGAGCTGGATGGATTAAAGAAGCAGCCACAGAGAAAATTCAGTTTCTTCTATTTGTTAATATGGAGTGGACTTTCCAGACACACTAAATAAGCTAGCATTCACTCATTGGAAAATTACATAGAAACTCCCAAGTTATGAGCAACCCATTATTTCATGCAGGTAGCTTTTGAAATTATTAGGGTAATTATGCATCAACCATCAAAGATCGACACAATAGCCAAGAGGAGAGTTGACAAGGAGATAAATTTGATGAGAAATTACACAGAGAGTAAGATGCAATATTCGAATCTGATGATAATGATAGGATATGTCAGAATAATTTAAATATAAAATCGCGCATTCTTCTAACAATTTAAGCTTTTTAAAACAAGGTTGGTGTGATCCTATAAAATCTCATATGGTATTAGAGCTGGATTTCATGAGTTCAAATCTTTCGAAGCCTCATTTGCCTCCCTAATTAAGCATGTCCACACTTCATATAATAGTTTAAACTTTTAGAACAATTAGCTGCGGTCCCACGAAATTTCATAGGATATACAGCACATCAATTTACATTTTATACAACAATGACTCTGCAGCTTATTAACTTACTTTTTGCACAACGTTGACTCTGCAAACATGAGACAAGTCCACTTGTGGCAGAATATGAGGTTCTGAGCAAGTCAGCAAAGATTTTACTGTTATAATCATCATCATTCTTAATGAAGTTCGATGCTAAGTACATAATCAATAAAAATGCGGGTCCTTAGAAATCCAAGTCTCTTGTTGAAAAGTTAATCGCAAACATACGCATTCTCAACCTCGGAGCTTGCGAACAAGTTGCTGTAGAGAAAAGACAAAATCAATATTCAGCAGAGAAATGGAAATATTATACACAAACAGGATATAAGTTACTCAATAAGTGCACATTTGAGGGGAGCCCTGGACTGACTGAAGGAAGTAGGACATACACAGATCCTTCATGACATTCTGAGCCTCCAGCAGTGAAGTTGTTGTATGATAAATCACTACACAGAGAAACAGTCAACCATTTCCAAAATCTCATCAATTTGAAGAATACACTGAAAATCATTCCATCAAACGATTTTTTTTTTTTTTTTAATAATTCCATCAAATGATTAGTATGTACAAAAATGCAGGCAAGTTGCAAAATATGGACAGGTAAGGCAAGATGAAAGGCGAAAACATCACGAGATGATGAAATTGATATTTTATTCCTACTGAAAATATCTTATCTTAGAATATGAAAAGGAGAAAGACTAACTGAAGTAAACGGAGACTTTAAAACTATTTATAGTGTATGAAAACATTTTTACTCAGTAACGGTACCACAGTCATGATGTCTAAGGCAAAAAGGCTTAAATAGAACTGTGATTCTACCTACTACTATGTCGCGTCTTCTAATAAGAAATTATCCAGACCACATTTATCTGTTTAAACTACCTCACAAGAGCTTCATTCCTACACCCATAAGATAATATCAACTTCTCCTAAGTACACTCATTTTGGTTGTAGAGTTTCTCAAATACACAAATCCATAAAAACATTGTCATCAGCAAGAAATGGCCCAAGCAACTAATCATATACTGCAGGTGATACGTTAGACAAACTTTCAAAGAGGATTAATAGGAGAAAAAATTTTCCAAACATAATTTTAATCATTCCAATAGGTCTGAAAATGATCTACAGCTGGGAATGGCTTTTTGTATAGGGGAAAATGGAGCTAACTAGGCACTTCCAAGAAAATCCAATTTATATTCTTTCATGCATATCATACAGTTCAGCCTCTTTTGTTACATACATCCATCCAATTAACAGATCTCAATGAGGAGAAAGGTACTTATGATGTTTCCATTTATCTCCAAAGGCTACTAACCATAAAGATGCAAGATGTGAATGCATAATTGCTTGGTACAGAGCAAGATTAGCCAGATAAAGCTAGAAGCAAATTCATGATTAAACAAGATATTTTCTTCAGGCAGCGAAGCTTACACATTTTTAACTTGCACCATCCAATCAGGGACTGCTCCAGTCAATTGGTTTCCAGTTAGATACCTAAACAAGATTATTTGAATGAGTCAGCTCCTCATGTACTTTATACACTCTAACTGAAATTATTTAAGACTTATACCTCAAAAACGCATTATTTAGCAGATTATTAGCATTTTTGTTTACTTGTGGTGTAGAAAAAAATCAGTTTAAGTCATGATAACAATATAGAGCTTTCAGCTAGAGATGAAAGATTAAGGAAATCAATGACAGAGGAAATCCCTGATCCCTGCGAAACTTGGAGCGCCTGGAGAAAGATTACCATAACAGTAGTACACAAAGCTGGACTAGTGAAGGGTACCTCCAAATTAGCTTATCAACTATTTCTTCGTGATGATGTTATTGTCCTTCTAAGACATAAAATAAATAATTAAGGAAGACGTGCCATTGTCAAGCTTCAATCGTTGGGCAGAAAGATGAAAACCAATGTTAAACAGTCCAAGAAGCTTAGGAGTACAGTTTCTCATCATTCTCAAAACTAGGGATAAGATACCAAGGTCCTCCACAGACCTTCTAAATAGCACTTGAGAGCTGCACTCACCAAACTTCTAGAGCCATTGTTGTGGAAAGAACCAAGTAGAGAGCCTAAGGACTTTTGCTATATTTAATCTCCTATACAACATAAAATAGGCACACAAGACATGCATTGAGTACAGAAACATACAACTGTCAAACGCTAAAGTATCACCGATCCATTTAACTCTTCCAGCGTAAACAAGTAACTTTTTGAAACTTGTGAATCATACGAAGAAATTATCGAAAGGGCTGCTCTTTAAGCAACAGAATAGAATATCAACGATCTACGCCTGCTCCATGACTAAAGTCCCACCAAAATAATTACTTGACAATAATCATAAATTCTTAACTCAATTCATTACAAAATTTGGATGGTGAAGTAATAAGCATCCACGACCTGAGGACTTTGAGAGTTAAAAAATGAATATGTATGGTCTAAGTTCTATTGATAGCTCAACTACTTTATGGTAAAAGTTGCCTGTAGCTTGACCACTAGAACAACTTGAGACTTTAGATTCTTCTACAAAATACGAAAAGAAGCCTAAGTTCAGCATCAAAGTACTTACATATATTCTACTTTTTCCAGCTGCCGTAGGATGCGGGATTTCGCCACTCGGTTTGTTGAAGCCGAGGTCTCGCAAAGCAAGTTTATGTGAATATATATTGAGAAGATACTTTTAAGCGACTCCCTCGGGATACTCTTTGAGCTTACTTCGACGATTGTACAAACATAGACAACATCAATGAACATGCAAAGTCCAGTTCAGATGTTTAGACATACAGGTCAACTGTCTAGTGCCTAAGCTTTCTACTAGACATTCATCTCCAGAGGCATTCATTGCCTAAATCCAAGTTTCAAATTTACAAAATGAAAATTTCAATTTGTATAACTAGAAAAGCTATTTGGGCACTAAATTGAGTGCATCCCGAGGAATGCACCATATTATAGTTCAGATTGGGAGATTTCACTAATCTAATACGACCGAAACTAAAGCTAATCATAATTTGTTGAAAACATCTCCTTCACAATATATTATTTATGAATAAAGGGATGTCGACTCAATACTAGGGTGCTTAGAAAAGGAAATATCAGCTTCGGTGAATAAAAAAATAAAGAATAAACCGAGGATTTTAAAAAACGGGGAAAGGGAATAGAGTATGTGATAAGCCGCAGCGGAACCACAGAAATTTGGTCATTCAAGAATGTCAGAAAAACAAAAAATTAAAGCTCCATTTGTTACGGGAAAAATGTAACGTTTTTAGAAAATATTTTCCATGAAGTTATTTTTTTAGGAAAATGAAAATATTCCGGTGCTTGACTGAAATCCTGAAAATACCCGGAAAATATTTTCCGTTGTTTAGCATGGAAAATTTAATTTGATTTTCTAGGAAAAAATTGCCAAAAAATTCTAATTTTTTAATTTATTTTTTTAATCCTTTTCTTTTAACTTCTTCCTTGGCCGGTTGTCGGCTATGGCTACGGGCCACGGGATAAAAAAATATTTTTATAAAAACAAACATTTCATTAACTAAGGATCCGAACTTGAGCACCAAGGACCCGCACACGGCCTTCATGGACTCAACCTAAGTGCTGGGGACTAGAGCTTGAGTGTCAAGGACCCAAGCACTGCTTTTATGTACTCAGGGTCAGGTATTAGGGCATTGGGCCTGGGCACCAGGGCTTCGGGCCCAGCCTCGATGGACTAGGCTTGGGTGCTGAAGACCTAGTTCTGAATGCTGAGGACCAAGAACCAGGTGTTGGGGTTCCCGTGTCCAAGCAAAGAGTTGCGGGTCCAAGCACCAATACCAACTTATAGTTTTAAAAATGTTTTCCGACTTTTTCAAAAGAGGAAATCATTTCCTAAATTTAAACATAGATCTTTCATTGACTCGGAAAACATTTTCCATTAACTCATTTTCCTAAGCAAACCAAACGCTGGAAAATCAGGAAAATGTTTTTCGCGAAAACAAATAAAGCCATGACACGGAATGGCAAAATGTTGCTGTTAAAAGTAGCGTTTATTAAATCTTACAGAGATGACCACATGAACAAGAAGAATTGACTTGTATAGAGATGCATTTGAAGCCATGCTCTCGTTTGAACTATGAATGTTATGTCTGACAAGTGTACAACAGTCAAGCAAAAAACTCCAGCTAGATATTTTTAGGGCTGAGATTCGAGAATGTAAACCACTGGAAGGAAAGTTTCCAGACAATCAACCACTAGAAGCCTCCATTTTGCATTAATGCTCTTAAGAAGTTAAGATAACATATCAAAGCAAAAGTAAATTAGACGAAATGGGAAACCACAACCAAGGTAAGAATTCTTGCTGGAAAAGTGAAAACAAAGAAAGTGTTAGAATATTTAAATAACAAACCACGCTTTCATCTAATAGCTTGAGTTTTTAGAATAGTTGACAATACTTCCACAAATTCTCACAAAGAGAAAAAGTCCATATACTTTTGTGCGAAACTGTATATTCTACAGCAGAGGCCACAATCACCAAGAATTTAAATTCCACATCATTCACAATTCAGCAATATCAACAGAAAATATCAAAACACCATTGAAGTCAGTAAAGGACCTTCAAGCCATCTTAAATGGGTTCTTTAACTGCAACCAATAGTCAACCAAAAACTAGTAGAAATTTCACTCCTTAAAGGTAAAATTATTTATTCTGCCTGGAATAGCCAAAGGGAAAAGCCGCTTTCTACTCACAATATTTTTAGATTTGTCATATTTGCTAGATAACCAGGTAGCTCTCCCATGAGATTGCAGCTCCTCGAATCCTATAAGAAAATAACACCGATATTGTCACATTGCTAAGATGATTTATCTCTTTTGCATAAAGTAAACTATCTCGTGAAGGAGCATCGATCTCACAGTGTATCAATACTTGTAGTGTTAAGTTGTGGAACACGAGACTCGGGTCCATCGAGGTCACTTATTCTCCTGCATATCAAAATCAAATAGGAGCTTTATTTGATTGATAACATTTAAAGAAAGAGATCGGATCGAAATGCCAAAATTCCATATCGACAAGTTGTATAATTGCTCCAAAAGTGCGATCCCGAGAGGGAATCGGCCCTTGCAATCCACTTCCTTGAATAATCCCGATGATACAATTCATAGATGGAATTGTCTTGGGGTTATATCTATAGAGACCGACTTAAAGGGGAGGAAGCATTAAGCCTTACAGTGTTTGGAGATTTGTAAAGTTCTGAATAAAATCGGGTATCTTTCCCGTGAACGATTATCACCAAGTCGCCTACAAGGCATTAAACAACATGATTCATATGAAGGAGAAAGAATAGAAATGGCTAAATATTAGTTGAGTTTGTGGATACTGGAAACTAACAAGTCTTGTAATCCCGTTAAGTTAACAAATGTTTGAGGCAGCTCCCCCGTGAAATTATTTGACGTAAGCCTCCGAAACAAGAAAAACCCATGACAACGCATTGGTTAATAGAACCTGAATCTTTGTATCTCTCAACAGATCACTCTAATGGATAAAATTCCTCGCCGGATACAAAATCATCGGTGAATAAAAACTCGATGCCTAACACAGAAATTTGCATCAAGAGACTCACAATAGAGATAACCCGGACAAGTTCCCGAGCTCGGAGGAAGAGGTCCGAAAGCCAATTGTCGTCGACGGTTCGAGCGGAATATGAAAGTTAAAATCTTGAAACATCAATCAACTTTAAAACAGCGAAAAGGCCAAAGGCGAGCGTCGGGATGAGTGGTCACTCACAATTCCCGAAGTGTGGATATGTTCCCCAACTCCTTCGGGATTGAACCAGTCAATCGGTTTCCTTGTACAAAACTGCATCCACATCATCGCGTTTCCCCAATCAAACAATAGAACATACACTTGTGAGAGAGAGAGAGAGAGAGCATACATGTTGGTCAAGTTCGTGAAGGCCCCATTCTTTAGGAATTGTGCCGTTCGGGTAGTTGCGGGTGACATCTTTGTTTATAGAGAGAGGGTGAAGAAGAAGAAGAAGATCGAAAATGGAGAAAGGGGGAAATGGAGAAAGAGAGTGCTTACAAGAACTCGGAGCCAAGGCAATCGAACAATCGAGGCGGAAGGGTGCCGGCAAGAGATTGCTCCTTAAGAACTCTGTTTTCGCAACGACACGAAGGCTTTATTCTAGCCTTACTTAAAAAAACTAGGCATCAAAATGATGTTACAAAATGGCTTTATTACATCTATTGATAAGTATACATAAATCTCAATTGATTCTAAATGAAAAAATTCTTCAAAAATTGCCTAAAAAAGAAGGTTTTGTTTAAAGCAAATGAATATATAGCTAATGTGAAAAACACGCATCACTCAAAATAGAGCCCTACCATGCATCAGTATGAATAACATATATAATAAGGAGAGAATAGTATTGAAATTCTGAAACTACCCTTACGATTAAAGTTAGAGTGAATATAACTCTCATCACTTTGATATTTAATCATGATCTTTTAGTTTGACATTCCCATTAATCACTAAAAATTATTATTTACATAATTAAATGCTAAGCATATAATATGCGATTGTATTGATTAAACTTATAAAAATTTGTATAATCATACCGTGAACAATTAATATTATGCTCATAATTACTTCATGAGTAATTTTAATATGATAAGTAATTACGTATCGTTGATACATTTCGACCAAAAAATCGGCTAATGTTTTTTTGTTTTTTAATGAAATATTAATATGGTGCAAAGAGATTTAGTTGGGCAGCCAGTCAACTCTATAAAGAGAAAAGATTGGTGTGCAATTGCGTGATTAATATTAAAGTCTAGCGAGGAATCCACGATGGTATAATTCATGAAATCGAAGGAGAAAGAGACATTCTGCTAACGTGGGAAATGGTGTTGTTGTGGGTGTCGGTGGAATTTCACAGGTGACGGAGTTGGTAGTATAATAGCTTTTGTTGTCTCCCCATCCACCCTCCTCACTGCATGGATCTGCGTCGAAATCCCAATCCGATTTGCCCTAACATCTTTGCTATTTCTTTCAATGCATCCACTAAAAGAGAAAAAGAGCCAATGAGTCAAAAGGAACAGCAATGTATCATGCAAAACAAGCACAAAGATGCCAGATTCGCGTGTGCTTGAGATTGAATATATGTATGAAAAACAAGCACAAAAAAAACTTGGTGTACGTTGGAGCCCAAAAGGTAAAGGAACAATACGATGAAAGCAATAAAAGATCGATGGGTTTTTTTTTTCACCTTCGTCTTGGGGTAAAAGAGTGGCGGCAATGGCTAAAGTAGTGATGCTAAGAAGGACGAGCATAGAGAAGAGATATTGAGCCGAGAAGAGAATCGTCATCATTTCAGTCTCGAGCTCGACACACACATAGAGAGAGAGATCTCCTGTTCTTTAATCGGAGTCTATGAAAACAAAGCTTGACTAAGTGAGGGAGCAAGAGAGAGATAATTGTTAAGTGAGCCATCTAACTTCATGCATTTATGTACGAAAAAGGGAGAGTTGATAAAGACTTTTTGCTTTTTTATATTTGATGACCTCAAGTCTTCGTCGAACATATGAATATTCATCCAGAATTGAGTGAGTTTTGTTTAAACTTTTCTTGCACATAATAACTTTCTTGGACCACATATTTACCTTTAATCCAGAGAGAGAGAGTTTTGGTTAAACTTTTCTTGCATAATAACTTTTTTGGACCACAGACTTTTAATCTCAAAGAGAGAGAGTGTGTGTGTGTTGACATCTAAATTTTGACAACCTTGTTTAGTCATTTATTACATTAAAAGATTAGGAATTAATTTTTTAACCCCTGTAAAAATATTAAAATTAAATTGCATAACATATAATCTTAGGAGTATTTATTTTATTTTGTTCCGTTTTAGCATTGGACCGACGATGAGCATTGATTTTTCCAATATTCAATGATATGACGGGAGATTTTTTTATATATTTAGGCAATATACCCCGAGGGACATATTTTCTGAAGCAGAAGGAATGTTTCGGATGAAATATTTAAAAGTGATAAAAAAAAAAATAGAATATTATGCGTGAGTGCATATATTTTGACAATATGTTCAGGGGGCTATGCACAAGCAAAATTGGAAATAAAATATTCCACGAAGATCAAATTCTTGGCCTATAAAAGGAGTCGCGTTCAGAGAGGTGAGGGGGGCCTTTCTTCGTTTCTTTTGAGTCAAAGAAAACAGCACATAAAGAGTTCTTTCCGTTGGGGCTTTCTTTTTCCTTCGTTCCTTTGAAAAAGACACAAACACGAAAAAAGGGAAAAAAAAGCCTGCTGAAGAGAAAAGTCATCATCAACAAAAAGAGCCATGCTTTTGCTGAAGAAGCAGAAGAGGACGGGAGGGAGAGACGTGAGGCAGAGAAGGAAAAAAAAAGAAGATGAAGAACTGTTCATCTTCTTCGTAGTCTGTGTCGACGTCCGCTGCTGCCCACTACGCCTGCACCGGCCACCGCGCCCGCACTGCCTTGCGCCGGCCACCGCGCCTCCGCCACCTTGCTCCGCCACCGCCGCTTCGTCGCTACCTCGCCAACCACCGCCGATCGTCCTATAACGACGCTCGCCGCGCGCTCTGTCCGGGCCTCCGCCGGCCGTCACCTCGCTGTGCCACCGCCTCCGAAGCTGCGACGTTGTCTCTGCGCGACGGTCCGCCCACCGTCCTCGACGCCTTCCCCCGCTCACCCGTCGCCGCGCCCGCCGCTGCCTCTACCCGAAGCTGCGTTGCCGGTCCGCCAGAGCAGCACGCCTCCGTCGCCGTCGCCCTTGCTGCCGCGCCTCCCTCTGCCCGACGCCGCTGCTCGCCGTCGCAACAACCACTAGCAGCGCGAGCCCGCCTAGCTCCGCCAGCTGCCGCCGCCCGTCCGCCTCGCACTCTGCAGCCCCCAGTGACTCCGGCTCCCCCCTCACCGCGCGTCTGCTGCCCCCTCGCCGAAGCTCCGACCGACGGTGACCCACCACCCTCAGCTACCCGCCACCACAGCGACCCTTCCTCGAGCCACGCCGAGCCTCCATCGTGATCCATGAGCTGCCGTTCGCTAAGCTGGATTTGGAAACCAAAACTCAATTAGGTAAAAATATTGTATTTTTGGGTTTTCAAATATTTTGTTTCTTTATTTATTTGAAATATTCCCTCATGCATTAGTGAAATCTCCGACGTGATATTCGTAACTTGAGTAGCTGAAATTTTCCTAATTTTGTAACGTGTATATGATTGATAGTATGATTTTATCTCCGAAATACGACTGCAATCAACAAAAATAAATCCGATCTTAGAGATACGATTCGTAATTTTGTTTAAAATTGGCTAATCCGATCTTATGGGCGAAAATTCATCAATTTATTTCAAAATTAAATGAATATGTATGATATCTCGCCTGATTTGTTGCCGTGCTATTCTTGATGCCTTTTATTTGGTTGCTCCCGTAAAAGAAAAAGCCCAAAAAATATATTTAGATTAGGTTCATGTTGGAATATCACTTGTTTTAGGATTATTTTGCATGTTTAGAATAGGAAATTTATTTATCTCGAATTTCTTAAATAAAAATGCCAAAAAAATAATTTAGGGTGTTAGATTTTCGTTTCGTCTAATTTAAATTAACGCGTTTAATTGTTGTGATTTTAATTCGAATTCGTAAAAAAGAAGAAAAAACTAGAGTTATGGCATTCTTTCGCGTCATCTAGTCATCGCATATTATGATGAGATTGCACATTTAATTTAATTCTAGATAACGTTTGTAATTTACTATAAGTTTAGATAATTTTTCCTAGATATATTGCATTTTAGGTTAGGGATTACTAAGTTAAGATAACATTCTAGTTTAAATTAGGATTTGGCCTAATCTAATTCCTTATAATGAATTTTAAGGATAATTTTTCTCTAATTTAATTTTGTAAAATTTTCAAAAAATTGCAAGGGCAATTTCATTATAGATCCATTTTATTTAAAGAATAATGCCTATCCAGAATTATAAATCTATGTTATATTACATGGCTAAAGCATGATCTCATAATTAAAAAAAATGAGAAGGGATGATGAACAAGAATCCTCACTAAGCTCAAGAATCTCCCACCAATTTCATCGCAGCCAAGATCTACCAGTAACCCGGCCATCGACTGCTCTAGCTGAATACAGCCCACCCCATTCATCAAAGCAACGTCAGAACAACGGAGATTGTGCAAATCACGTATTTTAGTTTGAGGCTATCACATGAATTCGATCCCCTATAGGACTGAAATTGCGATAGTTTAGTTTGAAGATTAAAGCAAACAATAAAACACGTTAGCAAAAAACATCAAATGAATAAGTATATTCAGCAGAGCAGATCTCAAAGATATACTTAAAATTCTCACCTAGTGAATTTACATGATCCACCTGCATAATCACACAAGTGAGAACCGAAAGAAAGTCGAAGAGAGAAATATGAGAGGAAAGTTAAAGTATTGAGGAAGGACAAAGATCTTTGCTCTTGTTTCTGTGTGAGATGATGTGAGAGGAGAAGAGCCCAAACTACCCATTTATGTGGTCTACAAATAGATTTGACTCTTTGCTTAAAATGTGATGTTCTTGATGAGGAGAGAGTAGCTTCACCCAAAGCTTAGGAATGTGGTCTATGAATCAATCAATGACTCTTTGCTTAAAATGTGATGTGAGAGTTCTGTGAGAGGAAAAGAAAACACATCCAATGTCATTTTAGAGATAACTGACGTGATCGATTCACTGCCCATCTGCAACCCTCTCCCTCCATAAAACACGTGTGCACCTCGTAAAAAAGGGGAAGATAGACAGTTTGTATGCAGAATCCCAGTTTTCCTTTGCAGAAAAGAACATTAAAAAAATGAAGGAAACTCACTGGGATCAACCGTAGTTGTCATAGCCGTGCCCTGAAAATCGCACGTCCCGCCAACACCCTGCATCTTCTGATAATAGTCATTGTAGGCATATGAAGCATGGTTTGCCACAGTATTGGGTGAGTAACACGGGTCCTTCCTGAATAGCCGCACAATTAGCATGACCTTGACCACAAGCCCAGTTTAGCCCGTCTTGCAACTTGTCGGAATCTGCATCCTGCTTTACTACACAGAAGATCCCGGAAGAGTTCCCCGTGATTCGGCCGGATGTGCCCAAGCTGAGAGGATACACAGAAGTCCCATTGGTGAAAAACACGCCCCAATTTTTCTCCGACACAGGTCCTGGTCTCTTGTCCTCGTTAAATAACTCATAGATGTATGTGTTGATTGGCACATCTGACTGGCTAGGTGGACCTGAGCCATTAAGCACCCGCTTGATCAAGTTGTTATTGAAGGTTTGGGCATTTTCTGCCGTCGCATCAGGTTCATTTGATCCACCAAACCAAGGCCAGCCGGTTTCTGTCACCATAACAGGGATCCCCGAAAAATTCATAGCCTTGATAGAATAATAAGTAGCATCAACCATGGCATCAAACATGCTGTTGTAGTGAAAAAGGGTATGTCAACGATCTGCTTCACCGAAGGAAGTGACCGAAAAAGAGCATAATCAAGTGGGAAAATCCCATTCCCTTGAGTATATCCATAATATGGATATGCATTTAACATGTATGAGGAATTTGTGTTCTTCAGGAATTGAAGCAGCTGGTAAAGTGTAGAGTTCCATGAAGAGCTGAAGGCTGCAAGGAGGGAGTGGAAGGGCCTGCCGTATTACATCTGTTGATTGTGGTGGTTGAGAGACTCCAACAACAAAATTGAGATTAGAGGCAACCAAAGCTTTAAGGGAAGGTTGTTCATTGCTGGGACTAAAACCGGAGCTGCATGAGGTATTGCAGTAAGAATCCTACTGCCAACTGCAATTGCAGTTATATTGGTTGCAGGCAGGTAAGCGGCAACATTTTTGTTAATCCAAGCAGCCGCTTGTTGCTGGATATTCCCAATCCTAAAACTTCCTCGCTCGTGACACCAACCATGACGTTGATCCGCTGTGAGCAAGGGCTTTAACATGTGAGAATCGGCATTGTACAGTCGCACATGAGTTATCTCATTGGAT
This sequence comes from Eucalyptus cladocalyx, assembly GCA_017140615.1. Taxonomy (NCBI): domain Eukaryota; kingdom Viridiplantae; phylum Streptophyta; class Magnoliopsida; order Myrtales; family Myrtaceae; genus Eucalyptus; species Eucalyptus cladocalyx. Next base: position 19,645,765 of record CM029526.1, read on the forward strand.
TTTAAGACTGCTACTATATCTGAAGCTTCTGGCAGGTTAGTAACATCGGTACCAGTTTATTTCCACGAAGGCACCTGATGTATCAGTTCAAGATATTGTTCAGGAATAGAAGAAAATGCAGCCTGCTGACTTCATGTGCTTGTGATGTCAAGTAAAGTTGAATGAATGAGAGATAGCAAATCATAGAGAGGAAGGGGCTCAGCAAATTGTCATAGCAGAATCACGAATTTGCAGAGTACCCCAGATTCTAATAGATAAGGCTGCAGACTTGTTTAATCCATAGGAATATTGCTGAAAACTATTAAAGTCGAGCTTACCCATTTTCTACCATACACATGGGAAAAGAAAAAGAAAAAACGCATGATTGAATGGACATAGAATTGTGGAAGCCAGATATAATCATGACCATCTATGATAAAACATTTTTCATCAGGGACAGTGCCACTAATATCAACTTCAACAGGAATCTATACCCACTGATTATACTCTCAAGCAATATCAAGCCAATGAAACTCTTAGGGTATACAATACTATTATATAAACCTTGGCAATGTATAAGTCTGCTCAAAAGTCACAACCAGGAAGTATAACCATATCCAAAAAGTTGCCCATCACCATCATTGGCTTCAAAGGAAATCTATACCCACTGATTACACTCTCCAAGCAATATCAAGCCAATGAAGCCTTATGTATGCAATCCGATTGTAAAAAACTTAACACTGTATGACAAGCTCATAAGTCACAACTAGGATGTATAGCTACATGCAAAAATTGCCACTGATTGATTAGCTTGTCCCCCCAGGACCAGATAAACAATTGAAGCAGGATGCTTCACAGGCACTAAATGCAGAAAAAGATTCAGCAGAGAAATCAGAGCTAGCAGGACTAAAAAGGAACCCAGGAGGGTTTCTGAATTACCCAAGGCAATAGGCAAGAATGGAGAGTAGAAGCAGAAGTATTCTCCCCAGCCCTCTTTCACCCATCATCTCCGGGAAAATGGAGTACAAAACCTCCCACTCTCTTTTGTCGCCTTTAGATGGAGCTTAAACTGCAAATGCATTGAATTTTCCACAAGGCATGGTTAGAGACTGCATTCATATTTCAAGCAGGGGTCAAGATTACATGGAAATGAAGGCAAGGACAGAAGGCATAAATGATCAAAGAAATGCCATGTCACGTCCTAATTCTAGAAAAACAGCGTAAACCCCAAAAGAGCTGTGTGATAGACAACCAGCTCATCTATTTTGACCAAATGTTTTGTGGGATTGCCAATTTGCAAAGACTTAAACTGATAAATGAACGCGTGAATTAATATTTAAGTGTTCTAACAATCAAGATCTCCTCCTCTAATACCATGAAAGATTTTGTGAGACCACAACCAATTGTTCTGAAAGTTATTAGATGAAAGTGTGGGTTTAATATCTAAATATTCTAACACCTCCATCTAAATAGCATTGATCATGAAGTCTTGGTTTATAGTAACACAACCCGCTTGTGCCCCAAAGGCTAAGAAGTTTATTTCACCTATCCAGGTCCACAAAGTTTATTTTGCGCCATTGAGTAAACTGACAACCTACTTTAAAACACTAAGGAAACCAATAGACCTTCATTAGGTACATTATATCTACAAAATTAACCAATCTCCAAGCACCAAAAAGCCTTTGATAATATTTCTTATTATGATTGCATTATGAGAATCTTCCTTTTCCTTTCCCATCATTAATTGCATTTGCAGCTACCAACCTGAAATATCTCTCTAAAAATTCCAAAAGAAAAAGAGAGAGGAATGTGCCAAATCTTAAATGTCTCCTTTCAGAGCTTCAGTGCCTTGAGAGAAATCATTCCAAGATGACCTGCTAGGATTATTGAGCTAAATTATCTGGAATAGCAGCCTGCTTTAAAAACCAATAAAAATGAATTCAACTCTGAAGCGACATGGGTACGAATATCTAAATATTAACACAAATAGTAGACAAAAGTAATACTTTGCCATATATGGTTTAGAAATTGAAATCAGCATCCTGCGAAATGGAATTAGGGACCAAAGTTGCAGTTCATTATAACTTCTAGTTCAGTTGATAACCTCAATACAGTCTAGAGATGCAAGTAACAAAGATTTCAATTCCTCCTGTTTCTTTTCTTTGCCCCTTCTTGTAAGTGTAATTCAACTCACTTTAATTCAACTTTTGCAGTCACTGATTATTCTGACTCTATAGCGTATTAGGAATCCCTTCTTCACAAAAAACATAGCGTTCAACCACAAGATTCACAAAGTATGCCGCAAAAAGGGCGAGAAATTTTGAGGTCCATGACTGTATCTGACACCACCAAAATCAAACAGCCCAGAAACATATTGTCCAGCTGTAATGCAGCTAGCTTAGAAATGACCGAGCATAGTGCCAGCACTAGGAAGGGCAGGCCGAACAAGCTCTTCAATCAGGATCTATACGTCAAATGCCACAATAAGGCATCAAAGAAACTTCTCGTTGTTGCATAAGCATAGTTTTACAAGAATCAGCGACCAGCTCAGGTGAGTTGGGATTCATAGACCATTCTAGCGAAAATCGCGGTGCTTATGACAACGAGCATACAGCAGACGAAGAAACTAAGCACGGGAGAGACATAGATGCCGAAAGCTGACAGATTGAGAGGCCCCAAAGATACAGACATTGAGAAATCAAGAGGGAAAACAAGACAACTTACTCAGTCTCTTGCGCACAAAACCAGCTGAAAAGAAGAAAATCGCACATGGATATCTCTCTCCCACAAAGTCCGAACCCCGAGTGTTAAATCTCGAGCAGAACCTACCAAAGATTTCATCAACTTCCCACCCTTTCCTGAGAACGCAGCACTGACTGCCGAAGCTGAAGACCAGAAGACTCCAGACAACACTCTGCTAGTCTAAACCTAAATGGCCTGTGGAAAAGAAACATCACCTATTCCCACTACAGAAAACCCATCTGAGGAAAAACGCTCCTTCGGACTACACCACAAGCCAGTCTCTTTTCACAGCATAAAGTGGCCTTTTTCTTTTTTTAAACTAAAAATACGAGCTTAACAAACCCAGTGACAAAGATTTGAAATGGGTACGCATTAAATTCAAAATAAAATAGATCCCGGAAGTTCAGAGAGATGATAGAGACTCGTAATGGCAGCTTCTCTCTGCTCCCAGCAACGTGCAGGGCCGACCAGAACCGGTTCACTACGGCTTTGTCTTTTTTGTGCAGTATCTTTTTCTCAAACGTTCTGCTGGGTTCGAGCTTCGTTGGAAGTATCGCCCTTCAATACAGTATTCTTGTACAGGAGGGAGATTCGAGGGATGCAATGCGCGGGCGTTTGGAATTTCTCCCCTCCAAGACAAAAGTCTTTAATTACTAGCTCCTCCGGTCCAAAGGAGTCGAAGGGGTACGGAAACGGCTCTCAGCTGTGATTAAGGCACCATCAGTGAGGGAAAGTAGGAACTTTACTCCTCGCCGCGCTTTATTTTATTCCTAGGATTAAAAAAAAAAAAACATATTCTTTTTGCAGGGAGATCTCTTCAGTCTCAGGATGTTTTCAAGACTCTTTCTTCTTTACAGGGTGATGTCAGTTCTATCTGGTGAAGCAGGCTTTGAAAGTCATAATATATATACTGGGGGAGATGTAGTGTCTTACCTGAATTTGACATCCACCATTTATTATGTAAATCATTGTCGTCGGGAATTCTTTAAGAGGACTTTGGTGCATGGTTTATACAAACCACAATCGTTCATCCATTACCCTCTATTCGGTTCTTGTTTTGCCTGTCAAGGTAATAGAATATGTGATGAGTCGAAATTTATCGACATTTTCGAGTTGGAAGAGAAAAAGAAAAACTTCAAAATGGGAAGGGAGGTTTTGTTTTAGTCGAGAGAGAAGGGCAGTTGATTAAATATGTCTTGTAATGAGAGATTCTAGTATATCTCCAAAAATCAATTCACTGTCTTAAACACATGATAGCTCGGTACATTTTGGCACATACCCTACACAATGTATCGTACTTCACATTTGTTTCAGAAGTTTTATGATTGATTAAAATCTGTTCTTTTGCGACTCGAGGGTCTTGATTTTTGAGGATTGAGTCCTGATTTGCAAAAGTACCAGGCGGAAAAGTTTTTCGGGCGCCTGGGTATGTGCAAGTAGACGCCATTAGGGGATCCCATATTTGTAATTCATTGATGCAACTAGGTCCTAATCAATGTGGTCATACCCGCACATATGGTAAATGGAATGCTAACGTGCGCGTGACAAGATGAAGTTCCTCTATCTCATTACTTTCTTTACCGCAATTTATGCAAATCAGTATCAGTAATACCTACTAACATAATTAAAAAAATAAATAAAAACTAAAAACATAGAGACACCCTGTAAAATCGACGTTTTACCGCGAAATACAAAAAAGCCCAGTGTACTGAAATGCATGTTATAAAGGCTGACAACGTGAAATTCATTCCTTTTACCCTCTGCCAAAATGACAAGCGTGTCATGCATTAAATTATAATTAGAGGTGGAAATAAGCGGTAGGTGGGAGTTTCATTCATTGACGAATGAGATGCGCATTGATAACCGTATCCCACCTAGGATTTTCCAAACCCGCTCAAATTTCACATGACGGATATAATAATGACATTTAGAGTATGGTGATGGATCGGAATCCACCGTTCTTACAAATAAAGGGATGGAAAATGGGCGGACTGGCAAAGACGATTTGCCCTAAACATTACCACGACAAGTCCGTCTCTTCTGGAAGTTGGAATAAAGTTAAAATTCTGGTGCTGGGTGTGGGCACCGGGGCAAATCGATGCCATTTACATACTAAGGAATGCTCGGCTGTAAAGCCAACAAACAGTCCAGGAAAAGGGCGGGGGTGTGTGTGTGTCAGCATGAAATCCCATCAAGACGTCAAAAGGAGCGACCTTTTGGCCTCTTTCTCAGAGGGCCGGCAAATGTAAAGAATCCTCTTTGAGAGGGATCGAGTTAGTGGATTACAAGCCATTCACATCCCATCCGCCCCTTTCGCACTTATAAGACCTTGACCCCTTTTCTCCTTCCCACTTCAGTGGAAACCGGACTGAGATCTAGTCGAATCACAGCGATTGAGCCCGGTCCGGATTGGATTGAATTGAAATAAAGGTTGTCGAACGGATTGTACTGAAAATTAGATCGATGGTCAACCGAACCAATGAAGATTTGATTAAGAATTTTTGGAAATAGAGGTCCCCAACTGCACGAGGACGAGGAGAACGGCTCTATTTGCTCTGACTGATTGAAGATAGATTTCGATTGTATGATTTGAATTGGGAAAAGTTCACGGATGATGTTGGCACTTTGGCCCGGCCGTGTTTGGAGAAGTGACAGCAAGAGTAATAATTAGACACAACTACACCTATAAGAAAGTTGCTTTATTGCTTCAACCCAATGTGAAGCATTGAAGTGACATTTACGAAAAAGAGAAGGGACATTTTTTTTTTTTAGGTATGCTATTTGATCAATTGTGTGTTAGTTAAAATTATATTGTGTAAAAACAAGTCGATATGGATAGAACAGATTGGAACCATTTTCAACTCGCTTAAATCCAACTTAACCCACCTATTTGACAAATCTACTTGGAGCTGCTCTTCTAGGTTTCAAAGTGCACATAAGAGGCCCGAAGGGAAGCTTCGCCAACGGAGATGGCCTCGGTGGAAATGCAAAGAGCCGAGAGATGATAGTCTCGGGCCGGGCCACGGGGCTTCGGTCGGGTATTTTGGGCTTCAATCGACTGAGGCCCGAATGACCCGGCCCGGCCCGCTTAAGCCCTCCTCTCTCGACATATAACAAGGTGGGGATGTCCGGTGGCGAAATCGTAATTCGATCGGAGACATGCTCTCTGGCCACAGTAAAAGGAAGAACCGAGCACACCCGCGAGCGCTCGATTCCACTCCTGAGGTGAGGTCGCGCCGGATTCCGATCGACCCCTTCGTCCCCTCGAGAAGGAAGAAGAAGAAGAAGAAGAAGAAGAAGAAGGACGCGTGGGCATCCCTTCTTTCCGAGATCCGTGCACTCGCGGGAGGCACCGTTACAGGTGAGCTCCGCACTCGCCCGTACTGCGCCGACGATCGTGTCGCGCGCTTCTCTAGTCGCGTGGTCTTGTTTCATCGCGTCCGGGTGGATTCGGTGTTTGTGCCTGTGTAATCTGCGGGGGGGCGATTTCGTGTTCTGCTTGACCAGCTCTCTGGATTTGCACACCAACCGTTTGTCTTATTGTTCGGTAGAAACGCAAGTGAGGACTGACTACTCTGTAAGCTACGCGAATGACCTGTTTCCGGCGAAATTTTCGGTGGGAAAGTGATACCCAATTGAGACGTGGCTCCGGAAATTGGGAAAAATTGTGAATTTGGAAGTGATGCCCGAGTGCCATTGAAACTACTACGTAGTGCTGTTAAATGACTAGTTTGAGTTGAATGAACACTAGCCGGATTTCTTCTACCGTGGCTTAATCGTGGATCGATATCTAGTACCTTGAACATACATAATCTTTAGATCATTGATTCCTAATGCTATCAACATTCGCCTTCCCTTTGATATGCCTTTTTGGTTAATACTATGTGATCGGACTTGTTGCATTGACTTTCTTAATAACCTTTTCCTTATTTCTCTTGCTTTCTCGCTCCTTTTATGAATGTTCCCTCTGGTGTCGATGACTGGAGTGGAGCTATGCTGCTTTGGAGTAGTTCTTGGAACTTTTGCTTATCTGCTTTTTCAGATTTGGATTAATTTGCTACCCTTTTTTGTGTGTTTAGGCATGGAGGAACAGTTCATTCTCCGGTTCCGCCTTCTGTTGCCGAGCGAATAGAACGACTATTGAATGAAGATGCATCTTCTTCTGATGACAAGGAGTTAGATTTATCTTTCTCTGGTACAAAACCCATACCATCTGTGTCTCTTAAAAGAAATACAAGAATTTATGACAAATTAAGCACCCCAGAATAGACAAGATGTGTAGTTGTTATCATTGACTATCTGGCAAGGCTCTTAAGCTTATCGAGGATTTACTCTTCTTGAAAGGAAGGCTCATTCTATCTGTGGATCCTGATATTCCAAATGGAGATTCGCTCCTTTCTTGGATGTTTGGCTGGATCTGGATGGATGTTTCATCATATTTATATAATGGGAATACTAGTGGTTATACCTTTTCTAGTTAGGCGCTGCTTGTTCTATTTAGTCATTCTCATCCTATCATATTGTGTAAGCTCGGGGCAGGGTCGGTTTTTACATCCTATGAGGGCTTAGCATATTTTGGTTTCAAAAAATTTACTTTTTTTGTTCCTTCTCTTGGCAGAGGATGGGAGGACTGGAACTTTTGTCATTGGAAATGACCATTTCACTGCCTCTCTCATGGATCTACCAACTGTTGTAGAGTCTTACAAGACCTATGATGATACTAATCTAATCAAAACTGCTGACATTGGTCAGGTGAAGAGCACTTTTTAAGAGTTTCAGCACTGTTAATTCATCTGTGCTCCTTTTTCTTAGAAGTTGACTCATGTACAGATGATAATGGTCAGAGAACCGGGAGATCCTGCCCCAGATGTGGTGGAGTACAGACATGGTCTGACTCCTCCTATGAGGGATGCACGCAAGAGAAGATTCCGCAGAGAACCTGACCTAAATGTAATTATCACCTCATTCTTCTTTGAGCATGTGTCCGTTTTTCCAACCCCTTGGGGGAGGAAGAATTTTATTAGGAATGGTAGGCTAGATATATTGTCTGCTATCTCGTGATGAATTACATTGTAAACCATAAAACGTCTGCTAAAAAGTTAAGGATATAAGTTTAGTAGATTTACAGCATCATCACTGAAGTAGAAGTGTTGTCTGACATGGATTCGTAGACATACTGATAAATCTAAGTTAAAGTAAGTGGTTGATGTATGTTGAAGGTAATATCAGGTGTAGTTTCTGGATATATAATCACCTCATCTTATTTACTTGCTGCAGCCTGAGCTTGTGCAGCGTGTTGAAAAGGATCTGTTGAACATCATGGCTGGTGGGACAGCAGAAAATGCTGATATCCTTTGATTCTAATATCTATTTCTTGATGCTGTCAAAAAACTAATAGCTATTCCTTGATATAATAGTTGGCATATCGGCATCTGCTTGTTAATTAACTCGTATCTGTTGCTTAGGTTGGTCAATATGGGTTTTTGGAGTGCCTCATGTGCTTCAAGCAAGGTTTCATCACATTGATTGAGGCGTCTAAGTTGTTGAATCGACAATCCCATCACTAACGTCAGGGGATGAATTGGTGATGCATATTAAATGCAGAGATTCTAGAGCTCTCTTTTAGGTTCTTATTTATGGGACATTTAGGATGTGAAATGTCTTTATCGCACAGATAGCAACTGCCATTGTTTTCTATTCTTTTTTTTTTGGGGGGGGGGGGATGGTATCTACACAGATGTGCATCTGGCTTCTGTCACCTTGGTTGAGGCATCTACTATGTCCAACTGATGATCACAGTAGTAAGGTCAAGGAATGAATTTGATGCATATTTAGTATAGGAACTATGGTTCTCTCTTTGGGCTCTTATGATGGCACATTCATTTAGCATGTGAACCCACTTTATTCGGCAGATGGTACCGGCCATTTTTATTTTTCCTTGACATGGTGCTGTACATGTGGAGATGGCTGAGCAAGAGGAAGATGGAGATGAAAATTCACGCAAACCAGGCAAGAAGACTGCTCCTAAGCCTGCTGCAAAACCCAAGGTGCCAGAGGCTGAGACTAATGCGGGGGAACCTGAAAGAAGTGATTCTGATGAATCTGACGAATCGGGCTAATTTGGATATTTCTGTTTTCTCTTGGTAGATAGTGAGGTCTATAGTAGTTCTTTGAGATGTGTGACCGTTTACTGCAACACATTACCAGTAGAATGTTGGCTGTCCCCTTGTTCATTGCCATTACATCAGACTAGTTATACAAATGTGAATATGTTATTATTTTCTGGTTGCCTGGAATGGACAAAAGAAACCTCTTGTCCTTTCTTTAACGATCTGATCTCTAGTGGACCTCTTAGTAGGATTTGAACTCAGATGAAGTTTTGACCAGCAGTTAGACAAAATGGATACCTTACACCTTACATATCGGGATGCTTTGCTTCTGATCTGTTATAAATCACTTTGCAAGAAATGTCCAGAAAAATCTGAAATCCACATGGATTTCTGCTGCCTCGAGACTTTGCTGGCAAGTGATGTTCTTCTAGCTCGCTCTCTTCAGTTGTGACTGTTCCTGGGTTTTATGGTACACCGCAGGCCCTAGCACTAGCAGGTAACATCATGAAAAACGGGAGCCCAATGGAATGCTTGTTAACTTGCGAGGAATTGCTAACATTTTGGGTTGGATCAGTCGGGTGCTTAGCTGTGTAGCTTCCTGGCCCAGTTGTATCAGCTATACCCTACTAGGTCCTTAGACTGGAAACGTAGTCCATAGTGTTTGGTAAGGCTTTTTAAATTCTGTTTTAGACGGGATAGTCGTATCGATATCTGCATAGCCAGCTAATTCCGACTTCCTTGCTGGTTATATTATAGAAATATGTCTCAACTGAATATTCCATTCTCCATAGGATTCGTGCATGTAATATGATTTGCACTCCCGAAAATGTTATGAGCTATTTCAGATCCGAGGGTTCCATGGTACCTCCATTCTAGTCTCAGGTTCATTGCGCGTGACAGGTCCAACGGATGCAATTATTTAGGACCGTTGTTTCTGGGGGACATTATGAGAACAGCGAATGCTGCTTCTTTGTTCAGGAAAGTACCCTTTTGTGTCGGCGTTCCATGAGGGTATCTTGTTGGATCATAAATCTTGCAGCATCTTCATAATATTGGCAGTTGAAGAAAGTCATATTTTTCAAGGTTGTCCAGATTCCTGATAAGAGCTATAATTTAGAGAAAGATTGTGAAAGATCACGAAGTGACCTGCCCTAGAAACTTACTAGATTTTGCCAGATTAAGAGTTTAACCGGCATCGTGCCGATGGTGGGTTGAGTGGCTTTAGTCTGGGTAGGGTTTGGTTGGCAGATTTGTGCGGAGATGCCAGCTTGCTCACTAGGTATTAGGGTGTTAAGTATTGACTTTGTCCGTGTTCTTGGAAGGATACAAGTCTCTGGGCTAAATCTTGGGTTATTAAATGGTCAAACGATAATTCTAATTAATGTTTCAACTGTTGAACTCAGATGGGAGTTCTTATATCATCCTCTCTAGCTATTCTAATTGGTCCTTTTTTCCAAGAAGTTCAAACGTGAACCCCTCTTCTGTGTAACATGCGCTGGATCACGTGAAGCCCTGCCCAGTCCAGTTCATTTACACACAGGAGGAAGAGACTCCAACCATCTTTGCTAATTTTCATTTTCTAAGCTGATGTTTCTTGCTTTCTCCTCGTTTTTTTTAGTGCTTCCAGACGCAAGTCGGTTTGGTCTTTGCATTTTCCATTTTGCCATTGACAATGTACCTAAGACAGGTGTACGTTCTATGTAATTACCTGTCATACTATCATTTTATGAGTATAGAGCTCACTAAACGTGCATCGTAGGAGCACATGAAGCTGCTTATGATCCTCCGTTCCCAGACACCGACCCTCATTTCTTTTAGAGACTCTTCTCAGAGGCAAATAAACTATGTATAGCCAATTCAAGGCAGAAAAAAAACATTTTCCATGTTAGAGATTGAGACCACCTTGAGATTATCCCTAATTATTGCCATGTCATGTGTAACATACTTGCCAATTATGTTAAAACAATAGCGAATTTGAAATACTTTTCCATAGATGTACTTACAAGAACTAGCTCAACACGCATATAGTTGAAAAAGAGTATTATGAAATCCCACCGATATTATGCAATTAGGAGGGGGATGAGAGGTCGAACATGCTATACTAGTATATACTTAATTAGAACATGTAATGCTGCCTTGAGGAGTTACTGATTGGGATTACTCGGAATGACAAATTTTTGCTTCGTTGACATTAGCGTTGAACACAACACACTGACAAGTCAAACAATTACTTTATGCTCATTGACAAGTGGGCTAAATATTCCCATGAAGGGCAGCTCGCAACTAGAGAAGACTGAAAGTAAATTATTGTATCTGAGGTAGGTTGGTTATGCAAGCCCTAATCAAGGGTCACGCAAAGAAATCGACCTTAAAATAAACTCCTTTTAGCAGTCAAGAAGGTTAAACGATGACGATGCCAACAAACTCAAAGAACTGAAATTAAGACATGGAGAGCATCGCAATTTGGTCGTTTAAAAAGTGTTTAGACTCGAAGGTTAGCTTAGACTTAGGTTTTTAGCAGATCACATGACTCGATTAAGACTAAAGTATCTCGGATTGATTTGGTTGGATGCACATTCTTTTTGGGGGCAGTTGTAGTTAAGACATGGAGAGCATTGCAAGTTGATCGTTTCAAAAGGGGTTTCCACTTCCAATAATGTGCAAAATATGCGGAGAGAAGACTCGAAGATTAGCTAGACTTAGGCTTTAACAGATCACATGACTCGATTACGAAAAAAGGCATGTCAGATTGATCCGGTTGGATACAGAGTCCTTTTTGGTGCAGTTGGAGTTATCCAAGGCTTGTCTTAACTGATTGACTTTGTCTTGGTTTTAATTAACAATCTCTCCGACATAAGACAATGCTTTCCAGCACAAGCGTAGTGTCCTAAGTCTAGGTACAAGATGACATTAGTGAGAGTAGACTGGTTTACGCACTGGGGTTAATTTTTCACGCTTTCGTTCAGTTTGAGACACTATATGATGAATTCAATGTCTACAGATATATGTCTTTTCTCCAAGTCGTGCTTTTAAGTAGGTTTTCGTTTTATCAAGATTCATATATTCAACGAATGCGTCGAACTTACTTGGCCAATGACAAAATGGTTTGAAAAGTGTGTAAGATCCATCTACTAGAAAGTTTAAAGTATATCCGTAGGCTGTGAAATCGAGATCTTACTTTTACTATCTTTGAATTTCAATGCACCTATATCATAATGTACAGTAGTTGTTCTTTGAAATTGAGAACCCTTGAGATCGTGACATCTTGTTCTGATAGTATACCTACACCTCACGGCTTTGGAATAGGGAAAAAGTACCGAAAAAGTCATAAAAATATGGCATTGATACCAATTCATTTATAAATATTTCAATTAGATCGATTTAGTCATAATCTTTTTCACATTTGTATCAATCTAGTCATAAATTTTTCTATTGGACTAATTCAGTCTAAACCTTTTCATAATTCAGTCCATCTAACCAATTTTGACCGCCGGCATTGACATGGATGATGGGCATCCGGCCAACGTTGATGTATCAATTTTTAATATTTTTTTTGAATTTTTTCTTTTTCTCTTTCTTTTTCCTTTTCTTTTTTTCTTTTTTCTTTTTTTCTCTTTAGGTTCCTTGCAATGGCCGATGAGCCTTGCCAAAGGCTTGCTGGTTGTAGGCGGTAGGGGCGAGCACCGAAGGCATGCTGGCCACTCTTTGGAGAAGAAGGGCAAAGGAAAAAGGAAAAAAATTAATAAAGAAATTGAAAAAAAAACAAAATAATATTTAAAATTTCACGTTAAGAAGATTTGTCATTGGTCAAATTTATGCGGATGGATTAAATTTGGTACTAATATAAAAATGTTTAGGATGAATTGATCCGATTGAAATATTTAGGATTGAATTGATACAAATGTGAAAAGTTTAAGATTGAATTAATCCAATTGAAATGTTTAAGACTGAATTGGTGCCAATACCATAAATTTAGGTCTTTTTTAGTACTTTTCCCCTTTGGAATAAGTTAAGTCTGGATTCTTTGTTAAGAGGGATTTGACCGTCTAAAGCAAGTTTAATGCGTTTCGATTTAGGCTTTATTTAATCATTTACAATCTACTGAAATGTCACTGTCGAATTGACGGCTTGAAGCATGAAATCGGCTCTGCATGCATACACAGACCCTTTGACGCAGCAATTTTTCACGTCCCATTCAATGAGGAGAGCATAGGTCGGACGACTTTCCGGGTTCACGCTGAGTACGACCTTTGAATGTAGCGTGCACTGCATGCACGCACTGGTTTTGGTGTTTTGACAAGGTCAAATGGGTTGCCCATTTTATGATCCATCTGGTCCAACCCATGTGGTCCACGGATTATCCGGAGGCAAGAAGAAAACACCGTCCTTCTACACAGAAATGCACCGATTCCTACTTTAGAATTGAGCGAATATCTATGATAGAGTCATTTAATTCGAATTCACCGATGGACTGATCGAGTTCACATGCATCGTGGTTTCTCCATCACGATTGTAGTTCCATAGGTAACCCATGTTTTAGTCTCACCAAAGTCGGTGTGAATTCTTATTTTCAAAAACATATTGATTGCTATAGCTTTTCCTATCATACATGAATTTACATGATAGTTACATGCAAAGCATTTTGTCATCTCAAAAGTTATATCACATGGCATCAGATAGCAGAATTTAAAAAAAAAAAACATTTTTGATAGAATGTGCATTAAGGTTATTGGTTTTAGATTGGGTTTAAAATTGGATCGAGTAGGATTGGTCCTGATTTGTGGAATTAGGAACCTATTCACTAGGTCTTGAAAATGGCAATGTTTTCCTTTCCTTTTTTTTGTTCTTCTCTTTCCTAGAAGAAAATAATTGTTTCTACGAGGAAAGTCTAAAGATGATTCCATTAGAGAATAAAATAACCATAAATTTCAACAAGGAAACTCGCATCATGAGAATCTAATTGAGGGTTTGCGAATAAATACATTAAAAAAATGAGGTACTTGGAAATAATTCTGTCAGTTCGGTTCAGTGTGGTCTAATTTTCAATACTGAGAACTAGATCAATTCTCTCAGGAATCAATGGATTCGACTGGTTTAATTTAGTTCCCGATTCAACCTAACGTGCACGTTAGGACATAACACGTGAGGCATGGCACAACCCCCTCACACACTCGTACTCAATTTTCAAATTCCATGGGCTGCAAGTCTTAGGAGGAATGGTACGTGGAGACGCGTGGGATGGGTCCGGTGGTCCAACCGGCTGACCAGAAAACCGGCGGGCCTTGAAGTCATGAAGACCCCACCGCCGCATTTGACCTCCCACAGGGGCGGCGGGCCCTCCTGCGTTGGGTGTGATGCATGTCATCGTCATCTCATTCGTGAAGTGACTGTTTTAACTTCCCAAACCATGCAAAAACAAACGTTAATCAGATCAAAATTCGGACACCACTAAATCTTATTTTAGTGTCATCTACATACGACGCTTGATTATATTTTAGTGAATCTTGAACGGGAGAACTTCTGTTCTGACTGTACATAATCATTTTCTATTTTCTACCGTTTTCCTAAGTGATGATAATATGGAGCTTTCTTTGTACTTACCTTGTTCAAATTGATGTTACATATATCTATATGTTCTCACATTATTTATTCATAAAGTGGCATAGATCTGAGAATGGCTCGAAGGAGAATCAGGTTACGTAGAATTTAGAAACCAACCCTTTTATTTTCCTAGTCAAATCCTCCCTCAATTTCCATTCACCCAGATTGTCATTGTTGTTCAGTAAATCAAGGGTTTTATTTGGATTATGGAAAAATAATCAACTTATGGAAAAAGCATTTTCCATGGATTAGAAAAAACGAGCTTAAATTGAGGAAAACATACCTTTCCATTTTGGTAAGAAAGAAATATTTTTTCCAAACCAGCAAACAACCAAGAACTAATAATTTTCATTGAGAATGATTCCCATAGAAAATATTTTTATTTTATCTTGAAGTTCTCGACGAAACAAACACATCATCGGTCAAAATTTCAAGGCGAGCGCAATTTAATTTTTAGAAACTCGAAACGCTTAAAATTCATGAAATGTAAACGTGGATAGATAAATTCACATAAATAAAGTACTTTTCATTTCTACATAAATTCACATAAAAAAGCTGCCGCAAATAGGTAAGAAAAATATGAGTAAGAAGAGCAAGGGAAGAAGTCATCAAAAGCTCAAAATTATATCTATTGTAATACGTTTATTTTAAAAAAAAATTATGACATAACAAATTCCAAACTTATACCCACATAACACATTTACTACATTTTTTTATAACACCAAAAAACCCTAAATATATATTCATGCGACACATTTACCTCAAATTTTGAATTAAATATATCATACCAATATAAATTTGGGATTATTGGCATCACAAAAAAATCTTAGGACATATGTATTGAGATTTTTTATACTATAAAAGAATTTAAATTAAATGTGTGACGATGGACATAATTTATGATTTTTTTCCAAAGAACAAATAAAAAAAGGAGGTGGGGAAACCCAGGAGCTGCGGAACCAAGAAAAGGCAAGCTAGAATCCACCTGTCAAGGCGAGTTTCGTGCAGGTTTTTTATGGGGGGAGGGAGGACAAGACACGATCCAACACATGTCAATCTCTGTCCGAACGTTGACTCGGACTGTGTTGCTGAATTCTGCTTCTCTGTCGTCGAGTTCGTGTTGGATGCGCTCCTTTTCCTTCTCCTTTTTCTTTTATTAAAGAAAGAGAGGAAGAGGCAAAACTCTCGCCGCAAAAGTGCGTCGGCAGTCGGCACTTAGCCAAGCGCCTTCTTCCTTCTGCCCTCTTTCGGAACTTTCACAGTAAAAAGCGCATTCTCCAAACCAACCAGACGACGACCCACATTCCCTCTTTTTTCTCGTTTATTATATTCATCTTATTTTTATATCTATTTATTTTACTTTATTTTATTTATTCTGCTTTACCTGGGTGCCGGCCAGCTCTATGCTTCTGGAGGAGGAGGAGGAGAAGGAGGAGCGGGACGGCTCGAGAGTGAAATTTGCGAGCGCGTTCTTTCTCGAGTTCGAGTTGGATTTCGAAATCGATGGCGTTTGTTTTGGGTTTGAATCATACGTAGTAAGTACCACACAATTCTCGTTTTGGCCGCCAAAGGACAGCATGGATAACGGCTTCAACTTTTCGGCGTTTCCATTCGAATGTCTCTTTTTGGTCCTCTTCTTGGCTGGGCGGTGGACGAACTGTCGCAACGTAGAAATTCGGACCACGACCTCACGCGTCTTCATCCGTGATGTTCCCTCGACATGGCAATTGTTTCAAGATAATCACCAAAAAAAGTTTGCAATGTTTTCCTGTTTGCATTAATTCAATTATAAGACTTTCAATCTAACCATTTTAACTGTGTACCTATCGATAATATAATTCATTCGGTCAATTTTGACCGGAAATTAATGACACGTATGCCATCCATCCAACATGTATAACTGACCCTGATATGAGCAATTTTTTTAAAATTTGTTGGTATTTTCTAAGTTTTTTATCGCTCTCTTTTCTTTTATTCCACCCCCCCTCCCCCAAATAGATAGCAAGAGTTGCTAGTGCTTGTGAGCCATTGGATGAGGGCTGTGAAGCACTTGCCTGACACCTAAGCGAGCCCAATCTAGCTAGCTGAGGGTGAAGGCAGCCACGCCCGTGGTTGGGATCATTCAAGTGAGGCCAGCCTCATGATGGAAAAACATACTGCAACATGGCTGCCTTGCCTAAATTTCAGTGAGGTTGTGCACAGGCACAATGAAAAAAAAAAAAAAAAAGAAGGAAAAGGAAAATATATGTATAACATAAATAAAAAGTAATTTTTTTTTTATTAATATTAGCGCTAACCATGCCATGTAAGATTGGCCGATGTTTATGTTGGTAATTTCGATCAAAATTGGCCAGATAGAGTACATTGGCAATTTGTTAAAAATATTTATGAATAAATTGAACAATTTAAATGTTTATGATTGAATTGGCGCATGTACTGTTGTAAATTTATATTTTTTTGGGGTACTTTTCCCCAAATGTTTTCTTACGTATTCTCTGTTTTGCGCTTTGTATTATTCTATTCATGACATTCTCTCTAAATTCTGACAATAGAAAATCGCGAATAAGAGAAGATGTGTATATATAATTAATGATGATCAGTGTGGATGTTTATACACCCTTGATAAGGAGTCTGGTGTTTCTCTCATGCCAAAGTCAGAGCATATAAATCGTAAGATTGGCAAAAAAGCAAAAGTTTAACCAAAAAAGACGGCCCCATCTATTGTTTTTTTTTTATCTTTTATGTTTCCTCCCTTTCGCCGTCATAGTTAAATACCAAACGTATTTCTCAATGGACTTATAGAAATGAAGACGGTAGATTGTAAATAGTACGAAGTTATAGGACAAAATTATCAATTTCATATTGGGTCAATTCTTTGTATATATAGACATAAGAAACTCATGATCTAAAAAGAGTAATTTGAACTGATTATCTACACTAGTTTGGGGGTATTCCTAATTTGCTCATTAGAAAATAATAATAAGTAAACACGGTTGATAGAACATTCACAATTGATAATTGCCTTATACCAAAAAGTCTTATATCAATCATATCATAATGATGATATGAAAGAATCTCAATCACGATCTCAATAAGTGAGCAAAAGAATCGGCTTACTCACAAATCAATTGTATCCACACATGCGGACGCAAGAAATGCGCAGCACCACAACATTGTATGTGGACACAAGTGAATCTCCATAAGCCTGAAATGAAATAGAAGGAGAGAGGGCAAAGAAAAAGATAGGAATTATTCCCGCGTTAATTTGACGTGGCAACAAAAATCTTTGAAGAGGGATTTGGCTTGTAGTTGTACCAAAAGTTTCCCCGCAAGCACGACGTGTCTCGAACGATCTTCTGACTCGTGGGAGCCAGCCAGTTGGACTTCCTATGCTCGTACGTACGGCACGTCGTACTCATCATTACAGTGTCAGTCGATCGCGGAGAAGACAGAGAGAGGCTTTAAATTTGCATGGAGATCCGAGATGGACAGTTGGAGATGACGGGATCGTGTCTGGTCCAGTCGTCTTCTTCTACGATCTCCCCGTGATTAAATTAAACCTTAAAAACTGGGTTTGACTTTAATCTCTCGGGCTTTTAAAACCCGAACATGCGATAATGGGCACGACGCGGTAAAAAGAAGAGAATGGTTCAGTTCAGGGCGGCGGATTAAAGTCGCGCTGGTCGTCATTTCGATGCAGTCACAATCAAAGACGTTAACTCGGTTAATCGATTGCTGCTTATCTCCTGCTGACTGACTGATTTCCGTCGGTGTGAAGTGGACCGACCTTAATTTCCGACCAAGCAATTCGTTCAAATCTTCTTATTCATTGTCAAGACTTCTCTCTTTTCACAAAAAAGTGAATATGATTATATGTGCCGCTTGAAAACAATCCAAGTATTTCCATATTTGTTCTCCCCAAAATCATTAGTTTCTTTATTAAGAAGGAAGTGGCTGACTGATTTGTGTTGATTTGTATGGAATTTAGTTTCTAGAAAATGTTTGTTTCATCACCCACCAAAGCATTAATTGAATTATTTGTAAAGTTCTCGATATCTCAATTTTCTCGTTATGACCTCGCCATCATTATTCATGAATATAGACATTGTAAAAGGGTCTTGGTAACGACTGCCATCTGGGCATTCATTAAGTTCACAAAAACTGAAAACAATGCTTTCCGCCACACACACGTTGAAAACAAAAGAATTACATGTCCACTTACTTCAATAATTAAATATTTAAAAATTTCAAAGCACTGTTATATAAAGCCTAACAAGTGCTGAGGATGCACTTTTTGATATTTTCAACTACAAAAAGCCCATCAAACTAAATCCCATCTTTGTCTCCTCAACTTTTCCTTGATTTCATACTTGAAAACAAAATAGTTTCATTTGCCGAATACAAACACAAAAAGTTCTTTTTGTCCATACACATGAGTCGTTCTTGTATGAGTTTTTTGTAGGCATGTATCATCTCAAGTTACCTTTCACATGCCGAATGATGACTAACCTAATTTTAGGTCAATTGAACATCATGCTACTAATATGGTGACTAACCTAATTTTAGGTCAATTGAACATCATGCTACTAATATGGTGAAATAAACTTATCGCCCCTGTTGTGTCTTGACTCTGTACTTGATTCGAAAATATTCTCAACTCGTGATATACATCTAGTTCGATAAATAAAGAAAACTCTTTATAGCGCAAAACCTTTTGTGTCGTATTTTCCACAAGAAACATCAAAAACTGAACTGGTGCAATTAAATATGTCATAATCAGCTTGCGGGTCTCACTTCCTCCATTTACGTCTACATTGCATGGAATTGTCCATGTCCTTGAGGTTTGAATATCCAACCCTCAATTTCTGATGCGACATATATATGCAAGTGTGATGAATATAAATTGACTTTTTTGTTATGATATGCCAAAGCTTGTAAATATAGGTCGAAGCATCGGATGGCACGAGCCTTCGCGAACTCGCGATTCACGGAACAAGTCAACCCCTCCTCCTTTCTCTCTCTCTCTTCTTTATTTTTGAATTGACTTGGAACGGAAAACGACTCCTCGGGAGTTGAAGAAATCCTCCATAGGCGTGACGCGCGCGAGTTTTAAAGATTTTCTGGACTGGAAAAAATGGAGGATTTTTTTTTTTTTTTTGGGAAACGGTAGAAAGAGCTCAGTTAAATCGATTTTGTATTATGTATTAATAAATGTCAAACGAGACCTAGGTCTCTCCAGTGAGAAATTGGAAAGTAGCAAGAAGCAAGGGAGCAAGCCTTCCATGAGCAGAAAAATGAAAATGGCTAGTACGGGCGTAAATATTCTAAGAGTCTTGGGATATAGACGAATAAGTTAATATAACCATATTCAAGAAAACACTTTTTTTTCTAATTTTATTTTATAGGATGGTTGAGTCGAAATAGACCATAGTGAGTCTGCTTTTAAAAAGTTCTCTTTTTTCATTTCTTTGGGAAAAAATCGAAAATTTCCTTCAAGTGATTGAAAGGCACTTATCTAAGGACATCGACAATGTTACATGAAATAAAGCATTTATATTCATTGCTCCAATTGTGCGGTCGCCTTCTTGCTGCGATGTCGGGTTTGTTTAGCCGTGCTTTTAGAAAGGCAACAAATTTAACCTTCCCATTTCTCGCAAAAAGTTACAGTAATATACAAACTTCAGAAAATCATGGAAATAATACACACGCATGTCAAATTTCATATATTGCGTAAGTTTCATAGGTTTCGAATTAAGAAAAAGTCAAAGTACATCTACTGCATGGTTTAGATTCTACACATAGAAATAGTTACAGAACGCATATAGAAAGACCTTCTGTGCACGGCAGTAACTGAATCCAAATGGTCCCCGATCTATACAGGCATCTAGAGAACTCAATCAGAAGAACTCGCAATCCAAGAGCCTGAGCGTGTTCGTGCGTGCGTGTGAAAGAGAGAGCATGCAACTGCACCGAAATTTTCCGTTCACTCCCAATCGCCGACAACCCAATGGTCTGCTCCACGTGGTCGAGACCAAAGGAAAAAGACAAAGACTCGCGTTCCCTCCCTGCGTCCCTATATATGGCGAGCGCATACGGCAAAATGAGATGCGTGACTTCCTTGTTTGCGGTTCGCAAAAGGCAGGGACTTTGCGCGACGATAGCCAAACTGAGACCTCCCCGTTTGACTCTTCTTCCCTCTCGAGTTCACGTCGCGACTGCGGGACTCCCTCCCCACATCTTTGCGTCTGTTCACGCACGTTCAATCTCGGGTACTCCCATGTCACAGGCATTTGCGTTGCCATTGCATTTCATAAACTTGCAGGCTCTCTGTTTCTGTTCCCATAATTCTCTGTGCGATGGGGGGTGGTGTTAGAATTTTTGGCTGTTTGGGTCTCTGTAACCAATGCATTCCCTTTTTTCTGTGCGGTCTTGGGAACGAGTCTTTCGTTTATTGGGACCAGTTCGTCGAGGCGTTTCTTGATCTGCTGTCACCTGGGATGGTTCCTGATTATTATTTCGAATGGAATAGATTGAATTGATTCTCCTGCTAAGTCTCTTCCTGCTTCTGGTGGTTTTTCTGGTACTGGGTTCGAAGGACGGGTGCTTTAGGACATAGCATTTTGTTCACCAGTTTGTCTGCACCGGTCATAGATCAGTGGTCGACACTGATTTTAACGACCTCTTCATCGATGTTGCATCGGTTCATTTCCGCTAGAATGCAGTTTATTTAGCACGGTTTAGATAGGGATGCATACCATGGTTACCGTGTACTCTGCTTTTTCTATTCTCTAACATCGTTTCCCGACATTTTGGTTTGTCGCCTTCAGAAGGAAATTTGGACCCTGTTGTATAATTCGTCGTATGGGACTTTCTTTTTCCTGCCCATTGACCGACTTTGCCAACTTGGAAAATGGTGTCCAATCCTTTATCATCAAATCCATACGTTTTGGAGACGATGAAGTCAAGACTCCAGCTCGTTCTATCAGTTCCAATATCCAAGGTTCAGAGCCGACAATAACCAAACCCTTGGGCTCTGGAGTGATGGCACTTGAGTGTGCCGTGTGCTTGGATGAGAGGGAAAAGATGGTAAATTCAATCAAGTCCCCATCTTTGATATCGAATGAACAGAAGCAAGTGCCTGCTACATCAGTTAGCCCAAAACCTGATGATGGGAACAATCAGATCCCGAGATCTGTTGGGATGGCTCAGGAGCGGTCTGTTTTGGATCCCAGAAGTCCTAAACATGAGGCAGCTGTGAAATTACAGAAAGTTTACAAAAGCTTCCGCACTAGAAGGAAGCTGGCAGATTGTGCGGTACTTGTTGAGCAGAGCTGGTAAGCATTCTAAATGCTGATGGTGATATATTATAGGTCTATTGTGCGAATGTAATTAGCTACTTATACTGCTGTTCATGGAACTTACAGGTGGAAGCTCTTGGATTTTGCTGAGCTCAAGCATAGCTCTATATCATTTTTCGATGACAGGAAACGGGAGACGGCCATTTCACGTTGGTCGAGAGCAAGAACAAGAGCTGCCAAGGTAAGTCTATGAGCTTCAACAGGTTGATATGTGTTTTCTGGCCTTTCCTGGATATGTAACTAAGCTATTTCATATTGCAGGTTGGAAAAGGTTTGTCGAAGAATGATAATGCTCGGAAACTTGCATTACGACACTGGCTTGAAGCAGTAAGTTCACCACGACAAGAAATTGTAACTAGTAACTATCTTTCTTCATCAGCTTAGCTTATTCTCCTGAACTCTTCTACAGATTGATCCGCGACATCGTTATGGGCATAATCTCCAGTTTTATTATATCAAATGGCTTCACAGTCTGAGCAGAGAACCCTTCTTTTACTGGTAAAAGACCAGATCTGACCACACGATACTTTCATGTTGTTGATATCATAACATCTAATCTCTGACAGAAGGTGGACATCTTCGACTTGCGTTGCAGGTTGGATATAGGAGAAGGCAAAGAAGTAAATCTCGAGAAATGCCCCAGAGCAAAGCTTCAACAGCAATGTATCAAGTACCTTGGCCCGGTTGGCTTCCAACTCCACTCATGATCGTCCTTTGCTATTGTTGTATATTTTAATGTCTCACTTAGAGCTTTCTTGCTCCAAACAGATGGAAAGGAAGGCCTATGAAGTTGTCATTGAAGATGGGAAGCTCTTCCACAGGCAGAGTGGCAAGCCGATTCACACCACAGGTGAACCCAGGGACGAGAAGTGGATTTTCGTCCTGAGCACGTCGAGAGTAATGTATGTTGGTAAGAAAAAGAAAGGTTCGTTCCAGCATTCCAGCTTCTTGGCTGGAGGAGCTGCAGCAGCCGCAGGGACATTCGTTGTCGAACATGGCATAGTAAAGGTAATTCTTCAGGCTTATTCTTGGATTGGCGATTATTCATATCAGCTTCTTCTAACGACACTCGTTCTCTGTTTGTTTGCAGGCAGTCTGGCCTCACAGTGGCCATTATCAGCCCACCAAAGAAAATTTTGAGGATTTCATCTCCTTTCTCCAAGAGAACGATGTGGACCTCACTGGTGTAATGGTAAGATTGATAGAGATAGATTCTTGGCTATGGCTCATATCTTTGTGTTTGATTAATGGGGATCCGCTGGCTGACACTTGAAAACATGAGTTGGCACTCATATTGATTGATCGTGCAAGGAGATGTCCCTTGTTCCCGCATGCCAATCCTCGTATAGGCAGGATAACGCCTTAGATCTTTTGGACGATGGAGAGAGGCTTTATTAATTATGTTTTAATATACTTCACAACAAGCAAATAGCTGACTCATTGGAGTCTTCCCATTTCAGTTGAGTCCAGTGGATGAGGAAGGCATGACGCCTAGCAGGAAAAGCAGCAGTCTTTATTTACGAAGCAACCCATCGGAAGAGGATTTAACGCAAAAGACGGATGCCTCGGAGATTGATGTTTCGACCTTGACTGAAATAGAAACAGATCCACTGAACAAAGAGGGTGGCGATTCTTCAGAACTGGAGTTGCCCAAGCCAAGGCACCTACAAAGCTTCGTTAGGAAATTGACTAGTCTTGAAGTACCAAACCAGCGTCAGTCATTTGAAGACCTAGAGAGCGAGAATCTAGATGGTCATGAAACAACGGAAGAGCCTTCCGTGTCTGAACCCAATTACATTGTTCCAAAACCCAACTTGTTTGACGAACAAGGAGAGAACGAAGTTGGAGAGAATGAAGTGGAAACTACACCAGAGGAATTGGTCGTGCAAAGGATTAATTCGCATAAAGAATCAAAGTCATCTCAGCAGGTAATGCAATTTTCCTACAAATGGACGACAGGAGCAGGGCCCCGCATTGGTTATGTGAGGGACTATCCCCTGGAGGTGCAGGCTCGAGCTCTAGAACATGTGAACTTGTCTCCGAGGAGTGCAGGTTTTTCAAGGTTATATTCCTCTCCGCAAACAGCTAGTGCAGTTACACCGAGGAAATTGAGGTCGCCTTCTTCAGTGCCAAGACTAGACTCAGGCTCATCCGAACACAACAGTACTTCTTTATCCAACATCGGTGTTCAAGACTCTGCAGTGAAGTCCTCACCTCTGAAAGGGAAAGCATCAGCATCGTGGACTAGTGCCTAAGTAGAGGATTATTTTATCAGTTTCTTTTTTTTTTTTTCGTGTGTGTAGAGAATCGATTCTTTATACTTGAAGAAGAGAAATTACAGCAAAGAAACTAGGAGGGAAGACTAAAACTTATAGGAATTCGTTCTCATTCTTTTACTGAGGAGAAATTCTTTTTCCTGTTCATCTTCGCACATATGATTGTACATTGTAGAACTCAAGAGGTTTTTTGGCCCCCAGGAATTGCAAATCACTTCTTTTCCCTGACTGTCGGATTAATACTTGTTTTTCCGTGAGGTTGCCACTTCAAATACTTTACAACGGCGGTCCAGTTTATCCATAATTGAAAATTTATTTCCTTATTACTTTTGCTGCTGCCGCCTCTGTGGTCAGCATAGTCTCCTGAAGCACGAAATTAAACATAAAATTTGCCGGTCAAGTTCTTCTAACTCTGCTTATGGTTATTATTATCATCATCAATAACTGAGTTGAGTCAGTGGCCTAGAACGACAAAAATCTCCAAAGTGTACATTTGACCCGCTAAAGTTTACTTTCATGCTTCCATGATTAATAGTGATGATGATAATAATAACCATAAGCAGAGTTATTCATGGAAGCATGAAAGTAAACTTTAGCGGGTCAAATGTACACTTTGGAGATTTTTGTCGTTCTAGGCCACTGACTCAACTCAGTTATTCTTGAAAAGTTCAACAGATCTCCCACGGTGTGCCAAGAAGACGCCTTGTGACTGGGGAAGTCTACTATAATGTCATCAAGAACTACGTTGCTGACCAAACTAATGACTCGTCTGTGAATTGGTCCAAAGTTTGCTCGATATCTCATTTCGCAACTTCAGTTGTACAATCTAAAGCATAAAATCTTGCTGACCATGACAGAGATCCCAGGAAAATTCATGGCCTCCATAAAATAATAAGTAGCATCAACCATGGCATCAAACATGCTGTGGTAGTGGAAAAAGGTTATTCAGGACAACAATCTACTTCCCAGAAGGCGAAGTAAGTGTAAATCCGGTTCCCTTGAGTACATCCATAATGTGGATAAGCATTCAACATGCACGAGGAATTTGCATTCTTCAGGAATGAAGCAGCTAGTACTTTGTAGAGTTCCATGAAGAGTTGAAGGCGGCGGCGGAGGGAGGGAAGAGCCTTGGTATCACAGCCGTTGATTGTGGGGTTGAGATATTAACCATAAGATTGAGATTACAGGCAACCGGAGCTTTTATGAAGGTTGCTCATTGCCGGAACTAAAACCAGAGCAGCATTCTTTCACCCTCCTCCTTCGCCTTTAGGTGGATTTCCTAACTGCAAATCCAATAAACTTTTCAGGAGCAGGGGTCATGATTACATGGAGATGAAGGCAAGGAAACAAGACACGGACCACCCGGATAAACTAAAAGTGAAAACTGCCTTTCTTCACTCCCGCCTCTCTCTCTCTCTCTCTCTCTCGCTCGCTCGCTCGCTCACGACGCTCGTTGCTCACCCTGCCACCCTCAGTCCCTCTCCACTCGGCTCTGTCTAACTCCTGCATTCATTCTCAACGTCGTCCGTCACCTTGGCCGCCTCACAGCAGCCGAGCCGAGCTAGCGACGCCTCCAGCTACTCCTCTTCGCCCTCTCTCTCTCTCTCTCTCTCGCTCTCTGCTTGGACAATCTCCGGCGGCTTGTTGTTGCGAGGTAGCGGTCGCTGTATTTTGATTTTTCATTTTTTCTTGTCTAGAACTGCAAGTGGCCCTATGGGTTGATAAATTTAGCTTTGATCCTTGGCATCATATCGGGCACCTGTGAAAAAATGAAAATTTGCTTCGGCTTACTAGAGTTGTAATACTCGAAATTGAAGGGAAAAAGAATTCGGTTTTGCTCTGCGGAAGCAAGAGCCCTCGCATGTGAATGTCGAATTTTCCTACTAATAAAAGGGAAAAACTGAGTGAATTGAAGCAAGGACATCCGGTATGAGTAAGGGAGGAAAATGAGAGTATGATGGTAGAACGGCTGGTTCCTGAACCCACACGGGAATCTGGTTGGTCTGGTTCACGGGTGGTCCAGGACCAATTGGGCCAGTTACTAGTTCCACAAACTCGGGACCGGCTCTTTTGCTCCGTTCCTCGGTTCCTGAGTGGGAATCGGCCCACCTTGAACAAATCACTCCTACCCATCGTTACGTTTTGCACAGTGAATTCGGAATTATTGTCTTGCATTTGTCTTATATTACTCGGTCTGCCCTCTTTATGTGGTGAACATTTTGGTGTCTACCTCTGATGATTCTATCAACTATTGTGGCGTCTTACAAGAGCTATGATGATACTGTTCTAATTAAAACTGCAGATAATGGTCAGGCGAAGTGCACTTTTAAGAGTTTCAGCATTGTTACTTCATTTGCGCACCTTTTTCTTGAAAGGTAACTCATGTGCAGATGATAATGGTTAGAGAGCCGGGAGATCCTGCCCCAGATGTGGTGGAGTACAGAAATGGTATGACTCCTCTTATGAAGGATGCACGCAAGAGAAGATTCTATAGAGAAGCTGACCTAAATGCAGTTATCACCTCATTCTTCTCTGAGCATGTGTCTGTTTTTCCACCCCCTCGGGGGAGTGGAGGGAGGGGGAATTGATTAGGAATGGTATAATCATGGCTGTTGGGACAGGAGAAAATGCTGATATCCTTTGATGCTAATATCTATTTGTTGATGTTATCAAAAACTAACATCTATTCCTTGATTATGGTAGTAGGCATATCAACATCTGCTTGTTAATTAACTCGTATCCGTTGCTTAGGTCGGTCAATATGGGTTTTTGGAGTGCCATAAGGGCGTCAAGCAAGGTTTCATCATGTTGATTGAGGCATCTAAGTTGTCAAATTGGTAAAGCATATTAAGTGCACAAATTCTAGCTCTCCTTTAGGTTCTTATTTATGGACATTTAGCATGTGGACCGTCTTTGTTGCACAGGTAGCAACTGCCATTGTTGGTTTCTTTTGTTTTTTGGGTGGTATCTGCACGGATGTGCATCTAGCTTCTAAGGCTTCTATCACCTTGGTTGAGGCATCTACGTTGTCCAACTGATGATCACAGTAGTAAGGTCAACAAATGAATTTGATGCATATTAAGTAGAGAATCTTCGGTTCTATCTTGGGTTGTTACGGCACATCATGGGAACCCACTTTATTCGGCAAATGGCACTTGGCATTGTTTGTTTCTTCCTTGACATGGACATGGCTAGCAAGAGGTAGACGGAGATGGAAATTCCCGCAAACCAAGCAAAAAGACTACTCCTAAGCACACTGCAAAACCCTGTTAGAAGTATCTCAAATTGATTACGAAAGAGGTTGATGGTCAATTTATAAGTGAGAGGGAAAGTATCACATTTTAAGCAGATTTTTTAGGGTAAGAGAGACCTAAGGCTACCCAACATTAGTATTAGAGCCCAATTTATTAGTAAATCTAGACCCAACAATCACACAAGAAAGATACGGGTTGTTACTCTCTGACTTAGGCCTGATGTGTGAGGAGGAGATTGTTAAGTTGATCACACATCTCTTATGAAAAAGACTGGCGATTAGTTTATATGTGTAAGGAAAAGTCTTACTTTTTGAGTTAGTTTTTGAGATAAGAGAAGTCAAAACCACCCAACAAACCCTTCTCTCTCTCTCTCGTTGTTAGAGTGGGGTGTTGTAGCCTTGTGTTGAACAAGGGGTGGAGTTGTGGCGTCGCGTGAGACAAGAGAGAGATAGAGAGCGGAGCATGAAGAGTGGAGAGAGAGTCATCTCTTGTGAGACAACGGATAGACAGAGCGGAGTTGCTGTGTCACGTGAGACAAGGGAGAGACAGAGAGCGGAGCATGAAGAGTGGAGAGAGAGGGAAGAGAGCATCGCGAGCGACAAGGGAGGAAGAAAGACCATGGATGAGTGGAGAGAGAGTGGCCCGCGAGAGTTTTAAAATTTTTCTGACAAGTGGGCTTGCAAGAGACACACGTCACATGGTGAATGAATTAGTATTCTACTGATACGTTATTACTGTGATACCCAATATTTTCTTGTAGAATGGTGGTTCTCCCCTTATTCATGGCCATCACATCAAACTAGTTATACCAATGTATCGAAGGATGGGCATCTTGTGGTTGTGCCGGCATGTTAGTCTCAAAGTTTGTTCTCTTATGGTATTATGTTGAAAAATGTGATTAGCTTGAATATATTAATCATTTCTGTATTTACCAATTGCCTGGAATGGATAAAAAGACATGTTCTTTCTTTAACAATCTGATTTCTAGTGTACCTTTTAGTAGGATTGGAATTCAAATAAGGTTTTGATCATCCATTAGATAAAAAAAGATACCTTACATAAAGAGATGGTTTGCTTTTGATCGTGTTACGGTCATGCTGCAAAAAATGTCAAAAAAATAAATAAATCTGAAATCGTTATGGATTTCTGCTGCATCGAGACTTTGCTAGCTTGCGATGTTCTTCTACCTCGCTCTCTTCAGTTGTGACTGTGCAAGGCTGTTGGGTTATACTTATAGTTATAGTACAGCGCAGGCCCAAGCACTTGCAGGTAACATCATGGAAAACTGGAGCCCAATGGCATGCTCGTTAACTTGCCAGGAATTGCTAACATACTGGGTTGGATTAGTCGGGTGTTCAGCTGTGTATTTTCCTGGCCCATTTGTATAAGGGGGTACCCTGCTAGGTCCTTAGACTTTAAACGCAGTCCATAGTTTATCCCATGATTGTCTTTGTAGGCTTCTTTAATTTATGTTTTAGACAGGCGATAATCGTATAGATATCTGCAGAGCCAGCTAACTTCTGACTTCCTTGCTGGTTAAATCATGGAAACTTGTCTCAAGGGAATATTCTATTCCCCATATGATTCATGCATGTCATGTGATTTGCACTCCTGAAAATGTTCTGAGCTATATTTCAGATCCGAGTGTTCCGTGGTACCTCAAATGTTAGTCCTGGGTTCATTGCTCGTGACAGGTCCATTATTTTCTATATCCATGGATGCAATGATTAAGGACCATTATTTTCTGGGGACATTAAGAGGACAGCAAATGCGGCTTCTTTGTTCAGGAAAGTACCCATTTGTGTTGGGGTCCCAGAGGACATCTTGTTAGATTATAAATCTTTTGCAGCATCTTCTTAATGTTGGTGGTTGAAGATAAATCATATTTTTCAAGGTTGTCCAGATTCCTGATAAGAGTTATAGTTTAGAGAGAGATCGCGAAAGATCACGAAGCTACCTCCCCTAGAAACTTGCTAAAAAGTTGCGACACGATCGACGTTTTCGGATTAAGAGTTTGATTGGCATTGTGCTAATGGTGTTGAATAGCTTGAGTTTGTAACTAGTTAGGGTTTGGTTGGTAGATTAGTGCGGAGATGCCAGCTTGCTCGGTAGGTATTAGGGTGTTGAGTTTTGACTTTGTCTGTGTTCTTGGAAGGATACAAATCTCTTGGCTAAATCTTGGGTCATTAAATGGTCAAATCATTATTCTAATTAATGTTTCAACTGTTGAACTCAGATGGGTGTTCTTTTCTCATCCTCTCAAGCTAATTCTAATTGGTCTTCTTGTCAAAAAGTTCAAACGCGAGCCCCCCTCTTGTTTAACATGCGCTGGATCACGTGAAGCCCTACTCAGTCCAGTTCATTTGCACAGAGGAGGAAGAAAACCAAACCATCTTTGCTGGTTTTCATTTTCTAAGCCGATGTTTCTTGCTTTCTCATTGATTCTTTTCTAGTGCTTTCAGACACAAGTTGGTTTGGTCTTTGCATTATCCATTCCGCCATGGACGTTGTACCTTCTAACAGGTGTACATAGTATTATGATTATAGAACTCACTAAACGTGCCTCATAGGAGCAAATGAAGCTGCTTGTGATCCTCCATTCCCAACCACCCGAACCTTATTTCTTTTAGAGACCCAACCTTTTTTGAGGCGAAGAAACTAAGTGTATCCAACTTAAGGGGGGTGAAACATTTTCAACATTAGAGATTGAGACAACCTTCCGATTCTCTCTAATCAGCGTCAGGTCATGTGTAAATGTACATGCTAATTATGTTAAAAAGATAGCGAATATGGAATACTTTTCAATGGATGTACTTGTAAGAACTAGCTCAACTTTAAAGATACTCAGATATAGGTGAAAAAGTATCATGAAATCCCACCAATATTATGCAATTAGGAGGTAGAGGAGAGGTCCAACATGCTATACGAGCATATACTTAATTAGAACGCGTAAATGCTGCCTTGAGGGGTCAATGATTGCGATTACTCGGAATGACAAATTTTTGCCTCGTTGACATTAGTGTCGAACCCAATGAACTGACAAGTCAAACAGTTACTTTATGCTCATTGACTAGTGGGCTAACTATTCCCATGAAGGGCAGCTTGCGACTAGAGAAGACTGAAAAGAAATTAATGTATCCAAGGCAGGTTGGTTATGCGAGCCCTAATCAAGGTTGGCGTAAAGAAATCGACCTTAAAATAAAGCACTTTTAGCAATCAAGAAGTTTAAAAAGTGGCTATGCTCCAAGGTTAGCTCAGACTTGGGTTTTGGGCAGGTCACATGACTTAATTAAGACAAAAAGTATTTCAGATTGATTTGGTTGGATACGCATTCATTATTTTTGGGTGCAGTTGTAGTTATCCAAGACGTGTTTTAATTAATTGAATTGTCTTGGTCTTAATTAACAATCTTTTCAACATCAAACAATGCTTTCCAGCACAAATGTAGTGTCCTAAGCCTAGTGATAAGATGACGCGGTGAGAGGAGAATAGTTTATGCATTGGGGTTCATTTTTCGCACTCTTTCATTCAGTTTCAGATGCTATATGATGAAATTGATGTCTAGAGACATGTTTTCTCTCTAAATTCTTACTTTTAGTAGGTTTTCATTTTGATCAAATCAATATATTCAACAAATGCGTCCAACTCGACCAATGACAAAATGGTTTGAAAATCCTATAAGATCTTCCTACAAGCTAGTGTTGTGAAATCGGAAAGATCTTACTTTTATCATTATTGAATTTCGAGGCACCTATATCTTATTGGACACTAGTTAACCTTTCAAATTGAGGACTTTTGAGATTGCGGTATCTTACATTGAACTTTTTTGAGATTGCGGTATCTTACATTGAACTTTTTCAAGACTAGCTTAATGCAGTTCAATATAGGCTTTATCAAGTCATCTGCAATCTACCAAACGACAAAGTCGAATGGATGGCTCGAAAAGCTTTGAAACTGGCTTTGCAGACATACACCAACCCCGTTCACTCAGCAATTTTCACATCCAGTCCCATCAGAAGAGCATGGGTCCGACGAGTTCGGGTTCACGTTGAGCGCGACGACCGTCTTGGATGTGGAAAATGGCAAACGTCCATCATGTCGCACCACCATCTCCTCAGATGACGAGAAGCAGCATTGGATCCATCCCTCCCTTACGTACATTTGAGTTTGTATGGTCGCTGCATTCGTTGTTTCATCATCATCCGGTGGGGCCACTCGTGAGAGAAATGGGCGGTGATTAGGTGATGCAGATCATGATAGGGGGTTGAATAGTAGGATGCGCGCACGCACTGGGTTAGGACGAGTCAATGTCAAGTGAGTTGTGCCATTTTGCTGGGAACAAAAGGTCCATCTGGTCCGACCAATGCGGTCCTCGCTTCATCCAAAGGAGGCACAAAGATGCACCGTCCTTCTGTACAGAAATGCACCGACTCCTACTTTAGAATTATGCGACTATCTATGATCGCCCCCATCTAATTCGGATCATCAACGCACCGGTCGAACTCGTATACACCGCAGTTTCTCCATCATGATTGCAATTCCATAGTTTATCAAACCAAGTTAAAGTCCCATCGGAGGTTGGCAAGTCGGGGTGAAAGATCTCAGGTACCATATTGGTTACATATGAAATTTGAAACCTAACCCATCACAGCTTCCAAAATCTATCCAGGTTTAACATGCATTATTAATTGAATGATTATAGTGAATCGTCACTTTTAAATCACTTTTAATTATCATTACTTGCTACTACAATTCACTACAACTGATATTTAGACACGTGAAAAATGTGTAATATTAACAAAATAAAAGTCTCGGTCATAAAATTGAAGCTTAGACTAGTAGTTCCAAATTATACATTCATTATCAAAAATCATGGAATATTGTAGGATATTGCGAAGACAATGACCAAGAAAAATATAAAAACTTGTATCGAGTTTCAAATTCTAGGTTCAACTTACCTAAAACTAGAGTCTGCTTGTCGAAAAGTATTCATTAATTTTTGGAATTCGGAACCTACCATGCATACTTTGAAATTTAGTACCAATCATGTTCCCATTGATCTAATTTCTTGATTTAGGTTCTACCCTAAAACCTTATATTCAAAAGCACGCCGGTCGCTATATCTTTTCTATCATATGCGTATTCACATAATGATCATATACAAAGCGTTTTCTCATCCTGAAAAATCACGTTGTGAGGTACCGTGAACCAACGTCCAAGAAAAATGCTTTTGATAAAATCTACGCGGATCGATGTAACAGGGGGGGGACAACCCACCGACGCGCTCGCGCTGCTTTCCGAATTTCATGTACGAGAAGTCTTAGGAGTAATGCCATGGGGAGACAACATGGAGTTAGGGTCTGGTTGTCCGACCGGCCAACCGGCCGGCCTTGAAGTCATCAGGACTCCACCATCCACCACCGCATTCGACCTCCCCCAGGGGGCGGCGGGTCCTCCTGGCGTTGGGTGCGAGTGCATGTCAGCTAATGTAGCGTGCGACTGCTTAACTTCCCTGCACCATACAAAACCAAACGTTTATCAAATCATATTAATCATAGAGACAGAAGACCCTTAATTTCGGTCGGGATTCCGTACTCCCTTGATGACGTCGGAAGCAAATTTGGACACCACTAATCTTGTTTTAGTCGCATACGTGTCGTCTGTGGAAGTGTCTAATGTCTGCATGGACGGAGTCGTGGAAGTGTCCCTCTGGATAGGGCTTTTCTTTGTACTTTCCTTGTTCAAACTGGTGCTATATAATTCTAATGTGTTCTCACAATTATTTATTCGTTAAGTAGCATACATCTGAGATTAGCCTCCAGGGAAAATCTGGTTAGGTAGAATTTGGATTGCATGCGAATTGTTTTAGTGAAAAATCAGAAAGAGATTTGGGACTAATTGGCACTATCAAAATTGGGTTTAGAAAGGATGGAACCGGAAGCGTCGAGTAGCTCCAGCCAGCCATTGAGAATCATGACACCAAACCCTTTTATTTTCCAACTCAAATCCTCCCCCTCAATTTCCATTCACCCACATTCTTCTTGTTGTTCAGTAGATCAAGGGCATTGCATTAATTTTATTTTTTATATATAATTTTTTTTTATTTTTTTAACATTTGAAAGTTTCTTTTTATTTGTATTTGGCAAACTAAATCTTTGAAACACACGCACACATATAGACTTTAAAGATCACGCGCAACATGTTAACTTTTTTGCCCCCCCTTAACTTTTGAAATTAGAGATAAATTATTGGGATTTTGGCGATAAAGCCGGGTACCATCTTTCCCCTTTTTCTTATAGCACCAGAAAATTAAACTCTTATTCGATGTCGAACTATTGATATGATTCACGAATGCAAATAGTAACACGTAGAGCCATTTGGGACTTTTCCCTGTATCGGTTAAGTTGAAGTCAAAATATTCCTTTTGGCTTTCAAAACTCAGGAAAGCAACCATATATTTCCTAAATTTAAAAATACATTTTCAAGAAGGTTTTGCCTTTAGTCAATATGTCAAGGCGTGCTCACTTTTGATTTTTCAGAAAAAAAAATTCCATAAATGGAAAGTGTGAACACATCGATTCACATAAATAAAGTACTTTTCATTTCGATTATAACTCAAACAGGCCGTAGTTCTCTACTAATTAAAAAGAAAAAAGAAAAAAAGAATTACAGCAAACAGGTACGAAACAGACCGAGTCAAAAGAACAAATACTAATACGAAAAGAAAAAAAGAAGGGGAGGGGAAGCCGAAGAGGTCCGGGACCGCGGGAAGGCAAGCTGGAATCTAACTGTCGAGGTGAGTACGTGGAGGATTTTTATTGGGGAGGAAGCGAACAAGACGCAATCCAACAAAAGTCAACCCCTGTCCGAGCGTTGACGTGGGTTGTGTTGCTGACTTTCTTCGTCTCCGTCGTCGGGTCCGTGTTGGATACATCCACTCCCTTCCCCTCCTCTCCTCCTCCTCCTTTCCAACAAGACAACGCCCGCCATTAAAGAAAGTAGAGAGCCAAAAAGGCAAAAATGCGTCGGCGCTTAGCTAAGCGCGTTCTCCCTTCTGGCCCCTTACGGAACTTCCACGGTAAAAGCGCATTCTCCCAACCAGCCAACCATCCAGACCGACCCAAATTCCGTCTTTTTCCTCGTTTGCTTCGTACTCTTCTTTATTATATTTTAGGTTCAATTGGGTGCTCGCCAGCTATGATATGCTTTAGATCGGGACAGCTCGAGACTGAAGTTGCGAGCGTGTTCCTTCTCGAGCTCGATTGTGAAATCGATGGCGTTTTTAAGTTTTTGGGTCGAATTCGTGCGCCTAGACAACACTCGTTTGGGCCACCGAACGACGGCACCGGCATGGATAAGTGTTTCGACTTTTTCCATTCGATTGTCTCTTTCGGTCTGGGGTTGAGGTTGGCGGATCAACTGTGGCGATGTGGAAATTTTAGACCACGGCCTCACGCGTCTTCATCCATGATGTCCCCCTCGACATGGCAAATGTTTCCGTACCGTGATTTAGACTCCAAGTTTGAGTGTCAAGTTCGTTTATCCATTTAACTCTAAGATAGCATTTGCATTTATAAAGTTTATATATTAATTGTTATGATAACTACATTGGAATTTTGAATTAGTTTGTTACAGTAATAGCTATATGAAATGATAATGAACTAATTTAAAATATTTTGAATTTAAACAAGTCATGCATTATTATCCTTAACAATGATCAATGATGACTGGTGTGAATGTTTCTATGTTTCATAAGGTTTTAGGTGTTTCCCTTGAACGAAGGTCAAAGCGTGAAAATTGCAAGATTGGAAAAGAGCAAAATTTTAGAATTAGAGCGCCTCGACATTTGTTCTTTTAATCTTTCATGTCTCTTTTTCGCCGACATAGTTAAACACGAAATTGCTTTTTCAAAGAACGCGTGGAAATTAAGATGGTCCGTCTTAAAGAATGCAAAGTGATAGATAAAATTAATCATTGCGTGTAGTTATCTTCTGTGTGTAAACACATAATTGTTTATTAAAAAAGAATCATAAGCATACACAATCAATAAAGACATTCATACTTGACGATTATCATATCATGTCGCTAATACAAAAGAATCTCGAACACGACCTTAATAAGTGACTAAAAAAAATGTTTTGGGTGAACTATAGCGATGTAGAAATTTCAGACCACGACCTCACGCGTCTTCATCCATGATGTCCCCCCTCAACATGGCAAATGTTGATGTAGTCCGTTACAGTTAACTACATAAGATAATGTTTTGAATTTGAAGGATTCATGCATTATCATCCTTAACAATAATCAATAATGATTGGTGCAGATGTTTCTATGTTCTATAAGGTTTCGGGTGTCCCCCTTGAACGAAGGCCAAAGCGTGAAAATCGCGAGATTGAAAAAAAGCAAAAATTCAAAATTAGAGGCGCCCGATATTTGTTTTTTATTATTTTATGTCTCCTTTTTTCGCTGACATAGTTAAGCGTGGAATCGCTTTTTCAAAGGATGTGTAGAAATTAAGACAATCCGTCTTAAAGAATGAAAAGTGATGGATAAAATTAATTGTTGCGTGTTGGATATGTTATCTTCCGAGTGTAAACATAAATGATTCTCAATCTAATGTTAACAATTCAAAGTGACTCTTCATTATGATTTGGGGCATTGCTAATTGTTTACTTAAAAAGAATCATAAGCAAATACGATCAATAGAGATATCTATACTCGATGATTGTTATACTATGTCGTCGGTATAAAAGAATCTCGAAGAACACGGCCTTAGTAAGTGACTAAAAAAAGCAATTTCCACACAAGTAGGTCATATCCACGCACACGCAACAGATGCGCAGCATCGCAACATTGTATGTGGACACAACCGAATCTCCATGAACCTAAAATGAAGTAGAAGAAGAGATGGGGGTAAAAAAATAGGAATTATTCTCGCATTAATTCGACGTGGCAACAAAAATCTTCGAAGAGGGATTTAGCTTGTACCGGAGTTTCCCGGCAAGCACGACGTGGCCCGAGCATTCTCTGACACCTGGAATCCAGCCAGTTGGACTTCCTAGCGGCTCGTACGTACGGCACATCGTACTGATTATTACGGTGTAATTTAATCGCGGAGAAGAGAGAGAGAGAGAGAGAGAGAAGAGAAGGATTTGTATTTGCATGGAGATCCGAGATGGACAGTTGGAGGTGACGGTATCGTGTCTGGTCCAGTCGTCGCCTGCTCCGATCTCGCCGTGCTTAAATTAAACCTTAAAAACTGGGTTTGACTTTAATCCCTCGGGCTCTAAACCCCGAACTGCGCTTTGCAATAATGGACATGACGAGATTTATGTTCGCACATGGCGGCGACAAGGCGATCGGATTCGCTTGAGATTCGGCAGGGTCTGTTTTTTGCTGCCGAAACTTTGCTCACAAGCGTTGCTGCCCTAAGCACGTCGGAGGCTGCTCGTTTTTGGCCACGCAAGCTCCCCATTTTCTCAATTTTTTAACTCTCGAAGTAACAAAATGATTAGAAAATTCGTCCAACTCGCGACGACCTCTAGGAGAATTTTGCATTTCTAATAAAAAAGAGTCGTCGGGCCGATTTTCCTGGGGGGAATTTGTTGCGAAATTGAGGTTGGATTGGGGGACGATGCTTGGGCGCGAAGTAAATTTTGGGTCAGCTGAATTGACCGGGACCAAGAGGGAGTAGGAGGAGAGAACGGTTCAAGGCAGGGAATTGAAGTCACGCGGGTCGTCATATCCCATCCCGGTCGCTATCAAAGACGTATATACTTAGCTCATCAATCGAATTTAATTAAATTAATTTATCTGATTAGAGTCATGCTAGTCGTCATTGTTGCTGTTATCTCCCGCTGAGTGATTTCCTGTCGGTGTGAAGTGGATTGACCGCATTGCTTTCTTCCCCATAATTTCCAACCGTGCCGCTCGTTTAGGTCGGTCTTGGTCCATCATTATTAACCCATTTTTTTTCCTCCTGGAAATCATCGGTTTCTTTCTCGGGAAGGAAGTGGGTGAGAAACCCGCGTCATTTACCTGGAATTCGGTTTCGTGAAAGCAAAGCTGGTTAAGCAAATTAGGCTTCCGACTCTCGTTCCGTCAGATGAAAATAAGGAAAGGACGACTACCGACAGTGACTTTGTCGACGACGACACATCATATTCACCCCTCGAATGGTTAGTTTTGTCACCGACTCCAGCACACCCGCATGCCGACCCAAAGCAAAACAAAGCACTAATTGCATTAAATGTAAAGTTGTCGGTATCTCGATTTTCTTGGCATAGCCTAGCTATTAGTGTTTACAGACGTGAATACTCTTTGGGCACCAGTATGGAAACGACACATTTTAAGACACGTTAAGAATCAAGAACTATGCATTTTAGCAACGTTACTTACTTCGAATAGTAAATTCTAAGACTTCAAAGCACGTTAAATAAAGCTTGGCAAGTGTTTGAGGGGGCACTTTCTAAACATTTTCGATTATGTAAGGGCCGTCCATCAAACGAGACTCCCATATTTTCTCCAAAACTTTACCTTGATGTTATATTTGAAGACAAAAATAGTCATTCACCAAATACAAACACAAGAAAGTTATTGCTACCTATATATACAAGTTGTTCTTATGTGCGTTTTTGTAGGCATGTACCGTCTCAA
Source organism: Eucalyptus cladocalyx (assembly GCA_017140615.1). Classification (NCBI taxonomy): domain Eukaryota; kingdom Viridiplantae; phylum Streptophyta; class Magnoliopsida; order Myrtales; family Myrtaceae; genus Eucalyptus; species Eucalyptus cladocalyx. The sequence goes on from CM029526.1 coordinate 19,683,741, forward strand.
GTTAAATTTTACATGCCAAATGATACCTATCTAATTTTAGGTAATTTGGATATGACACCATTGATATGGCGGAATAAACTTACTGATCGTACCTTATCCCGACTCTACATATGATTAAAAAATATTCCATAGCTAGTGATATATCCAATTCGATAAATTAAAAAAAAAAAAAAAAAAGACCCTTTACAATGCAAAACCCATTACGTAATATTTTCCATATGAAACGTTAAAAATTGGATTAGTGCAATCAAAAACGTCCTAATCAGCTTGTTCTCTAATTACGTCTGCAATGCACGGCATCGTCCATGTCGAGCTTTTAATTTCCAAACCTCAATTTCGCATCAGTCAATCATCTGACTCCATTGTCTATCCGAAGGATTAACGCGTGCCATGACATCATCCGACCGATCAAACCCCAACAAAATGACATAAACAAAAGGCAAAGAAATTTCTGATGAAATATATATTCAAACGTAACGAATATGAATTGACTTTTCTGTCATAATATGCCAAAGCTTGTAAGTTTAGCTCGAAGCATCGGATGACACAAGCCTTTGCGAACTTGCGATTCAAGGATCAAGGAACAAGTCAACCCTTCCCCTCGCTTAGTTTTGAATTGACTCGGATGAGCAAATGACTCCGCGGGAGCTGGAAAAAAAAACCTCCACAGGCGTACCGTGCAAGTTTAGGACTTTTGGACTGAAAACAGGAGAGGGCTTTTGGAAAGTGGTAGAAAAAGACTCGATTCAAATTGGTTTTTTTATTTATTATTCTGTACCGATAAATATTAGATAAGACCCAGGTCTCTCCAAAGAGAAACTGAAAATTAGCAAGAAGCAAGCGAGGAAGCCTCCCAGTAGCAGAAAAATGTGAATGGATAGTACGAGAGCAGACATTCTAAGTCCTTGGGATGTAGATTTTATGGATTAAAATAACCATAATCAAGAAATTTTGTTTAATTGGTCGGTTGGGTCGCGATAGGACCATACGGCGTTTACATGGAAAGTACTATTTTTTCCTTCTCTTCGGGAGAAAATTGAAAATTTTCCTTCGAGCAATGGAAATGCGCTTATTCAAGGAAATCGATAACAGTTAATGAAATAAAACATCAACATGCATTTCTCCAATCGCGTGGTAGCCTTCTGCCATCGCGATAGTTTGAGGCCTTGCTTGGTTATGCTTTCAGAACCCTTTTCATTTCTCCCAGAAAATTTTAGAATATTGTATAAATTTTTTTGAAAAAAAAAAAGCACAACGCATCAAATTGTATATACACTAAAAGTTTCGGAAGTTCCGAACTTAAAAGAGTCAAAATGCGTCTATCACATGACATAGAATTTATGGATAGTAATATCTCCATATAGGTATATATATATTACAGAAATGTATTTAGAAATTGAACGAAATGGGCCCGAATTTATAAAGGCATCTAGAAAACTCAATTCACAATAAATGGGAATCCAAGAACCAGGCGTGTGGAAAGGAGAGAGAGTCCGCAATTGCATCGAAATGGGTAGCCTAGGATACAAGATAAAACCGGAAGAAGAAGAAGAAGAAGAAGATGAAGAGAATTTTCTGTGGAGAAAAAATTTTCACGCCCTGATGGCCCAAAAGGTCTACTCCACGTGGTCGAGGACCAAGTAGGAAGAAAGACAACGCCCACTCAGCGTCCCTATATATAACAAGCATCCAGCGACGAAAGGAGTATCCTTTTCGGTTTCCGCTTCGGAAAAGCCACGAACTTTGCACGGCGAGAGCCGAACTGAAGGCACCCACCACCACCACCACCACCACCACCATTTGACTCTCTCCTCCCTCCCTCCCCTCCTCGACGACGACGACGACGACGACCAGTTCTTCTCGAGTTCACATCGCGAACTGCGGGACTCCGTTCGATCTCAGGTACTCCCCACGTTACAGGCATTTCCGTTGCCGTCGCGTTTCGTGAATTTTCCGGGATCTCTGCTCTGTTCCGTAATTCTCTGCGCGATGGGTGTTGTTAGATTTTCTTGCTCGTTCGGGTCTCTGTATCCGATGCATTACTTTTTCTTTTTCTTTTTTTCGTGGGTTCTTGGGAACGAGCTCGTCGACGCGTTTCTTGATATACCGTCGGCCCGAATGATTCCTGATGATTGTTTTGGAATGGAATGGATTGAATTAGTCCTCCTGCTGAGTCTCTTCCCGCTTTTGCTGGTTTTTCCGGTTCTGGGTTTGATGGACGGGTTCTTTAGGACGTACGATTCTTGTTCACCAGCTTGTCTGCACCGGTTATGTAGATCAGTGGTCGACACTGATTTCGACGGCTTCTTCATCAATATTGCATTGGTTCATTTCTGCTAGCATGGCTTAGATAGGGATGCATTCCACGGTTACCATGTTACTCTGCCTTCTTCTTTTTTCCGTTCTCTAACATTGTTTCCTGACATTTCGGTTTGTCTCTTTCAGATAGAAATTCGGACCCTGTCGTGTATCTCGTCGTATGGGAATTACTTCTTCCTGTCCATTGGCAGAATTTGCCGACGTGGAAAACGGTGTCCAATCCCTTATCATCAAATCTGTAAGTTTCGGAGATGATGAAGTCAAGACTCCGGCTCATTCCATCAGTTACGATATTCAAGGTTCAGAGCCAACAATAACTAAGCCCTTAGGCCCTGGAGTGATGGCGCTCGAGTGTGCCGTTCGCTTGGAAGAGAAGGATTCGGAGATGGTAAATTCAGTCGAGTCTCCAACTCCGATATCAAAGGAACAGAAGCAAGCGCCTGCCATGGCAGTTAGCCGAAAATCTGATGCTGGGGACAATCAGATCCCAGGATCTGTTGAGGTGGCTCAGAAATGGTCTGTTTTGGACCCCAACAATCCTAAGCACGAGGCAGCTGTGAAATTACAGAAAGTTTACAAAAGCTTCCGCACTAGAAGAAAGCTGGCAGATTGCGCAGTACTTGTTAAGCAGAGCTGGTAAGAATTCTAAGTGCTGATGGTGATGCATTATTAGTCTACGGTTGCAAATGTAATTAGTCACTCATACTGCTGTTCCTGGAACTTACAGGTGGAAGCTCTTGGATTTTGCCGAGCTCAAGCATAGCTCTATATCATTCTTTGATGACGGGAAACACGAGACGGCCATTTCACGTTGGTCGAGAGCAAGAACAAGAGCTGCCAAGGTAAGTCTATGAGCTCCAACAGGTTGATATGTGTTTTCTGGCCTTTCCTGGATACGTGACTAAGCTATTTCATATTGCAGGTTGGAAAAGGTTTGTCGAAGAACAATAAGGCCCAGAAACTTGCATTGCAACACTGGCTCGAAGCAGTAAGTTCACCATGACGAGAAATTGTGACTAGTTACTATCTTTTTTCATCAGTTTGACTTATTCTCATAACTATTTTACAGATTGATCCACGCCATCGTTATGGGCATAATCTTCACTTCTTTTATGTCAAATGGCTTCATAGTCAGAGCAGACAACCCTTCTTTTACTGGTAATGGACTAGATCTGACCACGCAACACTTTTATGTTGTTGATATCATAACAAGTGATCTCTGACAGAAGGGGAACTTCGTTGACTTGTGTTGCAGGTTGGATATAGGAGAAGGCAAAGAAGTAAATCTCGAGAAATGCCCAAGATCAAAGCTTCAACAGCAATGTATCAAGTACCTTGGCCCGGTTGGCTTCCAACTCCATTCATGAATGTCCTTTGCTATTGTTGTGTACGTTAATGTCTTACCTAGAGTTTTCTTATTCCTAACAGATGGAAAGGAAGGCCTATGAAGTTGTCATAGAAGATGGGAAGCTCTTTTACAAGCAGAGTGGCGAGCCGATCCACACCACAAGTGAACCCAGGGACGGGAAGTGGATTTTCGTCCTGAGCACATCGAGAGTAATGTATGTTGGTAAAAAGAAGAAAGGTTCGTTCCAGCATTCCAGCTTCTTGGCTGGAGGAGCTGCAGCAGCTGCAGGGAGATTAGTTGTTGAACATGGCGTACTAAAGGTAGTTTTTCGGGCTAAGAGATAGCAATATGTTCTTGGATTGGTGATTATTCATATCAGTGTCGTTTAACAATGGTCATTCTCTGTTTGTTTGCAGGCAGTTTGGCCTCACAGTGGCCATTATCGGCCCACCAAGGAAAATTTCGAGGATTTCATCTCCTTTCTCCAAGAGAACGACATGGACCTCACTGATGTAACGGTAATATTAATAGAGATAGATTCTTGGCTATGCCCTGCGTATCTTTTGTTTTGTTATGTTTTAGTATACTTCACAACAAGCAAATAGCTGACTCATTGTTGTATTCACATTTCAGTCGAGTCCAGTGGATGAGGAAGACACGACTCCTAGCAGGAGAAGCAGTCTTTGTCTACGAAGCAACCCATCGGAAGAGGATTTAATGCAAGAGGCGGATGCCTCAGAGACTGAAGTTTCGACCTTGAACGAAGTAGAAACAAATTCATTGAACAAAGAGAGTGGTGATTCTTCAGAACTAGAGTTGCCCAAGCCGAGGCACATACAAAACTTCGGTAGCAAATTGACCAGTCTTGAAGTACCAAAACAGCGTCAATCATTTGAAGACCTAGAGAGTGAGAATCTAGATGGTTATGAAACAACAGAAGAGCCCTTTGCTTCTGAACACAATTACATCGTTCCGAAACTGAACTTGTCTGGCAAAGACAGAGAGAACGAAGTAGAATATACAGAAGTAGAAACTACACCAGGAGAATTGGATGTACAAAGGGTTAACTCACATAAAGAATTGAAGTCATTGCAGCAATTAAAGCAATTGTCCTGCAAATGGACGACAGGAGCAGGGCCTCGCATCGGTTATGTAAGGGACTATCCCCCGGAGCTGCAGGCTCGAGCTTTAGAACATGTGAACTTGTCTCCAAGGATTGCAGGATTTTCGAGGTCATATGTCTCTCCACAAAGCACTAGTGCCGTTACACTGGAGAAATTGAGGTCCCCTTCTTCAGTGCCAGGACTGAATTCAGGCTCATCAGAACGCGACAGTGCTTCTTTTCCTAATATTGGTGTTCAAGACTCTGCAGTGAAGTTGTTACCTCTGAAAAGGAAAGCATCAGCCCCGTGGCCTCATGCCTAAGCAGAGGAATCTTTTATTGACTTGATTATTTTTTGTGTGAATAGAGAATCGATTTTTTGTACTTACTTGAAGAAGAGAAATTACAGCAAAGAAACTAGGAGGGAAGACTAGAACATTTAGGAATTCATTCTCATTTTTTTATTTAGAACAAATCTTTTCCTGTTCATCTTTGCACATATGATGTACATTGTAGAATTCAGAGGTATTTTTTGGCCCTCACCAAATTCAAATCAATTCTTTTCTCTAATTGTTGGATGAATACTTGTTTTTCCTTGAGTTTGCCACTTCATATACTTTACATTAGCAGTCCAGTTTGTCCACAATTGAAATATATGAATTATTATTATTGCTGCTGCTGCTGCTGCTGAATTGATCTTCCACGGCGTGTCAAGAAGTCACCTTGTAAGTGGGAAGTCTACTTTAATGTCATCGAAAACTTGGTGAATGATAACCAAACTAATGATTCATCTGCAATATGTTCCAAAGTTGGCTCGATATCTGATTTTGCAACTTCAGTTGTACGATTTAAAGCACAATAATCTTGCTGTCAGAGAACCAAAACCATCCTTAGAAATGTAAGAGAAGTTCCTCCAAAGATTCGACTTCCTCGTTCATTCAACTACAAAAGCACTCCTAAACTCACTGGTGATCTAATTTAGAAAACAAAAAGTTTAAAAAGTAGCTTCCATGTTGAGCTCCATTCAAAAGAATCAGAGCTACCAAAAGATCAAAACGCTGCAGGTGGAAAAATTACTATGCTCATTAATTACGTGGTAACACAGAATTAAGCGATTGTTGCTTCTCCAATGTAATGAAAGTTAAACTTCCCAAAATAACCAATTACTCATCCGTATCAAACAAATTGGCCCCATGAGTTTGCAAGTCCATGGCAGAATCATCCAATAGAAATTGCCGATTCGTGAAAAAATGATTTTTATAAATGACGTAAAATATATCATTTAGAATGCCTCAACTGAAGCGACATAGTTGAAGTTTACTGCCTCTAAACTGAGCCAACAACTGATCTTGCGCGCAGGCCAGTGCCTTAACTGTACCAGGATGAAGTCTGCTTTGATGAGGACTAATTTGATGATTGCCGTCGCTAAATGGAGATTCTGATGCAGCATTTGAGACCAGAATAGCCAAAATATCTCTAGCGATCTGCTGTGAGGTAGGATATTATGCCCATCTGATTTCCACCAAGAAGGAATGTCAAATCCAAACTCCTAGGCAACCCGTCTTCCTCCAAGTAGTAATCCAAATCCGACTTCACGTCTACTTTTCTCTGCTTCCTCTTAGAAATAAACATGTCAAAATCACAAAGGCTATCCCCCTTCACTATGCTCCTCCCTTGGCCTGAAGAGACGCAGATTGATGCCTGTTTTGTATACTCAAACTTTGTTTTGATTGGTTATCCCTTAAAGGTCACAATAAACTCAACAAGTTCCCTTTATTTTTCTGCCATCCTCTTCTCCATACATTCTAGGGAAATTAATAACAGATAATACCCTGAATCTAGGACAGCTGCCACTCCACGATATCATGAATGACGGGACGGTACTCATCAGCTTCTCCAAAATATAGTGTCATTCCCATATCAGACCATTTTGTTAAGGTAATTCTAACTTCATAGAATTTTGGGAGATACAGATTTGATGTGGGATATTTTGTGCCTGATAACATCTCAGTGATACTGCAAAACAGTTTCAATCTTTCCACATGTTTCCCCAAACATATAACTCCACGGCGTATGGTACACAATTATATCATAAATCGAAAGCTGGGAGATGAAGCAACACTTTTCTACAAAGCAATGCTGTTCGAAGCATCGCAAATGTTGAATGCCATCGAGTTTGCCAGTCAAGTTTTAGATTCTCAGTCTTAGGGACCTGCAACTTATGAGCATGTTTTGAAACATTTCCCGTCTCTCTTATGTAGCTGACCAGTAAGAAACACTTTCGAGAGCTTATGCATTTACATCACAATCATCACCCTGGTCAGAAATGTTAACAAATTATTGTTTCCATCACCTTGTTTGATCCTTTTTTGCTGCATCCGGATTAAAGCTCAAACTCATCTTTCTCACACCTCAAGACTTGATTTATTGCCTCATTTCCATGTTTCGTTTGCCATAATCGATTAGCATGTCCATTTAAAAATAAGGGTGCCTGTGTCATCTCAACCCCAAAAGCTTCCGGGAGATGAACCCCTTGGATAATCGTCTTCGCTGACATCGTAAGGACCGAGAAGAATCTCTAATGCTGCTCATGATACATACTCTCAGTCTTAATATAAAAAGCGAAAGAAGCCGAGAACTAGTACCGTCTCCAATCGACAATTGAGCAAAATCAAACAATCATAATGTATAGGCTTTAGCTTCATGAAGCGAAATTCTAGCTAAATACAATCTGAACTCGTTAGAAAAAATATATATAAAAAAAGGGCGAAAGTTGGCACTTTTGGACGACGGAAAAAGGGCAATGTCTTAACGAGAAACAGAAAAATATGAAAAAGAAATGAAAAAGATGCGGGAACTGATGGTGACTTCTCGTGGGGGGAGGCGGTGGTGGTGACGGTTTGCCAGGTTGATGGCGGAAAGGGGTGGGAGGCCGCCGTGAAGTGGCGGAGTAAGAGGGTAGAGTAGGAGATGATGGTCGCAGGTGCATGAAACGAAGAGCACTCTCATATAATCCTTTCTCGGTTCTAAATTTATGGAAAATATGGTTAAACGCATAAACATTATTTATCAAGAAAATTCATACCAGAATTTGCATTACTTTTTTTGCAACAAAATACCATTAGCACCACCATCCGAGGATCCTAAGGAAAGTCATAAAAGAATAATTTGCAGATACCAGGAAATTTGAATAGAAGGAAAAAAAAAATCATTTATTCTTATAAATATATTGGCAATCTATTAAAATATCCATTCTGGAACCAAATGGTTTAGCCATTTGTCAATTCTTTTTTTCACCACATATGTTTAACCTAATAGTTATTATTACTCTTAATCAATAGTTAGCTATTCTTGTCATTTTGTATCTCATCAAAACTTCTAAATACATTCGCCTTACTCGTGTACTTTGATTCCCAAATGCTTCTAGTCCTCAACTTCTCCTTCTCTTGATTCTTAGTTTCTAAATCTTCCAAGTAAAAGCAAAGGGTTCACTTTTGGGTTTTTGAAATTTCTAATTTCATATTTTTAAGTGACACAATATGAATTATTGTATATTATAGCTTCAACTAATCAAACTAGTTTTGTTACTTGCAAGGATTAAGGGATGTTAATTGGTGTTCTTGATTATGTTGCTTTTAGGGTATCTAAAGCTTTGATTGCTCAAGTCATCTTCCAAGTAAATGAAAATTCGAGAGACTAATTACTTAGTCCTTTTAACTTCATGTTGATAGTTGTTAATTTTATATTAGTTGAATTTGATGATAAATGTGAGAAAATCTTAGTGGTGATGTATTGAGAAGGTGTGATGATTTGACTTTTTTTTGAGTAAGCAAAAAAAAAAAAGTTATGTGTGGATTATCCACGTAGGATATTCAACTTAGACTAAAATGTTAAAAATTATTTTAATTTGTTCAATTTAGAAAATATAATTACCCATGTCATTTGATGATGTTTATTATATATCTCTATCCGAGTTATATATCACGTGTAAAGTTATTTTTTCTCTACCATTTAAACATATCAAATTGAAAGTCAAATTGACAAATTTAGAATAATGTTGGATATTTCACGTAGTTTATGAACTAAATGAACATTTACAAGAATTTAGTAACCGATGAACAAATAACAAATAAAAAATTCAGAGGCTATATTACACATTTAGTCAAATCCATAAATCATATTAAATAAATTGAGAATTTAAGGATAATATTACATATTACATCAAAATTTAATGATTATTATTGTATTTAACCCTATTATACATGATATCGTCAGTCATTGTCGCTTCCACGTAATACGAGGGATTTAATTTATTTATTTTCAGTTGCTCGATCTATTCACCTATATTAAGTAGAAGGATGGGAGCCATAAAAGTGCTAATTAATGACATCGAAAAAGAAGAGAACGACTAGACAACAACTGTCATTTACAGCTGCGACATCAGCTAACCTTTCAGATCTGCTATAATAAAAAAGGGAAAAATGTGGGTTCGTTTAATTTAAAAGGTCGAAAACCACCTTTTCCATTTTCAGTCAAAATTCGAAAAAATGATCTATACAGTATTTTTCACGTCACGTATCAAATCGGACAAAAAGGATGTGCAGAAAATATGTGCTGCCTATTGAATTTCCTTTTGTCCTTCCTTTCTTTCTAAGTTTTCTTTGGCTTCGGCTGTTCCATCTTCCTCGTCCTCGGCCGCTGGTTAAGCTAAGGATAGTCCGCGGAATTTTCGATCCCGGCGAGCACGAACTCGAGAACTGAACTGAAGACAGTGAACCCAGATTTTGCTCCAACCGTGTCACCAGATCTCCCGAGAATCCCACCCTTTTCCTCGTTATCCGAGGTGAGTGGACACTGCCCAGTTTCTCTTTCTGTCAGCTGAGCACGAATTTTGCTGAGATTGGAGGACGTACAGTCGAAGGAGAAGGAGGAGAAAGAGAAACGCCCATGAAGGATTCGAGTCCGGGCACGGAGCCCATCGGGCAGAACCTGATAAAGCTCATAGGGAACCTCTGCTTCTCCGTGTTGTGTTCTCCGTGCTCGTCTTCACCGTGGTCGCCATCACCTACCAACCCCCGGATCCTTGGCTCGAGTCCGCCCCTGCCCTCACCCGCCTCTTCACCCAGAGCGAGAACGCCACCTTCAAGAACGACAACTCCATCCTCAACACGGGCGAGGATCTGCAGCTCTCCTTCGCGGGCGCCTCGGCAGCGGCTTCGGCTTCGGCTTTCCTGATTCCGGGGCGAACCCCATCACCGAGGCCGTGATCGAGAAGGCCGAGGAGGGGATCCGCGGCCCTTCCTCGAAAGCGGATCCGGGTTCGTGTGAAATGGCCGGAGGGGCCGTTAATTGCTCCGACCCGCGTGTCTTGATCGCGGTCGAGAAGTTTAATTTGCGGGTTTTTAAGTCCATCGTGTTTTTGGAATATCAAGCTCCGGTTAGCGGGTCGAAGCCGGGTGAGTGCGATGTAGCTTATAGGTTCAGGAACAAGAAGGAGAAGTCTTGGAGGAAGTATAGGGATTTTAGGAGGTTTTTGGGGTGGAGATTGGAGACAATTGCGAGTATAAGGTGGTGCATTCCGGGGTTGGCATTCGGGCACCAATGCTCGTAGACCGAGTAGATCGAATGCCACGAGGGGCACCAAAGCAAAAATATTGACGCCTGTTGGAGACAATGAGATAAATGATACAATTCCGAGCTTGGGATCGGATGCGAACTTTAGAAAGGGCAGATACTTGTACTATTCGCCTGGTGGGGATTATTGCAAGGAAATGAATCATTATTTGTGGAGTTTTCTTTGTGGATTAGGAGAGGCTATGTACTTAAACCGCACGTTTGTGCTGGATTTGAACATGTGCTTAGCTGCAACTTACTCCTAGTAATAAGGATGAGGAGGGTAAGGATTTTCGATATTATTTTGATTTCGAACATCTCAAGGAGGGGCATCAATTGTGGAGGAGGGGTAGTTCCTTAAGGATTGGAAGATGGGATAAGAGCCATAAGAAAAGAGATACGGTGAGAAAGGTGGTGACATATAAGGTTACCCCAATGCAACTGAGAAAAGATAAGAGTTCAATTATATGGAGACAGTTTGATGCTCCAGAACCAGAGAATTACTGGTACAGGGTTTGTGAAGGGCAAGCTGCAAAATACATCCAGAGGCCTTGGCATGCGATCTGGAAATCAAAGAGATTGATGAATATAGTCTCGGAGATTAGTGGGCGAATGGACTGATTTCGATGCCGTACATGTGGTCCGGAGAGAAAGCTCAGAATAAAGAGCTCTGGCCTCATCTTGATGCTGACACTTCTCCTGATGCTCTTCTTCTGAAGCTTAAGGGAATGATTGCGCCTTGGCGGAATCTCTACATTGCAACCAATGAGCCTTTTTACAATTACTTTGATAAGTTGAGGTCTCATACAAAGTACACTTGCTTGATGATTACAGGGAATTGTGGTCAAATACAAGCGAGTGGCATAATGAGACAATGCTTCTAAACAAGGGAAGACCTGTAGAATTTGATGGTTACATGAGGGTCCAGTTGATACAGAGGTCCTCTATAGAGCACTGCAAAGACACGTGTGGAGACATTTTATAACCTAACAAAGGATTGCAAGGATGGAATTAATACATGCTGACCAGGTTGACGAACACTCTTATTGCTTCTTTTTGTTGTTTCATATCTTTTGCTATGCCTTTTTCTCTCAATTCTTTCTCTGGAGTGAGAAGGTTGAGTTCATCTTAGCACATCTTACATGTACCTGTTACTTTATACATTTGCTGAATGTCAATACGATAAACTTACTGAATCTGTTTGTACTATTCTTCAGCTTCATGCAATTTCCTCGTTCTTCTAAATTCCAAGTTGATGTGTGCTTGAAAGCACTCGCTCCTCTGTGTCTGTTATTTGTTCTTCATCTGATGCCTGTGCACTTTGTGACTTTTCCTGAATGTACATCACATAATCCAATTATGCTGATATAGGTGAGAGAAATAGAAACAGGATGTTCTAAAATCCTGGTAGGTTACAACTAAACCAATGTGGGAGGAGGGGGCTTTTTCAACTAGAAGACTCCCCAAGTGGGAAATTATCACATCATATTTGCCCGACATTTTATGTTAAATGCAGAACTGGGTCCCAAAGGCCCCCCCAATCGCAAATCTGGAAGATCCAGAGAAGATCAAATTTGATCCTTTGTAGGTTCTGTTTGTTTCCTGATTTATGGTAATTTTGCCATTGTAATTTTTCTTTTCATGCTCCGTAAATGTCACCCACTAATAAGTTGTCATGCCCGCAGTGCATTTTCCCTCTGCTGTATACTATTAAGGATGATGCTGTTAACTTAACATGAATGCTGTATTGATATTGTCACTGTAGTTGGTGAAAATATGTCAGTACATCATTGTAAGTGAAACGAACAGAAATTTGCTTTATTGTTGTGACTATCATATCCCTGAGGTGGCCCTTTCTGTAAGGAAAAAAAAAACTGAGACCTCAAATTAAACCTTTTTATTGCACTAGTTAATAGCCTTGCTGGAGGCAAAAAGTTCTCTTCCTCTAAAATTTGACTCTTGATTGGGGAAGAGAAGCAAAGGAGTGGAATTGTCCTGAATCTTGTTTTCCTCACATCTACAGATGCATGGGAAGTGCCTCAAAATCTATCAATAAGGTATGAATGGGTATCAGATAAAAAGAGTTATGTAATGTTGAATATTGACATTCAAGCTGCTTGGATTCACTCATCAAATCAACCGCATTGGTTATGTGTTCTTGATAAGATCAATTTGCGATATTGTCAAAAGAAGAAGCAATAGTTTGGAGATTGATCTACTATCAGCCTTAGTTTTATTTCCTTACTTTTCTGCTCGTATTGGGGAGTTTGAAAAGTAGAAAGAGAAACGAACTAATTGCTTTCGATCGATGGAGTTTCAGCTTTTCTTGTGCTCTTTATGGTGGATTTACCAAGACATTTAGGAAGTTACTTACAGGAAAATGAAAAATTACTAACAAGACTGAAAAATCACCATCACGTTTTAAAATTACTAAGCACGGATAATTTAGTCACAGACCTGCTGATCAAGATTGTTGCACATTTCACGTATCATTCTGCAGGAACAAATATATTGTTTCTGTTTCTCATAATTGTGTTTCGGTACTGGCATGCTGCATAAACCAATCATGCATAAATGCAGAAGAATCTATTCCTGCTGAAACATGGAGTTCCTACCCTGTCAGGATCAATTTATCCTTTTGTCTCTGACAGATCTCCTGTTACCCTCTTTCATAACTTGATAAGAGCATCATACTTGAAGCTATAATATATTCAGCTGATGCTATTGATGTTAGTATAAAGATGCCGACACCACAGGGTTTGTCCTTTGTATCCTGCTGAACAACTCACTTTCAAAATTCACTGTCTCCATGGACTCATTATGTCTTTGACATGTTGATGCCGAAATGAGAAACCCCCAAGAAGCATTCAATCGGTTTTCAAAGTCTTGCTCTCCAATTTGGGCCGGTTTCATACGGTTCTCGAATTAAAAATTGTGTAATTAATGCAGAGCACAAGAAGTGCATGGTCAGGTCAGGGACAAGCTTGGTTCATTGATTGAAGGGTAGTGAAAAAAACTTGGTGCTCTATGTTTTCAAATGCGAAGCGTGATGTACTTGAAAATTCTCCAGGGCCAAGGACGGCAAATGGGTGCATCGAGGGCGATGCTTCTGCATGCCACCAACTGGCCGCCTTTATCTTCCAAATTACATTATCTCTGAAGGTGAGATGAAACTATCAGATGTCGAATTGGAGTCTCGAGTTTTCTATCGTCCTGAAAACTACCAACAGCATTGATTATAAAACCGTCAGCCTTAGTCGCGTAATCGAAGTTGTATTATAAGAGCATACAAGGGCGAGAGTGATACGACCCCATAAGATAAAGGTAATATCAGAAGAAATATACATTCATCAGAGGCAGTGACTTTGCTTCTCAGCACCATTTCAGTGCAGCATAAATTGCCACTATTCTTTAAGCATTCTTACACCAATCGTTATTGGGACACTGAAAAAAAGGAAGGTATCATCTACAATGAATTTCACAAAGAAAGAATGGTCTTCCAATTCATCATGTTGGATGCAGTTGACGGCGCTGCATGACGAGCCACAAATGATTCGACAAGTGGGTTTACAAGATGAGGCGCTTCGTCCTTCGTATATATGGCAAGAGACAAGAACGAATCTAGTCAGAAATGTTTGCAGAAAGTATCATCAAGTGTCAAACAAAAGCACAGAACCCGTCAAGTTTCGGCACCAAATCGCAAAGGAAAATGCCCGCAGATGCTCAATAGAATCTCCACATTAATCTTTATCTCAGCGAGAAGAGAGAGAGAGAGAGAGAGAGAGACCTGGGACAGTGACCAACATCAGGAGCACCACAAAGTCTTCCACTGAGTCGAAATTCCTGAAGGCTCTTCCAAGCTCAATGGGCTCCCATGGATCCTTGTCTCCCCATGCTATCAGAACAGGACACTGACAAAGAGAAGCGACAATAAAAGGAGCTTATAAGTATCATCACAATCTCTATCTTTTGATAAACGACACTGCATAGCTTTTTGAGATTGCGGATGAAAAATAACATACCTTCACTTGCGGCAGTAGTTCTTCTGGAAGCGACCACCTGAATAACAAATGAATTCGAGAAAGACATCGACAGCGCCTGCCCAAGTCCCGGCTGAAGGATCTTCTGAACTAATTCATCAGTCACTTGGGAGGTGTCGTGGTAGCACTGTCAGAAAGTTCATCAAAAGCACTGACTCAGTGAAGAAGAATATGCAAAATGCTTTCATTCTGTTCTGTCGTGGACTCGGTGGAATTTGAACTTTTTTACCTGGCAAAGGATACCTTTCACAGACTCCGGTGTAGCAACAGAATTGAAGAAGAATTTCCCTAACATTGTATTTCTGCCACAACGGTAACTCACCAGAAATTAAAGCCGCTCGGCAAGAGCTTAAAGCTTCCAAGAAGAGACAATAAGTTTCACCTCAGCAAATTCTGGAATGATCTGATCAGGGTCTTCCATACCATGGCTGCTTCTTAATATGAAGCATTCGAAGAGAGATGTTCAGGATGACGATACCCCAACAGATCTGCGGCTGCATCACA